>CM057449.1:1309497500-1311897500 GCA_016271365.2 Neoceratodus forsteri
AATGATGAATATGTTTGGGAATGGGTAGGAGAAAAGAATATGGCAGCAGACATTTTATCAACATTCTAAAATCTTATACGTTGGTATGATCTCACATCCATGGGGTATATAACAGGATTTGTGATGTCATACTTATGAAACAGCGATGTACAGCTCCATAAACTGGTATGAAAAGAGTAACAAGCTCCTCATAACCGCATATGATAGTCTACATAGTGATTAAAAGCAAGTTATCATGAAAATATGAGGCATTTATTTTTCAAAGAAAGGAAATGTACCCTCTAAGACAGCAGTCTCATTCACAAAAAGGCGAAGCCCATGTATCATTCTATAGGATATGGTACTAACACGCTAGTTGTGAATTTTATAACTCCTCCTGGTTTTCCTATGCTTCTTGACCTGTGCCTCCACGACGCATAGAAGCAAGGAAAATAGATATGGAGCAGAAAGAACAATTAGCTGTTGCAGTCCATTTATCGTCACAAGCACACAAAGAACCAGTTCAAGGTACCGATTGATCAGAGCATCGACATTAGTGGTATGTGGATACTACAGAATTGCATTCTAATACTTTTAACCATGCCACTTGAAATGTATTGGGATCACTTCATTTTACACAGCTGTTTGGGGGCGGGGGGGACACTGCAAGAAGCGAATAAAAATATAATAGTCCTAACAAACAAGCCCTTACCTTACTTCGACCACCCGAAGAAACTCGCTGTTGAGAACTAGGGGCAGGAAAGGACTGCGTCGGAACACCCAACATTTTCAAAAAACTTCAAGCAAGCTAATCCTAGGGTAGTGACACTTAAGTTCCCTGAGATACAGTATGACTCTTTTCATTCAAACTGAGTGCAAAAGAAGAGAGCGTTTCCTTAACAGTGTGGATTCTCAACGCACACGCATTAAATGCACAGATCGCGTGTTTAATTTTTTGTGTAAGGTCTACAGCATCCGCATAAAACTTTTATGAAGTCAAAGCTTCTCAGATTCATTCAACGCATTGCATGTTTCCCTTCCTTGTTTATATCCGGTCGCGTTTTTCTGATGCAAGTTTCTTTTGCGTCGCAGACTGGCTTTCTTTAGCTGTTATTTCAGGCGCCCTCTACAGTACGGGCTGCGCCACAGGCAGAAGAGAAAGACTGGAATTGCAGCACGCGAGTACGTGGAGCCGCCGCCATATTGTGAATGTCAAAACCCGGAAGCCGGCTAGTTGACGTCCACGCGTTTCTGAGGGAGCCCCTGAAGTTGCATTTTTTGATAATTTTAATTTTTAACTAAAACCCTGCTCAGTTTATGGGGTTGCGTGTAGTTTGGACAGTGGTTTGAGTGAGCTGATGGTTGCAGAGCAGGGAATCTGAGCAGGCCATCTGTTGTGGGGTACTTGCCGCATGGATGGTTCCTGGATAAAGTAGTCCTTTTCTGCGGACAATTGTGGGGAGGGGGCAGTGGGGCATAGACTGCTAGGGAGCAGATAATATCCAATGGATCGAGTGAGGGAGGGGTACCACTAGACTGCGCCAGGAACTAGATAATAATGATTTCTATATTCTGACGGGGATCGGGTTGCGGCGGGTGGCACTAGACTGCCAGGAAGCAGGTAAAATTATTTAATATTTCAGTGGATCACGTGAGGCTGGAGGGGACACTAAACTACTAGATAGCAGTTAATAATGATTTTATATCCAGAAGGGTGTCTACACCACTACACTGCCAGGGAGCAGTGAATGATTTTTATATTTCAAGAAGGATTGAGTGATGGAGGGAAGTCCACAAGAGTGACACCGAACAGTTAGCAATGATTTTATATTTCTTTGGGGAAGGGGGGTCCATTAGATATCCAGGGAGCAGGTACTTATATAGAGAATAATGGGTGGGGGGTTACAACGAGGATTTTACACCCCCCCCCCCCAAGAGGTGGGATGCCACATACACTCTCTGGGTTCATCCTGGCATCCCACCATGAGGATGTGTGTAAAATCGAAGTTTTAAACACCCTACCCATCCTTTATTTTGTATAATTGCTGGGGATCATTTTTTCAGCACAGCAGTTATACAAAATAAATGGGTTTGTTTCGAGCTGTAGGCAGTTGGGATTTCAGTGCGTGGTCCGTTGCGGCTCGTAGTGTTTGTTTTTTTTATTTCTCCACTGCAGTGTAGATTTTGTGCCCAGTGATATTTTTGTTCACCCCAAAAAAGAAAATAACTTACTGCCGACTGCTTGTGTTGGGGAACTGGAGTGGGTGCATAGCCGAGGAGCAAGACGGCAGAAGATCTCAGTAGACACATGCGCCGAAGTAGGGAAACTCGGCCCATGTTCGTCGTTATAACCAGCTGGTTATAACGATAGAATTATAACCCGATTTCCCTATGGGAAAAAACGGTCACCAGTTGTAGAATGAAGGATGGGGAAGGGTGTGATATGTAATATATAACTCACTCTTAGGTGTGCAGTCGCGCTCTGATATATGGACGCCTTGGTGAAAAAAATTGCTGCCAAGTTATTATGTAAAAGATGGGAAGGGTGTGCATATGAGAATTTAATGCATACCCTCGTTGTGGGATGCTTTGATAAACCCAGAGGGCGTCAGCCCTAGAACTCACGAGTCTAAATGTTCCATGCTTAACCTTATTCAAAATGGCCGCCTGGGGCTGAGTGATTTAAATTCACTCATAAAATGGAGATGATGGTGTTCTCCAAGTCAAGTGTTCTGATTGTATAAAACACATCACATGACCTTGTGTATATCAGAGTATGACCACACACCTGCACTTTCACCCCTCTCCAAAACAATTTTGCCATTTTATAAGATAGATAACACACTCTATGATGTGCGGTCGCACTCTGATATACGCACGCCTTGGGTGGTTGACGCACACCAAGGCATGGGTATATCAAATCGCGACTGCACACCTAGGAGTGGGTTATCTATCACATATGCACACCCTTCCCATCTTTTATTTTACATAATAACTGGGCAGCAATTTTTTTCAAGCCTAATTTCTGTGACCATGTGTCACACACACACACATGTGCGTCTCCCCCTGCCCCCCCAGTTGAGGTTTTAAATGTTGCTTTTCTTTTTTTTTACTTACAGGCTAGATAGTCCTGATCAGGTTAGCACTAGGAAATGCATGATCCATTCCTGCTCACAGCCACGATGTCCCGAAGTGAACGAACAGCAGGATCAACTAGATAGAAGATTTTCTATTTTTTGGTGAATTGTAGATCAACCAGATAGATTTACACAAAAACAAAATTACACATAAAAAGCAACGAATGTTGTGGCTGCTTCTCGCATAATGGACCTTTAGAGCCGCTATGTTTGAGGAAGTGATGTGCCCACCCACACAGAGGACAAGAGTGAATGAGGAAGCGCTCATATTTGACAGGCAGGGTGCGTGTTTGCTGTAATAACCCATGGGTTATTATGGTGAATATCAACTCAGTCAACCCATTAAAAAATTGCTGACCAGTTATTATTGATTGCATATTCTGAGGGAGGGGAATCCACTAGATATCCAGAGAGTAGATAATAATGATTGCTTATTCTGACAGGAATCGGGTGAAGGAGGGTGTCCACTAGACTGCCAGGGAGCAGTCAGTGATTTTATATTCTAACAGGGAATGTGTGAGACTGGGGGGCCCAGTAGACTGCCAGGGAGCAGATACTGATTGTATATTCTGACAGGTATTGGGTGAGGGTGAGTACCACTAGGCACCCAGGGAGAAGTTAGTGATGACTGTATATTCCAATGGGTTAGGTGAGGGAGAGAGGTTCCCTAGACTGTCCGGAAGAAGTTAATTATGATTTTATATTTTGATGGTGATCCAACTAGGAGGGCAGTCTATTGCTGATTCATTTTTATATACAACTGGCACCCCAGGTGCCTGGTGGGGTAGTCCTCCACACAATCCATGGAGCGATGACTAGTGTCTCTCAAGTTGTTGAGGCAATAAGGGGAGGCACATGACCTCTTAGTGACTAATATGCACTAAGGGGACATTTGCCTGGATACTTTTGAATATAGCCAGTTTTGTTGCCAATTGTGGGTCTGACTTCATGCTGCAACAGCCAGGGTTTTTTCCATTTTCTCCCTTCCCCGTAAGACAGTGTGGGCTCAATGACACGCACATACAGATGCGTGCCAATGCACTTCGGTGCCCACTGACATTCTCTGTCCCTGTGCTGCAGCTGTGCTGCCACCCACGGTCACCCAGGTGGTAGCACAGCACAGTCTGTGAACCCCTCCCCACCCCCACCCCCTGAGGAGGAGAGCGTCCTGTGGGATTCATGATCCCCTCACCCGGCTGACCTTCCTGAACCCTGGTCGCCAGACTTGCGAGGAGTTTGGCCATAGAGGAAGGGAGGCAGAGAGAAATGGTAAAGAAAGGAAATCTTTTAGACTTCTTTTTTTTTAGTTACAAGCACTGCTCTCACAAAGATTCTCCCATCTCTGGGAAACACTTTTTTTATCCTCCTGCCAACCATCATGTATCCAGCTGGGCCACCCCTCCAGCCCCGACTACCCTAGCCAGCCAGTGTCACTGCACCTAAAACACCCACCCTCCCACCACCTGGACCACACTTCGACTCCTGTATAACCCTCTTCCCTTCGTCTAGACTACCCATCCATCAGACCAGCCTCCCCCAAACCGACCACCCTTCTAGCCACCAGATCAGACTTGTCTCCCCAGTGCATCACCTTCCATTCCACTGGACCACCCTTCCAGCCCTTGGACCGGCGTCTCTTCCACAGCCGAACATCCGTGCTTCTTCTCAGCCAGTCCCCGCTAACCAGTATCCCTGCCTAGAGGTAGCCAGCCCTTCAATCACCAGTCCAGACTTTCCTCCCCCACCAACTACATTCTCTGCAACTGGACCACCCATTCATCCTATCCATCCTCACTTTGCCTTCACATTTCTGGGTGCATTGTACCTCTTTCATATCCAAATACTGGTTTGGTTCCCCTCACACTTCTCTCTCCTGTCTACTCTCCCAACCCCACCCTTTCCTGTACCCTCTGTTCCAGGGACCATCACACTTTTGACAGTCCTCACCCCCAGTCCTGTGCTAGGCAAAGTGCCTTCTTCTGTCAACTTCCCTCACTCTGGAGTCAACTCCACTACTCTTCAAGCCTCTCCCCAGCCCCTGGCTTCCTCAGGCACCAGTAGAAATTCTAAACCCTCCCCACCTATTCCTGTTACCTTTCCTCCTGACACCTCCCCAGCCAAGCGTTACCCATCGTAGTAAGACACCTTCTGCCCCGGCCCCACCATGCACACCTTCCTCACTAGACACCCCTCCTTCCCAGTCTACCTGAACACCTCCTTCCCTGGCCTGTAAGACACCTTCTTCCCTCTCTCCACATCCCCTTGGATGCCCTTCCCTCTCCAAACCCCCCTTTTCCACAGACTCCCAGACCCATCCTCAGCTGATGCCAGGACTCCAAACACTGCGCATGGATGTCAGTGTGGTCACTTCTGGCTCTAACAGTTACAAGAGGTTGGCTCAGCATTCATCAATGTTTATCAAACACAAAAAAAAAGGACACTGCTGTGTTGCAGGACAGGAATTAGATTGACTGAATTCAACGTACAGCACCACACACTCCCACAACCAACATTTCACAGATGCTCTATGCATTTTCTCAAGGCATGATGTCGAGAATGCAAAACCCTCTATTTATAGTGCCTAATGCTATGACATTTAATGGGACAATGCAAATTAATTCCCATCAGGATGCTTATATTGTTTTTTTAAAAAGATCATGCAAAGGGGCTGCACTGGTGGTGCTTAGGGTTTAGGCGCTGGATGCCACACGTCGCTCCATGCTGGTAACTCGAGTTTGGAAGCGGACTCTGGTTGCCGGGGGGTCAGCGGGGAGGGGGGGACAGGGTCGAGCATCCATGGGACTGCTCTCCTTTCCCAGGGAAGGAAGGATGGAGGGAGGGCTTGTATGCCCAGCCTCTGACTGTCACTAGGTAGAGGCCTGGTGATTGTGCAGACTAGGGCGGCACAGAAGAGAGATACTGTGGCCTGATGATGCAAGTATGCCTCCATGTGCATGCTTCATGTCTGTCACAGTAGGGATGGGAGAAAAGTGGAAAATGGGAGCTGGTGTTTCAGTGAAGCCCTGTATGTTTGTCTGTGGACCCATACTGCAACCATGACCACCACAGTCTAAGCTAGACTGTTTCTCAGGTGGAGGTGGGTGGGAGGATGGCCCTTTCATCCCTGACCTGCCACAGGGAGAATCCATGGTGGAGCCCCTGCATGAGGCAGACCACAGGGGGAGGCAGGCGCTGGTCCATAGGGAGAAGGACACGGCTGAGAAGCCCCCCCAGTATCATGCTGAGGAGATAAACCAATATGAAAAAAAAGTCATGCAAAATCTAATGAGCTGCAAAGTGCAGGCTTTTTTTCTGGCCGTCGGCCAGTCACATCTTTCTGACCCTGCCACCCAGACCCCATCTTGCAGGACTTACCCAGTCCAACAGAGTGCACCTCGGCTTACCCCCCACTCCCCCCCCCCACCAGAGCAGGGACATCGGGGAGGTGCCTCTCATAGAAACATAGAGGTTGTTGGCAGAAAAGGACCTTGGCCCACCTAGTCAGGCTAAAATCCCTACCTATTGTGCTACCGCAGACCCTTCTCTCTCCCCAAATAGAGACTGCTTCGTGATCCAGGGAGAAGTGCCTCAGTTGGCTGTGTGGAGTCTGGTGGAGGGCGAACGTCCTCCTGCTCGGTCAATGATCAGTATTTTTTTAGTCTATATGCTGTCCCCCAAAGACGTGTGGCATGCAATGACGTGGTGATGTGTAGAGCACCGGACGTCTGGCATGACTTCCAAAAATTTCAAGCACCATCTGTCAGGCCCCCTGTCTCAACCAGGGGTCAGTCAAATGCCAGATACCCCCCCCAAGAGGAGGGGAGCAGTTCCTGGGGCGCCCAATCCTCCTCTCTCCTTTCTTTTCTAGTTCTATTGGTGTGCAGATGCTTGCTTATCTTGTGTGTGCCGGGAGGGGTGGGGGAGCTGTGTGAAGCTTTCTAGAAAGCATTTTTAATTAGATTATCCTATCATGATCCCTTTTCCGGATTAACATTTTTTAATGAACTAAGTCACCCATTTGTCTTGAGGTCTACAGGCTAGCCCTAGTCCCCTGGTTGTGGATCATGTAACCACCCCCACCAGCAAGGTGGGAGACTAAGCTTGTATAATGGTCTCTGGACAAGGTCTTAGAAAGCCTGGGGCCTTTCTGGTACCTTCACCCTATTCGAAGGGGACGGCCTGTGGTCTTGCATTGCAGGTCATCTTGGAGTACAAGGTATGAATGAGGCAGTGCCTCTGCCTGGGATAACGGGTGAGTGCCTCAAGACACAATACCAAAAAAACAACTAAATCCAAGGTATTCTCAGGGGTGAACAAAAAAACCTACAGGTACCCACCTTCCAACATTTTGATTTGGATGGTACAGAGGTAGTGCGCATCCTGGAGTATAAACACTTTGGTCTGTACTTGGTAAGCTCCATAAATTTTGATACACATGTCAACAATCTGGCAACATCTGTACATAAGAGACTGGGTGCTCTTTACTGAATTAAAAGGTTACTATTTCCAGAAACAAAGAGACTGCTTGTCCGTAGCCTCCTATTCCCGTTAGTTGACTATGGTTCCCTGGTATATGCGACTGCCCCTGCCAGGATCCTCTACAAGGTGCACACTGTCTGCAACAGTTTGCAACTTCCTTACTGGCCTGCCTTATTGCGCCCACACCTGACATATATATTCCATGGCTTCCTGCCCATCCCTGGAGGATCACCTGGTACATGGGTCAATGGTGTTCCTCCACAGGGTGGCGTTCATGAAAGTCCCAGCTTGCATTACTGAGCTCTTCCTGTGCTCATCCAGCTTGCAGGGGACACAGTCCCAGTCCAGAGTTACTTTCAAACTTCACTTCAGGAAAGCTACTTCCTGTCAGAGGACTTTGACCTACAGAGCTAGTAGCCCATACAACCTGTTATCCTCCTGCCTCACAGATGTTGGTAACATTCCTTCCTTCCTTCCTTCCTTCCGCTCCAGGCTCCGCCAGCATGTGACCGATAATTCACACTGCAGTTTTGTCTAATTATCTTAAAGAGGACAGGAAATGATTTCTAATAGGCAGCTGTTTAGAATGTTCCCATTTACTGAAATGATATCCATAAGCCTTAATGATCCATATGTAGCTGTACCTGAATACAAAGTGATATGAAAAACTGTATTTTGCATTGTTTTGTTTTTATGGGCAGCATTCTGTTGCAGTTTGATTCACGGAACCAGTGATCTGGAGTTTTAACTATATCACGGTATGAGGAAAGAACTCTTAAGCATGGTTGTGACAGGACAGTAGCTCATGTTTATCATTCTGAACTCAAACCATGACATAGTAAACACTCCACATTACTGTTTCCAGGAAAAGAACTGTTCACAATGTTGTTCTTAAATAGAAAACAATAAAAAACACAGTTTTTCACATCAGTGTTTTTTCAGGTACAGTTAAATACGGTTCATTTGGAGGCAAATTTATCATTTCTGTTACTAGGAACATTGCTAACTGCTGCCAGTTAGCATATATTTCCTGTCCCCTTTAACTGTACCTTGTCCATTTGTTCATTTGTTGTTGTACTCTGGATTTATGTTTGAAGTTTGTCTGCTCAGTACTCAGTTCCTTTATGTACAATAGGTCACTTGTGAAAAAGGGCTATGTAGCTATGAAATAAAGTTTATTTAAAAGGGAGGGGTAGTAAAGAACAAGGGGACATCAAAGGTGTCAGCATGGCTCAGTTGGTATCGCATCTGGACCAGAAGGTTCCAGTCCCACACAGGAATTGGACTTCGTAAAACAATGGCACCCGAGTTCTGTACTAAGGTGATACTGTACTGGTCCTGTCTGCCTTTTCTTGTGGCTGTTCAGTCGGATGGTAAACGATCTTACAACACATCTCGAAAAGAGTAGTGGAATTTCTAGAATGTCCCTGAATATCACCAACAGTTTAATGTGGTTCAGTATCAGTTGCTTGCATCTGTATCCACCCCGGGATGAGGCTTAAAGTAGGCAGTATTGTCTACACTTTCTTTTCTGGTTAACAAAAACTAAATAAATAAAAAGGGAAAATGGGAGCAAAGTGGTGGCAGTAATTTATATGCGTAATGTTGCCCACAAACCCACCACCCACTGGCATTCCTGATACAGTACCCACACCTGGCTAGTGCACCAGGCTTATCCGCCTTAAGATTTTGGAAGCTTCCAGAAAACGTTGCGTGGGTACCACAACAAATCGAGTTTTCCAGGTCCAATGATACAGCAGTCAACGTGAATTTATAAGTTGGCATGTATTTGTGTGACTCCCCCCCCCCCCCAAAAAAAAAAGTGGGGGGTTTACCTTTTGGCTCTTTGGAGCCCAGCAGGACTGCTACCATTTGTTTCTACTCTCTCCAGCCCCAGGGACTAAAATGGTGTGTAGAAGGAAATGGAGCAAGGCTGCAGGAGCTGGATTTCTTCAGCGTCTCCCGATCCACTGTTCAGCATCAGCTCCTACCACTCATCAAAGACAGTCAGTCGCCATCAATGGAGTGGCTGCATCAGCACTCACACTGGACAAGGGATTGCTCAATTAATGCCTTGATAGCACCAGACTGCTGTGAGCAACCACACTACATGAACTGGAGGAACAAATGATATTTAAGGGCAGGAGCCCCTTTTAAAACTAAGAACATTTGGGGCTAGTGCCCCTCAGCAGTGAGGACACTGCCATATTGGTGTACCTCTGACCCTATCTCCCTAACAACAGTGGTCAGAGGGTACCATTTCAACCAGCTTGATTGCACAGCATGGAAGAAGAGCCCCAGGGGATCCTAAGCTATAGGTGGGCCATCATTAATTCAGGTTCTGTTTCATTAGTAACACAGAATTTGTTGGCAGACAAGGACCGCTTGTCCCACCTAGTCTTCCCATTGTCCTGTGGGCATAGTATCACTGCAGATCCTACTTGATCTTCGGTCCATTCACCCTCTTCCCTTTCCCTAAGATTCCCTTATGCTTATCCCATGCATTCTTTAATTCCACCACTGTTTTCACCCCCACCACTTGTGCTGGAAGACTCTTTTATGAATCCACCACTCTTTCTGTGAAGAAGTACTTTCTCATAATCTCTCTGGAATCTACTCCCCTTCTGGCTTCTTATCATGCCTCATTGTCTTTGATCACCTTTTTTTCTGAAAAATATTTCCCTCCCATACCTTATTTACCTCTGTGAGATATTTAAAGATCTCTATCATGTTCCCCCTTTCTCTCCTCTGTTCCACGGTGTACATATTTAGGTCTCTAATTCTGTCCTTGTAGGGCTTCTGATGCAGACCCTGCACCATTTTAGTTGCCCTCCTCTGGACCACCTCCACTCTGTCTATGTCCTTTCAGAGATATGGTCTCCAGATCTGGACACAGTACTCTAGGTGGGGTCTTACCAGCAATCTATTCAGAGGCAATACAACCTCCCTCTTTCTGCTGGTGATACCCCTCACTAAGCATCCCACTAGCCCTCCCAATTGCCTTGTTGCACTGCCTGGCCACCTTTAGATCATCAAATATGATTATCTCAGGTCTCTTTCCACATTTGGTTCTCCGCCCCTGAGTTTGTGTGCCCCGAGTGCATTATTTTGCACTTTTCCACATTGACACCCAGCTGCCATACCCTTGACCACTCCTCAAGTTTTCTCAGGCCTCTGCTTATCCTCCCCTCCACTGGTGTGTCCACCCTTTTACAGATTTTGGCATCATCCATAAAGAGCAGACTTTCCCTTTCAGCTCCTTTGCATTGTCCCATATAAAGACATCGAAGAGAACCAAGCTCAGCTCTGATCCCCGAGGCACCCCACTGGTCACCCTCCCTTCCTCGGAGTGAAGTTCATTTACCACTACCCTCTGCTGCCTATCCCCTAACCAATTTGTTACCCAGTTTACCACCTTTAGACCTACTCCAAAGCCACCCAGCTTGCTTACTAGTCTCCTGTGTGGGACGGTGTTGAAAGCCTTATTAAAATCCAGGTAGGCCATGTCCACTGCTTCACTCTGATCTAGTTCCCTGTTCATCTAGTCAAAGAAATCTATCAGGTTTGTTTGACATGCACTCCTCCCCCTCCCCCGCCTTGAATCCGTGCTGTCTCAGTTCTTGTAACACATTGTATTCAAGATATTCATACAAACATGCCAGCATATCAAGACTTTGCAGTCTATGTAGTCTACTGATTGTGCGGCTCCCTTTGTGTTTACAAAAATAATCCCCCCCCCCGGTTTCCCTTTTAATCTCCCTCTATCTTCCCTCCCCGCTCCCCTCCTACCTACAATTTTTCTCTCACCCTGTCTCAACCGTTCTTGAAGCTGTCCACCGTTTATAGAGATACCACCTTCTCTGGCAGCTTGTACCACTTGACCACCACCCTCTCCGAGAATAATTGCCTCCTCATCTCCCTCCTGAACCTCCCCCCCCCACCAGCTTTATTGCCACTAAGGCTGAAGAGGCCCTCAGTGCTCACCCTGTTAATACCCTTTTAGGTGCTTGAAGATCTCAGTCATGTCTCCCCGCTCCCTTTTTTTCCTTAACAAAATACATGTTGAACTTTCTGAGCCTCTCATCATAGGTGTCGGCCCTGCTGGCCCTGGATCATCTTGGTTGCCCTTCTCTAGACCATCTCCAGCAAGTTGACAGCCTTCCTAAGGCAGAGGCACCAAAACTGCACACTGCATTCAGCAGTGATTCCATTAACTTTCCCACCACCAATGTCAGGCTGACTGACCTATAATTGCCAGTCTCTTCCCTGCTACCACTTTTGTGAAGTGAGACTACAGCTGCCCTCCTCCACTCCTCTGGAACCACTCCTGTTTTCAATGAGCTGTTAAATATGACTGTTAGAGGTGCAGCCACTACCTCCCTGAGCTCCCTCAGTACCCTGTAAGGCCCCATTGCTTTGTTCACTTTAGATTATCGAGTCCCTTTAGAACTCTCTCCTCCAAAAACAGACTAGTGTCCTCCTCCTTTCCTCCAGTGCTCCTGTTACATTTTGTGGCCTCTCCTCATCTCCTACCTCTGTGAACACACTGAACAAAAGTATTTGTTCAGGATGTCTGCGTTTTCCCAGTCCCCCTCTACTTAGTTCCTCCTGTCCCTTTTTAACCTTACAATCCCTCCCCTGGTCTCCTTCCTTTCACTTACATACTAAAACATGTTGTGTCCCCTTCCGTTACTGCCTGGACAATTCTGTCTTCAAGTTTGTACCTTCACACTCCATACTGCTGTCCATACTTTCCTCTATTTACCCTGATACACCTCCCTATCCTCTTCTCTGTGCATCTCCTGGTACCTTCTGAATGTTACCTTTTTAGCCCTTGCCTTTTCTGCCACCTCTTTTGAGAACCATAGTGGTCTCTTTTTCTTCTTGCTTTTGCTCACTTGCTTGATGCAGAGGTTTGTTGCCTTCACTATGCCCCCTTTTAGTTTTGCCCACCATTCCTCCATCCAACTCAGGTCATCCTCCCACCAGGTCATCCCTGAGGCATTCACCCATCTTTATAAAATCTGCCTTCCTCAAGTCCAGGACCCTTGCCCTTGTGTGGTTGATTCTGTAGCTGTCCTTATATTGAACCACACCGTACAGGCCTCCCACATTGATGTCCACAACACTGTCCGTATTAGTAAGTACCAGGTCTAGTATTGCCCCATCACGAGAGGGTTCACTGACTAGTTGCCTGGGGAATGCCCCCTTCAGGGAATCCAGGATGCCCCTGCTTTTAGCTGAAACTGCAGCTGGGAGCTGCAGTCTACATCCAGCACCTCCCCCTTTTCTGTCATCTTGCCAGTGGCTTCCACCAGTACCTTATCTAACACCTCCCCCTGTGCTGGAGGTCTGTAGATCATGCCAGCACAAATAGTGGCTCTGTTCCCCGTCTCCAGGGTGACCCACAATACCTCTGACTCCTTCCCTGTGTCTCCATCACTTTTATGCTTTCCCTCATATAAAGCACCTCACTCCTTCCTTTCCTTACCACCCTGTCTTTCCTGAACAGAGTATAGCCTGGTATGGCTATGTCTCAGTCATGGTTTTCAATACACCATGACTCAGTAATGGCCACTATATCCAGGTCAGCCTCTGCTATGATAGTCTCTAGGTCCATAATTTCTTATTTACAGGACTTCTACCATTCACACACATGGCCTTCCAGATTTTGTTACCACTCTGCTTGTTTTTCCCCTTTTTATCTTTTTGCCCTCCCTCCTTCCCCCTCTCTTTTTGTGCTTATTCCCCTTCATTTCTACCACCCTACTTCCTTTATTAATTTGCACACTAGGGGATTCCTCTCCCCTCAGGTTCTTCCTACTGTATACTTCATCCTGTGGGGGAGGGCAGTCTCTGCCTCCGCAATTTATTCCACCACCCCCTCAGCTGGTTTAAATGTTCATCAGAGTAACATTTAAACCATCCACTGAGGACAGCGGTTCCCCTCTCAGGTGGATGCAGGCCATCACCCCTGTATAGGCCCTTCTCTCTCTCCAGGTGGATCCCCCAAACCCCTCTTCACTACACCATTCCTTTAACCATGAGTTGAAGCTCCTGGTGCAGAGAACTTTCTCTTCACTGCTGTCATAGACAGGCAGTACCTCAGTGAAAGCCACTGAGTGTGCTACCTGTCTAAGACCCCTCCCCAGTTCCCTAAACTCCCCCTGCACTATCCCAGCCCCATCCCTAGTCAGGTCATTATCTCCCAGGTAGACAATGACATGCAGCTCTACGTCCCATCCTGCTGAAATAGTGATCCTTAGGATCTGCTTCCCATCACTCCAGGCCATGACCCGTGTACCAAGAAAGGGCTCTGAACTGCATTCAGGATCAGCTGGCTTCTGGTACAGGTTGTGGATGGGACCCTCCAAACCACCTTGGGCAACTTGAAAACCTCCCACTATTGCCACTTCGCCCCTGCTTGCAGCCATCTGGATCATTGTTCCTAACTCCCTCTCAGTAACAAGGATAACAACTAACAATAAAACAGTACAATAAAGTAACAGTGGCTGCAGAATAGTTAGGTAATAAATGCAAAACAAAGGAAATCAAAGGAAATTTATGTATTTAATTAATTTGGGAAATACCTTTACGCACAGGTGCTCCTTTATAAAGGTTCCACATCTGAATCAGACAGTACTATTATGGACAAACAGTGACAACAGCAATTCCAGAGGGTTGTAGTCAAAATAGTCAACAGGATGCATAGCTACAAGAACGGAATTTTGCAATTGCAGTCAACAACAGTGTTACAGTGCAAGTTCAGTGTATGGATTAATTGAAGCAGGTACATTTGGAACTCGACGCGAGGGCTAGTAATGGAATTTTTGTGAAATGGGTAATTTCACTCCCTAGTTTGGATTCAGCACTCTTTCACTGCAGGAGTGGACAAAGACACTGTGTGGTAGTTAAATAATCAATTATTTAAAGGTTCTTTTGTAGTGTCCTGTATTAAAGATACTTTAAAGATCTTTTTAGACATGAATTGGGGCTCTCTTATTTGTAGGGACATGGAATGGGCTGCTTGTAAATGTGTGTTGCAAGGGAAGTTTATTAGATTAGTTTCCAAATGAGTCCAGGATCGTAAAGGAAAAGCCTCCTCCTTATTAAGGGACATTTGGACCTTTGAAAATCAGATTAATCCCTCCTCATCGGATGTCATTAGGGTAGAACTTTATTTATTTGGGGATTAGTAAGCAGAAGTAGTGTGAAAAAAGGCTGACTATTCTATATTTAAAACTCACTTCAAGTACGTTGACTAGGGAAAAAAGCTGGGAGGCTAATGACTCACCATCTTGAAAAACAGAATCATCCAAATTTATTACCCTCATTATGTCAGACTTAGACAATACCCCTAGAACCTCTCTCTGGGACATAACTAAAGAGTTTTTTGAATACTATAGATTCCTGTATAGCCCTCTGCCCAAATCTCTCTCTCTCTACCCACACAATTTCCCAGTTCCTAGATTCTTCACCCTCCCATCATTAACAGAGCTCCAACATGCTGAGCTGGACAAACTGATTAACCAAGAGTAGGTGTTGGAAGCAGTTCAGTCTTTGTCCTTAGATAAGACCCCTGGGCCTGATGGGTTTATTGTACATTTTTACAAAGCCTTTGCCTCAGAATTTGCTCCGCTTTTATCCCAAGTTTTCACTGATAGATTTGACCATGTGATGTCGGACACAACAATGGCAGAGGCCCTGATTATACTTCTACCAAAACCCAGGAAAAATCCAGAATACAAGGCAAACTACTATCCAGTTTCTTTGATGAATCAGAATGTCAAAATTCTAGACAAGATTGTGGCTAAAAGGGTCAATGGGATATGGCAGGGACTTACCGGAAAAAAGCAAGTTTGTTTTATGTCTACTTGACATTCCATGGATCACCTCCGTAAATTAGCTCATCTTTTCTCTGTGTCTGAAGACCCAGCTCTTCTAGTGATGCTGGTGTCTCTAGATGCAGAGAAAGCATTTGATAGGGTACCCTGGCCTTTTCTTTTTCAGGTTCTGGAGAAACTGGGATTTCCTGTAGAATTCATAAAATGGGTACAGATTATTTATTTTAAACTGTAATCAAAGGTTTATTGCAATGGGGTATTATCTCCTGCTTTTCCCTTGAAAAGTGGCACTCAACAGGCATGCCTTTGTGGC
The DNA here is from genome assembly GCA_016271365.2 of Neoceratodus forsteri. Lineage (NCBI taxonomy): Eukaryota > Metazoa > Chordata > Ceratodontiformes > Ceratodontidae > Neoceratodus > Neoceratodus forsteri. The sequence continues at coordinate 1,309,513,253 of CM057449.1, forward strand.
CTCTTATATTTGGAGCCCCTGCTTGTTAAATTAAAGTCCAACCCCTTAATTACCAGGATCCCCATCGGTGACAAACATTTTCAGTTCTCCACTTATGCAGATGATATTTTGCTACATGTAACCCATCCCACTGTCTGTTCCTGCAGCGTCTGGCCATCATTCAGGAATATGGAGATTTGTCTACTTATAAATTAAATATTCTTAAAACTGAGGTTGTGCCCCTCAATGCAGGGGTTAGCAAACCTGATATTACTCAACTGGGCCTGGTTTGGTCACCTTCACAGCTTAGGTACCTCAGTCTGGAACTTACTAGGGACCCCAGCAAGCTTAAAAAACTTTATTTAGATGACTTAATTATGGTAATTAAGCTGGAGTTGGAAAGGTGGCTATTTCTCCATTTAACAATATGGGGACGAATTATTATTATTAAAATGAATGTTTTACCCTGTCTCATCTACACTTTACATATGCTTAATAGTTTTCTTCCTAGATCTTGGTTTAGCAAGTACATTCACAGATTTCTTCCTTTATTTGTGCAGGTAAAGTCCCCGACAAGCATATTATATGCTAGCAGACCCAAAATTATTAGGTGGTTTATGACTACCCCATATAGGCGTCTATTACTGGGCTAGCCACGCTAGTAAATATGTGCGGTGGATGGCACCAGATCCCTTGGAACTGTCTGTTTCACATACACTCCCATATGGTTAACTATAGAACATGAAAAATCCATAGTTATGGGTTATCATCTCTCTCCCTATTGTTTACGAAATATACTTTAGTCCACCGGGAGCTGCAACATTCTGTGATAGGCACTTCTGTAAAGGTGCATCATCAGTTGGGTACAGCTCTTTATTTTAATCTTTGGAAGGATGTTACTCAGCCAGTCTTTGAGAATCTTAACTTTAAGATAGCAGGAATGGTGATTCCTAAGGACTGAATACCAAATTTATTTCCAAAGTTTTTAGTTTGCTCCTGAACGGATCCTTGCAGCCATTCCAATTAATACAAGCCTCCTTTAATCTTTTTTTTTTTAAATTGAATATGCTTTATTCATTTTATACAAAGATAAGAAAACAAAAACAGAACAATCCAACATGCAATACAGGGCATGGAGCAATGGTGAAACATGTAATACAAGCTGATATCACAGTGTAAGAACTGCAGGAAATAAGATTAAACTAAACATACACCCTAACCAACAAACAAACAACCTTCCCTACCCCAAACCCCCCACCTACCCAAATCCACTAACCCAACCCCTCTAACCCCCACCCTCCCGAGCCGTATCTACCAGTGAATGGGGTGCTATTCACCACTGCTAGATGATCATACTACCCCAGTGCAAGACAGTGAAAGGGCAGAGGAACCACCTATGAGAGTATATAATTTGATGCATCAAAGGGCACTGTGTGACATAGCCGTATGCAACATCATCAACTTAATAAATTAACCACAGTCACTTCTGAATTATTGAGAGGTTCCCGGAGAGACTGGGTGCAGAGACCAAAGAGTATGCATCCTCTCCCATCTGGTTCTATACAAGCGGAATTTACCTTGAAGACTGGCAATTGTTTTTTCCATCCTTAGGTTATGGAAAAGCTCTCTCACCCACTCGAGATAAGAAATTACGTGTTGATCCTTTCAGTAACGGAGAACAAGCTTTTTAACAGACAAAGATATGATGGCCATATGATACCGCCTTTCTCTAACAGGAATAGTGGTATAGTCTTCTATAATACAAATTTGTGTTGTAAAGTAGTCCTGCAGTCCCAATAAAGGGTCGGCCTTTTCCTGGATAGATCTCCAGAGGTGGGCCACTTTGGGGCATTCCCATAGTATGTGAAGTAGCATCCCTGGTTCCTGACCACACCTGAAGCAAGCTTGATTCTGCAGCCTGCCCATCCCATACATTTTAACAGGGGTGTAATACATATTGTGCAATATGTAAAACTGTGTTAATCTTAGGCAATCATTCGCAGTATATGAACAGACTCCTTGCCATATTTTATCCCAGGGGAAGCTATCATTCAGGAAAGTGTGGGCCCGATAGTGAGAGTAACCCAATACATCAGGGTTAAGTATCCCAAATAAGACCGAGACCAGGTGAGAGACTGCATGGGACTGCTTCGCCCATGCAAGAAGCTCCTGAAAAGGAGCCACTTGTTGTGTATTCCAAACACCAGAACCGAACCATTTTAGTAACGTGTCTTATCTGGAACATGAAAAAGGAGTATTCACTGGAAAGCTGGAAATGTTCCAGCAAGTCCAGCGTAGTCCCTAGCTTGCCATTCACTACTAGATCACAGACTAGGGCTTGTGGAGCAGCACCACAATCTTTTGGAGCAGCAATTATTCGATATCCCAGTTTAAAATTGGGGTTACCGAATATGGGCTGTGATAGGTCCTGTTGGTTATTATATTTCAAAGATTTACAAAGCTGTAAGTGGACCTTTATTGAGGTATATATAGCAGAGCCATGTACAGAGCTAGGCAGCTTACTTGGTGTTAAGAACAGAAGACAACCTGGGGAAAGCCCAGCTAGCATATGTTGCTCCACTTGTAGCCAGATGGGAATATAGGGGAGACTCTCTACGTCCAGAAGTGTGGTAGTCCAGCGCATGTATTTAACCATGTGACTGGCTAAATAGTAATAATAACAATTTGGGAGTTTGAGGCCCCCTAAGTGTCTTGGTGCACTTAAGTGATTATACGACCTTCATGGGGGTTTGTGCTGCCATAAAAATTGGGAAACTATACTGTGGAGCTGACAGAACTAAGTTAAGGGGAGATGGACATTCAACATGTTAAGTGGATAGAACACTCTCGGCAGGACATTCATTTTAATTACACTTAACTCTTGCTTGGAGGGACAAATACATAGGAGCCCATCTATTTAGATCTTGCTTGATCCCCAGTACAAGGTTGTCTAAATTCAGTTTTTTCATTAAGGATACTGAGGTGGATAATATTATCCCTAAATATTTAAGACGGGTAGTCCAAGCCATAGATAGTGGGGCAATCTCCTTTTTAGAAAGAAGAGAATTAAGGGGCATCACTTCTGTTTTGTTGAGATTGAATTTATAATTAGAGACCTTGCTAAACTTTTGGATAATCTGTAGGGCAGCTTGAATGGATCTGTAGGGGTCAGTGACATGAAGGAGGATGTCATCTGCGTAGACTGATATTTTCAGGTGAAACGGTCCTATCCTAATACCTTGTAGTAGTGGGGAGGCATTCAGTTGGCATAGCAACGGCTCTAAGTACAAATTAAATAATAGCGGTGATAAGGGGCAACCTTGCTGAGTGCTGGACTTTAGTGGAAAAGTGGATGAGAAAACACCATTGCAGTAGACTTTTGCACTAGGACAGGAATACAAGTAGCTGACCCAGGATCTGAAAGGGGCTGGGAAACCAAATTTAGCCAGAGTATCAAAAAGGAAAGGCACTGTGGGTAAATTTGGAGACAGGCAATGGCACCACAATCTGCACAGGGGTTGTATACAGACCCCCTTCTCAGGGGGAGGAAATGATAGAAAGTATACTTAGAATGGCAGAAAAAGGGGAGATATTGCTAATGGGTGATCTGAATATGCCAGATGTTAACTGGAGTGCAGTTGCAGCAGCCACTTCGAAGAGTGGGGTTATTCTAGATGCCCTACAGGGGGCATGCCTTAGACAACTAGTATTGGAGCCCACTCGAGAGGGAGCTATCTTAGACCTGGTTCTCTCAAATGGAGATGGAGAGAGGATCACAGATGTAGAAGTGGGTAGCCATCTGGGAACTAGTGACCTTCGAACAGTATGGTTCACAATAAACACAGCAATAGAGTCAAGCCATACAAAGGCAAAAGTACTGGACTTTAGGAGGGCTGACTTTGCCAAAATGGGTGAGTGCCTAAGGAATGCACTAGCAAATGGGCAGGAAGGAGGGGTGGAAGAACAATGGGGAATAATAATAACTGCCATCATAAAGGTAACAAGCCTTTGTGTGAAGCAAATAAACAAAACAAAACGATGTAAGAAACCACTATGGTTCTCAAAGGAAGTGGCAGTGAAGGTTCAAGAGAAAGAGAAAGCATTCAGGAAGTACAAGGAATCACAGAAGGAGCAGGACAGAGAACTGTATCAGTTAAAGCAAAAGGAAGCTGGGAAGGCAGTCAGAACAGCAAAGACCCAAACCGAGGAAAAGACACCCAACTCAGTTAAGGGGATAAAACCTTTTATAGGTACATCAGGGAGCGAAGAAAGACCAAGGAGGAATAGTGAGGCTTAATAAAGGGAGGAGGTGGGCAGAGGTGACTGTGAAAAGGCAGCGATCGCTGGTTGCTACACCTCGCGCCACGCCCGGCGACCCGTGTTCGGGAATGAACACGGGTTTGCCGAGATCGGCGAGGAGGAGAGATGGATCGGCGTCGAGGACTGCTCTCCATCTCAGGCGGGAAATATTCAGGCGGCGGTGCTTGCCTGACCTCAGCGGAGGCTGGGGATCACAGCACAAGTCGCAGAGATAGGGAAGGCGGACGTGGCGGACGCTGACTGTGCCACACGGAGCATGCGCGACTCAGTCGCTAGCGCCATTACACGCCATGTCCGCCGGGAGAAAAATTCTGAAAAATGGAGCCTGGCAGCATGGCGTCGTTCCCGTTGCCATTCCCAGAGGACGCCTCCCTGGCATGGACCCGTTCTGGTGGGTTGAGTCGCTCCCCACCACCCTGCTGCGAAGGGTAAGTCGCGGGGTGCTGAAGGGAGGGGGTCTCATGTCTGGGGATGGCGCCGGAGGAACGGCGGAGTGCGGGGGGGCCGGAGCTCCTGAGAAAATAACATACAAAGAAAAGGCAGAGATACTAAACAAATATTTTTGCTTAGTATTTACAAATGAAGAAGGGGAGGTACCTAAAACAAACAGTAGAAACACTCTGGATACAGAAGTTGATACCAGCCCATTTACAGAAGAAAGGGTTATGAAAGAACTCTTAAAACTGAAGGTGGACAAAGCAATGGGGCCTGATGGGATTCATCCCAGAATTCTAAAAGAACTAAGGGTAGAACTAGTGACACCACTGACTACCCTCTTTAACAAATCATGGGAGGATGGGGTGGTACCCGAGGACTGGAGGAGGGCAGATGTGATTCCCCTTCACAAAAGTGGGAGCAAGGCAGAAGCAGGAAACTACAGACCTGTTAGTTTAACCTCGGTGATAGGGAAAATGATGGAATCACTTCTGAAGGAAAGAATTGTCGAGTATCTAGAGGCCAGAGGGGCACAGGACCCAAGGCAGCATGGATTCACAGTGGGAAGGTCATGCCAGACAAATCTGATAGATTTCTTTGACTGGGTGACCAAAGTAGTAGATCAGGAGGGGCTGTGGACATGGCCTACCTAGACTTTAGCAAGGCATTTGACACAGTCCCACACAAAAGATTAATATATAAGTTAGCCAGCCTGGGAGTGGGTCCCAAGATGGCAGCCTGGGTAAAGAGTGGCTGGAGAATAGGACACAGAGGTAATAGTAAATGAGTCCTCTGAAGAAAGGGGGTTACTAGGGGGTACCGCAGGATTCAGATTAGGACCAGTCCTCTTCAATGTCTTTATAAGCTGACGCTGCAGAGGGACTGGAAGAAAAAGTATGTCTCTTGCAGATGACACAAAGATCTGCAACAGAGTTGATGCACAAGGTGGTGTGGAAAGGATGAGAAGGGACTTGGCAAGGTTAGAGGAATGGTCAAATGTATGGCAGCTTAGATTCAGTGCTAAAGTGCAAGGTAATGCACCTGGGAAACAGAAACCCAGGGAAGAGTACACAATGGGGTGAGATACTAACAACAACAAAATGGAAAGGGACCTGGGGGTAGTCATATCAGATGACCTAAAGGTGGGCAAGCAATGTGAGAGGGCAGCAAGGAGGGCTGGGGATACTGGGATGCATAGGGAGAGGCATCACCAGTAGAAAACAGGAAGTTATTATCCCTCTGTACAGACAGCTGGTGAGACCCCATCTGGAGTACTCGTGCAGTTCTGGAGACCCAATCTCGCAAAGACATAGACAGGATGGAAGCTGTCCAGAGGAGGGCAACTAAAATGGTGCAGGGTCTGCACGGAAGACTTATGAGAGAGACTTAAGGAGCTTAATATGTATAGCCTCAAGGAAAGGAGGAGAGGGGACATGATAGAACTTTCAAGTACCTCAAGGGAATCAACAAAGTCCAAGAGGTAGCATCTTTCAAAAGAGGTGTGCAAGAACAAGGGCACAATTTGAAGGCGAGGCGCTCAGAGGTAATTTAAGGAAGTATTTTTTCACAGAGAGGGTTGTGGATGCATGGAACGGCCTTCCAGAGGAGGTTGTGGAGTCAAAAACAGTGGTGGAATTCAAGCATGCATGGGACAGTCATAAGGCAATTCTAGGGGTTGGGGGTAGGAAGAAGTAGGCTGCTGGTTAACTAGGATCTGCAGCTTATCCAGTAGGTAGGGAAATGGGCAGACTGGGTGGGCCAAGCGGTCCTTATCTGCTGTCAAATTCTATGTTTCTAACTAACCCTATCAAACGCCTTCTCCGCATCCAGGGAAACAAGGGCCATTGGTTGGTCTGCTTCCCTGGATACGGAGAAAATATGGGCCAGTTTGCGAATGTGATTCGACAAAGCTCTCCCTTGCACAAATCCAATCTGCTCAGGGCTCAAAAGCTTCTCCCAGACTTTGGCGACCCTGGATGTTAAAATCTTAGCAAAGATTTTGATGTCATTGTTCATCAGTGAGATGGGGCGATAATTAGTGACCTTGTCTTTAGACTTACCTGGCTTTGGAAGAACCACAATGATTGCTTCCAAAAGGCTTGAATCCATAACCCCATGCTCACAGATGAACTTAAACAAGCGATGGAGAATAGGGATCAAGTCTACTTTGAAGGTTTTGTAGAAATTGGATGGGAAACCATCCGGGCCTGGGGCCTTGTCTTTGGGAAGGGACCTGATAGCCTCCCTGATCTCCTGCTCCGAAATGGGGTGAGCCAGAAAGTTTTGCTGGGCCATATCCAGGGAGGGTAGAGGGATTGCAGTCAGATAATCCCGAACTTCGCTGGCTACAGGGGCAGACTCGGGGGGACTATAAAGCTGTGTGTAATATTGCTCAAATTCTTTTGCAATTTCTCTAGGGGTAGTTAGAATAGCGTCAGAGGATAGGGAGGACACTGAAGCAATAAGGCGAGACTCTTCTTGTCTCCGAAGCCTCATCGCCAAGAGGTGACTAGCTTTATTCTCTTGCTCAATATACTTAGCCTGAGTTTTAAAACGAGCATATTCTGCTCTTTCTCTCAGGATCTCTGCATACTTATTTCTCAACAGCGCCAGACGCAACATCTCCTCATCCAACAGGGTAGTGGACAAGGAGGCCTCTAGGACCCTAATTTCCTCCAAGAGAGTTTTGGATTTTTTAGCCTGCTGTTGCCTTCTAGTGGCTGAAATTGTAATAAATTCCCCCCTGTAGAACACATTTCAGGGTGCACCATATTTGGTCAAAAACTGGGATAGAGCCTTCACTGTGTCCCTTGAATTGCTTTATAAGGTCTTTAACCTGAGGCTACTGTGTCTTCTTGGGCAAGGAGCTGGGAGTTCAATTTCCAAATAGTATCTTTTTGGATATTTGGGGTTAGATTGGTTTCCAACCAAATAGGGGAATGATCAGATAACACTCTAGGAGTGATACCACAACTTAGCAGCCCGGTGATCACCTTCTGGTTGACCAGAAAGGAATCAATCCGGGAGAGGGATCTATGCACAGGTGAATAGAAGGTGTAAGCCCTGGTATGAGGATTCAGTAGACGCTGGGGTCACTCAGCCCATAAGTGTCTATAAGGTCTTGTAAAGATCGTTGGGCCGGAGAAGGGTAAGATCCTACTGAAGAGGATCTATCTAGGGAGGTATCGGTAACTAAATTCCAATCCCCCCACTAGAATAATGGGCAAACCAATAAAAGGAGCTAGGGAAAGGGAAAGATTAGTGAAAAATTCGGGAGTCCTTGTTGGGACCATAAATCATGCCAATGAGAACCTCCTTGTGGTCTAATATCCCCCTTAGGAAAATGAATCTACCATGTGGGTCTGTAACCTTTTGCAATTCTAAAAACTGAGTACCCCTGGCCACCAATATCGCTACTCCACACTGTGTTGTGGAGGACCCAGCGGTGTACACCGCACCTATGAAGCCTCTACGAAACAAGTTATTATCTGCCTCTAAAGTGTGTGCGTCTCCTGCAGGAATGCGATTTGGCATTTCAAAAAGGCCAAATGCTTAAGTATTTGAAGTTTTTTAACCCGTGACCATGCTCCTTTAATATTCCAGGATATGATTTTCATAAAAGAAATACAATATACAATGTTATGGATAGCTACTTGGGTGATAGTATATACTAAGTGCACCATTTGCAATTTTGACAAAGACGGCTCTGGTTCCCACCTCCCCAATACCCTCCCCCCGCGCCCTCCTTTCCAGGAATAAACATAAAACGTCTTGATTGTCACCCCCATTCCCGTTCCAACAATACTATTCAACCCATACATATAGGCAACACCAAGAAATAGTGGAGTGACCCATTCCCCCAGTTCTAGTGACTGCACTCCAACCACCTTGCTTGGCATGATGACGACCATGCTGCCCCCCAAACACTCCTGCCACATCTCCCCCCACCACTCAAACCAGAATCAACATACAGTGTGGTTAACAAAAACTATTAAATGAACTAACAAAGGGGGATACACTGTATTGATAACATCATATTATACATGAAATACGACCAAACTGACCCATCCGATTCAGGGCAAAGCTACCTAGCGAGAGAATCAGATAAAACGGAACTGAAGGTTCAAGTTATTAGGGCCACAAATGTAAATTTAATCCTAACAGGAAATGAGTGAGCCATTTCTGATATGGTATTGATGGGAGCCCCCATCATACCCTGGAGCTCTTAGACCACTCCCAAAATCGGAAACGAATCATCGACACACTCGCAATAGTCCAGGAGGAAAAAAAAGATTAACATTAGCACACTGTAGAATAAGATAAACAGTGCAAGACACTAATTCTTTTAGTCCAAAAGGATGCATGTAAAGACCATCGAGCTCAACCATCAAGCCAGACACTTGTAGTACCACCAAATGGCCACAGGATGTCACCGCAGACTTTCATTTGAAAAGATCCAGAAACGTGCTTGCAGGTTTCAGTTGCAGCTTCCACAGTATCAAAAGGATTCCAATGGCCCTCATAGAATACTTGGAGGATTGCTGGGTACCTGACCCTGAGCTTTATGCCCGCAGATATAAGCTTATTGACCACAAGGTGGAGTGCTGATCTTTTTTGGCGCACTGTGTACGGTAAGTCCTGTGCCACCCTTATCTTCTTATCGACCCATTTGATTTCTTGAAGGTCTTTGAGCTTCGCAAGTACATGCTGCTTATCCGGGAAGTTCAACATTTTAAATAGAAAAGGTCTAGGAGGAGAACCTGTGGGTGGCATAGGCTGTAAAGAGCGGTGCGCCCGCTCAATAATATATGTGGGGCCGTTAGGAGAAGGCCCAACTAGTTTTTCACAGAGCTTTTGGGCGAACAATATAGGTGCAGTGCCCTCTTCCCCCTCTGGCAAGCCCAACACAACTAAATTATTACGCCTCGAACGCCCCTCGAGGTCTTCCAGCTTATCCTCAGCTTTTTTGAGCCTATGTCTAATGTGAACCACTTCGGGATCCAGTCGATGCTTCCAGTCATCTAGTGATGATATGCGGGCCTCGTTGTCTGAGGTCCGGGTAGTAAACTGGTCTATAGAAGCCCTCATGCTGCGAAACTCTGAGGCAAGCATCAGCAAGGTGTCCTTCATTGGCGCTAATTCTTCCAGGAATTTCTTTTCGGTGAGTACGTCCTGGTGATGGGAGTGTGAGGCCGGGTTGTCCACCTGTGCCTTAGCCCGCTTAGCCGTCTTGTCTTTAACCGGCATAGTCGGCGGGGTGTGTTTTAATGCTGCTTTTTTCATCTCCGCATCCATTCTCGACTATTGGCAAATGAACGCGTATACCAGGAGAAGTATTATGCTGTGCCTTGTAGACCTGAGCCGATGGGGCAATGAAACGAGACAAAGTGTGATGGTTTGAGTGGGGATAACGAGGGAGCCGCTAGTCAGAGCACCTTAGCAGGCAGTCATCACGCTGTAAGTCGAGCCTCCTTTAATCTTAGTAATAAAGAACATTTTTAAATTTTTGCAACTTACACATGCTGTAACTTTGTCATATGAGTGCCAAGCCCTGGCTAGAGGATAATGGTTCCTCCTTCAGCAAGCCATGGACATAGTAACACAACCTCATGCTGCCTTCCAGCTTTACAGTACCTTTTTTGTAAATCTTTGTCCGATTTTAGAGGGAGGTGGTTCCTACTGGAAATCAGTAATTCCCTATAGACAATTTCAGTGGGAGAAAATCCGGTCAGATTTTTATACTTTTGTCACTAATGATAAATTATGGCTTACACAATTTCAGATACTCTATAGTCCTTACTATACGCCTCATAGATTGGCTAAAATTGGTGAATTGCAATCTGGCACCTGCACTAGATGCAGATTAATAGAAGGAACCTCGTTACATATTTTTTGGGACTGTGTCAAGGTTAAAGGTTTATGGAACACGACTGAGACCAGAGTGGATCCGTTTTTGGGCTTAGACCATTTGCTTACACTGGCAACTGGTCTGGTGAGGGACTTTAAGCAACAAAGATATCATATACCAGTGACAGCATTAACAGTTAAATGGTTACTCTTGCATCACTGGAAAGATCAGAATGTTATTTCTTATACTGAATGGCTGCAAGCGATTATTTTTAATCTGTGGCTTGAGAAAATAATTGCAAGCCTTCATAACAAATTGTCTGAGTATGACCATAGATGGAGCAAGCTACACATGCTATACACCCTTCCGAGGTTATTATTAGCAGAACCGTGACTCCTTGTAGTTAATTATTTATGTGACACTTTTTCATTTTTATATTTTGTACTGTGGTTATACAACTGGTTGTATTTATTTTCCTCTGTAATATATTATGGCACGTGACATATTTTTAATTATCTGTCCTCACTCTTTGTACGTAGTTTGGATTGTTGTGTGTTATGTATTGCACTTTCGTTGTTTGTTTCCAGTTTGTTGCGTTTAAATAAAATAGACGTAATTAAAAAAAGAAATGGGCAATTTCTGGGAGATTTAGTAAAGATTTAGGTAATTTGTTCAGCCACCCAGCCGCCCTTACAGCAAAGAAGCGTTTTCCATGATTGTTTCTCCAGAGTGGCAGTTTTGGGGCATTCCTAGTCATACTCGTACTATTACTGTATATTGATTGGTAATGGGGTGGAACCAGTTTTGTATAGCCAGAGAGAATAGTCCGAACAGCACCTTCTTTGCAAGCTGATAGGTTGGGTACTTTAATCTGTCATGAAAGGATAACCAGTTGGAGAGGGAATACAGGGAGCAATGGACCATCTTTTCAATCCCCAGTACAAGGCAACAGGCCTTGTTGTGTACCACCTTGACTCTGTTCAGTATAGAGTCACACACAGCAGCATAGAGTGGGAAGCCATTGTCAGTGAGTGATAGGACCATCCTGAATACAACAAGACACCTGGCTTAAGTGGTACGGTTGAAGTGGTTCCTATACAGCACGCTTTGTCTTCTGTTAGTTATGCAAACAGTGTTCTCCACATGAGGGAAGAATGATAGAGTATCATGCAGAACAATACTAAGGTACTTAAAGGAATCCACCTGTTCTAGTTTATGTCACTTGGCACTGAGGATGACATTTTTTATTTGTGGGCCTGAAAATAGTATTTTTCTTGGTAATTTAAAACCAGTTTATTGTAGGTGAACCTTTGCTCTAGTGACTCAAAGTTGCCTTGGAGGTCAGTAGAGATCTCACCCAGGTTAGCACTGCTGGCGTAAATGATTGCATCATCAGCATAAAGGGGTACCTCTGCAGACTGGCAAGCCTCTGGAAGGCTGTCGATGAACAGACCAAATAGGAGGGGAGCAAGTACTGATCCCTGGTACATGCCTGTGGATACACTCCTGTCATCTGATAGAGAGCCGTTGAACTTTACACACTGGGAGCGGATGGTGAGGTAGCTTAAAAACCAAGCTACTGTGTCCTGAGACAGCCCAAGGGAGAGGAGCTTTCCAAGCAGCAGCTTGTGATTGACAAGGTAAAATGCCATAATCAGGTTGATGTGGATGGCTCCAGCCAGGTAAGCATTGTCAAGAACCTCATGCAGGTAGTTAGTATTCTGTCAGGACAGTACTGATGCTGTGAAGCTTCCGGAATCCATGTTGTTATGCACACTGGATACTGTATTTTCCTAAGTAGGTGACAAGTTGGTCTGATACAATTCATTCTAGGGTCTTCAGCAAGGGGGAGGGGATTGAAATTCACCTGTAATTAGCCACTTTGACGCGGTCACGATTTTTAAACAAGCATTTGTCAATGGCGAATGTTCGCCGCTGGTATTGCTGTTGTACTGGGTCTTGCTTGTACACATTTTTACTATGTATTTACCCAGGATAGAGCAGATGAGATGCAATATCTCATTTTCAGTGGTGTTCTGCTTTGACACATAGTTAGATTGTAATTACCCAGGATAGAGCAGCTGAGAGGCAATATTCTACTTTTAAGTGGGCTCCCACATTTTGACCCAAAATGGCCAACAGACTTTTTATGACCTGGCATTATGATCAAGAGAGGTGGCATTTTTAAAATCCCATCCAAAAGGTGATTTCACTGTATGACTGGGGGATTTGAAAAATGACACCTGCCATGTTCAGGAGGTGTTGTACCACAAGGAATTTGTTGAACGTTAGGGGCCAAAATCTCCAAAAAATAAAGTTATGAGTAAATATTGGAACAATTAATTTCCTCATAACTTAGTTGTTTTTTCACATTTTAACCCCAGATCTTCAACATAATCGTTTTATGACAGGTGTCATTTATAAAACAATGGCTGAAACATTGTTTTGCGCCACAAGTGTTAAAACACATTTTGGGTAGCCAGGATTTGAGAAATGACAGCTGTCACATTCATGAGGTGGTGTGAAAAAATGGCTATATTGAAAATTTGGGGTCAAAATATTGAAAATTACCACAGTTACGCGCATGCATTGAAAAATTGCAAAGTAGACTCGTAACTTTGTGGTTTTTGCATGTATTTACCCCAGATTTTCAACACAGCCTTCTTATGTCCCCCCACAGCCTTTTTATGAGCCCACCTCATGAACAAGGGAAGAGAATATTTTCAAATCCTGCCCAAATGGTGATTTCACGTCACAAGTGTGAAAACACATTTTGGCCAGGATTTGAAAAATGAAAGCTGTCACATCCATGATGTGCTGTGAAGAAAGTGCTGTGCTGAAAATGGCGTCTTACCCTGCTGGTCCTCTCTGAAGAGGTTAAAGCCTGGCAGGGTGAGCCAGGATTCAATCAGGCATAATTACATCTGGTTGCACTAGTGGTACCCAGGCTTCCAACAAAGCAAACTTTGAGAGAAGGCTTCCGGTGTTAAGGGAGACTATGTTTAGTTTCCCTTGATGATTTGATCAGGAACCATGGTTGCCTGTGGGGCCTGGGTTTGGATGGATATTTCCAAACAAATAGGAGTATTAATGTAAGTCTTCTTAGATCCCTCAGGCCACGTTTCAGCCTAAGGGACTTACTGCTGACCTTGGAGCCGTAGGTGCTATGAGAGTAGGTATAGCACTCTCTTTGTTATGTTGCTCCCATTGTGGGACTGACATTGGTTGGGGCCTGTTGTTGGGGGAAGAGGCAGCATCAACTTTGGCTCGTTTAACACACTCACAGTGCCTTTCAGTTGGGAGTTGGCTTAGGAGTAACAGTATAGCAAAAAGCATTTTTACAAGGAGGGGTTCGAATCTGACAGAGAGGTGCATAGCACAGGTTAACAGATCTATCTAGGATCACTCATGAAGAAGCACAAACTGGGTATTGTGCTTTATCAGATAATAAATGGTACACTGTCAAGGCTGCATATTAGTGTTGCAGCTGCTAGACTAAGGGAACCTATGGGACTACTGGATCCAGAACATAGATGCTAACGATATATAGGCACTCCCAGTGGTGGAGTCCTCTAGTGGTTATTTTCAGGGCTACTGCTTGTGCACACGCTGGAATTGAGTGAACTTAGAGGGCTGCTGGACTGGAGAATTATACACACACACCACCCAGATAGGGTGACCAAGGAGTCAAAGGAATACAGAGGTCAAGCAGTCTGTACACACCACCCAGCTAGTTGCACTGCCCAGATAAAGTGGGCCTTGGGAGCTAAGGAAGTGCAGGTTTCTTTTTTTTTTTTCCGAACTCTATTTTTACACTGGCACCTGGGGAACTCTATCAGGCAGCCACTGGATTATGCTGCTTTACCTCCGGACTTGACCCCCACCCCCCAGCACCAGCCGGCTATCCAGCCCCCCGAGGAAGGGCCGCCCTCTTTGGAGCAAATCCAAAACTCTTTTCATAGGCCTGTAGTCCCATGGATTCAAGATGAATTGAAGGCCCAACACAGGAACGATAGCTGAGCCGAGCAGTCTGTCTCTAAGAAAATGCTGCAACCACCCAGAAATCCTGACCACTCATGGAGCGCTGGGGACATCTTGTGTCCAGTCTGGCTACTTTCATGTCAGCATTTCAAGGAGATGTGGCAACTATGTTAATCCAGATGAAGATGTGGGAAAAAAAGTATCTTACAAGTTGAAGGTGCCATCTGTGTTCTTGTTAATTTATCACACATTTATATCAACGACCAGTTCATCTGACTTGACTCTTTTCCTCTTTAAGGTATCACATCCTTTTTACTAACTTGACAGTATTTTTTCATTGTGAATGGCTTTTTTTTGGGGGGGTCAGATAAAATCACTAAAAATCAGTAATTGCATTTAATAAATGTTACAAAATCACAACACATACACATTTTGAACTGTAAAAAGACGTACAGAGAATCAAAGTAAAGAGGTTCTTTAGAAATAGACACCAGGGGCCCTATATTGAAAAGTTTGTGCAGAGCACAGGGATTGCACCGGAATAGTGCCAGACCCCCATATTCAAAGGGTGAAATAGGGCCGGTGCAAAGCATTGGCGCCAGCGCAAAACATAATTGTATGCAAGGGGCAAACTGAGGAGCAGTGACATGCATACTGGCACACTTTTATATTTAAAATTTTAGCACCGCACAAGGCTCCCTTGCACAGCCCATACCGCGGCTCAAGTTACCCCTATAAAAAGCATATTTTAATCCAGGGCAAAGCGCTGAGTGAGGGGTGTGGACACTGCAGGAGACAAGATGGCAGTCTGCAATAACATAGTGATGCTATACCTGATGGAGGCAGTCCAGGATGAGGACGACAGGGACCTAGCCCACCGTGGCTCACATCGCAGGCCAAGGAGGAGATATGCTGCACACAGGTTGTACAGACAAAGGCTCTCCTTCGAGACCCTTACAGACAAACACCTTGTCTGCCGGTACAGGATGAATAGGGTTATGCTGTGGCAGTTGTGCGAACTCCTGCATAAGCAGCTGCAGCCAAACACCAGACACAGCTATGCCATGTCAGTTGAGGAAAAGGTGATGGCTGTGATGTGTTTTCTAGCCACCAGTACATTCCAGAGACCATTGGGAGATACCACTGGAGTGTCACAGTCGGCCACCTCGCACCTTCTGACCCACTTCCTCAGTGCTTTCCTGCCACATGCTGGTGAGTTCATAGTATTCCGCAGCATGACATGAGAGCGCAGAGAGACAATGGAGTAATTCTATCGGGTTGCGCACCTACCAGCTGTACTCTGTGTCATTGACTGCACCCACATCGCCATCCGTGCACCACCTGGTGAGGAAGGGGATGTGCTTATCAATAGGAAGGGATACCATTCCATAAACTGCCAGATGGTATGCGGTGGGGTGCATCACCAGTGTCCTCACACAGTACCCCAGTAGTGCCCATGGTACCTTCATCTGGTACCAGTCCAGGCTGTGCCAGGCATTCGAGGATGACAGGGTACCCAGTGAGCAGCTAGTCGGTGAGCATGTGCAGCAGGCTCACCCCAACCCACAACAATGGTGGGACAGTGACCTGTAACAGCAGACAGGGCTGATGATGGGTGGATAGGGAGGCAGGGGGACAATAACGGGGGTGAGGAAAACAGGCATTGTGAGTGAGGCAGTAAACAGCACCTAACAGTTGTACATGTGCCCACAGGGGACAGTGTCTATCCCATGAGACCCAAGCTACTAACACCACTCTTCCAGCCAGCAACAATGGCAAAGGAGATGTACAAAGAGGCACACGCCACCACCAGGAATGTCATAGAGAGGGTCTTTGGCATGCTCAAGATGCATTTTTGCTGCCTGGACCATTCCAGCAGTGCCCTCCAATATATCCCTCACGAGGTATGCTATATATTCTTTGCATGTTGTATGTAATACAACATTGCGTTAAACCATGGTATACGTGCACCTGAAGGAGAGGAACATTCTGACAGTGAACCAGAGGTCCAGGGGAAAGTGGCGCAACTCAAGAGTAGAGACCCTCGAATGGCCCAGAGGTCCTAGGAACATCGCAGTGACATCATTGCCACACTGGCGCGTATGGGCAGGTGAGTGAAAACAACATTGACAACCTATATTTGAGCAAATGTGTATTTAATACAACAGAAACATAGTGCTACACACAGAGGAGTGCCAAGGTGTACAGGAGCAAATGATGTGCTGTGGGAATGTGAGCATAGTGTGGATGTAAGGGGTGTGTGAGTGGACAGTGCACATAAGGCAGTGTGTGGCTGTGAGCAGTGTGTGACTGCAGGCTGTACATGTGTGTGTGACAAATGTGTGTGCACACATGTATGAGAGCATGTCAGCAGGTGTTCCTGACGCCTCCCACCACGGGGCCTACTGGACCCCACATGGCATCCATGTGATGGTGGCGTATCCTCTAGTGGAGAGCCCACTGAGGTGGACTGTGGCGTACTGACAGCCATAGCATGCATGTGGCCATGGTGCGGCCTGACAGGTGATACAGTCAATCGGCCACCCCATGCCATGATGATCCAGCCAAAGAGTGGGATGCCCCAGTGGAGGACGAACTGGACCTGCCAGTGCGAGCGCTAGAACCTCACTGTGGCACACTGGTGGCACATTGGCACCATGCCAAACTGGTGCACCTCTGTCTGGACTGGGATGTGGTCCTCATGGCAGCTGTCTGCTCCCTAACAGTGCAGTGAGGTCACTGAAGCATTCATGTACTGTATTGAGGACATGTGTGTGGCATTTCTCGGCACGCTGCTCAGCTCGCAAAAAAACAGCACTGACTGCCTCCCTGAAGAGGGACAGCTCCTGCCTGACCTCACTCCTGAAGGTGTGGAAGTCCCATTGGGCAGCTGTCTAGGATTCAGGGGCTGCACAGAGGATGGGTTGTTGCCCCTGTTCCCACTGCTCCTGCCGCGGCATCCCTTCCTGGACAGCAGCCTGTGGTGGTGGCAGTAGATGCCAGTGGTGGGCGCACGGCCTGCACATTGGGCCACTGCATGCTGTGGCATGGCCCCAGCATGCCTTTGGTGCATATCTAGGGGTTCAACCTGTCCATCAGGTTGGCCCTGCATTCTCAGTGGTGCCACATGGCTTGGGCATGCTGGGACAAACTGCTGCACACCGCCACCTGTGCCACACATGGCTGGGCCAGCTGTGGTGGACACTGGACCCGTGATCTGTGTGGTAGCAGTGCATAGCACTGGCACAGGTCTGTGTGCCGAATGACCTGCCGGAGACCCAGCATTGATGGGGGCAGCCACAAGTGGCAGTGGTGTGTCATAATGGAGGACCAATGACAACAGCCTCGTGTCAAGCTCCACTAGGTATTCCAGGGAGGGAACAAAGGTGTTGTCACTGTCATCGTCATCATTATCAGCTTCCTCCTCCTCCCTGACTGCAAGGACTGCAGGGTGTCCGGTGGCCATGGTCATGTGACTGGGCTGGGTGTGCCCTCTCATACTGCAAGCCTGCTGTGGATGGCCCTGCTTCTTCCTCTTCGGCTTTGACCTCTGGTGCCAGTGCCATGTCACTCTCAACTTGAGCTGTAGGGGAGATGTGTGAGTGGCCTACACAGTACAAATGTCACACAAGCCAAGGCCCAAATATGCAAACACGAACCATGAGGATCATGCAGTACCATACACACTAACCCTGTGCCAAATCCACACATCATGCAGCAGCCAGTGTGGAGTCACACCCACAGCCAGGTCATGGAGCACACAGTGTAGGTGTACACTAATAAACCCTGTGCCCTCTCCCCCCAATGTGGCACATGCAATCAGACCCATGTTGGCAATGCACAGGCAAGAATAAGACCAGTGTGTGACTGCCTCACAACTTATGCCTGTGCAGATGGCCGAACACAGTGGCTGTCCACGGACCGCATGCAGATGCACATGGTGGATGCCCTTAGGTGACCCAGTGCCACAGCACAGCAGGCACACATGGCATACACAGGTCTGCCCAGTACAGCTGTACACACACCCGTACAACATGAAGTTTCACCACATGCCTCCAGTCGTGTAGCTGACAAGCCACATGTAAACCAACACAGTGGATGAGTGCCCACAAGCCCCTGTATGTGACATTCATATATGGTACAGCTCTGAAAGGGACCCACATACTCGGTGAAGATCGAGTGGGGTCTCACAACCACTGCCCTCAACCCCCTCCCCCACAGACACAGGCCGTAGGGTCGATGCAGTAAGTTCCATGAGTGGGTTGGTCACCTGCAGATCTTACTTCGAGAGGGTTCCTGCAATAGGTTTTCACACATAGGACTGCAACTTCTGCATCAGGACCGAACGGCAAACTTCTAGCTAGCAATCTATAGCGGGGGACCGCCCCCGGCATCACATGATGGGACATCAGCACGACCGTATATAGGGGGCGGTCCCTAAGCCCACCCTCCAGTTCTTTCCCACCGTCGACCTGAATTTGTCAGACCTCACGGTGAACTCGGCTTCAGTCAACCACGATTTTATATAAGTATTTTTGATTTTTTTCTTCTCTTTTACCAAAATTTTGTTGCATATTTTCACGCAAAATTAAGAAGTGCTCACAGTGCAGTGCTCAAATCGCGCACAGGGACGATCACTCCTGCTGCGTCCTATGTCTGGGCCCCAAACACTGAGTGGCTGATTGCGAGATCTGCCAGTCATTTAACCAGGCCATGCGCTCCTGACGCCAGAAGTCCCTCAATGCCCATCTCCTAAAACAGTGCCTTGCATTGATGGAAAAGGAGCTTCAGGAGCTGCGGGAACATTCCTCTTCAGCTACCCCAGAGAAAAAGAAGGAGGAGCACCAGGAACGGGACTGGTCTCCCTCTACTCAGCGTCACCAGACAGCTGATGCTTCCTCTGCTGGGGCCTCCACCTCGGTGAGTACTCCTCCTCCTAGGTCTCTATCTGCCCTGGTGGATCGGACATCTCCCCCACCCCCACCTTGACCAGTGGGCAGCAAGGGGATTCCTCTCCAGAGGACTTAATTGTGGGACCTATTGATAGCTCGGCTGATGAGATTCCCTCGCACAGCCTTGGTCGATAAGCCGGACTCCAGCTCCTTGGCTGTTGTCCACTCGACCATTACCGATAAGTTGGATGTCGGCTCCTCCAGCGCCTGCCCAGTCGAGGCCAATCAGTCAGTCACTGGCTTGTCCGTCAACCGCTCAGCTGATGTTCTCCCATCAGATCCCTTGTTGGTTCCTGATGACGCGCAGAGCCATCTTCCAGGCTTTCCTACGTCCCGCGAGGGTTCTCCCTCCCGGGCCTCACTGACCCAGCCCAACCTCTCAGTTTCCCCAGACCTCCAGGACTCGAGTTCTGCTGTCAAGGAGATCTCTTCTATGTCGGACCTTCACACCAAGATTTCTGCTCCCACTGCAGATCTGTTGATGGAGGTATCGATTCCCTTACCCCCTCACTCTTCTCGGCTCATACATCGGGTGGTATTTGTTCCCTGATGTCGGGCCACTCTCCGGTTGAAACCTCCACGGATTTGGGGATGAACTTGGGGCCTTACACTCTGATGCCGGAGCCATCTCCTGGCCCATCAGGGATCCCTACAGAGACTCCAGGCCACCCAGCGAACCCGCATGTTCCCAGTGGTCCCTTGGCACCACCACCTTCTGGGCCTCCAGCCTCTCTGCTGTCAGGTCCCTCGGGTAACTACCCTGACTATCCGCCACCACAGTTCCCGTACTACCCGACACCTGGAGGGCCGTCGCCGGGCTACCTGCCGCATGCTGCAACACCAGGGTACCCGACGCTGGGCCACATGTATCGGGGTACCATTCTTACCCCTACTGGTATCAGTCTCCTGGCTACCCCCTTACTCTGCCACAGGGTACCCAGGCTACCAGCCTCCTCTCCACTGGAACTGCAAGGGACAATCCCAGCCTGGTGGAAGAATGCAAAATCCCAACTCTTGCAAGAGCTGGGACAACCCCATCTGGTCATGGCTGCCACCCCGACCCACAGGGCAATGACGAGACCATCCCCAGTCGACCACCAGTCATCAGACAGGGACTCGGGCAGATGCCCTACCAGAGTTTTAAGTGGAGCTGAGGTCACAGAGGTGGTACCAGACGTCACCCCCATTCCGAGCAGACCAGAGTCTTTTAATTCAGATTCAGACTCTGACTCTGCCGTCATTCAGAGCCTTGTTCCCCTATTGAGCCACAACCAAAGGAGTCTCCCAAGTCCCCGCTGGAGGACCCATCCTTTGCGGAGCTCCTCAGGTCTCAGGAGATGGACCCCAAATGGAAGAGGCTTGCAGAACACCTTGACCTCACTAATGCGGACCCCCTCCCCATCTTACCATGGACAGGGCAGTATGAGGACCTGACATCGACAATATGGCAGCAACCGTCATCCATTCCTGCAGTTTCCAAGAAAGCCGACAGGACTTATCACCCCCCTGGAAGGGGCATGCCATTTGACTAGTCAACCTAAAGCCAACTCCATAGTTATTACTGCGGCCCATGATAGGTCAGCTCAGCCGAAGCACCTGAGTGCTTCCACACCAGATAAAGAGTCTATAAACTGATGGACCAGTATGGCAGCAAGGTATACGCCTCCTCCACCTGCTCCAGCCAGTCTTTAAACTATGTGGCTCACATAATGTCCTTCCAAAAGTCAGCTTTATCCAACCTGGAAAAGGACCTTCAGACTGTTCTGGATGAGGACCTCAGAAATAAGCTTCTGGAAAAAGTAACACTTAACAAGTCTTCATGCTGCCATGCCTTGTGGGCCACTTACGATTCAGTTGATTCAGTGGACAAGTGCACTGCTACGGGCGTTTGTTTGAGGAATCTGGCTTGGCTCTGCCTTGTGAGACTGGTGCAAGACGTCCAAAGTATTCTTCTGGATGCCCCCTTTAGGGGTTAACATCCTTTTTGGAGGTGATGCTAAGGACATCATAACAGAGCTACAGGACAGTGGTAGGCCACTGAAGGACGTCCACTCCTTGTACCGCTCGGGCCAAAAACCGAAGCAGTCCTTTTGTCGCCCCCAGAAGAGGTGGAACGGGCAGAACCAGGACAGATAATAATAATAATAAGCTTTATTTCTATGGCACCTTTCAAAAACCAAGGCGCCTAACAATGTTTAAAACAAATCAGACAAGTCAGTGTCCTAAAAATATAAAACAGCAATAAAATGACTAATACAGTCAGAGGAAGAAATTAATCAGCAAACACTTGCCTCCACAAATAAGTTTTCACGGCCTGTTTAAACCCCTCCACGGTCACGCAGTCCCGTAACTGATGGGGTAGAGAATTCCAGAGGGTAGGGGCCGCAGACATAAATGCCTGGGCCCCAGAAGATTTTAAACACACCCTCGGGATCTCTAGCAACCCCTCATCCGCTGAGCGGAGCAGTCGCCCAGGGCGCTAAGGAACCAGGAGCTCTTTCAAGTAGTCCGGGCCCAGTCAATGTAGGGCTTTAAAAGTCAGAAGACTGTCTTTAAAGGTGATCCACCACTGTACTGGCAGCCAGTGCAGTCCGTGCAGCACCAGTGAAATATGACTGGACCGAGAAGTTCCTGTGAAAAGCTGGCCTGCTGTGGTCTGCACCAGCTGCAGGCAGCGGATTTCCACCCCAGGTAGCCCTGGATAAAGGGAATTGCAATAATCCAAGAACGTGGACACAAAGGCATGGACCAGCGTAGGAAGATCGCTGGACGGAACAAGGTGTTTAATCCTGGAGATATTCCTCAGGTGATAGAAAGAGGATTTGACAATGGCAGACATCTGCGAATGCAGAGTTAGCCCTTTGTCAAAAATTACCCCCTGGTTCTGCACCTGTTCCAAGGTCAGGAGTGATAAGCCCCCAAGGTATAGCCCCGAGGGCAAACCAACCTCCAAATCCCCTATCCGGCACACCGGATCCACAACCAGCACCTCAGTCTTATCAGAGTTCAATTTCAGCCAACTCGAGTCCATCCACTCTTGGATTTCTGTGAGGCAGTTGTTAAAGACCAAGAGAGCTCCGTCTTGATCAGGTGCAAAAGAAAGGTAGAGCTGGGTATCATCAGCATAGCAATGAAACCTTAGCCCATACCTTCTTACAGTGTCTCTGAGGGGCAGCATGTGCACTGCGAACAACATGGGGGACAATACTGAACCCTGAGGAACCCCACAAGACAGAGAAACTGGGTCTGAGGAATAAACCCCAGACACCACTCTCTGTGTTCTTCCGGTGAGGTTAGATGTTAACCAACTGAGGACTACACCAGATAATCCACAGATGAACCTCAGATGATTGAGACTTCCGGTTCCGCCACAGAGAAGACAACAGCTTGAGAGCAAACCTCCACTCCCTAAGGTCAATAATTTCCCACATCTACTGAAATAAACTCTGCAGCATCTCTAAAGAAGGTTGCAAAAAAGATAAAGGACCCTCCTCATCGCTTCGAACTCCGATAAAAAGAGGCAAAAGAGATAAAATACCCCTGATTAATTCAAGGTGCAGTAGAAGCCGCACGCGTAGCAGCACACGTGGCTTGGGATATGACACGGAGGCCGAGGCGGCTCTCTTATCACGTACCAGGTTTGAAACCATCTTAAAAGAAATCCACGATTCTCGGGCCGACTTTAAAAAGGAATTTCAGTCCTTAGCACAACAGATCTCAAAAATTGAAGCCAGGGTGCATGAGACAGAAGGCAGAATAATGGAGGTGGAGGAGAATAATATGTATCCCAACAAGGCAGTGGAAGCCCTGTTTCAGCATGCACATGCTATGCAAAGCAAATGCATAGATTTGGAAGGATGTTCGAGATGAAGTAACCTGAGATTATATGGCTTAACTGAAGATGCTGAAGAAGCTCCCATGACAGCATTCCTAGAAAATATGCTCAAAGATATATTAGACCTGCCACCTAATTATGCTCTTTCCATCGAGAGGGCCCACCGCTCTTTAGGCCCCTAGCCCACCGGAGCAGATGCTTGACCTCGTTCAATAATATTCAAGCTGAGCAGCTTTAAAGTTAAAGAAGACATCCTCAGGAGGGCATGAGCCAAAAAAGAACTGAAATACCTATCATCTAGGATCTCCCTGGACCACGGTTATTCACCAGAAGTACAGCAGGCCAGACAAATGTATACCCCAATCCTGAAAACACTCTGAGCAAAGGGTATTAGATACCAGACCCCATTCCGAGCTAAGCTCCGGGTGCATTGGGAGGATGGCTCTCAAATGTACCTTAATCCAGGGAAGGCCATGGAAGAGCTGTGAAAATAAGAAATTCAAGTTCTTTCTCCAGAACCAGATTGTCTACTGAAGCAAAGATATCCCCCCTCGATGTGGTCTCCAGCAACACAAAGACGCGGCGGCATCTCGCCTTTGAGAAAGGTCCAGGAAGCACCGGAGCATCTGCATACTCCGGGACGCGCCAGGCAAGCGAGTGGCCTTTTACCTTCGGGTAGCTGAAGGAGATACGAGCAGCCTAATTAATGGGTTCCCACAGTGAATTTTCCGATCCCCATCGTTCCACAATGGGGTAAGACTTTGAAACTGGCTGTGGTTGCAAGAGCTTAAATGGACATTGGGCATACTGATAGGTTGCACTCTGGGACTAGAAAAAAATCAATGCCTGTGGTACGCATTCGACTGTAAACTATGTTTTAAGGTCTTTTGTTCCTAATAATTTCTTAAATCAAATGAGCAATAAAATAATTAACAGCCCCTGGGGAACTGAGGCTTATTTACCCTAGAAGCTGTGTAACGAGCATCAGGGACCTGGGCCACAAATGTAAGTTTCATGTTTGGCCAATACATGATCTCCTTTTCAGATTTTAGATTGTAGATGGGACACACATATGATGTTCAATTATTTTTATTATTAAGGAAGGTGAGGCCCGAGGGGGGGGAAGGGTAACGCCTATTATTATTCACTGCTGGATTAGACATGTGGCGGTTTCACATATAACAAATTTCTCCTCAGGAGTCTTTTGTGGAAGAAGCCCTGTTGATTCAGGACATAATTCTCTTCTACCCCCCAGCTCGGATTACTAGCACACTGAGGGGAGGCTAACGGATCCTAAGTTTTGGACCCCCCCACCCGCCTTGTAAGCCAACTCTGAATATAAGCTCTACTAGGTTTTATTGTTTAGAACTTTAGTTAGTAAAGTTTAAAAGTTTAATATACAGTTTATCTGGTATTATTATTTTACTATTGGATCGTCTTAGATCTCCTCTCTGCCTTTCTTCTCTTCTGTCTCCTTTTAGTCCTACACTGAGTAAAATATTAGGTTATTACATATAGTGTGTTAGTTGGGAATCACCTGTCAGGGAAATATAATAAACGGGATACCCTACAGGAAGATAATTTTTTGTATATTAAAATGGCGGCTAAGACCTCGACTATTTGTTTGTTCATTCATTGTCAATGGCTTGACTAATCCAGTCAAACGCAGTAAAATCCTGCCTTCCTTAAAAAGTCAGGTGTGGATTTTTTTCTACTACAGGAAATGCACCTGTCTTCACAGGAACATCGGAAACTGGGGAAATTTGGATTCTGCGCAACTGCCTACGCAACATACGGGAGGGGCCGCAGGTGAGGGACAGCTGTGCTTGTACCTACTAAAACTCCTTTTGAGCGTACAGCACAGTTAGTGGACGGGGAGAGACATTTTGCTTTTCTAAAAGGCCGTTTTATGGGACGGACTCTGACCTTTGTCTCTATTTACGTACAGCCTGGGTCCTTGTTTGTAAGGAACCATATTTGATTTTCCAGGGGGAGACTGGGTGGCTCTGTGGACTAACGCTTTCTTTCTTCCGAAAGTAGTCTCGGAATTTACTTTGAACTAAGATGTTCAATTGCTGGTTTATTACCCAGAGTATTCCAGCAGGGAGGAATACTCTTGCACACGTTAGATGTGCGCAGCATTCTGAGATACTATGTCTCTAGGACCAAAGAGGTGCATAAATCTGACCAGTTGGTTGTGACTTTTGCACACAGATGCCAGGGTACAGCCATTTCAAAACAGGGCTTGTCTAAATGGTTGGCTAATTGCATCTCGTACATCTACCAGAAGTATGAGAAGCCCCTTCTGGGGGATGTGAATGGCCACTTGACCTGTGGTATGACTGCTTCGATGGCCTTCTTGCAAAATGTGTCCACGGCCGTTATCTGTGCTGCGTCCTCTTGGTCTTCTGTCCATACTTTCACCAAGCATTACAATCTGGACATTGCCTCCTGGCGTAGGGCTAGTTCTGGCCTCGCTGTTTTGCATGGCCTTCTATCCTAAGCAGCTTTCTAATTGGCAGACTTTTTGAAGAAGAATTGTATATGCAGCTTCAGGGGACAGCTGTGGGGTCATTGGTTGCCCCCTCCTATGCCAACCTATTTATGGGTTGGTGGGGGCAATCCAGGATCCAGTAAAAAATCTATTTTTTCAAAATATCAAGTATAAAAGATACATTGACGATTTGATTATAATATGGGATGGAACAGAAGAAAGTGTTCATCAATTTATGGAATACCTTAATGCAAATATAGTGGGGCTTGGTTTCACACACAGATCAGATGTGAGTGAAATAGAATATTTGGATTTGACCTTGAGTTGGACACCAGGGTGGGCAGTGGAAAGTAGAAGCTTTAGGAAGCCCACATCGGGCAGTAGTGTTCTGCATGCTCGCAGTTCACACCCAAGACATGTGACTGAAAATTTACCCTATGGCCAGCTTGTAAGGCTAAAGAGGAATAGTACTACTAACCAGGAATTTATTAAATCTAAAAATGAATTATTCCAAAGATTGAGGGAACGTGGCTGTGAAGAACATGTGCTACATAAGGCACTTATGAAAGTAAATCAGGTTGAGAAAAAATACCTTTTGCAATACAAGATCCCTGACGTATGTGACGAACAGGTATCCTTTGTGTCCACTTATGGGCCAGTAGCAATGAATATTAGGTCAACAGTAATGAAATATTGGCATGTGCTGGGCCTAACTCGAGATCTCAAAAAAATACAGGAAAATGGGCCTTTGATAACTTTTAAGAGGGGTAAACGTCTAAGAAATTTAACACATAGTAAGTTTAAGAAAAATCGAGATAAAGGGGTGTGGCTGGGGAACAAGCCTTTTGGGTTGTTCCCATGCAAACGTCGTGTAACATGCAAAGACGCAGTACAGGGTAAAATATTTGAAAATCCTGGACTATTGGGTGTGAAACAAGTGAAAATTAATGAATTTATTACCTGCAATACAAAATTTGTAGTCTAAGCCCTTTGGTGTGGATGTTGTAAAGTTTATATTGGTCAGACGACAAGGGCGTTAAGGGAATGTATACAATAAAATTTTAGAGCCATACGCAGACATGATTTTTCACATCCAATAGCCAGACATCTAACTGCAGTTGAAGATATTATGAAACACAATATTAGATATATGGGTTTAGATCCCACCCCCTACAGACAACATGGGGGCGATCGAAATATGACTTTGAATAAAAAAAGTCAGCTTGGATTTTCAAATTGAGAACCTTAAAACCCATTGGTTTCAATGATTACATAGACTGGAAACCGTTTTTGCATTAAATATGTACCCTCTACCTTATTCTTGGTAATGAGATGGATTGTATAGTTCCATTATAATGATAAATAATTTTTTAGGTTTCAGTGTCTGCTCCATCCCCCCAGTTTTGTTATTTTTTTTTATTTTTTGACAAGTTATAGAGACATCCTCAGTGTATCCTCTTGCATATACTTCCCTTTATAAACTTGCCTTTAAGGAGTCATTCTGTTTATTGAGCTAGGAACAAGTCATACTGTGCCAAGAAAAATGTGTTATGTGTTTTTTGCTTTTGTAAGGAATAGATGTAGTATCTTTATTATTTTTTTTATCATATATGGTGTTTTATTAGTAAGGGAATGCACCATCCCTGTTATGTGTCATATTGTGGTTGTTCCACT
Source organism: Neoceratodus forsteri (assembly GCA_016271365.2). Taxonomy (NCBI): domain Eukaryota; kingdom Metazoa; phylum Chordata; order Ceratodontiformes; family Ceratodontidae; genus Neoceratodus; species Neoceratodus forsteri. The sequence continues at coordinate 1,309,540,771 of CM057449.1, forward strand.
GGTCCCTGCAGTGGGGTAGGCCATTGGGCAATTTACCTTAAAATGGTGCCCGTATATTCATTACTCTCTATTGACCTGCCCCACTAAGGAGAGCAGGGAATAGTGGAATGACCACATGACAGGCAGGGACCTGCACTTGTAATGATGTAATAAATATTGTGATTTAATGCACCTGGTTGTAAAACAATATAAGAGCACAAAAGGGCACTGGGTATCAGGCCTCCTGAGAAAGGAGTTTGAGACCCTGAAGCACAGAGGATTTGCCACAGTGTGGGAGCTTGAATTGTTTGCATTGTGCACTTTATTTGTACTACTGACAAGGTTATGGATACGCATAGTACTTTGTAAGTACCATCCTAACACAGTAAAGAAATCTTTCCACTTGAATTTTAAGTCTGGAGTGCATTTTTTCAATGGTGACTACATCCATTTCAAAACAGGGCTTGTCTAAAAGGCTGACTAATTGCATCTCATACATCTACCAGAAGTATAAGAGGCCCCTTCTGGGGGAAGTGAAAGGTCACTCGACCTGTGGTATGGCTGCTATGACGGCCTTCTTGTGGAATGTGTCCGCGGCCAATATTTGTGCTGCAGTCACTTGGTCTTCCTTCCATACTTTCACCAAGCATTACAGTCTGGACATTGTCTCTAGGTGTAGGGCTGGTTTTGGCCTCGCTGTTTTGCAAGGCCTTCTGTCATAAGTGGCTTTCTAATTTGCAGACTTTTCCTCCTCCCGTAACTTAGTCTCCGATTTCTTTTTCTTGACTGCTTGGAAGACCTACTGCAGGAACCCTCTCGAAGTAAGATATAACAGTTACGTAAGAACTTACTGTAACAGTAGATCTTGGGAGAGAGGTTCCTGCAGTGTCTCATTTTCCCACCCACCTTCCCCTAGCTCCTGCTTTTTCCTGTGCTTTCCTTTCCCAGGGCTTTGTTTTCAGTAGCTCCGGGCTCTAGGAGTTGTACTCCTTTCTCCCGTTTTCCTCCTTCCAGGATCTTCCAGCGGGAGAACTGGAGGGTGGGTGTGGGGACCGACCCTTATATACGGTTGCACTGATGTCCCATCATGTGATGCGGGGGGCATTCCCCCGCTATAGATTGCTAGTTAGAAGTTTGCTGTGCGGTCCTGATGCCAGGGGGCACAGTCCTATATGTGAAGACCTACTGCAGGAACCTCTCTCCAAGATCTGCTGTTACGGTAAGTTCTTACGTAACTGTTATGTCAGCTGGCATGGGCCCTCCATCCATCCTATTGAGCTCCAGAAGCCTCAGTGCCTCATCCTCCTTCCTTGGCATGGCACTGCATGTCGTGCCAGTGTTTCTTCACAGACTCCACTGACCAGCCACCTACATCGTTCATTTCTGCTGTGTTGTTCTGCCACATCTGGCGCACCGTGGCATCTGTATTACGGTAGCACCTCATGTCATTCCTGCTTCTTGACACCTTCTGCAAGGGCCCTCTTTTTATCTGCTGAGAACTTATGGGCACATAGATGTGCCTGTGCATCTGCATCACCTGTATGGGATAGAAGGTTAGATTGTTGTGAGATACTGTCAACAACAATGTGCGAGTGTATATGTGTGTATGTGCACACATGTACAACCATACTACACTGTCGGGATGTGCCAGTCCAGTGGCTGTGAACCTGTGGCAAGTGGCTGTAGTGACACACAATGGTGCATGTGCTCTGCGCATGGCCACAACCACTAATTCCATCCCCATCATGGCTGTGACTGTGTGCAGCATTGGAACACATGAATGGTGTAACAGTGTGTGAATTGACATCCCTGTATCCTCTGTGAAAATACTGCAGTGTGACCGTGCAGTGGAGCATGGTGCCATAGTGCATGAACAGGTATCAGTGCACCCCTGCGTGTCATGTGCGTTGTGCATTGTTGACATGCACAGCGCTGGGGACATGGAGATAGGTTCAGTAGTACACTACTGTCCACAACCGGGCCTCACATGCAGTATGTGCTGTGCCGGTGGCGCCATTGGACACCTTCCTGTGCCCCCCTTCACCACCGTCACTGTTCACATTCGCACTGTGCTTGCCGTGTGACATGGTAGCCATCAGGACAACATTGCAGTGACAGGTAGCGTTGACATCCACATGTTGTGCTATGCACCACTGCAAGGGTGTGTGCTGCACCAGTCCAGCCATGGCCTTCATGCCTGGCCTGAACAATGATGTCCCGCATACTGTACAGCCCAGGCCGATGATGCAGATTGTCTGGAGGACCCCATATATGTGTGCATGGCCATATCACCATGTCATGGACCACGTTCCCCCTCCCCCTAGGTGTACATGGCACAATGTACAGTGTGTTCTAGCCCATACTGTCACCACAACATGCGTATTGCAGAAGGTGTGGGTATCACTCTGTGTGTGGCCCAGGTCCCTGCTGTGATGTCACACAGCTACCACCCACAGCCTCATTCTACAATGGCTTACCGTGACATAGGGTTCAGCGGCCAGACATTGTGTACATGACTGTGTGAACCCCAGGCGATGTGCAGGTAACACATATTGGATGTAGGAGCACATGACCACCATACAAACTCACTGACAAACATCATCCAATGTGACGTGAGTACCATAGCTTCGTCACGGACCATGTTTGGAAATCCCGGTAGGGGTGACACTGCATGTGTTATACAGCCAGGTACCCTCAAAGTCACCACACGCCTGGCCCCCCAGACACATTGTAGGTGTACAGGCTCTGCATGCCATGTGCTGTATTCTACTCCCCCCCCCCCGCAACCTGTTTCCCAGCCCTGTGTTGTTACTGAACATGTGTGTGCAGTGCACATGAGTTGCAGTAGCATTGCATTGCCAGATACACATGCCCCTGTGACACGCACACTGCTGTACATCAGGGACACATACATAGCTCCCAGCCTGTGTACACGTCTACACTGTGTTAGTGTTAGCCGTACTGCAGGCCTTTGGCCTGTGGGCCTCTATTGCAGTGTGTACACAAGGGCATCATGCACACGGAACAATCCCACTGAGGTCTCTGCGTGCATCATACAGTTGGTGGCTAAGCATTGCTGTTAGAAGCTGTGTGGTTGTTACTTACCTGCATCTGCGAGTTCCCCCTTTTGGCTCATCCTACAGCACCTCTGACAGCCGTCACACGTCCCTGCAGTACCGTTTTGCTGCAGAGGTGGTGCACTATCAGCCCTGAAATAGCCCAGACGGGCAATCGACAGGTTAATGTATGCAGGGCAATCTGTAATGAGATGTAAATGAGTGTGTTAGCCCCTTGCATGTGTGATCAGGCTGATTAGCACAGGTGCTTTGAATATTGCAAGATTTTGCGCCAGGCAAACCAGTGAATTCCGGGCAAACCCCTAGCGCAGCGCTATGTATGTCTAGTACTGCACATGTTATGTTTTGCGCAACACCCATTGGGCATGCACGCCGGAATCATGGTGCACGTGGTCATGGTGAGGTGGCATGCATCGCATGTACGACACATGGCATAGCAGTGCAAGGGGATTTAGCGAGAGAGAAAAAGGGCAATACGATGCAACGGGGTCACAATGGGGTCATGTTGGGGTCATGCATGCGCAACACCATGACCTTTGGTAGCATGGCACTACCTGTGTTTGCGCGACCACAGAATCTGCCTGCGCAGTGCTAATGACACCTGTGCTATGTAAAGGGCCTAGCTGTGTGCCACAGTACAGAATGTGTGGGTGTAGTTTGTGGAGGGAATCAGGGTAAAAAATGCCTTCAGGAAGACGCGTCAGGGCTGTGGCACACGGGAACCGCAGGTGGACCGAAGCAGAGTTGGCCAACATGGTCGGGTTGGTTGTGGAGAGGGACCGCCAGCTCTTTGGGGAGGTTCGGGAGGAGGACAGGCCTAGGAGGGAGGTGTGGGCCTCCATCGGTCACTGCCTGACCAGACTGACTGGAATTACATGTAGCAGAGAGCAGTGCAGGTGCAGGTATGTGGACCTGCAGTGGAGGGAGGGGGCGTGCCTGCTGATATTTCAATGGATGGTAGGCTTGGCACGGTGCCTGCACCAGGTGAGTGGCTGCCAGGGATCAGTCTCATACTGTCACATTGCACTGTGTGGGTGCACAGCCATGCACACCTGGCATCTGTATGTGATGCTGTCCAGGCCACACATGTGCACATGGGGGGTGTGGGGCAGCACTGGTGTGCATGCACTGCTGCACTGTATCCCTCTCTGGGCACATGCATGATGTGCACTGTGCTGTCCTCAGATGGGGCTGTGCTGTATGTGGCATTGGCTTGTGTTTCATATGCATACACTGTGTCAACAGGCAGGACTTGTCCTGTGTGACTGTTGTTCGGGGGGGGGGACTTTGCTAGATGGCATTGCTGGCATATTTACTGTACATATCACCTGGTGATGGCTGCTTCCGGGTGTGCTCCTCCACCATGCATCCATCACATTGATTGTTTGATCTGTCTAGCTACCGTATTCTGGCTTGTTTAGTTACATTGCAGTGGTTAATGCTGCATGTTGTTATAATAATTACCTGTATTGTTGTGTGCGGCACACAGAGCAGCATGGATTGTGCAACTTTGCTTCACGTTTGTCTGTACTGGTCATTCCTGGCATGGTTGGGGTGTGTGCATGCTGCCGTCCATGGTGTGGCTGATGGTGTTGTTCCACATTATTCCCACAGACAACCCGCAGCACAGCAGGGACAGGCACAGCAGCAGCAGGAGGAGCCACACCAGCGGAGGCAGGAGCTACAACGGGGGTGAGTGAGAGAGTGTCGGCAGTGACGGACAACAGGGCGTTGCACATGAGTATGCAGTTGTGTCATTGCTGTGGTGTACATGCTACGGGGGGGGGTTGCAGGTGTCTTGCCTCTGTTGGTGGGGGTGGACAGGCTGTACACTATCAGGTGTTGTACCTGCACATGCCTCTTCTAGTGTACTAGTGTGTTCGAGTGCTGTTGTCATCTGCCACCTGTACCAGTCTGGACCCACAAGTGTGCCTTGGTGTCTGATGACTGTGCTTCCAACACTGGTGGCAGTTCACTCATATTGCTACACGTGCAGCCAGGGCCCTGTGGTGCTGAGTCCTGCTGCTGTACACCAGCAGGCACACTACAGTACAGCATGCACATGCTGTACAGCCCACATGGTGCTGCTTTTGGCCTTCTACACTGTGTTGTATAGTGTATGTTGTGCCCATACCCTGTTGGACAGCCCATGCATTGGCAGGCTGGTGCACTCTGCACATTTCAGTGACTGTAGTTATATGGTTGTCCAGGACGATCCCACCTGCCTGCCACATGCTCTATTGATATTTGGGTTGTGTGTTACGTAGGACTGTCCTGGCCATGTGTGTGCGGTACCTCCCTGGGGTGGTTATGTTATCCTGTGCTGTTTCAAGGCACCATGTGGCACTGGTGGCCGCCTGTGCAGCTTGATACAGCAATACGCCATTTGTCTAGCAACTCGGCAGTCTATGCATGACAGCCTTTTCTAGCACATGCCTTGGCACCTTGTGCGCAGTGCATACTGTTACCATTGTGTTGGCTGATGTTCATGATGCCTGTACTGGGTTCCTATGTGCTGTTGCCCTTCCTGCACGTGTGGCATGCCTGTGGTGTGGACATGTCTGCACTGTGTTTGGTACATGGCTGGCAGCGGGCACATGGGCATACATGGCTCTCAGCTTGCAGAGGGTGTATGCTCTGCACATGCCCTGGACACAGTCAGTGTGGACACTGGTTTCACACTGGGGGGGGGATTCCTTCAATGCAACCCTTGCATTGCACATGCCTGCCATCCCCTGGTCAGCATGTAGCCGTGTTGTGGTGCGGTGTTGTTCCTGTGCTGTGTGGTGTTTGTGGCCGGGCTAACACCATGGGTGGGGGGTCTGCTGTGGTTCTATGCTGCTGCTGTTGCATGGCCTACTGCATGGGTGCATCAGATCATGGTGCACTCCTGTCATGGTTGGGGGCATTGTTTTGTGCTACATGGCACATGGGGGTCCACTGGGGCAATGGTCTGTTGATCTGTGCTTTGGTTTTGTGTGATCTACTGGGATTTTGCCTGGCCATTGGCTATGCACACAGTTACATTGGGCAGCATGTCTCAACATTACCGGCGCCACAGTGTTATCCGCTGGGTCTCATGTTGGGTTTGTTGTTTGCCTGGGGGGCTGTGTTGCTTTACTGTGGAAGGCTGTCCATTGGCAATGATTTTGCCACTGTCACATCCTTGGTGCTGCTTCCTGGTGGCTGACAGGTGTTCTGTTTGCCTTGTATTGTATTGGACTGTTTGATGTCGTGTTCTTCGCTGCTGCTCACAGGCAGGGCTCACTGCCATGCATGCTGTTTGCATGCATATTTACAGGGTGTTGGTGGTTGGGGCATGCTGTCCTCTCCCGGGCACTTGTCCTGGGGGTTTCATTGCTCTGCATTATCATTCCAACATCATTACGTGCTCATATATCCACCTGTAGGTCCACGGAGGAGGTCACTGTGGGTCACCAGGCCAGAGGAGGATGAGGGCCTGGATGGCATGCTGCACCGGGTGGTGAGGCAGCAACGGACCCTGACAGAGCAGATGGCGGTCCTGATATCAGAGACTCGCAGGGTGGCCCGTGTTCTGGACAAAAGGCTCTCTGCTCATCCGGCAGACCCACCAGCCACATCAGCCTACTTAGTGCCTTTATGGACTTAGTGCTCCCCCCCCCCCCGTCACTTGGTTGACATTTGAATACTGTGTTCCTTGTTCCCAGTCCCCACGCCCATTGTAAATAGTTTGTATATATTATACTGTATTCCATCCCCTCGTAGTTTATTTATGGTTTGTTTGTTGTATTCCCTGTTCCCCAACACCCTGTCTGGTTACTTTTGTTCTGCTGTTGTATTCCCCTGTTCCAGCAACCCTGTTTTGTTTGCCTGTTCTTCATTTTGATTGTTGTTATTCCTTTTCCTCTGCATTTCTTGGTGTTTGTGGTTGTTATGCACTGTTGTTACATTATACTGTTTACGTTTTTGAATTCCTGTGTACTGTGTGTTTCTTGCCTGGGTGTTGCCCCATTGGGCTGCTTCTTTGGGTTCCTGTTGCATGTGGTGTTTCATGGCAGTGTCTTGGGTGGTGTTGAGTTGCCATTGTCAGTGTTCTCCCTTTCTTTCCGCTGTTTTGCTCAGGTATTGGGCTCCCTAACTCTGCTTGTGCACCCTATGTGGACATTTTGTTCCACTCTGCACTGTGTTTCAGTGGGTATGTGCACTGCCTGACTGATTGCTATTTTCAGTGCTGTCTTATTTGCTATATTCAGTGCAGTCTTGCATCCCAGGCTATTTTGCACTGCCCCTCCTGCACAGTTTGCCCAGCTTCATTTGCACGCTATATTCAGTAGGATTTATTGGGTCCGGGCAAATTTAGCATTCCAGGCAGTGCTATTTTTGCCCAGAGGCTCGACTTTGAATATCTAGCCCCAGAATGTTTGTTCACGTGTGGGAAAACCTGTCACATAGCCTTAAGCACAGAATGGAGTTTATGTAACCTGCAGTGGATTGATTTTCAGAATTCTTTTTAAAGCAGAGTAAATAGCTTTTTTTTTATATACTGAGAGACCTGAGAATGTATTGGTCAGAAAAATAAATTATAGAAATATACTAGGCTACTGAATGAGCAACAGGATCTGGGTAGCTGTGTTCTGTAACTGAATCAAGTGCTCCTGATTCAATTAGCATTTTGTATAACACAATCTTGCTATATTACTTATATAGTTTATACTTTAAATTAAAAAAAAAGTCTTTGCTGTGAGTCTGACCTGAGCTGCAGCCTCTGCTGTGGAGTGAACTCTGGAACCAAGATATTTTAACATTTTCACGAATATAGTGCCCCATTTTTTTAAATATTTACAAAAAAAGCTAAGTATTTAACAAGAAGTCTCAAGCACAAAACAGATGTGACAGCTGCAAGTTGTGCCACCTGGTGATACCATGTGGAACCAGATGCTTAAGTTATGCCACCTGGCGATACCATGCAGAACCAGATGCTTAGGGTATACCACCTGGTGGAACCAGATGCTTATGTTATCCCAGCTGGTGATGTCATGTGGAACCAGATGCTTAAGTTATGCCACCTGGGGATACCATGCAGAACCAGATGCTTAAGTTATGCCACCTGTTGATACCATGTGGAACCAGATCCTTAGGTTATGCCACCTGGGGATAGCATGTGGAACCAGATGCTTAAGTTATGCCACCTGCTGATACCATGTGGAACCAGACGCTTAAGTTATGCCACCTGGTGATACCATGTGAACCAGATGCTTGTTATGCCACCTGGTGATACCATGTGGAACCAGATGTTTAAGTTATGTCACCTGGTGATACCATGGAGCCAGATGATTAAGTTATGCGCGTGGTGATACCATGCAGAACGAGATGCTTAAGTTATGCCACCTGGTAATACCATGTGGAACCAGATGCTTAGGTTATGCCACCTGGGGATACCATGTGGAACAAGATGCTTAAATTATGCCACCTGGTGATACCATGTGGAACCACATGCTTAAGCTATGCCACCTGGTGATACCATGTGGAACCAGATGCTTAAGTTATACCACCTGGTGATACCATGCAGAACCAGATGCTTAGGGTATGCCACCTGGTGATACCATATGGAACCAGATGCTTAAGTTATGCCACCTGGGGATACCATGTGGAACCAGATGCTTAAGTTATGCCACCTGGTGATACCATGCAGAACCAGATGCTTAAGTTCTGCCACCTGGTAATACCATGTGGAACCAGATGCTTAGGTTATGCCACCTGGGGACACCATGTGGAACCAGATGCTTAGGGTGTGCCACCTAGAGATAACATGTGGAACCAGATGCTTATCTTGTGCCAACTAGTGATATCATGTGGAACCAGATGCTTAAGTTATGCCACCCGGTAATACCATGCAGAACCAGATGCTTAAGTTATGCCACCTGATGATACTATGTGGAACCAGATGCTTAGGTTATGCCACCTGGTGATACCATGTGGAACCAGATGCTTAAGTTATGCCACCTGGTGGTACCATGTGGAACCAGATGCTTAAGTTATGCCACCTGGTGATACCATGCAGAACCAGATGCTTAGGGTATACCACCTGGTGGAACCAGATGCTTATGTTATCCCAGCTGGTGATATCATGTGGAACCAGATGCTTAAGTTATGCCACCTGGGGATACCATGCAGAACCAGATGCTTAAGTTATGCCACCTGTTGATACCATGTGGAACCAGATCCTTAGGTTATGCCACCTGGGGATAGCACGTGGAACCAGATGCTTAAGTTATGCCACCTGCTGATACCATGTGGAACCAGATGCTTAAGTTATGCCACCTGGTGATACCATGTGGAACCAGATGCTTAAGTTATGCCACCTGGTGATACCATGTGGAACCAGATGTTTAAGTTATGCCACCTGGTGATACCATGCAGAACCAGATGCTTAAGTTCTGCCACCTGGTAATACCATGTGGAACCAGATGCTTAGGTTATGCCACCTGGGGACACCATGTGGAACCAGATGCTTAGGGTGTGCCACCTAGAGATACCATGTGGAACCAGATGCTTATGTTGTGCCAACTGGTGATATCATGTGGAACCAGATGCTTAAGTTATGCCACCTGGTAATACCATGCAGAACCAGATGCTTAAGTTATGCCACCTGATGATACTATGTGGAACCAGATGCTTAGGTTATGCCACCTGGTGATACCATGTGGAACCAGATGCTTAAGTTATGCCACCTGGTGGTACCATGTGGAACCAGATGCTTAAGTTATGCCACCTGGTGATGCCATGCAGAACCAGATCCTTAAGTTATGCCACCTGGTAATACCATGTGGAACCAGATGCTTAAGTTATGCCACCTGGTGATACCATGTGGAACCGGATACTTACGTTATGCCACCTGGTGATACCATGTGGAACCAGATGCTTACATTATGCCACCTGGGGATACCATGTGGAAGCGGACGCTTAAGTTATACCGCCTGGTGATACCATGTGGAACGAGATGCTTAAGTTATGCCAGCTTTTGATATCATGTGGAACCAGATGCTTAAGTTATGCCACCTGGGGATACCATGCAGAACCAGATGCTTCAGTTATGCCACCTGGGGATACCATGCTGAACCAGATGCTTCAGTTGTGCCACCTGGGGATACCATGCGGAACCAGATGCTTAGGGTGTGCCACCTAGAGATACCATGTGGAACCAGATGCTTATGTTGTGCCAACTAGTGATATCATGTGGAACCAGATGCTTAAGTTATGCCACCCGGTAATACCATGCAGAACCAGATGCTTAAGTTATGCCACCTGATGATACTATGTGGAACCAGATGCTTAGGTTATGCCACCTGGTGATACCATGTGGAACCAGATGCTTAAGTTATGCCACCTGGTGGTACCATGTGGAACCAGATGCTTAAGTTATGCCGCCTGGTGATACCATGCAGAACCAGATGCTTAGGGTATACCACCTGGTAGAACCATGCTTATGTTATCCCAGCTGGTGATATCATGTGAACCAGATGCTTAAGTTATGCCACCTGGGGATACCATGCAGAACCAGATGCTTGAGTTATGCCACCTGTTGATACCATGTGGAACCAGATCCTTAGGTTATGCCACCTGGGGATAGCATGTGGAACCAGATGCTTAAGTTATGCCACCTGCTGATACCATGTGGAACCAGACGCTTAAGTTATGCCACCTGGTGATACCATGTGGAACCAGATGCTTAAGTTATGCCACCTGGTGATACCATGTGGAACCAGATGTTTAAGTTATGTCACCTGGTGATACCATGTGGAGCCAGATGATTAAGTTATGCCGCGTGGTGATACCATGCAGAACGAGATGCTTAAGTTATGCCACCTGGTAATACCATGTGGAACCAGATGCTTAGGTTATGCCACCTGGGGATACCATGTGGAACAAGATGCTTAAATTATGCCACCTGGTGATACCATGTGGAACCACATGCTTAAGCTATGCCACCTGGTGATACCATGTGGAACCAGATGCTTGAGTTATACCACCTGGTGATACCATGCAGAACCAGATGCTTAGAGTATGCCACCTGGTGATACCATATGGAACCAGATGCTTAGGTTATGCCACCTGGGGATACCATGTGGAACCAGATGCTTAAGTTATGCCACCTGGTGATACCATGCAGAACCAGATGCTTAGTTCTGCCACCTGGTATACCATGTGGAACCAGATGCTTAGGTTATGCCACCTGGGGACACCATGTGGAACCAGATGCTTAGGGTGTGCCACCTAGAGATAACATGTGGAACCAGATGCTTATCTTGTGCCAACTAGTGATATCATGTGGAACCAGATGCTTAAGTTATGCCACCCGGTAATACCATGCAGAACCAGATGCTTAAGTTATGCCACCTGATGATACTATGTGGAACCAGATGCTTAGGTTATGCCACCTGGTGATACCATGTGGAACCAGATGCTTAAGTTATGCCACCTGGTGGTACCATGTGGAACCAGATGCTTAAAGTTATGCCACCTGGTGATACCATGTGGAACCGGATACTTACGTTATGCCACCTGGTGATACCATGTGGAACCAGATGCTTACATTATGCCACCTGGGGATACCATGTGGAAGCGGACGCTTAAGTTATACCGCCTGGTGATACCATGTGGAACGAGATGCTTAAGTTATGCCAGCTTTTGATATCATGTGGAACCAGATGCTTAAGTTATGCCACCTGGGGATACCATGCAGAACCAGATGCTTCAGTTATGCCACCTGGGATACCAGCTGAACCAGATGCTTCAGTTTGCCACCTGGGATACCATGCGGAACCAGATGCTTAGGTGTGCCACCTAGAGATACCATGTGGAACCAGATGCTTATGTTGTGCCAACTAGTGATATCATGTGGAACCAGATGCTTAGTTATGCCACCCGTAATACCATGCAGAACCAGATGCTTAGGTTATGCCACCTGATGATACTATGTGGAACCAGATGCTTAGGTTATGCCACCTGGTGATACCATGAACCAGATGCTTAAGTTATGCCACCTGGTGGTACCATTGGAACCAGATGCTTTGTTATGCCGCCTGGTGATACCATGCAGAACCAGATGCTTAGGTATACCACCTGGTAGAACCAGATGCTTATGTTATCCCAGCTGGTGATATCATGTGGAACCAGATGCTTGAGTTATGCCACCTGGGGATACCATGCAGAACCAGATGCTTAAGTTATGCCACCTGTTGATACCATGTGGAACCAGATCCTTAGGTTATGCCACCTGGGGATAGCATGTGGAACCAGATGCTTAAGTTATGCCACCTGCTGATACCATGTGGAACCGGACGCTTAAGTTATGCCACCTGGTGATACCATGTGGAACCAGATGCTTAAGTTATGCCACCTGGTGATACCATGTGGAACCAGATGTTTAAGTTATGTCACCTGGTGATACCATGTGGAGCCAGATGATTAAGTTATGCCGCGTGGTGATACCATGCAGAACGAGATGCTTAAGTTATGCCACCTGGTAATACCATGTGGAACCAGATGCTTAGGTTATGCCACCTGGGGATACCATGTGGAACAAGATGCTTAAATTATGCCACCTGGTGATACCATGTGGAACCACATGCTTAAGCTATGCCACCTGGTGATACCATGTGGAACCAGATGCTTAAGTTATACCACCTGGTGATACCATGCAGAACCAGATGCTTAGGGTATGCCACCTGGTGATACCATATGGAACCAGATGCTTAAGTTATGCCACCTGGGGATACCATGCGGAACCAGATGCTTAAGTTATGCCACCTGGTGATACCATGTGGAACCGGATACTTACGTTATGCCACCTGGTGATACCATGTGGAACCAGATGCTTACATTATGCCACCTGGGGATACCATGTGGAAGCGGACGCTTAAGTTATACCGCCTGGTGATACCATGTGGAATGAGATGCTTAAGTTATGCCAGCTTTTGATATCATGTGGAACCAGATGCTTAAGTTATGCCACCTGGGGATACCATGCAGAACCAGATGCTTCAGTTATGCCACCTGGGGATACCATGCTGAACCAGATGCTTCAGTTGTGCCACCTGGGGATACCATGCGGAACCAGATGCTTAGGGTGTGCCACCTAGAGATACCATGTGGAACCAGATGCTTAAGTTATGCCACCTGGTGATACCATGTGGAACCGGATACTTACGTTATGCCACCTGGTGATACCATGTGGAACCAGATGCTTACATTATGCCACCTGGGGATACCATGTGGAAGTGGACGCTTAAGTTATACCGCCTGGTGATACCATGTGGAACGAGATGCTTAAGTTATGCCAGCTTTTGATATCATGTGGAACCAGATGCTTAAGTTATGCCACCTGGGGATACCATGCAGAACCAGATGCTTCAGTTATGCCACCTGGGGATACCATGCTGAACCAGATGCTTCAGTTGTGCCACCTGGGGATACCATGCGGAACCAGATGCTTAGGGTGTGCCACCTAGAGATACCATGTGGAACCAGATGCTTATGTTGTGCCAACTAGTGATATCATGTGGAACCAGATGCTTAAGTTATGCCACCTGATGATACTATGTGGAACCAGATGCTTAGGTTATGCCACCTGGTGATACCATGTGGAACCAGATGCTTAAGTTATGCCACCTGGTGGTACCATGTGGAACCAGATGCTTAAGTTATGCCGCCGGTGATACCATGCAGAACCAGATGCTTAGGGTATACCACCTGGTAGAACCAGATGCTTATGTTATCCCAGCTGGTGATATCATGTGGAACCAGATGCTTAAGTTATGCCACCTGGGGATACCATGCAGAACCAGATGCTTAAGTTATGCCACCTGGGGATAGCATGTGGAACCAGATGCTTAAGTTATGCCACCTGGTGATACCATGTGGAACCAGATGCTTAAGTTATGCCACCTGGTGATACCATGTGGAACCAGATGCTTAAGTTATGCCACCTGGTGATACCATGTGGAACCAGATGCTTAAGTTATGCCACCTGGTGATACCATGTGGAACCAGATGCTTAAGTTATGCCACCTGGTGATACCATGCAGAACCAGATGCTTAAGTTATGCCACCTGGTAATACCATGTGGAACCAGATGCTTAAGTTATGCCACCTGGGGATACCTATGGAACAAGATGCTTAATTATGCCACCTGGTGATACCATGTGGAACCAGATGCTTAGTTATGCCACCTGGTGATACCATGTGGAACCAGATGCTTAAGTTATGCCACCTGGTGATACCATGCAGAACCAGATGCTTAGGGTATGCCACCTGGTGATACCATGTGGAACCAGATGCTTAAGTTATGCCACCTGGTGATACCATGTGGAACCAGATGCTTAAGTTATGCCACCTGGTGATACCATGCAGAACCAGATGCTTAAGTTCTGCCACCTGGTAATACCATGTGGAACCAGATGCTTAGGTTATGCCACCTGGGGATACCATGTGGAACCAGATGCTTAGGTTATGCCACCTAGAGATAACATGTGAACCAGATGCTTATCTTGTGCCACCTGGTGATACCATGTGGAACCAGATGCTTAAGTTATGCCACCTGGTGATACCATGCAGAACCAGATGCTTAAGTTATGCCACCTGGATGATACATGTGGAACCAGATGCTTAAGTTATGCCACCTGGTGATACCATGTGGAACCAGATGCTTAAGTTATGCCACCTGGTGATACCATGTGGAACCAGATGCTTAAGTTATGCCACCTGGTGATACCATGCAGAACCAGATGCTTAGGTGATGCCACCTGGTGGAACCAGATGCTTATGTTATCCCAGCTGGTGATATCATGGGAACCAGATGCTTAAGTTATGCCACCTGGGGATACCATGCAGAACCAGATGCTTAAGTTATGCCACCTGGTGATACCATGTGGAACCAGATGCTTAAGTTATGCCACCTGGGGATACCATGCGGAACCAGATGCTTAGGTTATGCCACCTGGCGATACCATGTGGAACCAGATGCTTAAGTTATGCCACCTGTGATACCATGTGGAACCAGATGCTTAAGTTATGCCACCTGGTGATACCATGTGGAACCAGATGCTTAAGTTATGCCACCTGGTGATACCATGCAGAACCAGATGCTTAAGTTCTGCCACCTGGTAATACCATGTGGAACCAGATGCTTAGGTTATGCCACCTGGGGACACCATGTGGAACCAGATGCTTAGGGTGGTGCCACCTAGAGATACCATGTGGAACCAGATGCTTGTGTTGTGCCAATTGGTGATATCATGTGGAACCAGATGCTTAAGTTATGCCACCCGGTAATACCATGCAGAACCAGATGCTTAAGTTATGCCACCTGATGATACTATGTGGAACCAGATGCTTAGGTTATGCCACATGGTATCACCATGTAGAACCAGATGCTTACGTTATGCCACCTGGGGATACCATGTGGAAGCGGACGCTTAAGTTATACCGCCTGGTGATACCATGTGGAACGAGATGCTTAAGTTATGCCAGCTTTTGATATCATGTGGAACCAGATGCTTAAGTTATTCCACCTGGGGATACCATGTGGAACCAAATGCTTAAGTTATGCCACCTGGTAATACCATGTAGAACCAGATGCTTACGTTATGCCACCTGGGGATACCATGTGGAAGCGGACGCTTAAGTTATACCGCCTGGTGATACCATGTGGAACGAGATGCTTAAGTTATGCCAGCTTTTGATATCATGTGAACCAGATGCTTAGTTATGCCACCTGGGGATACCATGCAAACCAGATGCTTCAGTTATGCCACCTGGGGATACCATGCGAACCAGATGCTTACAGTTGTGCCACCTGGGGATACCATGCGGAACCAGATGCTTAGGGTGTGCCACCTAGAGATACCATGTGGAACCAGATGCTTATGTTGTGCCAACTAGTGATATCATGTGGAACCAGATGCTTAAGTTATGCCACCCGGTAATACCATGCAGAACCAGATGCTTAAGTTATGCCATCTGATGATACTATGTGGAACCAGATGCTTAGGTTATGCCACCTGGTGATACCATGTGGAACCAGATGCTTAAGTTATGCCACCTGGTGGTACCATGTGGAACCAGATGCTTAAGTTATGCCACCTGGTGATACCATGCAGAACCAGATGCTTAGGGTATACCACCTGGTAGAACCAGATGCTTATGTTATCCCAGCTGGTGATATCATGTGGAACCAGATGCTTAAGTTATGCCACCTGGGGATACCATGGAACCAGATGCTTAAGTTATGCCACCTGGTTGATACCATGTGGAACCAGATGCTTGGTTATGCCACCTGGGGATAGCATGGAACCAGATGCTTAAGTTATGCCACCTGCTGATACCATGTGGAACCAGATGCTTAGTTATGCCACCTGGTGATACCATGTGGAACCAGATGCTTGTTATGCCACCTGGTGATACCATGTGGAACCAGATGTTTAGTTATGCCACCTGGTGATACCATGCAGAACCAGATGCTTAAGTTCTGCCACCTGGTAATACCATGTGGAACCAGATGCTTAGGTTATGCCACCTGGGGACACCATGTGGAACCAGATGCTTAGGGTGCCACCTGGGATACCATGCGAACCAGATGCTTAAGTTCGCCACCTGGTGATACCATGTGGAACCAGATGCTTAGGTTATGCCACCTGGGATACCATGCGGAACCAGATGCTTAAGTTATGCCACCTGAGATACCATGTGGAACCAGATGCTTATGTTGTGCCAACTGGTGATATCATGTGAACCAGATGCTTAAGTTATGCCACCTGCAATACCATGCAGAACCAGATGCTTAGTTATGCCACCTGGTGATACCATGTGGAACCAGATGCTTAGGTTATGCCACCTGGTGATACCATGTGGAACCAGATGCTTAAGTTATGCCACCTGGTGATACCATGTGGAACCGGATACTTACGTTATGCCACCTGGTGATACCATGTGGAACCAGATGCTTACATTATGCCACCTGGGGATACCATGTGGAACCAGATGCTTAAGTTATGCCACCTGGGGATACCATGTGGAACCAGATGCTTAGTTATGCCACCTGGGGATACCATGTGGAACCAGATGCTTAGTTATGCCACCTGGGGATACCATGTGGAACCGGATGCTTAAGTTATACCGCCTGGTGATACCATGTGGAACCAGATGATTATGTTATGCCAGCTTTTGATATCATGTGGAACCAGATGCTTAAGTTATGCCACCTGGGGATACCATGCAGAACCAGATGCTTCAGTTATGCCACCTGGGGATACCATGCGGAACCAGATGTTTGAGTTATGCCACCTGGTGATACCATGCAGAGCCAGATGCTTAAGTTCTGCCACCTGGTAATACCATGTGGAACCAGATGCTTAGGTTATGCCACCTGGGGACACCATGTGAAACCAGATGCTTAGGGTGTGCCACCTAGAGATACCATGTGGAACCAGATGCTTAGTTATGCCACCTGGTGATACCATGTGAACCGATACGTGCGCCACCTGGTGATACCATGTGGAACCAGATGCTTACATTATGCCACCTGGGATACCATGGAAGCGGACGCTAAGTTATACCGCCTGGTGATACCATGTGGAACGATGCTTGGTTATGCCAGCTTTTGATATCATGTGGAACCAGATGCTTAAGTTATGCCACCTGGGGATACCATGCAGAACCAGATGCTTAGTTATGCCACCTGGGATACCATGCTGAACCAGATGCTTCAGTTATGCACCTGGGGATACCATGCGAACCAGATGCTTAGGTGTGCCACCGAGATACCATGGGAACCAGATGCTTATGTTGTGCCAACCAGTGATATCATGTGGAACCAGATGCTGTTATGCCACCCGGTAATACCATGCAGAACCAGATGCTTAGGTTATGCCACCTGATGATACCTATGGAACCAGATGCTTAGGTTATGCCACCTGGTGATACCATGTGGAACCAGATGCTTAAGTTATGCCACCTGGTGGTACCATGTGGAACCAGATGCTTAAGTTATGCCGCCTGGTGATACCATGCAGAACCAGATGCTTAGGGTATACCACCTGGTAGAACCAGATGCTTATGTTATCCCAGCTGGTGATATCATGTGGAACCAGATGCTTAAGTTATGCCACCTGGGGATACCATGCAGAACCAGATGCTTAAGTTATGCCACCTGTTGATACCATGTGGAACCAGATCCTTAGGTTATGCCACCTGGGGATAGCATGTGGAACCAGATGCTTAAGTTATGCCACCTGCTGATACCATGTGGAACCGGACGCTATTATGCCACCTGGTGATACCATGTGGAACCAGATGCTTAGTTATGCCACCTGGTGATACCATGTGGAACCAGATGTTTAAGTTATGTCACCTGGTGATACCATGTGGAGCCAGATGATTAAGTTATGCCACCAGGTGATACCATGCAGAACGAGATGCTTAGTTATGCCACCTGGGTACACCATGGAACCAGATGCTTAGGTTATGCCACCTGGGGATACCATGTGGAACAAGATGCTTAAATTATGCCACCTGGTGATACCATGTGGAACCACATGCTTAAGCTATGCCACCTGGTGATACCATGTGGAACCAGATGCTTAAGTTATACCACCTGGTGATACCATGCAGAACCAGATGCTTAGGGTATGCCACCTGGTGATACCATATGGAACCAGATGCTTAAGTTATGCCACCTGGGGATACCATGTGGAACCAGATGCTTAAGTTATGCCACCTGGTGATACCATGTGGAACCGGATACTTACGTTATGCCACCTGGTGATACCATGTGGTGGAACCAGATGCTTACATTATGCCACCTGGGGATACCATGTGGAACAAGATGCTTAAGTTATTCCACCTGGGGATACCATGTGGAACCAAATGCTTAAGTTATGCCACCTGGTAATACCATGTAGAACCAGATGCTTAAGTTATGCCACCTGGGGATACCATGTGGAAGCGGATGCTTAAGTTATACTGCCTGGTGACACCATGTGGAACCAGATGATTATGTTATGCCAGCTTTTGATATCATGGGAACCAGATGCTGAGTTATGCCACCTGGGGATACCATGCAGAACCAGATGTTTCAAGATGCCACCTGGGGATACCATGCGAACCAGATGCTTCAGTTGTGCCACCTGGGGATACCATGCGTGAACCAGATGCTTGAGTTATGCCACCTGGTGATACCATGTGAACTAGATGCTAGTGATGCCACCTGGTAATACTATGTGGAACAAGATGCTTAGGTTATGCCACCTGGTGATAACATCGTGAACCAGATGATTAAGCTTATGCCACCTGAGATACCATGTGGAACCAGATGCTTTTTTTATGCCAGCTGGTGATATCATGGGAACCAGATGCATAAGTTATGCCACCTGGGGATACCATGCAGAACCAGATGCTTAAGCTATGCCACCTGATGATACTGTGTGGAACCAGATGCTTAGGTTATGCCACCAGGGAATACCATATGGAACCAGATGCTTAGGGTATGCCACCTAGGGATACCATGTGGAACCAGGTGCTTAAGTTATGCCACCTGATGATACTATGTGGAACCAGATGCTTAGGTTATGCCACCTGGTGATACCATGTGGAACCAGATGCTTAAGTTATGCCACCTGGTGGTACCATGTGGAACCAGATGTTGGTTATGCCGCCTGGATACCATGGAGAACCAGATGCTTAGGGTATACCACCTGGAACCAGATGCTTGTGTTATCCTATCTGGTGATATCATGGGAACCAGATGCTTAAGTTATGCCACCTGGGGATACCATGCAGAACCAGATGCTTAAGTTATGCCACCTGTTGATACCATGTGGAACCAGATCCTAGGTTATGCCACCTGGGGATAGCATGTGGAACCAGATGTTAAGTTATGCCACCTGCTGATACCATGTGAACCAGACGGCTAAGTTGTGCTACCTGGTGATACCATGGGAACCAGATGCTTAGGTTATGCCACCTGGTGATACCATGTGGAACCAGATGTTTGTTATGCTCACCTGGTGATACCATGTGGAGGCCAGATGATTAGGTTATGCCAGCATGGTGATACCATGCAGAACGAGATGCTTAAGTTGGCCACCTGGTAATACCATGTGGAACCAGATGTTAGGGTTATGCCACCTGGGATACTATGAACAAGATGCTTAAATTATGCCACCTGGTGATACCATGTGGAACCACGCTTAGCTTGCATGCCACCCGGTGATACCATGTGGAACCAGATGCTTAAGTTATACCACCTGGTGATACCATGCAAACCAGATGCTAGGGTGCCACCCGGTGATACCAAGGCGGAACCAGATGCTTAGCTGGCGCCACCTGGGATACCATGCGTGGAACCAGATGTTTGCCATGCCACCTGTGATACCATGCAGAACCAGATGTTTAGTTCGTCACCTGGTAATACCATGGGAACCAGATGCTTAGGTTATGCCACCTGGGACACCATGTGGAACCAGATGCTTAGGGTGTCACCTAGAGATAACATGTGAACCAGATGTCATCTTGTGCCAACTAGTGATACATGTTGATCCAGATGCTTGGGTTATGCCATCCGCAATACCATGCAGAACCAGATGCTTGTTAAGCACCTGATGATACTATGTGGAACCAGATGCTTGGGTTGGTGCCACCTGGTGATACCATGTGAACCAGATGTTTGGTTATGCCACCTGGTGGTACCATGTGGAACCAGATGCTTAAGTTATGCCACCTGGTGATACCATGCAGAACCAGATGCTTAGGGTATACCACCTGGTGGAACCAGAGTTTATGTTATCCCAGCTGGTGATATCATGTGGAACCAGATGCTTAAGTTATGCCACCTGGGATACCTGTGCAGAACCAGATGCTTAAGTATGCCACCTGTTGATACCATGGAGACCAGATCATTAGGTTATGCCAACCTGGGGATAGCATGGGCGGCAGATGCTTAGGTTATGCCACCTGCTGATACCATGTGGAACCAGATGCTTGTTATGCCACCGGTGATACCATGGAACCAGATGCTAAGTTATGCCACCCAGGATACCATGTGAACCAGATGTTTAAGTTATGCCCTGGTGATACCATGCAGAGCCAGATGTTTAAGTTCTGCCACCTGGTAATACCATGTGGAACCAGATGCTTAGGTTGTGCCACCTGGGGACACCATGTGAAACCAGATGCTTAGGTGTGCCACCCAGAGATACCATGTGGAACCAGATGCTTGATTATGCCACCTGGTGATACCATGTGGAACCGGATATACGTTATGCCACCTGGTGATACCATGTGTCCATGTTACATTATGCCACCTGGGGATACCATGTGGAAGCAGACGCTTAAGTTATACCCTGGTGATACCATGTGGAGCGAGATGCTTAAGTTATGCCAGCTTGGATATCATGTGGAACCAGATGCTTAAGTTATGCCACCTGGGATACCATGCAGAACCAGATGCTTCAGTTATGCTACTTGGGATACCATGCTGAACCAGATGCTTTAGTTGTAGCACCTGGGGATACCATGCTGAACCAGATGCTTAGGGTGTGCTACCTAGAGAGATACCACTGTAGAACCAGATGCTTGTGGTTGTGCCAACTAGATATCAACAAACCAGATGCTTGGGTTATGCCACTGCAATACCATGTAGAACAGACGCTTAAGTTATGCCACCTGATGATACTATGTGGAACCAGACGCTTAGGTTATGCCACCCGCGATACCATGTGGAACCAGATGCTTGTTATGCCACCTGGTAAGTCACGTGGAACCAGATGCTTTATTATGCCGCCTGGTGATACCATGCAGAACCAGATGCTTAGGGTATACCACCCAGAACCAGACGCTCTGTTATCCCAGCTGGTGATATCATGGAACCAGATGCTTAAGTTGGTGCCACCTGGGATACCACAGAACCAGATGCTTAAGTTATGCCACCTGTTGATACCATGTGGAACCAGATCCCAGGGTTATGCGCCACCTGGGGATAGCATGTGAACCAGATGCTTGGGTTATGCCACCCGCTGATACCATGTGGAACCGGACGCTATTATGCCACCTGGTGATACCATGTGAACCAGATGCTTAGTTATGCCACCTGCGGTGATACCATGTGGAACCAGATGTTTAAGTTATGTCACCTGGTATATCCCATGGAGCCAGATGATTAAGTTATGCCACAGGGTGATACCATGCAGAACGAGATGCTTAGTTATGCCAATTGGCAATACCATGTGGAACCAGATGTTTAGGGTTATGCCACCTGGGGATACTGTGTGGAACAAGATGTTTAAATTATGCCAATTGGTGATACCATGTGGAACCACATGCTTAAGCTATGCCACCTGTGATACCATGTGAACCAGATATTTAAGTTATACCACCTGTTGTTACCATGCAGAACCAGATGCTTAGGGTATGCCACCTGGTGATACCCATGGAACCAGATGCTTGTTATGCCACCTGGGATACCCATGCGGAACCGGATGTTTAAGTTATGCCACCTGGTGATATCACGGAACCAGATGTTAAGTTCCGCCACCTGGTAATACCATGTGAACCAGATGCTTAGGTTATGCCACCTGGGGACACCATGTGGAACCAGATTAGCAGGGTGCCACCTAGAGATAACATGTGAACCAGATGCTTATCTTGTTGCCAACTAGTGATATCATGTGGAACCAGATGCTTAAGTTATGCCACCTGCAATACCATGCAGAATCAGATGCTGGTTATGCCACCTGATGATACTTATGGGAACCAGATGCTTAGGTTATGCCACCTGGTGATACCATGTGAACCAGATGTTTGTGTTATTCCCCAGGTACCCATGTGGAACCGGATGCTTGGTTATGCCACCTGGTGATACCATGCAGAACCAGATGTTTAGGTATACCACCTGGTGGAACCAGATGCTTGCGTTATCCCAGCTGGTGATATCATGGAACCAGATGCTTAAGATGCCAACGGGGATACCATGCAACCAGATGCTGGGTTATGCCACCTGTTGATACCATGTGGCCAGATCCTTAGGTTATGCCACCTGGGGATAGCACGTGGAACCAGATGCTTGGTTATGCCACCTGCTGATACCATGTGGAACCAGATGCTTAGTTATGCCACCTGGTGATACCCATGTGAACCAGATGTTTAAGCGCCACCTGGTGATACCCATGTAGAACCAGATGTTTGGGTTATGCCACCGGGTGATACCCATGCAGAACCAGATGCTTAGTTCTGCCACCTGGTAATACCATGTGGAACCAGATGCTTAGGTTATGCCACCTGGGGACACCTGCTCGCGGAACCAGGATGCTTAGGTGCGCCACCTAGAGATACCATGTGAACCAGATGCTCGGTTGTGCTACAATTGGTGATATCATGTGGAACCAGATGCTTGCAAGTTGCGCCACCCGTAATACCCATGCAGAACCAGATGCTTAAGTTATGCCACCTTGATGATACTATGTGAACCAGATGCTGTTATGCCTACATGGTGATACCATGTGAACCAGATGCTTAGTTATGCCACCTGCAGGTACCATGTGGAACCAGATGTTTAAGTTATGCCACCTGGTGATGCCATGCAGAACCAGATCCTTGGTTATGCCACCTGGGTAATACCATGTGGAACCAGATGCTTAAGGTATGCCACCTGGTGATACCATGTGAACCGGATACTACGTTATGCCACCTGGTGATACCATGTGGAACCAGATGCTTACATTATGCCACCTGGGATACCATGTGGAACAAGATGCTTGGTTATTCCACCTGGGGATACCATGTGGAACCAATGCTTAAGTGTGCCACCTGTAATACCATGTAGAACCAGATGCTTAAGTTATGCCACCTGGGGATACGCCATGTGGAAGCGATGCTTGTTATACTGCCTGGTGACACCATGTGGAACCAGATGATTATGTTATGCCTGGGTTTTGATATCATGTGGAACCAGATGCTTAAGTTATGTCACCTGGGGATACCATGCAGAACCAGATGTTTCTAGTTATGCCACCTGGGGATACCATGTGGAACCAGATAGTTTCAGTTGTGCCACCTGGGATACCATGCGAACCAGATGTTTCAGTTATGCCACCTGGTGATACCATGTGGAACCAGATGCTTAAGGATGCCACCTGGTAATACTATATGGAACAAGATGCTTAGGTTGTGCCACCTTGTGATAACATGTGGAACCAGATGATTAAGTCTATGCCACCTGGAGATACCATGTGAACCAGATGCTTTTTATGCCAGCTGGTGATATCATGGAACCAGATGCATAAGTTATGCCACCTGGGGATACCATGCAGAACCAGATGCTTGGTTATGCCACCTGATGATACTGTGTGGAACCAGATGCTTGTGGGTTATGCCACCGGGAATACCATATGGAACCAGATGCTTAGGTATGCCAATGGATACCATGTGAACCAGGTGCTTAAGTTATGCCACCTAGTACACCATGTGGAACCAGATGTTTAAGTTATGCCACCTGGTGATACCATGTGGAACCAGGTGCTTAAGTTATGCCACCTGGTGATACCATGCAGAACCAGATGCTTAGGTATGCCCTAATTGCGTGATAATCATGCGAACCAGATGCTTAAGTTATGCCACCTGGGGATACCACAGTGAAACAGATGCTTAGTTATGCCACCGGTAATACCATGTGAACCAGATGTTAAGGCCTGCCACCTGGTGACAACGTGGAATCAGATGCTTTGGTTATGCCACCTGGTGATACCCGCAGAAACAGATGTTAGTTATGCCACCTGGTAATACCATGTGGAACCAGATGTTTAAGTTAAGCCATCTGGGATACCATGGAACCAGATGCTTAGGGTGTACTACTGGAGATACCTGTGAACAAGATGCTTAAATTATGCCATACCTGGTGATACCATGTGGAACCACATGCTAAGCTTATGCCACCTGGTGATACCATGTGAACCAGATGCTTAAGTTATACCAACCTGGTGATACCATGCAGAACCAGATGTTTAGGGTATGCCACCTGGGATAGCCATATGGAACCAGATGCTTGTTATGCCACCTGGGATACCATGAACCAGATGCTTGAGTTATGCCACCTGGTGATACCATGCAGAACCAGATGTTTGTTCTCAAGCACCCTTGGTAATACCATGGAACCAGATGTTTAGGTTATGCCACCTGGGGATACCATGTGAACCAGATGCTTTGGATGTGCCACCTAGAGATACCATGTGGAACCAGATGCTTATTTGTTGCCAACTGGGTGATATCATGTGAACCAGATGCTTAAGTTATGCCACCCGGTAATACCATGGCAGAACCAGATGCTAGTTATGCCACCTGATGATACTATGTGGAACCAGATGCTTAGGTTATGCCACCTGGGATACCATGTGAACTAGATGCCGGGTTATGCCACCTGATGATATGTGGAACCAGATGCTTGGTTATGCCGCCTTGGTGGTACTGTGGAAACAGATACTTACGCTATGCCACCTGGTGATACCTATGTGAACCAGATGGTTGCTTCTGCTACCTGGGGATGCCAGCAGAACCAGATCCTGTTATGCCACCTGGTAATACCACGGGAACCAGATGCTTGGTTATGCCACCTGGGGATACCATGTGAACCGGATACTACGTTATGCCACCTGGTGATACCTTGTTGAACCAGATGCTTAAATTATGCCACCTGGGATACCATGGAACCAGATGCATGATGTTATGCCACCCTAGGGATATGGCATGTGAACCAGATGCATGTTATGCCACCTGGGAATGCCATGCGGAACCAGATGCTTGTCATGCCACCTGGTGATACCATGCGAACCAGATGCTTAGGGTATGCCACCTGGGGACACCATGGAGAAACAGGTGCTTAAGTTATGCCACCTGTAATACCATGTGGGAACCAGATGCTTAGGTTATGCCACCTGGGGATACCTATGTGGAACAAGATGACTATGGTGCCACCTGGGGATACCATGTGGAACCCGATGGCAAGTTATACCTCTGATGATACCATGTAGAACCTGATCCTTAACTTATGCCACCTGGTGATACCATACGGATCCAGATGGTTAAGTTACACCACCTGGTGATACCATGTGGAATCAGTTGCTTATGTTATGCCAGCTGATGATACCATGTGGAACCAGATGCTTAAGTTATGTCACCTGGGGATACTATGCAGAACCAGATGCTTAAGTTATGTCACCTGATGATACTACTGTATGTGGAATCTGATGCTTAGGTTATGCCACCTGGGGATACCATATGGAGTCAGATGCTTAGAGTATGCCCCCTGGTGATACCATGTGGAACCAGGTACTTGAGTTATGCCACCTGGGGATACCATGCAGAACCAGATGCTTAAGTTATGCCACCTGGTGATACCATGTGGAACCAGATGCTTAGGGTATGCTACCTGGAGATACCATGTGGAACCAGATGCTTAAGTTTTGCCACCTGGGGATACCATGCAGAACCAGATGCTTAAGTTATGCCACTTGTTGATACCATGCAGAACCAGATGCTAAGTTACGCCCACCTGGTGAATACCATACGGAACCGGATGCTTAAGTTATGCCAACTGGGGATACCCATGGGAACCAGCTGGTTGTACCAATTGGTGCTGCCAAGGAACAGATGTTATGTTATGCCAGCTAGTGATATCATGTGGAACCAGATGCTTAAGTATGCCACCTGGTGATACCATGTGGAACCAGATGCTTGCAGTTATGCCACCTGGGGGATACCATGCAGAACCAGATGCTTAGGTTATGCCACCTTGTGATACCATGCAGAACCACAGATGCTTAACTTATGCCACCTGGTGATACTATGTGAACCAGATGCTTAGGTTATGCCACCTGGTGATACCATGTGGAACCAGATGCTTAGTTATGCCACCTGGTGATCGTATGTGGAGCCAGATGCTTAAGGTTATGCCAATGGGTGATACCGCAGATCCAAATGCTTGTTATACCACCTTGTGATATCATGCAGAACCAGATGCTTAGGTTATGCCACCTAGGATACCATGTGAACCAGATGCTTAAGTTATGCCACCTGGTGATACCATGCAGAACCAGATGCTTAGGTATGCCACCCTGTTATACCCATGTGGAACCAGATGCTTAAGTTATGCGACCTGGGGATACCCATGCAGAACCAGATGCTTCCAGTTATGCTACCTGGTAATACCTTATGGAACCAGATGTTTAGGTTGTTTACCCGGTGATACCATGGAACCAGATGCTTAGGGTATGCCAACCTGTGGATACCATGGAACCAGATGCTTATTTTTACCAGCTGGTGCCATCATGTGGAACCAGATGCTACGTTATGTCACCTGGGATTCCATGCAGAACCAGATGCTTAAGTTATGCCACCTGATGATACTAATGTGGAACCAGATGTTTAGGTTATGCACCTGGGGATACCATATGGAACCATATGCTTAGGGTATACCAACCTGGATGAGTACTGTGTGAACCAGATGCTTAACTTATGCCATCGGGTGATACCATGTGGAACCAGATGCTTAAGTTATGCCACCTGGTGATACCATGTGGAACCAGATGCTTAGGGTATGCCACCTGGGAACACCATGCAGAAACAGATGCTTAAGTTATGCCACCTTGTAATACCATGTGGAACCAGATGCTTAGGTTATGCCACCTGGGGATACCATGTGGAACAAGATGCTTAGGGTGTGCCACCTGGGGATACCATGTGGAACCTGATGCTTAAGTTATGCCACCTGATGATACGATGTGGAACCCGATGCTCAAGTTATGCCACCTGGTGATACCATGCGGATCCAGATGGTTAAGTTACACCACCTGGTGATACCATTTGGAATCAGATGCTTATGTTATGCCAGCTGATGATACCATGTGGATCCATATACTTAAGTTATGTCACCTGGGGATACCATGCAGAACCAGATGCTTAAGTTATGTCACCTGATGATACTACTGTATGTGGAACCTGATGCTTAGGTTATGCCATCTGGGGATACCATATGGAGTCAAATGCTTAGGGTATGCCCCTGGTGATACCATGGAGCCAGGCTGCTAAGTTATGCCACCTGGGGATACCATGCAGAACCAGATGCTGAAGTTATGCCACCTGGTGATACCATGTGGAACCAGATGCTTAGGGTATGCTACCTGGAGATACCATATGGAACCAGATGCTTAAGTTTTGCCACCTGGGGATACCATGCAGAACCAGATGCTTAAGTTATGCCACTTGTTGATACCATGCAGAACCAGATGCTTAGTTATGCCACCTGGTAATACCATGTGGAACCGGATGCTTAAGTTATGCCACCTGGGGATACCCTGTGGAACCAGATGCTCACGTTATGCTACTTGGGGATACCATGTGGAACCAGATGCTTGGTTATGCCACCTGGGATACCATGTGGAACCAGATGCTTGAGTTATACCACCTGGTGATGCCATGTGGAACCAGATGCTTATGTTATGCCAGCTGGTGATATCATGGGAACCAGATGCTTAGTTATGCCACCTGGTGATACCATGTGGAACCAGATGCTTAAGTTATGCCACCTGGGGATACCATGCAGAACCAGATGCTTAGGTTGATGCACCTTGATACCTATGCAGAACCAGATGCTTAACTTATGCCACCTGGTGATACTATGTGGAACCAGATGCTTAGGTTATGCCACCTGGGGATACCATATGGAAACAGATGCTTAGGTTATGCCACCTGGTGATACCATGTGGAACCAGATGCTTAAGTTATGCCACCTGGTGGTACCATGTGGAGCCAGATGCTTAAGTTATGCCACCTGGTGATACCGTGTGGATCCAAATGCTTAAGTTATACCACCTGGTGATACCATGTGGAACCAGATGCTTATCTTATGCCAGCTTTTGATATCATGTGGAACCAGGTGCTTAAGTTATGCCACCTGGGGATACCATGCAGAACCAGATGCTTAAGTTATGCCACTTGATGATACTATGTGGAACCAGATGCTTAGGTTATGCCACCTTGTGATACCATGTGGAACCAGATGCTTAGGGTATGCCACCTGTTGATACCATGTGGAACCAGATGCTTCAGTTATGCCATCTGGTGATACCATGTAAAACCGGATGCTTAAGTTATGCTACCTGGTAATACCATGTGGAACCAGATGCTTAGGTTATGCCACCTGGTGATACCATGTGGAACCAGATTTATTTATTTATTTATTTATTTAAGAATCAGTTTACAACCTTTGAGCCAGAGGCTCGTTTACAAAGGTACTTCGTCACATAAAGACATACATTGCGTTTCAGTTACATAGCAAAGATTTGCCAAAAATCAGTAGGCATTCACCAGAGGTGCCACGTCACATTGTGGTCAGACAGATACAATTGGGTACAGGTACATGTAATTGATAGCAGGTATTAAACATGTTGGTATCAAGTGAGCAATTTGGTAGATAAACATTGAAACAGCTGGCACTGGCCAGGTTAAACCTAGGCATGGTGGACATGGAAGTGGTGTAGGGATGGTTGGTGGAGAGCGCCGGGGGCATTGTCAGGAGAAAATAAAGAGGTGGAGGCTATGTTCAGAGACAGGAGCAGTTACGAAAGTGCTGAAGATGTGTCCGGCGCGGTTTTGAATGTGGAGATGGTGATGGCATTGGTGATGGTGGCGGGGAGAGAGTTAAACCAGGTTGGGGCTCTATAGCTGAAGGACCTCTGGCCACGGCTGGTTCTTGTTCTGGGGACTTTTAGAGTGGTCTTGTAGGAAGACCGTGTTGCAATGGTGGAGGGCTCTGTGGATGGATGCCGTTATTCTGGTGGCGGGAGCCCGAGTAGGGTTTTTTGCAGGAGACAGGTCTGCATCGGAGCCGCTCATCCAGGGTAAGCAGGTTAGCATCGAGATATAGCTGACAGGTGTGTGTGAGTCTGGGGCACCAGGTAATTAATCTGCACGCTTTATTCAGGGTTAGGTGAATTTTGTTTAGTGCAGTGGTGTCGGCAGCACTGTATACTGGTAGACCATAGTCTACAAGGGATAACAGACGATGTAACCGCTAGCCGGAGAGCTTTTGGGGAAGGCAGCTTTTATGGCGGAATAGGATGCCAAGCCGTGTGTTGGTGGCGGATGTTAGGTGTCATAGTGGGTGTGGAAATGTGAGGGCTGAATCAAGGTAACCTCAAGGTATTTGTAGGAGCAGACTTGTTCCAGTGGGTTGGTTGGTGCTTGGAAGGATATAGAGGGGGGTTGCTAGCTTTGTTTTGGGGTGAAAGAGCATAGTTTGGTTTTCTTAAGATTGATGATGAGTCTGCGCCTCAAAACCAAGCCTCGCACTGTTGAAAGACTGCTGTAGGAGTCCTGTAGGGAGATGGGATTATGGTGGTGGCAAACAGGACAGCTCGTCTGCATACAGCAGAATTTTGCCAGAGCATGCACTGGGCAGGGTGTTCAGATACAGTGAGAAGAGAAGGGGCCCAGGATGGAGCCTTGGGGACCCAGAGAGAATGGGACGGGTGTCGGAGGTAGTGCTATTAATCTGACACACTGGGATCGGAGTGTCAAGATAGCTAGCCACACCATGCCAGGGGCCAGCCGAGAGACCAGTGAGGCAGAGTGCGTTCAGCAGCAGTGGATGGGAGACAGTGTCGAAAGCCTTTGAGAGGTCAATGGACACTGCACCAGCTAGGGAGCTGGTATCAAGGAGGAGTGTGGGAAGTTGGAGAATTCCAATAAGGGCAGTGCTGAGTACTGTGACCCGTTGGAAGCTATGTTGCTCTGGGCATAAGATGTTATGCTTAGCCAGATAATCAGTGATTTGAATGGCCACCACTTTCTCCAGGGCTTTAGAGGGGAGGAGGATGGAGATTGGGTGTAGTTGTTGGCCGGCGACCTGTCGCCTCCTTTATGAATAGGTGTGATAATGGCTGTTTTTCCAAGCTGTGAGGAGTTGTCCCAGGCAGGTGAGACTAAGTTAGTGAGCTTGTGAGAGGTGCAAGGACTTCATCTAGCACCAGCCTGAGGATGCTGGGGTCCAGTGAGTCACTGCCGGATTGTTGGCTGAGAGACTTTGGTTAGGATGGGGTCTGGCTTCCGGTGGAAATCTTTCGCAGGAGGAAGCTGGGGTGCTGGAGGACAGGGGGAGTTTGGCTGGGGGAAGGGTCAAAGAAATTACTAGGGAGGACTGAGCTAAGGTCAGTGAAAGTGGTGTTGAACCAGTTAGCTATGGTGGCAGGCTCGGTGGAGGTTGTGCCATTTCAGTGAGCTGGGATGGGGCGGGGAGCAAGCTTTACATTGAGTTGCTTAATATTATCCCAGAAGGTCGGGCTGAGCCCCAGGAGGAGGTAAGGGAGGCCTGGTAATGGCCTGCCTTGGCTTCCTGATGGCCTCATGAGCATTTATTTCGGGCTGCATTGTATGTTGCCTATCAGACAGCGACCTGTTTCAGTGGTAAGGTGCCAGAGGTTATCCCGCTTCTAAGTAATTGTAGGAGGGCTGGCTAACCCAGGGTGCGCTCTGTTTTTGACCGGGTTTGGTTAGGTGCAAAGAGATCACAGGCCATGTTGAAGTTGTGAGTGAAAAGGCGAGGGCAGTATCAATGTTGGTTGCCTGCTGAATGGGGGCCAGTCTTATCTGGGTGAGGAGTGCCTTAAGTTTCTTCAGCCCACCAGGGCGGAGGCGCCTGCGGAGGGTGGTCTGGGCTTGGGTTTGGGATTGGGGTTACCCAGTGGAATAGGATCAGGAGTGGTTACCAGGGAGTCTGGGAGGACCTGGATGTTTTGGATTTTATGGGGTCGGTTAGTTATAATAACATCCAGCAGGGTGCTGGTACCACTCTTAGGGTTAAGTCTCGTGGGCTGGGTGACGAGTTGTGTCAGATCTTGGGCGTGCAAATGAGTCCTCTGGTGGTGGATGAGGAGGTGCTGAGCCAATTTACGTTAAGGTCCCCACTAGGATTTGTTCTGCCTTATGGTGGAGGGTGGCCAGGTAGTCTGTTAAAGATATTAGGGCTGGGTGCTGGTTCTTGGTGAACATAGGCTGTGGGTGAGATAGAGAGGGCTCCTAGAGGGGTCTGGGGTGAGTCTGAGGGTAGGGCCTGGCTCCATTTGTGAGGGCAGGGTGGGGAGGCGTGTCCAGGCATTGTGTCCCTGGTGTAGATTGCACAGCCACCCCTCGCTTGTTTCACTCCGGGTCCTCCCGTATAAGGTATAGCCTGGGAGGGAGACAAATGAGTCTGGAGTTGATTTGGACAGCCAGGTTTCAACCAGGCTATGATGTCTGGTTGGTGAGCCAAGGCCCAGCACTGTAGGGCATCAAATTTCTTCAGCAGGCTGCATGTGTTCATGGAGGCTACTCGAAGACCAGTGGGCTGAGTGGGTGGATGGGGGAGGCAGGGCCTGGGTTGGGGTGTGATGTTCCCGTTAGGAGTAGAAGGAGGAGAAGTGCTCTGGTCAGAGGAGGCTGATGGAGAGTTTCGCGGGAGCGTATATAATAAGGAATGGGGTTTGGTTGCACAAGGGGTGGTAGGGTAGCACAGGCAGAGAAGGCCTGAGTGATCAGAAGTGCAAGGGGCTGTGGGGGGAGGACAGGTGATGTCTGGAAGGGGGTGAGGTGAGAGGAGCAAATGGGATGTGGAAGAGGAGGAGGGGTAGGAGCAGTGGTAAAGGAGGAGGGAGGACAGGAGGGTAGGTAGGAACACTGGAGTAGTGAGGCTGAGGGTTCATAGGGACAGTAGGGTATGTGGAAGGCAAAAAGGAGGAGGAGGAGAAGAGATAGACTGGTGAGCAGGGGATGCAGTGCATAGTTGGGAAGGTTGGTGGAGCTGAAGTGAGGAAAGAATGGGGACTAGGATGAAAGAGGGAGATAGTAGTGAGATCACCTCAGAGTCTAGTTGCTGCTATGTGTGGTGGCAGCGCATGTGCCTGAAGTGCACAGAGTACTGGGTTCAAGCCCTGATCAGGGCAATAGGAGAGAGCCAGACCAGTGGCTGCAGCAGCAGGGAGCTGGGCTCAGGTTTGTAGAAGCACCTAGACAACACTTTAGTTGTGTCACAGGGTTAGTGTGTTCTTTATAGTAATGAAATCCTGCAGTAAAATATGCAGGTGTTCTAGGTGAGTGGTGGAGCTGTGGACTTTGGAAACAAGGGTGCAGGGTTCAAAGGCAGCAGGAAGAAGAGGTAAACTTATATTTTGGCAGATTGGGTAGCTAAGTGATTAAGAGGCTTACAAAGTAGTAATAAAGTAGGTAGGCACTGTGGTGCAGAGGCAGAGCAGCAGACTCTGACCACAAGGGTACTGGGTTTGAACACAGCTCAGGGACAGAGGGTAGAGAGGGCCAATTTTTTAAATCTGGGCAGGAGGGAGTGAGGTATGGTTAAGAGCATAGAAATACAGGAAGTTGTTGGCCTGGTTCATTGGCTGAGATGATAGTCAGTAGAATGTAGAGAGAAGAGTACCAGGTTTGATACTAGCAGTTGCTTAGAGATAGGATGAGTGCAGAAAGTAGGTAGTCAAGGAACAGAGGAACTGCAGTGACTTCTAGTGGACAGCTGTGCAGCAGTAGCTAGGAGGGATATAGAGAGCAGAGAGGAGGTAGAGTGGAAAGTGCAGTGACCCCTAGTGGTTGGTGCCTATAACCTGCAAATGGGAAAGTGGACACTTAGTAAAAAAAAGGAGGGTGGGTCACGTGTCACATCACGTGACCTGCCAGCAGCAATATATGGAGCACCAACCCTGGGTGGGAGGGTGGTTGGGTGGGAAGTGCTTCACAACAGTCAGGCTGTAGTGCAGGACACTTTACCTCTTTCAGGCTCTGGCAATCCCCGGTTTCAGTCTCTGCTGCTGGGCTGAGTTCTGAGATGCTTAGGGTATGCCAACCTGGGGATACCTTGTGGAACCAGATGCTGAAGTTATGCCACCTGGTGATACCATGCGGAATCAGATTCTTAAGTTATACCGCCTGGTGATACCATGTGGAACCAAATGCTTATTTTATGCCAGCTGGTGATATCATGTGGAACCAGATGCTTACGTTATGTCACCTGGGGATACCGTGCAGAACCAAATGCTGAAGTTATGCCACCTGATGATACTATGTGGAACCAGATGCTTAGGTTATGCCACGTGGGGATACCATATGGAACCATATGCTTAGGGTATGCCACCTGGTGATACCATGTGGAACCAGTTGCTTAAGTTATGCCACCTGGTAATACCATGCAAAACCGGATGCTTAAGTTATGCTACCTGGTAATACCATGTGGAACCAGATGCTTAGGTTATACCACCTGGTGATACCATGTGGAACCAGATGCTTAAGGTATGCCAACCTGGGGATACCTTGTGGAACCAGATGCTTAAGTTATGCCACCTGGTGATACCATGCGGAATCAGATTCTTAAGTTATACCGCCTGGTGATACCATGTGGAACCAGATGCTTATTTTATGCCAGCTGGTGATATCATGTGGAACCAGATGCTTACGTTATGTCACCTGGGGATACCGCAGAACCAGATGCTGAAGTTATGCCACCTGATGATACTATGTGGAACCAGATGCTTAGGTTATGCCACGTGGGGATACCATATGGAACAATATGCTTAGGGTATGCCACCTGGTGATACTATGTGGTACCAGCTACTTAAGTTATGCCATCGGGTGATGCCTTGTGGAACCAGATGCTTATGTTATGCCACCTGGTGATACCATGTGGAACCAGATGCTTAAGTTATGCCACCTGGTGATACCATGTGGAACCAGATGCTTAGGTTATGCCACCTGGGGACAGCATGCAGAAACAGGTGCTTAAGTTATGCCACCTCGTAATACCATGTGGAACCAGATGCTTAAGTTATGCCACCTGGTGATACCATGTGGAACCGGATACTTACGTTATGCCACCTGGTGATACCATGTGGAACCAGATGCTTAAGTTATGCCACCTGGTGATGCCATGCAGAACCAGATCCTTAAGTTATGCCACCTGGTAATACCTTGTGGAACCAGATGCTTAAGTTATGCCACCTGGTGATACCATGTGGAACCGGATACTACGTTATGCCACCTGGTGATACCATGGAACCAGATGCTTACATTATGCCACCTGGGGATACCATGTGGAACAAGATGTTAAGTTATTCCACCTGGGAGGTACCTGTGAACAAATGCTAAGTTATGCCACCTGGTAATACCATGTAGAACCAGATGCTTAAGTTATGCCACCTGGGGATACCATGTGGAAGCGGATGCTTGAGTTATACCGCCTGGTGATACCATGTGGAACCAAATGATTGTGTTATGCCAGCTTTTGATATCATGTGGAACCAGATGCTTAAGTTATGCCACCTGGGGATACCATGCAGAACCAGATGCTTCAGTTATGCCACCTGGGGATACCATGTGGAACCAGATGCTTCAGTTGTGCCACCTGGGGATACCATGCGGAACGAGATGCTTCAGTATGCCACCTGGTGATACCATGTGGAACCAGATGCTTAATTTATGCCACCTGGTAATACTATGTGGAACAAGATGCTTAGGTTATGCCACCTGGTGATAACATGTGGAACCAGATGCTTAAGTTATGCCACCTGGAGATACCATGTGGAACCAGATGCTTTTTTTATGCCAGCTGGTGATATCATGTGGAACCAGATGCATAAGTTATGCCACCTGGGGATACCATGCAGAACCAGATGCTTAAGCTATGCCACCTGATGATACTGTGTGGAACCAGATGCTTAGGTTATGCCACCAGGGAATACCATATGGAACCAGATGCTTAGGGTATGCCACCTGGTGATACCATGTGGAACCAGCTGCTTAAGTTATGCCATCTGGTGATACCATGTAAAACCAGATGCTTAAGTTATGCCACCTGGTGATACCATGTGGAACCAGATGCTTAAGTTATGCCACCTGGTGATACCATGTGGAACCAGATGCTTAAGTTATGCCACCTGGTGATACCATGCAGAACCAGATGCTTAGGGTATGCCACCTGGGGATACCATGTGGAACCAGGTGCTTAAGTTATGCCACGTAGTAATACCATGTGGAACCAGATGCTTAAGTTATGCCACCTGGGGATACCATGCAGAAACAGATGCTTAAGTTATGCCACCTAGTAATACCATGTGGAACCAGATGCTTAAGTTATGCCACCTGGTGATACCATGTGGAATCAGATGCTTAAGTTATGCCACCTGGTGATACCATGCAGAAACAGATGCTTAAGTTATGCCATCTGGTAATACCATGTGGAACCAGATGCTTAAGTTATGCCTTCTGGGGATACCATGTGGAACCAGATGCTTAGGGTGTACTACTTGGAGATACCATGTGGAACAAGATGCTTAAATTATGCCACCTGGTGATACCATGCGGAACCACATGCTTATGCTATGACACCTGGTGATACCATGTGGAACCAGATGCTTAAGTTATGCCACCTGTTGATACCATGCGGAACCAGATGCTTAAGTTATGCCACCTGGTGATACCATGCAGAACCAGATGCTTAAGTTCTGCCACCTGGTAATACCATGTGGAACCAGATGCTTAGGTTATGCCACATGGGGATACCATGTGGAACCAGATGCTTAGGGTGTGCCACCCAGAGATACCATGTGGAACCAGATGCTTATGTTGTGCCACCTGGTGATATCATGTGGAACCAGATGCTTGTTATGCCACCTGGTATACCATGAGAACCAGATGCTTAGGTTATGCCACCTGATGATACTATGTGAACCAGATGCTTAGGTTATGCCACCTGGGGATACCATATGGAACCAGATGCTGTTATGCAACCTGATGATATTATGGAACCAGATGCTTAGTTATGCCACCTGCGGTACCATGTGGAAACAGATACTTAGTTATGCCACCTGGTGATACCATGTGGAACCAGATGCTTAAGTTATGCCACCTGGGGATGCCATGCAGAACCAGATCCTTAAGTTATGCCACCTGGTAATACCATGTGGAACCAGATGCTTAAGTTATGCCACCTGGGGATACCATGTGGAACCGGATACTTACGTTATGCCACCTGGTGATACCTTGTTGAACCAGATGCTTAAATTATGCCACCTGGGGATACCATGGGAACCAGATGCTAGGTTATGCCACCTGGGATACCATGTGAACCAGATGCTTAGGGTATGCTACCTGAGAATACTGCGGAACCAGATGCTTAAGTTTTGCCACCTGGGGATACCATGCAGAACCAGATGCTTAGTTATGCCACTTGTTGATACCCATGCAGAACCAGATGCTTAAGTTATGCCACCTGGTAATACCATGCGGAACCGGATGCTTAGTTATGCCACCTGGGGATACCGTGGGAACCAGATGCTCAGTATGCTACTTGGGATACCATGTGGAACCAGATGCTTAGGTTATGCCACCTGGGGATACCATGTGGAAACAGATGCTTAAGTTATACCACCTGGTGATGCCATGTGGAACCAGATGCTTATGTTATGCCAGCTGGTGATATCATGTGGAACCAGATGCTTAAGTTATGCCACCTGGTGATACCATGTGGAACCAGATGCTTAAGTTATGCCACCTGGGGATACCATGCAGAACCAGATGCTTAGGTTAAGCCACCTTGTGATACCATGCAGAACCAGATGCTTAACTTATGTCACCTGGTGATACTATTTGGAACCAGATGCTTAGGTTATGCCACCTGGGGATACCATATGGAAACAGATGCTTAGGGTATGCCACCTGGTGATACCATGTGGAACCAGATGCTTAAGTTATGCCACCTGGTGGTACCATGTGGAGCCAGATGCTTAAGTTATGCCACCTGGTGATACCGTGTGGATCCAAATGCTTAAGTTATACCACCTGGTGATACCATGTGGAACCAGATGCTTATCTTATGCCAGCTTTTGATATCATGTGGAAGCAGGTGCTTAAGTTATGCCACCTGGGGATACCGTGCAGAACCAGATGCTTAAGTTATGCCACTTGATGATACTATGTGGAACCAGATGCTTACGTTATGCCACCTGGGGATACCATGTGGAACCGGATACTTACGTTATGCCACCTGGTGATATTATGTGGAACCAGATGCTTAAGTTATGCCTCCTGGTGGTACCATGTGGAAACAGATGCTTAAGTTATGCCACCTGGTGATACCATGTGGAACCAGATGCTTGAGTTATGCCACCTGGGGATGCCATGCAGAACCAGATCCTTAAGTTATGCCACCTGGTAATACCATGTGGAACCAGATGCTTAAGTTATGCCACCTGGGGATACCATGTGGAACCGGATACTTACGTTATGCCACCTGGTGATACCTTGTTGAACCAGATGCTTAAATTATGCCACCTGGGGATACCATGTGGAACCAGATGCATAAGTTATGCCACCTGGGGATACCATGTGGAACCAGATGCATAAGTTATGCCACCTTGGGATATCATGCGGAACCAGATGCTTAAGTCATGCCACCTGGTGATCCCATGCGGAACCAGATGCTTAGGGTATGCCACCTGGGGACACCATGCAGAAACAGGTGCTTAAGTTATGCCACCTCGTAATACCATGTGGAACCAGATGCTTAGGTTATGCCACCTGGGGATACCATGTGGAACAAGATGCTTATCGTGTGCCACCTGGGGATACCATGTGGAACCCGATGCTTAAGTTATGCCACCTGATGATACCATGTGGAACCTGATGTTTAACTTATGCCACCTGGTGATACCATACGGATCCAGATGGTTAAGTTACACCACCTGGTGATACCATGTGGAATCAGATGCTTATGTTATGCCAGCTGATGATACCATGTGGAACCAGATGCTGAAGTTATGTCACCTGGGGATACTTATGCAGAACCAGATGCTTAAGTTATGTCACCTGATGATACTACTGTATGTGGAACCTGATGCTTAGGTTATGCCACCTGGGGATACCAGATGGAGTCAGATGCTTAGAGTATGCCCCCTGGTGATACCATGTGGAACCAGGTACGTAAGTTATGCCACCTGGGGATACCATGCAGAACCAGATGCTTAAGTTATGCCACCTGGTGATACCATGTGGAACCAGATGCTTAGGGTATGCTACCTGGAGATACCATGTGGAACCAGATGCTTAAGTTTTGCCACCTGGGGATACCATGCAGAACCAGTTGCTTAAGTTATGCCACTTGTTGATACCATGCAGAACCAGATGCTAAAGTTATGCCACCTGGTAATACCATGCGGAACCGGATGCTTGAGTTATGCCACCTGGGGATACCGTGTGGAACCAGATGCTCACGTTATGCTACTTGGGGATACCATGTGGAACCAGATGCTTAAGTTATGCCACCTGGGGATACCATGTGGAACCAGATGCTTAAGTTATACCACCTGGTGATGCCATGTGGAACCAGATGCTAATGTTATGCCAGCTGGTGATATCATGTGGAACCAGATGCTTAAGTTATGCCACCTGGTGATACCATGTGAAACCAGATGCTTCAGTTATGCCACCTGGGGATACCATGCAGAACCAGATGCTAAGGTTATGCCACCTTGTGATACCATGCAGAACCAGATGCTTAACTTATGCCACCTGGTGATACTATGTGGAACCAGATGGTTAGGGTATGCCACCTGGTGATACCATGTGGAACCAGATGTAAGTTATGCCACCTGGATACCCATGGAGCCAGATGCTTAGTTATGCCACTGCAGTGATACCGTGGATCCAAATGCTTGGGTTATACCACCTGGTGATATCTTGCAGAACCAGATGCTTAGGTTATGCCACCTTGTGATACCATGTGGAACAAGATGCTTAAGTTATGCCACCTGGTGATACCATGCAGAACCAGATGCTTAGGGTATGCCACCTGGTTATACCATGTGGAACCAGATTCTTAAGTTATGCGACCTAGGGATACCATGCAGAACCAGATGCTTCAGTTATGCCACCTGGTGATGCCATGCAAAACCGGATGCTTAAGTTATGCTACCTGGTAATACCATGTGGAACCAGATGCTTAGGTTATGCCACCTGGTGATACCATGTGGAACCAGATGCTTAGGGTATGCCAACCTGTGGATACCATGTGGAACCAGATGCTTATTTTTTGCCAGCTGGTGATATCATGTGGAACCAGATGCTTACGTTATGTCACCTGGGGATTCCATGCAGAACCAGATGCTTAAGTTATGCCACCTGATGATACTATGTGGAACCAGATGTTTAGGTTATGCCACCTGTGGATACCATATGGAACCATATGCTTAGGGTATGTCACCTGGTGATACTGTGTGGAACCAGATGCTTAAGTTATGCCATCGGGTGATACCATGTGGAACCAGATGCTTAAGTTATGCCACCTGGTGATACCATGTGGAACCAGATGCTTAGGGTATGCCACCTGGGGACACCATGCAGAAACAGATGCTTAAGTTATGCCACCTCATAATACCTTGGGGAACCAGATGCTTAAGTTGTGCCACCTGGGGATACTATGTGGAACAAGATGCTTAGGGTGTGCCACCTGGGAATACCATGTGGAACCCGATGCTAAAGTTATGCCACCTGATGATACCATGTGGAACCCGATGCTTAAGTTATGCCACCTGGTGATTCCATGCGGATCCAGATGGTTAAGTTACACCACCTGGTGATACCATGTGGAATCAGATGCTTATGTTATGCCAGCTGATGATACCATGTGGAACCATATACTTAAGTTATGTCACCTGGGGATACCATGCAGAACCAGATGCTTAAGTTATGTCACCTGATGATACTACTGTATGTGGAACCTGATGCTTAGGTTATTCCATCTGGGGATACCATATGGAGTCAGATGCTTAGGTATGCCCCCTGGTGATACCATGTGGAACCAGGTGCTTAAGTTATGCCACCTGGGGATACCATGCAGAACCAGATGCTTAAGTTATGCCACCTGGTGATACCATGTGGAACCAGATGCTTAGGGTATGCTACCTGGAGATACCATGTGGAACCAGATGCTTAAGTTTTGCCACCTGGGGATACTATGCAGAACCAGATGCTTAAGTTATGCCACTTGTTGATACCATGCAGAACCAGATGTTAAGTTATACCACCTGGTAATACCATGCGGAACCGATGCTTAAGTTATGCCACCTGGGGATACCGTGTGGAACCAGATGCTCACGTTATGCTACTTGGGGATACTCATGTGAACCAGATGCTTGGTTATGCCACCTGGGGATACCATGTGTGAACCAGATGCTTCAGTTATACCACCTGGTGATGCCAGTGAACCAGATTTGCGTTATGCCAGCTGGTGATATCATGTGGAACCAGATGCTTGGGTTATGCCACCTGGTGATACTCTGATGCAGAACCTGATGCTTAGGGTTATGCCACCTTGTGATAGCGCATGCAGAACCAGATGCTTAACTTATGCCACCTGGTGATACTATGTGGAACCAGATGCTTAGGTTATGCCACCTGGGGATTCCATATGGAAACAGATGCTTAGGGTATGCCACCTGGTGATACCATGTGGAACCAGATGCTTAAGTTATGCCACCTGGTGGTACCATGTGGAGCCAGATGCTGAAGTTATGCCACCTGGTGGTACCATGTGGAGCCAGATGCTTAAGTTATACCACCTGGTGATACCATGTGGAACCAGATGCTTATCTTATGCCAGCTTTTGATATCATGTGGAACCAGGTGCTTAAGTTATGCCACCTGGGGATACCATGCAGAACCAGATGCTTAAGTTATGCCACTTGATGATACTATGTGGAACCTGATGCTTAGGTTATGCCACCTTGTGATACCATGTGGAACCAGATGCTTAAGTTATGCCACCTCTTGATACTATGTGGAACCAGATCCTTAGGTTATGCCACCCGGGGATAGCATGTGGAACAAGATGCTTAAGTTATGCCACCTGCTGATACCATGTGGAACCAGATGCTTAAGTTATGCCACCTGGTGATACCATGTGGAACCAGATGCTTAAGTTATGCCACCTGGTGATACCATGTGGAACCAGATGTTTAAGTTATGTCACCTGGTGATACCATGTGGAGCCAGATGCTTAAGTTATGCCACGTGGTGATA
Organism: Neoceratodus forsteri; assembly: GCA_016271365.2. NCBI lineage: Eukaryota > Metazoa > Chordata > Ceratodontiformes > Ceratodontidae > Neoceratodus > Neoceratodus forsteri. Next base: position 1,309,582,962 of record CM057449.1, read on the forward strand.
CCATGCAGATCCAGATGCTTAAGTTATGCCACCTGGTAATACCATGTGGAACCAGATGCTAAGGTTATGCCACCTGGGGATACCATGTGGAACAAGATGCTTAAATTATGCCACCTGGTGATACCATGTGGAACCACATGCTTAAGCTGTGCCACCTGGTAATACCATGTGGAACCAGATGCTTAGTTAATGCCACCTGGGGACACCATGTGGAACCAGATGCTTAGGGTGTGCCACCTAGAGATACCATGTGGAACCAGATGCTTATGTTGTGCCAACTAGTGATATCATGTGGAACCAGATGCTTAAGTTATGCCACCTGGTGGTACCATGTGGAACCAGATGCTTAAGTAATGCCACCTGGTGATACCATGCAGATCCAGATGCTTAGGGTATACCACCTGGTGGAACCAGATGCTTATGTTATCCCAGCTGGTGATATCATGTGGAACCAGATGCTTAAGTTGGTGCTACCTGGGATACCATGCAGAACCAGATGCTTAGTTATGCCACCTGCTGATACCATGTGTGGAACCAGATGCTTGTTATGCCACCTGGTGATACCCATGGAACCAGATGCTTGATTATGCCACCTGGTGATACCCATGTGGAACCAGTTGTTTAGTTATGCCATCTGGTGATACCATGTGGAACCAGATGTTTAGTTATGCCACCTGGTGATACCATGCAGAATCAGATGCTTAAGTTCTGGCGTCCTGGTAATACCATGTGGAACCAGATGCTTAGGTTATGCCACCTGGGGACACCATGTGGAACCAGATGCTTAGGTGTGCCACCTAGAGATACCATGTGGAACCAGATGCTTATGTTGTGCCAACTGGTGATATCATGGAACCAGATGCTTGCTATGCCCCCGTAATACCATGCAGATCCAGATGTGAGTTATGCCACGTGATGATACTCATGTGGAACCACATGCTTAGGTTATGCCACATGGTGATACCCATGGGAACCAGATGCTTGCTGTGCCAACCTGGTGGTACCATGTGAACCAGATGCTTGAGTGATGCCACCTGGTGATGCCATGCAGAACCAGATCCTAGTTGGTGCCACCTGGTAATACCGTATGTGGAACCAGATGCTTAGTTATGCCACCTGGTGATACCATGTGGAACCGGATATTTACGTTATGCCTACCTGGGATACCATGTGGAACCAGATGCTTACTTTATGCCACCTTGGGATCCCGCTGTGAAATAAGATGCTTGGTTATTCCACCTGGGATACCATGTGGAACCAAATGTTGTTATGCCACCTGGTTGATACCATGTGAACCAGATGCTTAGTTGTGCCACCCGGAGATCCATGCGGAACCAGATGCTTATGTTATAGCCGCTCTGGTGATACCATGTGGAACCAGATGCTTATGTTATGCCAGCTTTTGATATCATGTGGAACCAGATGCTTAGCTATGCCACCTGTGGGATACCATGCAGAACCAGATGCTTCAGTTAGCCACCTGGGGATTCCATGCAGAACCAGATGCTTCAGTTGTGCCACCTGGGGATACCATGCGGAACCAGATGCTTCAGTTATGCCACCTGGTGATACCATGCGGAACCAGATACTTAAGTTATGCCACCTGGTGATACCATGCAGAACAAGATGCTTAAATTCTGCCACCTGGTAATACCATGTGGAACCAGATGCTTAGGTTATGCCACCTGGGGACACCATGTGGAACCAAATGCTTAGGGTGTGCCACCAAGAGATACCATGTGGAACCAGATGCTTATGTTGTGCCAACTAGTGATATCATGTGGAACCAGATGCTTAAGTTATGCCACCTGTGGATACCATGCAGAACCAGATGCTTAAGTTATGCACCTCTTGATACCATGTGGAACCAGATCCTTAGGTTATGCCACCTGAGGATAGCATGTGGAACCAGATGCTTAAGTTATGCCACCTGCTGATACCATGTGGAACCAGATGCTTAAGTTATGCCACCTGGTGATACCATGTGGAACCAGATGCTTGTTATGCCACCTGGTGATACCATGGAACCAGATGTTTGGGTTATGCCACCTGGTGATACCATGCAGAACCATATGCTTAAGTTCTGCCACCTGGTAATACCATGTGGAACCAGATGCTTAGGTTATGCCACCTGGGGACACCATGTGGAACCAGATGCTTAGGGTATGCCACGTAGAGATACCATGTGAACCAAGGATGCTTATGTTGTGCCAACTGGTGATATCATGGGAACCAGATGCTTAGTTATGCCACCCAGTAATACCATGCAGAACCAGATGCTTAAGTTATGCCACCTGGTGATACCATGGTGGAACCAGATGCTTAGGTTGGTGCCACCTGGTGATACCATGTGGAACCAGATGCTTAGGTTATGCCACCTGGTGATACCATGGGAACCAGATGCTGTTATGCCACCTGGTGATGCCATGCAGAACCAGATCCTGTTATGCCACCTGGTAATATCATGTGGAACCAGATGTTTAGTTATCACCTGGTGATACCATGTGAACCGGATACTACGTTATGCCACCTGGTGATACCTTGGAACCAGATGCTTACATTATGCCACCTGGGGATACCATGTGGAACAAGATGTTAGTTATTCCACCTGGGGATACCTGCGTGGAACCAAATGTTTAAGTTATGCCACCTGGTAATACCCATGTAGAACCAGATGCTTAGTTATGCCACCTGGGGATACCATGTGAACCGGATGCTGGGTTATACCGCCTGGTGATACCATGTGGAACCAGATGATTATATTATGCCAGCTTTTGATATCATGTGGAACCAGATGCTTAAGTTATGCCACCTGGGGATACCATGCAGAACCAGATGCTTCAGTTATGCCACCTGGGGATGCCATGCGGAACCAGATGCTTCAGTTGTGCCACCTGGGGATACCGTTCGGAACCAGATGCTAAGGGTGTGCCACCTAGAGATACCTTGTGGAACCAGATGCTTTATTATGCCACCTGGTGATACCATGTGGAACCAGGTGCTTAGGGTATGCCACCCGGTAATACCATGCAGAACCAGATGCTGAAGTTATGCCACCTGATGATACTATGTGGAACCAGATGCTTAGGTTATGCCACCTGGTGATACCATGTGGAACCAGATGCTTAAGTTATGCCACCTGGTGGTACCATGTGGAACCAGATGCTTAAGTTATGCCACCTGGTGATACCATGTGGAACCAGATGCTTAAGGTATACCACCGGGACAGTGGAACCAGATGCTATGTTATCCACCTGGTGATATCATGTGAACCAGATGCTTAAGTTATGCCACCTGGGGATACCATGCAGAACCAGATGCTTAAGTTATGCCACCTGGTGATACCATGTGGAACCAGATGCTTAGGTTATGCCACCTGGGATACCATGTGGAACCAGATGCTTGGTTATGCCACCTGGTGATACCATGTGGAACCAGATGCTTAGATTATGCCACCTGGGATACCATGGAACCAGATGCTTAGTTATGCCACCTGGTGATACCATGTGGAACCAGATGCTTAGGTTATGCCACCTGGTGATACCATGCAGAACCAGATGCTTAAGTTATGCCACCTGGTGATACCATGTGGAACCAGATGCTTAGGTTATGCCACCTGGGGATACCATGTGGAACCAGATGCTTAGGTTATGCCACCTGGAGATACCATGTGGAACCAGATGCTTATGTGTGCCACCTGGTGATACATGTGGAACCAGATGCTTAGTTATGCCACCTCGGTAATACCATGTAGAACCAGATGCTTAGTTATGCCACCTGGGGATACCATGCGAACCAGATGCTTCAGTTATGCCACCTGGTGATACCATGCGGAACCAGATGCTTAGTTATGCCACCTGGTGATACCATGTGGAACCAGATGCTTAAGTTATGCCACCTGGTGATACCATGTGGAACCAGATGCTTAAGTTATGCCACCTGGATACCATGTGGAACCAGATGCTTATTTATGCCACCTGGTGATACCATGTGGAACCAGATGCTTAAGTTATGCCACCTGGGGATACCATGCAGAACCAGATGCTTAAGCTATGCCACCTGATGATACTGTGTGGAACCAGATGCTTAGGTTATGCCACCTGGTGATACCATATGGAACCAGATGCTTAGGTATGCCACCTGGTGATACCATGTGGAACCAGATGCTTAAGTTATGCCACCCGGTAATACCATGGAACCAGATGCTTAGTTATGCCACCTGGTGATACCATGTGGAACCAGATGCTTAAGTTATGCCACCTGGTGATACCATGTAGAACCAGATGCTTAGTTATGCCACCTGGTGATACCATGTGGAACCAGATGCTTAAGTTATGCCACCTGGGGATACCATGTGAACCAGATGCTTAGTTATGCCACCTGGTATACCATGTGAACCAGATGCTTGTTATGCCACCTGGTGATACCATGTGGAACCAGATGCTTGTTATGCCACCTGGTGATACCATGGGAACCAGATGCTTAGTTATGCCACCTGGTGATACCATGTGGAACCAGATGCTTAGTTATGCCACCTGGGGATACCATGAGAACCAGATGCTTAGGTTATGCCACCTGGTGATACCATGTGGAACCAGATGCTTGGTTATGCCACCTGGTGATACCATGTAGAACCAGATGCTTAAGTTATGCCACCTGGGATACCATGTGGAACCAGATGCTTAGTTATGCCACCTGGGGATACCATGTGAACCAGATGCTTAGTTATGCCACCTGGTGATACCATGTGGAACCAGATGCTTAGTTATGCCACTGGTGATACCATGTGGAACCAGATGCTTAAGTTATGCCACCTGGTTATACCATGTGGAACCAGATGCTTCAGTTATGCCACCTGGGGATACCATGCAGAACCAGATGCTTAGGGTATGCCACCTGGTGACACCATGCAGAACCAGATGCTTAACTTATTCCACCTGATGATACTATGTGGAACCAGATACTTAGGTTATGCCACCTGGGGATACCATATGGAACCAGATGCTTAAGTTATGCCACCTGGTGATACCATGTGGAACCAGATGCTTAAGTTATGCCACCTGGTGGTACCATGTGGAACCAGATGCTTAAGTTATGCCACCTGGGGATACCATGCAGAACCAGATGCTTAAGTTATGCCACTTGATGATACTATGTGGAACCAGATGCTTAGGTTATGCCACCTTGTGATACCATGTGGAACCAGATGCTTAAGTTATGCCACCTGGTGATACCATGCAGAACCAGATGCTTAAGGTATGCCACCTGGTTGATACCATGAGGAACCAGATGCTTAAGTTATGCGACCTGGGGATACCATGCAGAACCAGATGCTTCAGTTATGCCACCTGGTGATACCATGCAAAACCGGATGCTTAAGTTATGCTACCTGGTAATACCATGTGGAACCAGATGCTTAGGTTATGCCACCTGGTGATACCATGTGGAACCACATGCTTAGGGTATGCCAACCTGTGGATACCATGTGGAACCAGATGCTTATTTTTTGCCAGCTGGTGTTATCATGTGGAACCAGATGCTTACGTTATGTCACCTGAGGATTCCATGCAGAACCAGATGCTTAAGTTATGCCACCTGATGATACTATGTGGAACCAGATGTTTAGGTTATGCCACCTGGGGATACCATATGGAACCATATGCTTAGGTATGCCACCTGGTGATACTGTGTGGAACCAGATGCTTAAGTTATGCCATCGGGTGATACCATGTGGAACCAGATGCTTAAGTTATGCCACCTGGTGATACCATGTGGAACCAGATGCTTAGGGTATGCCACCTGGGGACACCATGCAGAAACAGATGCTGAAGTTATGCCACCTCGTAATACCATGTGGAACCAGATGCTTAGGTTATGCCACCTGGGGATACCATGTGGAACAAGATGCTTAGGGTGTGCCACCTGGGGATACCATGTGGAACCCGATGCTTAAGTTATGCCACCTGATGATACCATGTGGAACCCGATGCTTAAGTTATGCCACCTGGTGATACCATGCGGATCCAGATGGTTAAGTTACACCTCCTGGTGATACCATGTGGAATCAGATGCTTATGTTATGCCAGCTGATGATACCATGTGGAACCATATACTTAAGTCTTGTCACCTGGGGATACCATGCAGAACCAGATGCTTAAGTTATGTCACCTGATGATACTACTGTATGTGGAACCTGATGCTTAGGTTATGCCATCTGGGGATACCATATGGAGTCAGATGCTTAGGGTATGCCCCCTGGTGATACCATGTGGAACCAGGTGCTTAAGTTATGCCACCTGGGGATACCATGCAGAACCAGATGCTTAAGTTATGCCACCTGGTGATACCATGTGGAACCAGATGCTTAGGGTATGCTACCTGGAGATACCATGTGGAACCAGATGCTTAAGTTTTCCCACCTGGGGATACCATGCAGAACCAGATGCTTAAGTTATGCCACTTGTTGATACCATGCAGAACCAGATGCTTCAGTTATGCCACCTTGTAATACCATGCAGAACCGGATGCTTAAGTTATGCCACCTGGGGATACCCTGTGGAACCAGATGCTCACGTTATGCTACTTGGGGATACCATGTGGAACCAGATGCTTAAGTTATGCCACCTGGGGATACCATGTGGAACCAGATGCTTAAGTTATACCACCTGGTGATGCCATGTGGAACCAGATGCTTATGTTATGCCAGCTGGTGATATCATGTGGAACCAGATGCTTAAGTTATGCCACCTGGTGATACCATGTGGAACCAGATGCTTAAGTTATGCCACCTGGGGTTACCATGCAGAACCAGATGCTTAGGTTATGCCACCTTGTGATACCATGCAGAACCAGATGCTTAACTTATGCCACCTGGTGATACTATGTGGAACCAGATGCTTAGGTTATGCCACCTGGGGATACCATATGGAAACAGATGCTTAGGGTATGGCACCTGGTGATACCATGTGGAACCAGATGCTTAAGTTATGCCACCTGGTGGTACCATGTGGAGCCAGATGCTTAAGTTATGCCACCTGGTGATACCGTGTGGCTCCAAATGCTTAAGTTATACCACCTGGTGATACCATGTGGAACCAGATGCTTATCTTATGCCAGCTTTTGATATCATGTGGAACCAGGTGCTTAAGTTATGCCACCTGGGGATACCATGCAGAACCAGATGCTTAAGTTATGCCACTTGATGATACTATGTGGAACCAGATGCTTAGGTTATGCCACCTTGTGATACCATGTGGAACCAGATGCTTAAGTTATGCCACCTGGTGATACCATGCAGAACCAGATGCTTAGTGTATACCACCTGTTGATACCATGTGGAACCAGATGCTTAAGTTATGCGACCTGGGGATACCATGCAGAACCAGATGCTTCAGTTATACCATCTGCTGATACCATGCAAAACCGGATGCTTAAGTTATGCTACCTGGTAATACCATGTGGAACCAGATGCTTAGGTCATGCCACCTGGTGATACCATGTGGAACCAGATGCTTAGGGTATGCCATCCTGGGGATACCTTGTGGAACCAGATGCTTAAGTTATGCCACCTGGTGATACCATGCAGAATCAGATTCTTAAGTTATACCGCCTGGTGATACCATGTGGAACCTGATGCCTATTTTATGCCAGCTGTTGATATCATGTGGAACCAGATGCTTACGTTATGTCACCTGGGGATACCATGCAGAACCAGATGCTGAAGTTATGCCACCTGATGATACTATGTGAAACCAGATGCTTAGGTTATGCCACGTGTGGATACCATATGGAACCATATGCTTAGGGTATGCCACCTGGTGATACTATGTGGAACCAACTACTTAAGTTATGCCATCGGGTGATACCTTGTGGAACCAGATGCTTATGTTATGCCACCTGGTGATACCATGTGGAACCAGATGCATAAGTTATGCCACCTGGTGATACCATGTGGAACCAGATGCTTAGGGTATGCCACCTGGGGACAGCATGCAGAAACATGTGCTTGAGTTATGCCACCTCGTAATACCATGTGGAACCTGATGCTTAGGTTATACCACGTGGAACAAGATGCTTAGGGTGTGCCACGTGGGGATACCATGTGTAACCCGATGCTTAAGTTATGCCACCTGGTGATACCATGCAGATCCAGATGGTTAAGTTACACCACCTGGTGATACCATGTGGAATCAGATGCTTATGTTATGCCAGCTGATGATACCATGTAGAATCATATACTTAAGTTATGTCACCTGGTGATACCATGCAGAACCAGATGCTTAAGTTATGTCACCTGATGATACTACTGTATGTGGAACCTGATGCTTAGGTTATGCCACCTGGGGATACCATATGGAGTCAGATGCTTAGGGTATGCCACCTGGTGATGCCATGTGAACCAGTGCTTAAGTTATGCCACCGTGGTGATACCATGCAAACCAGATGCTTGGTTATGCACCTGGTAGTACCATGTGGAACCAGATGCTTAGGTTATACCACCTGGTGATACCATGGAACCAGATGCTTAGGGTATGCCAACCTGTGGATACCATGTGGAACCAGATGCTTATTTTTGCCAGCTGGTGATACCATGTGAACCAGATGCTTGTTATGCCACCTGGTGATACCATGTGGAACCAGATGCTTAAGTTATGCCACCTGGTGATACCATGTGAACCAGATGCTTAAGTTATGCCACCTGGTGATACCATGTGGAACCAGATGCTTGAGTTATGCCACCTGGTGATACCATGGAACCAGATGCTTAGTTATGCCACCTGGTAATCCATGTGGAACCAGATGCTTAGGTTATGCCACCTGGTGATACCATGTGAACCAGATGCTTGGTTATGCCACCTGGTGATACCATGTAGAACCAGATGCTTAGTTATGCCACCTGGTGATACCATGCAGAACCAGATCTTGGTTATGCCACCTGGTAATACCATGTGGAACCAGATGCTTAGTTATGCCACCTGGTGGTACCATGTGGAACCAGATGCTTAGGGTTATGCCACCTGGTGATACCATGGAACCAGATGCTTAGTTATGCCACCTGGTGATACCATGTGGAACCAGATGCTTGTTATGCCACCTGGTGATACCATGTGGAACCAGATGCTTAAGTTATGCCACCTGGTGATACCATGTGGAACCAGATGCTAGTTATGCCACCTGGTGATACCATGTGGAACCAGATGCTTAGTTATGCCACCTGGTGATACCATGTGGAACCAGATGATTAGTTATGCCACCTGTTGATACCATGTGGAACCAGATGCTTAAGTTATGCCACCTGGGGATACCATGTGGAACCAGATGCTTAGTTATGCCACCTGGGGATACATGTGGAACCAGATGCTTCAGTTGTGCCACCTTGGGATACCATGCGAACCAGATGCTTAAGTTATGCCACCTGGTGATACCATGTGGAACCAGATGCTTAAGTTATGCCACCTGGTGATACCATGTGAACCAGATGCTTAGGTTATGCCACCTGGTGATACCATGTGGAACCAGATGCTTAGGTTATGCCACCTGGTGATACCATGTGGAACCAGATGCTTAGGTATGCCACCTGGTGATACCATGTGAACCAGATGCTTAAGTTATGCCACCTGGGATACCATGCGAACCAGATGCTTAAGTTATGCCACCTGGTGATACCATGCAGAACCAGATGCTTAGTTATGCCACCTGGTGAATACCATGGAACCAGATGCTTAGGTTATGCCACCTGGTGATACCATGTGAACCAGATGCTTAGTTATGCCACCTGGTGATACCATGTAGAACCAGATGCTTAAGTTATGCCACCTGGTGATACCATGTGGAACCAGATGCTTAAGTTATGCCACCTGGTGATACCATGTGGAACCAGATGCTTTAGTTATGCCACCTGGTGATACCATGCAGAACCAGATGCTTAAGTTATGCCACCTGGTGATACCATGTGGAACCAGATGCTTAAGTTATGCCACCTGGTGATACCATGTGGAACCAGATGCTTAAGTTATGCCACCTGGTGATACCATGTGGAACCAGATGCTTAAGTTATGCCACCTGGTGATACCATGGAACCAGATGCTTAAGTTATGCCACCTGGTGATACCATGCAGAACCAGATGCTTATTATGCCACCTGGTGATACCATGTGGAACCAGATGCTTAGGTTATGCCACCTGGGGATACCATGGAACCAGATGCTTAGGTTATGCCACCTGGATACCATGGAACCAGATGCTTAGGTTATGCCACCTGGGATACCATGTGGAACCAGATGCTTATTATGCCACCTGGTGATACCATGTAGAACCAGATGCTTAAGTTATGCCACCTGGTGATACCATGGAACCAGATGCTTAAGTTATGCCACCGGTGATACCATGTGGAACCAGATGCTTAGTTATGCCACCTGGTGATACCATGTGGAACCAGATGCTTAGTTATGCCACCTGGTGATACCATGTGGAACCAGATGCTTAGTTATGCCACCTGGTGATACCATGGGAACCAGATGCTTAGTTATGCCACCTGGTGATACCATATGAACCAGATGCTTAGTTATGCCACCTGGTGATACCATGCAGAACCAGATGCTTAAGTTTTGCCACCTGGTAATACCATGTGGAACCAGATGCTTAGGTTATGCCACCTGGGGACACCATGGGAACCAGATGCTTAGGGTGTGCCACCCAGAGATACCATGTGAACCAGATGCTTATGTTGTGCCAACTAGTGATATCATGGAACCAGATGCCTGGTTGCCCACCCGGTAATACCATGCAGAACCAGATGCTTGTTATGCCACCTGATGATACTATGTGGAACCAGATGCTTAGGTTATGCCACCTGGTGATACTATGTGGAACCAGATGCTTAAGTTATGCCACCTGGTGGTACCATGTGGAACCAGATGCTTAAGTTATGCCACCTGGTGATACCATGCAGAACCAGATGCTTAGGGTATACCACCTGGTGGAACCAGATGCTTATGTTATCCCAGCTGGTGATATCATGTGGAACCAGATGCTTAAGTTATGCCACCTGGGGATACCATGCAGAACCAGATGCTTAAGTTATGCCACCTGTTGATACCATGTGGAACCAGATCCTTAGGTTATGCCACCTGGGGATAGCATGTGGAACCAGATGCTTAAGTTATGCCACCTGCTGATACCATGTGGAACCAGATGCTTAAGTTATGCCACCTGGTGATACCATGTGGAACCAGATGCTTGTTATGCCACCTGGTGATACCATGTGGAACCAGATGTTGAGTTATGCCACCTGGTGATACCATGCGGAACCAGATGCTTAGTTCTGCCACCTGGTGATACCATGTGGAACCAGATGCTTAGTTATGCCACCTGGTGATACCATGTGGAACCAGATGCTTAGGGTATGCCACCTGGAGATACCATGTGAACCAGATGCTTAGTGTTGTGCCACCTGGTGATATCATGTGGACCAGATGCTTAAGTTATGCCACCTGGGTAATACCATGCAGAACCAGATGCTTATGTTATGCCACCTGGATGATACTATGTGGAACCAGATGCTTAGGTTATGCCATCTGGTGATACATGTGAACCAGATGCTTAGTTATGCCACCTGGTGGTATCATGTGGAACCAGATGCTTGTTATGCCACCTGGTGATGCCATGCAGAACCAGATCCTTGTTATGCCACCTGGTAATACCATGTGGAACCAGATGCTTATGTATGCCACCTGGTGATACCATGTGGAACCGATACTTACGTTATGCCACCTGGTGATACCATGTGGAACCAGATGCTTACATTATGCCACCTGGGATACCATGTGGAAAAGATGCTTAGTTATTCCACCTGGGGATACCATGTGGAACCAAATGCTTAAGTTATGCCACCTGGTAATACCATGTAGAACCAGATGCTTAAGTTATGCCACCTGGGGATACCATGTGGAACCGGATGCTTAAGTTATACCACCTGGTGATACCATGTGGAACCAGATGATTATTATGCCAGCTTTTGATATCATGTGGAACCAGATGCTTAAGTTATGCCACCTGGGGATACCATGCAGAACCAGATGCTTAAGTTATGCCACCTGGGGATACCATGCTGAACCAGATGCTTCAGTTGTGCACCTGGGATACCATGCGAACCAGATGCTTAGGTGTGCCACCTAGAGATACCTTGTGGAACCAGATGCTTATGTTGTGCCAACTAGTGATATGTGGAACCAGATGCTTAAGTTATGCCACCCGGTAATACCATGCAGAACCAGATGCTTGTTATGCCACCTGATGATACTATGTGGAACCAGATGCTTAGGTTATGCCACCTGGTGATACCATGTGGAACCAGATGCTTAGTTATGCCACCTGGTGATACCATGTGGAACCAGATGCTTAAGTTATGCCACCTGGTGATACCATGCAGAACCAGATGCTTAGGGTATACCACCTGGTGAACCAGATGCTTATGTTATCCCAGCTGGTGATATCATGTGGAACCAGATGCTTGGTTATGCCACCTGGGGATACCATGCAGAACCAGATGCTTAGTTATGCCACCTGTTGATACCATGTGGAACCAGATCCTTAGGTTATGCCACCTGGGGATAGCATGTGGAACCAGATGCTTAAGTTATGCCACCTGCTGATACCATGTGGAACCAGATGCTTAAGTTATGCCACCTGGTGATACCATGTGGAACCAGATGCTTAGTTATGCCACCTGGTGATACCATGGAACCAGATGTTTAAGTTATGCCACCTGGTGATACCATGCAGAACCAGATGCTAAGTTCTGCCACCTGGTAATACCATGTGGAACCAGATGCTTAGGTTATGCCACCTGGGGACACCATGTGGAACCAGATGCTTAGGGTGTGCCACCTAGAGATACCATGTGGAACCAGATGCTTATGTTGTGTCAACTGGTGATATGTGGAACCAGATGCTTAAGTTATGCCACCCAGTAATACCATGCAGAACCAGATGCTAAGTTATGCCACCTGATGATACTATGTGGAACCAGATGCTTAGGTTATGCCACATGGTGATACCATGTGGAACCAGATGCTTAAGTTATGCCACCTGGTGGTACCATGTGGAACCAGATGCTTAAGTTATGCCACCTGGTGATGCCATGCAGAACCAGATCCTTAAGTTATGCCACCTGGTAATACCATGTGGAACCAGATGCTTAAGTTATGCCACCTGGTGATACCATGTGGAACCGGATACTTACGTTATGCCACCTGGTGATACCATGTGGAACCAGATGCTTACATTATGCCACCTGGGGATACCATGTGGAACAAGATGCTTAAGTTATTCCACCTGGGGGATACCATGTGGAACCAAATGCTTAAGTTATGCCACCTGGTAATACCATGTAGAACCAGATGCTTAAGTTATGCCACCTGGGGATACCATGTGGAAGCGGATGCTTAAGTTATACCGCCTGGTGATACCATGTGGAACCAGATGATTATGTTATGCCAGCTTTTGATATCATGTGGAACCAGATGCTTAAGTTATGCCACCTGGGGATACCATGCAGAACCAGATGCTTCAGTTATGCCACCTGGGGATACCATGCGGAACCAGATGCTTCAGTTGTGCCACCTGGGGATACCATGCGGAACCAGATGCTTCAGTTATGCCACCTGGTGATACCATGTGGAACCAGATGCTTAAGTGATGCCACCTGGTAATACTATGTGTGGAACAAGATGCTTAGGTTATGCCACCTGGTGATAACATGTGGAACCAGATGATTAAGCTATGCCACCTGGAGATACCATGTGGAACCAGATGCTTTTTTTATGCCAGCTGGTGATATCATGTGGAACCAGATGCATAAGTTATGCCACCTGGGGATACCATGCAGAACCAGATGCTTAAGCTATGCCACCTGATGATACTGTGTGGAACCAGATGCTTAGGTTATGCCACCAGGGAATACCATATGGAACCAGATGCTTAGGGTATGCCACCTGGGGATACCATGTGGAACCAGGTGCTTAAGTTATGCCACCTGGTGATACCATGTGGAACCAGATGCTTAAGTTATGCCACCTGGTGATACCATGTGGAACCAGGTGCTTAAGTTATGCCACCTGGTGATACCATGCAGAACCAGATGCTTATGGTATGCCACCTGGTGATACCATGCGGAACCAGATGCTTAAGTTATGCCACCTGGGGATACCATGCAGAAACAGATGCTTAAGTTATGCCACCTAGTAATACCATGTGGAACCAGATGCTTAAGTTATGCCACCTGGTGATACCATGTGGAATCAGATGCTTAAGTTATGCCACCTGGTGATACCATGCAGAAACAGATGCTTAAGTTATGCCACCTGGTAATACCATGTGGAACCAGATGCTTAAGTTATGCCATCTGGGGATACCATGTGGAACCAGATGCTTAGGGTGTACTACTTGGAGATACCATGTGGAACAAGATGCTTAAATTATGCCACCTGGTGATACCATGTGGAACCACATGCTTAAGCTATGCCACCTGGTGATACCATGTGGAACCAGATGCTTAAGTTATACCACCTGGTGATACCATGCAGAACCAGATGCTTACGGTATGCCACCTGGTGATACCATATGGAACCAGATGCTTAAGTTATGCCACCTGGGGATACCATGCGGAACCAGATGCTTAAGTTATGCCACCTGGTGATACCATGCAGAACCAGATGCTTAAGTTCTGCCACCTGGTAATACCATGTGGAACCAGATGCTTAGGTTATGCCACCTGGGGATACCATGTGGAACCAGATGCTTAGGGTGTGCCACCTAGAGATACCATGTGGAACCAGATGCTTATGTTGTGCCAACTGGTGATATCATGTGGAACCAGATGCTTAAGTTATGCCACCCGGTAATACCATGCAGAACCAGATGCTTAAGTTATGCCACCTGATGATACTATGTGGAACCAGATGCTTAGGTTATGCCACCTGGGGATACCATATGGAACCAGATGCTTAAGTTATGCCACCTGATGATATTATGTGGAACCAGATGCTTAAGTTATGCCGCCTGGTGGTACCATGTGGAAACAGATACTTAAGTTATGCCACCTGGTGATACCATGTGGAACCAGATGCTTAAGTTATGCCACCTGGGGATGCCATGTGAACCAGATCCTTAAGTTATGCCACCTGGTAATACCATGTGGAACCAGATGCTTAAGTTATGCCACCTGGAGATACCATGTGGAACCGGATACTTACGTTATGCCACCTGGTGATACCTTGTTGAACCAGATGCTTAAATTATGCCACCTGGTGATACCATGTGGAACCAGATGCATAAGTTATGCCACCTGGGGATACCATGTGGAACCAGATGCATAAGTTATGCCACCTGGTGATACCATGCAGAACCAGATGCTTAAGTTATGCCACCTGGTGATACCATGCGGAACCAGATGCTTAGGTTATGCCACCTGGTGATACCATGCAGAAACAGATGCTTAAGTTATGCCACCTCGTAATACCATGTGGAACCAGATGCTTAGGTTATGCCACCTGGGGATACCATGCAGAACCAGATGCTTAAGTTATGCCACCTGGTGATACCATGTGGAACCAGATGCTTAAGTTATGCCACCTGGTGATACCATGTGGAACCCGATGCTTAAGTTATGCCACCTGGTGATACCATGTGGAACCAGATGCTTAGTTATACCACCTGGTGATACCTGTGGAACCAGATGCTTAGTTATGCCAGCTTTGATATCATGTGAACCAGATGCTTAAGTTATGCCACCTGGGGATACCATGCAGAACCAGATGCTTCAGTTATGCCACCTGGTGATACCATGTGGAACCAGATGGTTCAGATGCCACCTGGGGATACCATGGAACCAGATGCTTCAGTTATGCCACCTGGTGATACCATGTGAACCAGATGCTGTGATGCCACCTGGTGAATACTATGTGGAACAAGATGCTTAGGTTATGCCACCTGGTGATAACATGTGGAACCAGATGCTTAAGTTATGCCACCTGAGATACCATGTGGAACCAGATGCTTTTTTTATGCCACGGCTGGTGATATCATGTGGAACCAGATGCATAAGTTATGCCAGCTGGGGATACCATGCAGAACCAGATGCTTAAGCTATGCCACCTGATGATACTGTGTAGAACCAGATGCTTAGGTTATGCCACCAGGGAATACCATATGGAACCAGATGCTTAGGGTATGCCACCTGGGGATACCATGTGGAACCAGGTGCTTAAGTTATGCCACCTAGTAATTCCATGTGGAACCAGATGCTTAAGTTATGCCACCTGGTGATACCATGTGGAACCAGGTGCTTAAGTTATGCCACCTGGTGATACCATGCAGAACCAGATGCTTAGGGTATGCCACCTGGTGATACCATGCGGAACCAGATGCTTAAGTTATGCCACCTGGGGATACCATGCAGAAACAGATGCTTAAGTTATGCCACCTAGTAATACCATGGAACCAGATGCTTAAGTTATGCCACCTGGTGATACCATGTGGAATCAGATGCTTAAGTTATGCCACCTGGTGATACCATGCAGAAACAGATGGTTAGTTATGCCACCTGGTAATACCATGTGGAACCAGATGCTTAAGTTATGCCATCTGGGATACCATGTGGAACCAGATGCTTAGGTGTGTACTACAGATACCATTGGAACAAGATGCTTAAATTATGCCACCTGGTGATACCATGTGGAACCAGATGCTTAGTTATGCCACCTGGTGATACCATGTGAACCAGATGCTTAGTTATACCACCTGGTGATACCATGCAGAACCAGATGCTACGTATGCCACCTGGTGATACCATGTGGAACCAGATGCTTAAGTTATGCCACCTGGGATACCATGGAACCAGATGCTTAGGTTATGCCACCTGGTGATACCATGGAACCAGATGCTTAAGTTATGCCACCTGGTGATACCATGTGGAACCAGATGCTTAGTTATGCCACCTGGTGATACCATGTGAACCAGATGCTTAGTTATGCCACCTGGTGATACCATGTGGAACCAGATGTTTATTATGCCACCTGGTGATACCATGCGGAACCAGATGCTTAGGTTATGCCACCTGGAATACCATGTGGAACCAGATGCTTAGGTTATGCCACCTGGTGATACATGTGGAACCAGATGCTTAGGTTATGCCACCTGGGGATACCATGTGGAACCAGATGCTTAAGTTATGCCACCTGGTGATACCATGTGGAACCAGATGCTTAGTTATGCCACCTGGTGATACCATGTGGAACCAGATGCTTAGTTATGCCACCTGGTGATACCATGTGGAACCAGATGCTTAGTTATGCCACCTGTGGATCCACATGGAACCAGATGCTTGGTTATGCCACCTGGGATACATGTGAACCAGATGCTTGTTATGCCACCTGGTGATACCATGTGAACCAGATGCTTAAGTTATGCCACCTGGTGATACCATGTGAACCAGATGCTTAGTTATGCCACCTGGTGATACCATGTGGAACCAGATGCTTAGTTATGCCACCTGTGGGATACCATGTGGAACCAGATGCTTAGGTTATGCCACCTGGTGATACCATGCGGAACCAGATGCTTAGTTATGCCACCTGGTGATACCATGTGAACCAGATGCTTAGTATGCCACCTGGTGATACCATGTGGAACCAGATGCTTAGGTTATGCCACCTGGTGATACCATGTGGAACCAGATGCTTAGGTTATGCCACCTGGGATACCATGTGAGAACCAGATGCTTAAGTTATGCCACCTGGTGATACCATGTGGAACCAGATGCTTAAGTTATGCCACCTGGTGATACCATGGAACCAGATGCTTAAGTTATGCCACCTGGTGATACCATGCAGACCAGATGGTAGTTACACCACCTGGTGATACCATGTGAACCAGATGCTTGGTTATGCCACCTGATGATACCATGTGGAACCAGATGCTTAGTTATGTCACCTGGGGATACATGCGGAACCAGATGCTTAAGTTATGTCACCTGATGATACTACTTATGTGGAACCAGATGCTTGTTATGCCACCTGGGGATACCATATGGAGTCAGATGCTTAGAGTATGCCCCCTGGTGATACCATGTGGATCCAGGTACTGAAGTTATGCCACTTGGGGATACCATGCAGAACCAGATGCTTAAGTTATGCCACCTGGTGATACCATGTTGAACCAGATGCTTAGGGTATGCTACCTGGAGATACCATGTGGAACCAGATGCTTAAGTTTTGCCACCTGGGGATACCATGTAGAACCAGATGCTTAAGTTATGCCACCTGGTGATACCATGTGAACCAGATGCTTAAGTTATGCCACCTGGTGATGCCATGTGAACCTAGATGCTTATGTTATGCCAGCTGGTGATATCATGTGGAACCAGATGTTTAAGTTATGCCACCTGGTGATGCCATGTGGAACCAGATGCTTCAGTTATGCCACCTGGGAATACCATACAGAACCTGATGCTTAGGTTATGCCACCTTGTGATACCATGCAGAACCAGATGCTTAACTTATGCCACCTGGTGATACTATGTGGAACCAGATGCTTAGGGTATGCCACCTGGTGATACCATGTGGAACCAGATGCTTAAGTTATGCCACCTGGTGATACCAAGTGGAGCCAGATGCTTGAGTTATGCCACGTGGTGATACCGTGTGGATCCAAATGCTGAAGTTATACCACCTTGTGATACCATGCAGAACCAGATGCTTAGGTTATGCCACCTTGTGATACCATGTGGAACCAGATGCTTGAGTTATGCCACCTGGTGATACCATGCAGAACCAGATGCTTAGGGTATGCCACCTGGTTATACCATGTGGAACCAGATGCTTAAGTTATGCGACCTGGGGATACCATGCAGAACTAGATGCTTCAGTTATTCCACCTGGTGATACCATGCAAAGCCGGATGCTTAAGTTATGCTACCTGGTAATACCATGTGGAACCACATGCTTAGGGTATGCCAACCTGTGGATACCATGTGGAACCAGATGCTTATTTTTTGCCAGCTGGTGTTATCATGTGGAACCAGATGCTTACGTTATGTCACCTGGGGATTCCATGCAGAACCAGATGCTCAAGTTATGCCACCTGATGATACTCTGTGGAACAAGTTGCTTAGGGTGTGCCACCTGGGGATACCATGTGGAACCCGATGCTTAATTTATGCCACCTGATGATACCATGTGGAACCCGATGCTTAAGTTATGCCACCTGGTGATACGATGCAGATCCAGATGGTTAAGTTACACCTCCTGGTGATACCATGTGGAATCAGATGCTTATGTTATGCCAGCTGATGATACCATGTGGAACCATATACTTAAGTCATGTCACCTGGGGATACCATGCCAAACCAGATGCTTAGGTTATGTCACCTGATGATACTACTGTATGTGGAACCTGATGCTTAGGTTATGCCATCTGGGGATACCATATGGAGTCAGATGCTTAGGGTATGCCCCCTGGTGATACCATGTGGAACCAGGTGCTTAAGTTATGCCACCTGGGGATACCATGCAGAACCAGATGCTTAAGTTATGCCACCTGGTGATACCATGTGGAACCAGATGCTTAGGGTATGCTACCTGGAGATACCATGTGGAACCAGATGCTTAAGTTTTGCCACCTGGGGATACCATGCAGAACCAGAGGCTGAAGTTATGCCACTTGTTGATACCATGCAGAACCAGATGCTTAAGTTATGCCACCTGGTAATACCATGCAGAACCGGATTCTTAAGTTATGCCACCTGGGGATACCGCGTGGAACCAGATGCTCACGTTATGCTACTTGGGGATACCATGTGGAACCAGATGCTTAAGTTATGCCACCTGGGGATACCAGTGAAACCAGATGCTTGGTTATACCACCTGGTGATGCCATGTGGAACCAGATGCTTATGTTATGCCAGCTGGTGATATCATGTGGAACCAGATGCTTAAGTTATGCCACCTGGTGATACCATGTGGAACCAGATGCTTAAGTTATGCCACCTGGGGATACCATGCAGAACCAGATGCTTAGGTTATGCCACCTTGTGATACCATGCAGAACCAGATGCTTAACTTATGCCACCTGGTGATACTATGTGGAACCAGATGCTTAGGTTATGCCACCTGGGGATACCATATGGAAACAGATGCTTTGGGTATGCCACCTGGTGATACCATGTGGAACCAGATGCTTAAGTTATGCCACCTGGTGGTACCCTGTGGAGCCAGATGCTTAAGTTATGCCACCTGGTGATACCGTGTGGATCCAAATGCTTAAGTTATACCACCTGGTGATACCATGCGGAACCAGATGCTTATCTTATGCCAGCTTTTGATATCATGTGGAACCAGGTGCTTGAGTTATGCCACCTGGGGATACCTATGCAGAACCAGATGCTTGGTTATGCCACTTGATGATACTATGTGCAACCAGATGCTTAAGTTATGCCACCTTGTGATACCCAGTGGAACCAGATGCTTGTTATGCCACCTGGTGATACCATGCAGAACCAGATGCTTGGGGTATGCCACCTGTTGATACCATGTGGAACCAGATGCTGTTATCGACCTGGGGATACCATGCAGAACCAGATGCTCAGTTATCGCCATCTGCATGATACCATGCAAAACGGATGCTTAAGTTATGCTACCTGGTAATACCATGTGGAACCAGATGCTTAGGTCATGCCACCTGGTGATACCATGTGGAACCAGATTCTTAGGGTATGCCAACCTGGGGATACCTTGTGGAACCAGATGCTTAAGTTATGCCACCTGGTGATACCATGCAGAATCAGATTCTTAAGTTATACCGCCTGGTGATACCATGTGGAACCTGATGCTTATTTTATGCCAGCTGGTGATATCATGTGGAACCAGATGCTTACGTTATGTCACCTGGGGATACCATGCAGAACCAGATGCTGAAGTTATGCCACCTGATGATACTATGTGGAACCAGATGCTTTGGTTATGCCACGTGGGGATACCATATGGAACCATATGCTTAGGGTATGCCACCTGGTGATACTATGTGGAACCAGCTACTTAAGTTATGCCATCGGGTGATACCTTGTGAACCAGATGCTTATGTTATGCCACCTGGTGATACCATGTGGAACCAGATGCTTAAGTTATGCCACCTGGTGATACCATGTGGAACCAGATGCTTAGGGTATGCCACCTGGGGACAGCATGCAGAAACAGGTGCTTGAGTTATGCCACCTCGTAATACCATGTGGAACCTGATGCTTAGGTTATACCACGTGGAACAAGATGCTTAGGGTGTGCCACCTGGGGATACCATGTGGAACCCGATGCTTATGTTATGCCACCTGATGATACCATGTGGAACCTGATGCTTGAGTTATGCCACCTGGTGATACCATGCAGATCCAGATGGTTAAGTTACACCACCTGGTGATACCATTTGGAATCAGATGCTTATGTTATGCCAGCTGATGATACCATGTAGAATCATATACTTAAGTTATGTCACCTGGGGATACCATGCAGAACCAGATGCTTCAGTTATGTCACCTGATGATACTACTGTATGTGGAACCTGATGCTTAGGTTATGCCACCTGGGGATACCATATGGAGTCAGATGCTTAGGGTATGCCACCTGGTGATACCATGTGGAACCAGTTGCTTGTATGCCACGTGGTGATACCATGCCAAACCAGATGCTTGAGTTATGCTACCTGGTAATACCATGTGGAACCAGATGCTTAGGTTATACCACCTGGTGATACCATGTGGAACCAGATGCTTAGGGTATGCCAACCTGTGGATACCATGTGGAACCAGATGCTTATTTTTTGCCAGCTGGTGATATCATGTGGAACCAGATGCTAACGTTATGTCACCTAGGGATTCCATGCAGAACCAGATGCTTGAGTTATGCCACCTGATGATACTATGTGGAACCAGATGTTTAGGTTATGCCACCTGGGGATACCATATGGAACCATATGCTTAGGGTATGCCACCTGGTGATACTGTGTGGAACCAGATGCTTACGTTATGCCATCGGGCGATACCATGTGGAACCAGATGCTTAAGTTATGCCACCTAGTGATACCATGTGGAATCAGATGCTTAGGGTATGCCACCTGGGGACACCATGCAGAAACAGATGCTTGAGTTATGCCACCTGGTGATACCATATGGAACCAGGTGCTTAGGGTATGCCACCCGCTAATACCATGCAGAACCAGATGCTTAAGTTATGCCACCTGATGATTCTATGTGGAACCAGATGCTTAGGTTATGCCACCTGGTGATACCATGTGGAACCAGATGCTTAAGTTATGCCACCTGGTGATGCCATGCAGAACCAGATCCTTAAGTTATGCCACCTGGTAATACCATGTGGAACCAGATGCTGAAGTTATGCCACCTGATGATACTATGTGGAACCAGATGCTTAGGTTATGCCACCTGATGATACCATGTGGAACCAGATGCTTTAGTTATGCCACCTGGTGATGCCATGCAGAACCAGATCCTAGTTATGCCACCTGGTAATACCATGTGGAACCAGATGCTTGTTATGCCACCGGTGATAGCCCATGTGGAACCGGATACTACGCTATGCCACCTGGTGATACCATGTGGAACCAGATGCTTACTTTATGCCACCTGGGGATACCATGTGGAACAAGATGCTTAAGTTATTCCACCTGGGGATACCATGTGGAACCAAATGCTTGAGTTATGCCACCTGGTAATACCATGTAGAACCAGATGCTTAAATTATACCACCTGGGGATACCATGTGGAAGCGGATGCTTAAGTTATACCTCCTGGTGATACCATGTGGAAGCAGATGATTATGTTATGCCTGCTTTTGATATCATGTGCAACCAGATGCTTAAGTTATGCCACCTGGGGATACCATGCAGAACCAGATGCTTCAGTTATGCCACCTGGTGATACCATGTGGAACCAGATGCTTAAGTTATGCCACCTGGTAATACTATGTGGAACAAGATGCTTAGGTTATGCCACCTGGTGATAACATGTGGAACCAGATGCTTAAGTTATGCCACCTGGAGATAACATGTGGAACCAGATGCTTTTTTTATGCCAGCTGGTGATATCATGTGGAACCAGATGCATAAGTTATGCCACCTGGGGATTCCATGCAGAACCAGATGCTTAAGCTATGCCACCTGATGATACTGTGTGGAACCAGATGCTTAGGTTATGCCACCAGGGAATACCATATGGAACCAGATGCTTAGGGTATGCCACCCGTGATACCATGTGTAACCAGCTGCTTAAGTTATGCCATCTGGTGATACCATGTAAAACCAGATGCTTGAGTTATGCCACCTGGTGATACCATGTGGAACCAGATGCTTAAGTTATGCCACCTGGTGATACCATGTGGAACCAGATGCTTAAGTTATGCCACCTGGTGATACCATGCAAAACCAGATGATTAGGGTATGCCACCTGGGGATACCATGTGGAACCAGGTGCTTGAGTTATGCCACCTAGTAATACCATGTGGAACCAGATGCTTAAGTTATGCCACCTGGTGATACCATGTGGAACCAGGTGCTTGTTGGCCACCTGGTGATACCTACGCAGAACCAGATACTTAGGGTGCATGCCACCTGGATACCATGGAACCAGATGCTTGGTTATGCCACCTGGGGATACCGGCGAGAAACAGATGCTTGTTATGCCACCTAGTAATACCATCTGGAACCAGATGCTTAGTTATGCCACCTGGTGATACCATGTGGAATCAGATGCCTAAGTTATGCCACCTGGTGATACCATGCAGAAACAGATGGTTAGTTATGCCATCTGGTAATACCATGTGGAACCAGATGCTTAAGTTATGCCTTCTGGGGATCCCATGTGAACCAGATGCTTGGGTGCACTACCTGAGATACCATGTGAACAAGATGCTTAAGTTATGCCACCTGGTGATACCTATGCGAACCATACGCTTGGTTATGCCACCTGGTGATACCATGTGGAACCAGATGCTTAAGTTATACCACCTGGTGATACCATGAGAACCAGATGCTTAGGGTATGCCACCTGGTGATACCATATGGAACCAGATGCTTGGTTATGCCACCTGGGGATACCATGCGGAACCAGATGCTTGGTTATGCCACCTGGTGATACCATGCGAGAACCAGATGCTTAAGTTCTGCCACCTGGCAATACTATGTGGAACCAGATGCTTAGGTTATGCCACCTGGGGATACCATGTGAACCAGATGCTTAGGTATGCCACCTGGAGATACCATGTGGAACCAGATGCTTTGTTGTGCCACCTGGTGATATCATGTGAACCAGATGCTTAGGTTATGCCACCCGGTAAAACCATGCAGAACCAGATGCTTGGTTATGCCACCTGATGATACCTATGGAACCAGATGCTTAAGTTATGCCACCTGGGGATACCATGTGGAACCAGATGCTTAGTTATGCCACCTGATGATGCTTATTGGAACCAGATGCTTAGTTATGCCACCTGGTGATACCATGTGGAACCAGATGCTTAAGTTATGCCACCTGGTGATACCATGTGGAACCAGATGCTTAGTTATGTCCACCTGGGATACCATGCAGAACCAGATGCTTATTATGCCACCGGATACCATGTAGAACCAGATGCTTAGTTATGCCACCTGGTGATACCATGTGGAACCAGATGCTTAGTTATGCCACCTGGATATTATGTGGAACCAGATGCTTAAGTTATGCCACCTCGTAATACCATGCAGAACCAGATGCTTGGTTATGCCACCTGATGATACCTATGTGGAACCAGATGCTTGTTATGCCACCTGGTGATACCATGTGGAACCAGATGCTTAAGTTATGCCACCTGGTGATACCATGTGGAACCAGATGCTTAGTTATGCCACCTGGCGATACCATGCAGAACCAGATCTTCTGTTATGCCACCTGGTGATACCATGTGAACCAGATGCTTAAGTTGCCACCTGGTGATACCATGTGGAACCAGATGCTTGATGCTATGCCACCTGGTGATACCATGTGGAACCAGATGCTTACATTATGCCACCTGGGGATCCCATGTGGAACAAGATGCTTAAGTTATTCCACCTGGGGATACCATGTGGAACCAAATGCTTAAGTTATGCCACCTGGTAATACCATGTAGAACCAGATGCTTAAGTTATGCCACCTGGGGATACCATGTGGAACCAGATGATTATGTTATGCCAGCTTTTGATATCATGTGGAACCAGATGCTTGAGTTATGCCACCTGGGGATACCATGCAGAACCATATGCTTCAGTTATGCCACCTGGGGATACCATGCAGAACCAGATGCTTCAGTTGTGCCACCTGGGGATACCATGCGGAACCAGATGCTTCAGTTATGCCACCTGGTGATACCATTCGGAACCAGATGCTTAAGTTATGCCACCTGGTGATACCATGCAAAACAAGATGCTTAAATTCTGCCACCTGGTAATACCATGTGGAACCAGGTGCTTAGGTTATGCTACCTGGGTACACCATGTGGAACCAGATGCTTAGGGTGTGCCACCTAGAGATACCATGTGGAACCAGATGCTTATGTTAGTGCCAACCAGTGATATCATGTGGAACCAGATGCTGGTTATGCCACCCGATAATACCATGCAGAACCAGATGCTTGGTTATGCCACCTGATGATACTATGTGGAACCAGATGCTTAGGTTATGCCACCTGGTGATACCATGTGGAACCAGATGCTTAATTTATGCCACCTGGTGGTACCATGTGGAACCAGATGCTTAAGTTATGCCACCTGGATACCATGCAGAACCAGATGCTTAGGGTATACCACCTGGTGGAACCAGATGCTTAGCGTTATCCCAGCTGGTGATATCATGTGGAACCAGATGCTTAGTTATGCCACCTGGGGATACCATGCAGAACCAGATGCTTAGGTTATGCCACCTGTTGATACCATGTGGAACCAGATCCTTAGGTTATGCCACCTGGGGATAGCATGTGGAACCAGATGCTGGTTATGCCACCCGCTGATACCATGTGGAACCAGATGCTTAGTTATGCCACCTGGTGATACCCATGGAACCAGATGCTTAGTTATGCCACCCTGGTGATACCATGTAACCAGATGTTTCAGTTATGCCACCTGGTGATACCATGCAGAACCATATGCTTAAGTTCTGCCACCTGGTAATACCATGTGGAACCAGATGCTTAGGTTATGCCACCTGGGGACACCATGTGGAACCAGATGCTTAGGGTATCCCACCTAGAGATACCGCGTGGAACCAGATGCTTGTGTTGTGCCAACTGGTGATATCATGTGGAACCAGATGCTTAAGTTATGCCACCTGGTAATACCATGCAGAACCAGATGCTTAAGTTATGCCACCCTGATGATACTATGTGGAACCAGATGCTTAGGTTAGCGGTGGTGATACCCATGTGGAACCAGATGCTTAGTTATGCCACCTGGTGGTACCCATGTGGAACCAGATGCTTGTTATGCCACCGGTGATGCCATGCAGAACCAGATCCTGGTTGCGCCACCTGGTAATACCATGTGGAACCAGATGCTTAGTTATGCCACCTGGTGATGCCATGTGGAACCTGGACATTTACGCTATGCCACCTGGTGATACCATGGAACCAGATGCTTACATTATGCCACCTGGGGATACCATGTGGAACAAGATGTTGGTTATTCCACCTGGGGATACTATGGAACCAAATGCTTGGTTATGCCACCTGGTAATACCATGCAGAACCAGATGCTTGGTTATGCCACCTGGGGATACCATGTGGAAGCGGATGCTGTTATACCGCCTGGTGATACCATGTGGAACCAGATGATTATATTATGCCAGCTTTGATATCATGTGGAACCAGATGCTTAATTTATGCCACCTGGGGATACCATGCAGAACCAGATGCTTAAGTTATGCCACCTGGTGATACCATGTGAACCAGATGCTTCGGTTATGCCACCTGGGGATACCATGCGGAACCAGATGCTTAGTTTGCTGCAAAATACTATACAAGAGTTATATGTAGCCAGCACTATACTTTTCAATACTATACTGCATTAGAGTTATATGTAGCTGGCAGTATACTTTGTTTCAAAACACTACACTAGAATTTAATGCAGCTGTACTATTCTTTGCTATGAATACTACATTAGAGTTTAGATGTAGCCAGTACTATATTTTGCTACACTATACTACTAGAGTTATTTGTGGCTAGTACTATACTTTGCTACACTATATACACTAGAGTTTGCTTTAAAAGCACTATAATTTGTTGCACTATACCACACTGGTGTTTACTTGTAGCCAGCACTATTTTTGCTACACCATACTACACTAGAGTTTAAATGTATCCAGCACTATACTTTTTACTCCCATACGACACTAGAGTTTATACAGCAAGTGCTATACTTTGCTACAATATAGTACTTAGAGTTCATGTAGACAGCCAAGCCTTTTGCTACAAATGCTACATAGAGTTTACATGTAGCCAGCACTGTAGTTTACATCATACTACACTAGAGTTTACATGTATCCAGCACTATACTTGCCACTATATATACTAGAGTTTAAATGCAGAAAGCACTATACTTTGCTTAATATATTGCACTAGAGTTTCATGTAACCAGCATTATACTTTCCTACACTTTACAACACTAGAATTGTATGTATTAGTACTTATACTTTGATACAATATACAACACTAGAGTTTATATGTAGCCAGCATTATATTTTTTCACACTATACTACAGTAGAATTTATATGTAGTCTGCACTATACTCTATGCTATACTATACTAGTGTTTTTATTGTAGCCAAGATATACTTTACATACCATACTATAGTTTACATGTAGCCAGCACTATGCTTTGTAACCCATACTACACTAGTGTTTACATGTGCAGTATATTTTGTTACACCATACTGCACTAGAGTTTATATGTATCCAGCACTATTCTTTCTACACTATACTACACAACAGAGATTCCAAGTAGACAGCAATATACTTTTCTACATCATACTACACTACAGTTTACATGTATCCAGCACTTACTTGCACCCCATATGACACTAGAGTTTATATGTAGCCAGTACTATTCTTTGCTATACCATACTGTATTAGTTTACATGTAGGTGGCACTATACTTTGCCTCACCATACTACACTACAGAGTTTGCTGTAGACAGCAATATACTTCTATACCATCCTACATACTAGACTTTACATGTAGCCAGCACTATATTTTTGCTAACCTTATTACATTACAAAATTTTACCTGTAGCCAGAACTATAACTTTTCCATACCATACTAATAGTTTATATGTGTAGGTGGTACTATACTTTGCTGCACCATACTATACAGTTTTATGTAGCCAGCATATACTTGCACACCCATACTACACTAGAATTTACATGTAGCCAGCACTATACTTTGTTACACTATACTACACTAGAGTTTACATGTTCTTAGCACTATACTTTTGCTAGACTATACTACACTAGAGTTTATGTCTAGCTAGCAGTATTCTTTTGCTGCACCATACTATACTTGAGTTCACATGTAGTCAGCATTATACTGATACAAATCATTACACAAGAGTTTTCATGTAGCCTGCACTTCTTCTACACTGTACTACACTAGAGTTTATATGTAGCCAGCAGTATGCTACACCATACTACACTAGAATTTATATGTAGTAAGACTGTACTTTGTTGCAATATAGTACACTAGAGTTCAAATGTAGCCAGCACTCACACTTTCTACACCATACTACTCTTGAGTTTACATGTAGACAGCCATATACTTTGCTATAAAATACTACACTAGAGTTTATATGTATTCAAGTATGCTTTATACAAAATACTAGACTAGAGTTTGCATGTAGCCAGCACTATACTTTGATATAAAATACTAAACTAGAGCTATGTAGCCTGCATTATACTTTTTCTACAAAATACTAGATTGAGTTTACATGTAGCCAGACTATGCTTTGCTAAAAATACTACACTAGAGTTTATATAGTCAGCCCTTTACTTTGCTAAATACTACTACACTGAGTTTATGTAGCCAGCACTACTATATTTTGCTACACCATACTACAGTGTTTACACGTAGCCACTACTATACTTTGCTACACACTACACTAGAATTTCCATGTTGGCCAGTACTATACTTTGCTACACTATACTACACTAGAATTTACATTTAGCCAGCACTATACTTTGCTACACTATGCTACACTAGAGTTATATGCACAGTACTATATTTTGCTAGACTATACCACTAGAATTTACATGTAGCCAGCACTATACTTTTCTACACCATATTACACTTGAGTTTACATTTAGCCAGCACTGTAGTTTCTGCACACACTACACCAGTGTTTACATGTAGCCTGCACTATATTTGTTACTGTACTACACTAGAGCTTATATGTAGCCAGTACTATACTTGTTACACCATACTACAGTTACATGAGCCGGCACTATACTTTGCTACACTGACTACACGAGTTTGCGTAGCCAGCACTATACTTTACTACACCATACTACCCAGTTTACATGTAGCCAGCACTTTACTTGCTACTGTATACTCACTTAGAGTTTTAATGTAGTCAGCACTATACTTTGCTTCACCATGTACACTAGAGTTTACATGTAGTCATGACTGTACTTTGCTACCCCACACTACACTAGAGTTCATATGTTGCCAGCACTATACTTTTACAAAATACTACAGAAGAGTTTATATGTAGCCAGCAATACTTGCTACACTATACTACACTAGAGTTTACAGTTGATTATACTTTTTACACCATAGTACACTATTGTACGGTAGCCGGCACTATACTTGTTAATCTATATAATTAGAGTTTACATGTAGCCAGCACTATACTTTGCTGTAGAATACCACACTAGAGTTTTCATACAGCCAGCACTATATATTGACTCATACTACACTAGAGTTTACAGGTAGCCAGCATTATATTTTGCTACACCATACTGCACTAAAGTTTCATGTATCCAGCACTATACTTTTTTTACCCCATAAGACACTAGATTTTGCATGTAGCAAGCACTATACTTTGCTGGGAATGTAGTACACTAGAGTTCACTCTAGCCAGCACTTATCTTGCTACACTATACTACACTATAGTTTACATGTAGCCAGCACATACTTGCTGCCATACTGTTTTAGAGTTTTATTTAGTCAGCACTAATTTGCTACACTGTACTTCACTAGAGTTTTCAAGTAGCCAGTATTCACACTTTGCTAAAAATACTACACTAGAATTTACACGTAGCCAGCACTATACTTTGATACAAAATACTGCACAAGACTTTACATGTAGCCAACACAATACTTTTCTACAAAATACTACACTAGAGTTTACATGTTGCCAGCACTGTACTTTGCTACACAATACTACACTAGAGTTCACATGTAGGCAGCACTTCACTTTGCTACACTATACTACACTAGAGTTTACATGTAGACAGCCATATACTTTGCTACAAAATACTAAGCGTTTACATGTAGCCAGCATTAACTTTTACATCATACTACACCAGAGTTTTGTAGCCAGTATTATACTTTGCTCATACTATACCACAGCTTACATTTAGCCAGCACTAACTTTATACAAAATACTGCACTAGACTTTGCATGTAGACAACACTATACTTTTCTACATACTACACACTAGAGTTTACATGTGTCTGCTCTGTACTTTGCTACAAAATACTACACTAGAGTTTACATGTAGGCAGCACTTAAACTTTGCTACACAATAATATACAACAGAGTTTACATGTAGCCAGCACTATATTTTGCTACACTATACTACACTAGAATTTGCATGTAGTTGTGCCTATACCTTACAATACACTGAGTTTACATGTATTAGCATTATACTTTGCCACAAAATACTATACTAGAGTTTACAAGTAGCCAGCACTATACTTTGTTACAGAATTGCACTAGAGTTTACGTGAAGCCAGCACTACTATACTTTGCTATACCATACTACACAGTTTACATGTAGCCAGCAGTATACTTTTCTACACCATGCTCCACCATTCCACACTAGAGTTTACATGTAGCCAGCACTACACTTTGTTACACTGTACTACACTAGAGTTTACATGTAGGCAGCACTATACTTGCTAAACCATACATACTAGGTTTACATGCACAGTACTATATTTTATATACAACATACTCCATAAGAGTTTACATGTTGCCAGCACTATACTTTGTTACAAATAGTACACTAGAGTTGACGTAGCCAGCACTATTCATTGCTACTAATACTACATAAGAGTATATATGTAGCCAGCCATATACTTTGTTTAAAATACTATATGAGCTTACATTTAACCTGCACTATACTTGAACAAAGATGCTTTACTACAGTTTTATATGTATCCAGCACTATCCTTTACTACACAATGCTATACTACAGGTTTGTGTAGTCAGCACTATACTTTGCTACACCATACTACACTAGAGTTTTAATGTAGCCAGCATTATACTTTGCTACAAAATACTACACCAGAGTTTACACGTAGCCAGCACTATACTTTGATACAAAATACTGCACTAGATTTTACATGTAGACAACACTATACTTTTCTACAAAATACTACACTAGAGTTTACATGTTGCCAGCTCTGTACTTTGCTACAAAATACTACACTAGAGATTACATGTAGCCAGCACTAAAACTTTGCTACACAATAATATACAACAGAGTTTACATGTAGCCAGCAGTATATTTTGCTACACTATACTACACTAGAATTTACATGTAGTCAGCACTATACCTTGCTACAAAATAATACACTAGAGTTTACATGAAGCTAGCATTATATTTTGCTACAAAATACTATACTAGAGTTTACAAGTAGCCAGCACTATACTTTGTTACAGAATACTGCACTAGAGTTTACGTGAAGCCAGCACTACTATACTTTGCTATACCATACTACACAGTTTACATGTAGCCAGCAGTATACTTTTCTACACCATACTCCACCATTCTACACTAGAGTTTACATGTAGCCAGCACTACACTTTGTTACACTGTACTACACTAGAGTTTACATGTAGGCAGCACTATACTTTGCTAAACCATACTACACTAGAGTTTACATGTAGCCAGCACTATACTTTGCTACACCATACTACATTAAATGTTGCCAGCACAATACTTTGCTACAAAATAGTAAACTAGAGTTGACAGGTAGCCAGCACTATTCATTGCTACTAAATACTACACGAGTATACATGTAGCCAGCCATATACTTTGCTTCAAAATACTACATGAGCTTACATTTAACCTGCACTATACTCTGAAACAAAATACTTTACTACAGTTTACATGTATCCAGCATTATCCTTTACTACACAATAATACTACAGAGTTATGTAGTCAGTACTATACTTGCTACATCATACTATACTAGAGTTTTAATGTAGCTGTATTGTTTTGCTACAAAATACTACATGTGAGTTTACACGTAGTCAGCACTTACTTTGATACAAAATACTGCACTAGCCTTTACATGTAGACAATACTATACTTTCTACAAAATACTACACTAGAGTCCATGTTGCTGTGCATTGTACTTTGCTACAAAATACTACACTCGGAGTTTACTTGTAGCCAGTATTAAACTTTGTTATGTATAATATACTACAGAGTTTACAGCCAGTACTCTTCCTTTGCTACATCATTCTACACTAGAGTTTACATGTAGCCAGCATTATACTTTGCTATGCCATACTACACAGTTTACATGTAGCCAGCACTATTCTTTGCTACACAATATTACTCTGGAGTTTGCTACAGCATACAACACTGTTTACATAGCCAGTACTATACTTTGCTACAATTGTAATAGAATTTATATGGAACCAGCACTTTTATTTTGCTAAACTATACTACACTAGAGTTTATGTAGCCAGTACTATACTTGCAATACTATGCTACACTAGAGTTACATGTATTAGCATTATACTTGCTACACCACACTACACTAGAGTTCTATGTAGCCAGTACTATACTTGATACAAAATTTCCAGAAGATTTATATGTAGCCAGCATAATACTTTGCATACTATACTACACTAGTTTTATATGTAGCCAGTAATATACTTTACACTATAGTACACTTGGAGTTCATATGTATCCGCACTATAATTTGCTACAAATGCTACACTAGAATTTAAATGTAGCCAGTACTTATACTGCTACAGAATACCACACTAGAGTTTTCTATACAGCCAGCACTATATTTGACCACCATACTACACTAGAGTTCATGTAGCCAGCACTATATTTTGCTACACTATACTACCTTAGGTTTACATGTTCCAGCTTATATTTTACTACCCTATACTACACTTGAGTTTCTTCATGTAGCCTGCATTATACTTTGCTACAAAGTACACTAGGAGTTTACATAGCCAGAATTAATTTTGCTACACTATACTGCACTAGAGTTTACATGTAGACAGCCATATACTTTGCTGCTAATACTACTACGCTTAGAGTTTACATGTAGCCAGCACTATACTTTGCTACACCATACTACACGAGAGTTTTCAATTAGCCAGCACCTTCACTTTGATACAAAATACTGCACTAGAGTTTATATGTAGCGCCAGCACCATTACTTTTGATACAAAATACTGCACTAGAGTTTACATGTTGCTTAACACTGTACTTTGCTACAAAAATTACTACAGTAGAGTTTATATGTTGCCAGCACTTTACTTTGCTACAACAATACTACACTAGAGTTTACATGTAGCCAGCATTTCACTTTGCTACACTATACTACACTAGAGTTTTTACATGTAGACAGCCATATACTTTGCTACATCATACTACACTAGAGTTTACATGTAGCCAGCATTATACTTTGCTACACTATACTACACTAGAGTTTACATGTAGCCAGCACTATACTTTGATACAAAATACTGCACTAGAGTTTACATGTAGCCAGCACTATACTTTTCTACAAAATACTGCACTAGAGTTTAAATGTAGAGTAACTATACTTTTCTACAAAAAATACTACACTAGAGTTTACAATGTTGCCAGCACTTGTACTTTTGCTACAAAAATATTATACACTAGAGTTTATATGTAGTCAGCACTTAAACTTTGCTACACAACAATACTACAACTAGAGTTTATATGTAGCCAGCACTATACTTTGCTACAAAATACTACAGTAGAGTTTCATATGTAGCCAGCACATATAGTTTTGCTACACTATGCTATACTAGTGTTTATATGTAGCCAGCACTTTAGTTTTGCTACACTATGCTATACTAGTGTTTATATGTAGCCAGAAATTTACTTTTGCTACAAAATACTACTGTAGAATTTACTTGTAGCCAGCACTATAGTTTGCTACAGAATACCACACTAGAGTTTACATGCAGCCAGCACTATATTTTCCAACACCATACTACACTAGAGTTTACATGTAACCAGCACTATATTTTGCTACACCATACTACACTAAAGTTTACATGTATCCAGCACTATACTTTGCTTCCCCATACGATACTAGAGTTTGCATGTAGCAAGCACTATACTTTTGCTACAATGTAGTTCACTACAGTTCACATGTAGCCAGCACTACACTTTGCTACACTATACTACACTAGAGTTTACATGTAGACAGCCATATACTTTGCTACTAAATACTACGCTAGAGTTTACGTGTAGCCAGCACCATACTTTGCTACAACATACTACACTAGAGTTTACATGTAGCCAGCACTATTCTTTGCTATACCATACTACACTAGAGTTTACATGTAGCCAGCACTATTCTTTGCTATACTATACTACACTAGAGTTTACATGTAGCCAGCACTATACTTTGCTACACTATACTACACTAGAGTTTTCATGTATCCAGCACTAAACTTTGCTACACTATTCTACACTTGAGTTTACATGTAGCCAGCACTAATCTTTGCTACAAAATACTATACAAGAGTTTACATGTAGCCAGCACTATACTTTGCAACACTATACTGCACTAGAGTTTACATGTAGCCAGCAGTATACTTTGCTTCAAAACACTACACTAGAATTTACACGTAGCCAGCACTATTCTTTGCTACAGAATACCACACTAGAGTTTACATGTAGCCAGCACTATATTTTGCTACACCATACTTCACTAGAGTTTACTTGTGGCCAGCACTATACTTTGCTACACCATATTACACTAGAGTTTACATTTAGAAAGCACTATAATTTGCTGCACCATACCACACTAGTGTTTACTTGTAGCCAGCACTATATTTTGCTACACCATACTACACTAGAGTTTAAATGTATCCAGCACTATACTTTGCTACCCCATACGACACTAGAGTTTACATACAGCAAGTGCTATACTTTGCTACAACATAGTACTCTAGAGTTCACATGTAGACAGCCATATACTTTGCTACAAAATGCTACACTAGAGTTTACATGTAGCCAGCACTGTAGTTTGCTACATCATACTACACTAGAGTTTACATGTATCCAGCACTATACTTTGCCACACTATATTACACTAGAGTTTAAATGCAGAAAGCACTATACTTTGCTTCAATATATTGCACTAGAGTTTACATGTAACCAGCACTATACTTTCCTACACTTTACAACACTAGAATTTATATGTATCTAGCACTATACTTTGATACAATATACAACACTAGAGTTTACATGTAGCCAGCATTATATTTTCTACACTATACTACAGTAGAATTTATATGTAGTCTGCACTATACTTTTATGCTATACTATACCTACTAGTGTTTACATGTAGCCAACATTATACTTTGCTATACCATACTACATAGTTTACATGTAGCCAGCACTATACTTTGCAACTCCATACTACACTAGTGTTTACATGTGGCTAGCAGTATATTTTGTTACACTCATACTGCACTAGAGTTTATATGTATCCAGCACTATTCTTTGCTACACTATACTACACAACAGAGATTCCAAGTAGACAGCAATATACTTTGCTACACTATACTACACTAGAGTTTACATGTAGCCAGCACTATATTTTGCTACCCCATACGACACTAGAGTTTACATGTAGCCAGTACTATTCTTTGCTATACCATACTACACCAGTTTACATGTAGGTGGCACTATACTTTGCTGCACCATACTACACTACAGAGTTTACATGTAGACAGCAATATACTTTGCTACACCATACTACACTAGACTTTACATGTAGCCAGCACTATACTTTGCTACACCTTATTACATTACAAAATTTACCTGTAGCCAGAACTATACTTTGCTATACCATACTACACCAGTTTACATGTAGGTGGCACTATACTTTGCTGCACCATACTATACAGTTTACATGTAGCCAGCACTATACTTTGCTACACCATACTACACCAGAATTTACATGTAGCCAGCACTATACTTTGTTACACTATACTACACTAGAGTTTACATGTTCCCAGCACTATACTTTGCTAGACTATACTACACTAGAGTTTACGTCTAGCTAGCAGTATTCTTTGCTACACCATACTATACTTGAGTTCACATGTAGCCAGCACTATACTTTGATACAAAACACTACACAAGAGTTTACATGTAGCCTGCACTATACTTTGCTACACTGTACTACACTAGAGTTTACATGTAGCCAGCAGTATACTTTGCTACACCATACTACAC
Source organism: Neoceratodus forsteri (assembly GCA_016271365.2). NCBI lineage: Eukaryota > Metazoa > Chordata > Ceratodontiformes > Ceratodontidae > Neoceratodus > Neoceratodus forsteri. The sequence goes on from CM057449.1 coordinate 1,309,619,785, forward strand.
TAGAGTTTACATGTAGCAAGCACTGGACTTTTGCTACAACATAGTACACTAGAGTTCAAATGTAGCCAGCACTACACTTTGCAACACCATACTACTCTTGAGTTTACATGTAGACAGCAATATACTTTGCTACAACATACTACACTAGAGTTTAAATGTGGCCAGCAGTATACTTTACTACAAAATACTAGACTAGAGTTTACATGTAGCCAGCACTATACTTTGATACAAAATACTAAACTAGAGCTTACATGTAGCCTGCACTATACTTTTATACAAAATACTAGACTTGAGTTTACATGCAGCCCGCACTATACTTTGCTACAAAATACTACACTAGAGTTTACATGTAGCCAGCACTATACTTTGCTAAATAATACTACACTAGAGTTTACATGTAGCCAGCACTACTATACTTTGCTACACCATACTACACAGTTTACATGTAGCCACCACTATACTTTGCTACACAATACTACACTAGAATTTACATGAAGCCAGCACTATACTTTGCTACACTATACTACACTAGAATTTACATTTAGCCAGCACTATACTTTGCTACACTATGCTACACTAGAGTTTACATGTAGCCAGCACTATATTTTGCTAGACTATACTACACTAGAATTTACATGTAGCCAGCAATATACCTTGCTACAAAATAGTACACTAGAGTTTACATGTAAAAAGCGTTATACTTTGCTACAAAATACTACACTAGAGTTTACAAGTAGCCTGCACTATACTTTGTTACAGAATACTACACTAGAGTTTACATGAAGCCAGCACTACTTTACTTTGCTACACCATACTACACAGTTTACATGTAGCCAGCACTATACTTTGCTACACTGTACTACACTAGAGTTTACATGTAGCCAGCACTATACTTTGCTACACTATTCTACACTAGAGTTTACATGTAGCCAGCACTATACATTGCTACTCCATACTACATAAGAGTTTACATGTAGCCAGCCATATACTTCAAAATAGTACATGAGCTTATTTAAACTGCACTATACTCTGCAACAAAATACTACACTACAGTTTACATGTATCCAGCACTATCCTTTGCTACACAATACTATACTACAGAGTTTACATGTATCCAGCACTATACTTTGCTACATCATACAACACTAGAGTTTTAATGTAACCAGCACTATACTTTGCTACAAAATACTACTCTAGAGTTTACACGAAGCCTGCACTATACTTTGATACAAAATACTGCACTAGACTTTACATGTAGCCAACATTATACTTTTCTACAAAATACTACACTAGAGTTTACATGTTGCCAGCACTGTACTTTGCTACAAAATACTACACTAGAGTTTTCATGTAGCCAGCACTTAAACGTTGCTGCACAATAAGATACTTCAGAGTTCACATGTAGCCAGCACTATACTTTGTTACATCATACTGCACTAGAGTTTACATGTAGCCATCATAATACTTTGCTATACCATACTATACTGTTTACATGTAGCCAGCACTATAATTTGCTACTCCATACAAAACTAGAGTTTACATAGTAGCCAGCACTATTCTTTGCTACACATATTACACTAGAGTTTACATGTAGCCAGCACTATACTTTGCTACACCATACTACATTACAAAGTTTACATGTAGACAGCACTATACTTTGCTATACCGTACTACACCAGTTTACATGTAGGTGGCACTATACTTTGCTGCACCATACTACACTACAGAGTTTACATGTGGCCAGCAGTATACTTTGCTACACCATACTACACTACAGAGTTTATATGTAGCCAGCACTATACTTTCCTGCACAATACTACACTAGAGTTTACATGTAACCAGCATTATACTTTGATCCATAATACACTAGACTTTACATGTAGCCAGCACTATACTTTGCATTTACCATACTACACTACAGAGTTTACATGTAGCCTGCACTATACTTTGGTACACCATACTACAGTAGAGTTTACATGTATCCAGCACTATACTTTGCTACACCATACTACACTAGAGTTTACATGTAGGCAGCACTATACTTTTACTACACCATGCTACTATTTTACATGTAGCAAGCTACTATACTTTACAATTATACTACATTAGAGTTTACATGTAGCCAGCACTATACTTTGCTACAACATAGTACACTAGAGTTGACATGTAGCCAGCACTATACATTGCTACTCCATACTACACAAGAATTTACATGTAGCCAGCCATATACTCTGCTTCAAAATAGTACATGAGCTTACATTTAACCTGCACTATACTCTGCAACAAAATACTACACTACAGTTTACATGTATCCAGCACTATCCTTTGCTACACAATACTATACTACAGAGTTTACATGTAGCCAGCACTATACTTTGCTACATCATACAACACTAGAGTTTTCATGTAGCCAGCACTATACTTTGCTACAAAATACTACACTGGAGTTTACTCGTTGCCAGCACTATACTTTGATACAAAATACTGTACTAGACATGCTGCCTGGTGATACCTGATGCAGAACCAGATGCTTAAGGTATGCCACCTGGTTGTACCATGTGGAACCAGATGCTTGAGTTATGCGACCTGGGGATACCATGCAGAACCAGATGCTTCAGTTATACCACCTGGTGATACCATGCAAACCGGATGCTGAAGTTATGCTACCTGGTAATACCATGTGGAACCAGATGCTTAGGTTATGCCACTTGGTGATACCATGTGGAACCAGATGCTTAGGGTATGCCACCCTGTGGATACCATGTGGATCCAGATGCTTATTTTTTGCCAGCTGGTGATATCATGTGGAACCAGATGCTTAAGTTATGCCACCTGATGATACTATGTGGAACCAGATGTTTAGGTTATGCCACCTGGGGATACCATATGGAACCATATGCTTAGGGTATGCCACCTGGTGATGCTGTGTGGAACCAGATGCTTAAGTTATGCCATCGGGTGATACCATGTGAACAGATGCTTGTTGCCACCGGTGATCCATGGGAACCAGATTCTTTGGGTATGCCACCTGGGGACACTATGGAAACAGGTGCTTTTGTTGCTTCCCTCTACTGTGTGAACCAGATGCTTAGGTTTTGCACCTGGGGATACTATGAACAAGATGCTTAGGTGTGCCACTGGGGATACCATGGAACCGATGTTGAGTTATGCCACCTGATGATACCATGTGAACCCGATGCTAAGTTATGCCACCCATGATACCATGGATTCAGATGGTTAAGTTACACCATCTGGTGTTACCATGTGAATGAGATGTTATGTTATGCCAGTTGATGATACCATGTGGAACCATATACTTAGTTATGTCACCTGGGATACCATGTAGAACCAGATGTTAAGTTATGTCACCTGATGATACTACTGGTGTGGAACCTGATGCTTGGGTTATGCCATCTGGGATACCATATGAGTCAGATGCTTAGGTATGCCACCTGGTGATACCTATGGGACCAGGTGCTAGTTATGCCACCTGGGATACCATGCAGAACTAGATGCTTAAGTTATGTTGGGTAATACCATGAACCGGATGCTTAAGTTAAGTTACCTAGGGATACCGTGGTGGAACCAGATTTCAAGAGTTACTTTGGGGATACCATGTGAACCAGATGTTTGGTTATGCCACCTGGGGATACCATGGAACCAGATGCTTATGTTATGCCAGCTGGTGATATCATGTGAACCAGATGCTTGAGTTGTGCCACCTGGTGATACCATGTGGAACCAGATGCTTGTTATGCCACCTGGGGATACCTATGCAGAAGCAGATGCTTAGGTTATGCCACCTTTTGATACCATGCAGAACCAGATGCTTAACTTATGCCACCTGGTGATACTTCGTGGAACCAGATGCTTAGGTTATGCTACCTGGGATACCATATGGAAAGAGATGCTTAGGTATGCCACCTGGTGATACCATGTGGAACCAGATGCTTTGGGTTATGCCACCTGGTGGTATCATGTGCGAGCCAGATGCTTAAGTTATGCCACCTGGTAATACCGCGTGATCCAAATGCTTAGTTATACCACCCAAGATTACCATGTGGAACCAGATGCTTATCTTATGCCAGCTTTTGATATCATGTGGAAGCAGTTGCTTAGGTTATGCCACCTGGGATACCATGCAGAACCAGATGCTGAGTTATGCCACTTGATGATACTGTGGAACCAGATGCTTAGTTATGCCACCTTGTGATGCATGTGGAACCAGATGCTTAAGTTATGCCACCTGGTGATACCATGCAGAACCAGATGTGGCGGTGTACCACCTGTTGATACCATGGAGTTCAGATGCTTGAAGTTATACGACCTGGGTATACCATGCAGAACCAGATGTTTGTATATGCATCTGGTGATACCATGCAAACCGGATGCTTAAGTTATGCTACCTGGTAATACCATGGAATCAGATGTTAGGTTATGCCACCTGGTGATACCATATGGAACCAGATGCTTAGGGTATGCCAACCTGGGGATACCTTTGTGAACCAGATGCTTAGGTTATGCCTCCTGGTGATACCATGCGGAATCAGATTCTGTTATGACCGCTTGGTGATACCATGTGGAACCAGATGCTATTTTATGCCAGCTGGTGATATCATGTGGAACCAGATGCTCGGTATATGTCACCTGGGGATACCATGCAGTCCAGATGCTTAAGTTGCTGCCTGATGATACTATGTGGAACCAGATGCTTAGGTTATGCTCACGGGGATACCATGTGGAAGCATGCTTAGGGTATGCCACCGGTGATACTATGTGAACCAGCTACTTAAGTTATGCCATCAAGATACCTTGTGCAACCAGATGCTTAGTTATGCCACCTGGTGATACCTTATGTAACCAGATGCTTAGGTTATGCCATCTGGTGTCCCATATGAACCAGATGCTTAGGTTATGCCACCTGGGGAAAGCATGCAGAAACAGGTGCTGGTTATGCCACCTCGTGAATACCATGTGGAACCAGATGTTTAGGTTATACCACCTGGGATACCTGTGTGGAACTAGATGCTTAGGGTGTGCCACCTGGGATATCATGGGAACCCGATGCTAAGTTATGCCACCTGATGATACTGTGGTACCATGCTTAAGTTATGCCACTTGGTGATACCATGCAGATCCAGATGGTTAAGTTACACCACCTGGTGATACCTTGTGGAATCAGATGCTTATGTTATAGTTGGCTGATGATACCATGTAGAATCACATATTAAGCTATGTCACCTGGGATACCAGCAGAACCAGATGCTTGGTTATGTCACCTGATGATACTACTGTGTGGAACCTGATGCTTAGGTTAGCCACCTGGGATACCATATGAGTCAGATGTTTAGGTGTGCCACCTGGTGAATCCATGGTGAACCAGTTCTGTTATGCTACTGGTGATACTGTGCAAACCGGATGCTTAGGTTATGCTACCTGGTAATACCATGTGAACCAGATGCGAGGCGCGCCACCTGGTGATACCATGTGGAACCAGATGCTTAGGGTATACAACCTGTGGATACCATGTGGAACTGATGCCATTTTTGCCAGCTGGTGATATCATGTGGGAACCAGATGCTAACGTTATGTCACCTGGGGATTCCATGCGTGAACCAGATGCTTAGTTATGCCACCTGATGATACTATGTGAACCAGATGTTTAGGTTATGCCACCTGGGGATACCATATGGAGCCATATGTTTGGGTATGCCACCTGTGATACTGTGGAACCAGATGTTGGTTATGCCATCGGGCGATACCAAGGGAACCAGATGCTTATTATGCCACCTGGTGATACCATGTGGAATCAGATGCTTAGGTATGCCACCTGGGACACCAAGTAAACAGATGCTTGTTATGCCATTTGGTGATTGCATGTGGAACCAGGTGCTTAGGGTATGCCACCCGGTAATACCATGCAGAACCAGAAGCTTGAGTTATGCCATCTGATGATACTATGTGGAACCAGATGCTTAGGTTATGCCACCTGGTGATACCATGTGGAACCAGATGCTTAAATTATGCCACCTGGTGGTACCATGTGTAACCAGATGCTTAAGTTATGCCACCTGGTGATAACATGTGGAACCAGATGCTTAAGTTATGCCACCTGGAGATATCATGTGGAATCAGATGCTTTTTTTATGCCAGCTGGTGATATCATGTGGAACCAGATGCATAAGTTATGCCACCTGGGGATACCATGCAGAACCAGATGCTTAAGCTATGCCACCTGATGATACTGTGTGGAACCAGATGCTTAGGTTAGTCACCAGGGAATACCATATGGAACCAGATTTTGATATGCCAGTTGGCGATACCATGTGGAACCAGCTGTTAGTTATGCCATCTGGTGATACCATGTAAACCAGATGTTAGTTATGCCACCTGGTGATACCATGTGTAACCAGATGCTTTAGTTATGCCATCTGGGGTACATACAGAATCAGATGCTTAAAGTTATGCCACCTAGTAATACCATCTGAACCAGATGGCAAGTTATACCACCTGGTATTACATGGAATCTGATGTAAGTTATGCCACCTGGTGATACCATGCAGAAACAGATGCTTCTGTTATGCCATCTGGTAATACCTACGTGGAACCAGATGCTAAGTTATGCCTTCTGGGGATACCATGTGGAACCAGATGCTTTAGGTGTACCACTTGGAGATACCATGTGAACAAGATGCTTAAATTATGCCACCTGGTGATACCCATGTGAACCACATGCTTAAGCTATGCCACCTGGTGATACCATGTGGAACCAGATGCCTAAGTTATACCACCTGGTGATACCATAGAGAACCGGATGCTTAAGGTATACCACCTGGTGATACCGTATGGAACCAGATGCTTAAGTTATGCCACCTAGGGATACCATGCGGAACTAGATGCTTAAGTTATGCCACCTGGTGATACCATGCAGGGCCAGATGTTTAAGTTCTGCCACCTGGTATTATCATGTGGATCCAGATGCTTAGGTTATGCCACCTGGGGATACCTATGGAACCAGATGCTTGGGGTGCCACCTAGAGATACCATGGGAACCAGATGCTTGCGTTGTGCCAACCGGTGATATCATGGGAACCAGATGTTGGGTTATGCCATCTTCTTACCATGCAGAACCAGATGCTTAAGTTATGCCACCTGATGATACCACGTGAACCAGATGCTTAGGTTATGCCACCTGGGGATACCATATGGAAAACCAGATGCTAGGTTATGCCACCTGATGATATTATGGGAACCAGAAGCTTATGTTATGCCACCTGGTGGTACCATGTGAAACAGATGCTTAAGTTATGCCACCTGGTGATACCCATGTGACCCAGATGCTTGGTTATGCCATACCTGGTATTACCCATGTGGAGCCAGATGCTTAAGTTATACCTGGGATACCTATGGAACCGGATATTTACGTTATGCCACCTGGTGATACTTTTGTTGAACCCAGGGCTGCTTAATTATGTAACCTGGGGGATGCCTATGTGGAACCAGATGCATAAGTTATGCCACCTGGGGTACCATGTGGAATCAGATGCGAAATTATGCCACCTGGGATGCCTATGTGAACCAAATGCTGTCATGCCACCTGGTGATTCCATGGAACCAGATGCTTAGGTATGCCACCTGGGGACACCCATGCAGAAACAGGTGCTGGGTTATGCCAATTGTAATACTCATGTGGAACCAGATGCTTAGCTTATGCCACCTGGGGATACCATGTGGAACAAGATGCTTATGGTGCCACCTGGGGATACCATGTGAACCTGGATGTTAAGTTATGCCACCTGATGATACCATGTGGAACCTGATGCTTAACTTATGCCACCTGGGTGATGCCCATATGGATCCAGATGGTTAGTTACATCACCTGGTGATACCCATGTGGAATCAGATGCTTATGTTATGCCAGCTGATGATACCATGGAACCAGATGCTTAAGTTATGTCACCTGGGGATACTATGCAGAACCAGATGCTTAAGTTGTGTCACCTGATGATACCACTGTATGTGGAACCTGATGCTTAGGTTATGCCACCTGGGGATACCATATGGAGTCAGATGCTTAGAGTATGCCCCCTGGTGATACCATGTGGAACCAGGTACTTAAGTTATGCCACCTGGGGATACCATGCAGAACCAGATGTTTGGTTATGCCACCTGGTGATACCATGTGAACCAGATGCTTAGGGTATGCTACCTGAGATACCATGTGGAACCAGATGCTTAAGTCTTGCCTACCTGGTACCGATGCAGAACCAGATGCTTAAGTTATGCCACCTTGTTGATACCATGCAGAACCAGATGCTAGGTTATGCCACCTGGTACTACCATACGGAACCAGATGCTGGGTTATGCCACCTGGGACACTGTGTGGAACTCAGATGTCACGTTATGCTACTTGGGGATACCAAGGGAACCAGATGCTGTTATGCTACCTGGGGATACCATGGGATCCGATGTTTAAGTTATACCACCTGGTGATGCCAAGGAACCAGATGCTTATGTTGCGCCAGGTGGTGATATCATGTGGAACCAGATGCTTAAGTTATGCCACCTGGTTATACCATGTGGAACCAGATGCTTCAGTTATGCCACCTGTGGATACCATGCAGAACCAGATGCTTAGGTTATGCCACCTTGTGATATCATGCAGAACCAGATGCTTTACTTATGCCACCTGGTGATACTATGTGGAACCAGATGCTTAGGGTATGCCACCTGGTGATACCATGTGGAACCAGATGCTTAAGTTATGCCACCTGGTGATACCATGTGGAGCCAGATGCTTAAGTTATGCCACGTGGTGAAACCGTGTGGATCCAAATGCTTGAGTTATACCACCTTGTGATACCATGCAGAACCAGATGCTTAGGTTATGCCACCTTGTGATACCATGTGGAACCAGATGCTTAAGTTATGCCACCTGTTGATACCATGCAGAATCAGATGCTTAGGGTATGCCACCTGGTTATACCATGTGGAACCAGATGCTTAAGTTATGCGACCTGGGGATACCATACAGTTCCAGATGCTTCAGTTATGCCACCTGGTGATACCATGCAAAACCGGTTGCTTAAGTTATGCTACCTGGTAATACCATGTGGAACCAGATGCTTAGGTTATGCCACCTGGTGATACCATGTGGAACCAGATGCTTAGGGTATGCCAACCTGTGGATACCATGTGGAACCAGATGCTTATTTTTTGCAGCTGGTGATATCATGTGGAACCAGATGCTTACGTTATGTCACCTGGGGATTCCATGCAGAACCAGATGCTTAAGTTATGCCACCTGATGATACTATGTGGAACCAGATGTTTAGGTTATGCCATCTGGGGATACCATATGGAACCATATGCTTAGGGTATGCCACCTGGTGATACTGTGTGGAACCAGATGCTTAAGTTATGCCATCGGGTGATACCATGTGGAACCAGATGCTTAAGTTATGCCACCTGGTGATACCATGTGGAACCAGATGCTTAGGGTATGCCACCTGGGGACACCATGCAGAAACAGGTGCTTAAGTTATGCCACCTCGTAATACCATGTGGAACCAGATGCTTAGGTTATGCCACCTGGGGATACCATGTGGAACAAGATGCTTAGGGTGTGCCACCTGGGGATACCATGTGGAACCCGATGCTTAAGTTATGCCACCTGATGATACCATGTGGAACCCGATGCTTAAGTTATGCCACCTGGTGCTACCATGCGGATCCAGATGGTTAAGTTACACCACCTGGTGATACCACGTGGAATCAGATGCTTATGTTATGCCAGCTGATGATACCATGTGGAACCATATACTTAAGTTATGTCACCTGGGGATACCATGCAGAACCAGATGCTTAAGTTATGTCACCTGATGATACTACTGTATGTGGAACCTGATGCTTAGGTTATGCCATCTGGCGATACCATATGGAGTCAGATGCTTGGGGTATGCCACCTGGTGATACCATGTGGAACCAGGTGCTTAAGTTATGCCACCTGGGGATACCATGCAGAACCAGATGATTAAGTTATGCCACCTGGTGATACCATGTGGGAACCAGATGCTTAGGGTATGCTACCTGGAGATACCTATGGAACCAGATGCTTAAGTTTTGCCACCTGGGGATTTCCATGCAGAACCAGATGCTTGTTATGCCACTTGTTGATACCATGCAGAACCAGATGCTGAAGTTATGCCACCTGGTAATACCATGCGGAACCGGATGCTTAAGTTATGCCACCTGGGGATACCGTTTGGAACCAGATGCTTAAGTTATGCCACCTGTGGATATCATGCAGAACCAGATGCTTAGATTATGCCACCTTGTGATTCCATGCAGAACCAGATGCTTAACTTATGCCACCTGGTGATACTGTGTGGAACCAGATGCTTAGGTTATGCCACCTGGGGATACCATATGGAAACAGATGCTTAGGGTATGCCACCTGGTGATACCATGTGGAACCAGATGCTTAAGTTATGCCACCTGGTGGTACCACGTGGAGCCAGATGCTTAAGTTATGCCACCTGGTGATACCGTGTGGATCCAAATGCTTAAGTTGTACCACCTGGTGATACCATGTGGAACCAGATGCTTATCTCATGCCAGCTTTTGATATCATGTGGAAGCAGATGCTTAAGTTATGCCACCTGGGGATACCATGCAGAACCAGATGCTTAAGTTATGCCACTTGATGATACTATGTTGAACCAGATGCTTAGGTTATGCCACCTTGTGATACCATGTGGAACCAGATGCTTAAGTTATGCCACCTGGTGATACCATGCAGAACCAGATGCTTAGGGTATGCCACCTGTTGATACCATGTGGAACCAGATGCTTAAGTTATGCGACCTGGGGATACCATGCAGAACCAGATGCTTCAGTTATGCCATCTGGTGATACCATGCAAAACCGGATGCTTAAGTTATGCTACCTGGTAATACCATGTGTAATCAGATGCTTAGGTTATGCCACCTGGTGATACCATGTGGAACCAGATGCTTAGGGTATGCCAACCTGGGGATACCTTGTGGAACCAGATGCTTAAGTTATGCCACCTGGTGATACCATGCGGAATCAGATTCTTAAGTTACCGCCTGGTGATACCATGTGGAACCAGATGCTTATTTTATGCCAGCTGGTGATATCATGTGGAACCAGATGCTTACGTTATGTCACCTGGGGATACCATGCAGAACCAGATGCTTAAGTTATGCCACCTGATGATACTATGTGGAACCAGATGCTTAGGTTATGCCAAGTGGGGATACCATATGGAAGCATATGCTTAGGGTATGCCACCTGGTGATACTATGTGGAACCAGCTGCTGAAGTTATGCCTTCGGGTGATACCTTGTGCAACCAGATGCTTAAGTTATGCCACCTGGTGATACCATGTGGAACCAGATGCTTAAGTTATGCCACCTGGTGATACCATGTGGAACCAGATGCTTAGGGTATGCCACCTGGGGACAGCATGCAGAAACAGGTGCTTAAGTTATGCCACCTCGTAATACCATGTGGAAGCAGATGCTTAGGTTATACCACCTGTGGCTGCCATGTGGAACAAGATGCTTAGGGTGTGCCACCTGGGGATACCATGTGGAACCCGATGCTTAAGTTATGCCACCTGATGATACCATGTGGAACCCGATGCTTAAGTTATGCCACCTGGTGATACCATGCAGATCCAGATGGTTAAGTTACACCACCTGGTGATACCATGTGGAATCAGATGCTTATGTTATGCCAGCTGATGATACCATGTAGAATCATATACTTAAGTTATGTCAACTGGGGATACCATGCAGAACCAGATGCTTAAGTTATGTCACCTGATGTTACTACTGTATGTGGAACCTGATGCTTAGGTTATGCTACCTGGGGATACCATATGGAGTCAGATGCTTAGGGTATGCCACCTGGTGATACCATGTGGAACTAGTTGTCGGTTATGCCACTGCAGGATACCATGCAAAACCGATGCTTAAGTTATGCTACCTGGTGATACCATGTGGAACCAGATGCTTAGGTTATGCCACCTGGTGATACCATGTGGAACCAGATGCTTAGGGTATGCCAACCTTTTTTTACCATGTGGAACCAGATGCTTATTTTTTGCCAGCTGGTGATATCATGTGGAACCAGATGCTAACGTTATGTCACCTGGGGATTCCATGCAGAACCAGATGCTTGAGTTATGCCACCTGATGATACTATGTGGAACCAGATGTTTAGGTTATGCCACCTGGGGATACCATATGGAACCATATTCTTAGGGTATGCCACCTGGTGATACTGTGTGGAACCAGATGCTTAAGTTATGCCATCGGGCGATACCATGTGGAACCAGATGCTTAAGTTATGCCACCTAGTGATACCATGTGGAATCAGATGCTTAGGGTATGCCACCTGGGGACACCATGCAGAAACAGATGCTTAAGTTATGCCACCTGGTGATACCATGTGGAACCAGGTGCTTAGGATATGCCACACGGTAATACCATGCAGAACCAGATGCTTAAGTTATGCCACCTGATGATACTATGTGGAACCAGATGCTTAGGTTATGCCACCTGGTGATACCATGTGGAACCAGATGCTGAAGTTATGCCACCTGGTGGTACCATGTGGAACCAGATGCTTAAGTTATGCCACCTGGTGATACCATGTGGAACCAGATGCTTAGTTATGCCACCTGGTGATGCCATGCAGTACCAGATCCTGTTATGCCACCTGCTAATACCATGTGGAACCAGATGCTTAAGTTATGCCACCTGGTGATACCATGTGGAACCGGATACTTACGTTATGCCACCTGGTGATACCATGTGGAACCAGATGCTTACATTATGCCACCTGGGGATACCGTGTGGAATAAGATGCTTAAGTTATTCCACCTGGGGATACCATGTGGAGCAAAATGCTTAAGTTATGCCACCTGGTAATACCATGTAGAACCAGATGCTTAAGTTATGCCACCTGGGGATACCATGTGGAAGCGGATGCTTAAGTTATACCACTGGTGATTCCATGTGGAACCAGATGATTATGTTATGCCAGCTTTTGATATCATGTGGAACCAGATGCTTAAGTTATGCCACCTGGGGATACCATGCAGAACCAGATGCTTCAGTTATGCCAGCTGGGGATACCATGCGGAACCAGATGCTTCAGTTGTGCCACCTGGTGATACCATGTGGAACCAGATGCTTAGGGTATGCTACCTGGAGATACCATATGGAACCAGATGCTTAAGTTTTGCCACCTGGGGATACCATGCAGAACCAAATGCTTAAGTTATGCCACTTGTTGATACCATGCAGAACTAGATGCTTAGTTATGCAACCTGGTAATACCATGCGGAACCAGATGCTTAAGTTTTGCCACCTGGGGATACCGTGTGGAACCAGATGCTCACGTTATGCTACTTGGGGATACCATGTGGAACCAGATGCTTAAGTTATGCCACCTGGGGATACCATGTGGAACCAGATGCTTGAGTTATACCACCTGGTGATGCCATGTGGAGCCAGATGCTTATGTTATGCCAGCTGGTGATATCATGTGGAACCAGATGCTTAAGTTATGCCACCTGGTGATACCATGTGGAACCAGATGCTTAAGTTATGCCACCTGGGGATACCATGCAGAACCAAATGCTTAGGTGATGCCACCTTGTGATACCATGCAGAACTAGATTCTTAACTTATGCCACCTGGTGATACTATGTGGAACCAGATGCTTAGGGTATGCCACCTGGTGATACCATGTGGAACCAGATGCTTAAGTTATGCTACCTGTTGATACCATGCGGAATCAGATTCTAAAGTTATACCGCCTGGTGATACCTTGTGGAACCAGATGCTTATTTTATGCCAGCTGGTGATATCATGTGGAACCAGATGCTTACGTTATGTCACTTGGGGATACCATGCAGAACCAGATGCTTAAGTTATGCCACCTGATGATACTATGTGGAACCAGATACTTAGGTTATGCCACGTGGGGATACCATATGGAACCATATGCTTAGGGTATGCCACCTGGTGATACTATGTGGAACTAGTTACTTATGTTATGCCATCGGGTGATACCTTGTGGAACCAGATGCTTAAGTTATGCCACCTGGTGATACCATGTGGAATCAGATGCTTAATTTATGCCACCTGGTGATACCATGTGGAACCAGCTGCTTAGGGTATGCCACCTGGGGCCAGCATGCAGAAACAGGTGTTCAAGTTATGCCACCTCGTAATACCATGTGGAAGCAGATGCTTAGGTTATACCACCTGGGGATACCATGTGGAACAAGATGCTTAGGGTGTGCCACCTGGGGATACCATGTGGAACCCAATGCTTAAGTTATGCCACCTGATGATACCATGTGGAACCCGATGCTTAAGTTATGCCACCTGGTGATACCATGCAGATCCAGATGGTTAAGTTACACCACCTGGTGATACCATGTGGAATCAGATGCTTATGTTATGCCCGCTGATGATACCATGTGGAATCATATACTTAAGTTTTGTCACCTGGGGATACCATGCAGAACCAGATGCTTAAGTTATGTCACCTGATGATACTACTGTATGTGGAACCTGATGCTTAGGTTATGCCACCTGGGGATACCCTATGGAGTCAGATGCTTAGGGTATGCCACCTGGTGATACCATGTGGAACCAGTTGCTTAAGTTATGCCACGTGGTGATACCATGCAAAACCGGATGCTTAACTTATGCTACCTGGTAATACCATGTGGAACCAGATGCTTAGGTTATGCCACCTGGTGATACCATGTGGAACCAGATACTTAGGGTATGCCAACCTGTGGATACCATGTGGAACCAGATGCTTATTTTTTGCCAGCTGGTGATATCATGTGGAACCAGATGCTAACGTTATGTCACCTGTGGATTCCATGCAGAACCAGATGCTTAAGTTATGCCATCTGATGATACTATGTGGAACCAAATGTTTAGGTTTTGCCACCTGGGGATACCATGCAGAACCAGATGCTTAAGTTATGCCACTTGTTGATACCATGCAGAACCAGATGCTAAGTTATGCCACCTGGTAATACCATGCGGAACCAGATGCTTACGTTATGCCACCTGGGGATACCGTGTGGAACCAGATGCTCACGTTATGCTACTTGGGGATACCATGTGGAACCAGATGCTTAAGTTATGCCACCTGGGGATACCATGTGGAACCAGATGCTTAAGTTATACCACCTGGTGATGCCATGTGGAACCGGATGCTTATGTTATGCCAGCTGGTGATATCATGTGGAACCAGATGCTTAAGTTATGCCACCTGGTGATACCATGTGGAACCAGATGCTTAAGTTATGCCACCTGGGGATACCATGCAGAACCAGATGCTTAGGTTATGCCACCTTGTGATACCATGCAGAACCAGATGCTTAACTTATGCCACCTGGTGATACTATGTGGAACCAGATGCTTAGGATATGCCACCTGGTGATACCATTTGGAACCAGATGCTTAAGTTATGCCACCTGGTGATACCATGTGGAGCCAGATGCTTAAGTTATGCCACGTGGTGATACCGTATGGATCCAAATGCTTAAGTTATACCACCTTGTGATACCATGGAGAACCAGATGCTTAGGGTATGCCACCTGGTTATACCATGTGGAACCAGATGCTTAAGTTATGTGACCTGGGGATTCCATGCAGAACCAGATGCTTCAGTTATGCCACCTGGTGATACCATGCAAAACCGGATGCTTAAGTTATGCTACCTGTTAATACCATGTGGAACCAGATGCTTAGGTTATGCCACCTGGTGATACCATGTGGAACCAGATGCTTAGGGTATGCCAACCTGTGGATACCATGTGGAACCAGATGCTTAAGTTATGCCACCTGGTGATACCATGTGGAACCAGATGCTTAGGGTATGCCACCTGTGGACACCATGCAGAAACAGGTGCTTAAGTTATGCCACCTCGTAATACCATGTGGAACCAGATGCTTAGGTTATACCACCTGGGGATACCATGTGGAACAAGATGCTTAGGGTGTGCCACCTGGGGATACCATGTGGAACCCGATGCTTAAGTTATGCCACCTGATGATACCATGTGGAACCCGATGCTTAAGTTTTGCCACCTGGTGATACCTTGCAGATCCAGATGGTTAAGTTGCACCACCTGGTGATACCATGTGGAATCAGATGCTTATGTTATGCCAGCTGATGACACCATGCGGAATCATATACTTAAGTTATGTCACCTGGGGATACCATGCAGAACCAGATGCTTAAGTTATGTCACCTGATGATACTACTGTATGTGGAACCTGATGCTTAGGTTATGCCACCTGGGGAGACCATATGGAGTCAGATGCTTAGGGTATGCCACCTGGTGATACCACGTCGAGCCAGTTGCTTAAGTTATGCCACGTGGTGATACCACTTGGAACCAGATGCTTAAGTTATGCCACCTGGTGATACCATGTGGAACCAGATGCTTAAGGTATGCTACCTGGAGATACCATGTGGAACCAGATGCTTAAGTTATGCCACCTGGTGATACCATGTGGAACCAGATGCTTAGGGTATGCTACCTGGAGATACCATGTGGAACCAGATGCTTAAGTTTTGCCACCTGGGAATACCATGCAGAACCAGATGCTTAAGTTATGCCACTTGATACCATGCAGAACCAGATGCTTAAGTTATGCCACCTGGTAATACCATGCGGAATCGGATGCTTAAGTTATGCCACCTGGGGATACCATGTGGAACCAGATGCTCATGTTATGCCACTTGGGGATACCATGTGGAACCAGATGCTTAAGTTAAGCCACCTGGGGATACCATGTGGATCCAGATGCTTAAGTTATACCACCTGGTGATGCCATGTGGAACCAGGTGCTTACGTTATGCCAGCTGGTGATATCATGTGGAACCAGATGCTTGAGTTATGCCACCTGGGGATACCATGCAGAACCAGATGCTTAGGTTATGCCACCTTGTGATACCATGCAGAACCAGATTCTTAAGTTATGCCACCTGGGGATACCATGTGGAACCAGATGCTTAAGTTATGCCACCTGGGGATACCATGCAGAACCAGATGCTTAAGTTATGCCACCTGGGGATACCATACAGAACCAGATGCTTATGTTATGCCACCTGATGATGCTATGTGGAACCAGATGCTTAAGTTATGCCACCTGGGGATACCATGTGGATCCAGATGCTTAGGGTATGCCACCTCGTTATACCATGTGGAATCAGATGCTTAAGTTATGCCACCTGGTGAATCCATGTGGAACCAGATCCTTAAGATCTTATTTCGAGAGGGCTCTTGCAGTAGGTAATTACATATGGGACTGACGCGGGCTGGCAGCAGGACCCCATGGAAAAATTTCTAGCTAACAGTCCCTGGCGAGGGACCGCCTCCGTGTCAGGTGACCGGCGTCATGCGGCGTCGGTATAAAGGCGGTCCCAGACGCCTCACATTCCAGTTCTTTCTCACCATTAGCTCGTGTAGTGCCTCGCGGTGAAGTTCGTGCTTAGTCAGCCCTGTTCTTTCAGCAGTTTTACCGAGAAATTTCAGTATTTTTTCTTCCTTTCATCAGGTCATCGTCGGTGTATGTCATCCCCTGCACCTTCTGAGCACAAAAACAAGTGCAACTCATGCGGCGCCCAACTGCCACACAAGGACGGCCATTCCTTCTGCCTCTTCTGCCTAGGCCCTGACCACCCAGTCGACAAGTGCCCACATTGCCTTCACTTCAACGCGGCTACCCGCAGACGACGCCAACAGTCCTTGGAAGCCCATCTTCTCAAGAAAAAGATGTCTTCGATGGAAAAGAATTGAAGAAGTTTAGGCAGGCGCCACTTCCAGAAGGGCATCGTAAAAGTGGGACAAGGAAAGGCACCAGGAGAAGGTCTCGCCACGACTCCAGCCGGAGTCGCGCCCAGGTAACATCCTCCGGGGACCGTCCGACAGCAGCCTCAAAGCTTTGGAGGAGGCGTCGGCCCGCCCATCGGACTCGCGCTCGAGCCTTGCGGGCGCCTCCAGGCAAAAGGAGGCCTCCGCCCCCAGTTCAGCCACAGGCTTGCGGCCTACTGGTGTGGGCGACTCCCATAAGTCGGACGTCGGCTCCTCCGATGTCCACCAGGAGAAGGTCGATAAGACATCTGACCCTTCGGGGCGGCGCACGACCTCGTCCCCCTCCGGCCCACCTCCGACGAGGGACCCCGTAAGACGGATGCCAGCTCCTCCGGTGCCCGCTGGGAACTAGCCCCTAAGCCGCACGTTGGGTCCCCCGACATGCGCCGGGCGATGGAACGTACGACAGACCCTCCAACCCCGCTGCATCCGTGTTCCCTGCAGCCTCGCTGCCATCCGGGAGCTTGAGTCACCCCAGCCTGACCCTCGGGACTTTCTCTCCCGCCCTCGGGCGATGCGGGATATTCCACTCCGTCAGACTCCTCCTAGGGAACAGGATCTGACGCCTGCCCCGGACACCGCCCCGACGCCGTTCCGACGCGAGGCCCCACCGATGCTGGCGGGATATTCTTCCGCTGGGCCCTGCCTCCCCGGCCTCTCATTGCTGACCTGCCCATGGGGCCACCTTTCGGGCCGCCTGCTTGGCAGTTCCTCCGCGCCCGGTACCCACCGCCTTATCCAACGCCTGCTGCAACTCAGGACCGCAGTATCCAGTGCCGCAGTACCGACGCCGCAGTACCCAACGCCGATACCTGGCACCAGTTTTCCCACAGCCGGGTTTCGATACCATCTCACGGATACAACCCGTATTCTTTTCCCCTCCTCCTCCTCCACTCCCCTCCCCGGCTGCCAGCGGATCTGCAGGAGACTCTGGCTTCCTGGTGGGCTGAGGCCAAGGCTCAGCTCATCAAGGAAGTGGAGATCCGCCTTACGGCGACGGTGCCGCCCCCCGTACACCCGAGACGGCACACTCCCTCACCGCCTCCAGACTCCAGAGCCCTTCCATCTGGATCCCGAGAGGGGCAGGACACGCGTCCAGGGATCCCCGCCAAG
Organism: Neoceratodus forsteri; assembly: GCA_016271365.2. Taxonomy (NCBI): domain Eukaryota; kingdom Metazoa; phylum Chordata; order Ceratodontiformes; family Ceratodontidae; genus Neoceratodus; species Neoceratodus forsteri. The sequence goes on from CM057449.1 coordinate 1,309,638,848, forward strand.
GAACCCGTTCCTCCCCCTAGCCGTGTTAGGGAGTCTTGTTCTGCTTCTGATTCTTCTTCTTCCCTCTCGGATTCCTCTGACGGATGCTCCGAGAGAGACGACGAGCCTCGCTCTCAGTCCAGGCCCCGGCCGCGGACTCCTCCGAAGTCTCCTCCGGAGGACCCTTCCTTCACAGAGTTGCTCAGAAAAATGCAGGAAGTACATCAGTGGCGCCATTGGAACCAGATCCTCACCGGTCAAACTGCCAACATCTGGACCTGCCTCGACAGCTCCTACTTTAGTGCCACCCTGGATCGAGCCTCACACCCACCTTGTTTCCACTATTTGAAACAACCATCGGCTTTAGCCCCGCTTCCTATGAAGTCTAACAGGCTATACCAGGCTCCTGAGGGTGTAGATTTTTGGACTCTCACCGTGCAGATTCGGTCGTGATTAGTGCTGCTCACGGCCGGTCAGCACATCCCAAACATCTAAGCTCGTCTCCTCCGGATAAGGAATCTCGCCTCCTGGACCAGTATGGAAGAAAAATATACTCCTCTTCCACACTGGGAATTCGGGCCCTGAATTATGTTGCCCATATGGGGGATTACCAGAAGGCCATCCTTACCCAGGTGGAATCTAAGATTGACTCCTTACCTGACTCTCAAGTCAAGCAGGAGTTAGCTGACTTAGTCCATTCTGCTCATCCGGCCAGTCATCACATTCTGCAGACGACATACGATGCAGAGGACACTGCAGGGGCGGAGCTCCACTTTCACCGTAAGTCTTCGGCATCATGCCTGGCTCCGCGTGTCAGGTTTGGTCCCGGAGGTGCAGTCAGCGATCCAGGAAGCACCTTTCAGGGGTTCGGTGCTTTTCGGCAGTGATGTCAAGGTCATCATCGACTTGTGCAGGAGAAGGGATGGCCTGAAACTGTGGATTCCATATCGCCCCCATCCCCACAGTGCCGCCCTTTTCGCAGACGCAGTCGGCCACAAGCTAACCCCAAGGAAGGTGGGCCACTAAACATCGGGCCCCGCGAGCTGCCAGGCCTCCACTCCAAAAACAGCGGGTGCCCCAGCTGCGGTGCTGCCCCACGCCACCTGACTCCTCTCCCCACCGCCTCTGACACACCGGAGGAAACCGTGGGAGGGAGGTTCTCCTCCTTCCGGGTTGGGAGAGGATAACAATGATTCATGGGTGCTTCAGATTATAGTGGAAGGCACTCTATAGAGTTTCTCACAGAAACCACCCTGCCACCCCCTGAAGTTGTCCTATGCAAGGGACCATCTTCCTTGGTCTGGGAAGAAATCTCTGCCCTCCTCGCAAAGCAGGCCATAGAACCCGTCCCTCCTCATCTTCAGGGGACGGGTTACTATTCTCATTTCATCCTGGTCCCAAAGAAGACGGGAGATCTCAGACCCATTCTCAGTCCCAGCTCTTTGAACCTTTACGTGGAATACAAAAGGTTCAGGATGCTCTCCCTACAGACCCTTCTGCCCCTCCTTCGGCCGGGTCAATGGCTTTGTGCGCTGGATATGCAGGATACATATCTGCACATCCCCATTCACCCCTCTCATTGCAAATACCTTCGGTTTGCTTTCCAGGGGGACCATTACCAACTCCCGTTTGGTCTTTCCTCGGCACCCCGAGTTTTTACCAAATGCCCCTGGCTGTGGTAGCGGCCCACCTGCGTATGATGGGAGTTCAGGTGTTCCCTTACCTGGACGACTGGCTCCTGGTGGCCTCGTCCAGGGAGGAGCTCCTGCATTTTCTCTCCCTCACCCAACAGGTTTTCACTTGCCTGGATATTACCATCAACCATTCCAAGTCTCTTCTGGATCTCCCAGAGACTACAGTTTATCGGGGCTATCCTCGATACGACGTGTGAGCAAGGCCTTCCTGCCCGGACAGGGCGGCCTCTTCAGTCACAGACTTCCCTGCCATCAGAACGCAGGAAGGTTCCGCGCAGGTCGTTCTCCGCTCCTTGGGCTCATGGCGCCGCCATCCCGGACAGTTCCCCTCACTGCTCCACATGAGGATCTCCTAGTGGACTCTTTCACTCCCAGTGGGATCAACTTATAGATGACCTAGATCATCTAGTTCTGATCTCCTCGCCAATGGCAAGAGACTTGCAATGGTGGATGGTTCGAGAGAACCTGTTTCGGGGTGTCCCCTTCTGTCATCCTCCCCCCTCCCAGACTCTGACCACAGACGCATCAGGCGGGGGTTGGGGAGCCCATCTGGATCCTCACCGAACCCAGGGATCTTGGTCCAAACTGGAACTAGCTCTCCACATCAATGTGCTCAAGCTTCAAGCAGTATTGTATACTCTCCAAGCCCTTCACCAATACATTCTTCCCCGTCACCTAGCCGTCCAGACGGACAACATGTGCGTGGTGTGGTACATCAACAAGCAGGGAGGGACTCAATCCTACCCTCTATGCAGGGAAACAATGAGGGTTTGGGACTGGGCAACTCAGCACTACCTTCACCTCACAGGATTCATGTTCCAGGAGTCGACAATACTCAGGCAGACAAGCTAAGTCGCTCCTCTACCCTGCCACATGAGTGGGAGTTGGACCAAAAGGTGCTAAATCACATCTTCCACCTTTGGGGACTCCACAGATAGACCTGTTCGCCTCTTTCCAAAAACACAAACTTCCAACTTTTGCTTGCTCGCTCCAGAGCGAGATGCTTTCGAGCGACGCCTGTCTCTAAGCTGGAAGGGCAGATTCATCTATGCTTTTCCCCAATTCCTCTGGTTCCTCGTGTGTTGCAGAAACTATCAACAGAAGGAGCGAGAATGATTCTGATCGCTCCTTTCTGGCCCAGGCAAATCTGGTTCTCTCTTCTGCAACAGTACTCAGAGGTTCCTCCTCTTCCTCTTCCTTTATCTCGAGGTTTGCTGACCCAGGATCAGGGGACCCTGGTCCATCCGGGACTCAAGCCCCTACAACTTCATGCATGGCTCCTGCAGACCTAGCTCAATCCCGCTTTGGTGTCTCTCCAAAGGTGGCGGAGATTCTGGTGGAGGCTAGGAAACCCTCCACTAGGTCCACTTATGCCATGAAATGGAAGAGATTCTTCTATTTGGGCCACCTCTAGGAACGTGGAGCCTTTCTCCTGTTCAGTGGCCGTTCTGCTGGAATATTTACGTCACCTCTTTGACCTGGGTCTCAGTTATTCCTCCTTGAAAGTGCCCATGGCCGCTATTTCAGCGTACCATGTTCCTTTCGCAGATAAAGCATTTGCCCAATTAGAGGTCTCTAAGACCTTTCTTAGAGGGGTCCTCCATCTAAGGCCCCCCGTCCAGACTCCTGCTCCCCCTTGGGACTTGAACTTTGTTCTCGAGAAACTTACCCTTCCTCCCTTCGAACCTGCGGCCACCGCAGATCTTAAGTTTCTTTCACGGAAGACGCTCTTCTTGGTGGCCATTACCTCCGGCAAGAATTTCTGAGCTCCAGGCCCTTACGTGTAAAATCCCATACCTGATTTTACACAAAGAACGAGTGGCTCTTCGCACGAACCCTAAGTTTCTACCTAAAGTGGAAGCAGAGTCTACCTTAAATCAGTCTATACAGTTACCTGCCTTTTTCACGCAGTACTCCAACCAAGGAGAATATTTACTCCATACCATGGATGTTCACCGGATTCTGAGATACCACACTGACAGGACGAAGGATCTCAGAAAGACTGACCAGTTGTTCGTCTCCTTTGCTCACAAAAGGAAGGCAATGCTTCCAAGCAATGCCTTCAAATGGTTAGCTCATTGCATCACTTTCTGTTATGACAGTACAACAAGACCCTCCCGGTCAGGTCAGAGTCACTCCACACGAGGAGTAGCAGCCTCTGCAACTTGTTTCAGAATGTGTTTGAGACATATGCGCTGTCACGCCACCTGACCTCTCCGTCCATACCTTTACTTAAACACTACAGTTTGACATTGCCTCTCCGAGAGCAGGCTCGGCTAGTTGTTTTGGAAGGCCTCCTGTCTTGAGGCCTGCAAGGTTACATGTTGCTTTCAGGAGTAGTTTCCCCTCCTGGTGCCTTTTATTTGTTCCAGACTGCATGGGATTCAGTCCTATATGTAATTACCTCACTGCAAGAGCCCTCTCGGTAGTTAAGTATAGCACAGACAGAGACCCTCACTGTAATAGCACGAGAGAGGCTCTGCAGTAGGTAATACTCTTCCCGCCCTCCATCCCCTAGGCTTTTTCAGCTCTTTTTCCAGGAATGGAAACATCTGCTTCTCTAGTCCGGGCTTTCCGGCCTGTGGGGGAAAGAATTGGAAGGCGAGCGCCTGGGACCGCCTTTATACCGACAGTCGCATGACGCCGTCATCACCTGACGTAAGGTCTCGCTAGGACTGCTAGCTAGAAATTTTTCATGGGGGGTCCTGCCACCGCGTCAGTCCCATATGTAATTACCTGCTGCAAGAGCCTCTCTCGAAGATCTACTGTTACGGTAAGTTCTTACGTAACTGTACTTTATGCCACCTGGTGATACCATGTGGAACCAGATGCTTAAGTTATGCCACCTGGTGATACCATGCAGAACCAGATGCTTAGGGTATTCCACCTGTTGATACCATGTGGAACCAGATGCTTAAGTTATGCCACCTGGGGATACCATGCTGAACCAGATGCTTAAGTTATGCCACCTGGTGATACCGTGCAGAACAAGATGCTTAAGTTATGCCACCTGGTAATACCATGTGGAACCAGATGATTAGGGTGTGCCACCTGGGGATAGCATGTGGAACCAGATGCTTAAGTTATGCCACCTGATGATACAATGTGGAACCAGATGCTTGAGTTATGCCACCTGGGGATACCATGTGGAACCAGATGCATAAGTTATGCCACCTGGGGATACCATGCGGAACCAGATGCTTAAGTTATGCCACCTGATGATATTATGCAGAACCAGATGCCTAAGTTATGCCACCTGGTAATACCATGTGGAACCAGATGCTTAGGATATGCCACCTGGGGATACCATGTGGAACCAGATGCTTAGGGTGTGCCACCCGGAGATACAATGTGGAATCAGATGCTTAAGTTATGCCACCTGGTGATACCATGTGGAACCAGGTGCTTAAGTTATGCCACCTGGGGATACCACGTGGAACCAAATGCTTAAGTTATACCACCTGGGTATACCATGTTGGAACCAGATGCTTAAGTTATGCCACCTGGGGCTACCATGTGGAACCAGATACTTAAGTTATGCCACCTGGTGATACCATGTGGAACCAGATGCTTAAGTTATGCCACCTGGGGATACCATGTGGAACAAGATGCTTGAGTTATGCCACCTGAGGTTACCAACTGGAACCAGATGCTTAAGTTATACCACCTGGGGATACCATGTGGAACCAGATGCATAAGTTATGCCACCTTGGGATACCATGCGGAACCAGATGCTTAAGTTATGCCACCTGATGATACCATGTAGAACCAGATGCTTAAGTTATGCCACCTGGTAAGACCATGTGGAACCAGATGCTTAGGTTATGCCACCTGGGGATACCATGTGGAAGCAGATGCTTAGGGTGTGCCACCCGGGAATACCATGTGGTATCAGATGCTTAAGTTATGCCACCTGGTAATACCACGTGGAACCAGATGCTTAAGTTATGCCACCTGGGGATACCACGTGGAACCAAATGCTTAAGTTATACCACCTGGGTATACCATGTTGGAACCAGATGCTTAAGTTATGCCACCTGGGGATACCATGTGGAACCAGATGCTTAAGTTATGCCACCTGGGGTTACCATGTGGAACCAGATGCTTAAGTTATACCACCTGGGGATACCATGTGGAACCAGATGCTTGAGTGATGCCACCTGGGGATACCATGTGGAACCAGATGCCTAAGTTATGCCACCTGGGTATACCATGTGGAACCAGATGGTTAAGTTATGCCACCTGGTGATAGCATGTGGAACCAGATGCTTAAGTTATGCCACCTGGGGATACCGTGCAGAACCAGGTGCTTAAGTTGTGCCACCTGGGTATACCAAGCAGAACCAGATGCTTAAGTTATGCCACCTGTTGATACCATGCGGAACCAGATGCTTAAGTTATGCCACCTGTTGATACCATGCAGAACCAGATGCTTAAGTTATGCCACCTGGGGATAATATGCAGAACCAGATGCTTAAGTTATGCCACCTGGGTATTCCATGCAGAATCAGATGCTTAAGTTATGCCACCTGGGGATGCTGTGCAGAACTAATGCCTCCTGGGTATGTTGTGCAAAACCAGATGTTTGACACTCACTGGAGGTTTTGTGCATTGAAGCTAACAAGCCATTGAGTAGGATTACCTGTGTTATACATGCCATGGCATTTATAAGTTACTTGTTTGTGGGGTGCAATTTTTGTTTTCAAATGATACAGGATGGCCCAGGTGAAATACATTCACTAATAGACAGTTCTGCCAGCACAAGAGACCTCCGTAGTGTCATGGGTTTGTCAACTAGACTTCTTCCATTTGTTCGTAGAAGCTATTTCTTTTTTGTTGCTGTATGTCATTTTTCCTCTATGGTTATCCACCCAGTCCTAGGGACCAGGCCATATCCTGGCGACCTGTCAGTCCTGTCTGCCACAGCACTGCTGCAACCCCCATCCCTGCAAGTGGAGGTCAAAACAGTATAGGGCCCAAGAGTAACATCGATTGGCATCACAATGGCCCAATGGTTGTTCACCCATTTATGCCCCTCTAAGTCTTCCACCACTCTATGGGTAGCCATGCCATGCCTCTGTTGGTCTCACGCATGCTCAGAAAGCCCTGTGCAAAGGAGCAAGCTTGCCAGCCCCCCACAGGGGTCGCTCTGGTTATGGAAGTCCATTCCAGCCCTTCAAGCATTGCCACAGGGCAACGTTACCATAACTTCCTCTAGCCATCTGATCCAACTCCCTGGGCCACTCCTGAACCTGGGCCAAGGGTATGGCACTTCCCATCAGGCAGCTCACTTTGAGCTATTTTGGAAAACACATTTATTAAAAAAAGCAACTCATTTTTATAGAATCAATGGTTGACACAAAAAAGGTTCCCACTAGCTAAACACAGTGGCTCATGACAGATTAAACACAGTCATCATTCTGTCAGCTATTCTGTTAAAAGAACTTTATTTCAAAAACTGTATTGGTAGAAACTGGTGCCCACCAAATGTATCCATTAAACAGGGCTATTTTTTTTTTATTTTGTTTTTATTGTAAACAATCCAAAGCACAGTTTACAATAGACAATGCAAAACAGCAACATTTTGAATGACACAGGTATGCGGTATACAATGTAATGGTTGTACAGCACCTCCGTTTATTGTCCCCCAAGTCTCGGTTGTATGTCTGTGTTATATACTCAATATCTATGTTTTAGTTATAGACTGTTAATTGTACTGTTTGTTTTCCTGAAGACTCATCCCTATTGTTCAACTAGCTATCTTCAGCACTACCTTTGTTTTTTGGTATAAAACAACTTGCCCGCTATAACTGGGTGCAGTCAAGGTTAGACACTAGTGTGCATCTTCTCCTGTGGCTTATGGAACAAAGTCAGGTGTATTGTATGTAGTAGTAAAAACTTTTATTTTTATACAGGAAGACATGTCATTTAGGTTGTGCAATACAGTTTTCAAAACATCCCTGTTAAAATTATCATTACCTAAACATGTACAATACATCATAAATACATAAACGATCAAAATATCAAAATACAATACATACATTCATAACTTAGTACATCAGATCATATACCAACAGATAGTCAAGACAAGACAAATCCACATAGTCAAGTTATAATCCACATTAAAATACTTCTATAATATTTAATAAAAATCAAGTGACTGTCTAGGAGTGCAGTATTATGCTATTTTGATATGATGTATTGCATCAGGAACAGTGTTTACTAAATTAGAATAAACATATGGTAATATAAATGCCCTGTATTTACTTAGCCATTTGCAGTGTTAACATATAAGTTTTAATTACATGTACAACTGAAATACTTTAAACTAGTTATTGCCTGTATAAATGAAGCCAGGGATGTGGATGTTCTAGCAGAAAGGGATAAGATATTCTAGTATCTAACTGCTTGGAATTGTAAAGTTCTTTCTCCATATTTATTTCTAATAAAAGGAGGTGGTATTTTATTTATACGGACCATTCTTTTGCTGTCCTCATTAGCTTGAACATTCTCACTAAACAATGTTTTATTAATGTAGTGGCTTGGGTAAAACACATGGTATCGCTAGATTAGCTTTGCCAAGCTCTCATGTAATTTATTTCTAAGAACTGCCAATGTAATGAAATTAACAAAGTAGAATGCTGAGTCCGTGTGTTACATTGTAGTACATACCTGGCTTGTCAATAATGTACCTTATCAAGTTTAGCAGTTAATTGTTTGTTGGCAGTATGATATATTAAATCCCCCTAAGTCAACATGGGTAATATTAGTTGTTCAGCTACTTTCTTTCAGTCCCTTCTTCCTAAACATCCAGTGGTTTTACAGCGGGCTCCTATTCTTTTGTTTACTCTTTCAATAAGAGCTCCTATGTGCTCGCCAAATGATATATGGGTACCAAATATGACTCCCAAATAACAATACTGATCAACCTGTTCTAACATTCTATCTTTCCCTATGTGAATGTTAATTGTTGTGAAAGTCCTTAGTTTAGAAGCAAAGTATAACAATTTGTTTTTTTTTAACATTCAGAATAAGTTCTGACCTGGCAAACCACCCCCTCAGATTGTCATAATCAGCCTGCATTCTCCTTTGAAGTTCCTGGATGCTACTGCCAGTGGTTATTAAGGCAGTGTCATCTGCATACAGTCTCACCTGGGACAATTGCACTACCTGGGGCAAACTGTTATTAAATATCAAGAATAACAGGGGTACCGATGGACTTCCGGTGACGTCACGTGTCTAATGGCCACTTAATTTCATGAGCCCCCATCTAGCCCTTTAAAATCCTCGCATTTAAAACCTTTTTCGCCGAGCGATTCACCAACCTACACACCGAGGATTACAGTAATGCCTAGGAAGGGTGATCAATCTGCAAGAAAGCCGCCTACAGAGCGAGATGTTGAGGGATTATCGGAGGGTGATTCGGGCGTGGGGGCTCACAGGCCTCGACATCCTCATGCAAAGGTAGCTTCCGGGTGCAGCAGTTATCCTTATCCAAGATACAAAGACAGATGTAGACAGTTGGACATTATTCCCCCACCAGACTCAGAGAATTGTGTCCCTTTGAATGTCCTCCATTACCATCCGACACCTATTTTAGGTGTCGTGCTTTGGGCATTTTGAGGAAGCATAAAAGAAGATGGAGAGCGGAGTCTGGTGGGGGACAGGAGGGGGGAGGACAGATTGGGGTGGTAGGATCCAGGAGACGCCCTGGGGCGAAATGGGGTCAAGATAGAGGTTACTCTTGTCTTGTTCCCATACCCAAGGGTTCCGACTTTAGTAGGCAGGAGCCGAGGTCTTCCCAGACAGCTCATCCAGCCTTGGCGGTGTTATGCAATGCCAGATCTATTAAAAACAAGACAGCTATAATAGCTGATCTTGTTGGATCAACTGATCTGGCATGCATCACCGAGACCTGGCTGGATGAAAATTCAGGCCCTGTATTGGCCTCAGCAACACTAGCCGGGTTCTCGGTGATACACCGTCCAAGGCTGGATCGTAGGGGCAGGGGTGTAGCCATTATGTTTAAAACTGAGCTGGGCCTTGTGGATGTGCCTTTGGGAAGTACCAGATCCTTTGAATATATCCTGGGTGAGGGGTGTAGTTTATGAATTCTCCTCATCTACTGTCCACCAGGAGATGGTGGAGAATTCCTGCAGGAGATACAGATTTCATCGCCGACCTGAGACAGTGTCCCCAGACTATTAATTCTGGGGACTTCAATGCCTGGGTCGACGATGAACTCTTATTTTGTCAAAATCTCCTCCAGTTGATGATTTCACTGGGTCTAACATAGGTTGTTACCTCCTCAACCCATATAAAAGGTCATTCATTGGATCTGGTCTTCCTTTTGGATATGGAGATTGCTGACTTGGGGGTGGAATCAGTCAGCTGGTCTGACCATCACACCATAAGGTTCAGTTTCTGGGCTCCCCCTAATAGGTCTGCCCCTACGGAGATGGTTCAGTACTGCCCTTTAAGGGGTATTAGTCCCAGCGACCTGGTGGCAGTACTGGACCTATCAGGTTTGTCTGGTGAATGCGTGAGTCCAGATGATCTTGTATTGGCCTATAATAAGGTTGTGGGAGATGCTCTGGACAAGATTGCTCCTGTTCGTGTTCGACCTCTCACCCTCCGTTCAAGGAGTCCTTGGTTTGATGGCTCCTTGAAGGAGTTAAGGAGAGTAGGTCAAGGTTGAGAGCTCTGGAAGTCCAGAAATGATGCTGACAGGCTTAGGTTGATGGCACATTATGATGGCTATCAATCAGAAATCAACCATAAGAAGGCAGAGTTCCTGTCCAGGGAGATTTCTGCTGCACAGAATCGACTGGCTCAGCTTTTCTGGACTGTTGACAGATTGTGCAATCCAATCTATCTCCAGCCCAGAGAAGCCTTTTCTCAGCTAAAATGCGAGGAGTTCGCTCGGTTCTTTGCAGATAAGGTTGCTAGCATCGGTCCGGTATCGGTCCGACTCCTCCTTTAAGGGATTGCAGTTGTCGACGGAAGTGTTATCCACCCGTCTGTCTGGTCAGATTTTCGCTGGCTGGAGTTCACTGACATTGTGAAGATCATCCAAACATTGCGCCAACCAGTTGTAGTTTGATCCGGGTCCTACAACCCTCTTGGTGGGATGTTTAGAGGTTATCTGCCCGATCCTTGCTGACATTGTCTGAAATCCTTGGAGGGGTCTTTCCTGATCCCCTTAAGGAGGCGGTAGTTCGACCACCCTAAAAACCTCCTGGATCCAGACTGTCTAGCTAACTACTGCCTATTTCTAACCTTCCGGAAGGTTATTGAGAAGGTGGTTGCGTTACAACTGGATGATCATCTTACAACTCACAATGTCTATGATACTCTCCAATCTGGTTTCAGGAAGAAGCATAGCACGGAGACTGCCCTTGTCCGCGTGTTAAATGACCTCCTAATGGCTAGAGATCGAAAGGCATGTACCATTCTGGTCCTTCTCGATCTCTCTGCGGCGTTTGACACTGTAGACCATGGTGTGCTGTTGGAGCGCCTGCGGATTTATTGTGGACTGTCTGGAACAGTCCTCAAATGGTTTCAATCTTATCTCACAGACAGGTTTCAGAGGGTTACCACTGGAATTTATTCCTCTGGTGCTCACTCCCTGCCTTGTGGGGTACATCAGGGTTCCATTTTAGCGCCCATGTTGTTTTGCAGTGTATATGCTGCCTTTAGAGATATTTCAGCGACAGCTTATTTTCACTGCCACGCAGATGATACTCAGCTGTATCTGTCCTTTCTGCCCGGCAAGATGGTGCCTCTCCATGCTAGATAACTGCCTTACTGAGATCAGATTATGGATGAGTTCTAGCTGGTTGAGACTGAATCCGGATAAGACCGAGGTGTTGGTAGTGGACCCAGGTCGCCCGGTGATGGGTCTTGGGGCTGGCCAACTGCCGGGCTTATTGCTCGGTGGTGTGTCGCTCACTACCTCTGATCGGGTACGAAATCTGGGCGTTATTTTTGACGACGGCTTGACCTTAAAATCTCAGGTGTCAGCCGTGGTCAAATCCTCTTTTTTTCATCTGAGGAATATCGCCCAGATTAAACACCTGGTCCCACCGGGTGATCTGCCAACGTTGGTCCATGCCTTTATCACTACCCGTCTTGACTACTGTAATTCCCTGTATCTAGGGCTATCTGGGGCTGATATCCGTCGCCTGCAGTTGGTGCAAAACGCGGCAGCAAGGCTTTTGACTGGGATCTCTAGATCCAGTCATATTACACCTGTGCTCCGTGAACTGCACTGGCTGCCTGTTAGGTGGCGGATTACCTGTAAGGTTGGTTTACTAACCTTTAAAGCCCTACATGATCAGGGACCCGGCTACCTGAAAGATCTCCTGGTACCCTATTGCCCCCTCTGTCCTCTCCGCTCTGCCAATGAGGGATTGCTGGAGAGTCCCAGGGTTCGATTAAAAACATCTGGATCTCGTGCTTTTGCCTTTTCAGCACAAACCCTGTGGAATTCTCTACCTCGTTGGTTGAGAGATTGTCCAACTGTCGAGAAATTTAAAAATGAGTTAAAGACATATTTATTTGGTTTAGCTTATCCTAGTTATGGCTATTAATTTTATTATTTTAATTTATGTGAATCATTGTACAGCGCCTTGGTTTTGAAAGGCGCTTTATAAATAAAGATGATTTGATTTGATTTGATGTCCCTTGTGCTAAGTGAATTAAGGGACTTCAGGAAGGAGATGAGGTCCACGTACAGATATATCTAAATTAGAGAAGCAGCAGGAATCACTTGAGCAGCAAGCAACTAGCGTTGATTGGTGGGTCGACAGTACTGAGCAAGCAATTCTACACCTTCATCAGAGTATCCAGGGTCTGCAGGCAAGGGCAGAGGATGCCGAAAGCTGAAACAGGTGAAATAACATTCACATCTCCGGTGTCCCAGAAGGATCTGAGGGCTCAGACATGCTGCAATTTATTAGGGAGCTTCTGAGAGAGGTCATCACTGTTCCAGAGAATCTCACATTGGAGTTAGAGAGGGCCCACTGAACTCTAGGCCCAAGACCCGCTACGGGAGCGTGCTCTTGAATGATCCTCGTTTGATTTTTAAAATTTCAGGAAAAAGAGTCTGTACTTCACTCAGCCTGGAAACAAGGTACAGTTCTAGGGACATGGATATGTTGTTCATCCACACTGTCTAGCAGGTTCCTTGACACTTTAAATCTTGCCGGAAGGTCTTCAAGGTGGCTCCTCCCACCCACTCGGGTGGTAAAACTCTTGGCTCCACCCCATGATGCCAGATCTTCCTTACCGCTTGGAAGCTCAGGTTCCCTCCCTAATGCTCTGCGTGTAGACTGGATCCTAATTCTTCGGTTCGCTCGAAACTTATTTTAAAATTTTCAAGACTTCGGTCAACTTTCTCCCTCGTGGCTGCAATGGACAAATTGACTCCCGGATTTCGGCGGTGCCCTTGTGGGCAGATGATGTCCAGATGATGTCCAGGACGGACCCGCACTCCACGTGCGTCTACTGCCTCAGCCTAGAACATGACCCGCAGGCCTGCGAGTTATGCCGTCCGTTTTCGGCCAGTGTCCTGGAAGACGGTGCTGCCTGGTTACAGCTTGGGCGCCCCGAGAAGCACTACCCACCGGTTAAGTCAAAGGAGGCCCATTGGGCGGTTACCGCAGCGGCTGGCTCGGCTGAGCAACTCAAGCAGATGATCGCCCTCGAGGAGGAGGCAGCTCAGGCCGCATCATCCTCTTCCTCGGTCACGGCATTTATCCCGCTCTCACTGAGTACCTCGTATTCAGCTTCTTTCAAGGAGCTTTGCCAATCCCTTTCCACGAAGGAAGAGGGGCCATCGGGACATTCCTCTTGGTCCAAAAAGAAGGACTCAAAGGGTAAGTCTCATCGTCAGTGTTCGTGGGAGCGGGAGAGTTCCCCTTCCCCAGACAGTCGACATTCGACTTTGGTCGAGGTTGCGGTTAAGGCCGCTGGCTTCACGGCGTCCCCGTCAGGCCAGCCGGCCGAGACACCCGTCGACGCGGCCGAGATTTTTATCGACCCGTCAGACGGGCTGTCGACTGGTGAAGCCGACAACCCTTCTTCACCAGTTCCCCCCGGTGGAGACCGAGAACTTGCCTGTGCCTCTGCAGTCCCCGGTTAAGGCTTCCAAGCCGAGGGAAGAGCGGGTGTCCCCCGCCCCTTCCCAGACCCATCCTCAGAAATGCCAAGGATCTCAGTCTCGGTCTCGGACATCATCTCGGTCCAGTTGATCCCTCCGACATTGGCAGTCTCGGTCTCGGCACTGAGGTAAGCGGCACCGGCGCTCATCCTCGTCTTCCTCCTCGGAAGAGGAGAGGCTTTGGCGCAACTTGCATCGACGCTACGAGGACCTGATGTGGCAGCATTTACTTCTGTCTGGGAACAAGCTGACACCGTCGCCTTCCCTGGCCATCAAGTGGCTGTCACCCGAGAGGCCGAAACAACCCCTGCTGTAGCGAGGTGCCAAGCATGGGCGTGTTGTTCAGCCGAACTAGCTGCCCCATCGACAGGTGGAACCTCCGCCCACAAACCAAATCGGGCGCCGACCAAGGACTCCTCGATCGGGTCAGGGCCTGCCTCACAGGTTGTTGGTCACCTCACTCCGAACCGTCCTCGGCAGGTGGAGGGTGGCTCAGGCCCCAGGCAGCTCTTCGCGGACTCCTCAGAGTCCGGCGACGACTCCTCCCTGTTCTCCAGGCCCATTGACCTGGAGTCCTCCGGGGGCCAGTCGATGGATGAAAGCCCATCGGCCCTCATGGGTCTGCTTCAGCTCATCTTGGAGTCCACTGGGTTGCAGCTCGAGCCCGTATCCAAGTGGGCCAAGTATCCCTTGACGGAGATTCTGGACCGAGGGGATTCACCCACGGAAGCCTTTCCGGTGGCTGAAGCCATTGTTGGCCCAGCCTTGGAGCTCTGGCAGTGGCCTGCTTCCTGCCCTGCGCCTTTGGCCAGGAAGGCCAGGAAGTATGCGGTCCCTACCGGCTCTTTGCCTGGTTTTTCAGAACACCCTCTGCTGAGGGGTTGGTCACCAACATTGTTTTCCAGCGTTCCGGGAACTCTAGGGATGTGGACAAGCCCCCCAACAAGGAGTCCAAAAAGCTGGACTTTGCCAGGCGCAAGGTGTACGCTGCATCCTCCCTTGGCCTCCGACAGGCCAGCTCGGCCGTGCTGATGGCACACTTCTCCCACACCCTCATGGGCTGCCTGGATGAGGTGATCCCTCATCTTCCGGCCAACCTGCAGACCACGGTTCGGCAGGTACGGGACCAGGGTAGGGCAGTGGCTAAGCAGCAGCTCCAAACGGCTCTGGACATTGGAGACTCCTGTGCCAGATCGGTTGCGGCCGTAGAGCATGGCTGAGGATATCCACCTTCACGGCGGATACCCAGCACAAACTGGCAGATATCCCCTTCTTGGGGACTGACCTCTTCGGCCCTGGAGTGGAAGGTCACCTCCAGCGGATCGAAAAGTCCAGTGCCACTCTGGACTCAGTCACCTCTGCCCAGAAAGACAAAGGCCACTGACAGCAGCAGCACAAGTCCTTTCATCCTTCTGCGCCTGCGGCACGTCCGGCCCAAAAGCACCAGGGCCAGCAGGCTCGCGCTTGGCATCCCAAACCCAAGCCCGTGGCTTCCTCCAACAGGAAGCAGGGAGGTAAAGGCCCAGGAGGTCCCTGGGCCAGTCCCTCCTCTAAGCCTGCCCAGTGACGGGTTGAGGGGTGTCGCCCCCAGCCTCGTCACTCCCCCCTGGGTTCCCTCTGTGAGGGGACGGCTCCGCCACTTCCTTACCGCTTGGTCCATTATCACCATGGACCGTTGGGTTTTGGAGGTGGTAGGAAAGGGCCTGCCCCTCGAGTTTGAGCAGACCCTGCCCTTCCGAGCCGTTGCCCCTCGGGGGGGGCTACGGGGTCCACAGCCTCTTTGTCGGCTCGCTGAGCCGATATTGCCCTGCTCCTCAAAAGAGGTGATCAGGAAGGTGACGGATCCTCCTCCAGACCCAGGATTTGTGTCCAGGTACTTCCTGATCCCAAAACGGATGGGGGGCTGGTGCCCCATTCTCGAACTGCATGACCTGAACAGGTTCCTAAGGTCTCGGACCTTCAGGATGGTCACTCTGGCTCAGATAATCCCATCCTTGGAACGAGGCGTGTGGTTCTGTTCTCTGGACCTTCAGGACGCGTTCTTTCACATCCCAATCCATCTGATCCACTAGAGATTCCTCCACTTCAGAGCAGAGAGATCCCTTTACGAGTTCTGGGCCATGCCCTTTGGCCTTTCCCTAGTTCCCAGGATCTTCATCAAATGCATGGCAGTGGTGACAGCATTCCTGTGGCACCAAAGGGTCGGGGTGTACCCCTACCTGGACGACTGGCTGATTGCAGCCCCCTCCAGAGCGGAGGTGGAGCGATCCAGAGATCTGGCCCTCCAGGTTTGCTCTCAGGTTGGCCTCGTCATTAATGAGGCCAAGTCAGAACTCGTGCCAAAGCAGGTGATTCAATTCATCGGGGCAGAGCTCGACTCTCTACAAGCCAGAGCACGGCTTCTGCAGAGAAACTGAATGATGCTGCTAACTCAGATAAGTCCCAGTCAGAATTAATAATCTTTGTTTCAAATGCTTTTAACAATTCTGTTTCCTCCTATTGCCTGCACTGCTACTAACCCATGACACCTACTCCCCTCTCCACATTTCAGCGTTCTCACCCCGAGTGAGGGCTACTAAAATTTCCAAGATCCTCAGCACAGGAAGAGGGCTAGTGGGCTATTGGAGAGCGTTGTCCTGGGTGTTATGGGATCTTAAGACTTTCTTTTTTCCCTGTCAGACTGGGACTCCTTTCTCCCCCCCTCCCCCAACTAACTCTGCTATCATCTAACTCTTGATGGGTGACTGCTGCAGAGGGGCGGGTGGAAGGTTTAATTGGGAGAATGGTGTTTAAAGGTTGCGTTATTAAATGTTTCTGATGCAAAAGGGGTTCTAGGACTTATATGTACTGGTGAATGCCCTATGGCTCTCCCCCTCTGCCCCCCCCAAGTGTTGGGGAGGTCTGGGATGGAGTCAAGCATGCCCCTTTTCTCCTTCCCAAGGGAGGAGCATGCGGACTCTGGGTTCAGGACTGGACCCCCCCCGCCCCATGTAGGCGATAGATAACCACGCACTCCGAAGTAAAAGGATTTCTACTCCAGTCTGATTTTATCCCTCGCTTCTCACATGACTGCTTTCACCCGCCCATCCTTTGAAGAACAAGTCAGTTCAAATATGAAGGGTGAAGATGGTAGCTGCAGACATCCCAAAACGTTCAGCTCGTTCCCCCTTCCCTTTTTTTTCTCTCTCTCCTCTTGTCTCTTTTTCTAGTTCCCTGATTCCCCCCCCCACCTGTCTCCTTCCCCTCCAACCCATCTCAGACATTGATAGTGTCAGAGGTCCCCGGATCCTACAGGGGACATAGAAGGTAGGCCTTGAGCCTTCTTCAGGTCATGGAAAATGACCAGTGTGTTGGAAGCTCTACAGTCTCTTGGAGGTTTAGGCTAATGTTGATAGCCCTGTTGGCCCAAGAGTTCCCTATGAGCCCCCGAGACATAGGGGTTATGTATTCCCTAAAGTTAACCATCTTATTACTATCTGTCATAATTTTTGACAGAAAAGTCAGCTGTTTAAGCCCACAGGTTTCTGTTATGAGCTATTGGCTGGTAGCAGGGATTTCCCCCTCATCAAGTTTTGAGGTTCAGTATTTACTATATTTTGCATATGTTACTGGGCAGGCTGGATTCCCCAGCCTAAAGTTACTAGTTAAAGGCCTTGAAAGGCCCCGAGAATGGTTGAGAGTTATTAATGTTTGTTTTTTCTTAAAGTTACTAGTTAGGTGGTTTAGGTTTTTTAGAATAATCTTGGGCTACCTACAGAGGGATCCTAACTTAGGTCACAGTCACATGGGTTTACTTTATTCGACAGGTTGCGATTCAGATGTCATGCGACAGAAGGTTAACTTTGCTAGATATGTATTCACATCTTGAATGGCAGATAAACACCTGAAAGTATACTTATTGAATGTGAGTGGACTGAGTAGCCCAATAAAAAGATCAAGAATTATATCACTAGTAAAGAAATCCACACCTGACACTGTGTACATGCAGGAAGCACATGTCACCCGTGGAACATAAGAAACTAAAGGGAAGGGGTTTCACACAGGTCTTCTCTTCAGCGAGGGCGGGTGGTAGGAAAAGAGGGGTCACCATATTAGTCTTGGGCCGCACTCCTTTTCGGATGGTAAAAGAATGGGCCGACCCTGAGGGCCGTTTGATGGTAGTCCAGGGGACCCTGCAGGAGCAAGAGGTGATCTTGGCTAATATTTACCTCCCACCGGCCTCAAACATTCCAACGATCTGGCACCTGCTTGGTAAAGTAATTGAACTGACCAAGGGGACCCTAATTCTTGCGGGGGACTTCAACATCGCTCCAAACACATCTCTGGACGCCACCAGAGTTTCAGGGGGTAGACAGCTGACCCCACACAGGTTCTTCAAACAATTCATCGGAGAGGTTGGGTGGCTCGATGTGTGGTGATCCCTACACCCCAGAGACAGAGGGTACTCCTATTACTCAGCGGTTCACAGGACTTACACAAGGATAGACCACTGCTATACACAGAGGGAGAGTCAGGACTCTCTAATCAGCTCTACATTGGTCACAATAGCACACACAGATCATGCGCCACTAATAACCACCTGGAAGCTGGGCTTAGAGAGGCACAATACCAGATGGAGATTTATCCCCACTCACATGAAGAGTGACCAATTTAAAAATTTCCTCAAAGAGAAAATCATGGAAATTATCCAAGATAATGCCACCCAGGAAATTTTGCCCGCAATCCAGTGGTACACCCTGAAGGCAGTCCTGAGGGGCCACTTGATTAAACACACATCCTCTCTGGCTAAGGAACGTAAAGAAAGACAAACACAACTGGAGCAGACATTACAATTCCTTCAGTTGGCCCACCAACAAGGGGACCACTCAGTCCTGGCCCAGATTAAACAGACTAAAAAGGACCTGGATAAGCTATGTATCCAACAAACTGAGGTAGCCTTGGCATACCTTCGGCAAAGATATGGTGAGATAGGCCCTCGAGACTCATGCCTTTTAGCATACCGTTTGCATCAGCAGCGCAAAATGTCTACTATCAATGCAATAGAAGACCCAAATACAGGTCTGCACCATACTAGACTTAAAAATATAACCCAAGCCTTTTGCCAATATTACAAGTCCCTCTATACCATAGACCATACGCCTGACCCAACTCACTCCAATGCCTTCCTGTCAGCCCTAAAACTTCCTAAACTGAATCAGGACCAGCAGAACAGCTTGATGATCCCGATCAGCTCTGAGGAACTGATGTTGGCCATCTCTAAATCTAAAACGCAGAAGGCACCAGGCCCCGACGGATTTGGGGCGGAATTCTACAAGGGTACAGCACAGTCAATCTGCCAGCTACTGCAGAGTACCTTTAATGAAGTCCTTCTGGGAGAGGCCGCACCACCCAGTTGGTCATACGCAACAATTTCGCTTATACCCAAACCAGACAAGGACCCCTTACAATGTGGCTCTTATAGGCCAATCTTGGTACTTAACATGGACTACAAATATTTTATGTCCATCTTAGCCCGTAGAATGGATACAATTCTCCTGACACTGATAAACCTGGATCAGACAGGGTTTGTGAGTTCCAGATCCACCTCTGACAATACTCAAAGAGCCCTGCATCTAGTGCATGTAATGCAAACTCGCCAGCAGTCCTTCTCAGCCTTGATGCTGAGAAGGCTTTTGATAGGGTGTCGTGGCCCTTTCTTTTCTCCACCGTCGCCGTGATGGGGTTCCCGGCCTCCATTTGTGGCTATTCTTAGGGCAATATATTCCTCCCCTCAGGCATGCATGAAGGTTTCAGGCCATCACTCTGACTATTTTCCTCTATACAGGGAACACGTCAGGGTTGCCCCCTATCCCCTGGTCTGTTTGCCATCTTCATTGAGCCCCTAGCCCAGGCAATTAGACTGTCACCCGGGATCTCGGCAGTCCAAATAAATGAGACAGAGCACCGCATAGCCCTCTATGCGGATGATGCCCTATTATACCTTACTAACCCCATTCAATCCATTCCCTCGGTTTTTCAAATCCTGGAGGAATTTGGGGTGTACTCAGGCTACCAGCTTAACACTAGGAAGACTGATGCTCTTACTTTTCATTTTACACCACCCGAGACTCACAAGAGGCGATTCCCATTCCGTTGGGCGCTCTCCAAATTGAAATTTCTGGGCACTTTTCTCTCCCACAGAGCCAAATATGCTCTGAATAATAACTTCCAACAATTTACAGCACAGCTGAAGCACGACCTTGGGAGATGGAATGTCCTCCCTCTGAACATGATCCAGAGAACAGACGTGGTGAGGATGGTGATCCTCCCAAGGGCCCTCTACTTATTTCAGAATGTCCCACTCAATCTACCAAATAAACTATTTCATGTCTGGAACAAAGCTATTTCCAGATTTGTTTGGGCAGGCAGATGTCCCAGGATTAAATTGAAAACTCTCTTCCTCCCTAGATCACAGGGAGGTCTCGCACTCCCAAATCTTAAACAATATTACTGGGCTTCACATCTGTCCTTTATAACGCACCAGCTTGTAGGAATATCCCAGTCCCGCTGGAATGAAATTGAGGAGAGCGAGGATTGGTCACGTGATGTAGGTGCCAATTGCAAGCCTCCATTGTCTCCTCCAGCCACCGGATCGCTATTTTGAGCTAATTCTACGATTAAAGGCTGGCTAACTCTTAGCAAAGGGAAAGGGGAAGTTTCTGAGCAGGCTCTTTACACTTTGAGTTACAGTGATAGTGCGAATGGAGGTGGAGATGAGGAAAAACCTCCCCAAAAGAATGCCACATAACACTCCTGAGAAAGGCCCTGAGAAGCCTAGGCCTGAGAGTTCAGCTAGTCTGGGTGAAACATCCTCTAATCCTGCCGAACAAGAGCCGTTAACCCTGTCCAAGTTTCTTGCTGAGTTTAAGCCTTTTAAGGAGGAAATCACATCTGTGACAGCTGAAATCAAGATATTGTTTTCAGCTTTAGAGGAAGTAGCACAGCGAACTTCAGACGCTGAAGTGAAAATTCATTCTTTGGAAAAGAGAGTGGAGAAGGCTGAATCAGAATTGATAAATACGAAACAGAAGATGTCTAGAATGGAGTCCAAACTAGAGGACCTTGAAGGTCGAAGTAGAAGGAATAATGCAGTCCTGATAGGGCTGCCCGAAACTGAAGAGGGGCAAGATACAGTTCTTTTTGTTCAGAAATTTGTGGAGCGTGTGGCTGGTCCCTCACCCCACGGGGCCAAATATACTATAGAGAGGGCACATCGGGCCCTTAGATCACCCCCCCTTTCAGTATCACAGCCTAGACCCGTAATATTTAGGTTTCTCAACTATCTTGAGCGCCAGTATTTTCTAAAGAAAGTAAAAGAGGCGCAAGGTATCACCTGGGAAGGTAAAAAAGTTAGAGTGGCTCAAGATCTCCCAACTACGGTCCGGCAGCGGCGCTCTGCCTTTCACCCCTACGTTTTGAAGTTAATAGCAGCGGGTATTCGTTTTAAAATGTTATATCCGGTGAGATTACAAGTTTGCATCTCGGGGGTATGGCACAGCTTTAACGACCTGGAGATCGCCCCGCCCGGGATTAAAGGAACTGCTCCCTGATCTTCTCCAAGAAGTCTGAGCTCCATTTGCGGCAGGCTCTGCAAGTGTAATATGTTCCCGAGGTCTTACTCTGGACGTCTGCTTTTTTTATCCTACACTCCTGTGTAGGGGGGGAAAAAAATTACCTCCAGTATTCTCAACTGAGATCCTCGGTAGAACGAATGTGGCAGAAGCAAGACTACTTTGTCGGAGTGTCAAGTCTCTGCTGGACCCTTACGTTCTGATTGTTCTCTTAGTTAAGGACTTATTCAGGGTTCAGGTTCTGAGAAAGTAACGGAATGCAAGTTTGCTACATCTATGTTTAGATTTAGCAGGAAAGGTTTCCCTATCAAATAATTCTGTTTTGTTTATTGTTCTCATCACTGTGCTATTTTCTCAATATAATTTAGCCGAATGCAGAGGGTGTTGAATAGGTTCTCTCCCTAAAGGGTTGATGAATCTTTAATTTAGATATTTAGGTGACACCTCGGGGGAGGGAACACTTTGACTCCAGTCAGAAGGATCAGGTTGCCGATCTTAGTACTGATTTATAAGGGGAAAAACTCAAGCCAAGTTCTCTATGAGCGGGGTCTTTTTTCGTTGTTTCCAAGACAAGGGAATAAGCGTGTTATAGTTTGGTTAAGCCGCTAGAGGGGGGTGTTGTTCCATTGTGCTGATTCGTTTGCCGGGCTGGCAGCGTTTGTTCTGGGCTTAACATTTAATTTTTAGCTCTCCTTCCCCCCAACAGAACAGGGATGTCTTAAATTGGCAAGCATAAAATGGGGTGGGACTTATAAGCTATTCTATTGCTCGGTAACCTAAGTTTTTAATTTTTGAGTGGTACTTGATGACTTTTTGATTTAGTTGGTGCTCGAGTTAATAGAGGGCTCCTGGCCCGAAATTAGTTCCAAACGGAGGATCACCATCAGATTATACGCATTACCTAGCTTGACATTGTTACCCATTTCTAAGACCAAAGTACTAATGCTGATAGGATAACATCAATTTGCAGATGGTGACAGGCACTTAACATAGTTCTGCTTAAGCTTCAAAAAGCGAATTTGCAGTTGATAATTAAGATAAAGTGGTACATCTAAACTCACTTAAGGGAATTCTAATAAAGGACAGTTGGCTAAGTCAAGCTTTAAATGCGGTAAATGGACATTAGCAACAGGGCGATTGAGTGGATTTTGCTTAGGATCCCATTGGCAGAAGGGGTGAAACAGATTATTATAATTTAGTCTACGTCGTTGGGGCTTACTTCTATTTTATTTAGAAGGTAGAACGAACTGATGTACTTATATCTGTCTTTGAGACAAAAACGTTCAACAGAGAAAGAGCCGGGACAAGTGTATATGGTCCCTCATTGGACTATACTGGTTTCCAAAACTGTTAGGAAGTTCATTCTTAAAATGTTTCCCTTACTTATTAATAACTTAGTATTTAAATGCAAGGCTCTCTGAGGGTGGCTGGGGGGGGCTAAAGAGTTGGTATGCTGCAGAGCGAACCTATAACAGATGGGGGAGAGGGAGGGAGGGAGGGTTTGTTCATGTTTGCTTTCTTTAATGGGTTGGGGGGTCTGGGAGGGTGGAATAGAGGTAATCGGGGGGTGGGAATCAGCACAGCTCATAGGGGACTTCCAAGGATGTATACTTTTGAGAGATTTATGTTTTGGTATTTTACATTACTGGGACCTTGCAATAATGACTAATATTATAAAAATTGCAACATGGAATGTGAAAGGATTAAGGCAGCATGTGAAACAATATAAAATCCTTAAGCACCTTGCTTTGTTGTCCATAGACATTGCGGTAATAGAAGAGTCACACTTATTGGACTCGGAAGCCAACTGTATGAGATGGCAGCAGATTGGTCACGTTTTTTCAGCTGGGGCAGCCACTAATAGTGCTGGTGTACTCATTTTGATCAATAGGAAGACCCCATTCGTTGTAAAGCAGATGCTTAAAGATCCACAGGGGCGATTCTTGTTTATTCATTGTTTTATATATTCCACTGAACTCCTCCTGGGAACTCTGTATGGACCCAATATAGATTCCCCTGACTTCTTTGTGAAGCTAACTGAGCTATTATAACTATATATTGCTTTACCAATTATTATGGGGTGGGATATGAACACTGTTATAGACCCATTATTGGATCGTTCCTCTTCTATGAGAAGAGGTCGTTCCCTTGCTCAAAGGGCCCTACAAGAGCTCTTGGAGCATTATGCTTTGTGTGATGTCTGGAGGGTTTTACATCCTTCGGAGAAGGAATTTACTTTTCTATCCCCAGTACACAAAACGGCTATGCGTATAGATTATATTTTTCTCTCCCAAATTCTTCTCTCCGGTGTAATCGAAGCTTCTATACAGCCAGGCCCACCTTCGGATCATGCACTGGTAGTGTGTCACTAGCTACCTCAACCCTCCCTAAGAAGTCACCCAGATGGAAGATTAATAACCAAATGTTAAAAGATGATCAGGCGGTTAATGCGATTAGTGAACACATAGGGCGTTTTATAGAAACCAATATCCACTCTATAACCAGACCAGATCTAGTGTGGGGGGCTTTTAAAGCATTTATTAGGGGCACGTTAATTAGTATGGCTACGTACAGAAAGAAGAAAAAGGATAAGAAATTAGTCTCACTACTGGGTCAAATTCATGTAAAGGAAACAATGTTATCCCAATGTTTTTTGGAACCCATACAGCAAGAGCTGGTTAAATTAAAAGAGGATTATTTGGAATGAATAAGGGATAAGGCCGAATTTGCGATCCTTAAAGCTAAAGCAGCTTATTCGGACCAGGGAGAGAAAGTGGGAAGGTTATTGGCACTCCGGATTAAGCAAATGGAAGCGGATAGGTACATTTTGTCAATATGTTCCCAGACAGATGATGTCTTAAAAACAGCCCCAGAGGATATAGTGTTAGAGTTTCAGAGGTATTATGCTAGTTTATATAGCTCTAAAACGAATTCAGTATCTGTAGACAATATAGACAAATACTTAGGGGCTTCTGGATTAGCCTCACTCTCGGATTCTCAGCAGGAATGGTTAGTCTCACCAACAACTACAGATGAACTCTCCAGGGTTATTAAAAGTTTGCCCTCGGATAAATCACCTGGTCCAGATGGTTTCTCGGTGAATTTTATAGGAAATTTCTAGATCAGCTATTCCCCTTGTTGTTACCTTTATTTCAATACATATTATCGGGCGTCCAGACGGATCCTAGTTTATGGGAGGCTTTAATAGTCTTAATTTTAAAACCCGGGAAAAACCCAGAATTACCCGCGAGTTATCGCCCCAATATCCCTGATGAATCAAGACATCAAGATATTAGCAAAAATCTTAGCGGATCGTATGACATTAGTGCTCCCCGACCTTATTGGACCGGAGCAAGTAGGATTCATGAAAGGACGCTCCTCATTAGACGATTTACTTTTACAGTTATCGGACCCGGATAAATCAATACCGGCTGTGTTGACTATCATACAAGAATTTTCCAATTTTTACAATTATAAATTGAATATTGATAAATCCCTTGTTTTCCCACTTAACCATAAAGTGATTAAATCAAGTATTGTAGAGTATGGTATGTCTTGGGCGCCGAACTCGTTAAAATATTTAGGGATACAAGTTGTCAGAAATCCCACTTTGTTTCATAAGTTAAATCTGGATGACTTACTCAAAATTTTAGAAGCGGATTTGGACAGGTGGGCCAAATTATCTGTTTCACTCTGGGGGCGTGTGAACTTAATTAAGATGAACCTTTTCCCTAGGATCTTCTACCCGTTGCACTTGCTCAATAATTGGATCCTCATGTCATGGTTCCGTAAAGTTAATGCTTTGATAATTAAATTTATTTGGGCTAATAGGCAACCCAGGATTGCATTTCATAAGTTGGTGGCACCCAAGGATAAAGGGGGTCTTTGGCTACCATATCTCATTTTTTACTACTGGGCGAGTCACATGGCAAAATATATCAGGTGGATGGAGCGTACAGGAGAACTGGACTCCGCGGGCTGGCTACCTATTTGGCTCAAAATAGAGTTATCCCTGATTAAACAGTGTGGTCTATCGCCAGCTTCGTTATTTCACATTAGGCTGAGTGTCCTCCCCCTGCTGTTAAAATCTACCCCATCGCGATTTCGGTCAGAGTGCATTCCCAGGTGTGTTTATTCATGGAATATAGCCATACCTTAGACCTAGCTCAACCCATTGAGGGTAATCCTAATTCAAAATAAGTAACAAGCCAATCTCATCAAAATGGTTTCAGTTAGAAATGTCAAGCTTTCAGTGTCGTAATTCAATGATTCCTGGCTTTCGGTTACTGAAACATTGAGTAGTCTTAATATCCCCACTAAGTTTATTTTTAAAGTATTCCAGTTAAAACATTTACTAACAAAGATACTTGGGCTGGTTCCGCCTCCACGAAGCAGGAATAAGTTTAGGGATATGCTAATCTCGATGTTTGGCAGTCCTCATTCAATATCCGACATTTACAAAGTTTTATATAACTGTAAATATCCGGAGGTGTTCATACCAGAGAGATATTGGGCATCGTGTTTTCCGGACTCAGAGATCAATTGGGCAGCATTGTGGGCAAACTGTCATAAATATATTACCCAAGACAGGTTACGACTCTCGCAGTTTCATGTTTTACATAACATATATTATACTCCACAAAAGTTGTATAAGTTTGGTCTTATTGATTCCCCTTCCTGCCCAGATGTATGCAGGCGGAGGGCATGCTTTATCACATATTTTGGTCATGCTCTAAGGCCTCCACCCTCTGGGGAGATATCCAACAGAGGATGATCCCCTATTGGGCCTCTCTAATCTTTTCATTACGGAGGTATGCCTGTTAGGAGATTACTCCTTTATCTCTGTGGTACCGAGAAGGTATTATATGGCACTAATTTCCTTGTTGGTTAAGAAGGTTATTCTCCGGCATTGGAAAGATGACGTAGATATTCCTTTCTCAGAATGTCTCAAAGAAATATTGGCCAATCTCAGGATGCAGAAAATGGTGGCCAGTCTAAGTAATAGGATGAATAGATATAAAAGAATCTGGGATCCTTTGTACATGCTGCTTGTCACCTAGTTGGTACTAAGGCTGTTTTGTTGTTCTAGACGGGTTACCATCTGATTAGTTAGAGCTGTGCTGATTGGGGAGGGTTTGTTAGTAGGGAGGGGGAGTGGGTATGGGGGAGAACAGCTCCAAGGTATGTGGGGAAAGCTCATTTATGATCATTTGTACAACACTGTCTATCACACTTGGATCTGTTCTTATTTGTGTGAAATTAATAAAATTTGATTTGAAAAAAAAATAAATTGAAGAGAGTATTCTCCCACAACATGATTACCAAAGGCTTATTATCTATAAAAACTCTCCCTCGCTGGGGCAGCTGACCCAGAACCCCTGGATTATACATCAAATTAAAGTCTGGTACTCAGCACGCAGATCCCTTAAGCCCTCCCCCTTTCTAGTGCTGATTTGCCCAATAGACCTTCTAAAGAATTTCCTCCCAGCCCTACAGGACCATATCTTTCGAGCATGGAGACATTCCCACCTCACGGGTTTTTCTCAGCTTCTGGAAGGGCCCTTTTTCAAGGATTTTGGGACACTTCGTCGGGAATTCCAGTTACGCCAATCTGACTTTTTTCGGTTCCTACAACTAAGACATTATTACAAGGCTCTTCCTCAGGTCGTCTGCACCCCTGGGGAATGTCCACACTTGATCCAAACACTCCAGCAAGCACTTAAAACCAAGAGCTTCACCCACCTCATTTCAGTTCTATATAAATCCCTGATGGAAACTTTAGGTGGAAACATAGACACTATAAGAGAGAAGTGGAATGGGGAGCTAGGTTCCCAAATAACCCCGCAACAGTGGGGCACAGTATGCCAACTCTCAGCGAGAATTACTTGTTCCCATACATGGAGGTTATTTTCATGGCAAATATTGATAAGATTTTTTTTGACTCCAGTAATAACAGCCCACTATAATAACCTAGGTGATGCGGTCTGCTGGCGTCAGTGTGGAGAAGGTAATCCCCACTATTCCCACATTCTCTGTTTTTTTCCAAGGTTACAACCTTTCCTCCAAGGTCTGTGGGAGGAATTTGAGGGGCTGTTCAGATTGCTGCCCCTCGTTACGGGGGAGTTCTTTGTCCTCCATGTGCTGCCACAGGACTTACAAAACCCCCACTACCAGTATTTATTGGGAGTTTGCCTGCTCGCAGCGAAAAAAGCTATTACTAAATGCTGGTTCACTGCAGTGATCCCTTCGGTCCTGGAGTGGAGAGAAATAGTCAATTGCATATACAGGTCTGAGAAGATTACATATAGCCTAAATGATAGGGCAGAGGCCTGTTCCATCAAGTGGAATAGATGGATTTTATATATCATGTCCAAGGACCCATGCTTTGTCCCCTAAACACATACTCCACTTCATTTAGACTTTGGGAATATACTGAAGGGTGAACTCCAGAAGAAAAAGAGCCAAAGTAGGGAACGAGAGGAGGGTTCAGAGAATAGAACTACAGGGTTAAGAAGTACGGATAGAGGGAACCCTAAGTTCGGGCTTACTTAGGACATAAAACCATGATTTCGAATGAACCTAAAGTTGCATGTATGATGAATGATACTGCTCCATTATATGAACTGTAACCTTGTCAAAGTAATCAATTACAATAATGTAAATTGTGACTGAAAAATGGTAAAATCTTTTAATAAAGACTATATTGGAAAAAAAAAAAATAACAGGGGTACCAAGATGGAACCCTGGGGTACTCCTCGCTTTATGTCTGTACTTGGAGACATATCACCCAAGCTAAGCAAACACGTAGGATGCAGCCTTGCCATCTACTGTTATAGTTCTACTTGACCAACCCGGTGGCGCAGAGGGCTGAGGCGATGGATGCTACACCTAGAACCATTCCAGCAATCCGTGTTCGGGAACGGACTCGGGTCATCGGGGGCTGGCCGGGGAAGGAGAGGATTGAGCATCCGGAGGACTGCCGTCCTCTTCTGGAGTGGGTTGGTTGGGAAGCCTCGCTTCTGTAGCGACCCCCGGTGGAGACCAAGGGCCCTACTACACAGCAGCGCAGGAGGGACAACCAAGAAAGCCGGAAAACAACTTTAGTACCCGCCGGATGATGGCCTCCACATTCTCCACACCCCCCAGAACCTCCGGGAGCCTACTCCTCCACAGCAGCACCCCCATGTCAGTAAGGAAATAGAGTGCTGGGCTCGGAGGAGGGGGACCCACCCAAGATGGGTTACTCTGGGACAACTCAGAGGGCTGGCTGCAATATGTGGTGTGAAGGCAGTGCTCAGGAAGAGGATGGCCAGGGAGAGGAGAGGCTAGGAGGGCCCGAAGGAGAGGCGAACGCTGGAGTGTCGCAGGAGGGTAAAAAGATAATACAAAAAAAAAAAAAGAGTTCTACCTGGTGCCTAAGTGTATGTGTTATCTTTTCCATCATGTAGATTTGTTTCATTATAACTGTCCACTGTTCTATCGTGGGAGTAGTACTTGTATCCATGTTTTTGTTATGGCATTTTTAGCCGCTGTTAGAACTGTGTTAAGAATATATTGTAGGTGTTTATTTAATCATCCTGCAGGATAATGTGAAATAGTACTTTGGGCTCACATTAGTAAAACCCAATAGATTCATAGTAATTCTTATTCTATATTGCTCCAAAAATATTTGAGGGGAGGGCATAACCAAAAAATATGAGACTGTGTTGCATTTATTTCTTTGCAATTCCACCAACAGGCTCCAGATTGTCCCCATCCAAATTTAGCCGCCACACTTGGTGTACAGAAATATCTAACCATGGACTTCCATGCAAACTCTTTTCACTGTATAGAGGATGTGACTTTATGGGTTTTTTTGTGTGTTTTTTTTAGTTGTTTAACCAGGAGTAGCACACTAAGCTGAAAGCTTTTTTACAGGTGCACAAGGAAGTTAAATGACTTGCTCAGGGTCACACAGTATGCAAGTGGAAGCTGTGGAATTCAAACCCAGGTCTGGTCCGCTGGATGTCACCATATTTGCAGCTCAGAGCCTTAAACCACTGCGCTATACTGCCTTATGTTGTGTAAGGTAGATATTTTCCCCATGTTTTTTGGTAATGGGTATATTTAATTCTGCTATCCATGTCTGTTCCATGGTTAAATATAAGTCTGATGGAGGAAAGGCGAGAGCTTTATAACTCGGTGAGATAAAATGTGTCATTCCATGGTGTTTGGATTATTTAAGTAAGGTTAATAATGGATGGGGCGGATATTTCATTAGCATTGAGGGGGTGACGCTATTGAGAAAGTGTCTAGCTTGAAGAAAACAGATGTGGTCTGAATTAGGTAGCTGGAAAATCTGCCTCAGTTGTGCAGAAGATAGTGGTGTGCCTGCATCTGAAAACTGGTATAAGTGAGTCAACCCTTGCTGGTCCCAGCAGGCAAATTTACCATCCAACTGAGTGGGGCAGAAAGAGGCAATATATGCTAATATTCTCATTGGAGTTAATGATACCTAATATTGCTTAGCTTGCCAAATTGTGTGCCATTGAAATTGTATTGCCATGTGAAGATGTTATCTGAGGTATCTATAAGACTGAGTAGTAGAATAGAGAACAAAGTTTGTGAAAGTGGTTTGTGTAAGTCTTTTAACTCTAGATCTTTCCAGTGAGTCATGTAGTGTGGATCTAGCCATGCACACACATCTTAGCTGATCTGCTTGGTAACACCTATAAAGACTGAGGAATACTAGTTTTCCTTTTTTTTTTGGAAGTGGTAGCTTCTTACAGACTATTCTTAGTTTTTTACCTGCCCAAATAAAATTCGATATGTTTTTATCTAGGGCGTGAAAAAAAGGATTGGTCTACAAATATTGGTAGGGTCTGAAACAAGTAGAACAGTCTGGGGAGAACATTCACACGAATGGTCTCAATTCTACTATTAAAGGACAAGGGTAATACTGCCCATCTATTGAGGTATGTTTGAATGGCTGTCAGAGCTTGTAGTTTAATGGGAAAAGTTCATCGAGGTCCATCGGGATGTACATGCCTAAATATTTTATGATATGTTGGTTCCATTTCAACTTATACAGTTTTTGGAGGGAGGAGGGTAGGTTATAATTTAGGTGTAATGCAGTGGTTTTGTCTATATTTAACTGGTAGCCAGAAAGGTTAATGTATTCTTCTAAGGCTGCCCATAGATGTGAAAACCTGCAGGTGAAACGTGAATCACGAAAAAACAGGGGCGGTGCAGGTCAGGGGTAGCTAGCCCAAAATAGCAGTAAAAGTCCAAGTGACCGCACTCAAGAATGACAACTGCAGACAACAATATAAATTTGAAAAATACATTGCTTTATTGCAAAAAATAATAACTGCTGGGAGACGTATCCTCTGGCTATTACCCCAGAGCTTCAGGTGTTAACCCTTCGTCAGGTGCCAAATTGATATTGCGGTCTGCGGTTGTTGTTCTTGAGTGCAGTCACTCGGACCTTTGTCCATAGATGTGGCAGGGAGGAGGAGGTGGGGTTTGTTAAATAAATTAAAAGGTCATCTGCGTAGAATGCCAGTTTATGCAGAGTGTCTTTAGGTGTGATGCCCTCTATGTTGGAGTTATTACGGAGTGGTTGCATTAAAGGCGCGACTGTCAGCACTAAAAGGAGTGGGGATGGGGGCATCCCTGTCGAGTACCTCTAGTTAACGAGAAGTGGGATGACAAGGATCCATTTGCCCTCACTGCTGCTTGTGGAGTTTGATATCAGGTCATCATTTGAGATATAAAGTCTGGCTTAAATCCAGGTCAGAATAAGATGTAGCATAGAAATTTCCATGAGACCCTGTTGAATACTTTTTCCGCATCCAGGCTCAGCATCAAAATTGGCTGCTGGGTCCTGGATGCATACTGGAGCGATGACAGTGTCGTCCTGTGTCTGCCTCTGTATAATGAGACCTGTTTGGTCCCTATTTATTAGAGAAGGGAGAATGTACAAATCTTGTGGATTAGCTCCTGCTTCTCTAAAGCTGTAACTAGCTTGGGACACCCTCCATCTGGCATCATCATCATTAACAATGAGGCGTGCTGCAGTGCTACCAAACAAGCCTGGGGCAAGCTACCTCACACTAGCCAACTTGAGCAGTTTTTGTTTTTTATTTAAATTTGATTACACTTTTCAATTGCACAATACAGTAATAAAAGAGGAACAATAATACAGAACATCTATTATCAGCTAACAGAAACCTATACATAAATGATACAACAGAACAAACAAGTACAATACAATAATTTATGAAATATTACAAGAATGAGTTGCCCCAATATAGAAACATAGAAGTTGACGGCAGATAAGGACTGCCAGGCCCATCCAGTCTGCCCATTTGTTTTGATCTACCTGTTGAATGAGCTACAATGCTCTACTCTTTCACTGACCTGTTTATACCCCCAGGTCCAGCTGTAGCATGCAGCCCTACCACCTAACATGAGGGTGACCCTGGTTCAATTGTAAGCCAGGGGTCCCTGCTGTCTGGTAGCCTGTGGTTGGGGGAGTGGGTGCTGTTAATGGGAGTGGTTACTGACTCTAGGAAAGAGGCACTGTCTCTCTCCTCCCACAGCAAACCCTTGGACAGACCAAGGATGAATTGGGGCATATATAGGCGAGGTTAGATAAGAGCATATGACAGGGTGTGGGGTCACTGGGGAATATACGCATACCTCTGGGTGTTTTTAGGATAGGATAAGATAGGAACTTTATATTGCACTTCAAGAGGGCTCTTGTAGTAAGTACTAACAGATAGGACTAAGCCTCCAGACACTAGGACCACACTGAAAACTTTTAGCTAGCAGTGTCTGGTAGGGGACTGCCCATCCGATGTCACATGACCGACATCAGCGTGGTGCTATATAGTGAGCGGTCCCCATGCCCACCCTCCAGTTATTTCCCGCCATCAACCTGTGCACGTTGGACCTCGTGGAGAACGTTGCTTCTGTTGACGCCATCTTGGATGAGTATTCTACTGATTTTTTCTCTACTTTAATTTTCTTTTTCTCATAAAATATTAGTATATTCGCATTGTGCATGTAGTCTCTGACGTCTTCCGATTCACATAAAAGTAAGGGCGACTCCTGCAGGACTCAGTTTCCTCACAAGGATGGCCATTCCCTCTGCCTCTTTTGTCTGGGCCCAGACCCCAAGACTGAGGACTGTGAGACCTGCCAAGGCTTTAACCAGGCCACATGGAAGCGCCGTCAGCAGACCTTGGAAGCCCATTTACTAAAATTAAAAATGGCATCCATGGAGAAGGAGCTGAAGAAACTCAGGAGCTCGTCCTCTTCACCTGAGGGACATCGCAAGAAGAAGAAAGACAGAAGAGACATCAGGACTGGGATCAGTCTCCATGTAGCCCGCGGCCCCCATCAGGAGCCGTGGGCATGGAGGAGCTTCCCCCCCTCCTCCCAAGGCCGTACCTGTGGCTACAAAGCAGCCGTTGGGCCCCCCGCTGGAATTGGTCTTGGTTCTGACAGGAGTCTTCAGGGTAAAGGAGACATCCACTACCCTTAGACCCCTAAAGATCAAGAGGCTTAGTGGAAGTAGTGGGGCTGGTAAGTCAACCATCTGCTCCTCCGATAATCACGTGGTACCAACTGATAAGTCGCACGTCAGCCCTTCCGACACGCGCTCGGCCCCAGTCCTTCTGGCAGGCCATGACAGCAGGCCTGATGCTGAGGAACTGGACCAGTTGACGTCTGAACCACAACTGATGCCAAAGGGCCCTACCCCCACCTCTTGAGGTGGTTCCTCCAACTTCCCCCGATTCCACGGGACCTGGAGGAAGGGAGCATCCTCCAGGTACTGTTCCATTGCCGACGCTGGATTGCCCGGTGCTTCAGCAGACCTGATGAAGGCCATACCTACTCCTCAAGGTCCCTCGGGGCCGCTGTCAGGCCTAACACTGACTCCTTTGGACCCTTCGTCAAGCTTCCTGGTTCTGACATCAGGTCTCCCACCGGTCCCTTCAGCTCCCCCCTTGGGGCCTACACGAGGTCCTACAGCCCCTCCATCAGGGCCAATGCTGGGTCCCTCAGGCACTCTGCCAAGCTACCCGACATCCAGCTACCCGGTGCCTCATTACCCTCTGGGGTATCTGACGCCGGGTTACCCAACGCCGGGGTTCCCAACACCAGGGTACCTGATGCCAGGGTTCCCTCAGTACTCGTCACTGGGCCTTCCCACGCCTGGATTCCCATCACCTTATTATCAGGTACTGGGCTATCTGACGCCGGGATATGGGCATCCGCCCCCACTTCTTCCACATCCACCGCCGGCACAGGTGGATCTGCAGGCGATACTTTGTTCTTGGGATGAGATGAAGTCTCAGCTCAAGTCAGAGCTCGAGAAGTGTCAGCCTCCAGTTGATCCGGCGCCGGCCTCCAGAGAGCTGGCGCACAGGCTTTCCCCATCGATGGGTTCTAGACCTTTGACGTCGGGTAGATCTATGGAACCCTTGCCCCAGCCACAATGGCCCATAGAATTCTCGAGACACGTGGACCTCTCGAGGCCTGTCAGCATTGCTTTACCCAGACTCATTACCCCCAATGACAGCCCGACGTCGGACTCTGAGAGACTATGAGTCACCGACTCCAGATGACCCTAAATGGAAGGAGTCTCCCAAATCACCCCCTGAGGACCCTTCCTTTATAGAACTCCTCGGGAAGATTCAGGTGGCTTACGAGTGGTGCACTGAGAATCAAGACCCCCAATGCCAGAGACTCGCTGAGCATCTGGAGCTTTTGGATTTGTCTCCAACACGCATTCCACCATGGATAAGTCCCCATGAGGACTTGGCATCCACAATACGGAAGCAACCTGCTTCTCTAGCCTCAGTGGCCAGGAAGGCAGATAGATTATACCAGGCACCAGAAGGAAAGGATCACCTAAGTGTCCACCCTAAGGCTAATTCAGTGGTAATAAGTGCTGCACATGACCGATCGTCAAAACCTAAACACCTCAGTACCTCGCCCCCTGATAAGGAATCCGAGGTACTAGATCAGTTTGGGAGGAAGGTGTACTCTTCTTCCACTCTGGCCATCAGAGCACTAAATTACGTAGCTCACATGGTGGTCTACCAGAAATCCATCCTGGGTCAGTTAGAGTCCAAGTTGGACAAACTCCCTGACTCAGAACTCAGGGAAGAAATGGTGGGCATGGTGAGGTTAGCTAGATCCGCTAGCTGTCACACACTAAGGGCCACTTACGATGCGGTGGATGCCTCAGCAAGGGGTACAGCTATGACTGTCAGCCTATGGAGCCACTCATGGCTGAGGATCTCTGGTCTGGCACCCGAAGTGCAATCAGTAGTCCAAGACGCCCCATTCCAGGGCCCTGTTCTGTTTGGAGGAGATGTCAAAGACATTATTGCAGATTTTCAGGACAAAGGCAAGACTTTGCACTCTGTCTAGTTCATGTACAAACCCCCTCAAAAGCAGAAACAGCCCTTTCATCGGCAACAATGTCGACAGCAAAGGCAGCGGCAGAACTGATGTCAGAACAAATCTCGGGCCCCTTCGGCAGGCACGGCTCCCCTAGCGAAATCTCATAGAGCCTCGGGAATCGCTCCCTCCATCCTCCCCTCCACCTTCTGACTCGTTTAGGCCCCTCCCTCCGTCCCCTAGACCGAGCACTAGGGGAACCGGTAGGAGGCAGGTTCGCAAACCACCTACCGGAATGGAAGGCTATCACAACAGACGCATGGATACTTCAACTGGTGGCCAAAGGACACACAATGGAGTTTACAGAGGGACCCTGGACTATCCGCCAGATCCCTCTTATTGCCCTCCAAGTCACATCCAGCTGGTAAAAGAGGAAATAGACTCTGTACTGATAAAAGCAGCAATAGAATAGGTTCCTCTGGGTCAGAGAGGAAAGGGATACTACTTGCACTTCTTCCTGGTCCCCAAGAAGACGGTGACCTCAGACCTATACTGGATCTCAGCAGTCTAAACCTCTTTGTAGAATACAAAAGGTTCAGAATGCTATCCCTACCGGGCCTCATTCCGTTGCCACACTGGGGTCAATGGCTCTGTGCACTGGATATGCAGGATGTCTACCTACATATTCCCATTTTTCCACCTCACCGCAGATTTCTCAGAGTCTGTTTTCAGGGAGAGCATTTGCAGTTCAAAGCTCTACCCTTTGGCCTGTCGTCAGCACCCAGGGTGTTCATGAAGTGCCTAGTGGTGGTGGCAGTGGCTTTACACAGGCAGGATATTCATGTATTCCCCTACCTCTGATTGGCTTCTTTCAACCCCATCAAAGGACAGTCTAGTCAGATCCCTATCTATTACCCTGGACCTGTTCCAGCAGGTGGGCATTTCCGTTGACTATCCCAGATCTCACCTTATCCCTTCCCAACACCTCCAGTTTATTGGGGCAGTGCTGCACACAGTCCAGGAGAGAGCCTTCCTCCCACCATACAGAGCGGAGACTCTCCATCGACAAGCACATCTGGTGGCTTCCCAGAGGCGAACCTCCGAAAGATTGATCCTTCGCTTGCTGGGGCTTATGGTAACTGCTATCCCCATGGTGCATCTGGCCAGACTTCATATGCGGGTCACACAGTGGTCTCTTAGAGTACAGTGGGATCAGAGGTCCGATGACCTGGATCGCATGATCCTGGTTTCGAACCCGATGGTTCAGAACCTCTTGTGGTGGCAGAACCCAGATAACCTTCAATGGGGTGTCCATTTCAGTCTGATCCTCCCACTTTGGCCCTGATGACGGATGCCTCAGGACTGAGATGGGGAGCCCATTTGGGTACACATGACTCAAGGTTCTTAATCTCCCAGCGAACTTTCACTTCACATCAATGTTCTGGAGATGAAAGCTGTGCTGAACACCTTCCAGGCCTTCCAGCACCTCCTTCAACTGGGACCACTCATGATCCAGACAGACAATGTGTGTCGTCTGGTACATAAACAAACCAGGAGGCACTCTCTTGTATCCACTCTGTCGCGAAGCAATGAAAATATGGTACTGGGTGGTTTGACACAGTCTCCGCCTCATGGCAGTGCATGTCTCAGCTATCCAAAATGTCCTGGCGGACGCACTCAAGCCAGAGCCCATGAGTGGGAGCTGAGACAGTCTGTGGTGGATGACATTTTCAAACATTGGGGTCGACCAGACCCCAATCTGTTCGCATCCCCATTCAATGCAAAACTACCAACTTTCTGCTCACTCGCTCCAGGGCGTGGTGTTTGCTGGCGAGACACACTGTCTCTGTGCTGAATGGGGAAGTTCATGTATGCCTACCTTCCACTTCCATTACTACAGAGGGTACTGCTGAAACTTCAGGCAGAGGGAGCACATATGATTTTGATTTCTCCCTACTGGCCATGGCAGATCTGGCTCTCTCTGCTTCAGCAACTGTCAGTGGAACCTTCAGTTCCTCTGCCCATCTGCCAAGATCTTCTGACCCTCGACCCTTCAGAGCACCTGGTCCATCCAGGCTTGCGGTCCCTTCACCTGCATGCGTAGCACCTACTGACATAGCCGCCGCTTGCTTTTGAGTATCTTCGAGATTGGTACAGGTCCTAGTGGAGGCCAGAAAGCCGTCCACTAGATCCATCTATGCAATGAAATGGAAGGGATTTTCCATTTGGGCCACGTCCAAGGAGTGGGATCCCTTCTCTTGCCCGGTTCCGCAGGTCTTAGAGTATCTGTTGCACCTCTCTGACCTTGGCCTAAGTTACTTGACCTTGAAGGTCCACTTATCTGCCATTTCTGCCTACCATGTCCCTGTGGATGGCAAAACCTTGGCTCAGTTGGAAGTGTCCAAGACATTCTTAAGCGGGATTCTTCATTTGAAACCCCCAATCAGGAGCCCTGCTCCTCCCTGGGACTTGAACTTTATTTTGGAAAAACTCACACTGTCTCCATTTGAACCAGCTGCGAGTTATGATATGCGCTACCTTTCATGGATAGCGCTCTTTTTAGTTGCTATTACTTCAGCTAGAAGGATTTCCAAGCTTCAGGCCCTGATGTGCAAGGCACCTTATTTGATTTTTCACAGAGACAGGGTTGCTCTGCCTACAAATCCTAAGTTCTTGCCTTAGGTGGTTTCAGAGTCCACCTTGAATCAGACCATTCAGTTGCCAGTGTACTACCCTGAGTATTCCAGTCGGGGTGAAGCAATTCTACACACTCTTGATGTATATAGAATTTTTCGTCACTACACGAACAGGACAAAACCAGTTCGTAAGGTGTCCTGGCCAAATTTTCCTCATTCATTCAAATACCACCAACAGCTTAATCTGGTTCAAGGTCAGTGGGCATTCATCTGTATCCCCCCCCCCGGGTCGTGCCTGGAAGTAGACAGGATTTGTCTAGTACACTTACAAAAAACGAACCAGTTATTTGTTTGCTTTGCACTCAAGAGAGGACGCTGCAGTTTCAACACTGTTTGTCCAAATGGTTGGCAAACTGCATTACCTTTTGTTATCAGAAGTATAACCAGGGCCCCTGGTGTTCTGCGGCAGAATTTTCTGATTTCTGCGGCAGGGCTCCTTGACTTCTGCGGCAACATTTTCTGATTTCTTCGGCATGATTTATTCATTTCTCTGGCAGAATGCAGTCCTGTCATTGGCTAAATATGATGTGATGTC
Source organism: Neoceratodus forsteri (assembly GCA_016271365.2). Taxonomy (NCBI): domain Eukaryota; kingdom Metazoa; phylum Chordata; order Ceratodontiformes; family Ceratodontidae; genus Neoceratodus; species Neoceratodus forsteri. Next base: position 1,309,676,923 of record CM057449.1, read on the forward strand.
ATCGATGACATCATATGCTGAGCATTGAGGAGGAGCTTCAGGATAAACGAGGTGGGAAAGAAAGCCTGACACTATGGAAAAACAGTAGATTTATATGAAAATTCACAAAAAACAATGAATTCTGCGGCACTATATATATATTCTGCGGCATGATGCAAATTCTGCGGCAAATTCTGCAACCACAGAACCGCAGAATTCCAGGGGCCTTGAGTATAACAAACCACTTCTGGGGGAAGTCAAGGGGCATTCAACCAGAGGTATGGCTGCCTCCACTGCTTGTTTCAGATATCTGTGCGACTGCCACTTGGAGTTCTGTCCACACTTTCACTAGACACTACAGTTTGGACATTGCTTCTAGGTGCAGAGCATGCTTTGGCCTAGCTGTTCTTCAGGGACTCTTGTCCTAAGACCCCTTTTTCCTGAAGACTTGTTCCTACCTCCTATGTCTCAGACTTGTCTGATTTTGACTGCTTGGAACTCAATCCTACCTGTTAGTACCTATCGCAAGAGTCCTCTCAAAGTAAAATAGTACAGTTACGGAAGAACTTACTGTAACAGTAGATCTTTGAGAGAGGATTTTGCAGTAGGTACTGCCTTCCCACCCACCTTCCCCCTGGGTTTCTTCTACCACTTCTCCTTTCATAGCTTTATAGCTCCAGGAGCCCACTCCTGCCTCCTGTCACACCTTTTTAGGTCTTCGGCAGGAGACCTGGAAGGCGGGTGTGGGGACTGCTCACTATATAATGCCATGCTGACCTTGGTCACGTGACGTCAGGTGGGCGGTCCCTGCTAGACACTGCTACCTAAAAGTTTTCCGTGTGGTCCTAATGCCTGGAGCTTAGTCCTATCTGTTAGTAACTACTGCAAGAGCCTCTATCAAAGATCTACTGTTACGGTAAATTCTTACGTAACTGTTCTTTATATAGCGCTCCTTCCCAGAGGCTCGGAGCGCTTAATATTAAAAAACACACAGATTGCAGAGTAACACATAGAGTTCATGAAGCAGAGACTATACAAATTCCAACCCATCCAATCAACAATAAACATTATATTAATAAAACACATTAATAAAATAAGTCATAATTGTAACGCACAACCAACAGTCAGTAGTTCAATTAATAGATCAGTGGGGGTAATTATCATTTCAGATTAACTGCTTGCTCAAAGAGCAGTATTTGTAGGCCTCTTTTAAAGGCTTCTACCAAGGGTGCCTCCCACAGATGCAGAGGTAAGGAGTGCCACAGGGTTGGTGCGGCAACCAAGAACGCCCGGTCCCCAGATTGCCACAGCCTAGCCCTGGGAACCACCAGGAGGCAGCCCTTGGCAGAACAAAGAGCATGAGATGATGTTGAGGAATCAGGAGGTCTTGCAGGTAGGCTAGTCTCCTCCCATGCAAGGCTTTATAGGTCAGGAACCGGACCTTGAAGGCAATCCTCCACCTCACTGGCAGCCAGTACAGCTCATGGGGGACAGTGTGACTGTAACCCCTAGATGGCGCTATCCCAGGGGCTACTACCCCTGCCTGATTTGCCACTAACAGGTTGAGGGGCCTGGATCCAATGGCGGGTGCCTCCACCCAGAGGTCAGGGTTTGCAATAGTTAAACTAACTTGGTCACAGCCCTCTGGGACACTGCAACCCCCCTTTCTTCCCACTAGTGGCCCACACAATATATCAGAATTACCTTCACAGTATACACTTACCCCCAGGTCTGGTTCTGGCACTGGGACCTCCTGTGAAATGAGATACAGAGCAACAATCATAGTACAGTACTTTAACATAGACAAATACCTCAGGCAGTATAACTTTGCTGAAACAAGCAGCTCTGATTTATTTAGGGGGATATAACAAGGACAGGGGGAAATCAGGTTAATTAGCTTAGCACTCTAATAATCTACCTATGGCTCTGTGCACAGGCCTATCCCTATCAGTTACTGTCCCTGGGTACCCAAGCCCTAGTGGCTAGTCCAAACCGTGGCAGCTGGTAGGGGCCCTTTCACACAGAGAAAAGGAGAATTAAACAGTCAGCAGTACAGTAATTCCATTTGGATTTAATGTGGCAATTCAACAGGGAGCGACCCTGAATTAGTGCTCACGACCTCCAAATAAGATAGGGTCCTTCAATGTCAGCAGGGCTCACTTGAGGTACACAAACCTCTTCACACATCCATATAAAGAAAGCACTATACCAGGCAGGCTGCATCTGTATCCCGATCGCAATTACTGCACAATACCCGGGAGAACACACAGCAGATTCAGTTCCTGACAGACCGAGTGCAATTTTCAGCAATTCCTCCAGTCTTCTACAGGGTGAGCCTGGTTTCTACTCTTCAGAGATCCTTTGATTCTTTTCACAGGACGGATTCAGTCCTAACAAGCTGTTACACAAGCTGCAGACCGGAACTCTGGGCCTTACACGCTTTTTTGACTAAAACTGCACACTGAAAAGCACAGGGCTCCTTCCTTCTTCACTGCCAAAGCTCAACTGAAACTCCAACCGACAAAACCGGGCACTTCCTTTGAGTTCCTCCCAGTTCTTGACTGGATTGGCTGTCACTCACAATAGACTGCTGCTGTTGGTCCAAAAGGCACTGAAGTCTAAACTACATCTCCCAGAGTCACTGCCCATACAATCCTCTTGTGGCTGGCTCAGATTATGAGTCCAAGTTCTGATTCGTCCAAGGCACCATTTTAGAGCTAGCTACCCCACACTGATTGGTCCAGTTCAGCAGTTCAAAACTAGAATGGGGAACTAGCAGACACAGTTCTGACTGCAAAGAAAGCAGGTTAGACAAACTGTAATTTCATTACTACTCTAAATAATTTCTGGCAAACAGTTACATCTTTCAGATAGGTTCCCTTTGCACTCCTAGTGACTGCAAAATGAAGTGAATGGCAGCAGCTTGAGTGGTACTCAATCAAAGAAACACACAGTCCCCATATAAACTAATTATGTCTGCAAGCAGACAGCTCTTAAGAGACAGTACCAGAGGTTCTAAAACACTCACTGATAAATGGCTTAAACGCCAAACACCATTCAGGCTTGGAGCATTCAAGCAAGCTCCTGGAAGTCTTTGGGAACCCCCATTTGCAGGGGTTACACCTTCCTGGCCTGGGAAAGCTTGACGTCCGCGTCAAGCAAGTACCCATAAGTTTCAACTGCAACCATATACATTTGCATTAGGCTGCACGTGTAATCATCAGTCAATATATCATTTTACCAAGAACACATTTCTGAAATATTGCAGTCGTCACTCTTTACACAGTATTACATACACATTGTACCATAACTCAAGTTATTACCTCTTGTACATGAAACCTGAAGAGAGGGGCCCTTCTCTATCAGTTACCTTGGGGCTGGACGGGGCAAGGGCACCATACTTAGAGGGCAACACAAGTAACTTGAGTTAGCACTGACGCCAGTTTGGGCAATGAGCTGGGACACATACACTCCTTTATGGACAACATTGAGAGGCAAATCCACAGGCCTCCCAGGGAATCATAACTGAGGTGCACCACAGGCTTTACAGCTCGACCAGTCTTTCTAGGGGAACTGTTACAGTCTCTGCACTCTGAGCCTCATTTTCAGCATTGTCCTCACTTGTCAGGGAGTCTCCATGGGGTAGAGAGGCTAGAACTTGGGGCACTTTCAGCTCCAGGAGTTACAGTTTCTGAGTCCACAACATTTGGCTCGCATGGAGAGCTTTCGGACACTGGCAGTGGACTGTCAGGGCACTCAAAATACTCTTCTTGTTCGGTGTATCACCAGTCTGCCCCAATCTATCATTTTCCTCCCTGAAAGCTCAAACAGTTCAACCATGCACAATGATTCCATTTCATCTGATCTGATGCTTTGCACTTCACTTTCTGGGAGCATGGGCTCCAGGGATGAAGCTGGGGCTTAGACAGTCCAGAAGGCCCAGCTTTGTCTCCAGTATTGACTAGGGATTGCCCCAAAACAATTGACTCAGTTCGTAGAAGGATAGTATTCAAAGTCACTCTCACTTTCTTCTGATATGGACTGACAGTCATGCTCAACTGGGACTTGTGGAGGGAACACTTTAACTTTGCTTCTGTAGGTGCAGACTTTCTTGATCTTTCTTAGCAGCAGCTCTAGTCACTGGTCCAGAGGGGCATCTTCTAGGGGCTCAGACTCAATTAAGATTTGTCCAATGGGCAGTAAATGATTTCTATGCATTGTTTTACATCTTTGAATTATTCTCAGGCCTTACTTTGTACACTGGCAGATCATCTAGTTTGCCCACTACAATGTGAGGAGATGGTGCCATCTGTCAGCAATCTTGTGCTTGCCATGCAGTCCCAGATTTCTTAGCAATACCGATCTCCCTCCTGGAGTTCCTGTGCTTTCACCTTTTATCATACCTTTCTTTGTTGGCCAGATTTCTTTTTGGCAGCCATGGTTTGAGCCAGTTGGTACGCATGAGTTAGCTGGGCCTTTAACTTTTGCACATACTGTAAATAGTTGTCAGCTTGAACCCCATCAGAGAGACCCCAAACACACATCTACTGGTAGTCGAGCTTCTCCAAACATCAGGCGTAGGGGAGAATCCAGTGGCATCACTTTTGTGCAGTTATAAGCATGTACCAGGGTGCTAATTTGTTGGCTCCATCTAGGCTTGTCCTTTGGGTGCAGGGTGCCTAGCATATCTAGCAAAGTGCGGTTGAAGCGTTCAGGCTGTGGGTCCCCTGGGGTGGTAAGGAGTGGTTCTGGACTTCGCACTCCCCACAGAGAAAGCATCTCTTTGATCAGACGACTCTCAAAGTCTCTCCCTTGATCAGAATGGATTCTTTGTGGAGCCCCATAGTGAACAAAAAAGTTTTCTACAAGTACTTTGGCCACAGTGGATGCTTTCTGGTCTTTGGTGGGGAAAGCTTGGGCATATCTCGTGAAATGGTCAGTGACCACCAGCACATTACTGATATTTCTTTGATCTGACTCCAAACTCAGAAAATCAATACAGACCAGCTCCAGGGGTGCACTGGTGGTGATGTTAACAAGGGGGGCAGCCCTCTGGGGCAAAGCTTTCCTCTGTAAGCAGCGACTACAAGTTCGAATGTGTTGCTCCACATCAGCCCCCATCTTAGGCCAATAGAATCTGGATCTCACCAAGTCAAGTGTTCTGTCTATATCAAGGTGCCCCATGTGGTTGTGCAAGGACCTCAGTACTGAGTCTCGAAAGGCAGTGGGCAGCACTAGTTGTTGTTTGTCTACTTGTCCCCCTCTGTCTACTGTTTCTCTGTATAACAGTTTATTGATCAGTTTCAACTTAGGACCTTCTTTGTATAACAGTGCAGTTCTCAAATCAGTGGAGCATAATTTGGACACATCTTTTCCTGCATAGAGGGCTTCTAAAGCTGCTTTGATCATGGGATCATGGGATTGAGCCCATGAATACTGTCATTGTCCAGCTGAGGCAGTGCACCAATGTCTATTGCAGAAAAGTGGCAATAAGCAGCAGGTATGCAATTCTCAGAGGGTCCCAAGCAATCCACCATGCAGTCCACTGCGTCCGTGGACATTTGTTCCTCCCTGTCAAACTTCCGGCAGAGTGCCCGAATGTCAGGTTCTGCCAATCGGACCCAATCATTCTGGGGAACAGGCCTCCGGGAGAGAGCATCAGCATCTATGTGGTTCAGACCTGCTCGGTATTCGAGAGCATAGTCATATGTAGATAATGCAGAAAGCCACCTATGGCCAGTGGCATCCAACTTAGCTGAGGTCTGCACATAGGTCAAAGGATTATTGTCAGTTTTTACTAGTATTTTAGCCCCATACAAGTACTCATGGAATTGGTCAACAATAGCCCACTTCAAAGCTAGAACTCTAACTTATGTACAGGATAGTTCTTTTCGGATGGGGTCAGGCTTCTACTGGCAAAGGCCACTGGTCTCAGGCCATTCTCGGCTCTTGGTACAACACAGCCCCCAACCCTTGCAAGCTAGCATCAGTGTGCAGGATGTAAGGTTTTCTTGGATCGGCATAGGCCAGCACTGGAGCATGGGTAAGTTGATATATGATCTCATGAAAAGCAGTCTCATAATCAGAGTCCAGCGGGCCCCAAATACTTCACTCGGATGAAAATACACTCTTTCAGTCTTGAGGGACGCTGACTTTTGGTATTTTTGTGGGTTGGGGATACCTTGAGTAAGGTTAAGTAAAGGCGGATCACTCTTGAATAGTCCTTGATGAAGCGCCGATAATAACCACAGAATCCCAGGAATCTTTGCAGTTCTTTTAGATTTTTGGCTGTGCCAGTGGTCAAGGCCTCAACTTTACTTGGGTCGGTCTCTATTCCTCGTGGATACTATGTGTCCCACATACTTTACTGATGTTTGAAAGAATTGACACTTATCAATGGACAGTTTAAGGCCAAGTCCTCCAGTCGGTCCAATACCTTAAATAATCTGCTCTCATGTTCCTCCAGTGAGCTGCCAAACACAATAACATCATCTAGGTATACCAGGCACTCTAGTAAGTTCATGTCCCCACTGCACGCTCCATCAATCGTTGAAAAGTGGCTGGGGCACCTGAAATCCCTTGAGGCATCCTCATGAATTCATAGAAGCGGACAGATAAAGGCCGTCTTCTCACGGTCCTCTGGGGCCATTGGGATCTGGTAGTACCCACTGCAGAGATCCAGCACAGAGAACCACTTGCTCCTGTTTAGGCAGTCCAAGCATCCTGAATGCGGGCATTGTGTACTGATCAGGATAGTCCGCCGGTTAAGGTGCGATAATCCACACATCCTTACTGTTCCATTCTTTTTCCTCACTACCACAATGGGGAAGCATAAGGGCTTCTGGATTCTTGTATTACCAGCAGCTAACATCTCTTGCAGATGCCGTCTCCCACATCATCTATGTCAGCAGGTGCCAGGCGTCGAGACCCTCACGAAATGGTCTTTCGTCATGCAGCCGGATATTGTGCTCAGCTCCTTGCACGCATCCTACATCCCATTCCTTTAAAGAAAACACCTGGTCTCTCTGGGCAAGTTTCTCACTGATCCTCACTTTCCATTCAGCTGGCAGCGGGAGTCGCAAATCAAACAAGTCAGAGTTATTCTGTCATTCTTCCTTGAACTCTTGCTGCTGGGTAGCACTGCAGTGTCTGCACAATGCACATTAGCCAGGATGCAACCTCTGTTTACTCGAATGTCTCTTCAGACACATTATGAACTTGGACCATTACCCTTCTGGCATAAGCATGGGCTCTAGCGGGCAAAATACTAAGCTTGACCAGCAGTCCCTCTGGCAATTTTCATCGCCTGGTGCATCCAACATTAATATTTTATTCTTAACATCCTTTCTGAGGTGACCTTTCCTGTAAGGTACACTGGGCATTTGGCCAGGATCAGAGACTCAGGATCCTTCTTCCATACAATCCGACCGGTTCCTCTGGTTCTGTTTTTCAGCATCTCTCTGTGCTCATAGGCCTTCTTAATTAAAGCCGGAACTCTTAAAGCTCTACTAGTCTTTGACCCCTGTTTTCATAACACAACTGTGCCAGCCTTCCAACATATGAGCATTTGTTCCAATCAACAAAGGACACCATCATACAGTCCAGTGGGGACACACTAAGGCTAGGGTCTCTACTTGTTCGGCCACTCCAGCCACGGAGGTGGGGAAGACAGCCAAATTCGGATATACCGGAATAGGGTAGGCCTTCTCACTTAACCCCATACATGCAGTCCTTCTAATGGTTGTAGGTACGCCTGACAAATGCTTGATACCAATCCTGGAACATAATTGTCACTTGGGAGCCACTGTCTAATACAGCTCTTGTAGACACTCCATTCACCTTTACAGTGGTCTCCATGGAGGACCCACTATTCTGGACCAGTCTGGAGAGGCGGTAGGGGGCCTGGGCAACTGACCTTGCCACAAAGGACGTGAATTAGCATTTTTGGTGCCCTCACTGGATCATGTCGTCGCACCTCTTAACCACTGATTTGTTCTCCCAAGCTCCTTGTAGCCTATATGCAACTTTGTCAGTGTCTTTTGGGACTGGCATCCCTTTTCATGTGCCCATCTTTCCACAATTATAGCAAAACATACTTTCTGGAGTTTGAGCTGGTGGCGCCACACTGGGAGCCAGGGCGGGTATTACTAACTGGAAACCTGGGTGCCATCTCTGTCTGCGTGATAAGCATTTGGAGACATCTCGTCAGTTTCTCCACTTCCATGGTCAAGGAATTGAGTTTGAGCTGTTATCAGCAGAGATACATGGGTGGGTACCCCACCCCATAGCAGATGCAGTCGGATATAGGTCAGGTCTGTACTTGCAGGTGTGGCCTTCATAAAGGGACTGTTTTGAATTCCGGATCTCTCTCAACAGTTCGCCCCATTGTGGCATATCTTTTTCCTTGTCAGAGCACTCATTGACTGTCAACCTCTGCCCCTGAACTTCACTTGATGGGTCACCCTCAGTCACTCGGGTCGTAGCCACAGCTGTTGGTGCAGGTACCTCCCGAGGTCGCCTTTTCTCAACTCCTCAATTTCTCTCATTAACTCATCATAGGAGGGTGGGGATTCCAGTCGATTTGCCAGGCGTATCTGAAGCAACAGCAGTTCTGAGAAGGGGCAGACTTAGGGATTCTGTCCAGTCTGGTTCGGTCCACTTCAATCGCTGGCAAACTACCCTTTCTGAGGCATTCTTGCAACAATTTTTCCAGCCGAGACATACACAGACAACAACTCCTTGGTACTGTTGTGCATTTCTTACTCTCCACCATAGGTCCTCATCAGAATCTGGGCTCCCATACACATTCTCCAAGGCCTCAAGATAGGCCTGTGCAGTAGCTTCAGGTTTACTGGCCCGTTTGCACGGATGGTAGCCAGGCAGGACACCGGAGGCTCACTAACCCTCTTCGCTCTGCTTCCGAGCATTGCCATTCTAGCACTTGGGGCAACATAGTCTATCCAGGTCTCCCAGTCATCCTCCCTTGGGGTGGGAGGTGCCAGAGGAGATCCTCAACCTTCGGTAAGAGTCGTGACTAATGGCAGGTGCAGAAATAGGAGTCTGCATTGGTTCAGCCACCATTACGGGCACTGGAGCAGGAGAGGGTGTTGGGGAGGAACACCCCTAGTAGTGCAAGAATAGTTTCTTCAAGTCCTCCACAGTTTTCCCCTCCCAGCAACCATTCAGCAAATTTCTCCTCAAAAGTTTCAGATAGTGGTGGGGGCTGATTCCCCGGTCTTTACTGTCCTTAGTTATCACTCTCAAGCAGTGAGGGCTCCTCTGGGGTAATGGTCTGTGGCACTTTGGAGCTATCTATGGGATCTTAAACTCTACTAGGGCCAGGAAAGTGTGGGTGAGCAGATTAGCATGCCGACCCACCACCACAGGGTTTTGTAAACCTTCCACCTTGGAAAGTACTCCTGCACAGTGTCCGTATTGATACCCAGGGGATGTCCAGGATAAGCATAGCATTTGGGGGTCGATCTCTCCCAGTACACCACTCCACCAGCCGGTGCACAGCCACTTCTGTCGGGTACCCATTTTTTCTTAACAGTGGTTCGTAAATATGGCCACTAGAGGACACACAATCCCAGCGTGAGCCTCCAAGATGTAACCCCTAGATGGCGCTATCCCAGGGGCTACTACCCCTGCCTGATTTGCCACTAACAGGTTGAGGGCCTGGATCCAATGGCGGGTGCCTCCACCCAGAGGTCAGGGTTTGCAATAGTTAAACTAACTTGGTCACAGCCCTCTGGGACACTGCAACCCCTTTCTTCCCACTAGTGGCCCACACAATATATCAGAATTACCTTCACAGTATACACTTACCCCAGGTCTGGTTCCGCACTGGGACCTCCTGTGAAATGAGATACAGTGCAACAATCACAGTACAGTACTTTAACATAGACAAATACCTCAGGCAGTATAACTTTGCTGAAACAAGCAGCTCTGATTTATTTAGGGGATATAACAAGGACAGGGGAAATCAGGTTAATTAGCTTATCACTCTAATAATCTATTTATGGCTCTGTGCACAGGCCTCATCCCTATCAGTTACTGTCCCTGGGTACCCAAGCCCTAGTGGCTAGTCCAAACTGTGGCAGCTGGTAGGGCCCTTTCACACAGAGAAAAGGAGAATTAAACAGTCAGCAGTACAGTAATTCCATTTGGATTTAATGTGGCAATTCAACAGGAGCGACCCTGAATTAGTACTCACGACCTCCAAATAAGATAGGGTCCTTCAATGTCAGCAGGGCTCACTTGAGGTACACAAACCTCTTCACACATCCATATAAAGAAAGCACTATACCAGGCAGGCTGCATCTGTATCCCGATCGCAATTACTGCACAATACCGGAGAACACACAGCAGATTCAGTTCCTGACAGACCGAGTGCAATTTTCAGCAATTCCTCCAGTCTTCTACAGGGTGAGCCTGGTTTCTACTCTTCAGAGATCCTTTGATTCTTTTCACAGGACGGATTCAGTCCTAACAAGCTGTTACACAAGCTGCAGACCGAACTCTGGGCCTTACACACGTTTTTGACTAAAACTGCACACTGAAAAAGCACAGGGCTCCTTCCTTCTTCACTGCCAAAGCTCAACTGAAACTCCAACCGACAAAACCGGCACTTCTTTGAGTTCCTCCCAGTTCTTGACTGGATTGGCTGTCACCACAATAGACTGCTGCTTGGTCCAAAAAGGCACTGAAGTCTAAACTACATCTCCCAGAGTCACTGCCCATACAATCCTCTTGTGGCTGGCTCAGATTATGAGTCCAAGTTCTGATTTGTCCAAGGCACCATTTTAGAGCTAGCTTACTCCACACTGATTGGTCCAGTTCAGCAGTTCAAAACTAGAATGGGAACTAGCAGACACAGTTCTGACTGCAAAGAAAGCAGGTTAGACAAACTGTAATTTCATTACTACTCTAAATAATTTCTGGCAAACAGTTACATCTTTCAGATAGGTTCCTTTGCACCCTAGTGACTGCAAAATGAAGTGAATTGGCAGCAGCTTGAGTGGTACTCAATCAAAGAAACACACAGTCCCCCCCTATAAACTAATTATGTCTGCAAGCAGACAGCTCTTAAAGAGACAGTACCAGAGGTTCTAAAAACACTCACTGATAAATGGCTTAAACGCCAAACACCATTCAGGCTTGGAGCATTCAAGCAAGCTCCTGGAAGTCTTTTGGGAACCCCCATTTGCAGGGGGGTTACATGACATTGTCAGATTTTGAAATACCAGTCAACAACCTCAGCACTGCATTCTGCACTAGCTACAGCCAGTGAAAGTTGCCTCCAGATTGCTCCAGGTACAGAGCATTGCAGTAATCCAGCCTGGACATGACGAAGGCGTGCACCAGGGTGGGCAGGTCATCGGGTGGCATCAGGGCTCGGATCCATGTGATGTTTCTCAAGTGATAAAAACCACTCTTACTGATGGCCGACACTTGAGCCTTAAGTGTCAGGCCATCATCCAGGACCACGCCCAGATCCTTCACCCGAGTGGAGGGAACCAGGGGAGAACCCCCTAGGACAAGCCCAGGGGGTCCCCAAATCCTCTCCCATCACAATGACAGCCTGATTCCACCATTAGTACCTTTGTCTTGTCCGGTTTGAGTCACAGCCAGTTGTATCTCATTCAGTTCGGGATCTCTTTCAGGCAGTTGTTAATCACTGAGGCCGCCACCTGGTTTCCAGGAGCACATGACAGGTATTTTTAGGCACGAGGTAAAGCTGAATGCTTTCAAACACCTTGAGAGGACTGTAAACTCCATACGCAACCGCATATCCCAGAGTGTGCTATTGCACTTATAAACTTGATCCATGTGAAAGATAATTAAAATAAGACCCTTTTTAATTTAAAAATAAAAGAAAATGTTGGCTGTGAAGTTTTTTTTTAAAGCCTAGAGAACTGTGCATATTCAGCCAGTGGCTGCACAATCTGGAGTGTGTTATTATGCTCATAAAATTGCTTCATGTGAAAACAAAATTAAAAAAGAGATAATTTTAAAGCAGCAGAGCAACAAAAATGTGCTTGGTGGTAAAATTTTCAGTTTTTGTTATCATTTAAGAATTTTATGAAACTTTTCAAATAATTATATATAGATTGTTGGTTAGTCCCCACCTGGAATACTGTGTGCAGTACTGGCTCCCGTACCTACAAAAGGATGTTAGACTGCTGGAGGGGGTGCAGCATAGGGCAATGACGATGATTCAGGGCCTGGGGAAATTGCCATATTAGATCAGACTATGAGAGTTAAACATGTACACACAGGAGGCGAGGAGGGACAGGGGAGACATGATTGAGACCTTTAAATAGATGAAGGGGATAATCAAAACAGACACAGAGGGTTTATTCAGGAGGAGGGTGGGGAGAGACACTAGGGGCCATGACATGAGATTGGAGGGGTAGATTCAGGAGGGAGGTGAGGAGGCATTTCTTTACGGAGAGGGTGGTGGCAAAGTGGAATGCACTACCGGCTGAGGTGGTGGCATGTACCACAGTGAAATGCTTCAAGAAGGGGTGGGACAGGACGAAGGGGAGGGTAAAGGGAGGGAAGGGGAGTGGGGGTGGGGCAGCTGCTGAATGGGGAGCTAGCTGCAATCTCAAGCAGCCTAGATAGACCAGGGTGACCTTTTGCAGCTGGCAACTTTCATATGTTTGTAAGAAAAAAAGATGGCTGCCTCTTTTTTGCATAGAAATAATATTGAGGACCCGAGGAGGTTAAGAATCCAGACAAAAACGCAATTGTACAGTATACAGCATAGAAAGCATCCAGAAAACCTTGGGGGCTGGCAGTATAGCCTAGAGGTTAAAGTATTGAGCTGTGAATTAATCTGGTACATCCAGCAGACCTGGGTTTGAGTCCTACAACCTCTGCTTGCATACTGTGTGACTCTGAGCAAGTCACTTAACCTCCTCAGTGCTCCCAGGTTGCCCCTGAAAACAGGCACTTGTGCCTAGTGAGCCTTACCCAGTTACCAAAGACTAAAAATAAAACCCAAATGCCCCCTGCGGCCCTATATCTAGCGGTTACCGCCTCTGTCCTTTCCCTATTGGATTATGGGATCATTTTCTATGGCGCGGCTGACAATACCGCACTTCGCAGAAGCAAGGTCACCCTGAATAGGGCCTGTTGTCTTGTTACAGGGTGTGATAGGATGACTCACACCTGTAACCTTTACCGGCTGTCCAACTGGCTCAACTTTGAGGGCCGGCTGAAATACCACACCTGCCTCCTTGCCAGGAAAATTGTCAATGGTCAATCCCCCACCGGGCTCCTTAACCTCATTCAACATGCACCATCCACAAGGAACACTAAAGGCTCAGACAAAGCCACACTGCTTGTGCCGTTCTGCAGAACGTCCTTGGGGCAACGTGCCTTCCACTATAGGGCTCCACTCTGGCTAAATGATCTGCCCCGTTACCTCATCTGTCCAGAACCTTCGTTTTTTTTTTTTAAATTCAAACTCAGAGAGCAACTACTCACCGCCAGTACCTATGACTGCCCCTGAGCTGTCCTCTTGCATAGTCGCCCCTCTTTTACTGGTGTGCCAAGCCAAACCTCTGTGCCTTCTGCCCCCCCCCCGCCTCTCCCTCTACTCTGATCCTTCTGATGTACTGTGCCTTTATCTTAAGTATCTGTTTTACTGGCTTAGGAAACCGAGTATCATCCCTGAAATTTGAATGAAAGCAATATCTTCAGTTGCTTGAAACTTTTGTACCATGCTTGACTCTGGGTTGTTTTACCTGCCGCATTCAGATGAAATACCTTTCAATGTATTGTCCATTTCTCTTGTTTTGCACTTCCATGATGTGGAGCCTTTGCAAAGGAATCCTTGACTCAAAGGTTTGTAATTCCGAATGCTCAATAAATAAAAATAAACCAATAAATCAACAGTTTTACCAATGTTTTTCATAACCATAGCAGAAAATAAGGTTTTTGGAATAACTTTTTTGTTGCACTGCTGCTTTACAGCTAAGAGGCAGTGTAAAGTTACATATTTTTAAAAGATGAACAAAGTAGGTTATTTGATACCTTTTCTTGGACCAACAAAAAATGTTCAATATTTTTAAAACAAATTAAAAAAAAAAGTACAGTTTTATATTTGGCCACTGGGAGGCACCAGTGTACAAGGCTTTCTCTGGAGTTAGTTTATTGATTTAGTTTGAAGTCAGGTAAGATGCACTATGCATACATATGCCTATTTTCAGGCACGACATGCCAGCACTGCAGACTTCCTGGTACATCATCATCGACATCAAACAAGCAGCACAGACTAAAACAACAGTGGAAGGTCACAATAGGTGAGAACAATAATGCATGATGAAACATAACGGAGCACAAGAACAGCAGCAGGAATATTGCAGTGGAGATATATGCAAGGCACATGATTTTCCGTAGCCATTTTAAAATGTGGATCCATGATCAGGCTGCAATACCTGTGGGAGTAGGGAGGGAGAGAAAGGAAAAAAAACAGGTTAGGGACCCAATTCAAGGTGTGGAGATGATGACGACCTCTTGTTTGCGCCAGCGCTGCACCATACAGCAGGGGTGTAGCCAGGAATTTTAAACTTGTATTCAATACTGATACCCTGTTGCCCCCTCCGTTATGTAAACATAAACCAAAATATGCACTTCCACGCCATACAAACAGTAGGCCTCCTCCCCCCATTTGCCATATCTGAGTTCAAGTAATCAGTCTCTTCCTGTAATCCTCCTTCCTTTGTTTTTCTGCCTGCCTGGTAAGTTGTTCTTGTTTGAATATTTGGCTGGTGGCATCAGTACCCCATAGTGAACAACAAAGGCAAATGGGCTCAGTGCGACACAGACACAATGTGACTCACAATGTCCTTGCTTTTCTTTTTCTGTTGCCCCTGCCTGAATTTGTTAACTGTACTCTCCTGAGTACAGTGTGTATGCCTGCCGACACCCCTGTCATACAATATTGCTGTGCTGTGGTTGTTGGGGCTGGAAGGGTGCAGTTTCATCTCACTGAAGGGGGGAGGGCCATAGAGGATAAATGGCTATATAAAAATATTACAAAGGTATAGTAAAAGGTTACTTTATACACAAATATTAGAGCCTACTCTAAAAGTGTGAAAAGTGTTGCAAATTGTGAAAATGTCTGAATGTAGCACACAAACATTTGATCATATTTGTAGGCTGCAGCTGTGCCAGATAAGCTGTGGCAGGTCCTGCATCCAAACATTTGAAAATCCTGGTCGAGATTTATAACCTGTGATAAATTAAGGGGCTAGAACAGTTGAAGAATATCATCACCCCCAAAGAAATAACCATTTTACCATTAACATAGATCAAGTTCGTGGGGAAGTTATGCCATTTATTATCATGTTAATTTGTTTGGCTTCTTTCTAAGATCAAATGTGCTTCACAGTGTACAAGCAATATATAAATAAAATAATTTGTCACTTATTAGGGGAACGGGTTTGACAGCAGGAAGCAGGAGGTACTGTTACCTCTGTATTGGTTACTGGTAAGGACACATCTGGAGTACTGTGCCCGGTTCTGGAGTCCCCACCTAAAAAAAAGGACAGACACAGGCTAGGGATGGTGCAGTGCAGGGTGCCCAAGATGATTCAGGGCCAGGAAGGCAGACCTTATTATGATCATCTAAAGACACTGAACATGTATTCACTTGAAATCAGATGAGAGGGGAGAGATATGACTGAGACCTTCAAGCTCCTGAAAGGAGTAAACAAGATGAACTGTGAAGAAACATAGAAACATAGAAGTTGACGCCAGATAAGGACCGCAAGGCCCATCCAGTCTGCCCATTTCTTTTTCTACCTTATAAATGTGCCATCGGCCTTTGCTCTGTCAGTGGCCTATCTATTCATACTCATCTGTATTGTTCCCTTATGCCTATCCCATGCCTGTTTGAAGCCCTGTACTGTATTCATAGCCACCACTTCCTGAGGTAGGCCGTTCCATGCATCCACCACCCTTTCTGTGAAAAATAATTTCCTCACATTCCCCCTTAATTGGCCTCCTTCTAATCTCATGCTGTGTCTCCTTGTCCTACTAAGAGCTATTTACCAAGAACAGAGAAGCTAAGAAACGGGGTCACGAGTGGAGATTAGTGGAGGGAAGAGTTAAAAAATAGGTGATGAACTATTATTTTACAGAAATAGTGTTTGAACCGTGAAATGGTCTTCCAGTAGAGGTGGTGGGTGCCCGAACAATAAACAGTTGCAAGTACAGCTGGGATCGAGCTAAGGATATAGTTGTTACTCAGCACAAGGGAGGTGGAAGCATGGACAACAAAAGGGGGAATAGGGTAAGCACAGACCCCACAGAGACAGTAGGTCCGGGGGTATGATAGGGTAATATGGGCAGACTAGATGGACCATCGGTCTTTTTCTGCTATCATCATCTATGTTTCTGTGTTAAACTAATAATTGGCTAGTGGCCATAATTGGTATATCTCCTGATCCCACAGTGTACCCACCACTGAAAGTTGTTTCATGGACTATACAAGCATTTGTCAATGCTGGCTGTTTGCTTGCTGGTATTAGTATTGAGAATGCAGGAGTTAGACAGATGCAGAATAGAAATGGCAGTGAAGTATTGAACTTCACGCCAACCCCACCTCCACCCTGCAGAGACGGACAGGCATTGGGGTATGCAGTTGGGTCGTCGCCCATAACATTCATGCCATTTCACCTCATCCTATCCTGCAGACACTGACAAGTGTTGAGGTGTGCCTTGGGGTGTTCGGCTTTACAGTCACCCCATTCCATAAGGACATACACTGAAATGGGTGAGGTATAGGAGAATGGGGTGAACTCTGGGGCCAAAGAGTCCAAGGCACACCTTGATGCCTGCCACTGACTGCAGGGTGGGGGTGGAATGGCATGAGCATTACAGTCGGCAATCCAAAGGCACACCCCTGATGCCTGTCAGTCTGTACAAGGTGGGATGTTATAGTTAGAAACCCTAACACCCCCGGCGTTTGTTGCTATTTGCACTACAAATTTTCAACATGGCCTTTTTGTGACCCCTACCTCATGAAAGTATTTGGGACCTCTTCTCATGAACAGTGGCACTGTGATTTTGTTAATGTGTCCCAAACTTGAGTTCCCACAGTGACCGTGCCATTCTGTGCCAGATGTACGAAAACACAGATCGGGCAAAATTTGAAGAATGACAGCTGTACCATTCATAAGGAGATGTGAAGAGAGAGGACTGTGTTGAAAATCTGCAGTGAAAATATTAAAAATGCTCAAACTTCCAAGTGTACGTGGAAACTGTGCAACACATGCGTGTAACACAGTCATTTAGTGGAATTATTTCACCAAATTTTCAACGTAGGCATTTTGTGACCTCTGCTCATGAACACTGTCACTAAGATTTTCTTAATCTGTCCCGAACATTGATTTCCCACAGCGACCACACTATTCTGCACCAGATGTGTAAATGCATATTTCAGGCAGGATATGAAAAATGACAGCTGTACTGTTCATAAGGAGGTGTGAAAAAATGCCAGTGTTAAAAATCTGGAGTGAAGATATTACAAATGCACGAAATTGTGAAGGTGCATGGAAACTGCGCAAGGTACGCTCGTAACACAGTCATTTCATGGACTTTTGTCACTAAATTTTCAACAGAGGCATTTTAGCACCTCTGCTCATGAACAATGTCACTGTGATTTTCTTAATCTGTCCCAAACACTGACTTCCCACAGCAACCGCGTTATTGTGTGCAGGAAGTGTGAAAAAACATTTTGGCCAGGATGTGAAAAATGATAGCTGTACTGTTCATAAGGAGATCTGAAAAAATGCCAATGTTGAAAATCCTGAGTGAAAATACTACAAATTTGCGAAGTTATGAGGGTGTGTGGGAACTGCACAACGCACGCTCGTAACACAGTCATTTTACGGACATTTGTCAGCAAATTTTCAACATAGGCGTTTTAGGACCTCTGCTCATGAACAGTGTCACTGTGATTTTCTTAATCTGTCCCGAACACTGATTTCCCACAGCAATGGCGCTATTCTGCGCCGGAAGTGTGAAAACACATTTTGTCCAGGATGTGAAAAATAACAGCTGTACTGTTCATAAGGATGTGTGGAAAAATGCCTATGTTGAAAATCTGGAGTGAAAATATTACAAATTCATGAAGTTACGAGTTTGCGTGGAAACTGCACAATGCATGCTTGTAAAACAGTCATTTTTTGGATTTTTTTCACCAGATTTGCAAAATAGGCTTTTTGAGAGCCCACCTCATGAACAGTGGCACTGTCATTTCATTACTCGATCCCAAAAGGTGATTCCACGCAGTGACCGCAAAATCACCATTCGGGACCGAATAATGGCATGACAGTGATGGAATTCATGAGGAGGGGTCCCAAATAACAGTGGTCTAAGGCTCTGAGCTGCAAATTTGGTGACATCCAGCAGACCATACCTGGGTTTGAATCCCACAGCTTCCACTTGCACACTGTGTGACCCTGAGCAAGTCACTTAATCTCCTTGTGCTCCCAGGTCGCTCCTGTAAAAAAGCTTTCAGCTTAGTGTGCTATAACTGGTTAAAAAACAACTAAAAAATAAATAAATAACCCCATGTTGAAAATTTGGTGCCAAAAGTAAAAAAAAATGGCTGAGATATCCACATAAGTTGAAAAAACCCTATTTATGCCATTATACAGCTTACCAGCATTTCTTCAGTTCACGGTTGGCTTTGAAGAGTGCAGACGTGTTCCTGGTCCACCGAAGATTGTCGCGCCAGGCTAAGGAGGTAAGTATGGGGTGAGGGGACGTGTGGGACGGTGATGTGCACAAAGGGAGGACAGGGGTTGGGGTGGGGGCACGAGAGACCGCGAAGGACCATTTTCTTTGTTTCAGGGACACAAATTAAGCTAAGGATGTCGCAGGAAGTTTTCTTTTTTTTTTTCATGTTTGTTTTTTGCACACTGGGGTGAGCTCCCAGTGTGCCACTTGCATTTTGGGGGAGGGGGGACTGAAGCTGATGGGGATTGGGTCCCCCGTCAGCAAAGAAAGACTGTTTGGGGCGGCATGATGCTGATGGGGATTGGGCACCCCCTTGGCACACAACAAATGGGGGGGACATTATGCTGACAGGGAGTGGGGTCCCCCGTAGGCAAATGAACTGGGTCGGGGGCATGCTAATAGGGCGATTGGGCACCCCCCTTTGGCTTTCATGGGGCACTGAGGTGGTGGATATGCTGCCGCCATGTTGACAGGAATGTTACACCAGGCAAGGTACCTTTGTTTATGTTCTTAAACATCAGCATTTAAATTACAGCAGTACAGTGCTGAAGTATCAAGGGTTGTTGTTTTTTGAATTACAGTACAGACCAGCTCTGACATATATTGTGTATAAATTAGCCTCCGAAGCAGCCAGTACTAGTAAGTATACACTGTATGTAAAGTAGCACTGAAGCCACCAGTATTGGGGATCATGGGGCTCTCCCAGCTGGCACTGAAAGTCACTAGTTTAAAATTTGCTTGTCTGGCAACATTAGCAAAACTGCTGTATTGCTTAAGATGTAGTGGGATTTTCCACACTCTTACTGGAGTGCTAAAACATACTGTAAGGTTAGGTGTTCTAAGATAACGAAAGCTCCAAGCCCTTTCTGCTACGGTAAATATCCATAGAACAAGAGGCAGGTGTGCACAATGCTTTTGGGAGCCCGTAGCTCTGCTGAGGGTTGCTTGCCCTCCAATCCTTTCAACAGAAAAAACAAGCAGGCAAAGCACTCACCAGTCTTCTGCATTTAAAAAAATCATGGAATCAAGGTTTCAAATATAAATCTCCACTTTTATTTGCAGGATTTACAGACGTTAGTGTGGAACACTACCACACCAAAACCCAAACGCTTCGACACACGGTCTTCCTGAGGAGGTTTACAGTAAATACTAATGATTCTTGACGCAACACTTTAAATTGTGTATTGCAGTTCAGTCCATGAAAGTAAAACAAAAACATGTCCCTTCTGTCTAAGGGCACTGAAAATGTTTCTATTTCTGCTCCGCTACATGATTTGTTATTGTTCTTATTCTCTAATCATCAGGGGAAAAGTAAACATTCTAGTGTGTCTGTAGTGCATCTCTTGTTTATATCTTGTAGTTCATAGCTATTACAAAGCATCTACTTGTTATAACCAGTGTCATGATTTCCATTAAACTCCAGATCTGGCTTATTATTTCATGATACAGCAATATATTATAAACCAATTTAGTTTGTTTTCAAGTATACACCCACTGTATTTATGTATAACAAGGCTGCCATTTAAAGCTCTGTGATAAACAGTGCTCCCTCTTAAAATTCTGTTACAATGTCTGATATGTATTAGTCTGGAGACGAAAGATCCCATGTTTATATACAGTATGTTCATCTCGTGGGTGATATTATAATCCTGTGCTAAAGGTATTTCTAGTAAAATGACATTCCCTTTCACCTTGTTATTTTTTCTTTTCTCATTGATTCAAGGTTTACAAGGGTGCTGTGACAGAGAAAAAGATAGAGGCAGGTTAAAGCTAGTCCTGGATACTTGTTCATACAACTATAGAATATTTTTTGTGTGTCACTTTTATATAACTTAAAAATTGTGAACGGCAGTGCACTTATCTAAGGGTAGGGGAGCATAATATTCCTTATTTATAAGAAAGGTTCTATTCATTCATCAAAACTGTACAGGCTTCTTAGTTTAATATATATATATATCTCAAAACATTTTCTGCAGAATAATACTCAAAGAATTGTTAACCATGGTCAACACTGATAACCTGCTACATGAAACCCAATACAGCTTCAGGGAAGGCCTTTCAGTGCTCCAACATTTTTATTTACCAGCAGCATTTGACAGTATTATTAGTTATAAACTGTTATAGTAAAAATGTTGGTTTATTGGAAAGAATCCTGTTCTCTTGGACATCATTATTAGACTACATAATTCAACCTGGACCCAGATTAAATGTAATCAAGAAGATAAATTAACAGGTACAATTAAAACTAACTATGGTGTTCAACAAGGATGCATCCTGATGCCCATTCTGTTCAGTCTCTGTTTAAATGAAATGTTACTGCAACCTTAGATTCCAGATCCTCTCCTCCAAAAGAATTGGGGAGGTTCCAATTTATCTGCATTAATAGAAACAGAATCTGATGGCAGATAAGGACCGCTTGGTCAACCCAGTCTGCCCATTTTTCCCTACCTACAGTAACACTGCAGACCCTAATCGATCTCTGGTTCTTTCTCCCTCCCCCATTCCTTCCCACTAAGATACTCTTATGCCTATCCCATGCATTCTTGAACACCACTCCCCCCACTGCATTTACCCCCACTATCTCCACTGGAAGACTGTTCCAGGAATCCGCCACTCTTTTTGTGGAGAAATACTCCCTAACATCTCTCCTGAATCTACCCCCTCCAGCTTAATGGCGTGCCCCCTTGTTCTTGAGTTCTTATTTTTCTGAAAAATACTTCCTGTCTGTATCTTATTTACCCCCATGAGGTATCTAAAGGTCTCTATCATATCTCCCTCCTCTCTTCCAGGGTGTACATTTTGAGGTCCTTTAGTCTCTCCTCATAGGGCATTTGATGCAGACCCTGCACCATTTTAGTTGCACTCCTCTGGACTGCCTCCACTCTGTCTATGTCCTTCTGGAGATAAGGGGCCTGATTCTAGAAGGGCTTTTTTTTTTATTAAACCCAGCTGCCATTCCCTTGATCACTCCTCGAGTTTTCTCAGGTCTCTTCTTATCCTTTCCACACACACACACCTCCACCACAAACCCCAGAGTGTCCACCCTGTTGCTGTTCTTATACAGATGATCTAGTTTTAAAATCAAAATCCTTGTTGGGTATTAAAAGACAGGTAAGGAAACTAGTTGAACTCTGCAGAATTAACTCCTTGGAAAAAAAAAAACACAGAATAAATGTAATTATTGATATCTGATGATACTAGTAAGAAAAAGGAAACATCAGCTTTATCTATAAACAACAACAAACCCCGTAGTGTCTTACATTATAATTAGGAGTACATTTTAATAGTAACTTGAATTGGTCAGCACATATTAAAATCCTTGCATGAAAGATTACGTTGGCATTGATTGCTCTAAAAAACTTCAATCTTAGGTATCGAGGAAGATCGGCAAAAGGAATAATCTCAGTTCTGAATGCAAAACTCAAAGTACCGTTTTTATATGCCGCAGAGATATGGGGCGATGGGGATTGTACAACTCTTGAGAAAGCCTTGAACAAGGGCTTTGGATTTATTCTCCAAACTCCTACTTGTGCTCCTATCTCTGCACTTAGGGCAGAATTGGAAAAGTACTCCATTTCTACTCAGAAAGAGAACAATAATGTCTGTTTTAGACATATACTTGCTACTTGATGCGAGAGTACCCAGTGTCATTGAGGCATAGGTCAGGAAGCAAAGGCAAACCAGGAGAATTTAAAAAATACACAAGTAGCATTTTATTTTTTATCAATCACAATAAAATAAAAAAAAATAAAATTGTTCAGGATAGCTCTTGATACAAGCAGAAGTCCTTTTTTTTAACCAGGAGTAACACACTAAGCTGAAAGCTTGTTTACAGGTGTGATCTGGGAGCACAAGGAAGCTAAGTGACTTGCTCAAGGTTACATAGCATGCAAGTGGGGGCTGTGGGATTCAAACCCAGGTCTCAACCTATGCTGCCTCCCAGTCCTTCATCTAATAGTCTCTTTAAAATCTTCAGTTCTATCTCTAAACAAAACATTTTTCTCATTTTTATAAGGTGTTTTTCTTTGCAATTAAATTCTGCATCCTGGTCTTGTAAATTATACCACGTGTGTTCCACAAAATATATTAAGTCTCTGTCAGTTTCTTTCCTGTGCTAGCTTAAAGGGTACGTTAGTCTTCATAACAGGTGCAACCAAATAAGACATCCTGTCCCAGGGATGATTTTCTGCTGATAATTCTGCAAAAAAAGCTTGTGGAGTTCAAAATGCACCCCAAGGTTAACCCCTAGTGTTTCTGTATACTTTGCAAACTAAGAGATCTCAGTTTCACATAAAGATTCTCATACTGTATATTTTTTTAACCACAGAGATGCAAGAGAAGAAAAAGGAATAGAAACAACAAGTGAAGGAAGGAAGGAAACAGGGAAATTGTGGGACCAGAGTGGCCAACTCCTAGGTGCCACAAGGAAAATTTGATTGCGCAATCAGACAGTCAAGAGATAGACAAGTGACAGAATGGGAGAGGACAGAATAGATCTTTACTTTTAACTCTTTGCATAACAAATGGAACAGGGTCTTACTCAACCCTGTCACACTCAGCAAATGTTTTGAGGAAGAAGTATCATACTGAGATAAAGGCTTTTGTCTTAAGGAGCATGAGCTACGTTAAAGAGGTGATTTCACCTTTGGGTTTGTTGATATATGTCATACTCCTAGAGTCGAGTTGTTTTGAAAATTAAACAGATGTAGGAACAACATAGCCCAACAGGATTTGGCAAAAATTAATGCATCTAGAACTAGTACATAAGATACTAAAAAAGCATTTTCTTATTAACAGTATTTAAGGTATTCCGTGATATGGGCAAGTCAGATTGAGCAACTCAATTAGACCGCCCGTGATAAGAATGAGTGTGAAAGGATAGCGAGGGGTGGTAACAGTGAGTGTGAGAGTGCAAGAACTGCGACGGGAAGAATACAGCAACTGTGATAGGGAGCTATTGTGAACGAGGATATGGTATGCTGTTTGGCCAGGTAGTTCCCAGCTGTTCATTTGGTGTTGTGGTACCAGTCACTGCCTCTGGTATGGGAGGACCCGGGTTTGGAGTTAGCTAGGTGGGTGGGAATATGTTTTGTTCTGTTGGTTGGGTACCTAACTTTTTTGTTTTCGCATTCCCCGACCTTCTGAATTTGTGCTCTATACCCCCGACCTCCCAAATGTGGTTCCCCTGTCCACAGGTTGCCCCCCCAATGTTCTCTCCCCTGATGACTTGATCCCCCCCCCCAAATAGCCGCCTCCCAAATTTTCCCCTATACCCCAGTGTCAGCCCCACCCTCCCGAGTTGATTATAATAATAATGGAGTGCAGGGGCCATAACCCCTCATAAAAATTTTAGTACATATCGCCCCTGTAGAGACTGTTGAGGACCATTGCTCTTTATGGTTCCGCTGTAATGTACTGTTGCCATTCTTGAATTCGGTGATGTGCACTTGCTCATTTTAAGATCGCTATTTGTGGGGGGTCACGTGATGCGCGCAGGTAAGACGCAGCAATCTCAGCTCCGCTCGCCAGCTCCTAATTAATAGCCTTTTTTAGGCCTTTTTAGTCATTCTTACCATCAAAAAACCGGTCATCCCCACTGAGGAGTTCACCTACAAGAAAGCGATTCTGATAGCTTGCATTCAGGTCGTACAGCACGCTTTAATCGGGGATCCTGATGATTGACTACCATGGAGGCTAACATGCAGCCTGCAGGGCCCTCATATACTCCTCCAAACACACCGGAAAAGTCTAAGGCAGCTAAGAGATCCAAGACTCAGTCACCCATGGCTCTGGCTCCCAAAGCAACACCACCGCCAATCCTGCTCACAGAGGAAACGTTTCTAGCCGAAATGTTCCCCTTAAAAGCATTGCTGGGGATTACAAAGCAGCTCACCAGTTTGCAGCAGATATCTGAGTCTCTGTCCCGCCGGAAGGGGGATGTTGAAGCGCGGGTGAGCTCCCTTGATGACTGGCACTCCAGACAGGAGTCTGACACCACAGCAATTTGCCGCAAGCTCACAAAGTTGGAGGTGAAAATAGAAGACCTTGAGGGTCATAGCAGGAGGAATAACCTTATCCTCAGGCTTCCAGAGGGGGCTGAAGGGCTAAACTCTGTTCTATTCACACAGAAATTTTATGAGATGATAGCTGGGCCGTCACCCAACGGACCCAGCTATGTCATTGAGAGAGCTCACAGGGCGCTGTGCCCGATGCCTGCCCCTAATTCCCCACCTCGCCCTCTCATATTTAAGGTGCTGAATTACTTGGATAAAATGCACATCTTGGCAAAACTCCGGGAGATGAAGGAAATTCTTTTGAAGGGGGTCAAGCTGCGCATCTCCCAAGACCTTCCCAAATCAATTAGATTAAAACGGGATGAATACAAATACATCACTGCCAAGCTAATGGCAGCTGGCCTTTGCTTCAAGATGTTATACCCTGCTTAGTTACAAATCCTCCATCAGGGTTCCCCAGGATCTTTTGATTCAGAGGCTCAAGCAGGAGGTGAACTATCCACTCTGTTCCCAGACCTGTTCCAGGCCCCGAAGTGATCTGTATACGTTTGAAATTGGGCATCTTTAGAGTCAAAACTTGGACTGTCGTAGAGACCCGCTATTTTGGAAAATTAACCCCATGGTGTACTCAGACTGTCGCTACTTCACTCCTCGAGAGGACCATCTGACCTCAACTCTTTCTCCTAGCTTCCCCCTCCCTTTGCCGTCTAGAATAAGAGATATCTGTGGGAAGAATGCCATCAGTGACTATACCCTGCAGCACAACCTAATGCACCCTCACTGCTCAGGCCTATGTGAAACTGCAGCACTATGTAAGAGCCATGGACACTTTCGTGAAAGAGGGAAGGCAGGTCCTCAAGGGGGGTCAGTGGGGCTGGGAAGCTTCGTGGGGCTGGAGGTTTCTCCATGCACCTCTTGTGATGGCGTACTTATGCGGCTCCTTGCTAACCTTGCACACACATAGACCCTGGAGATTTACAAGGCACGATCCACTCCAGGACCTCTCCTTTTCTTTGGCCCAAGGGTACTCAATGTGTCATGGGGTGGAATCGGTACTTTAC
Source organism: Neoceratodus forsteri (assembly GCA_016271365.2). NCBI lineage: Eukaryota > Metazoa > Chordata > Ceratodontiformes > Ceratodontidae > Neoceratodus > Neoceratodus forsteri. The sequence goes on from CM057449.1 coordinate 1,309,702,739, forward strand.
CTCACTCCCTAACATGGCTGCCACTTGCAGGGACTCCCTCAAACTGGAAATAATCTCGGTAGGACCATACCAGATGGACAGTGGGAGGTTGGGAGGACAGGTAACCCAGCCCCTCCCCACGGTCTACTTTGACTGGTGAAAGGCTGAGCATATTAAAAGATTAGACTGGGGGCAGTATGTCCTTGAGCGAAGGATTGTTCCTGTATTTAGCCCAGACAGCCCTGAGCCTTTAAAAGTGTTTGCCCTGGGGGAGATCAGGTGAGGGCAGCCCCAATAACTCCATGTGAAGCCCTAGGCCAGAATTGACTATGGTAAAGGGGCTGCCTGTGAGAGTGTGCCAAGCAGAGAGCTGTGGAGGTAATCTAGCCCCGGGTACACCTGGCCTCGGGGACCGTACCTGGAGGATTTCTTGTCCTTTTAGTGAAAGTCCTTGTAGGCTCGCATTAGCGCACCCTGGGGTAAACCCTATCGGCTGTACTCCCTGTTCTTCTGGCAGTGGTCCTGGGAATTCTTTACTGGCGTCAATTTCCTTGGGACACCTTGAACAGTAATATGGACATGCGAACGTATCAGCAATTTGATCCCTTAGACTTATTATTTAGAAGCATTATTAGAGCATTAAAGGTTATTAAATTCTCTTCAGGTTATCATTTACTTATGAGCTTGGGGGGAGAGAGCCCGCTCTGGTGGAAGAAGGCATCACAGACAAGCATAATCTGGTAGAGCGGCCTTTAGGGCCAGGGTAAGGTGCATGTACATAGTTGCTGGAGCGGGGGGGATGGGGGGAGGGAGGGCCTTCTTGGGACGGTAGTTTCAAATATCTTTAATGGTTTCTCACAATATAGTAGGGGGCTGGGGAGTATGGAACGGGGTAAGAGAGGAAGGATGGGACGACTTGAATACTGGAGCTTACAGGCAAGCATTGTGCTACCACGAGAAGACTTGGGCACCGACACCCGATAGGAATCGACATGGGCTCAATATTTCACTTTTTATCCTGGAACATCATGGTAGCTAACAATAAACATAAATGCCATACGATCCTTAGACATCTATCTAAATACCACTCCCAGGTGGTATTCTTGCAGGTAACCCATTTAAAATGGGAAGACATTTTGCTCTTTTGTAAGGAATGGGTTGGCCAAGTTTTTGGGGCCGGGTCCAGTAACAAAAAAGGAGGAATGTGCATCCTGATTGACAGGAAGACCCCCTTCCAGCTCGTAGATGAGCATGGAGATTCTGACAGCCTCACGGATGTGTTGTTGGGAGGTATATACGGTCCAAATGCTGACTCACCCGGGTTCTTTGCCAATCTCATAGCGCACCTTTCTCTAGCCTCATATCCTTTTATTATATTAGGAGGGGACTGGAACCTGGTATACCAAAATGATGTAGACAAATCCAGGGGACGTAAAACTGGGCTTCCACTGGCCCAGAGAGGCCTCCGGGAACTGATGGACACGTTTGGGTTGTGTGACCCCTGGCGTCTCCTGCACCCCATGAACAAACAATACATCTTCCACTCTCTTCCCCACAACTCCTTCTCTAGAATAAATTATTTTTTTACCTCCATGGCAGGCCTTCCCGGATTAGTAGCGTGCACCATCTTTCCCATGGTACTGTCAGATCATCTTTCCAACGGTACTGTCAGATCATGCCCCGATACTTCTGGAGCACTCCTTAGGGGCCAACTGACAGGGGTACAGTCTGGAGGTTTAATCCAGGGCTCCTGCAAGACCGTCAAGTCACCCAAACCCTCTCCGCAGTCATATCAAACTCTGTTAAGGAAAACTGTGGTTCGGTTGCCTCGATGGATGTGCTTTGGTGGGCGTCGAAATGTGCAGTTAGGGGGGAGTGCATCCGCATTGCCTCTAAAAATAGGAAAGCGAAGGAGGCCTCCATTAAAGAGATGCTGGACCATATCAGGGAGCTGGAATGAATGCTCTCCTCCTCCTCGGAAGAGGGGGTCTGGGCCAAACTCAGTGCCCTTCAAGCTCAATATTTTGTGGTTTTGGCTGCAAAAGCGGACCTGGCGCTACAAAGAACCAAATGTTGATATCTTGAGTCAGGAGAGAAAGCGGGTAAAGTGTTGGCCATGAGACTTAGGCAATTGGAAGCACACAGCATAGTGCAGAGCATCCAGCCTGCAGGGGCGGCCCCATGCTTACCAAGCCCAGAGAGATAGCAGAAACCTTTAAGCAATTCTGTGAGTCCCTCTATTTGGCTTCTACTGAGGCCCCGCCAGATTCCTTTTTAATAGATCAACTTCTGGAGCCCATAGCCCTGCCCTCCCTCTCCCAAGCTCAGCAAACAGTCCTGAGTACCCCCATCTCGACTGAAGAGGTTAAACAGGTAAATAAACAATTGCCTAAGGACAAGGCCCCAGGCCCTGGTGGGTTTAACAATTAATAATAATAATAATTTTATTTATAAAGCACCTTTCAAAATGTCAAGGTGCTGAACAATTTCAAACAATCCAAAACTCTAAATAAAAATCATAAAACATCCATAAAAATCAGCATATCATCCAAATATCATATAAATAATAAAATCCAGAGATTAATACAATAACTTAGTTATCTAAAAAGGCCATATTCCATAGATATGTTTCTAAGTCTTTCTTAAATAACTCCACAGAGGTGCACTACCGTAACCGGCATGGTAGAGAGTTCCAAAGAGTGGGTGCAGCATGCGAAAATGCTCTGCTGCCAATTCATTCTGTGCGGCCTTTGTGGAGGAGCTGGCTCCTTTTCTCTCTCAGCTTTTCAATTCTTTGCAATCCTCTGGAATCTCGGACTTCTCACTAATCCAAGCCTGGATCTCTGTCATCCCGAAACCAGGGAAATCCCCTTTGGCACCAGGCAACTATCAACCCATCTTGCTGTTGAATGCAGATATAAAGATACTAACCAAGATCCTGGCAAACTGCCTCCTTCAGGTCTGGCAGAGCCTAGTTAGTACCTCCCAGGTAGGTTTTGTGGCAGGACAACTTTCTTCGGATCACACGCGCAAGATACTTCACCTCATGGCCTCTGTCCGAAACTGCCCTCTTCCCTCAGTCTAGGTCTTGCTCAATGCCAAGAAGGCATTCGATCGGTTCTCCTGGCTGTTTCTCTTTGCAGTGCTTGACAAATTCAGCTTTCCCTCTAAATTCTGCAACCGGATCTGCGCACTGTATGCTCGTCCTATAGCTCAGGTTCGCTGTAATGGAGTCCTCTCTACCCCCTTTCCCGGCATACCAGACAAGGCTGTCCCCTTTCCCCATTTCTCTTTAACCTTTATCTCGAGCCCCTGATCCATCTGTTGCAATTTTGCCTAGCAGTCCAAGGTATTCGGGTGGGTTAGACTGCGTTTCTGTTATCGGCATATGCTGATGACCTGTTGTTGCATCTAGAAAATCGCCAGCAGTCAATCCCAGCAGTGATAACCATCATTAACCGCTTCTCGGAGTTCTCCGGCTATAAACTAAATTTGGAAAGAACCTGCATCATGCCTCTTAATTATCTAGTCCAGAAGCACTGGATTACGGATCTGGGTCTGACCTGGGAACCAGGAGTCCTTACTTACCTGGGCATTAAGCTCTCACAGAACCTCACACAACTCACTAAAATTAATCTTTTCCCTATTATTCAGGTGATTAAGGCTGATCTACTGAGATGGAGACACCTTCCTCTCGCCCTATGGGGACGGATCAATGTTATTAAAATGAATGTGCTCCACGCCTTTTATACCCTCTCACTATGATTTACCCTTTACTCCTGAAAAAATGGTTCAGCCTGCTGCAATCTCTGGTGTCCGACTTCCTCTGGCAAGGGAAAGTGGTTTGACGGGCCTATACCAAACTGACCTTTCCGAAGAATGTGGGAGGTCTGGGCCTGCCGAATTTCTTTGTTTATTACTGTGCAATTCATTGTAGTAACATTTTCGTTGGGGTGTAGACAAGATCACATATGGCGCTGCAGAATACTTTCCTCAATGGCTAACTCTAGAGCAACAGCTTTGCCAGACCTATGGACTCGATTTGAAATCCCTCTTACACAACAATCTGTCAGTCTTGCTGAGGGTTTTAAGGGCATCTCCTCTATGGTGGTCTGTCAAAGCCCTATGCTAAATCAGCTCCTTCCTCTTCCTGGATCTGTCTAAGGACGTGGACCAACCGATTCTGGGAAATCTGCACTTTAAGATTGCGGGCAGCGCTATACCAAGCAGTTTTGGCCCTAAGCTACTTGAGTGTAGGCAGGCATACTCCCAAGCTTCTCCATGGTGTGCAATGTTATTTAAGGGGGGTAGCAAATAGGCTCTGAACTGCTTCCTTTTTCCATGAAAACTAACAAAGAAAATACTGAACCTTTCTGTAATTTTATTCACTGGAGTCAAAACTAGAAGGACTGGTCACTAATACTCTCTTTGCATCCCAAGAACAATGCAACTTTACAGGCTCTGGGCTGGTACATGGGTGTCTTAGGGAACAATGCATGGCATTTGTATTTACCCATACATGGCAACAACCACTGTCATGAGATACAAAAGTTGTATTTATTGTGCCAAATGAGGCAACAAACACGGTCCTGGTGTACATTTGTATATTGTCTGGCTACACCCGGGGAGGGGAGCTCACCCTAACAAGGGGGGGGGTGTTAGCAGTGAGTCCACTTGGTGTGCAGATCTGAAATCCCTGGCTACACCCCTGCTAAGCTATAGGGGGCACCACTCTCCTCCCTGCTGCATTTTGGGCCACCTGAGGTCAGGACAGGACAGAACATCCAGTTGGAATACTCGATTTCAGGTGGCTTAGCCTTCAACCAAGATGGCAGCATAATTTCTCGGCTCCCTAACTATGGGCTTATATCCTACAACATCCTGCACTAGGGGATTTATTGTCACTCCCTAAAGGCACAAGAATCAGAAGAGGGACTTACCTACTACATTGCGAAGTCCTTATTTTCTTCTTTCCTGGGTAGCATAGGACTTTTGGAGCTCTCTCCTAGGCCTGCGGCCTGCAGGATGGCATTTTCCTTTCCAACCTCAGCCGACCCTGCAAAAATGGAATTAATGTTTAATCAACTGACGGCACAGATGATCCAAATGACTTTGGCTCTAAACAGTAACACTCAAACACTACAGGCTATTGAAACATGGCTGTTCCATACTAAGAGGCATCTTAAGGCTCACGACTCAGCCCTGCAAGACCTTACTGCTACTACCCAGGAACAGGCCCACCTTATCCACCTCCTCCAGGACAAGGTAGATGACCTCGAAAATCATAGCCACTGCAATAATTTGCGATTTCTTTGCTTCCCTGAGGGGGCTGAGCAGTGAGATGCAATCCGTTTTCTCCAGGACACATTGCCACAGACTCTGGGCCTCCCACCTGCAACTTCCCACCACACACTAGCACCGACACCTAAACAAGGGGAGCACCCACACCCAATTCTGGCCCATTTCCTCGATTTTAGACAAAAAGAGATGGTTGCAGCGGCGGCCAGGGACAAAAGATCAGTTAACTGTAATGGTAGCACTGTCCAAATATATCAGGACTACTCAAGGGAGCTAATTGGGAGGCAGTATAGCGCAGTGGTCTAAGGCTCTGAGCTGCAAATCTGGTGACATCCAGCAGACCAGACCTGGGTTTGAATCCCACAGCTTCCACTTGCATACTGTGTGACCCTGAGCAAGTCACTTAACCTCCTTGTGCTCCCAGGTCGCTCCTGTAAAAAAGCTTTCAGCTTAGTGTGCTATACCTGGTTAAACAACTAAATAAAAAAATCGAAAGGCGCAAGGAGTACATGGTCTGCTGGAAAATCCTCCATGCCAATCACATCACTTTCTCTCTCTGATACCCGGCAACCATTCAGGTGGTTATTAATGGGGCCCCTATCCTCTTTTCCACCCTGACAGTCTCCTGGATTACCTTCGCAAGGAGTTCCCCAAAGACTTTCAAAACCCGGAGCTCTTTCAACCCCCTTATGGCTCCTCTGACTCCCTGAACCGCATGGAAGAGTCATGCAGCTCCCCGCCACATTCTCCCAAGTCCCAGATTTACAGGTTTAAAGCTCCCCTTCCTCATTGGAACAAACAGCGCCACTCGCCGCAGTGGCATGAGAGGAGACAGCACCCGATTACCAGACAGATGGGTGACGCAGCCCCTGCACCAGAGGAAGAAACCCTGCAACAGTACCACTCCCCAAACAAATTTGCTCCTCTACTGACCCTGTTGGAAGATTCCCCACAGGAGGAAGACTGCTCGGTCCTCCCTCTACCTGCGGATGCATCAAAATCCTGGGCCGCAGTTGTGGCAGCAAACACTCAGCGTGTCTTAGTTGGGGAATCAGGCTCTGGCCCCCCTCAGTCCATCTTGGTGGCTGGTGCAAGACCGAGAAGCATCGGAGCGCTAACCCCCACTTCAGACCACTGAAGCACCATCCTGAACAGCTCTTGAAGTAAGTGGCTCACTTTGTTCTGTTTTCTCCCGTTCGGGATGCGAACTGAGGCTGGGGCCCTCCTATAGCACAAGAACCTCTTCCCCGATTGCTCTGAGTTGGGAGCTAAAGGCAGGCCTACTCAGTCATGCGATGTTACAGCAAGAACCACTGATCATAGTAGGCCATGCGCACACTGGGACTAGAGACCTTTAATGTTAGTAATATCCTTTGATACAGTGCTATGTACAAGAGACCCCCTCAGGGTTCTTTTTTTGGGGGGATCTCTGTTTCTCTTTGTGTCATGAATGTTAAAACTGTGGGCCGTAACTGAATTTTGTTGGTCCCGCTATACAGTTGTCAGTATGTACCTGATCTCACCCATACCCATCTCTTGAGAGGCTGAGTGCTCCAGCTTTGCTCTCACCTTTATTTCCTATTAGCAATATCCCCCCACCCCGACCCACGTCATCTATGGACCCCTGGGACTCAGCCTCTGCACACCCCTTTAAGGCTTGAACTGGGGATCGGGCATGAACTTAACTGCTGCCAAGTCCCCCATATTCGCTTCTAGGCTCCAGCATCAGGGTCATAATAAGAGATCTGCTAACAGCAGGCGGTATATCCCCATCTCTCAGCATGCAGTCTACTATTATGGTGCCTAACCTTCCCGCCCCTCACGGCCTAGGGGGTATGGGAACTGCTCCCTTATTCATCCCCCGTTGTGTATCCCACAGGGGGAAGGAGTGTTACAGACTATACCCCAATGAGTGATAAGCAGTAACCTGCCTGCTCTCTTCTGGTACCCACCCCACGAGAGGGAGGTGGATGGCCTTGGCAGCTAGTCTGCCGGCATAACCACCCCCTTCCACCTACAGAGTTGGCAAAGTTCCTTACAGTTTTTGTACATAGTTGGAAGATGTTTCGGGCCATTAGCCCAAATAGTTATTATGTTTATTGCGAAGACTGGGTACCTACTAATTATGCTTATGTTTTAAGTGAGGTATGGCTTGTCTATGCTCGGTGGTCGAGTGACATCTGGGTTTTCTTCTGGGAATGGGCAACTGGTCCCTCAGACTCTACCCCTAAACGGTCCATAATGTTGTTTTGCACTCTTCACTCCTTCTGGGGCCATGGGTGACCTCCACGCTTACACCTGGAATGTACGGGGCTTAAACACCCCGTTAAAGCGTAAACAGGTGTTATCTCATCTGAAGAGGCTGAGTGCCACACTAGCCTTCCTGCAAGAAACTAAACTTACAAAACAGGACCACGCCAATCTGGCTAGACACTGGGTGGGGCAGGTCTTCTCCTCATCCTCCTCAAAAAAGAGAGGGTTTGCCATACTCTTCCATAAGTCATTCACCTGGTCCTCTGTGCAAGTTCGGACAGATTCCCATGGCAGATGGGTACTAGTGCTGATGAAAACCCTGAATGGCCCTCTGCTCTTAGGCTGTACCTATGCCCTGAACGAGGATGATCCCTCTTTCTTTCATGCATTGGCTCAGGAGTTGAGCTTCCTTACTCCTAACCCCACACCCACCATCCTGGGTGGAGATTTTAATCTGGTCTTGGTGCCCCAGATGGACCATAGTGCCCCTACCCTCGTGCAGCATCCCAAAGGCCGCCAGGCTGTGCAGCACCTGAAGGCAGAAGCTGGCCTGACCGACATTTGGAGGACCTTTCACCCACAGGAGAAGAATTACTCCTTTACTTCCTCATTGCACAGATCACATAGCCGGCTGGACTTCTGGCTGGTATCCACGGATGTCTGTCAGACGGCAGTTGATTCGGTGATCCAACCCAAGGTGATATCGGACCATGCTCCAGGTGCACCTGCATATTCTTTGTGGCTCGCCATCTTCTAAATCGGTCACCTGGAAACTAGACCTCCTTCTCCTCAAGGACCCTGAGTTTGTACAGTGGGTAATCTCGGAAACTGCCTCCTTTCTGGCAGATAACCCCCCTCAGGACACTTCCCCAGGTATCATGTGGGAGGCTTTTAAAGACACCCTACGTGGGGCTATAATGGGGTTCGCTTCTGGGCGCCGGAAAAAGTGGAAGTACCTATTGGTGTCCTTGGAAGCAAAGCTCAAGACCCTGGAGACCCAGGCCAAGCGGACCCCCCCACTTGAAGCCAGACTGCCCACTGAATAAGGAACTGCTCTCAACTCATATGGAGATTAATGACCTGCTAACTCACAAGGCCAAAACTGCAATATTGAGATTGCGACACCACTACTGGGAGGGTGGGGAGAAAACTGGCAAACTGCTGACCTACTGACTGCGTAAGCAGCAGGCGGAACATTGTATCTCTGGTCTGCAAGACTAGACAGGCCTAACATGCACAAACTCACAGCTTATAAATGCCATTATGAAGCAGTTTTACTCTGAGCTTTATTCTTCCACCAGAACCCAGAATGCTGAAACAGTGGATCCCCTTTCTGGCATCTCTCCACCTCCCTACCCTTCCACCATCTCAGGCTGCAGAACTTGACCTACCTATTACCTCGGCTGAGGTCACGGCGGCTATTAAGACCCTAAACTTGAGTAAGACCCCTGGAGGGGACGGCTTCCCGGTCGAACTCTGGCAGATCCTTGCTCCTCAGCTCACCCCTCTCCTCTCCCAGGTCTATAATGAGGCCCTGAGTATGGGCATCTTCCCCCTACTTTTTGAGAAGCTGTTATCACCGTGTTCCCCAAAAAAGGCAAAGATCCTACTCTCCCCTCTAGCTATCGCCCAATATCCTTAATCAATACGGACAGTAAAATCTTTGCCAAAATCCTAGCCACTAGGCTCAGCCCACTCATTCCTTCCCTTATCCACCCATCGCAGGTAGACTTCGTGCCAGGGTACCCCAGTCGGGACCACATCAGGTCACTGGTCAATATTATTCACCAGGCTAAGACTTCCCTCACCCCAGCCGCAGCAATTGCGGTTGACTTTGAAAAAGCTTTTGACTCCCTGGAATGGGATTACCTGGAGAAGATTCTGCACCGTTTTGGCTTTGGGACCTCCTTTCGGAAGTGGGTGATGGGGCTGTATCAACAACATATGGCCAGAATTCGGACCAACGCAGTAATCTCCTTTCCTTTTCAACTTGGTAGAAGCATCCATCAAGGCTGCCCTATCCCCTCTCCTGTTTATTTTAGCAGTTGTGCCATTAGCGGCTGCTATTAGACAACACCCAGACATCCATGGGGTCACTATTGGGACACAGGCATGTGTCACACTTATGTATGCAGATAACCTATTAGACCCAGTAGAAGATGTTAAGGTAGCCTTCCCTGTGCTCCTTCACCTCCTAGCTGACTTCACGGAAAGTATCCGGTCTGAAGATGAACAAATCCAAACCAGAACTGCTCCTTCTCAACTCTCAATGTAATCAGAATAGTGTCTCTCCTTTGGGGCTTAAGTCAACCTTGAATTCCCTGGTCTATCTTGGTATCCATATCTCCTCCGACCTCTCTAAAATTTGGGATCTCAATATGAATCCATTAATCGCTGACCTTAGAACAGAACTGGACAGGTGGAAAATGCTCCACCTTATCTTAACTGGTAAAACTGCAGCTCTTAAAATGATCTCAGCTCCCAAACTTCTCTATTCCGTCTCTCACATTCCCTTGGCCCCCCCTGGAAAATGACTCCGCACCATAGACACTCTCATAGGGAATTTCCTTTGGGAATCAAAAAAACCTTGGTACAGCAGGGGCAAATTACGCTCCCACTGTAGGGCCGGGGGATGGGGTCTCCCGTGGTTTGAGGGATACGCATGGGCATATTCTATAGCACAATCCCTAAGATGGTTTGTAGCCCTCTCTTCTGAATCCCCACAGTGGCTTTATATGAAAAAAAGTCCATTGCACGAGTAAATACCTTCCCTCTGCTCATATATAACCCTCTACCTAAATCTCTACAGACCCATCCCACTATAGCGCCAGTGGTCCAGATTTGGAATAAAGTACATACCTGGATTAAAGCCAACCTCAAGCCTCATCTTTACACTCCTATTTTCAACAATAAGTATATATTGGTAGAGCATAAGCCCATCAATTAGCCTCATTGGGAGCGCGCAGGAATTAAATTCTTGGCCGACGTCATGGATGAGACTGGGCTGGGGTTACAGTCTTATCAAGATCTTGCTAAGACGAGAGGCCAGGGCAGAAGTGACTTCTGGAGGTACCTACAATTATGCAGCTCCCTGGCCTAATTCCTTAAATCGAGGCCAGCTAATTCGGCCACCTCTCGGGAACTATCCACCTGGCTCAAGCTCCCCAAGGGCCAAGCCAGTAAAGTCTATGCTGCTATAACAGAGACCATTCCCTCGCAGTCAGGAGAATCTGAACTGAAGTGGGAGAGGGCACTAAAGCTGAAGCTGGATGACAGTCAGTGGGCCTTATGCTGGAAATTGGCACACTCGAGTTACTCAGATGCATGCAGCAGACTTATCCAGAACAAATTGTTGCACCACTGGTGGGACACCAGAGGTACTGCATAAAGCTAATCTTCTGGACAATAAACTATGCTGGTGGTGCCAAGCCCAAACCGGAGACCTGTATCATATTATTTGGCAATGTCCACTGTTGGCCCCCTTTTGGAAAGCAGTTTGTCAGCTAGCTACCCAAACCCTAAATGTTGCGATTCAGCTGGATCCGCTGGTATGGCTCCTGGGTCTACCTCCACATGGAATCCGTCTCAAAGCTCATCAACTCCGCTGGCTAGCCCTGCTTAGTATCTCAGCCAAGTGCCTTATCCTGTGCTGGTGGTGGTCAACTGAAATCCTCTCTATTCCAGAACTTCAACATGCTCTCACACACCTGGCTTCACTTGACCTCATGTCTCACAATACAGCCGATACATTGGCAGCATACACTGCATGTTGGGCCCCCTTTCTAGCATATTTAAAACCTAGAACAGGGGTAGGATGAAGATATCAGTGGTCACGGTTATGGCTTCTCTCCTCCTATGTTCCCGGTATGATGGTCCCGGGCATAAGCTCAGTTTAGACAGCCATGCAACGTGCTATTACGCATACATAGCTATCAGTCCCCTTCGGATATTATGTTGGTACTAGGCAGACACCCAGTCTTGTTTTTTGGATCTGCATCACCGTTAGGCAGAGATATTAAGGGAGTCACACCTATTTTCTACTTCTTTAGTCCTTCATTGGACTTTCTATGCTTATAGGTTATGTGTTAGGAAGCTATAGATATCATTTGCAAGGATCCTTCTCTGCTAATGATGTATGTATCCTTTGGTTTTTGTTGAATGCATGTATGTAAACTGAAATAACTATTAAAAACTATTAACGGAATACTCGATTTCAGTGCTACATCCTTTCAAGCACCTACAGCTGCGGAAGGTGTTAGTGGACTTCCTGGGCCCACCTCCATGGGACTTCTCAGTGAACCCCTTGAAAGGATTTCTACTGGATCTGGCCCCCCAACCTCAAGTAATTTCTTCCTTCTATAAAGCCCTTCAAACTCATGTGCCCCATTACCCTCAAGTAGTGTGCTACTACTGGCAACAGGAATTCAATCTCTCCCACACTAGTGGAGAGTGGAAGAAGTTGTGGCAGCAACTGTACAAATTCATCAAACAGGATAGACTACGGTTCTTGCAGTTCTGTATCCTGCATAACCTATACTTCTCTCCCTTCCGACTACATCGGACGGGAAGATTGAATTCCCCCTTATGCACTGCCTGTCAAAAAGCGGATGGAACGATTAAACATCTTTTCTGGACTGTGACAAGGTGGCACAATTATGGCAAAAAAAGACTCACTCGATCCACTACTGGGGCTAGACACTTATTTTACCCCACAGATCTGCTTAGTGGGCTTATTCCCTGCTGACATGTTAGGCGTACGTAAAGCACACATGGCCCTGATAGCAACTGTGGCTAAGTTAATTATTGCTCGACATTAGGTTGACCAAGAATGCCCTTCCTTCCAGGAATGGCATACAGAATTATTCCAGGCAGTAGAGCTAGAAAAATATATAGTCCATAGACAAGATAGGCTACAGGCTTTTAATAACCATTAGGGCCAGCTCATGGCTCTGATACCCCTTGGCTGCCCGCGGGGCACTGTTCAGAATACCTAGAGGGGTCAGGGGCATCACACAAACTCCTGGGTTACACACCCACTGAGCCATTCCTGTTGGGCTTACATGAGTACCCCAGCCTTCCCATGTCAGACTTCTCATTATCTGCAACACTGTTCTCCTAGCTCTCTTCTTTACTGCCCTAGCTCCGGGGGTGTGTAGGGACATTAGATAATAGATAGATAAGTTAGTAAGTGTCATTTTGGGGTACAGGTAGGCCTCTATCTGAATATATGAAGTTGTCTCCAGTGTAGGGGGCCTTTGTTTCTCGAGAAGACAGACTGTTTTACAGGCATGGGTCTTACGGTTCCTTTTTCTTTTTTCTTTCAAACAAATGTTTATATAGGATTGTTGCATATATTTATGGACTGTCTTCCTGTATGGTCAACTGGTTTTTGTTTTTTTATTTTGAGGAGTTGTGATGTATTCCATAAGCTACAGTATAATCCTAATAAAGTATATTAATATGAAAAAGATCGCTATTTGTGAATCGCTCATATTACATGGAACCGTTGTTAAGTGTATAGTATTAACTCAACCAAAGGATCATCTACTTATTACAACATTTAGGTTAGAATTATTTAAAAGTAATTCATTACTATTCAGACAAAAGACAGCTGGAGTAATATCCCCACATGTTGTTGTGGTATGTTTGACAATTGTTCCCGCCGATGTTGCAACCACGCTTCAGCACGACTTCCACCAGGTTCAACTATGGTTTGCTTCACATCAACTATTCCTCAATGCCAAAAAAACTGTCTCCATGACCTTCGACACAAGGCAGAAACTCTCTAGGCTTCAACCCTTGCCTTCCTTCCATACCGTTGATGGGATAATCCTTGAAGACACCTCCTCTTTCAGATACCTTGAGGTAGGGCTGGACCAACACCTCAACTTCTCTAGCCACATTGATGCCATCCTGAAAAAACTGTGCCCCAAGTCTGGTGCCCTATTTTGGAACCATAGTTGCATCCCTCCTATGGCACGGCATGAACTTGTCCAGAAGATGATCCTCCCTATTTTTGACTACTTTGATGTGATCTGTAAAGGTGCTCCAAAATCTTCCCTAACCAGATTGGACACACTCTTTCACTCCTTCTGCCGCTTTGCCCTTGATGCTCCATCATGCACTCATCACTGCAGTCTTTACCATGCCCTGTCCTTTCCCCCACTTGCCAACAGATGTCTCGCTCAGTGTGCCAAACTCACTTCTAAATTTTTTCTAGGAGAATTTCCTTCCTACCTCTCATGCTCACTCTCCACCCCTCCTCCTCCTTCCCACTCCCTCAGATCCACTGACACTCGCACTTTGTCGGTCCCCCGTCGAACCACTCTGATTGGTCAATCAGGCTTCTCACATTGCTTTCCAAAAATCTGGGACTCCCCCCCCCCCCAAATATGGCACTCCTCCTCCTATTACTACCTAGCCTCTGCCTTACATAACTTTCTCTAATCTAGCTGCTCCCACTTTAATCCTCCATAACTGTTTCCTAAGTGGTTGCTGCTCCTCCACTCCCTCCCCTTCATCACCTACCCCCTCTTCTACCCCTGGCCTTTATCTACCCCACCTACCTCCATTAACAACTTGCCCTTGCTTAGTTGCCCCTGGCAGGGTTCTGCATCCTGGAGGGGTCTAGCACTGGTCAAGCCTTTTCCTGTCCTCCCCCTCCTCCTCTGTCCTTTCTGCCCAATCTTGCCACTGCCTGCTTCTGTCCCCTGGTGGGGTTCTCTGCATCCAGGAGAGGCTATGGTCATAGACAAATATCTTCCTTTCCTCCTCTCCCTACCTCCTCCATCCCCCATCTTTCCTCTCTACCTAACTAGCCCTTGCCTGGTTCTGTCCCCCTTGCAGGGTTCTCAGCATCCTGAGGGGCACAATACTGGGCAAGCCTCTTTCTGCCCTCCCCTTCCCCTCAGTCCTTCTACCCTTCTTGTCCTCACCTGATTCTGACCTCTGGCAGGGTTCTCAGCATCCTGGAGAGGTCTAGTTTTGGGCTACCTTCTTCCTTTCTCTGCTTCCTCTCCCCCTTCCACCCCTACTCTCTTTACTCTGTTCTTGGCCTTTGCTTGGTTCTGCCCTCTGGCAGTGTTCTCAGCTTCCTGGATAGATTTTAAGCAAGCTCTCTCCTCCCTCCTCCACAACTCTTACCCTCCCTCCAAATCTCTACACCTTCACCCCTCCTGACCATTCACCTGTCCTACACCCACTTTTCCCCCTTAGTCAAAGTCCTCGCCTCGTTCCACCACTGGCAGGTTTCCCCAGCATCCTGGAGGTGCCAACCCTAGGCATGATTCGTCCTTCCCTTACCTGGTCCCTACCCCTCCTCTCACCCACACCACACTTAAAAAGCAGTTAGTTTGCTTAAGTAAATCACTTGCACTTTTTGTGTTCTGTCTGGGCTGATTCCATCTTGCACTGGCCCTGGTTTAACTTTCTCCTCACAGCAGACTTTTGTTCACATTATATTGCAATGCTACACCCTCTCCTTATAGTCTTTCCTTCCCCTAGCTGGTTTCCCCTGTCCACCCCTCGACCTGCTTGGATGTCCCCTCACAGCACCCCTTTTCATTTCAATAATTGCTAAATCATCTGTCTCTTAGCTGTGACCCTATCCTGCAAGGAGCTGGCAACAAGGTTGTGTTAAATCAGTGTACTATGTTCCTCAGGTATATCAATTGTAATTGTATGCATATTTCGCAGGTATCTGTTTTATTTAACTGTACATTCATGTAACAAATGTATTTATGTCTAGTTTCTCAGTTATATTGATGCAAACTGTATGTCTGTTTCAACTCCCAATTGTACCCCCCCTCCCCCTGGTCGCACTGGAAGACAAGCAACTTGCTGTTTAGTGTGCCTTCCTGGTGAACATTTCAATAAATAAATTAGGATTTGAAGCATGTCATCTTGATTTGTCCACTATAAAGAAAAAAAAAACAGACACAAATTTTTCAAATAAATAATGAATAATATTTACATGTTTCCTGAAGGTACGATTGAATATCTATTTGATTCTTCAAAACCTGAAGTTATAGACACTTTGGTTAGTCATCTGAGATCTATAAGATTATGGTAATGATCTTAGTTCTTAAAACTAAATGTTTAATTATTGTCTGTGGAAGGATTTATTCATATAGATAACTATGCACCATTCGGGTCTGGGTATGCTCAAGAGGTGTGTACCCTGCCCGTGCAGCTCCACACCCATGGACAGGTGCGCAGAGATCAGCATTCATGATCACTGGCAACCACAGGATGCCTGTCCACAGCCTACCCCTCTGGCATGCTGGTGCACAGGAGTGAATTGAATGACACATGCAGGGATCCAGTCGGACACCCAATCTACTGTAGTACCCGAGTGGATCCCCTTCTCCGCACAGAATACGGGATTGTGGTATAGTGCGAGTCCCATATTAGTTAAAGAAATGGATAAGCGCTTGAGTGGCAGCTCCCAGCTCTCCCTTCCTGACCAGAAGGCTGGAGTGGCATGGTATTTCTGCTTTTCTTCCGGCCGCAGCTGGTGGGTGTCTTCCATAATACACGTGCAGAGGATACAACATGGTGCCTACTGCTGTATCTTGTGCCCCCCCTCACCCAGCACTCTGCACCTTCGTGAATGGCATGGACTGCATGCACATCCCCTGGCCACTTCCCACATCATCTGCATGTGTAGCTGCGTGCATGACCAGTAGGTCAACTGCAGAAGGGGGGGAGGCACACCTTTCTGTGAATGTCGCTAGAGTACTGATGCACAGCTCAGCAACTTAGGCCTGCCTACGCACTATGGATACATGGCGTG
Source organism: Neoceratodus forsteri (assembly GCA_016271365.2). Lineage (NCBI taxonomy): Eukaryota > Metazoa > Chordata > Ceratodontiformes > Ceratodontidae > Neoceratodus > Neoceratodus forsteri. Next base: position 1,309,719,063 of record CM057449.1, read on the forward strand.
TAGGCATGACACCCCTTACTACATAGGAACCAATGTTCTCTGACCATAGGAACTGCTTGCCTATTGGTTAGTCCACCTAAGGAAACTTCTGAAGTGGGCCTGGGCTGCATCACATAAGTGCTTTTATTTCTTTTTGTGATTACCTATTTTGAATTTGAGGAATATAGGCAGCCAAACGTGAACCTCTTTCAAAAGCTGGTTTCCCTCAGCAGACTTTCCTCCATGGTTGCTAATTTTTTTTTATTTATTAATTTTGTTAACCTGGTAGACCTACTGAGACATAATGGTTCCTTTTTTTAGGAGTGACCCGGAACTAATTATAAATTTGCAAAGAGACAGAACAATAAATAGTTGTTGTTGCTGTCCTGCCCTACTTCTAGAAATAATTATTCCTGGGAAAATAATAAACCTTTCTTGTTTCGAAATCAATTGAAGAGGATGTTTACTCCAGCATACCAAGAAATTGTTATATGGGTCTTTATTTCAAACACTTGGGGATACTTTTGTATACAAGTTGTACTACTATCAATTGATACTTGAAAATACCTGGCAAATGTATTTATTCCCCCCAAAATTGAATTTACTGCGCCTTTTATTATATGTTAAATCTGTTCTTCTGTGAATGTATTTTCTGCTTAATTTGTTTTCTGTTTCTGTGATAATGCTTTCATAGATGCTTTTAATACTGATTGAAATAAAAGACACTTAAAATTGAACTTGGAAGGCATGTGCCTCTCTCACTGTGCTTCCACTCTGTCTAAATTCTGGAATGGCTTTCTCCCCTCCTCTCCTCTCCTCTCCTCTCCTCCCACTCTTTCTGCTGGCTCCCATTCCTCCTGTATCCTTCATTCTAGGACCTCAGTGGAACAAGTGGCTTTTCTCCTCTCACCTCACCTCACTCTGGAATTACCAAGCCATTACCCTCTGCTCCTCCTCTTCCTCTGCTCTTTCCTTTAAAAATCTCCTTCATGATCTCTCTTTGCCTGCCTGCTTCTAGGAAACTCTATGTTAAAATCAAAAAAGATATCTAGTATTCTTTTTTTCTGTGTTATACCTCTTTCCAGTGTTTTTTTTTTTAACTCTGTGAGAGCTGTTTTTTGTAACTTTCCCTGGCTGTTTTATTGCCCTTGGAGGTTGCCATTCTGGTTTCTTTTATGACCTCTTGTTCCAGACAGTCTTCCCAGAGTGCCCTTTGGTGAGATGTCTAATCGCCCCTGCAGGAGGCCAGTGACTTGTTGCAGGGTCTGTCACAGCTCATCCACAGAGAAAATGCTTCTTCCAAGGAAGTCACACTGCTAGATTTTGGGTGAGTGTAATCATTATTATTTTTTGATATTGGAACATTGTCCTGCTGTGTGTGCGTGTGTGTGTGTGTGTGTGTGTGTGTGTTAATCATGTCACTGTTTACAGTGGTTGTGTTTGAACTCATCTGGCTATTCCTCTCAGTCCCTTTCAGTTTTTGCACCAGTACTAAGCAGCAAAAATTGAACATCTCCTTATAGGTTGCAACATAGCAGAACAAGGTACCAATATCAAAAAATAATAATGATTATACGCAACCAAAATCTAGCAGTGTGTCTTCTATTCTTTCTGCTGCTGAGCTGTGACAGACCATGTAACAAGACACTGGTCCCCTGCAGGGGCAATTAGACATCACACCAAAGGGCACTCTGGGAAGACTTTCTGGGACAAGAGGCCATAAAAGAAACCAGAATGGCAACCTTCAAGGGCAATAAAACAGCCAGGGAAAGTTAGAAAAAACAGCTCTCACAGCCAGAGTTAGAAAAAAAAACACAGAAAGAGGTTATAACACAGAAAAAAAGAATACTACATATCTTTCTTGATTTTAACATGTAGTTTTCCTTTAAACCCTCTCAGTGCCCTTGTTTCCATCACATTCCCCCTCTCCCCCTCAGTTTCCCTTCTACTTTTCTGAACTTCTTTTCTTCCTTTATGTCAAGCCTGGCTTTCTTACTTTCCTTTGAAGCATTTATTGCTGCTATCTTTTTATAGCACAGATCACTTTTCACATCCCACTCCTGTTGAGGATGAGGGTGAGGGCTTTCATAACTACATAGTGGTGGTATTTTATCCTGTATATATTTTTTACTTCTCTTGTACATTGTGTTATTTATTTAATTTACTTCATTTTTTGCACATGTTTCTACATATCCTTTCCTCATTTTGTAGCCCCCCAGGTCGTACTTGGAAAGGAGCCCAGCTTAGTGTGTCTTTTCTGGTAACCAATTTTTAATTGATAACTCACACCTTTCAATAAATTGGATTTTTTTCTGATAATCACCCTGTGGTATAATACCTGGTAATAAAACATCATACTGAACAAAAAAGATAGGATTAGTCCCAGAGGCACATGGGAGTTATATAAAAAAATATTTATTTAAAATTATAGCCAGGAGGAGCACACCAAACTGAGGCTTCTTTTAGGTGTGCGTGACCTCTGGGAGGAATAGGATGCATATACATTACAACAAAATCACACTAAAGCACAATTATTTAACAGAATTAGAACAACGTATAATGAAACACAGAAACATAGAATTTGTCAGCAGAAAAAATGCCCATTATGTCTGCCAATTCCTATATAACTAATGTTGGATGAGAGAACCCTAGAGGCTCTTTAATTTCTCCCTTTCCTCTTCCTTTCTGGTGTGCTCTTTGCCAAGCCCTTATATCTCTCCCACTCTGTTTTAAATCCCTCTAATTATTTCACCCAGACCACCTTTCCTGGCAGCCTATTACACCTCTTCACCTCCATCTTCATAAAGACATTCACTTCCTGGTGTCTGTCTTAAACTTGCCCCCTGCCAGCATAATGGAGTCGCCCTGATGCCTTTGTTCCCACTCATACCTCATGGAGGCATTTGTATGTTTCAGTTGTGCCCCCTCTCCCTTCTAATCTCTAGTATGTACATATTAAAGTCTGCTGATCACTCCTCATACATCCTTTCCTGCTGTTTCTGTATCATCTTGGTTATCCTCCTCTGCACTGCTTCCACTCTGCCCCTGTCATTCTTTAGATGCCGACTTCAAAACTGTGCACAGCACTCCAGGTGAGGACAAACCAGTGACCTGCACAGTGATAGCAGCACCTTCTTTCTCCTGCTGGCGATCACCTCCCCTACACACCCCCAACATCCTGTTTGCCCCACTCACCACTCTTCTGTATTGTTCTGTTGTTCTCAGGCTGTCTGAAATTATTACTCCCAAATCCTTTATCTCTGAAGTGCTTTCCACTACTTCCTCCATCTTTCCATATTCAGTGTTAGGAGTTGTTTGTCCCTATGTGCATCATCTTGTACTTCTTGGTATTACATTTTAACTGCCATACTTTTGATCATCTTTCCAATCTACCCAGGTCATCTTTGATGATTCTGACACCCTCTTCACTATCCACCCCACCACAGATCTTAGTTTCATCTGCAAAAAGGTGTATCTTGCCCTGAATCCCTACCCCCTGTATTGCAGATAAAGATGTTGAAGATGACCCATCCAAAGAACAATCCCTCTGCTACCCTGCTAGTGACCCCCCTCACCTCTACGAATTTCCCATTAATAACCACCATTTGGATCCTATCATTTAGCCAGTTTCCCTCCAGTTTAGTAATTGTGTACCCCACTCCAAGGTTCTGCATCTTCTTAACCAGTCACCCACGCAGGGCAGAATTGAAGGATATACTGAAGTTAAGGTATGGTATGTTCATCACCTGACCCCTCCACTGTCATTGTCACCTGATCGAAGAAATCAGTCAGGTTTTTCTGACACAGCCTCCCTCTGTGAACCCATGTTACCTTTTGTGAAACAGTCTATTCACCTCCAGGAAACTTACTATTGTTTATTTATTATGTTCTCTTGTAGTTTACCCACAATAGACATTAGGCTGACAGGTCTGAAGTTTCACTGTTCATCTCTGCTCCTGCTCTTGCACAGGGGAACTACATTCACCATCCTCCAGTCCCTGGGTACTACCCCTGTCTCCTGTGAACTATTGAATAGCTCAGCTAGTGGTTCAGCTAAGACCTGCCCCATCTTAAGTACACTACGATGTAGCCTGTACAGGCTCATGGACTTACCCACTTTAAGTGCACTTAACTCATTCACTCTATAGGTGCTCTTTGAGAGTTCCACCACTTGTGTCCTGTATACTCTTAACACTGCATCCTGGGCCATTCTAAGCAAAATCAAGCCATAATTAGCATGCCACAAACAAAGGTGAATACCTTATGGACCATAAGTCCTACAAACAAAGTATGAGCAGCAACGTGGTTCAGCACAAAATTACTTTTCCAATGGTGCTATGCAATTAATTATAAGCAATTTCTTTTTTTCTATATTAGTTGAAATAGCAAAAAAGGTTGTTTTTTTTTGCAATAAAAAAGTCAACATAAATCATTTTTGGTACATGAACACCAAATTAAGCATCCATACATTAGATGTAGGTACAAAAGTAATTTTGTACTAAAAAGCCACACACGCCATCCCATAAACAAATGTAAATAACTCTTAAAGTCTATGTAATACACATAAAATATCAGTGGCAAAGTTGTTTAACACAAAATTACCTTTTTAATGGTGCTGTACAGTCAATTCTAATCAATTTGGTTTGCAGGTAACACCGAGAAATAGTGCTGACAACCTGAGAAGTATCCAGGGCACACAGGAAGTCTTCATCTGCTGACTGAAGTCATTGTGGGAGACAAAGGGGATGATTTGTCTGCCACCTAAAGATGTTTCCAGGAGATAGATAAGCTCTCCAGAACCCTTTTAAATGGAATGTGAACCATACAGACCTCTTCCCTCCTCTCCTCTGCCCTGATGGCACAGTCAGGCGTAGGCCTCTTGTCCTCTACTGCAAACACAGAAAAAGTATCTATTTAGGATAGTCCATGGTGCCAGGCCATTATTCCCTCATACACCTACTGATTCCTCCAATTATCACTATAATTGTGCCCCTCTCTTCCTTCTGACATACCACCAAGCAGAAGTTCTGGCCTTGAGCAATATTTTCAAGGGCTTCCAAATGGCCTCTTTGTTGAGCATTCTTCTGCATTAGCTTTGAGACAGTCACCAGCATTGAGGAAGAAAGAGACTTGGGCATCATCATTACTGATGACCTGAAATCATCCAAGCAGACCTCTAAAGCAGTAGGTAAGGCTAGGGGGGTGTTGGGGTGTATTAGTAGGGGTATCACAAGTCGTAAGAGGGAGGTAATAATCCCTCTTTACAAGACACTGGTTAGGCCCCATCTGGAGTACTGCGTGCAGTATTGGAGGCCACACCTTCACAAGGACATTAACCAAATTGAGGCAGTCCAGAGAGGGCAACCAAAATGGTGCAGGGACTGCATCAGAAGACATGAGGACAGATTAACAGAGCTCAATATGTATTCCCTTGAGCAAAGGAGGGAGAGAGGTGATATGATCGAGGCATTCAAACACCTTAAGGGCATAAACAAGGTGAAAGAGTCTAACATGTTTAAATATAAGAAAAATAGGACAAGAGGACACAGCATGAGATCAGAGGGGCAGATTAAGGGGAATGTAGGAAATTCTTTTTCACAGAAAGGGTGGTGGATGCATGGAATGGCTTACCACAAAGTGGTGGCTATGAATACAGTGCAGGGCTTCAAACAGGCATGGGATAGGCATAAGGGAGCAATACAAATGACTATGAATAGATAGGCCACTGATAGAGCAAAGGCCGATGGCACATTTATAAGGTAGAAAAAGAAATGGGCAGACTGGATGGGCCTTGCGGTCCTTATCTGCCATCAACTTCTATGTTTCTAGAGAATGTATACCAAAACAGCCTCTGACAGCAGTTGTATCTGGGCATCTTGAGACTCCAGTTGGACCAGAGCCCTCTCGATCTTTGTGTCCATCCCTTTTGTGGATTCTAGCACTGCCTTACATGGTGGCTGAGTTTCAGGAGTGTAGGGTTTGCTAGCTCTGGCAATATCCACATTGTCCATGGCAACCAGCTGCAGTTATTTGTGTCTTCCACTTGACGATTTATTGGTGTGACCCATCATCAGCGTTTATATTAAAAAGTCCCTTATCTGCCCAGGAATATGTTACCATCACCTTAATTGCTAGTTTCTACCAGAAAAAGGAAAATCTTACCATTTAAAGATTGTCAGTATTAAGAGCTCAGATGAGGTGCATCCTGTCTAGAAGCCACATTCTAGCACCCTCCTCCCCTAGACTATTTCTTGACAAAAAGATTGAAATCTTGGTAAGTTTGTGCCTGGTGAAACAGAGATATTAGATCCAGTATTGCATTGTTGCACCTTACATATTGTTCTTCTTCTGCACTGTATTGTGTATATACACAAAACATTGCCTGCACAGTTATTCATTTTGGTGGTGCTTCTCCAATTTTATTGTATTTTTGTTCATAGTATTTGTTGTACTTTCCCCTTCCCCATCTCCCCAGGATGTATCTGGAAATGAGCTGTTACCAGCTCAGTATGTCTTTCCTGGTAAAACATTTGACATAAATATGTACATACATAACCAAATGTTACATTCAGGGTAACTGGCAGGTCTTTCTAATCTCGTGGACAATGACAGCAAACCAGATAGGTCTGTTTGTGTCAGTGGAGCCCCATTTACAGTGTCAAATTCCTCTAATTGGCATAAATTATTTTTTCATAAGTGCTTATGAAATAGAAATAACTGAGCATGGTTTAACGGTTTAACAATGTATTTATATTTGTATCACCAGGAATAACTCATGGGATGGTTCCCCTTATGCACGAGTGACCCTGGGGGGGGGGGAGGTGGCAGCATACAAAGATTGCAAGTTTATATTGTTTATCAAGTATATGTATTTTAAAATGAAAAACAAAATCACCTTAGAAGAAAGGGAGACTCATATTTTCCAGGAGATCACAGGCTGAAACCATGCTAGAGCCACATACACGCTGTGTGATCTTAGGCAAGTCATGTAATCTCCAAGTGTTCCAGACAAACCTGCTTCAAAAATGGGTAGAAGCAGGACCTCACTGGAAACAAGATATTGCATCTCTCAACTGGGCTTTCTTGGGAACATTTTTTTTTAAATGTCTCCAAGTGGGACAGCCCCATGAGATGCAGCATTTTGTCTCTGTGGGGGACCCAGAAAAGGCAGCAGATATACCAAAGTACTTAAGCTCCAGCAGTTAGAAATGCCACAGCATGAATACAGTTTCAATGTTTGGTGAACAATGATAGTGCTTATGTATACTTTAACATTAGCCTTTCTCTATTCTCACCCTCTGTAGAGGTGCAGGGAAGTCGCAGGGAAAGAGAAGGTCCAGCACTAAGGGTGAGAAGAGTGCTAGAGGAGGAGGTGGTGGGAGATTGATGGGTGCTTGGAACACATTGAGTGTGGGCTGCTGGGAGAGGCTGTATTTTATTTGATTTGTGGGAGGAATTTTTCCCCTACATTGAACCTTGGGCTAAGGTCTCCCAATCAATGTTTGGTGAATAGTGATAGTGCTTGTGTATACTTTAACTTTGGCCTTTCTCTATTCCTAACTTCAATAGAGGTGCTGGACAGTGTTAGACCCAAAAAGAGAGATTACCTCCTCCAACTCACAGAGAGTGTGAACAGTAGTACCTGGAATGGAAAAAAAACGCTTGTGGAGGAAACCATCTGAGGACCCATGCCTACTGAACTGCCCATCCTCTGGGCATACTAACAGGAGATAATCCTAAATGCTTGTCCAATTTATTTTTCCAGATTTGGGATGTATGTTTTGAAGCATGAAGAGGTCCACCTTCCAAGTCTCTAGATGATATGAACAGGAATGTTGTTTTTGTATGCTGATGCTGCCCCAATCCGAAAGGAACATCCCAAGAAAGCATAAGGATTAAGTCTGAGCCATTGTAGGAGAGTTCTCACATGCTCCATGAACCATTTGGTAGTCACTGCTGTATACTTGTAGGAAATCAGAAGAGGCTGAGAGGAATTGGAGCAAATATGGTATTACATGAGTTGCTCAAAAAGAGCTACTGGGCACCAGTTATTATGAGTTGGATAATACACAGTCTGAACTTCTTTGTGCTGTCTGTTGATCTTTGAAGTGGGAACCAACAGGATATAATAATCTGTTTGTTTTCTTAAATTTGTGACTGTGAGGAATTTAGCAGTAGAGGCTGATGCAATAGTAAACTCCCTGCAATGCAGGAACTCGTAGAAAGCTACACAAATGACTGACAAGACCATAATGTTTGTGGTAGGGTCAAGTGGAACAGTATACAGCAAGTCCAACAAGTTTCGGAATATAGATCCATTGTTAGGGAGACATTTTCTAGTTTTTGCGACTGATACTCTGTGAATTCCAAGCACCTGGAGTTTAACTGAGGAACTGGATAAAATTAAAGGTAGGGATGGATTTGACTGGGATAAGAAGAACTGAATTCCAGATAAGTATTGCTTTATAGTCCCTTGTGATAATTTCAAGGCTTGGTAGCAGGAGGTTATGAATATGAGTACATGATCAATAGAGAAGGCATTCCTATCAATTGATTGGAAGGCACAAAATGAAGAATACTTCTAAGCAGTGGTATAAGCTGCTTTGGGTAACAGGTGCCAAAGAGGACCACATGACGGTTTCAGCTTGCTGATGATAATACGCTAAGTCATCATGATGAGATCGCTAAATCGAGGAGGAAAAGTCATAGTCAAGTCTGCTGAGGGATAGATGCAATGAAATTCCTGGAATTGAAATTGAGATAAAGAATCAGCTGCTTCCTTCATGTAGCTAGGAATATGAAGGCATTTGAAAGTAATATTATGATACAGCAATAAACAAGTCAGCCTCTGCATAAACAACATGATGGAATGGGACGAAGATCTGCCCTTTCTGAAAATGTTCATTGTTGGTTGATTGCCTGAAAAGATTGAGATGGTCTGCAGAGACCAGAGCTGTCCCCATAGAAATGCAGCAGCTATGGTAGGGTAGATTTTGAAGAGAGGAAATGTCGTTGAAAAGTCTCGAAGGGTGGCTATTTCAGGAGGCCAGGAAATGGCAAGTCAGGAATGCTCAAAGATAGCAGCATAGCCGTGAGCTGGTGACACATTAGTATATATTCTGGGATGTAAGTCAGGAGATGAGCCTTTGTAAACCATAGAATATCTATTCCTGTAGGCTAGAAAATAGGACCACATAACTAGATCAGATTTGGTGGCAGCTGTGATACTGATGTGATGGTGCAGTTGAAAGACAGAAGATACCAATGTCAGTAGGTAGGAAACAAAGGAATAACCTTGTGGAATTATCTGCATTATGAAACTGAGATGTCCCAGGAATGAGAGATGTTCGCGTTTGGTGCAGAAGCAGCGAACCTAGAAAGATTCCATGAGAGCTTGAATCCTGTGAAGTTTATCAGGTGGTAATCTGGCTTCTATGCATTTTGTGTCCAGCTCAATACCAAGAAATTCAAGAGATGTAGTTAGTCCTAAAATCTTCTTCTCAGACAGAGGAACTGCAAGTTCCTGGAACAGGTGGACAAGTACAGTAATGTCACTTACAGGAGGTGAATCAGGAGGATTGATTAAAAGGAAATCATCTAGAAGATGGATGGTAGCTGGACAATGATAGACATTGAGCAATAGCCAACAAAGTGTTCTGGTAAACATGTCAAACAATTTCAGACTGCTTTTGCAGCCAAAGGTCAGCCAAACGGTGAAGTAGCAGCAATCTTCCCATTTAATGCCAGAGAGATGCCAAAGAGATGAATGAATGGGCAGCATCTTAAATGCATCTGTAATGTCTGCTTTTGAGAGCCAGGAACCAGGGCCAAAGCATTTAATGATTGTAATGGCATCATCAATGCGAGCATAGGAGAGAGAGTAATCATCAGATGGAATCAATAAATTGATGCTAGGAATTGACTTTGACTGAGATGCAGATAAATCACTGATTAGTCGCTTCTTGCCAGAAAATTTTCTTGGGACAACACCAATATGACTGATCTGATAGGTAGGAAATGGTGAATGCAGAAAAGGACCAAGGACAATCCTTTTTTTGCAGTTCTTTCTGTAAAAACTGCTGAACTACCTCAGGTTCCTCATAGTGTACTGTAAACTGTGGCACATAAAGGTGTCAGAGGAAAGGGAAGCACTGCAATGCCCATATGGAAACCATCAGAGAAACCAGAAAGGAAATATTCCACAAATGAGTAAGAAGGATGAGAAGCTAACACTTGAGATAAGGCTTGTAAATTGATTAGAGTAGAGGGATGAAGTGATTGCCATTGTTTAGACCAGGATGCTTTCGGACAAATGAATTGAGCATGAGCGTCACTACAAAAACTACAGACATGAAGAAATGGACAGCCAGAGCCCGTGCAGTCTTCATCATTAAAGTTATTGCAAATTGGTTTGCCTCCTGAATATTTAATGGGTTTGCCTCATCTATTCAAGTTGGAGTGGAAGGAGGCATTAGGATTAGAAATTGTGAGAGTCAGCCTCGAACATGAAGCCAGAGACAATCCAGCTGATCTATCACTCCTTGCTGGAATGATAGCTGATGAGATGTTGGACACTGTTAATGGACAAAGTGAAATGGGCAAAGGAGCTGCACAGGGGGCAGGAGAATGCTTGCTGCTGAGCAAAGTGCTGATGAAATAGCTTGTTATCTAGGGTAGCCCAGTTTAGTTTTGTATTAAAATGAGCCAAAACATCTGTAGCTTTTTCAAAGAAGAACCGATAATAATCATAGAAATTGGTCCCTCTGTATCAAATGCCTAGATCAACTAAGAGATATAAATATGAGTCCCATTCCTCATGTCTAGAACAAAATGCAGAGTAAAGCACATCACGATATAAGCTGAAAGCAAGAACAGATTTGGGTATAGTCAATTTCTTCACATGTCTAGAATGTTTTGAGTTCAATATGATGGAAACATCTCCACAGGATACAGTTCTGTTTTCAGTGGTATCATGGAATGAGATGAGAAGGGATATCAGGTTTAGGGCATTCCCATCTAGTATATCCTTGTGGAGGGCACCTGGAATAAGGTGAATAGGGCAGATGAACACAGGAGTAGCAGCTGAAGAAGAAGTAGCACCTGAATTCTGTTGAGTTGGTGGCTCTGAAGTTGATACAGCAGTAGTAGAAATGGTATTCTCTTGGCTATGACTGGTGGAGGGAAAGACAACAAGTGTGTCCAAGCTTGAGGCTGGAGTAGGTTGTGAGGTAAAGTGAGCTTCAAAGGAAGTCATAAGATTGTAGCTCTGATATGGATGTCGCTAGCTGAACCATAAATTTTCAAATTTCAGATAGAGTAGCAAGAACAGGCTGGGGAATAAGCTGGCTAGGTGCAGGATCCCTGGTAGACTGAGATGTAGCAGCTATGATGAATAAACCATAGAGTTCCTGGTTCCGGGCTGGAGCTAACTGTGGAATACCGAGTTGTTGTTTTTTAATTGAGACATAAGGCAGGGGACAGTGCAGTTCTTCTTTATTGAGTGTTTTGCTTCTGAAGATCTTTTGTGAAACAGTTGAATGTCTGAAGAAGTCTGAGGAGACCCAGAAGGACCTTCTTCGGGATTAGTGGCTGGAGAACTGGTAGGAGTGGTAGAGGCCATAACACCAATGCACCACTTTGTATTGCATTTCAGAGGAAAAAACTGCAACTTGAGCCTTTTACGAACCTTGGAAGACTAGGGGGATGATGTACTCTTTCACAAGATTCATGAGGAAGCATTACAGTGGTGATGTAGAGAAGGGCAATGAACCCCAGGCAGCTAGGGCCCATTATTGGACACTGCCATTGATGGAAGAGCTCCAGTGGAGATGCGTTCACTTCACAGATTTGAAGGCTGAAGAATCACGCCTCTGGTGAAGTCGAGCCCTGGAACTCATGTTAGTTGAAGAACGGTTGGAACAGGAACATGAGATGCGAGTCCGATACGTTGCTGATGAATTAAAAGTTGCAGACTCCTGCCTCTAGCGGATGAAGTCAAACCCTACCTACACTCATAGACCTTTGGAAGGTACAAGTTAAGGAAACAGAGTTTGGTAAGGCTGCTGGTGAAGGCTGTATAAGGACAGGAGAGGCAACTGACAGCTGCCTTAGGCAGAGAAATGAGGCAGAGGAGAAGAGTATGGAGGTGTGAAATGCTAGGGTAGTAAGCAAAGGCAGAAGTACCAAGCAGAGGGAGTTCTCTGAACAGCAACAAAAAGCAGCATACAGTTATGCAAGTGAAGAAGAATAACAGAAAAGACATGACTGTGTCAGAGTATAAAGCACAGTTGGAAAGGATAGGCAATTGTGAAACCAGCTGTGAAGATAGACTAGTGAGTTGTAGTGTCTGGTAATGGGAACAAGCAGCAGAATGAGAAGGAAAAAAATGGAACTTTAGCTTTAAGCCGGGCAATGACGTCAGCTGCATCACAACCCAGAAAAATGGATGGCTCTGAAAGCAGAGCTAGATGGCTCTGAATGGTGCGAATTGGAAGACCCCCCACCCCCAAAAAAGAAGAAAATACCAGTACCAACAAGCAGACCCAAGGAGAAGCAATACAGGCAGCACAGAGAAAAGGAGAGGTATGTGGGGGGCGGTGGGGAGAACCACTGAGCAAAACACCACAGGGGTGGTGAAAGCAGGATGACAGGGAGAGAAGGGGAAAAGGGGTGGAAGAGAAATGGAACATAAATGCAGAAGGCAGGAGAATGTAGCAGTGGAGAAGAAGAGGCGGCAGGGGCTGCCGAGGAGGAGCTGCACCAGCAGCAGAAACGAGCAGAAACAGGAAGACAAGAAAGGGACATAGAAAAACTGAGGGAAGAGCACAGCCACACAGACCACACAGCAGCTCAGGTGCTTGGAACATGCTGAGCGTGGGCTGCTGGGAGAGGCTGGTCTTTGTTTGTTTGTGGGAGGAGTTATTCCCCCACACTGAATCTTGGGCTAAACCCTCCCAAAGGAAGTCATGTAGCAATGGTACTGAGAGGTTTCCTGCTGCAGTGCACTAAGCAGAAGCAGAACTCCACTGGAAATGAGATGTGGAGGCTCAGCCAGTCTATCCTTTGTAAATAAATTGATTCTAAAGCACTTTAGGATGCAGCATATGAACAGTACTACATGTAACCAGGTCACTGTGGATTTTGTGGTTACTACCCCTGCCTTGTGGGCTCAAACAAGGTTGAGGGGCCTGAGTTCTGATTTTCCTGATTGAGGGACTTTGAATCCAGATCTTTTAAATTTAGAGTGGTGCCTCCACACAGAGTAAAATTTATTTGGGCCTAGTGACAGAGCAGTACAACCCCCTGGGATGCAATATCTCCTCCACAGTGTCCCCCTACATATGTAAAATCACAGTGCAACATTAAATTCAACAATAATGCAGTGCTTACTCTAATAATATGCTCATGAGACAAAAAGCAAAATAGCAACAACATATTTATGGAGGGAGGGGTTGTCACAAGGGAAGGGGAATGCAAAGTAAAACTGTTTTTAAACCAGTCTCGTGAACTCCCATGACAGGGCCAAAATTAAGTCCCTGGCTAGGCTAGGCCAGTAAAAACTTTTAAACAGTAACAGTGCCCACCCCCCACCAGGCAAGACAATGCACTAGCAAGTAAACTGTAAAACCTTCTGAATTATCAGCCCACCTGTAGTGGGGGCACTACCACCTGGTACTAGTTTTAACCCTTAGTCCTTAAAGGGAGCTCCCTGTGCTTCACTAGGTACCCAGTGGCATGTCCAATGAAGCTGCAGCTGGTTGGCTGGTGGTGGTGCACTTTAAAAAAGAACAGAACAGTTAAACTCAAAACCCCACAGGCCATGCAACTGTTTAAATGGTAGAACTTCCAAATGAGTTATTTTAACTCCTGGTCCATTGACCAGATCTGTAGGGTGGCAACTGTGTACAAACTTCCCCAGTTGCAGGGCAAGCCCTGATAGTACTCACGGCTCTGTTGTACCACTTCCCTGTTAACTGGACTTCTCTTCCTCCTCCTCCTCTGCATATACAGTTCCTCTCAGGTTGATGATTCTGTTCTTGCAGTTGGGGAACGCAGCCTAAAGATGCTTTAGGTCTCGGGTGCCTCTGGATGTAGTTCAGTCTCTCTGCATCCACAGTCTTCTGGACCTCTTGGGCTCTTCCTTTTTCCTCCTCTGCAGCACAGACCAGCCTAAGGAGCAGAGGACACACACCTCCCATGTCCAGGCTTAAGAATCCTAGTGTGGTACATTAGCTAGTACCTGGCATTAGCAATAACCAGCCATCTCCCAGACTGTCTGCTGGACCAATGCAGGTTTCTTCTCTCGATACAGGCTTTTTCACACAGTCTGTTGGCCACAGCTGGCTGCTGTGGCATGAGGTTACTTACTTTTTTTAGTAAAAACTTCTGTATAAGAGTGGCTAAGATTCACAATTTGAATTAGTGTGATTATCTGTATAACACTTAAACTGTGGTCCCATAAATGAAGAAACCAGAAGTTATGTATGTTGAGCAATACAAGACAAAATTATTATCATTAGTGTTATGACACTGTTTTGAAAAAAAAAAACTGTAACTATCAACTGTTGTTCTGGTAGTAAATTTTAAAATGTCCACTTTCCTGGTCCATCCTGTTGCATAAACTCATTATTGCCCACGTATCCCTACCCTCCTCTGTCCCCCTTTATGTTGGTGCTCTGTAAGCGCCGCCCAGGGCCTCATTGGATTCTGTTATCAAGGCAATCTCCACTATCTCCACTCTCATATCCAAAGATGAACTTCTGCTCCTAGGTGACTTCAGTATTGACTGGCTCTCCCCATCTGCCAAGCCCACGTCCCTATCGATCGAAGCCCTCAACCACTCTCAACTCAACCAAGAACCCACCCATCTAAACCCTCAATCCCAAAATCACTCCCTCCTAGATTGGATTTTATCATCCCACCCCCACCGCATCAGTGCCTCAGGCATCCTATCTAACACCCTCAGTGATCATTGTATTACCTATTGCATTTGCAAAATCCACATCCCCACTCCTCTCTCAAATTCATATGGACCCGCCCTATCCACATCCTCAACAAAGCTACCCTGCTGTATGATCTCTCAATTGCCGACTGGCATCCAGTCTTTTCCACCACTGATGTAGACCTTACCTTAACCCTCTGTGACATCTTCAGTCGCACTTGGAACCTGCATGTACCCCTCAGGAGAGCAAGGGTGAAGCGCCACTACCACCCCTGGATCACCTGCGACCTCATTGCCATGTGCCGTTTCAGAGACAAAGCTTGGAGATGCTACAAAGCATCTCTCGCCCCAAATGACCTCCAGTTTTACAAACAACTTAGAAACAAGTGCGCCAAGGCCATTCGCCAGTCCAAGGCCTCTTGCTTTAAATCCAAACTTGATCAGAGCCCAAACTCACCAGCTTCTTTCTGGAAGGTGATCCACTCCCTCCTGGACCCCCATCCCAACAAGCCTGTCCAGTTCTTAAAATCAACAGCTGCCTGATCTCCAACCCTGCCTCTATAGCTGATGCTTTCAACAAGTTCTTCATCTCTTGTTCCCTGCCCAACCCCCCCGCCACATCTCCCTCTCCTCCTCTCTTGACCTCTGGCTTCCTCTTCTTTTTCTCCTCTCAAGGTGCACTCTGCACTCTTCTCTCTCAACGCCTCCAAATTCAGCCCTGACGGCCTTCATCCTAAGCTGCTCCACATCTCCGTCCTCACTATAGTTGCCCCTTTGACACACCTACTAAACCTGTCCCTCTCCACGGCCTCTGTTCCAAATGCCTAGAAATCAGCCAAAGTCCTTCCTTTGCACAAGGGTGGTGATCCATCATCTCCTGGAAATTATCAGCTTATCTCGCTCCTTCCCTCCCTTACCAAAGTCCAGGAATTCCTCATTCTGGCCAAACTCTCTGACTTCCATTCCTTAACTAACTCCCTGTCACCTGTACAATCAGGTTTTCAGAAACAACATTCAACTATCATGTCTCTGCTGCACGTCACCAACTCCATCTTCACTGCCATGGACCAAAGCCATATCACTGCCGCAATCTTCATCGACTTGGCTAAAGCATTTGACTCTGTCTTTCATCCTCTCCTTCACAAACTTATTTTACTTAGCCTTGCTAAACCTGCAATTGACTGGTTTCATTCCTACCTACAAAATCATGAACAGTCAGTCCAAATAGGTGATGCACTTTCTACCCCTCTCCCTATCCACTCTGGAGTTCCCCAAGGCTCTATCCTTGGCCCCATCTCTTCCCTCTGTCTGTCATTCCTCTAATATACATTTGTACACGGATGACAGTCATCTATGCCTCCTGCCCATCCCATGACAGTACCCTCCCCGATCTCCAAAATGACTTCAACGATGTGCAGTCCTGGTTCCAATCAAACCAGCTTAAACTCAGTGCCAAAAAGACAGTCATCATGTTTTTTGGTTCCAGACAGAAGTTAAACTCCCCAGGACTGTGCCAACAATGGTAAGGGCCCCCTGCAGAATATTTTGTGGGGTCCATCTCCCCAACAATAAATGTAAAATAACCATTAGAGCATATGAAATTTTTATAGCATAATTTTTTTTGTATCGGTCCTGCCAAACATACGTAGTTTGTTCACGCTGCCCCCATCCCCCTTGCTGGTACCATGATCAAAGACCTGAACTAGTTAACTTGTTCCTGCTCCTCCTGGGGACACCAGCATTAAGATTAGATATTTTGAGTAATGGGCCCTGTTGCTTCTTTGTTCTGTACTCCCTTCCCCCCCAAAACTATGTGAAACTGGAGTTGGAATCTTCTGACACCACGGCTGACAGACTCAATTTCAAATGGGTAAGCAATTTCCAAAGAGAAACTTGCAAGTTTGTCTGTGAGAAAAGGTTTTCTTAATGCTGACCTCTGAGTCAGTGGGCCCTGTAACAGCTGGCCCTACTGCAACTGCAGCTCTTGCACCCCCGGTCACTGCCCTGAACTCCCTCCCAGCCCCCCAGCGATCACCAGCCGGGACGGGTCTCCCCTCGAGATAGTACCCACCTTCAAGTACCTGGGTGTTTGGCTGGACAACTACCTTGATTTCTCTACACACATCGATGCCATCCGCACCAAACTCCAGCCCAAGTTCGCCATCCTTTACCACCACAAAGACAGCCTCCCTCTCCATACTTGGTATGAACTAGTCCTCAAAACAATTTTGCCAGTCCTGGACTATGCCGATGTAGTCTATGGCACTGCTCCAGCCTCCTCCCTCTCCAAACTTGACACCCTACTAAATTCCTTCTGCCACTTTGTCACCGGCTTCTCCCCTCTTACCCACCACTGTCTCCTCTACGCCCCTCTCTCCCTCGCTACACTCTCCCACAGGAGATTGAGCCACTGTACCTCTTTCATTGACAAGTTTTGGTTTGGCTTCTACCCCCGACCTATCTTCTCACCTCACACCTGCCAAGCCCACAACCTACTCTCTACACCACAGAGACTCTTGCACCTTCTCCATTCCGTATCCCCACACCATTGCCCGTCAGTCTGCCTTCTCATACTGTTTTCCTTTACTGTGGAATCACCTGCCCCCCCGACCTTCACCGTGCC
This sequence comes from Neoceratodus forsteri, assembly GCA_016271365.2. Classification (NCBI taxonomy): domain Eukaryota; kingdom Metazoa; phylum Chordata; order Ceratodontiformes; family Ceratodontidae; genus Neoceratodus; species Neoceratodus forsteri. The sequence goes on from CM057449.1 coordinate 1,309,736,606, forward strand.
TCCCCTCTCTCGTCCCTTAAAAGACTTCTCAGACTACTCCCCTCACCTCTGTGCCCACAGTGCTTCTAAACTCCTCAGTGTCTTCTCAGTATTCTCTTCTACAATGCTCCCTGCTGTGTGTTCACAGACCTTCCTCAGCCTGAGCTGACCACCATCCTGACTCTTAGCTCTATTACTGCCTGCCCCAGGCCCTTGTTACTGGCCCCTTCATGTCAATATGTATAACTGCTTGTCTCGCTTAGTATTCCTGCTAGTTTTGACAAGGGTTTTTACCTCTCTATTGTACTTAAAACACGTTACTCTCTTATTTATCAATCTGTCTGGCAACATTTTTTTAACTCCTGTATGTACTTTGTACCTGGGTCGCACCTGGAAATAAGCCTTGGCTGTGTGCCTCTTCCCGGTCACCAATTTTAAATAAATAAATAAACACCCTCCTGCCCCATTCTTCCCATTATGTTATATTTAAGTTAAAATTTCACATTGGCACTGAGCACTTTAGACTGAGGTCATGTGTGGAACATTTCATGTCTGACAGTCAACTTGAATGAGTGCAATTGGAGAATTATCCTAAAATTTAAAAAAAATTGAAACTGGGTTTTTGGGAGCTATCATTCATGAAATGGTGTTAAACACTGACTAGCACTGTAAAAGTATTAACTAGCTCAGTGGCAGCTTAATGGTGATCACTAATTATGGGATTAATGGTTTTGATTGTGTAACACCTGTTTTTTTATAAAATAAAAGCACAAGGGGAAACTATTTGGCCACTCCCCTGACAAAGAGGTATAGCCCCTCGAAGTGCTGGACTGTTATTGGTATGTGAACCCTGATTTGTTTTATGAATTTGTCAACTTGTATTTATTGCACTGAATATACAGTAAAAAGCAAAAACTTCTACCACTGAAGCCTGGAGTGATGGTTTTCTTATTCCACTTGTAACTGTTTATTTTCCAGCACCCGATCTATACTGTGAGTGCAGCCTGTACTGCTTCTTCCACTGGTTTTTCACACTGCTCAGCCACCTTGAGGTCATCAGATATGATGAGCCCAAGGTCTCTTTCTTGCTTGGTGACTAATCCCTACTCCCACTATCTTATACACAGTCTCTGGGTTTCGCAGCCCTAAGTGCATAACCTTGCATTTTTAGGCATTGAAACCCAGCTGCCACCACCTTTAGTTTCCTCAGATCCCTTTGCATTCTCTCCATCCCTTCCTGAATATCAGCCCTGTTGCATATTTTTGTATCACCTTCTCCTCAAGCTCCTCCACAGTGTTGCTTATGAAGATATTGAAGAGGACCAGTCCCAGCACCAAACCCTGTGGCACATCACTAGTCACCGTCCCATCATATGAGTGGCTACCATTTACCACCACCCTTTGCCTCCTATCCCTTAACCAGATTATTACCTAGCTTGTTATTTTCTCCCATACCCCTAGGTTACTTAGTTTCTTAACTAGCCTCCCATGCATCACAGTGTTGAAAGCGTTAGTGAAGTTCACTGCTCTCCCTTGATCCACCTCCCTAATAAGCCAGTCAAAGAAATCTGTGAGATTCGTTTGACATGACCTCCCCCTGTGAAACCATGCTGCCGGTAATCCTGCAGCCCTTTTGCCTCCATGTGCTTCATGAGCCTCTCCTTCAGTAGTGTCTCCATTAACTTCCCCACCACTGATGTGAGACTGACTAGCCTGTAGTTGCTAGCATCCTCCCTACACCTGCTTTGCTGCTTTTGTGCTGAGGGACCACATCATCCCTTCTCCAGTCCTCTGGAACTTCCTTCATCTCAACAGAGGTGCCAAAAAGCCCTGCCAGAGGGGTGGCCAACACCGTGCTCAGTTCCTTTACGACCCTTGGATAAATCTCAACCAGCCTCCATTGTCTTATTCTTCTTTAAGGCTTCCAACTCCTTCTGGAACCTCTCTACCGAGAATGGACTTGTGTCTACTCTCTTCTCTCCCTGGTGCTTATTACAGCATGCTGGTCCATCCCCTCCACCCTGTACTATGAAGACTGAGCAGAACTAATTGTTTAGAATTTCCATTTTCTCTTGATCTTCCCATATGCAGTCCCCTGCCCTCCTGATTCTCACATACTTGGAGAAGGTCTTGTCCTTTTTTTTTTTGACCTCCTTAGCCATTCTCCCCTCCATTAGTGCTTTAGCTGCCCTCACCATCCTTACTGCCTCCATTTGTTTTGCCAGATATACCTCCCTGTCTTCATCCTTCTTGGTATCCTTGTACTTTCAAAATGCTGTTTTCTTCTCCTTCACTGCCTTTGCCACCTCCTTGGAAAGCCATAGTGGCCTCTTCCTCTCTTTCCCTTGCTCACTTCCTTCAAACAGTATGCCATTCCCTGGGCTGTACCCTCCTTAATCATTCTCCATTGAGCCTCAACTCCCCCTTTACCTTCCCTACCTTTGAGGCAGTTTCCCTTTTCTTTAAAATCTGCCCTTCTGAAGTTCGGGACCCTCATCTTAGTGTGTTTTTCCCCCTGTTGTATTGGTATATCCAAACCAAACAATAAGGTGATCACGGGGACTACCCACTGTGATGTCAGCAATGCTTTCTCTGTTTGTAAGTATCAGGCCCAGCACTGTCCAGTCCCTAGTAGGTTCCAAAACCAGCTTCCTGAGAAGTTCCCCTTGCATGGAGTTGAGGATGGCCCTGCCTCTTGAAGTAGTTGCAGCCAGAATGCCCCGATCTACAGCAAGCAGATTAAAATACCCCATAATCAAAATGTCCCCCCTTGCTGGACATTTTGCTAATGGATTCTACCAGGTCTCTGTCTTAATCCCTCCCCTGTGTCAGAGGCTTGTACACCACCCCCATGCAACTAAGGCCCCCCCCCACCCTGTTTCTAGGATGACATATAGTACCTCCAGTCATTCATTGTCCTCCTGTGGCCCTTGTATCTCAGGGGCCCTTATACCCTTCTTCACATATAAAACAACCCTTCTGCCTTCCCCTCCTTGGCCTGTCCTTCCACAACATGGTGTAGCCTGAGATGGCCACTTCCTAGCTGTGGTTGTCTGTGCACCATGACTCCACTATGGCCACCAGATCCGGGTCTGCCTCCACAATGATTGCCTGAAGGTCAGGAATTTTGTTTCCCAGATTCCTTGCATTGGCACACATAGCTCTCCATTCTCTTTGTCCTTCTCTCCCTTTAAACTACCTCCCCTTCCTGCTTCTCCCCCTTGCCCCCTCTATTACCCCAGTCCTATGTCCCTTATTATGTTGTCTTCCTGCCTTCTGTCCTTCCCCTCTCTTCCAACTGAAGTTCCTCCTCCAGACTTACCTTCCCTTTTCTTTGTTTCCCTTAACCTCTGTGAAACTTTTCTTTCTGAAATAACCTTCCCTGTTGCACTAATCTCCTGGGGTGGCAATCTCTGTTTCATAGAAACATAGAATTTGACGGCAGATAAGGACCACTTGGCCCACCCAGTCTGCCCATTTCCCTACCTAATGGATAAGCTGCAGATCCTAGTTAACCAACAGCCTTCTTCTTCCTACCTCCACCCCGTAGAATTGCCTTATGATTGTCCCATGCATTCTTGAATTCCACCACTGTTTTTGACTCCACAGCCTCCTCCAGAAGGATGTTCCATGCATCCACAACCCTCTCCGTGAAAAAAATACTTCCTCACATTACCCCTGAGCCATCCCCCCTCAATCTTCAAATTGTGTCCCCTTGTTCTTGCACACCTCTTTTTCTGAAAGATGTTACCCTCTTGGATTTTGTTGATTCCCTTGAGGTACTTGAAAGTTTCTATCATGTCTCCCCTCTCCCTTCTTTCCTCGAGGCTATACATATTAAGCTCCTTAAGTCTCTTTTCATATGTCTTCTGATGCAGACCTTGCACCATTTTAGTCACCCTCCTCTGGACTGCCTCCATTATGTCTATGTCTTTGCGGAGATTGGATCTCCAGAACTGCACGCAGTACTCTAGATGGGGTCTCACCACCTGTCTGTACATAGGGATAACAACTTTTTATTTTCTACTGGTGATGCCTCTCCCTATGCATCCCAGTATCCCCACAGCCCTACTTACTGCCCTCTCACATTGCTTGCCCACCTTTAGGTCATCTGATATGACTACCCCCAGGTCCTTTTCCATTTTTGTTGTTGTTAGTATATCACCCCCCCATTGTGTACTCTTCCCCTGAGTTTTTGTTTCCCAGGTGCATTACTTTGCACTTCTTAGCATTGAATCTAAGCTGCCATACATTTGACCATTCCTCCAGCCTTGCCAAGTCTCTTCTCATCCTTTCCACCCAACCTTGTGTATCAACTCTGTTGTAGATCTTTGTGTTCTCCTTTAGTCTTTCTGCCTCCCCCCCCCCTTAGCTAGTTTAAATGCTCATCAGAGTGGCATTTAAACCTTCCAACCTGGACTGCCATTCCCCTTCTGGGTTGATGGAGGCCATATCCCTTGTAGAGGCCTCCATCCTGCCCAGGTGTAGCCCCAGTCACCGATGTAGCCAAAGCTCTCCTTCCTGCACCATGCCTTCAACTACTCATTAAAGGACCTGGTGCAAAGTTCACTAGCCTTCCCCTGACCATGCATGGGTAGCACCTCAGTGAAGGCCACTGTGTGAGCTACCTGCTTCAGGCCCCTCACCAGCTCCCTAAACCTTTCCTGCATTACCCCTATGGCTTCCCTTGCCAGATTATTTGTCTCCAGGTGGACAACAACATCATATGGGATTTTAAAGGTACTGTATCTGCAGTACAACTAAGAATAGCAAACACTTTAACAAAATAACTAGTGTGTTTTTTACTAGACCTAGGTTATCCGCCACCCTTGAATATCTGCCTTCTGTTTCTTGCACCAAAAGTGGGGGACAATCAAGGGAGCCGAGTACAGCAGACTATATGCAGGACTACAAAGACAGACTACTGCCTCAGGCTCACGAGGTGCAGGGGGGTTGATAACAATGAGTTAGATACTTAAGAAGGTGTGGTGCAATGAAGCAGGATGGCAAGACCAGAACTTGGCGATGCTGCATATGTAGCTATGGGGCACCTGGGCAATCAAACAAAAATGGCCAAAAGGGTTTGGAGTGACACAGGAGTGTAGCAGTTTATGTATATTTATTCATTTATTTGTAATTTATGACCAGGAAAGGCACACTAAGCTGTGATAGCTTGTTTCCTGGTGCATTCATGGGGATGAGTTACATGACCTTGTTTTATTGCGGGAGGAATGTTGGCCAGGACACTGGGGGAAACTCCTCTACTCTACTTCAATAAGTGCCATGGGATCTTTTACTTTTACTTGGGCAGTGTCCAAAGATGGGCAGAACAGACCTCAGTTTAACATCTCGTCAGAAGGACAGCACCTCAACAAGGCAGCCCCCACCCCCCACAGTGTCAGTTATTGATATTATCACAAAGTACCAGGTGCGGGGCTGAAACCCACGACCTTCTGATCTTCCAGCCTCAGAAGTAAGCATGTGACCTACAGAGCCACTGACACTGCTAAATCCATATAAGAACCAATTCGGTGCAGCAGTATATATAGGGGAAGGAAGGGAGGGAGGAACAAAAATAAATACAGTCAGTCTAAGAAAATAACCACAAGAATGTACTGAGTCAGACAATATTCCTTTACAGTTCAGTATACTAACACCAAATCCCCTCCTCTTCACACAAGTGGGAATGGAAGTTTGGTGGTAATTGATCAGTGTGAATTTCTCCAATGCATCAAAATGGCAGAAACACTTGTGAAATAGCTCTCTAATGATCTGCTGTGAAAATTCACAGCAGCAAATGGTCCTCAAAATGTCAAATGACAGTAATTACCTGTGGTAGGTTACACTCCTCGTGCAGATTGGGCTGCAGTGCAAAACATGTAGTAGGACTGATTCAAGTCCTTTAAAAGAATTTGTTATGCTACCTACCAATTACACGTTTTTTTATAAATTTCTTGTTGTAACAGCTGTCTTCAATGCTTCCTTTTTTTACCTTCTGGACAATCTATTATCCCCAACACCACCTTACCTGGCTTCTATCCTAAACCTCATGGCTTCCTCCATCTGGTGGTGCCCACAGGTTAATGCCCCCCGAAACCAGTGGGCGGGGAGGACAGTCAGTGTCACGAGGGCCATGGCTGCCTCTGTTTCAAACTGCTCAAACTGGGGCTTATCCAACCTGTATTTTTCTCCCCCTGCCTTTCTGGGTGCTGATATCATGGAAACCTAGATTTCAGCAAGGCCTTCAACACTGATCCACACAGGAGGTTGATAAATAAGTTGGGCAGCCTGAGAGTGGGCCCTAAGGTGGTAAACTGGGTCAGAAACTGGTTGAGTGACAGGACACAGAGGGTGGGGATAAATGGCATTCAATCTGAGGAGAGGGGGGTGACCAGTGGGGTGCCACAGGGATCTGTGCTGGGGCCAGTCCTCTTTAATGTCTTAAGTGACATTGCAGAGGGAGCTGGAGGGGAAGGTATGCCTCTGCAGGTGACACTAAGATCTGCAACAGGGTTGACACTCCCAGTGGGGTGGGGGTGTGTGGAAAAAATGGGAAAGGACCTAAACATGCTTGGGGAGTGGTCGAGAGTGTGGCAGCTGAGATTCAATGCAAAGAAGTGCAAAATCATGCATGTGGGGCACAGAAACCCAAGGGGGAAGTACAAGATGGGGGGAGAGGTACTGACAGTCACCGAACAAGAAAGGGACCCGGGGGTAATCATATCTGATGACCTAAAGGTAACCAAACAATGTGAGATGGCTGTGGAGAGAGACAGTGTGATGCTAGGGTGCATAGGGAGAGATATCATCAGCAGAAAAAAAGGAGGTAGTTATGCCACTGTACAGATCACTAGTAAGACCTCATCTGGAGTACATTGCCCAGTTCTGCAGGCTGTATCTCCAGAAGGACATAGACAAAATAGAGGCAGTCCAGAGAAGGGCAACAAAAGTGGTGCAAGGACTGCACCAAAAGTCATATGAGGAAAGACTAAAGGACCTCAATATGTATTCCTTGGTGGAGAGGAGGGAGAGGGGGGATATGATAGACACATTCAAGTACTTCAGGTGTATAACAAGGTACAAGAGGGTAGCATCTTTCAGAAAAGAAGGTGTATAAGAAGAAGGAGTCATGATATGAGGCTGGGGGGGTAGGCACAAGGGCAATGTGAGGAAGTACTTTTTTGCAGAAAGAGTAATAGATGCTTGGAAAAGCTTCCTTGCAGAGGTGGTGGGGCAAAAATGGTAAAGGAATTCAAGAATGCATGGGATAGACATAAGAATACTCTCACAATAAGGAAGAGAAGATAAGCCACAAATCAACTAGGGTCTGTGGTATTACATTAGGTAGGGAAAAGGGGCAGACTAGGTGGGCCATGCGGCCCTTATCTGCCATCAGCTTCTGTTCCTATGTTTAAACAGACAATGTCAGCAGAAAAAGACAATCAGTCCCTCTAGTTTGCCCTGTTTTCCCCTATCCTACCCCATGACCTATTATCTAGATGGGGTTTTTGCTCTCACATCCCCCCACCATACCTGCCTTAGTGCCCCCCCATCCCGAGTAACTGTTAAGCCCTGTACTCTGTTCCAACCATGCTTGAACCCATGAATGTTTTTTGTATTCACCACCTCAGCTGGTAGGCTGTTCCACAGCTCAACCATTCTCTCTGTACAGTAAAGCTTTCTCACACCACTACTGAGCCCCCCCCAACGCACACACACACTAGCTTCCAATCATATACCTTTCCTTTCAACTCACCATTTCTACTGAATAGTTCCTCATAGTTCATCTTTTTCACTCTTTTCAGGAACTTGAAGGTCTCTGTCATATCCCACGTCTCCCTTCTGGCCTCCAGCAAGCACGTCTTCAGTGCCCAAAGTCAATCCTCATAGGATCTGCTCTGTTGGCCCTCAATCATTTTGGTCACCCTATGTCTTCAGCTTATCTCTGTCTTTCCACAGATGGGGGCTTCAGAACTGGGCACAGTATTCCTGAAGGGTTCTCACCAGTGATCCACAGAGAGGTAATACTACCTCCTCCTTCGTGCTAGAAAATCCCCTCCCAGTACACCCCAACATTCTGGTTCTCTTGCTGTAGGCCTGCCACTTGTGTCTGCCCTCACATTTGGCATCATCCCTGCACTGTCACCTGTGGTCCTCTAAGTAGCAGTAGCACAGCAGAGATGTCCCTCGGACTGATGTGCTCAGTGAGATAGGGATCCGGTGCTCGTGTGTGGGTGTTGCTAGCCCCAACCCGGTAAGTCAAACAGTCCTAAAAAAAAGCACTCAGGACTGGTAAATGCAAGCAGAATAAGGCAACGGTCCAAACGCAGAATGCTCAAAGTGAAATAACCCCTGACGAAGACTGAGGTCGAAGCACTGGGGTCTCAGTGTGGCTCACACTACTGCTTGCACTTCTTTTGTAAAGCAGAATAAAATATTTCACTTTGAGCCTTCTGCGTTTGATCATTTGCTTATTCTTCTTGAATTTACCAGCCTTGGGTGATTTGTTTTTCTGACTGTTTGACTTACAGTTGTACAGCAGAGCCTGCAACGCTCCCTCCCCAGGGGAGGAGAGTGTCCTTTGGAATGCTCAATCCTCCTATCACCCTCAGCTGCTAGTCCTTCAATTTTCTGAGCTTGGGTCACAACCCCAGGTTGCTGGTGTAGCAAAAGGTAAAGCTGCTGCTGCACTGAATGACCCATGTCTCCAGCTTTTCTGCTTTGCTTATTAATGTGTTTTTCTTTGCTGTTGCATAAATATTTAGCACGTGCCCCACTGCACTGATATGCCAGTGTCTCCAGCTACACTGCTTTGCTTATTAATGTGCATTCCTTTGCTGCTGCATAAATATTTAACACGTGCACCACTGCACTGACAGGCCAGTGTCTCCAGCTACACTGCTTTGCTTATTAATGTGGTCTCCTTTGCTGCTGCATAAATATTTAGCACATGCCACCACTGCACTGACAGGCCAGTGTCTCCAGCTACACTGCTGTGCTTATTAATGTGTTTTCCTTTGCTGGTGCATAAATATTTAGCACATGCGCCACTGTACTGATAGGCCAGTGTCTCCAGCTACACTGCTGTGCTTATTAACGTGTTTTCCTTTGCTGCTGCATAAATATTTAGCACATGCGCCACTGCACTGATAGGCCCGTGTCTCCAGCTACACTGCTTTCCTTATTAATGTGTTTTCCTTTGTTGCTGCATAAATATGTAACCCCTAGGTGGTGCTATCCCAAGGGCTACTACCCCTGCCTGCTTGGCTAGTAGCAGGTTAGGAGGCCTGGGTAATGAATTGGGTGCCTCCACCCAGAGGTCAGGGTTGTTAGTGGGCAATAACCTGGGCAACAGCTCCTCCGAGACTGTAACCCTCTTCCTCTCTAGTGGCTCTGAACAATATACACAATTACTTTCACAATGACCCTTATTCACCAGGCAATTACCCACACTGTCTGCACTTACCACCAGGGCTGGTTCCTCTAGCTTGACCCTGGGGACCCCCTGTAAAACAAGGTTAAGCACAGCAAATAACAACAGTACAACACTCTTGGCACAAACCGGAAGCACAGTCAGGTTAAATACAAACAAAGTTAAATCTGATTTATTCAGGGGACTTGAACAAGGAAGGGGCATAATCAGGTTGATTTGCTTAAAAGCTATATTAATTAGACAGTTATGCATACAGTTCAGAGTCCCTACACAGTCACACACTCTGGGTACCCAGGTAGGAAACCGGTGGGCTAGCCAGGAACGTTGCAGCCGGTTGGGGTCCTGTGATGGAAGAAAGCAATGTACACAACACACACTATTTGTAATCCAGAGCCAGGGGGCTCTTCATGAAAGAAAAGGCAATGAGACAATCAGATGATAGCACTTTTAGATTTAGCTGTTGTTGCAGGGAGCTACCCTGATGTTTACTCACGATAGCAATACTGGACACAGGCAGGACAAAATCGAGACTGCGGGCTGTTGAGCTGGAGTACCCGGAGAAGCAGGGCCCACATGAATCACCGAGGCATCATTCCTGTTCAAGGCGTTGAGCAGGGGGCAGATCCCCAGGCCGGTCTCTTGTTAATGACTTTCTCTACGTAGCAGGTATTCTGGCTGGGCCAGTGTTGCAGGGCCCAGGCAAATGGAAATGGATACGGAATCAGTCTGTGGAGTTGGATACAGCCTCTAGCAAGCAAAACACAGTTCAGACACACAGTGGGGAACCAAATCATGACCCACTATAAGCACACAGCACATTCACGTGTAAGGAAATTCCACTGTACCAGGCAAATGTCTCTCCAGTCGCAATTACAGAGTCTCTGCACAATCCGGGAGTTCAGAAGTCGCTGGAAGCCCTGACAGGCCGATCGCATTCAGCAAATCTTTGGTCTTCTTCAGGTTAAAGCCTGGTCACAATTCAGTGGCTTAATTCACTCTCCCAAGTTCGGATTCAGTCCGAAAAAAGCACACGTTCCCTCTCAGGAACAGCAGGCAGGTATGCAGGCAGGCCAAACTCAGGCCTTTCCACAGTTCTCCCTCATGAATCCACTATGGATTGCTGCTCGAACTATCTCGAGCTATTACTTCTTCACTTCCCAACTCAGATCTAACTGAAACTGCAAGTAGTGTGGGACTTTCCCCAAGATCCAAAAGGTTCGGTTGGCTGATCTGTCTGTCAGTCACAGCAAGGGCTACCCCTCCAGGTTATTTTTTGCGCCAAAAGCCCAAAACTACAATTCCTACAAGTTTTGGCCCCACCAAGCCCCTGAAGGCAGGCTCCATTTTAAAGTCCCAAATGTACTGATTGGCCCATTCTGCAGTCCAGGACCAAGATGATGGAAACAAACAGAACTGGCCATGCTGCAAAGAAGGCAGGTTAGAACAAACTGCAATATTATTACTACTCTAACAAATGATCAGCAAACAAGTACGTCTTCCAACAGAGCTCCCTCTCAGATTAATTATGAGTGCAATCCTGGCAGCTCTTAAAGAGACAGTACACAGAGGCTATACAGGCACTCTCTGGCAATCACATTTAAACTGCTAAAACGCAGGACTCCAGCCTGGCAGTGAGTATTTAGGCAAGCTCAAGGAAGACTTTTCGGGAACCCCCATTTGTAGGGGGGTTACAAATATTTAGCACATGCACCACTGCACTGATAGGCCAGTGTCTCCAGCTGTACTGCTTTGCTTATTAATGAGTTTTCCTTTGCTGCTGCATACATATTTAGCAGATGCCCCCACTGCACTGATAGGCCCATGTCTCCAGCTACACTGCTTTGCTTATTAATGTGTTTTCCTTTGCTGCTGCATAAATATTTAGCACATGCCCCCACTGCACTGATAGGCCCATGTCTCCAGCTACACTGCTTTGCTTCTTAACGTGTTTTAATTTGCTGCTGCATAAATATTTAGCACATGCCCCCACTGCACTGATAGACCCATGTCTCTAGCTACACTGCTTTGCTTATTAATGTGTTTTCCTTTGCTGCTGCATAAATATTTAGCACATGTGCCACTGCACTGATGGGCCCGTGTCTCCAGCTATACTGCTTTCCTTATTAATGAGTTTTCCTTTGCTGCTGCTTAAATATTTAGCACATACATCACTGCACTGATAGGCCCATGTCTCCAGCTATACTGCTTTGCTTATTAATATGAACATACAAATTTTCCAGCAGATACAGGCCTTATGGTCTATCTAGTCTGCTCGAGTGTGCAGTACATTAGTCCACTAGACTGCAGCTGCTCCACCCTCAATTTCATTCCTTCCCTCTCCTGGGTTGTACTCTCCCTTTGAAATGATCCCACCCCCTCTTGAAGCTCCTCACTGTCTGCAATAATATGACTTCCTCCAGCATCGCATTCCACCCTGCCACCACCCTTTCTGTGAAATAGTGTCTCCTCATTTCCCTCCTGAATTTGTCCCCCTCCAATTTCCCAGAGAATGCCCTCTGGTTTCCCTTCTGCTCTTAAGAGTGAACACACATCTGTTGCCCACTCTGTTCATCCCCTTCAGGTACTTGAAGGTGTCAGTCGTATCCCCTTTCTCACTTTTACCCTCCGGGGTATAAATATTGAGATCTCTTAGTCTTTCCTCATAAGGTCTGTCCCCCATCTCCAGGATCATCTTTGTTGCTCTGTGCAATGTGTTTTCCTTTGCTGCTGCATACATATTTACCACATGCCCCCACTGCACTGATAGGCCAGTGTCTGCAGGTACACTGCTTTGCTTATTAATGTGTTTTCCTTTGCTGCTGCTTTAATATTTAACCCATGCCACCACTGCACTGGTAGGTCCAAGTCTGTATCCATCTGCACTGCTTTATTAATGTGTATTTCTTTGTTGCTACATTAAAATATTTACCACATGTCCCCACTGCACTGATGGGCATGTGTCTCCAGCTACACTGCTTTGCTTATTAATGTGTATTCCTTTGCTGCTGCACTAATATTTAGCACATGCCCCCTCTGCACTGATGTGCCTGTGTCTCCAGCTACATTGCTTCAGTAATATGTATTCTTTTTTTGCTGCATTAATGTCCAGCACATGCTACATGCACCCACTGCACTGATGGGACTGCGTCTAAGGCTGTACTCCTTTATTATTATGTATTCCTTTGTTGCTGCATTAATATTTGGCACATGCTGCACTGCTTTAAGCACAGGGTCATAATGTCGCTGTGAAAACCGCTCACATTAGAAATACCGCATGCAAATCGGCGTGCGGCAAAATAACGTCAGCACAACACGCCGATAAATATAGCACACACAGGAGCAATATCTTTGTTTTTGCAGGGGCCTATGTCACCGTACTCCCAGACTTATTATAATCAGCTCTGGGAGGTCATAGACTTCGTGGAAGACAACAAAGTTGAACTGGGGCAAAAGTAAAAAAAAAAGCATTACAGTGGGACCTGGGAAGGCCCAAACTGCAGCACCAGGTCCGCGCCACCGCCAAAGGCAGGTGCTCTAGCCACTCCACCACAGGAGCAGCATGGCAAGGCACTGCCCCGGCAGCGTATTTCATGTTCCTGCAAGGCAGCATACAGCGACAGGGGTAGCAGTTCTTACCACATGCTGAAAGAACACTGTCGCTATAGAGCCATTCGTGCTATTCCATGCACATTATTCCATACGCAATTTTGTCTGGTACCCTGCACTGTTAGGCCAGTGTCTCCAGCTACACTGCTATGCTAATTAATGTGTATTCCTTTGTTGCTGCATTAATATTTAGCACATGCCCCCTCTGCACTGATAGGCCAGTGTCTCCAGCTACATTGCTTTGCTTGTTAATGTGTTTTCCTTTGCTGCTGCATAAATATTTAGCACATGCACCATTGCACTGATAGGCCAGTGTCTGGGCCTGGATCTCAAACTATACTGCTTTATTAATGTCTATGGCCCCCCCCCCAAATCTGGGGGCTTACCTTCTGCCTCCACTGTGTCCCCTCTTCCTGCACCCTCCGGTCCCTGGGACTGTCGTCAGGAGACCGGCAGGGCAGCTTAGCTTGATGTTGAGGAGCCCTGGTGGGATACGAGCAAGGGCTCCTCTTTGAGCTTTGTGGCTAAAGCCGCCAACAGCACCCACAGACTTGGCCCCTGGACTGCTGTGTGAAGGATGAGACTGGGTAATAAGATACTGGAGCTGCAGGCGCTGTTGGTGGAGGGAGATGTGGATGTGGCGGCAATCAACGAGACTTGGGCCACGACCAGTCATGACTGGGACCACAGCATGAGCCAATGGATGTGCAGCCTGTACCGTACTACACAGTCCAGATATGTGAATGGATCCATTCACGTATCTGGACTGTGTAGTACGGCACGGGCTGGCGTCTTTGGCTCACGCCGACCAATGGGCGAAGCCCTACTGTACGGAGTCAGTCAGCTGGTGGGCGGGCGGCAAGCGGTGGGGAGCTGCTGCCCACCGCTGACCGGGGGGGAGCGGGGCGTTGGGGCTCAGTGGGTGGATGGGGAGGGGGGTACCACTGGACCACCAGGGTTGGATTGGTGTGTCATTATTTATTACTGATGCCCGCGATCGCGCTGCGAGCGGTCCACTGGACTACCAGGGATATAGGACTATTATTGTGCTACATATGCCCACGATCGGGCTGGAAGTGGTCCACTGGACCGCCAGGGATATAGGACTATTATTGTTCTACATATGCCCGCGATCGGCCTACGTGTGGTCCACTGGACCACCAGGGATGTGGGACTATTATTTTTCTACATATGCCTGTAATCGGGCTGCGTGCAGTTCACTGGACCACCAGGGATATGGGACTATTATTTTTCTACATATGCCCGCGATCAGGCTGCGTGCGGTCCACTGGACCACTAGGGATATGGGACTATTGTTTTTCTGCATATGCCCGCAATTGGGCATGGGGGGGCGCCACCACAAAGGTGCCGCCGGAGCTTGGGTGGCCACCCACAGGTGGCAGCTGCCGTTTTGTGCCCTGCAATATGGCAGCTCACCTGTGGGTGGTCAGCTGTTGCTCCTTTTTTTTTGGCTCACCTGTGTGCAGTGCAAGTAGGGGCTGCACATGTATGGGCTCAGCACATCCCAGGCTGAATATTGGGATGTGCGGAGTATGCATGGGCACACCCCCCACCTGCGCCACATACATTACTGATGCGCTCTGGTGTATTGGGATTTGTGCCAGGCTCAATTCCCCCTTTGAATATCGCACCGGGGCACATCAGTGGGTTGCACATGGCACAACTGTGTTGCGCCATTTGCAACCCTTCTGAATATCCTGCCCCAGGTGTATACAATAGCAACAAACTTGTACACAGTAAAGCAATAATTACAATGACAAATACGTGAGTTGGCTGTTTTATTTTCAGCCCACTTTTCCGTTAGCACCCTATACTTTCTGACCAGTAGGCAAGGGTACCGGAAGATGGTAAAAGCTGAGGGGGCTGAGAATCAAAAGGGCACTTATGAGGGTACAAAGGCCACTTTTTCTATACTAGTTTTTGCCATACAGAAATAAAAAGTGGAGTGGCTACCGCACCTTTCAGCTCTACAAGGCTGCGAGGAATGCCTGTACCCACGAGATACGCCTTGCCAAAAATTGTACACTTTCAAGGCATGTTCATGAATATCTGCGATAACAGTAGGAATTTCTGGGAGAATTTCAAAGACCTTTACTGGCAAACCAAACAAGTCCCCTCCCTCAGTGCTTAATGTAAATGGTGAAACCATCCAGGACCCAAAGCTGATTGCAGACACATTCAATGCTGCCTTCACTGACCTAAATGGTGTTCTCCCACCAGATTTCTTCAATGACTCTGCTGATATGGTGAGCGCTCACAATGCAGTCAATACCTACAACACCCCCAACCCCTTTCTATTTCAGGGTAGTTACTACTAAGGAAGCTGAGAAGTACCTGCTGCGGGTTCTTGGGAAATTGAGGTTCAGTAGTGACTCCCTCGACCTGAAACTACTACAGCTTGGCCTAGATGTCATCTTGGCACCCCTTACCAAGATATTAAACATCCCTCTGCCTTGGTCAAGTCCCTCCAACAATGGAAAGTGGCGCTGGTGATACCAATCCACAAGAATGGTGATAGAGCTTCACACTCCAACTATTGCCCTATCTCCATCCTCCCACCACTCTCCAAAGCACTTGAGCAAATTGTATCAGACCAGGCATCCGAGTACCTGGCCATGTACAACATACAGTGTCCACAGCAGCATGGATTTAGGAAGGGCATAGCACCAACTCTGTCCTCCTAGAGTATACCGACTTCATCCATTAAGTGTTGGACTGTGGACATCTTGTGGGATCAATCTACATTGATCTCACTAAGGCATTTAATATGGTAAACCATTCCCTTCTGCTCTTGTTGCTACCTGCCCTTGGACTCTCTCAAGAAGTCACATCCTGATTTAAAAGCTACCTAGAAAGTCGAACACAGCAGGTAAAAATCCAAGATACCCTCAGTCATCCTGTGTGCTCAGGTGTCCCCTAGGGGATCAATCCTGGGTCCTCTTCTATTTAGCCTCTTCCTAAATACCCTTCCTCAAATACATACCAGCAACCTGCTCTTCTACGCGGATGACACAGTGCTATTTACAAGTCAGCTGGATCCACTACCCCTGGTCAGTAGCTACAACACAGGTTCACAGTTAAGACCTGGTTTGCACAACACAAGTTAATAATGAATTTCAAAAAAAACAAGGTAATGCTCTTTGCTAGTCTGCACAACAAGTTTAAAAATGCCCAAATAACCATCACTAAAAGCCAATACATACCACCTGAACAAGTCTACAGTTTTAAGTACCTTGGAGTTACACTAGACAGTACATTGTCTTACAGTGAACATGTCAACATAATCTCTAAAGACATCAACACAAGACTAGGAATCCTTTATAGACATAGGCTCAGTATGACCCCAGTAGCTCTCCGTCTAGCGGTTACAAGTTCAGTTCTCTCCATTATTGATTTTGGCCTTGCCTTATATGGCTCTGCCTCAGACACCACCCTTAGAAGAATTAGCATCGCTCTAAACCAAGCGTGTTGCTTAGTCACTGGTGCTCATAGGCATACCCACACCTGCGAACGTTATGCCCAAACCAACTGGCTGCACCTCCAGTGTTGGATCTCTTACCAAACCTGCTTACCAGCAAAAAAGATTAGCCTTGGGCAAACTCCTCCAGCCTCACAGAATCTTCTTATGCAGGCGCCAACCCCCCCCCCCGCAGTACCAAAAGCGCTTCCAAACTCACCTCAAGTCCCTTCTGCCTAGCACTAAGTACAGTGGGCTTTCATGTGTAGAGCTCCCAAATTGCTGAATGGTCTGCCCTCAAGCATTCTGAATGAACCTAAGTTTGGACCTTGCAAAATTAAACGCCAGCAACACCTTTCCAAGCTCAACAGCTGTGACTGCCCCCACCTAACTGGGCCCCTCCCAATCCTAACCTTTCCTAAATCCCCTGTTTCCTCACCAGACCCCTCACCCCCACTATAACACTCCTATTTTATTTCTCTCCTACCTTCCAGTACGTCACTCTCCTTTTCACACATCCTACCTCTAAACCACTTCTCCACTTGCTTGCCAGACTCTTCTTCTCCTCTCCTACAGTGCAACTACTTGCTCCTCACTGAATTTCTTTTCTCACTGCTACTGACATGGTCTCCCCAATTTTGCCCTCCCCCTACTTCTCACTACTGACCAAGTCTACTTCTGACCTCGGTGTGTCTCTGTAATGATCTACGCCTACCCACCAGTAATCCCTGGCAGTTCTAATTATTGCATTCTATTCTTACTCTCCTCTGCAACTTGTTGGCTGTATACTCCTTGCCGTTTGGGGATTCTCTCTCCCTTTATTTGACAAAGTCTTACTACTGGCTGCATTTATTATACTACTACCCTTTGCCCGTACAAATTGTAATCATTGTTTGTACTTTTATTAGCTCTTATGAGTTATATTCTGTCTTAGTTATCCTGTTACTGAATCAATGTAATGTTTTATTTGTTGTATTATGTCTTTCTGGCGTGGATCCTTGTAAAAGAGTCCCTGGATCAAAGGTATTATAATTCCAAGAATTAATTAAATAAATAAATAAATAAATATAATAGTTATAATGAGGGTTGCCACCTTTCAGGTTTTTTACCTGGTGATCAGGATTTCAGGGTCCTTATCAGGTAATCCGGTTTTGCTCTGTGCTGGTCAGGTTTTGAGCCATTTTGAATGCTCACATACTTTTGAAACAAATGTTGTCATATTATTCATTGTTTCAGTTGCATGTCCAGTTTACAAACAAGGTCTGTTGTAAATATAGCCCTTTGTTTGTGAAAACAGTCAGCCTGGGAGGTGTAAAGTATGGCCATTAACACCATTAGCACTTACTTAACCTAATTTTTTCCACTGCATCTTAAAGTGGCATAACAGCACAGCTGCCCCCACCTTTTGTAACAGTAACAGAGCCAGATGTCTTCCACTTTCATTTGCTGGTAAACATTTTCATCTCTAACAGAATTTAGACATTTCTAAATGTTTTAAATTATTTTTTTTCCTCAAGAAAATAGTATGGTCACTTCTTTGGCTTTGAAATAGTACTGTGGATATGAACAGGGAATGGAGCCAGAAAAAGATATAAAGTACACATTACAGGAAACAATTTCTTATGTATTATTATATACCAGGGCCTGGATGTTCAAACTGCGCCAGGCTGTGGCGCAAGCCTGGGCGCAGCGCAACTTGGTTGCGCAGGGGTGTGGCCTGGGCGATATTCAACGGAGCTGTGCTATGGCGCAGCAGCTTTGAATATTGCACCTTGGCCACCCCCACTGTGCATGGCGCAGTGGCACTGCGCCAGCGCAAGTGGCCAGAGTGGAGCATGGAGATGCACTAGCCCAAGTGCCATTGCGCCATTCACAGCACCTGCGATATTCAAAAGGGGACATGCAAATGGGGCCATAATTTATGCAAAGGCGCACATGGGTCCATTTGCATGTCATTATGGCCCCATTTATCCCATTAAGGCAGTAGTTGCGCCCGCATCCTCGATGACTTGCGCCTGGCGCCCTGCCAGGCAGCAGCCGTCGGGGACCGATGCCCCCCTGCAGCCCAATCGTGGGCATTTGTCTAAACAAAAATCTCCCTCTAATATCCCAGGTGGTCCAGTGGACCGCTGTGTGCCTGATTGCGGGCATTTGTCTAACAGAAATATCCCCCTCTAATATCCCTGGTGGTCCAGTGTACTGCTATGTGCCCGATCGCGGGTATCGGTATAATAACCCGCCCCATCCAAAATCCCTGGTGGTCCAGTGGACTGATCGCTGCCCAATTGCGGGCATTTGGTGAAACACCCCCCCCGCCAATATCCCTGGTGGTCCAGTGGACCGCAGTCTGCCTGATCGCGGGCATCTGTAAAACATATAAAACAACCTATTACCCTGGTGGTCTACTGTCCCCTCCCACCCGCCCACTGAGCCCCACCACCCCGCTTCCCTCCGCCGCCGGGCGGGCGGCAGTACCTAACCCACCTGTCGCTGCTCACTGACAGTTGCAGTATGCACGCCCATTGGTTCACAGTGTGAGCCAATGGGTATGCAGCCCATACTGTACTACACATTCCAGATATGTGAATGAAGTCAGTAGGTTGTTGTCCTTTAGCTGGCAGGCTAAGGGTATTACTGTTTCCACCCTCTTTTGGGACGGCCTGGCCCACCCCTGGAGCGTGTTTACCTCTGCTCCCAGGTGTTCCAACTGTTGTGTAGGTACCAGATAGCTCTTGGCTTGGTTTACTACCCAGCCGTCTCCCTCGAGCGTCCGTAATGCCATCTTGGTGGAGCTGAGAGATTTCTTCCTGGACTGCGTTCGGATCAGCCAGTTGTTCAGGTATGGAATAATATCCACTCCCTGCTCTCTCAGCCTGGCCACGAGAACTACGGACACCTTGGTGAATACCCTTGGTGCTGAGGTAAGCCCGAATGGTAAGGCTTGGTACTGAAAATGCTGGCTGAGGATGTGGAACCACAGATACTTTCTGTGGCATTGTCAAATGGGGATGTGAAGGTATGCATCCTTCAGATCTATAGAAGTGAGGTAGTCACCTCTTCGAATGCTGCAGAGAGTTGACTTCAACGTCTCCATCTTGAACCTCTGAGTAACCACAAATCTGTTGAGATGTTTGAGGTCTAGAATGGGGTGAAGTTCCCCTGTCTTCTTGGGAATGAGGAAGAAGATGGAGTACACTCCCTGTTCTTGTTCATGCAGGGGAACTAACTGGATTGTCCTGTTCTGCATCAAGTCATGCAGTATTTGTTGTACCTGATGGGGTGATGCCCTTTTCTTTGATATGGGGGAGCTTACAAACCTGTGCAATACCTGAGAGCTGGACAGTTCTATAGAGTACCCCCTGGAAACTACCTCTAGTACCCATCTGTCTGTGGTTGTGCTGTGCCACTGGTGGTGGAACAGCATGAGTCTTTTGTCCACAGCCGGGCAAGGGACTGGCATGGACGTTATCTTGTGAGGAGAGAGTCTGTAGTCATTGTTTCTGTTGCCTCTTCCTCTACCACTAAACTTGGAGCTGCATCCCCGGAAGTTTGAGGATTGGTAACTAGAGTTGAAAGAATTACGGAATCCTCCTTGACTCCCTCTGCCTCAAAAGGAGTTGCTCTGGTAATAATTGTCTCTACAGGCTTGCTGCCCCTCCGAAATCTCTGTCTTCCTGAAGGCAAGTAGGTTGGTCTGTTCTTGTTCTTGAGCAGGTCCTTCCCTTCTTCCTTCTGTTTCAGGTAGTCCTGTAGGCCTACCCCGAAGACATGCTTGCCCTTCATGGGTAAGCTTTGTAGCAGAGTCTTGGACTCATTGTCTGCTTCCCATAGTTTTAACCATAATACTCTTCTGGCCCGGCTTGTTAAGGCTGTGGCCCTGGCGCTTAATTACAGAGTGTCCACTGCCATCTCAGCCAGGTACTTGGCCGCATCCAGTGTGCATTCTAGGAGCTCAACCTCCCTGGTCTTTGGAGCTGCTTTGTCTAGGAGCTCCTCAAGCCAGCATATTCCGGCGCGCACTGTGTAGACGGCAGTAGTTGAAGCCTTAGCAGCTGTGCCCTCTATCTCAAACAGCTTCTTAAACATGTCCTCCACTTTTTTATCTGCTGGGTCCTTCAACAATATGGAATCACATGGTAGGTCCATCTTCTTGCTGAGTGCAGCAACTTGGGGGTCAATCATGGGTGCAGTGCACCAGGCGCTGGCCTTATCTTCCTGGATCGGATACATACTGTCTAGGTTTCTCTTGTCCGACTTTCTATCCAGCTCTGTAGATTCCCACTCTTTAACGAATATGTCATCAATTGCCGGGCAGACTGGGAATGTTTCTTTGGTGGTCTTCATTTGCTGAATCATGGGGTTGAGCTTCGACTCGGGTTGGCCCTTCTCGAGCTCGAACCCCATAGTGGTCTTAATCATCCTCATAAACCCTGGGATCAAATCAAAAGAGCACAGTTTGGATGTGAGAGATGGGATGGATTGTGTTTCCATCTCTTCTACATCGGACGGTATGGGTTCCTCGTCCTCGAGGGGCTCCTTATCCCAGGCATCGTCCCCAATGTCGGGTGCTGGGGAGCTTGGGGGTGGAACCATCATTTCCGCATGGGTCCCCGACATCCCCCCTGGGTTCTCTGGCTCCGGCTGTGGTTTGGGTATTGGTGCTGACCTGGGATGCTTCATGGCCTCCAACCTCTCCATGATCTTTGACATAAAGTTTTGTTGACTCTCCATCATGGCCACCACTGCTTGCTGATTCTGTAAGAGAATAGTCCCTGGGTCCATCCATGTAGTTCCACTGGGTCCCAGGACATCAGATCCCATCACTGGAGATTGCTCCAGTGATGATTCGTCCTCATCATGAATGCACATGGGGCATAGAGGTCCCATGTTGTGGGGCATCAGGGTGGTGCTACATGTAGTGCACTTTCTTGCTTTCAACATCTGGGGAGAAAGACAGTGGAAAAAAAGGTGGAGATTTGGGACAGAGAAACGGTGGGCCTCCAGGGGAGAAGCTGGATGCCCCCAATAAAACAACAATATGTTATCTACCGAGTTGTGTAGTCACTGGAGCAATTAAAGCCTGTGACATGCCAGGTGTTGGTTGGTTTGGTCATCCTTCTTCCCCCCCATGCAACCTGCTGTTGAGTGGGCAGGGGAACACTCACTCCCTTCCAAGATGGTGGCCAATAATTAGAAACTGAGAAATAACAATGCCACCAGAAAGGCGAAAACATCTCCTTTTCTACCCCCATCAGAGGGCCGTTATGATGAGGTGCCCCCAGACGGAAGGGGAAGGAGTAGGATTGCAGAGAACACAATTGTGGGAGTCAGCAGGGGAACCAGACAGGTAGGTTGCTGAGGAAGTGGCCTAGCCTGGAGAGTCTTCCCCCAAGTGCAAGCTCCAAGTTCCACCCATGGCCTAGTGTTCTCCGCTTGGGAGGGGAGATGGTTGTGGCCCGTGGTTAACATTTTTTAACATTTTCCTTGTTGTCCTTAATAGGACCCCTGTGCTCTGCAGTGTGCTTATCCTGTCCCTTCCTTCTACAAGGGGGTGAGAAGGCCTCTAGGCCTGAACCTAAATTGCAGCCTCTCCTCTTCCCCCCCCCCCGGGGCCTGCCCTGGAAGAACAGTCGCCAGGACAAGAAGGAATTCCTTGGTGGCCTGGACACCCCTGGACTCTCTCCCTCATATCCCTAGCTCTTCTGGCTGCAGAGAGCAGGAGTGGTCACCATTTTGAGGGCTGGAGGCTGCCAGAGGGAGAGGGAGAGAGAGAGAGTGAGGAGGCCTGGGTGCGGAGGTGAGGCCGATTCCATCAGCTGCATGCTAAGGGAGCAAGCCACCAGAGGTGCATGACTGCTTCGCAAAGACACATGGCGCAGAAGGCAACGCGCCATCATGACTGGGAGGTGAGGGCCATAATGTCCAGATGAGCTAAATCTTTTCCCCTTGCAAAAAATGATGAACTGAATTGCAGTCTCTTCTGGACAAGGTGGGGGGGGTCGTAGTGACCACGCGGTCTCAGCATGCTCTGTCGGCCTATGGAGCCACTCTGGCCGGTCATGGTGCTGAAGCGAGCAGCAGAAGCCAGCACCAGAAGAAAATGCCATAAAAACACCATAAGAACATGCAGCGACCTCCGATACCACAAATGCTTGGATCGGAAAGAAACATAGCAAATTGCTGTGCTCTTGGGGCTGCGGGTAACAGGCATGAGCAGGCTTGTTCTTTTGCTAGTCCTCACTTCCCTCGAGGGAAATCATTCAGTAGCAGGAATAATCATTCAGCGCAGAGAAGAAAACAGAATAACATTAATTAAAACTGGAGCAGCACAATCTGCACTGAAAAACACGATCACCTAAATAAAATGAGCAGCACAATCTGCACTGAAAAACACGATCACCTAAATAAAATGAGCAGCACAATCTGCCCTGCTCTTCCAACGGCAACCAAGTTCATACTGCATGCTCTAGACTGCCAGCAAATTAAACACACAAACCAACATTTGCAAATAGATCTGACAACTTATTGCTCATGATTCACCATAGGCAGACTCAGAAACAAAGCACTGGCTAAACAAATATGATTCTGTGGATTCCACAGGCCTACCTTTCCTGGCATAGTACCGGGACTCCTGTGGTGCTTGTAGCCTGTTCAGATGCACGATTAGAACTGGAGAGCAGGGGCTTCTGGGACCTGTGGTCTAGAAATTTGATCCTAGGTCATGTGCATCATTAGCCTATCAGGTGGGCTAAAACCCATGATGTAAGGTCTGGAGTGCCATGGATGGTCAACCCAACGCAATTAGCTTTCCTGGTGGCCTGAGTGCAAGCATTTCTGAGAGACCTGTAGAACTGGAAATCAGAGGATTGGAAGGAGGCATTGAGTTTCACCCAGCTTTTGTCTCGTGATTTACAGAGGGAAAGGAAGTTCGTCGATATCCATGGAAGGTGATGATGTCTTACTCTTGCCTTTTGGGGGGGGGGGGGCATGAGTGTTCCAGATTCGGGTTATGGTATTGGAGCGCAGTTGTAGAGCTGTGTCTACATTTAGGGCTGAGAAAGAAGGGTATTATACAAGTCAGGAGATAAGTGGCAATCTAAAGTAGAATTAAAAAGGATATGTTGAAATTTTCACCACTGTCATGCACTGCTGTTTTGTCAGGTGCACCCACATAGTGTTTGAAGGACTGCTGGAGGGTGGAAGCCGAAGCTTATTTCCAGGTGTGACCCAGGGACATGGTACATTAAGATACACATACATAGAGATACAAAATACTTGGAAAACAGATATGTAAGCACCCTCTGGGAGCTTACTAGGTAACTGTGGTTGCAAGGTGTAGCTAGGTAGAGAGAGTTGCTGGTAGGTCTGGAATGTTAGGCCTGCTTGCTGCTGGCAGGGGGCCCTATCTCTAAGGGTATAAAAGAGAGGGTTGGAACTATTCTGGGAGGAGATCCAAAGGGGAGCAGAAGAGAAGAGGGGAGGGGAGTCGGTGGGTTTGGCCTGCAAGTTTGGTCAGCGGGCTGCAGCGGGGCCGGGGTGGGCCACCTGCCACAGAGGCCCTCATCCCTTGAAGACCAGCAAATGGAGAAGTGGTGGTTTGGGCAGTAGAGAAGGGGAAGCAGTGGAGCAGCAGTTCGGGGGCCTGTTGGTACAGTGTGGGAGCAAGAACCCAAGGAGCAAGCAAAATGGAGGCCTCCCAAGTGACCTCTGACACCTTGGTAGGGTAAGCACCAGTGAGGGGCCCTTTATTTTAATTAGTCTCGCCTATGGGCGAGTGCAGCCTGGGAGTCGGTGTGTGTCCTGTGGGTGGGCCGGCTACAACAGATTGGGCCTGAGGCACAGTTCAGAGGTGGCAGCCTGGACTGTTGAGGGTGTAGTGCAGGCAGCTCTAACCCTTTTCCACTGGCCGGTGGCTGCTACAGTGTTTGGGCTCTCAGACTGGGCAGCCTGTGGAGGCAGGGAAAGGTTCAGTAGGAAATTGTTGGTTGGGACTCTGGCGGGGTGGCAAACTGTCCAGGTGCTCTGTGTGGCACAAGCAGCAGTCCCCTGGGTTAAGGCAGTCCAGAAACTGAAATCGCTGCATGAGCGGATAGTGCCTCTGGGTCTCTGTAGGTCCGGGAGAGTGCCAGATTCCTTGGGGAGACCTTGGTCTCTGTAGGTCCAGAAATTGTTTGGAGCTCCTTAGGGAGAATAGTCAGGTGCGTGGCATCACTGATTTGGTATCCGGAAGCTCTTTGGTGGTTCGGTTCTTGCTAAAAGAACAGCAATTTGACTGTGTAAGACCTTGAAGTAGAGAGAACGCTCCCTGTATTGTGACACCCCCCAGTGCAGCAAGGTTACAGAAAGGCAAAGTGACAATGGGATTAGGACAGTAGAAACATCTCATGCTGTCACAGTTGCTACCGCAGTGAAATCTGGTTGTAAAAAGATCAGAGCGAGAAGAAGGGATATGAAATAGAAGTGCTGTTAAGTATGGAACACTGCTAAGTGTGGCCTGTTTCGGCCAACCGTATTGCTGCTGTCAGGAATGTAGCCTCTTTGGCTCAAGGGAGTTTCTGCATGCAATAAATCAGTCTGTTGACCACAGGGATTGTTGCAGGAGGAATAGCAGGCTTTTGCTTGTGAAGTAATCCCAGCATGTATGCTACCCCCGTGCTCCATGGAGTGGTTATTAACTGTTCTCATTTACATTAAATCAGTTTAGCATTCTGATTTTGGAGTGGACATTGAATTTAATCAGTTTAAACTGTGCATGTTGTGCCTGCTAACGAACACTGCCCCCTGCAGTCAACCCTTGGAATCTAAGGAGAGAGCCGGCTCCTCATCTTGCGAAGCCATCTCCCTGCCATCAAAAGAACCAGGTAATGAGCATATTTCTATTTTCCATGGACTGTGTTTTCTGGCTTGTATAGCACCCCCGCCTACATTTTACCATTTGGACACCCCTAGATAGTGGGAGAGGGGGGCTTACAGATACAAATAAAGAAATTTACAGAATATTTGGTATAGATACAAGTAAAAATGAACAGCTTCTAGTCCTAAAAATATAGAAGGCCATGTGTAAAATAGCCTAGACAAGATACAGAGGTAAAAGGCAGAAAGTAAACCTACCAGTACTACAGCCTTAGATGTGGGGTGTCCTACTTATTGTTCTTTTTTTCCATGCGCACATTGGGTCCTATGCACTACACCCAAACCTGTGATATACGGCACATAACACAGGTGCATAGTGGAATAGGGAATGCTGCTCCAGTTCCACTGGTGGAATTTGAAATGTGCAATGCACTATCACCACTGTATCTGTTCTGGCTGATCTCCTAATTTCCCCAACCAACTGGCCACCAAGCTATGTTGTGCTGTTTGGAGTCCTGTAGCCCACCCCTGGAAATACTTTGCTCATATTTCCCCTAGCTAAACCCAGATGAACTATGTGGCACTGTTCATCCCTCTGACAATCTCCTTGTGCTTCACAGTGACACTCGCCCTTAAGCAGTGGGCTACTCACATCTTATGTCTCAGACCGGTCCTCCAGATTATCCTGAACTACTTCTTCTTGGTGTCCCAGTCATATTCATGCTTTCACCAGGTCTCATGATTGCCACCAAGTCTGGCCTTCCAAGTGTATCAGGCTGTTGAATTTGCCAGTTTTGCTAGGTGTGATTCTTATACTGGCCTGCATTCAACTCAAAATTGTTGCCACTCTGTGCTTCCTTGCTCTCCCTCTGGGTCTTCTCATCTGATGCTATCCAGCACTGTTGTTCTTCCCTTGGTGCCTCTTGCATCTGACACCTTCCCTTGGTGAACCCCTGCATTATTTCCTTCCCCTAGCCTCTAATTGAAATCACCCTCTGGCTACCTTGTCCACTCTTCTGGCCAGAACTCCCTCTCACTTCTGGCAAAGGTGCAGCTCATCATGGGTGTTCAAACATCTCTTGCCCAAATATGTTCTCCAGTTGGCCAGAAAAAGCAGGGCCTCCCTCTTGCAACAGACCCCAAGCAAGAGTTACCTGCTTAAATGTCCACTGTCATTGTCATTGCCAACTTGATAGACCTCGAGGCCTTTATCTGCTGGTAAATTTCATCATTCCTCAAAGGCCTCCATGGCCATGAGGATCTTAACAAATTCACCCTGGGTACCTTTTCTTTTAGGAACATCACTAATACTGTGCTAATACTGTGACTCACCTCATAGAAACATAGAAACATAGATTTTGACGGCAGATAAGGACCGCTTGACCCACCCAGTCTGCCCATTTCCCTACTTCTTCCTACCCCCACCCCCTAGAATTGCCTTATGACTGTCCCATGCATGCTTGAATTCCACCACTGTTTTTGACTCCACAACCTCCTCCGGAAGGCTGTTCCATGCATCCACAACCCTCTCTGTGAAAAATACTTCCTTAAATTACCTCTGAGCCACCTCTCTATCTTCAAATTGTGCCCCTTGTTCTTGCACACCTCTTTTTGAAAGATGCTACCCTCTTGGACTTTGTTGATTCCCTTGAGGTACTTGAAAGTTTCTATCATGTCCCCCCTCTCCCTCCTTTCCTCGAGGCTATACATATTCAGCTCCTTAAGTCTCTCTTCATATGTCTTCCAGTGCAGACCCTGCACCATTTTAGTTGCCCTCCTCTGGACAGCCTCCATCCTGTCTATATCCTTGCGGAGATTGAGTCTCCAGAACTGCATGCAGTACTCCAGATGGGGTCTTACCAACTGTCTGTACAGAGGGATAATAACTTCCTGTTTTCTACTGGTGATGCCTCTCCCTTTGCATCCCAGTATCCCCCAGCCCTTCTTGCTGCCCTCTCACGTTGCTTGCCCACCTTTAGGTCATCTGATATGACTACCCCCAGGTCCCTTTCCATTTTTGTTGTTGTTAGTATCTCACCCCCCATTGTGTACTCTTCCCTTGGGTTTTTGTTTCCCAGGTGCATTACCTTGCACTTCTTAGCATTGAATCTAAGCTGCCATACATTTGACCATTCCTCTAACCTTGCCAAGTCCCTTCTCATCCTTTCCAGCCCACCTTGTGCATCAACTCTGTTGCAGATCTTTGTGTCATCTGCAAAGAGACATACTTTTCCTTCCAGTCCCTCTGCAATGTCGCTTATAAAGACATTGAAGAGGACCGGTCCTAATACTGAACCTGCGGTACCCACTAGTAACCCCTTCTTCAGAGTGGACTCCATTTACTATTACTCTCTGTGTCCTATTCTCCAGCCAATTCTTTACCCAGGCTGTCATCTTGGGACCCACTCCCAGGCTGGCTAACTTGTATATTAATCTTTTGTGTGGGACTGTGTCAAATGCCTTGCTAAAGTCTAGGTAGGCCATGTCCACAGCCCCTCCCTGATCTACTACTTTGGTCACCCAGTCAAAGAAATCTATCAGATTTGTCTGGCATGACCTTCCCACTGTGAATCCATGCTGCCTAGGGTCCTGAGCCCCTCTGGCCTCTAGATACTCAACAATTCTTTCCTTCAGAAGTGATTCCATCATTTTCCCTACCACTGAGGTTAAACTAACAGGTCTGTAGTTTTCTGCTTCTGCCTTGCTCCCACTTTTGTGAAGGGGAATCACATCTGCCCTTCTCCAGTCCTCGGGTACCACCCCATCCTCCCATGATTTGTTAAAGAGGGTAGTCAGTGGTGTCACTAGTTCTACCCTTAGTTCTTTTAGAATTCTGGGATGAATCCCATCAGGCCCCATTGCTTTGTCCACCTTCAGTTTTAAGAGTTCTTTCAGAACCCTTTCTTCTATAAATGGGCTGGTATCAACTTCTGTATCCAGAGTGTTTCTACTGTTTGTTTTAGGTACCTCCCCACTTCCTTTGTAAATACTGAGCAAAAATATTTGTTTAGTATCTCTGCCTTTTCACAGTCACCCTCTGCCACCCTCCTCCTCTTTATTAAGCCTCACTAGCCCTCCCTTGGTCTTCCTTCGCCCTGATGTACCTATAAAAGGTTTTATCCCTCTTCTAACTGAGTTGGCTATCTTTTCCTCAGTTTGGGCATTTGCTGTTCTGACTGCCTTCTCAGCTTCCTTTTGCTTTAACTGATACAGTTCCCTGTCCTGCTCCTTCTGTGATTCCTTGTACTTCCTGAATGCTTTCTTTTTCTCTTGAACCTTCACTGCCACTTCCTTTGAGAACCATAGTGGTTTCTTACATCGTTTCGTTTTGTTAATTTGCTTCACACAAAGTGTGCCCTTGGGACTTGTGCTGCCTCTGTTATTCATGCACTCTGAACAATGATCACCTGCTCCTCCCTACAGCTGCATCACCTGCCTCTGGATAGCACTTTAAATTGTGCTGCAGGCAAATCCCCTCACCAGCACTGCACTACTGTCATTGTTATGGAATGCCACACCTTCACCTCACCTAAGCTGCTAACTATGGAGTTCCCAAAGAATATCACCTTCCTGCCACTCAATCCAGTCTTTCTTCTTCCATGGCTCATCAGGTGTATGGCTGGGCAAAATTCATGGATATGGCTTCCACAAAGTTATCCTGAAATGTCATGATTTTTGCAAACACTCACACGCACATCCATTGTCATAGTGAGAAAGAGGATTCCTAATGCTGTGACATTTTGATTAACTGTTCTGATGTTACAGGTGCTAACAATGATGCAACCCACTTATTTTCAAAATGTTGTGTAAAATTGTACAATATTTGGTGGCTTATACCTGGGACACTCTTATAAGTAGAAATCTAAAACATGGTATGTTTACTCTTCTACTTTAAGACTGACCCCACTCAGCTAAAAAACAGTGTGAATTTCTGTCAAATAATATTTATAATTAGAGGGAAAATGCTGAAAATTACATCTTGGCAACATTTTGTGACATTTTAAAGGAACTGAGAAATTTCCTAGATGCAAAATCATTATTCCACCCAAATTCCTCTGATGAAACTTCAATTTTGAACAGCAGTACCCAACTCAATGTTTAATTTTTTTGATCAATTTGCTTTCCAAAAACAATTGTGTAAGTACAATAACACACTGTAGAGTGTATGTTCACCATAGGATACATTGCCTTCTCTTGTGAAGGCACTGAGCTTCACCTCATGCCTCACAGCACACATGAGATGTTCGTATATTCTATGACAAACTGACACCCTGTTGTGTGTTATTGTTTAATTATACAGTATTTCACATACTATCTGCATTTAGCGGCTCTGTTGTTATAATAACTGTGAATATTGTCATGTAAACAAGATCAGCAACCCCTGGATTTAATCTGCTGTTTATGACATCATAATCTTTACTACAGCAACAGACTGTGATGTTATAAACAGTGGCGCATGATATTAGGTGCAGACAAAATGCCAGAGCAGATTGTCAGTTGCTCCCTGGGCTGCATACATCTCTGGGGGTGGAAGATGAACAGGTCATGGGTTTTTGTCCCACACCAAGAGCTTGGGCCAATGTTCAATACTGACACTTTAGTGCAGCACTTTGGGGTGCTGCAATGTTGAGGTTACATCCTTCGGATGAGATGTTAAGCAAAGGCCCAGTCTGCTCATCTCTGGTGGATATCCAGGTAAATGTTAAAGACCCCCTGACATTTATCGTAAGAGTAGGAGATGTTTCCTAGTGTCTTGGCCAACATTCTTCCTGTCAGTAAAACAGGTCCATGCAACCCATCCAGAACATGCATGTGGAAATGAGTTGTCACACCACAGTGTGCAAGGAAGGAAGGAAGGAAGGAAGGCTGGAAAGATGGAAGGAAGGAAGTAAGGAAGGAAGGAAGGAAGGATCACAAGCAGAGGGTTGTGATGTTCAGTGTAGTCAAGCAGCCACAGCAGATGAAGTCTATTATACAGTGATCCTCTTTTTTGCTAATGTGCCTGTAGAAAAATAATGGATAGCTACATGCAGAGAGTGTGTGTATTATAAACTAAAATGTGTCTAAAACTTACCTAGCTTCTCAAGTGACAGCAAGGCTCTTTAACCCTAGAAATACCACAGCACACTCAAGCAACTGTTTTCTTATTTTTATTTTTTATTTTTAACCCTGGCATCCAATGCACTTTCTTTTTGAGGTTTATGTAGCAAATTCTATGTTATCTTGACATTGCTTTCTTAAAAATATGTATATATATATATATATATATTTATGATAGAGTGCAGTTGCACCCTATAGTTAGGGTTCAACAGTCACTTCTATTTTAAACCCCAGATTTTGCACTTTAATAACTTTTGCTACAGTTCAACTGATTTGCATGAAAGTTTGCATGCGCTGTTAGGGACCAAAGGTCTCTTAGAAGCATAGAAATACAGAAATGTGTCAGCATGTGGAGGGGTTCAAGAGGGGCTAGGACAGGTATGGGGAGGGTGCATCTTAACGGGGTCAGCATTAGGGGGGTGGCCCAGTCAGGGGAAGGGGCAGGGGGACCTCGGGGATAAAATGGCGCCCTAAACGGGTACTGATCCCGAGCAGACTTGATAGACCGTGGGGCCCTACTCTTCTGACTTCTTAGTATGTGAGCATGTTAGAAAAGGACTCCATCAGCATATCTAGTCTGCCCCTATTCCTCCCATGTGAATCCCGATCCATTCATCCTACTCCTCCCCACCCCCTTGTTCCCTTCAGTGTACTTGCCACTCCCTTTATTGTTTAGTCTCATGTATTTATCCCATGCCCTCTTGCACTCCCCCACTTAGGAATGCATGGGATAGACGTAAAGGAATTCTGGAGGGCAGGGGTAAGGGGCAACAGACTTCTAGAAAACATAAACTGAACTTACAAGCTCAAATGGGCAGACTGGGTAGGCGATAGGCCCTCATCTGCTGACAGTGTCTATGTATCTATGTATCTATGTATTTACATCCACCACCCCCTCCAGTAGCTTATTACATGGGTCCACCGCCCTCTCAGTAAAGTAGTGTCCCCTCGTATTTCCCTTATATTTTCCACCCTCCAGTTTTAAGCTATGTCCTCTTGTTTTTGGATTTTGTTTCACCTTGAAGATGCTCCCTTCCTTCACCTTGTTTATTCCTTTTAGGTATTTAAAAGTTTCATTCCTATCCCCTTTGTCCCTCCTTATTTCCAGGGAATACAGGTTGAGCTCCCTCATCCTCTCTTCATATGTTTTCTTGTGCATGCCTTGCACCATTTTGGTCACCCTCCTCTGGGCTCTCTCCACCCTATGTCTTTTTTTTTAGTTGAGGTCTCTAGAACTGCACCCAATACTCCAGATGTGGATGTACTGTGGACCTGTATAGGGGCATGATTACCTTTCATTTCCTACTACTAATACCTCTCCCTATGCAATCCAGCATTCCATTTGCCTTACCCACTGCATTATTGCCCTGATGTGCCTCTGTTAGATTATCTGATATGATGATCACTAGATCCCTCCCCCGCTGCATTTTCAGAACCTCCTCCCATCCTTGTGTGTAAGTGTTCCTTGGATTCTTTTTTTTTTTCTGATTATCTTTCACTCCAGTCATGGTCCCAGGAGACTTTCTCAGGCATCCAACTTGTGTGCTGTCCTGCCTGAAGCCCCCCTCATCCATACCTCTGCCCCCCCTTGCAGCTGGCAAGCTGGTATGCCCAGCTTAACCCCTCCGGGGTGGAGCCACCACTCCTACCTTGGGCACACTTCAAACCTTGTAGACTTCAGCTGCAGATGTGGGTCCCGGGTGGAGGATCTGTGTGAAGGTCGCCGAGGTCGGGCCCAGCAGTGGGCATGTGGTTTGGTGCGTCGTCTACCCCTGGGTCTGGGCTTTTCTGTGTTCTGTCCCTGCGTGGGGTACTTCCCGACGCTTACTGGTGCATGGCAACCCCAGTGAAGGCCAGCCATGCTAGTAATGCGGCCTGCCCAGCTTGCTGCAGTACCCCTGGTCTCCACCGGGGGTCTCTGGCTGGCCGGGCCATCCCATCCCGTTGATCTGGGGAGGAGAGCACCATGCGGGCACAGTCCTCAACCCTTCCGCTGCCGACCTCCGGCACCTGAGTACATTCCCAAACACGGGTCATTGGCATGGCGCGAGGTGTGGCGTCCAGCGCCTCAACCCTCAGCGCCACTGGTCCGGCTCAGCCCTTGGATTCTTGATTTGGCAAGTTTCATCCCAGTCAGTTGTGCAGGTGCAGAGATAGGGAGTGTCAAAAAACATGAAAATTACCATTTTTGTATAAATTCTTTGCCACACTGTTTCTCAGAAACTGTGTGGAGCTGTAGTCTGAAATGTACAGGGTGTGCATGCGTTGGGTCACAGATATGCCTTTTGAAGGTTTGGTGAAAAAAATTAATCAGTTCAAAAATTATTAAAGTTAAAATGTTCCCATTATTTTCTATGGGACAGATTAGATGTGCCGCGTGAAACTGTTTTTTTTTTTGCCGCGAAAGAGGTATTTATTGCTGCAAATGCAGAATGTACTGTCAAGATTAATCCATCTTGTTTTTTTAGTTAGCAAGGCAAACAAATTTAAATATCACAAAACATACTTACAAATGGTAAACACCAACAGTTGTGTTCACCTTATCAGGGACTGAGGAATCTAATTTTGTGGTCAGTTTGGCAAAAAACATTTACAGAAATATGTTTATTTTATCTGCAGAGGTTTTACTGCCACAAACTGTGGTAGTAAAACCTCTTTGGCTAAAATATACATATTTCTGACCATTTTGGGGGCAAACTGACCACAAAATCAGATTCCTCGGGCAACGATTAGGTAAACACAACTGCTGGTGTTTACCATCTGTCAGTATTTTTTCTAAATATTTTAATTTATTTGCCTCTCTAACTGAAAACAGGTTAACCTTCCGCTGGTGTCTTTTCTAGTGGTCTAGTGGCCCTACCTCCCCAATCCCCGATGCTGGTTTGTTTATTTCATTGGTGGTTAGTGACATCCCCCCACCCTCCCATGCTATTTTCATACTGCAAATAAGAAAACCGTCCCTCAATGTCTTTTTTTGATTTGTTTTTATCAGTAAAAAAAAGTCCATCACCGATCACACCGGCACCCCTACCCGACCTCCCACTGTGCACCCACCTCCCCATACTCCCCTTGAGACCCCCCCACACCCTCACTCACCTGAAGAGGTCCCAGGTTCGTGATATGCTCTTCCGATCGAGGACAAATCTTGCGGCTTGAACTGACGACTGGAAAATGAAAAACTATGGTAAATGCGCTTCAGTGTATTTCAATGGGGGTTTCAACTTTTATGCATAACTTTGGCATTTTTTGAAATTTTTTACCCCAAATTTTCAACATGGCCTTTTGGGAACCCCACCTAATGAACAATGTGACTGTCATTACGCAACTCCCACCGGAAAGGTGATTTTGCAGTCAGTTGGTGAAATCACCTTTTTTGTGTAATGACAGTCATATTGTTGATGAGGTGGGGTCATAAGAATGCTATATTGAATATTTGGGGTTAAAATGATTAAAAATGGCAGAGTTATGACCATTCATTGCAATTTCATTATGCACACTCGTAACTTTGGGAGTTTTCAATATTTTGACACCAAATTTTCAACATACACTTGCTATTACCCCACCAAATATATGTCACAGCTGTCATTTTTCAAATCCTGACCAAAATGTATTTTTGCACCTGTTATATGAAATGGCATTCGTGTTGTGTGGATTTATGTTTCAGCTGGGATTTGAAACTCTTCAGTACAGGGTACGTCAGGTGGGTGATAGCATAGCTATGTTGGCAGTTTTGTCACACTTGCTCTACAAATGTAAGTGCAGGGCCCTCCACAGCTGCATACAGTACATATATGGAGCACAGACGTAAATATGAATACCATTAAGGAGTGATACTTTCTCAAAAGTAAGGAAATTCTTGGTAAAAAAACTTCACTAATGCATCAGTTAGGGTTCCCACCATCAAACGTTGGGAAATGTGGTGTTAGGGGTTCCAACCCAAAGACTCTACCCCCATCCTGCACATAACAACAGGTGTCAGGGGTGTGCCTTGGTTTCATCAGCCCTAACGCTAACCCCATTCTCCTATATTGTACCCTTCTCAACTTATTTACTTATGGAATGGAGTGAGCGTTAGTGATGATGACCCAAAGGCACACCCCTGACGCCTTTTAATGCGTGCAGGGTGGGTGTGGGGTGTTAGGATTGGAAACCGTAACACTACGTTTACCAGCTTTTGATGGTGGGAACCCTAAATGAAGTTTCTTTGTCAAGAATATATACACATAGTATATATTTATTTATTTAGCTTTTGTTAACCAGGTAAGTACACTAGACAAGCAATTTGCCTATTTTCAGGTACGACCCAGGAGAGTACAGGAAATTACATACTTACACTCTTGGGACAACATGGTACATAATTAAGAACAGGTCACACATCATGAGATAACAAGGTAAGATTACACATCACATACTTAGGAACAGGTTACACATCATGAGACTACAAGGTAAGATTACACATCCCATGATTAGGAACAGGTTACATGTCAAGAGACTACAGGTAAGATTACACATCTTGCATCAAGTTTGGGGCCGTACAGAAATACTACATTTTAAGGGCCGGCAGTTTTGTATGGGTGCAAGTGCTAAACATATGTCATGGGGGTTTCTGACATCCGCAGGCCGATGCACTCTTTTAAGATGGCTCAATAGGGAAGAGCGAGGGCTTCCCCATGAGGGGCAGCACAGACCTGGGTTATGAAGGTATCTCCAAAGTTTAGGGGCATACGCTGCAGTCCCTTTCACCCATCTTGGTCCCAGTCACAGGTACCTTGAGTGTGGCAGACCCCTGAGACCTAAGGTGATACGACGGAGAGGGCAGTTTGGGCCAGCAAGCCACCCCCGGAGGGGTACCCATGTTGAGGACCTTACCAGTGAAGCAACCAAGGACAAAGTCAATGTACTTTGTAGGCAGAAACCAGTGTAGCTTGTTGTAGAGCTCACAGTGATGAGTGAGCTGGGGGGGGGGCGATGGGGCGGCGACAGATATTGTTATAAGCTGTGTCGACCACCTGGCGAGATGGGCCTTAGTGGTGCTAGCAACAGCAGGAGCCCATAACACAAAAGAGGGAGAAGCATCCTTTTCGCAAGGGCAGCACGCGCGGCTGGTGTGAGGTTGTTTTTTGCTCTGTAGGCCAGACCCAGTTTACAGTTGACTATTTTACATATCCTCTGAATATGAAGGCCAAGATCAAGCTGTGGGTCCAGCATTACTCCCAGGTATTTTAAGTTGTCCGTGATAGGGATCGGGACATCTCCCTTGCCGGATACACAGAACGGCACATGGGCAGCCTTAATCTTTGCCCGGGACCCAAAGAGCATGGCCTGGGTTTTTTTTAGGTTAAGGACAAGCTTGTGGTTCAGGATCCATGCCTGAATGTTTATAAGGTCGTCACTCAGTTGTTGATTGATGACCACCACCTCATGAGAGTGAGACAGGATAACCAGATCGTCTGCGTAGAGAATTAGTTTACAGTGGGCTGTGGTTTTGGGGAGGTTATTTATAAAAATGGAGAAGATCATTGGTCCAAGGGCCAGACCTTGGGGGACCCCAACCGTTACTGGGATGGCACCCGAAAGCTCTTTGCCAAATTTGACCCGCTGCATTCTACCATATAGGTAGTTATTGAACCAGCTAAGAGCAGTAGTGGAAATACCAATTGCTCTAAGCTGAGTCGACAGCATGGCATGGTCGACCAGGTCAAATGCCTTCAAGGGGTCAATGAAGAGGGCCCCCGAGAGTTTACCCTGGTCCATGGCCTCCCTCATCCATGATGTAACAGTAACTAGGGCTGATGAGGTACCATGCCCCTTCCTGAATCCATGCTGTACAGGAGTCATTATGTAATGCACCTGTAAGTACTCTGAGAGTTGCTCTGCCACAACTTTCTCCAGTAGTTTGCTAGCCGCCGACAGGATAGATATAGGGCGATAGTTCTCTATCAGCTTAGGGTTCCCTTGTTTAAGGACTGGGATTACCCTGGCAACCTTCCATATGTCTGGGATAACTCCAGTTGCCTAGAGACAGATTGAAAATGTGGCCACCAGAGGCAGCCAGCCGGGGCACCAAGACTGAGGAGCTAGGATTCCAGGCCATCTTGTCCGGCACTTGAGTAGGGGAGAGTCCCCTAGCAGTTTCTGCACTCTTGAACTACCACTGCCCTGAACAGAAAAGGTAGTATGGAGTGAAGATGGTGCTGTGGGCTGATTGCCACTGACACCATCATCATTTGGGAATGACGAGGTATACTCCGACAGATCCACAAAATAATGGTTGAAGGAGTTGGCGATGGTTTCCGAGTTGTTACAGCTCGAACCATCGATTATCATGTCAGTGGACTCAGTGCTCTGTGTACCACTCACAAC
The DNA here is from genome assembly GCA_016271365.2 of Neoceratodus forsteri. Classification (NCBI taxonomy): domain Eukaryota; kingdom Metazoa; phylum Chordata; order Ceratodontiformes; family Ceratodontidae; genus Neoceratodus; species Neoceratodus forsteri. The sequence goes on from CM057449.1 coordinate 1,309,773,418, forward strand.
TTGTTTAGTGTTCCTCCAGAACCTTCTAGGATCCCTAGCCGAGTTCAATAAAGCAGATTTGCAGAATTCACTCTTGACAATCCTAATGTTCTTTTTGCATTCATTTTTGAGTTGTCTATATCTCAGAAAGATGGCTTGGTCAGTCGTGGCCTTGAACTTGGCCCAGCACTTATCTCTAGTGTTGAGGAGTGCCAGGAGGCTACCATGAAGCCATTTGTTAGCCATTCCCCTCACCCTCCGTCTGATGAGGGGGGCATGTTTCTCCTGCAAGGCCCTTAGAGAGCAAAGAAAGTGACCGACAGCGGATGCGGGGTCCTTAGCATTCCAAACTGCCCCCCAATCTGTGTACTTGATGTCATTTTGAAAGGAGGACAGATCAAACTTGAGTAATTCTGATCTGATAATTTTATCGGGAATTTTTGATGTGGTACCCTCCAGACACAGTACACCGGGGAGTGATCAGAGATAGAGTCCGGTAGGATACCCGATGAGCTGATCCTATCTGGTCTATTTGTCAGGATCCAGTCCAGGAGTGAGCCCTTACCACCACTAGTAGGGCATCTGGTAGGATCCTTGACAAGTTGAGTCAGAGAGAGACTGGTAAGTGAGGGTTCAAAGGCCTTGGCATTGGCACCCAACCAATTTAGGTTGAGGTCACCCAGAATGATTAGCTTATTCTGCTGTGTTGCAGCACCAACTGCACCAAGGAGACCAGTCAGTCCCTCTACGCCTCCTCTTGGCGGATTGTATGCAAATGCAAAGTGAATCTTTTTGGCCATCCCTAGTAACAGTACCGTGTGCAGAGCCTCACAGGGGGACTGCATGGTCTGTTGATCAGGGAGGGTGGACATGTTTAGATGGTTCCTGTAGTAGACCAGGATGCAACCACCTCTCTTACTTCCTGGACGATCTCGTCGGATAAGGTCGTAACCAGGGAAGGCACATGCTGAGCTGGGGGTGGAAGGCTTCAGCCAGGTTTCTGTAATTCCAAGAATGTCAGGACTGTGCTGAGTTACCCAGACACGCAGTTCCGTTAGGTTTGGAAGCAGGCTTCTGACATTTAGATGGGCCACCTTCAGCCCTTTAACCACTGGCCAGCCCGCCCGTGTAGGTATGAACTGGGGTGGCAGTCCTGGGTTTACTTCAATGTCCCCTGCTAGTGCAAGTGGCATCAGCAGGAGCCAGAGTAGATGCCTTAAAGGGGGGGTCTCTCCTTGTTCTGTGACCTCCGGTCATAACGCCTGACCTTATGAGAGGGTCTCTGAAGGTACCCTAGTTTCAGACCACCAAGGACCACGGTCAGGGGAGAGCCCTCTGCTATAATGTTTGAGAAGGTAAAATCCAACTCCACTGGTTGGACATATGTACACCATGGAGCTATTTTTAGGGGTCAGCCGCCCCATAGATCCAGGGATCCAGGAGACAGTAAGGCTCACAGTGGCTATAGTGGCTAGTGCCCATGAGTAGCTGGCACAGGACTAGCTTTGATGGGAGCTCAATGAGTCCCATGCTTGCTCCAATACAGTTGTCCCGCTGGGACGGTACCACCTTGGGTCACCAAAGTGTTAGGTCTAATAGCTGCACTCTGTATCTTTAAGAGGAGTTGCAATATTAGAAAGAGGGGAAGATGAACAATGCTAGGGGTGGTGCCGAGGGGGGAGGGAGAGTATTTAATAAAGGCTGGAAGTGGGGGATGGGAGGGTGGATGTAAAAATTCAAGCAGCAAGGAGACAGAGATAGAAAGTGAAAGAGAAATTGAATTATTTGCAGGGCAAAGCTTACAACTGTGACCCAAATGGAATCTGGTCTAAACAGAAAAAACTGTATCACTTTAAACTTACTTTCTGGTCCAGGGTAGCTTACCACTGGACCTTAAAACAAAGAGAGCTGTAATATTTTACAATCTTCAAACCTGCGGCCTAAATGAACTTGCACTTCAAACTACCCTTAAAGTGCAAAATTGCTGTAAACAGGCTTAGGTTTGCGTTTAAGTTAGGATTTACAAGACAATTTGGAGAAAATTAACAAGTACCACAATCAGAATATGACATTAGCTTAAGGTCCAGAGAGGAAACAGCAGTAGCAAAGAATTAAAGCACTGCAGCAGCCCGTCAGCAGGCAGAGTCGATGGTTCTGGGCAGTCCAGTTTCTGCAGTGTACCTTCAGTCTGGTGATCAGTGGGCAGTGCAGTGAGGAAGGCAGCCGGTGGACAGAAGGGGTCCGCCCGGCTACTCAAAGCAGCAGAAGCACCCGTGTCAAGGGTGAAGCTTCAGTCTGGTGATCAGTGGGCAGTGCAGCAAGGAAGGCAGCCGGCGGACAGAAGGGGTCCGCCCGGCTGCTCGAAGCAGCAGAGGCACCCATGTCAAGGGTGAAGCTTCAGTCTGGTGATCAGCGGGCAGTGCATATAAGATACATGATTGGCAGGAGCGGGATATGGAAATATTCTCACTCCTGCAGAGTGAGCTCTGTATTCTCACAAGTGCTAAAGGCATGAGTGAGAATGCACAGCCCACGATGCAGGAGTGAGAATATTTTCCATATCCCACAACCTGCACATCATGTGTGCAGTTTATATACCACTGGGGTGAGAGCTTTAGGAACATTTTTTGTTTTTCTTGTTCATTCTGTGTGGGGTGTGTGTGTGTGTTCTGAATGGACTGGGAGTGAGAAGCACAGGTAAGTGTGTTTTGCAAAGCTAACTGAGTGATTCAGAAGTTCCGTGAGAAAGACAAACTGCTCCAGGTAGCACTGAGAAAGACAAACTGCTTTGTAAAAGTTTCATTTGGAATTCAGGATGTTTTGAGGCTGAGATCAGCACAATAATGGGCTATGAGTGTTAAAACTCAGTGGGACACATGTGAGAGTGTTTTGCAAAGCTAATTGAGTAAGTTGCAGCTTTAGTGAGAAAGAGAAGCTGTTTTCTGAAGCAGTTTCATTTAGACTGCAATCTGCAGTGCAGATATTCTCACTCCGGTAAAATCAACAGAGTGAGGATAAATGTGATATTCTCACTCCTGTGACATCAGCAGAGTGGGGATAAATGTGATATCCTCACTCTGGTGATGTCATCAGGATTTATCCTCACTCCAGAGAAAATAACATAAGTTATTCTACTGAGAAAGCTCTCACCCCAGTGGTGTAAATAAGGGATATGCAGGGGGTGCTTCGCCACTCGTGAGGTTATTTGAGGTCACAGGCAACTGTACAAATAACTTTGTTATCCCACAGGCACCCCATGCATATCCCTTATATATATATTACATATGGAAAATATTCTGACTCCTGCAGAGTGAGCTCTGGATATTCACGAGTGATGAAGGCATGACTGTGAGTATCCAGAGCTCACTCTGCAGGAGTCACAATATTTGCCATAGCACGCAATCTGCACATCATGTGTGCAATTTATACAATAGGACTAGATTATGTCTTTTGTGGAGTTTTTTCCTGTTCTGTTAGAGAGAAAATTTTCCGTTTTTGTGGTGTTATTTTTTCTGGTGGTTGCTGTGCCCGAATGTGCTGCAGTTTTATGAATGGGCTTAGTTTCATTTTATGAGTGACTGGTGCTTGTAGTTTTTCATTAGTTGTTACCTTGATTGAATGGATTTGGGTTTGCTTATGTGAATGGTTGTTCAGGTACGTTATGTGGTTGGTTGTTTCTGCTTAGTGTGATGGTAACATGTGCTTTGATTGGATGATTTGTGGCTGCGGGCAGGGCATCTGCATCAAGGAGTTCCATGTTGTAGGAGCGTCATTTTTCAAATATTTTGTTTGGTTTTGGGGTGAGAATAAATGTACCATATTATTTATTGGGTATGTCTGTGTACCTTTATACTGAGGTTTGTGTTTTTGTGACATGTCTGGTTACCGTCACTGGAGTTTTTTCTATCGGCTTTACGGTGTTTTAATTTAATTTTTTTTTAGTTGGTTAAGTTCACCGGGCTAACTGTCTTTGTTGCTTTCTGACACTGCAGAGGGTATGGATTGAGGACGATTATAAGGTATTTTGAGACAATTTGTGATATTGTGTTCTACTGTGAGTCAGAATCACTATCAGAAGGTATTAGTCTTACTCTCTTCTGAGGTGGGCGGTCATATTAATGACTTGCAATATAAATAAAAAGAGAAGATATTCTACTGTACATTTAAAACATGATACGTGCTTACAATTTTTTGGGGACTCGGGCACAGGTGTGATTTATATGTTAGAATACTATAGATTTACTGCTTTCCTATGGGGATCGTAGGTTATACAGGGTACTGATGTAAGCAGACTTGAAATATAAGGTACTGATATAGTCACTGTTGGCATTTCTGTATGAATATATCAGCATCTATGTCAGCTCCCTGATATTCAACTCCTGTGAAAATAACACTATTTGGATGGTTTTTTCTTCACCACTATTGTGTATGAATATATATATATATATATATATATATATATTCCTATAGTGCTGTTGAGTGAGTGATCACATTACTGTAGTTGCCACAGTTTGCAAGGTTCACTGCTTTAAGAAGTGAGTACCTCATAGATATTTATTTAGGTTTTTTTAACCAGGTAAATACACTAGACAAGACATTTGCCTATTTTCAGGTACGACTCAGGAGAGTACAGGAAATACAACATTACACCGAGATACACTTTTGGCAGTTACATAGAGTCAGGGAAAACAGAAGCATCACATAGTCAGCAGGCACACACAAATGGTCTGAACATATACATCGGATCAACGAGGCTGCGAGCAGCGCATTATATACAAATCATAAACATTTTAAGTTCATTATATACAGTATAAGTCCCCCATAAAGAGGAGGCACAGTCAAGGCATTACCCAATACATAGGGTGTATAAATTGTGTACAGGACAGAATCCATGCAGGCAGGTAAAACAATAGGTGGGATGTTCAGTGCAGGGGCTCTAGTGAGATTATGGAGGCTTGGGGCAACCACACGCTTAGGAGAGCTTCAAGTGTTTCCACAGGGAGGTTCTGAGGCAAGCCTGGGAGGGGGAGGAGCGAACCTGGGCAGGAAGGGAGTTCCATAGTCTGGGGGCACAAGAGGCAAAATCTCTGTCCCCCATTTGAGTGTGACTGGCAGGAATCCTTAGAACAGCAGGGCTCAGAGATCTGAGGGAGTATGAAGAGGGGGCAGCTGGCACGATGAGCTCTGCCAAATCCAGGTGGGGTGCCGGTGCCAAGGACCTTACCCGTGAAGCAGCCCAGGACAAAGTTTAGGTGATTGGACAGGGAGAGCCAGTTGAGCTTACTATACAGGTCACATTGGTGGGTGAGTCGAGGGGCAGTAAGCGCAAAATGGCAAATGTTATTGTAGGTGACGTTCCACCTGGCTAGGTGGGCTTTGGGGGACCAAGCAAACAGGACGTGCCCATAACAGAGGGAGGGGAGAAACACACCTCTAGCCAGTGCAAGGCGAGCAGCGGGAGTGAGATTGCTCTTTGCACGATAGGCCAGACCCAGTTTGCAGTTGACGGCTCTGCAAACACTAAGGATATGGAGTCCAAGGTCGAGCTGAGGGTCAAGTGTCACCCCAAAGTATTTGATGGAGTCGGTGATGAGGACAGGAGCACCATCAAAACCAGTGATACTCAAAGTAGCAGGGGAGGTCTTTATCTTGGCCAGGAAGCCAAAGAGCATGGACTGGGTTTTTTGGAGGTTGAGGACAAGCTTGTGGGATATTATCCAAGACTGAACACTCCTAAAGTCCTCTCTCAACTGGTGGTTTATGACCCCAGTGTCCTGGGAGTGGGTGAGGATGACCAGGTCATCTGCATATAGAATGGACCTAGAGTAGGAGGAGATAGCAGGTAGGTTGTTAACAAAAATGGAAAAGAGCAGGGGCCCCAGGGCTGAACCTTGGGGAACACCTGAGGACACAGCAGTGGTGTCCGAGAGCATCTTGCTGTATTTGATCAGCTACTGTCTGCCCTATAGGTAGTTGGTGAACCAGCTTAGTACAGGGGGTGACAAGCCAAATGACCTAAGTTGAGAGCAGAGCAGGGTGTGGTCAACTAGATTGAAGGCTTAGGATAGGTCGATGAAAATAGCACCAGAGAGTTTACCCTGGTCCATAGCAGTTCTGATCCCAGATGTGACAGTGACAAGAGCTGAGGATATACTATGCCCTTTACAAAAGCCATGCTGCTCAGGAGTCAAAAGCTTGTGAGTCTGGATATACTCCATGAGTTGTCCCACCACAACTTTCTCAAGGAGTTTACTGATTGCAGACAGTATGGCTATCGATCGGTAGTTGTCAAGAATCTTAGGGTTGCCCTGTTTGAGAATGGGGACAACCCTAGCCACCTTCCAAATGTCAGGGATGACCCCAGAAGCTAGGGGATAAGTTGAAGATATGGGCCACTGGGGAGGCAATATGAGAGGCACCAAGACGGAGGAGCTTAGGTTCCATGCCATCGTGGCCAGCACTGGAGAAGGGGGAGAGACCAGAGAGCAATCTCTGCATCTCTTGTGCCGTCACAGCCTTGAAATAGAATAATGGTTGGGAAGTGGGCACTGAGTGTGGAGCAGAGTCCTGGTCACAGCTATCACCTCCACTGGAGGAGAAAAGGGAGGTGAAAGCAGACAGGTCCGAGAAGTGAGTGCTAAATGCGTTGGTGATGGTACAGTAAGTGGATTATTACAACTAGTACCATCAATGAGCATGTCAGTGGCCTTTCCATTGGGGGAACCACTTACAATGTTTTTTTATGTTTCTCCAGAAGGTCCTAGGGTCTTTTGCTGAATTCAGCAGTGCCACTTTGCAGAATTTCACTGATCACTTTCCTACACTTGTTCCAGAGCCTCCTATACTGCTGAAATATGGCCTGGTCCATCGTGACCTTAAATTTGGCCCAGCATTTATCCCTGGTCCTCATGAGGGTAAGGAGTCTCCCGTGCAATCACTTGGTAGTGGACCCCCTTACCCTCCACCTAATGAGAGAGGCATGCAGGGCCGGCTTTAGAGTTTGGGGGCCCCCAGCAGGATTAGTAAAGTCATGGCAGCCCCTTAATTGGCCGACCTTTGCCTGTTTGACTGTAACCCATATGCACATCATTGTGTATTATTTTCAGTACAACCAGAGGTATATTTTAAGTGCTTTTTATCGGCAGACAGCAGAGTTACTCCTTTGGGCAGTTCTTCCCATTCCAACCATTGCTGTTCATTTGCTTCATACTGACAAGGTCATATAGCTTGGTAAGGCATTTTATGATGTCATGATGCAACATCAGAAGGAGCTACACAGCACTTTGTTGCTGCTCCAAGAAGACAAAAAAATAAAAATAATTAAGGTACAGGGCTCTGGTTGGGGCTGCAAAAGCAAGGGCCCCAGCGACCATGAGGAGTTACGCCTGGTGCCTAAAACCGGCTATGGAGGCATGCTTATCCTGCAGCACCCCAAAGGTGCTGAGAAAATGACTGACTGCAGTGGCTGAGTCCTGTGCATTCCAGACCGCAGACCAGTCAGTGAGCTATAGATCATTTTGGAAAGACCCCAGGTCAAACCTGAAGAAGTCCCTAATTTAGATGACCTCATGAGAAATTTTCAGGGAGGAGACCTTCCATACAGAGAACACAGGGGAGTGGTCAGAGATGGAGTCGGGGAGCGTACCAGTGGAGCAAATCATCTCTGATCTATTAGACAGGACCCAGTCTAGGAGGGAGCCTGAACCACCAGCGGAGGACCACCTAGTGGGCTCCTTGATGAGTTGGGACAGTGAGAGATCAGCCAGCAGGGGCTTGTACATCTTAGCTTTACCACCAAGCCAGTTCAAGTTGAGATCGCCCAGTATCATCAGCGCATTATTCACAATCAGTGACCCAACTGTGTCAAGGAGAGAGGACAACCCCAATATGCCCCTCATGGGGGGGTTGTAGATGCAGACAATGTGTAGCTTTTTAGTGTTCCCGAGTAACAGCACTGTGTGCAGCGGTTCACATGGTGACTGCGGAGACTGTTGCCTGGACAGAACCGAAAGATTAAGGTGACTCCTGTAGTAGACCAGGATACCACCCCCCACCCCCGCTTTTTCCCCGGGTGGTCCTGCCTGACAAGGTCAAAGCCAGGAAGCACACATGCCAAGTCAGGGGTTGATGGCTTCAGCCAGGTTTCCATTGTACCCCGGATGTCAGGCTTATGGTGAGTGACCCACGCAAGGAGGTCAGCCAGGTTGGGCAGGAGGCTGCGAATATTGAGGTAGGCTGTTTTCAGCTCACTGCCTTTCGACCAGCCCACAGATAGGAAGGAGGCTTGTTGGGAAGGACCGGGGTTGAGCTCAATGTCCCCTGAAAGCTGGGGCTAGAGTCACCAGTAAGAGCCATAGGAGATGCCTCAAAGGGGGAAGGCCGCCCCTACCATGTGGCTTGCGGCCAGCACTCCTGCCCATTATGACAGGATACAAGAAACACCTGAGATCAAGACAGCAGATAGGCCAGGGAGGCTGTCTATCACAGGCAATTAGATTGGGGAAGGTGAAGTCGGTCATAACTGGCTGTCCAGGTGTGACCCAGGGGCTCCCCCCAGGAAAAGCACTGTCAGCAAAGAGCAGAGGGAGGCATAGCATGGCGAGCAGGCCAATGGCAGTAGTACTCCTGAGGGAAGGGGGCCTAGCCCCTCCTCAAGAGAAGCTTAGTATCCCTCATGTCATGTGACTGCATCCAGCCAAAAATAAACAATGGGGGGGGGGGCAGAGCAGGCCAAGCAACAGGGGCCCCAGAAGGGGGGACTCAGTGGTGCTGGCATACTAGACCTCACTTCAGTGCTTTCTGTGGGTATCAGTGAGCACCAGTAATGTAAAGCTAGTGCGGAAGGAAGGGGTGTTGACTAGGAACAGCAACTAAAAATGAAAGTTGCCCATGACTGGCTATTACATTCATTCACATACATATTCAACAAATTAATTACCTATTCAACTAGATGGCTCCCTGACACCAGATAAGTATACTAACAGTTTTGTGTTAAAAGACCTGCATGTTAAATTACATGTCAAAAGGTTTAGGGTGCTAAGATGCATTTCAGTTTTCATACAGTGTTAGTGTATTTTGAGCCTGTTTCTTCCAATCCAGTGGGTAATCTTGCTAGACCTGTAGAATAACGCATGGGCAACCATACATGACAAGGAAGTGTTTCCATCGAGGGGTTGAGGGGACATCATCGGGACCTTGAGAGTGAAGCCCACGAGGCCCCTGATGTCCTCTCAACCCTGAGATTGAAACACATGCCATGCTGTGTATGGTTGTTCATATCACTTTATTTATGGCAAATGGCGTTAACACTGCACAAACTGATGCTGTTGTTTGTGTTTCATTTGTAATGTGTACAACAACACTGCAGAATGTATACAACCATTTGGAACATGCTGGACAAGGATTTTAAACTATTTGATTTCCATGCACAGCAAGGGATGACCAGATACTATATATTCATGCATGACTACAGAGTCAATTTTTTTAAGCAATACAGCTGTTATTTGTGTGTATATATATATATATATACTTTTTTTTTTTTTTTTTTTTTTAGTAATAGAATTTCAAGTTACTTCAAGATAAGAGATTCAGATGCTGGTTCCATCTTCACTTTGGCAGATTGGTGGGGGGTACCTACTGTCACACTTTTACATTTGAGCAACTTTTAACACTTCTGTAATGTAACACTTCAGAAAGTTCAGCACTCACAATCCATTAGGCACCTTAACACCTCAACACTAATAGTCTGGGGTCAGAGAAAGGCCGGAAGGTTTGGATATGATTTAAAAACAAAAAGCTATGCCCTGCTCACAAAACATTTCTTTTCTGTCAGTCACAAATCTGTGATTTTTATTTATTTTCTTTGCTGGTATAGTAGATGGTGGAATTTAATCCTAGTACTGTTTCCATAAATAGATATGCTACTACTTAAGCCATTCTTGGCCTATTTCATGTCATTCAGAAAAAAAAGGATGAGAGGTGAGAGAGAGAGAGAGAGAGAGAGAGAGGAGTATATGATATGCAATGGACTAATTCAGAATATGCAGTTTATCATTATGTGTCAGAGGGCAGGATAATAATTTCTGTTCTCATAAGTAGTGATCAGTGACATATTGTCAGACAGACCATTTATACAATGTATAGTAAATTGTAAATATTTTAAACTAGCTATTTTTGTTTCTGTCCCCCTTCACTGGTGCTGCCCTCCTCTTTGCCACCTTCTAGCCCCATCCTTCCTGTCTTCATCACTTACCCACCTTCCAGGGTGTCCACAGAACACAACTCTCTCGGGTGGAGGGTTGGGGATAGAGGAAACTCCCCACAGGTCTGCCAAGTGTGGAAAGGCAGCAGGCAGTTGAGTTTGCGGGGCCTAAGAGTGCCAGCCTAATGTTGCATGCACCATGTTCTCTTAGTTGCTCGCATCCTTCTAGGATGCCCCAATGAGGACTGCAATAATGGCATGCGCATACATGGCGTTCCTGTGCACAGGAGTTAGACACTGTCCTGACTCATGATGAGTGGCTCAAGCTGCGCTGCTAGCTGTGGTCAGCCAGGTGGCGATATTTGGAACAGAACCCACTACCTTCCCTCCCAGGAGGTGGAAAGCATTCTCTGGGTCACTCAGTCCTCCTTACCCCAGCCAGGTGCCCATGTCCCGGGTATTCCTCAACCAGGTTTAATGGCCTATTAAGTAGCAGCCCTGTGATTGTGCAAACAGACCAGCTCAAAATGACAAATAAATGTTATGAAGATTTCACTCTTTCTGTTTACCATTCTGTTCTGAGTGCAATACAGGCCATTGGAATGTTAGCAGACATTGTTCAAGCTGCTCTTTCATTGTTTAAGCATTCCTTTGTGACCTGTCTAAAATGGAAATAAATACTGATGACCTATCCAAAGTGAAAATAAACGTATTACTGTATTTTCATTTTGGTTGATGCCACAAGCAAAAATAATGTTTATTTTATGTTTCAACTCACATTAGAATTATCTGTGCAGCTGTCTTCTCGTGAACTGTACATAGAGAATACTGGATGGGCAACTATGCAGAACCAGTGTGTTCTGCCACAGAGGGGTTCTGATTCCCTATGATCTTGAGAGTGAAGCTCGAGAGGTCCATGGGAATCAGAACCCCGAGGTGGCAAAACCCACTGGTTGTGCATAGAGTTGCTCATCCTGTATTTTTTATAGTGTATAGTACTGTGTGAAATGTGTGTTTTGTGAGTTCTTTTGCTTTCAAAATGAAACTGACTTATGCAGTCTCTAGAGATTCTAGAATGCTGTTGTACCACAGTAGGGTAGAATCACATTCCATGACCTTTGAACTGTGGTTGAACAGCATTTTGAAAGGGATGGAATCATATACAGAACAACAGTCCACTATACACTATATTTGAATATACAAGGAAATGCAATAGCTGTGTTAGGCCAGTTGAAGACGCACAACATATATTGTGGGTGATAATGTTAATTGGACTGAAAAAAAAAACAAAAAAACATTGAGAGACTAGCTTTTGAGATTTCTTCTTTTTTCATCAGGTCCTCAGTCCCAGGAATGTGGTAAAGACAGGCCATATAAATCTCTATGTTCTCTATGGGGCAGATTGTAGCCTCTTTTATTGCCAGTAGCAAAATTGACTTGTAGTCCTAATTTTTTGTTGATTTCATTGTGTGATTCCATCAGTGTAGTAACTGACTTCCTGAAAGGCTGGATAGAATCCATGATTGAAACACAGGCTGCAGTGAAGTGCCATGGTGTTAATGGAATTTCGCAAGTCCTTGCTAGTGACCTTAGACACCTACAAATTCATGGGAAAATGTACTTTTAGCTGAGATAATTCTGTAGCATTATAATGACATAAGCAGAAGCCTTTACTATTTAAATATTCTTCAAAAAGTTTTGTGATAGAAGTTCCAGGTGGTTAGATAAAAAAAAAGTTAGAAAATGGGCTTAGAAATCCCTGAGCTCTGATTAGCTGATACCCTTGGAAAACTGGGCATGTATCAGACAACAGAGCCCAGGTTACTACAAGTGCCAGTACCAGCTGACCACATAACATGAGAATCAAGGGGCCAGTTCAACATTTTCAATCTTTATCTGCCTCCATTTTTCCCTCTTGCTTACCAAGTGAGTTGGCGACTGCCAAACCCCCACCCTCCCAAGTGTGTCTTGTAATTCTTTTTTTTTTCAGAAAATAAATATAGTAGGCACTCATAAATGAACAAAGGAAACAAAATAAAAAAAAAATTCCAGTTCTATCAGATTCTTCTTGAGCAGAGAGAGAGAGAGAGTGCACTACATCTGGTAGCACTGTTGTGTATGAGAGAAGCAGTACTTTCTTCGTTTTCCATACCACAGATGGATGTCCATCTGTGGTACTGAAAATGAAGAAAGTACCACTCCTGTCACATACAGTAGTGTTACTGAAGATAGTGCTGTATCACTGTACTCACTCAGCTCTTTCCCCAAACTTACTTCTCCACCAAGTGAGCATGTCTTTCTCCCAATGAACTTAATGTGATCTACAAAAAAAAAAAATGGAACAACACAGTACATTGCTCCTGATAATCCCAAGTAGAACTGCCTCTCAGCCGCTGGTCTTTCCCCTTCTGCCACAGGTTGGTTCAGTGCCTATCTGTCCGGCAGGTCGCAATCAGTTAAAATTGCCGATGTCACCTCTTCCCCCATGCCCTTAACTACCGGTGTTTACCAGGGTTCAGTGCTTGGCCCCATTCTGTTTTCCATCTTTTTAAATGATCTCCCCCAGGCCTGCTCCACTTCCAGCATCCACATGTATGCTGATGACACGGTTCTATTTACATCTGGCAAATCGGTCGCTGATGTCACTATCAGGCTCCAGTCTGACTTCTCTAGAGTCCAACACTGGTTTAATTCTCATCAACTCTTTCTACATGCCAAGAAAACCATCTCCATGTCATTTGGAACTGTGCAGAGACTCACTAGGCTAAGTTCCCTACCCACATTCCACACCCTGGATGGGACTGTGCTCGATGACTCCTCTTCATTCAGGTATCTTGGTGTCTAACTGGATAGACACCTCAACTTCTCAGTACACATTGAGGCCATTCAGAAAAAACTTAAGCCCAAGCTTGGTGCCCTATACAGAAACAGCAGCTGCATCCCACTCGCTGCCAGGCGTGAGCTAGTACTGAAGATGATCTTGCCTATATTCAACTACTGCGACATAGTCTATGGTGCTGCCCCGCAGTCCTCCCTAGCCAAACTGGACTCTCTCTATAACTCCTTCTGTCGCTTTACTCTAGATCCTCCCCACTTCACCCATCACTGTGACCTCTACTGGTCCCTAAACTTCCTCAAGCTCCAAAATCGTCGTATGCTACATGGTACCAAGTTCATCTCTAAATTCTGGCTTGGTTCTCTCCCCTGCTACCTCTCCTCCTCCTCCCTTAGTACCTCTCCACCCACCCATTAACTCTCTGAGATCTGACAACCTATGCACTTTCTTTATCCCCAACAGATCTACATCCTCTGGCCAAAAACCTTTCTCGCACCATCTGCCAAAACTGTGGAATGCTCTCCCTCCACAAATTCACCACTCCTCCTCACTGAGCTCCCTCACTTCAACTCTACTCAACTACTTGACCACAAACTGTTCATGCTCTTGACTCCCTCCTTGCCTACTTGCTCTCCCCTCTCCACACCTCCTCTTCCTCCTGTCACCCATCAATCTTAATTACCTAGCACTTGCTATATGTCTTGTTACTCATGCTACCCTTCCTTGCTGTTATTGTGTCATCATGAATCCTCTGTACGATTACACTGTATTACTATTGTATGCAGTGATTATCATGTATATTATGTTCCTGTCTCCGTACTGTTTTTTGTATCATTTAAATATGTTGTACATCCAACTCCCCCTTCCCCCAGGATGTGCCGTGAGATGAGCATTAAGTTGCTCAGTGTACCTTTCATGGTGAAACTTTTCAATAAATAAATAAAAAAAATACTTTTAAAGCTTGTGTGTGTGTGTGTGTGTGTGTGTGTGTGTGTGTGTGTGTGTAGGCTCTGTCTGGCACCATTCGGGAGAGGGCTACTACCCCTGTCGTGCAGGCCTGACCACGGTCAAGGGACCTGGATTCCCATAGCTGACCTATGGGGGTCCTTTCCCAAAAGTAACAAATAAAATGCTGGTGCCTCCTCCCAGAGTACATATCAGTGGGACCAATTACCTGTGGTACAACCCCCTGGGATGTCGTACCAACCCACCTCCCCAGCAGTTACCCCAACATGGACTTACCAAGATTCGAACCTCCCCACATTCAGATACAGTTACCTTTCCCCATTTCAACCAATAATGTGCTCACTAAAATTAGGCTCTGGATTAATCTCTGCTACAAAACAATAACACCCGGTTTATTTATAGGGGGAAGGGCTAGGATGGGGAACGTGGAATAGAGTTCAAGCAACATTTCAATTTGCATTTCTCAAAATCACATTTCCCCTTCTGATTCAATCCTCAGAGTTCAACCAGTGTGCCCACCAGTAGCTATCTACAGTATCTAGCTATCTGCTGCAGGTGTTACCCAAATACAGACCCACAGGTCCCAGTCCTTTTTAAGCCCCAAAGTCCTATCACTGGGTACCCAGATTTCACGGTGCAGGCCTGAGGTGCAGCTGGTAGCCGGCTTTGGGGCACTTAAGGAATTTAACTTTTTACATTTCTCTCTCAACCCTTGGCTCTATCCTGCTCGGGTGGGCAGTCCTGAACTATTAACAGTCCCGAGGTGCAGGGCAGTTCCTACGATTTACTCATGGTTCTGCAGACTCAGTCCTTGGGTGGTACAGTTCATTGAATTCCTGGGGGTTGATGGCATCACAGACAGAACCAGGCTCAATGCTTGAAACAGGGGGCACAGAGGCTGCAACTTGCTCTAGCTTCCATATGCTTGCAGATCTTGCAGCTTGTCCCCTTTAGCCCATTACAGGCCTGTTGCAGAGATTTGTGAAAGGCCTGCAATTTACTGAGGATCCAGACCCAGGAGTGGCCCCACAGTCCAGCTCCCTCCGAGCAGAGTGCCCTAACACTCGGGTGCAAGACCTGTGATCCCCAGCAGCGGCAGACCCCACTTGATGGGGGTTAGCGAGTTCCCCACCTGGCCCTGGGTGTCAGCAGAAACATTCAGCACGTCCTCTTCTGCTTCTTCTCTTTCTTTCTCTTTTCCTGCCATGGTGTGTAACCACAGCAATTGTTTCTCTCTTTTCTTTGCTGTATCTCGGGAGCAGACAACAGGTAGCTGACCCTGTAAAGCTCCTGTCCATCCTTCTGCTTTCACAATCTCTCAAATTCAAAACGGCCACATTGTCACTCTGGCTCACCATATTTCCTGCACTCTAAGTCCCTTTTCTCACTGTGCAGGTGCATAGCAATTCTCCAAGTGAAGAGGTTCACTCTTCCTTTTCTTCTCTCAGCACATTCCTATTCTCTGGTTCCTCATCATTCCTCAGTATTCTGTCTTTTCCCAGGCTTAGATGCAACTTTGTCCTTTGACCAGGCTCAGAACACAACCTTTGTCTTTTTCCCAGGCTCGGACACAACCTTTGTCTTTTTTTCCAGGCTTAGACACAACCTTGTTTCTCCTCTTCCCATCACTTGGGTACATCTTCAGTTCACTGCAAATTCTGGTAATCTGCAGTTTTTTCTTTTCCACTCGTGCTGCCTGTATCTCACTGTTGTGGTGCAATTTCAGAACAACACAGAACATTCAGCAACCTGCAGCTATACTTTTACTCTTCAAAGCTGCATCTTCCTTGTTTTTCCTTTCCCTTTTCCTGATGAGGCAGGCACTCCCTGCCCTGGGGACAAATTGCTGGCAGACCCCAGGCAGGCCCATTCTGCAGCCCCATTCTCTCCAGAGGCAAGAGCCTCCGGCCCTCTGGAGGAGCTCTCCTCAGACTGACTCAAACTCCAACTGTCCTTGCCTTTTGGGAACCTTTTCGTCACTCCCCATTGGCTGGAGCCACTGTCCTTAGACACAAATTAATATGTATGAGGCCCCCTCGATGCCTCCTTGGTGCAGAAAAAGGCACCTAAACTGTCCCAGGTATTTTCCCCCAAAAGTCCTTTCAAACAGCCCCAGAGTCCCTAGCAGGAATCCTGGCTTGGTGGTTGGTTGGCTTGTGTTACATGGCTGTAAAACATGGTGGCCAAAGTGAAAAGTGTCTCTCAATTTATATAGTGTCCTCGAGATGTAGCAGTTCCTGCAGCCAAAACATTTACCCTTATTATACATTTTCCCCACACAGCTGTAGCCACCCTTGCGCCCTGCTAAGTGACTGCACTCATTAACTTGTCAGCTCATCCCTCATTCAGTCACTACTGCCGTTTCCTTAAACCCCTAGGCAGCCTGTACACAGCCCCAGTGCAGTTCATACATATTGCTCCTTTAATCTCTGGCTGCAGTCCATGAAGATCCCTTTGTCTAATTACACCCCCATGGACTGGCAGCCTCTCCATTCACTTTGCACACCTTGCCACTCTTAGCTGTTTTATTTAACTTTCCTGCCTGCCGCTAGCGCTGTCACTGTGCCTCTAGGCACTGGACAGAACTCCCGACTTTTTAATATTCATGAGTCGCCTCATTAATATTCACAAGGCGATCAGCTGATTCTCAAGCGCGATTGGCGCTCCAAAACTTTCTTCTGTCACTTTCCTGCCATCTCTCCAGTCTTGCCCACATCTCCGGTCCCTCTCTTACATTTCCCTGGGACCGGGACCATTGGAGAGGCACACTGAAAGGTCGCCAAACGGCCAATATGAAATTGCACTTCTATGCATGCATGGAGCTCCCCGGCACCGAAGTGCCTTTTCCAAACCTGACAGCTCCACAAACCAGCTCCTCCGGCCCCACTCTCTCTGAAAAAACATGTGGGAGCTGGCAGGAGAGGAAGAAACACAGGGATGCAAGCCAGGAAACCAGGACCCAGAAGAAAAAAGAATGAGGGTGGACCAAAACCCAAGGGAAATGAGCCTTTTTCAGGGGCTTACAGGTAAGCCCCTGACGGGGGGGGTTACGTGTGTGTGTGTGTGTGTGTGTGTGTGTTGTTGGGGGGGACCATGACAACCAGCTACACAGGAACAACTACAGAAGCCACAATAGGACAAAAGTCCTCAGCTCAGTTGAAAAAAACAGAATTCCAAAGCAGGTGGGGGAACTATTTTAACATGTCAACATAAAAATTAACATAAAAATAATTTTTTTAAACATACATATACAATACAGTGGCCCATTTTCTAAGCACAATAATACCCTCCAGGGCGGGTGGTATTGTGCTACACCGGACTTTCCAGGGGCTATAAGGCCGTCTGCCTGTGGCATTGGGCCTTATTACACCCCTGCTCGGTCTGGTATAGCACAATACTGCCCAACTGTCGGGTATTATTGCTTATATAATTGCTCTAACATTTTCATTATGCAGCCATAAGTCTTCAAAACAAAAGCAGTCAGGTAGGTTGAACCAAAAGTGATACTTCACTGATCACGTAATGTTTTCTTCCCCTACCCCTATTCTCTTCTCCTGCACTCCCCGGCTCTTGTACCTGGTCCTATGCCACAAGCTCAACAGGGACCAAAGGTGACAAATTTGGAACCAAAAAAAAGGTGTGTGACCTCTGAAAAGAGATGGGTTGCTTATTGGCCAGAGAGGAGTACACAGCAGCACTGATGGACTGCAAAACTAAAATGAAGACAGATGAAGAAGGACTGGAAGTTAGAACAGCAGAAGGAGCTACAAACAACTCCAAAGCCTTCTTCCAGCACATAAATGGGAGGAGGAAGGGGGAAGGAGGGGATTGGGCCCCTTGAAAACATTGGTAGGGGGAGGAACCTGTGATAGAACCAGTAGTGATGGATGACATGCTAAGAAAATACTTCAGTGCTCACCAAAGGGCCCCTCATTTGGAGAGGGTGCCCCCTGGAAGAGTCCATAGTATCAGGGTAGCTGCAATGCAGTAGTCAGTGGACATCTTGCCTGCTCTTGCAGCTAACTACCTGGCAAAGAACAAGCCAGATAAGTCCCAAGGGACAGATGGAATATACCCCAAAACTATTGTGGAGCTAAAGCAACAACTGACAGTGCCACTCTCAATAATCTTTCAAGAGTCTGTCTGGACAGGTACATTGCCCAAGGACTGGAAAGTGGCCAGTGTGGTCTCCAGTTTCACCAAGATTCAATCTCGGCAACTACAGGCTGGGCAGCCTGACACCAGTGGGTGCTGTGCAATGTCCTGGAAGCCATTATCAAGGACAGAATAACGGAGCACTTGATTGAGGCATAGATTTGTGTCCCCTTCTAAGCATGTCTAGTTGAGGAGAATGCCAAAACAAAAGAAGAGGGGGGAAAGAAACAAGTGCTTTAGCTGCAACTTAAACACAGACCACCTGGAATACTGTTCCAGTTGTGCTACCAGCTGTGCCACCAAGGCAGCTGGGAACTGCAATGTCCCGAGACACTTAGGTACCTATGGACATTCCAGTTTCCAGTTACCTTGGTGGCGCAGCTGGTAGCACAGCTGGAACAGTATTCCAGGAGGCCTGGGTTCAAATCCTAGCTAAGGCACTTATTTCTTTCTCTCTTCTGTTTGTTTGGGTTCCATAAATGTGCACACAGCACCCTTGTGACAGAAAATGTAGTTATCTCTGCAGCACCTGGTTGTGCATTAGAGGAATAGTAAGGTGCTTCTGGATGTCCAAGTTTCCAGTTGCCTTTGTGGTACAGCTAGTTGTACAATTGGCATGGTATTCTGGGTGGCCTGTCCCAGCTAAGGCACTTGTTTCTTTCTCTCTTCTGTTTGTCTGGGTTCCATAAATATGTACATTGCACCCTTGTGACTGAGCATGCCAAACCAACTAGATCACCTTCTTTGACAGAGTGCCCAGGGAGGTGGACGGTGCAGAACCATGGACATAGTTTATGTGGACTTCAGAAAAGCCTTTTTAATTTTTTGCTCCTACTCAGGTTCCCCTAGCTGGCCACTCGGGGCTGCCTAGGCTCTTCGCCACCACTATGCCCCGTCGTCGTCCTCCCCCCTTAGTGCCACAGCCTCGGGTAACCCGACATAACCCTTTCATTGGGTGGGTCCCCCTCCCTTCCAAGGGAGAAGTACCTCACAGGTGCAGATACATATCTTGGGGGGCAGTGGGGTCTGCTTGGATACTTCTGGGCTTCATGGTAACAGGGACTGGCAGCCATCAACCACGGGGCAGTTTTCCACTTCTGTCCCTCCCCACTGCTGCCGTAGTGGGCCAGGTTACAATGGAAAACTGGGGCAGGGATGTACGGCAATGTGTCAAGGCATCATGCCATCTAGTACATCACCCAAGCCACCACCTGCCAGTCTCCACTCCAGATACCCAGGCTTGGGACATGAACCCAGGTCGCCAATGTGCCAAGCGAACCCCTTCACTCGGCACCATGGAGCTGGCAGCAAAGCCTTTAGTGCTGTTGCACATGACAAGATTCTGGGTAAAATAAACCAGTGCAGTATACATGAGACATACAGTACACAAGGTGGATTCCTAACTGGCTTTGGGGCAGTAATCAGAGGGTGCTAAGTGCAGTTTAGCACTTATTCAAGTGAAGCGGAGTATTTAGCAATGTCTCTTTGGGGCTGGTGTTGGAGCCAATGCTCTTTAACATCTTTATCAATGATCTGGCAACTGGGGTCTCCTGCAGGCTGCTTAACACAGATGTCACTAAGCTGGCCAGGGTGGTCAACTCCCTTGAGGACAGGGACAAACTTCTGACAGCCTGATTAATCTGGATGCTTGGTCTGCCTTCTGTAGCCTCAGATTCAAAGTAGCTAAATGCAAGGTGCTACATGTGGGAAGGAAAAACAGAGGTAGGTGGACCTACACACTTTTGCCGCAGTGGAGGAGAACAGGACTTCGGGCTCAAAATAGATGAGAGGCTGAAGCAGGACAAGCAGTGTGTAGCCACCCTCAAGACAGTCAGCAGAATGCTGAGATGCATCAAGGCCAGAAGGACCAGCACAGCAGTCCTGCCACTTTACAAGACCCTGGTAAGGCCCCACCCAGAGTACTGTGTGCAGTTCTGGGCCTCCTCAATACAAATGAGAGAGACAATGAGGCAGTCAAGAGGGTAGAAATACAAGATGTACAGTAACCTGCACAACCCTGGCTAGTTAAAAGCAGTTGAATCATATTTTAGGGTGCTCCTGGTGAGTGGAAGTCCTGCATGTCCCCCTCCCAATACTAACCCAACTGGCCTGTACTCTAGTTTTTTATGTATTTATCTATTTGTTCTTGTCATGCTTTAAACAACGGTTCTTAATTTAAAAAAAAATTGAGCTGAAATTTGCAAAAGCCTGACCACCTCTTCATGGTGACCCTGTTATGCTCAGACCATATTCCAGCCTCCTTGTCTCATATTTATAAAATGCAGCCTGAGATGAGACTGCAGTGTAGTGGGTGCAGTGCAGGGCCACCAAAATGATCAGTGGTATGAGGAGACAAAAACTAGGTGGAGAGGCTGGAGGCCCCTGTGTTTACCCTGGAGAAAAGTCAGATTGAGAGGGGACATGATCTCAGTCCTTCGCATCTAAAAGACTGAACAGTCTTATATATTTGATGTGCTGTCCTGCAATTTGATGTAGGGAACATTGTAAATAGGGGGCCCCTAGTAGCTGTTGAAACTGAGGATGCCATTTCATGGCAGATTGATGCCATTGTGAATTGGGGTCCCTAGTGGCTACTGGAACTGAGGAGGTCATCTCACTTCTGAATGATACCATTGTGAATAGGCAGCCAATAGTAGTTGTTGTAGCTATGGGGGTCACCTCATGGCAGTATGGTGCCACTGTGAATAGAGGGACCCTATTGGCTGCTGGAACTGTGGGGGCTATCTCATGGCAGTATCATGTCATTTGAGTAGGGGCCCCTAGTGTCTGCTGGAACTGTGGGGACCATCTCATGGCAGTATGATGCCATTGTGAGTAGGGGGTCCTAATGGTTGCTGAAACTGTGGGGGCCACCTTATGGCAATATGCTGCTACTTTGAATAGGGGGACCCTAGTGGCAACTGAAACTGTGGATGCCACCTCATGGCAGTATGATGCCACTTTGAATAGGATGCCCTAGTGGCTGCTGGAACTTTGGATGCCACCTCATGTCAGTATGATGCCATTGTGAATAGGGGGCCCTAGTGGCTGCTGGAACTGTGAGGTCTACCTTATGGTAGAATATGATGTCATTGTGAACAGGGAGCTTCTAGCGGCAGCTGCAACTGAGGGTTTCTAATACCAGCTCTGCCTCAGCTACCACTAAAATGCAGTGAAATATAACTTGTTTTTATTTTAAAGTCCTATGTATGCAGTTTTATTATAGCAGGGGAGAAGTTGCTCCCTCACCATGGTGTTAGATTAACATTTAATGAGCTAGATAATGGATATAGGGACTCAACTGGTATGTTGTAGTGGTGCAAAGGGGGGTTATAGCTTGTGTTTTGTGCCCATTGGTCTGCTACCTAATGGGTGTATGGTGACCAGACAAAATGTGAGTATGTGACACATTTAACACTCCTCCCCCCTTTAAAACAGTGCTAACGATGCTTTAATGGTCTAACACTACAATAGCAGCAAGTCCCTTTGCTTTTACACCTTAACATATTGTTTATTTATTGATACCACTGGAGCATGATTCGGCTGTCCATTCTACGTCCAGAAATGCAGACAGTTCTTCCTTTCTTTCGTGAGGTTTGATGGCAGGCACAACTGCAGTTGAAACACAAGAGGGCAACGGCATCACTAGTTTTATTTAATTTTCTCTCAATTGTGTACTACTTTCCTTGGTGTGTAAGCGTAGAGGAGTTAAACTGAATGGATTTTAAAGGGTGAGCTGTATCCCTGAAATACAGCAATGCATACTGAATAATGGCACAATGAACAATACTAACTAGAAAACATCTGTGGTTCTCTGGAGTGGAAGAAACACATACATTTTCCAAAAGGCAACAGTCCCCCACTTTGTCTTAAAAATTATAATATCATATATTTATTTATACTTTAATAACTAGGTAGGTACACTGGCACCAGTCGCCTTTGTCAGGCATGAGCCAGGTACTAGAATTACATTAAATGAAACAGCAGAATAATGTTACAGATCATAATACAGAGGCTAGAGATAATGGGGAATAGGATACAACATATGGTACAGTAAAGTAACAAAGTTATTGTAAAATGTTGTAAGTCAAAGTTTAGAAATGAATATACTTTGAATCTCCTGTTATTTATATTTATGTAAGTCTAATAAAACTATCAGAAAAAAAAAGTTGTGGTTCTCTGACAAAATACAGCTAGCATCTTCTGCAAAAGTTACTGAAGGGCAGGATTCAGCAGTATTTGGAGGACAATAAACTTATCAATAGGCATCAGCATGGATTCACTAAGGGGCGGTCCTGTCAAATGAACTTAACAGAGTTCTTCGACGGGGTCACTAGGGAAGTGGACCAAGGGGGATCAGTGGATATTGTGTATCTTGACTTTAGGAAGGCATTTGATTCTGTTCCGTATGGGGGAATGATCTATAAATTGGATGGACTGGGACTGGGGGTGAGGGTAGTTAGATGGGTGCAAAAGTGTCTAACTGAAAGGAGTCAGAAGGTAATGGCAAATGGTGTCACCTTAGGGGAGGGAGGGGTCACAAGCGGGGTTCCCCAGGCAGGGCCGACCCTAATCATTCTTGACCCCTGTACAGCCCCCTACCGGGCCCCACCACTCCATTCCCTGTGGACCCCCCCCCCGGTACATCCAACATTTACACCTAACTAACCCTCCTGTCCTATATTAATAAAGCAGTAGCAGGTCTACTAGTTTAACCAGCATCTTTTAATTCATGACATTGACTGCATTGAATTATTTGACTTCACCATTGGAAATGACCCCCCGGACTCTCACGGGGGGGTGGGGGTCGGCTTTGCACATGACCCAGAAAACTGTGTGGCTGGCAGCATGTTGTTGGGCCACCGCTACCGGCGAATGGTAGGCCCAGCCTGGCTACCTGAGTGGGCCATCAGCATGGGCCCCCACAACGGGGCATGGCCTGAGCTTCTGGGAGGGTCAATGGGGTTTTAGGGAGTGCAGAGGGATTCTCCCTTCTCTGAACTCGGCCCTGACCTTTCTGGACGTCGGATACCGCGGGTATTTGCTTTCTGTTTCAGATCACCTTGTCGGTTCCTGTTTTCCACGGCTGCACTTCAGGAGGCTACATTATCCAGCAGGTAAGTTTATTTTAATTCCCTGGGTTTGAATGTTGAGTAATCCATCTTGCTGTGGGGCCCATGCAAGTAAGCAAGACGATTTCTTTGTTAAAAAAAAAAAAAAATTCCCTCAGCCACGTGGAAGGCCCTCTCAGGGTTTGTCCAACATGCCTGGCATGTTGGATTGCTCTGCGTGAGCTGGGCTTATTAAAAAAGTCCCATGACTTTATGTAAGTTATTTCCTCCTGCAGGCCCTGTTTGCCCCTACACCTGGGGGTTGTTTTAATAAATTTTGTTCTGGTTGTTTTAAATGGTGTGGCCCAGGAGAGGAGTCTGTCCCCCTATGACCAGCAGCACAGGCCCGAGATTTAGGCCTCATCTCACCACATGGTAGGCCTGGGAGCTTCCAGCCATCCAAACTCTTGCCTTCCCCTTATTTAATTTATTGGCACAGGGCAGCAAACACCCCCTACCCAAAAGCAGAGTATGAATTAAACCCCCCTTAAAATATATATATTTTTTTTTTGTTTTGTTTTGTTTGTTGTTGTTGTTTCTCCTATCTGCCTGAACTTTACTGATGTGCTTAACCCATGGGATTGTCTACTTTAATTATGATATTACGGTTTGATGGAATCTAGGGCTTATTAAATGTTTTTATCAATTTTGCTGAATCACTTAATCTCAAAACTAAGTTTTTAACAAGAGACTTTGCTGGAGTAGGGAGTTTACGGTTTAGCCATGTGGCAATATGTAGATTTTGAGTTACTGCGGGGGCTCTCACCCGTTGCTATTACTTAGTCCCCCTCTGCCTGGTACAAGGCGCATGCCAGCCTGGCAAGTATTTCTGGTGGAGCCCTGCGGCTCCTGTATCATGGGGGGTGGGCCGTGGACAGCACGGATTGCATGGGGACGTTACAGGCCCGCCTGGGCTCTCTTGCAAGCTGCAGGCCTGGGAGCTTTGTTGCAGCTCACCAGAACAGCTCCCTCCCCTTTGATTCCCTGGCTACCGTGTCGCTGAGGTTTGTCTGTTTCCTCTCCAGTGAGCTTAGATGGACTGGTGGAGTTTTCAGTGCTTCGGCCTTGCCCGGGGTAGTCACCATGCAGCTGGTGGAAGGGAAGTTCCCCCTTTATGGCCCCCTATCTGCTTGTTCATACTGCAGGCTTGGTTGGGCCACGCCAGGCCTCGGCCATGGGGATGGCCTCCCTGGGCTTGGACTGGGGCTTGTTAGGATCTGCCCAGTGTATGATCATAACATGCCTCATAAGTCCTTTCTAGAAATCACTGGGTTGTTTATACAGGAGTGAATCAGATTCATCTGCAAGGGTTAAGGATTAAAACTGGCAAGAAGTGGGGATACGGGGTGCAAGTCGCTTAACATTTTAACTGCCGGTCTTTTTCAAGTCGTAGACCTATATAGGCTGGGATTCTGATCCCCAGAGGTGGTGCTTTCTTTCAGCAACTGTGCATTAATCTTCATGTATTAAGCAGTCTGAATTAGAACCAGAGATGCAGCGATATAATCCTCCTGGTAGACTCCCCCACTAAGGTGGGGGCGGAATGTACAGTAACTTGCAGGGATAACTGTATTGTTTTTTCTCTTCCACATAGCTTAGGTTGGGATCCACCACTCTTACCTTGTTCCTAACACCCATTAACCTACTATGGCAGCCAATAGAACAAGACTGGAGCTAGCTTCACCGGCCATGGCCAGTCCCAGCTCGCGGCAGTCCTAGGGGCCCGACAGAGCCTTCATGGAAGCTTTTCAGCGAATGAAGGAACTAGGAGACCCCAATTGGTTGGAGGCTGCAGCCAGGCTGGATCCTGCATTGCAGGTGGCTGCCCCTGTCACCCAAGCCCCACGGGCATGTGATACGGGGCTTGGCACGAGTGGCGATACCTCTTCCAGTAGCTTAGAGGTAGTGCCAAGGAGGCCACCAGCATGGCAGAGACAGCCATCCGCACATCTCCTGGAAGCAGTAGCCCAGTCACCTGCAGGTAGGAGGGAGGGAGGGACGAGGTAAAAGGACACCGGTGACAAAATGCCAAGCAAGAACAAAAAAGGTCAGAGGTCAGCAGCGAATGATGGAACGGCCAGGCGGTAGCGGAGTAACACAGGATGGAACACTCCCAAGGCCGGAAGAGCAAGCAGAACCGAGGCTTGGAGGACGTGATGGACCTGTACCCGCTGGTGAGTCAAGGGGTTTAATGGCAGAGGGCTCACTCCACACTTCTGCGGGGGAGGAGCTGACGGAGGGGGACGAGGACCAAGAGGGAAGTGACGCATTCTCAGTAGTGTTACAATCACCTGTGAGGCTGCAGACATGGAGGACCATTGAGGAAAGAGAAGGTATCCCGGACCTTCCGCTACAGGGTGGTGAAGGGTCAAGGGGGTTGTCACGTGGGGCCAACAGGCACCAAAAGGAGCCCATTGCCGTATTCGGGTGGGAATTTGACAGAAGACGCCCCTGTAGCCCTCCACCCCACGAGGACTTGGTAGGAAATGGGGAGGGACCACATGGACAGGAGGATCCATGCAGACAGGAAGATCCAGGAGTGGGAGCAAGTGTCTTGGGGACCAGACAGGGGGACCAGCAGTGGGTCTCAGCACAGACCCACAACTGGTCACACCACATGGCATTGAGTGCGACAGACATGACTGGAGCAAGACTGGATCGGGCTCAACTGGAGGGGGGGTATTCAGGCAAATCCATGGGCACCTTTAACATGGGGCCCCCTTTGGGCACAAGGCCCTCCTCTCTGGCCGGCATACCCTTGGGGACCAGGTGGACCCGGGAGCCAGAACCCTTGGGGATGGTGGGGAACCCCACAACAGGTGGAGTCCAGGGTCTCAATACCACCACTGGAAACGATATATAGGGCCACCCCCAGGACCCTCCATGGGAACGCTACCTCCAGGGGTTTCAAGGGCAACCCCAGGGCCACAGGTAATTGGGGGGCAGGAAACACATGTTTGGACTGGTGGGGTGGCACCCCAGTGACCACCAACATGCAGGTGGGTGGCAGCGGGGACCAACTTCCCCTTGCACCACAGGGCGTACAGGGGAGTGGCACTGCTGAGCAGGAAAATGGACCAAGTGGGTTGGCGGGTTCCCCTGGGCCCTTGACGGCAGATCAGCTGATCCAAACCCCGCCAACCCCTCCTGCTCCAGTACCCAACAATAACAAATGGGCATATGCAGGACTGGAGGATCCTTTAGGGGATCATTTGTCAGACAGCATGAGGGAAAAAATATGGAAAGGAGAATACATAGACATGTTCTCTCTGCTACACCGGGAACTCCCGGAGGAAGAAAATGACAGAAAAAGAATGAAGGGGAGGGTGCAGAGGCCGAAGGTCCCATTCACTTTTGAGAACTGGACTGCGGCCTTCGACATATTCATGTCAGTGTACGTAATGAAGTACCCAGATAAATTGCTGCCCTTACTTAAGTATAGGGACACCATTAAATTTGCTCACCTGTCTTTCGACGGGTGGGCCTGGTTAAAAAACGATGAGCAGTTTCACCTAAAACTGGCTTGCCAACCCAGTTTAAAATGGGAAAATATGCATCTCAATCTATGGGCCAGTTACATGACCAGGGGTAGACCTAATTCTGTAACGTACACTGACAGTGGGCATGTTATCACCCAACCTAGTAACGGTGACAAAAAGGAGTTCAAAAAAGGGGACAAGAAAGCTTGTTATGATTACAATAAGGGGAAGTGCTTTCAGAGCCACTGTAAATTCCATCATGTCTGCAGGTTGTGTGGCGGAGGTCACCGGGTTACCGACTGCAAAAAAGCCACATCTGGAACTGCCGGTCCTCCACATTCAGACAAGTCCAAGTCCGGGGCTGGCTAAGCTGGCAAACACCCTGGTGCACTTACAGAAGATGCTGAACTGGCTTTCCCAGTATCCTGACCAACAGGCAGCACAATTTTTGTGGGCTGGTTTTAGCGAGGGATTTGAAATCCCTTACAGGAGTCCACGGATTGCTATGGCAGCCCGCAACCTAAAATCAGCTATCACTCTGCCAGCAGTACTGGCACACAAGATCAACAAAGAGGTACAAGCAGGATGGGTTGCGGGCCCTTTTAGCCAGCCTCCCTACAAGCAGGACAGGTTGCGGGCACTTTTAGCCAGCCTCCCTTCCAAACACTCAGAGTATCTCCACTTGGTCTTGTCCCAAAAAAGAACGAAGGGGAATACCGTCTGATCCATCACCTTTCCTACCCGAAAGGCGGATCGGTAAATTACCACGCTGCACCACAGGATGCGTCAGTGAAGTACGTATCCTTGGATGCAGCGGTTGAATTGGTCCAGGGCTTAGGCACCAGCACCTTTATGGCAAACAGTGACATAAAGTCAGCATTTTGCCTGTTGCCAGTACGACCAAAGGATTACGATCTATTGAGTTTTATGTTCCAAGGGCAATGGTATTATGATATGGCAATGCCCATGGGTTGCTCAATTAGCTGTGCAGTTTTTGAGACATTTTCTACCTTTCTAGAATGGGCCACCAAGGTATACATGGGAAACGCCACAATCATTCACTATCTTGATGATTTTTCATTCGCAGGTCCCAAGGATTCGGATAAGTGTCAGGACACTCTAAATGGCTTTCAGACATTAATGAAAAAATTCAGGGTACCCCTGGCAGTAGAAAAAACAGAGGGTCCTACCACATGCATCTCATTCTTGGGTATTGAGCTGGAATCCGTGGCCATGGTCTCATGGTTACCTTTGGATAAGGTAAAAAACCTACGACGATTGCTGGGGGAAGTTATTGGAGCAAGAAAGGCCACCCTAGTGCAATTACAGTCCCTACTGGGACACCTCAACTTTGCATGCCGGGCAGTGAGCCCCGGGCACCCATTCCTCAGGAGACTAGCAGCACCAATGTCTGGCCCTACAAAACCGTATCACCATATACGGATATCAAGGGGCCTCAAGGCCGACTTACGGGTCTGGGGAGCCTTTTTAACTGACTTTAATGGAGTAAGCATGTGGCAAGATAAAGGACCCCATCACCATGGTTTGGATATGGTGACTGACGCATCAGGGGGCATAGGTTTCGGGGCGTACTTTCAAGGGTCCTGGTTTGTGGGAATGTGGCCAGAGAACTGGGTAGAACAGGGGTTGACTAAAAACATCACGCTGTTAGAGCTGTTCCCAATCATGGTAGCAGTCCAGGTGTGGGGACACCAGCTGCAGAACCAGTCAGTACTGTTCTTTTCTGACAACAAGGCAGTGGTGCATATCATCAACTCACAATCTTCCAAGTTGGAGGATGTGATGAGGGTACTGCGAGTGTTTGTGTTGTGCTCTCTATCCTAGAACATCACATTCCAGGCAAAACATGTGCCTGGGAAGGATAATGTGATCGCTGATGCCTTGTCTCGGTTGCAGTTCGACCGCTTCAGACAGCTGGCACCACACACAGAAGCAGCACCAACACCGTCCCCGGACACACTTTGGCAACTTGGGAGTCAGGAAAGCTTTGATGGGTTCAACTTGCTGTTGCCCCGTCGACCTGGAGGAAATACTCAGGTAGCTTCGCAGCATTTGCCTGTTTTTGTGAACAGCAGGTAAGTGAGACCTCACACAAAACACAACAAATACAAGAGTATGTGCTCCACCTCATTCAGTTGCTTCGGACACCAGCTGCCATCTGAGTACACTTGTTGGGAATAGCTTTCATCTGGCAGGCACTGGGCCACCCTGACCCAACCAGCAACTTCACAACCTGCAAGATGCTGGAGGGGTGGAAAAGATCCCAGGGAAAGAAACCAGATCCCAGGATGCCAATAAGCATGGGCGACCTGATGGATATTCTGTCAGCATTGGGTACAGTATGTAGCACATGGTACGAGGCACAGTTATTCAGGTCCCTGTTTACATGTGCATTTTGTGGGGCATTTTGGGTTTCGGAGTTGGTGCCGGACTCTAAAACAGCTGCAGGTGGTTCCAACATCCAGCTAGGGGATGTCTCCTGGATGCCCGACAGAGTCGTCCTGTGTCTTCAAAGTTCAAAAACTAACCAACTGGGTCCCCCAGCAATGATCACTTTGCATCGCTCAAGTGCCAGCGAGTCCTGCCCTTACACCTGTTTACAGGCTTTCTTGGCAGATAGACCCACGGGGTGGGAGTCATTTGTTTGTGCACAGGGATGGATCCCCGGTGATCAGACGCCAATTTGCAGCAATCTTACACAAAAGTTTGTGGTTCACAGGTAAGGACCCCAAGGTGTTAGGCACCCATTCATTTTGAATCGGGGCAGCCACAGAAGCCTTGAGATTGGGTTTAGGGGAGGCACAAATCAAGAAGATCGGTAGGTGGTCTTCAGCAGCATTTAAGGGATATATCTGACCTCAACAGGGCCCACAGGTGGTGCAAGAGAAATAGAGGTCATATTGACAAACTGTTGAAAAGGAACAATAATGACTCTTTGTTTATCTTATAGCAGAGCGAAGGATGCCGGCAGATATATGGGTCATCAGCCATTCCTACATCTGGGAAGCGCACAGTCGAGCATTGGTCCACCTGTATGGAACACAGCTGGGGTTCCCGAAAGAACAAGCAAGGCTTCGTTGGGCTGGAAAAGGGGGGATGCATTGGGGACAGCTGTTGGACACAGTGATAAGGTTGCAGTTGGACAAGAAACCACCCCTGGCGCTGGTGGTGCACTTGGTCGGAAACGGCATAGTAGGGTTAGGGGCCTCAAAACTCTGCAGGGAAATCAAGTGGGTTTTGGCCCAGCTTCAGGCCTTGCTCCCAACGACCAGGCTGGCCTGGTCTCGAATCATCTCTCGACGTCAGTGGAGGGGTGCCCACAGCATCAAAGCCTTTGAGAAGGCTAGGACAGAGGTCAATCGGGAGGTGTCCCGTTTTGCCTCACTCTGTGGAATTGCCATTTTGGGTCACTTCCTAATACCCAGGACATGTGATACCATGTATAGCGGGGATGGAGTACATCTGTCAGGGATAGGGTATGACATCCTCAATGCCACAATCCAGGAATTCTGTGATTTAGTAGTAAAACAGGGGAGACCCCTCAGGCATTAAGGGGAAAATGTGCTATGAACATTGGAGTGGCGTAAATTCAGGGTGGATAGGTAAATTAAGCGTTCGTGGTATTGGGTGACCCGAGGCCCGGGTGGCGCAACCCTGGGCGGGTACGCTACCGGGAAGAGGTACCCAAGAACACGGTGGGCATCATAGGGGTTTCAGGGCTGGAGGATGGGGAAGGTGGCCCTGCACGGGCACCTGCCCCTGCCCCTGCTCAACTGGCATAATACCCCCAGATGCAATTGAACAGGGGGGAGACTGTCCGAGGGAGAGGCATAGCCCTGGGTGGGTCTGTCCGACTCGAGGGCCAGAGCCCACCCCATTGGAAGCACCACACCACCTGAATTCGCTGCCCCAGGGGTCTCTTGCATAATTGTGTACAAGGTTAGTGATTGTATATAGAGAATTTTATGTATTGTAAATAAAATGATTACTGTTTAGTAAGGCTGCGTCCTTTTATGGCAAAATTGAAACCTGGTGTGTGTGTACAGTTATTGTGGGTCCGATTTGGCAATGACTCTCCCGGCCTCTCACCGGGGGAGTCGCTTTGCACATGACCCAGAAAACTGTGGCTGGGCAAGCCATGTTGCTGGGCCACCACGCCCTCAGCAAATGGTGGCCCAGCCTGGCTACCTGAGTGGGCCAATCAGCATGGGACCCCCACAACGGGGGGGGCGTGGCCCGAGCTTCCGGGGGAGGGTCAATGAGGGTTTTTGAGGGGAGTGCAGAGAGGGATTCTCCCTTCTCTGAACTCGGCCCTGACCTTTCTGGACATCCCACCCACTCACCCAAAAAATTTTTTTGTTTCAATGGGCCGCGGCAAGTGTTGGGGACTGCGAGTTATAGGCCCTTGCGGGCCCGCAATTTCAGTGTCGCAGCAGACTGTCATGGTTGGCGTAAATTCAGGGTGGATAGGTAAATATAAGCGTTCATGGTATTGGGTGACCCGGGGCCCGAGTGGCGCGACCCTGGGCGGGTATGCTACCGGGAAGAGGTACCCAAGAACACGGTGGGCATCATAGGGGTTTCAGGCTGGAGGATGGGGAAGGCGGCCATGCACGGGCACCGGCCCCTGCTCAACTGGCATGCAGTGCTCCCATATCTACGGGGATTCCCGTATTTTGCGGGGATTTATAGTGAAAAACGGGCTACGGGGAGGAAATCTGTATTTTCCTCCATCTACGGGGTTTGTTGTCAGTGCTACGGGGGGGAGACAAAGGAACAAAGGCACACTGAAATCGGCCATCTGAGACTCCGAGAGTCTCACAGAGAGCGAGAGTAGCCTCTGATTGGTGCCTCCCAACCTCTCACGCTGTGATCACGCGCCCCTGAGACTCCTGGGAGCTGCGTGATCATGTGCTAGGGCATCTCTTGTACGCGAGCCACGCGTGCCCCTCATGGCTCCAGGCTGGCTAATTGGACTGCCCAGGCAGTACCCCGATAGGCTAGCAACTGAGCCCCCCTACTATATAACTCCGTCAGCCGGGAAGTTTGAAATTCTTCGGACGGGACGACGGGAGTCTGAGCGGACAGCACTGCAAGTCGGGACGTGGAGAGGCGAGAGATCGATCATCCAGGCACTCAGTGCAGCGGGACCAGAACTGGTTTATTTTAATATTTCGTTTTGGAGCCGCAGGGAGAGCAGTATTTGCCAGCGAGTCAGTGGTGGACACAACGGGAGCAGTGAGTCGGAACTACTGAGGCAGGTAAAGGGTAAACTTATTGGTTGTGCATTGCATCAATTTCAGGAGAATCAGATTTAGAGTAGTGCAGTCAGGAATTTTTTACATGTAGGAAGAAGCTTCCCTCACTATACGTAGGCTGTAGTAGCAGTGACAGCATGCTTTATGATACTGTGTCTCCAGTGATTCTGCTATACAGCAGGTGGATTCCTTTGCACATACAGTAGTGGTATTTGTGAATGGTGAGGGTTGTACCTAACCCCCTGCAGTTTGGCTGTAGTAGCAGTGACAGCATGCTTTATGATACTGTGTCTCCAGTGATTCTGCTATACAGCAGGTGGATTCCTTTGCACATACAGTAGTGGTATTTGTGAATGGTGAGGGTTGTACCTAACCCCCTGCAGTTTGGCTGTAGTAGCAGTGACAGCATGCTTTATGATACTGTGTCTCCAGTGATTCTGCTATACAGCAGGTGGATTCCTTTGCACATACAGTAGTGGTATTTGTGAATGGTGAGGGTTGTACCTAACCCCCTGCAGTTTCTTTCCTTATAAATATCCTCCTAAAAATACATCAGTCACAGCTGGATACCTTCTGTACTAGAGAAATTGTTTCCGTTTCAGAAAATTAAAGCGGCAGCATATACTATGGCAAAAAGTTGTACCTATACCATTCATTCAATTTTTTTAATGTCTTCTATCTTGTGATATCATCTCTCCTGGTTTTGAGTCTGCTTTAGCACTGTCATATGATCTGAAATAATTAATAGTGTGAACCCTTGAATATGGCTGCTGCAAGGTTTACATAAATATTCTCAGCTGCATTTGAACTTTCTTGTGACTAAGATGAACTGGCATGTAACATAATGTACACTGCTCCAGGAGCTTACGGAACACTGAGGACATCAGGACTAACTCCAAGCCACAAAACAAAATAACATAGTGAATATACAGCAAATTGAATGTGGCACCATATCAATCAGTTTGGAAACAAAAATAAACATCAGGGATCAAAATCAGGGGCAGCAAAGCAATGCAGAATGTAGTACATGTAAGCCATTCTCATTCTGGGCCCACAAAACAGGTGGCTCCATCCTCTTATGACTGGGATGAGGATTGGGCCTCCACCCAGAGAAGGCCAAGAAGATTAAGCATTTGATCATTCTACACAGTCCCACGCCACAATGCAGTAACACAATCACCAAGCAGTAAACAACAGTATACCAACGTAAATTGTAAGCAAGCAAGAAGGGTGTATTAGGGAGGGCTGGAACAAGGATCTGGAGAAGGAAAAGGTAGGGTGTTACACAACCAATAAGCAAACAATATACAATATTCAGAAGAGGGGAACCTAGACAGGGCTCCCCCAGGTATGGGGTAAGGTCTACAAGAAGTAAACTCCTTGATCAGATTGTAAATACTTCCCTGCTACATTGTTACTCCCCCCAACAAATACTTAAGAGTTTCATGGAAACAATCCGGGGTGCATTTTAAAATGCAGCAAATTCTCAGTCATATAATTTATTTCATGTTTGCCCCTTATCAATGGCCAGGTCTATATCTGTATGGAGCGAAATGTAGTTAAAAAACAATACAGACGTTAAATGTACTAGTGGTACCGATGGTTTGATAAAAAATATTTGAGTGTTTTGAGAGTGGGGGTGTTGACAGTTTCTTATAATTTGGTATATTTGCTGTACTGTAAAACTCTCATTGCTTGCCCATTGTGGGCAGTTGTTAGAAAATAGTGGCATGCCTTTGTCCATTTGAGACTTTCTTTCCTGCTACCTTTTAAAAAGTAGTACTATTTTGATTCCTGCTGTTTCTTTGACCATGAAAATACCCTTCCTGAGTGTCCTTTCAAATCACTAGGCATTTCTCTTATGTGCAAGTTGTTTGTGTAGAGCATTGGGTCACAATCTAATAGGGGATAACATGTTCAACATTGTTGCAAGCGGGCCTTTATTTGCACAATTGAAATGCTGCCTGAGCAATATATGCAAATCTTTACCTAGGAAGCTCAGAACAGTGTTAAAATGTTAGCATTTGTGTTCAGATAATCTGTTATTAATTGAATAATATAAGTTTTGCATCATTTACTATAGATTTTGATTTAAAATGTTACTACTCACTGAATGTGGGACAAGTCCTCACAATGGAACACGGAGTTTCAGAAGTAAAATGAGGAACGTTCCTCATATGTGTACAGTTGAGAGCGTTGCCCACTATTGTCAAACTACATGCTTAATTACTTATCACCATGAAATAAGAAAGTAGTTTATACCTGTGTTTTATTTATGTTGGGTGATTATAATGTGACTTACCTGACCTAGGGAGCCAAAAGTAGTACTCCAAAGAGGTGGTGTACATGACCCTGTGAAAACAAAATATGGCAAAGGGGTCACAAAGTATCCTCAGTTCTTAAGCGGGATGAAAGGGATGGAAGGACAGGAGTAAAAATAAAATTATACTTATCTGATACGTTAGGTGCCCTCGTCCGGCAGACCTGTAGGGGAAAAAGAAAATAAGTTTGTTAGAAGAAAACAATATAAGAAAGCAAAAGCAGAGTAAAGGGAGTGTGGGTTGGGGAAGGGAGACTTGGCAGAACCCCATTTTCCCTGAGTCGCTAGTAAATTACTTACATGAGTGGTCGACCTCAACAAGCTGGGTGACTTCAGAGCAGGGCCCTGAGGTGAATACTGAAGAGACCCCACTCTTTTGAAATCAAATTAGTATGTCGCCAATTCGCCTGGAAAAATATGTTTAACATCACAATTTACCCTGGGGTGATGGGGAGCAGGGTGTCCTCACTAGTCTGATTGTTTCTCTCTTTTATGCATGCCATACTTGTATATGAGCAAGGGTGAGCAGCTAATATTTGTGAATCAAGTATGGCTTCTCATGATTTAGCTAGCTCCCAACCAGTTACCTGCACATTGGATGGGGTCCCAAACCATGAGTAAGCATATTTTGGCCTGAGGCACCCTATGTAAAGGTTAGCCATTTGAGACTGATACAGTTTAGAGTAGGGACCCAGCTAATAGGCGTCTACCTCAACGTGGTAGCTGGGTGACTTCACAGCAGGGCCCTGAGGTGAGTACCAAGAGACCTCCCTCCTTTTGAAATCAAATTGGTAAGTCACCAATTCAGGATGCAAAGATCATGTTTTGATAATAGCATCACTGTGTAAGTGTGTTTAATAAGCACTGCAGCATTGTATTGAGCTCGGTCAATGGATGTCACTAAAAATATTGTCGTGTCTAGTCTGTCTAGTCCATCATTTCATTTTCATTCATTGGTTCATTCATTTGTTCATCCTGGTTTCATCTGTTCAATTAATCCTCGTTGGATGCCATCCAGTGGCACACTATGCTGTCATCTGCTTCCTGGGGATCCAGAGTTTGATCTTTAGTCTGGTGAGCATACAATCATGCTTTACACATGCTTAAGAAAAAATTCACTTCTTTCACGATTATGAAACACACGACAGACTTTATTTTGTGTATTTAACAGAACCAGCAGCACGGACAGAATCCATTGGTTGATATGTCTTCCACAAGAGTCCGATCTGATCTCCATCACCTTCCACCCCTGCAAAGAAAATGAGGTATCGTCAGAGCTACAGGAAAGACTGGGAACTTGAACCAGAATTCAAAGGATGGCTCCAGAAGAGTGACAAAGGGGAAGAACATGCATTCTGCGTGTAAGTATATATGCACAATTCTAAGATGCATTTGGGGGTGCAAAAATGTGTGAGGTGGTGCACAGAAGTATTGGAGAACATGCACCATTATTAAAATAGATGGGTAGTGTAAGCCAGGGGTGCTAACAGTGTAGTGATCAGTCAGGATTGATTTTGAGTGGGTGGAGGAGATAATGTTTTGTAAATTACAAAATTAATCCCGTCTTTCTCTTTTTTTTCTTTTCTCTCTCTCTCTCTCTAGTCCTTGCAACAAACACATCAAGGTTGCCACTGGAGGGAAGAACGATCTTCGTGATCATGGTCAAGGAGAAAAACATAAGAAGCTGCTTACATCACTCTCGTCAAATGCAACG
Source organism: Neoceratodus forsteri (assembly GCA_016271365.2). Lineage (NCBI taxonomy): Eukaryota > Metazoa > Chordata > Ceratodontiformes > Ceratodontidae > Neoceratodus > Neoceratodus forsteri. The sequence continues at coordinate 1,309,809,458 of CM057449.1, forward strand.
GTCAGCAAGTTTTTTGCACGTTCCCTGGATGCTGATGTGGCATCAGCAGAATTGTTGTGGGCAAGGGCTGTGGCAGAGCATCACTTGCCATTTGCACTGGCAAACCACATGAGTGAGATGTTCCCAGTGATGTTCAAGGACTCAAAGATTGCAGAGAAGTTTGCCTGTAAGGAGAGCAAAACAAAATCGCTGTTGGTGAATGTAATTGGAGAGGAGCTCAAGCTATCTGTTGTTGAGCAAATGAGAAAAAAACATTTCAGTCTCCTCATCGATGAAAGCAATGATCAGACTGTTGCAAAGCAGCTGGCTCTACTTGCTCGCATCCTTGATGCCCAGGGACGGGTGAGGTCATGCTTTTACAAGCTGCTTGAAGTCCAGGGAACACCTTCTGCATCTGGAGTTACATTTGATGCAGGGACCTTGTACAATGCCATCACTGAAGAACTCCGAAAGGATGAAATCCCCCTGGAAAACATTGTAGGGTTTGGGTCTGATGGAGCGAATGTGATGATAGGGGTAAGAAACAGTGTTCTCTCCAGACTGAAAAAGGAGCTGCCGTACATCTTCAATATTCATTGCATCTGCCATGTTGCCCACCTCGTAGCAAATGACGCTTGCAAAGTGTTCCCTGACGAGGTACAGAGCCTACCTGTAGACATCTGGTACTATTTTAAGAAAAGTGCCAAGAGAATGCAGACCTTTCAGACCTTTCAGGACTTCACCAACACAAAACCACACAAACTTCTGAAACCGTGTCAGACCAGATGGCTCAGTCTGCACCAAGTGGCTGGGAGAATTGTGGAACAGTTTCAGGCTCTGAAGTCTTATTTTGAAAGTTCAGAGAAAGAAGTGCAACAGTTTTGGGAATCAGGACTGCTTTACGTTCAAATCTAGTAAAGCTGTGCTTCATGTTCCTGGACTATGCATTGCCACTCATTCTAGAGTTCAATCTTCTTTTCCAGCAGGAAAAACCAAACATTCACATTCTTCTCCATGAGCTGGAGGTTATGTACAAAAAACTGCTGTCAAAATTCCTAACCACTGCTACTATTCGAGAAGTTGCACAAATTCAAGACATTGATGTCCTAAACACAGACTACCACCTTCCTTTGGACCAAGTCGCTTTTGGAAAATCTGATTGCAAGTCATTTGTACAGCAACTACAAGAGGAAGGGGAAGAAGAAACAGTTCTACAGTTTCTTTCATTAGCAAAGGATTTCTGGATTGAGGCATGCCAGCAAGTGAAAAGAAGAATGCCATTTGCAGACTATGATGGTGGCATCTATAAACATCTGGAGGCACTAAACCCAGAGAAACAACATGTCTCAAGTGCTAAATTAAAAGCTTTGGCAGACCGTTTCCCCAACATTATTGGAACCAATGATGAAGTCAGGGATCAACTTGATGATGAAATATTGGAATATGAAATGATGACCTTCCCAGAGAAAAGACCACCTTGCCAATTGGCAAGTATTGGCAGCACATCAGAAACCTGAAAAATCCCAGGAATCCAATTGTCTTGAGGTTCCCCTACTTGGCAGGCTTATATCTGCACTGCTAATTCTGCCCCATGGAAATGCAGATGTGGAGCGCTTATTTAGTGATGTCAACGCATTACCAAAACAAAGGACAGAAGCTGTATGAAAGGAAACACACTGAATGCACTGCTGCATGTTTCCTTCAATAAAACAGAAGAGGACTGCTTTAAATTTAAGCCAACAAAGACCATGCTGGAACACTGCAGAAGCAAGGACAAATATTAAAGGTGACTGCATATATTTGCATCGTGGATGTGATGCTACGTGACTTCAAGAAAGCGTTGCACATCACTCCTCAGGACAGGTGCTCATGAGTAACTTTGCACAATGTGACTCCTGGGTGACCATTTAAGACTTTATATCGTATGCACATATATATGCCTGTGTTTATCTCTTTATACCACCTGTTCAGTATCGGTGCTTCCTTGTACGTCAGTTCTTCCCCACCATTGCTTGTTTTCATGTTACCTGTAAATATCTTTTAGCTGTCATGTAATTATGTAATGTTTTTGGTCAGTTTTAATTTTAAAGTAAATAAGAACCCTTAAAACAGACAGAATATGTGGTGTAGTGATTTTATTTACCATCCTAGTGATGCCAATAGCAATAATAAATTGGCGGGGGCATACAGGAAAACCTACAGGGATTTCATCAAGGTTTTACAGGGAAAATACAGGAAAAATGAGGGTCTGCTACAGGAAAATGCTTGGGCTGATCTGGGAGCACTGGGCACGATACCTCCAGATGCCATTGAGCGGGGGGGAGACTGTCCGAGGGAGAGGCATGGTCCTGGGCGGGTCTGCCCAACTTGAGGGCCAGAGTCCCCCCCCATTGGAAGCACCACACCACCTGAATTCGCTGCCCCAGGGGTCTCTTGCATAATTGTGTACAAGGTTAATGATTGTATATAGAGAATTTTATGTATTGTAAATAAAATGATTACTGTTTAGTAAAGCTGCGGCCTTTTATGCCAAAATTGAAACCTGGTATGTGTGTACAGTTATTGTCAATCAATCAATCAATCAATCAATCAATCAAGTCTTTATTTAACCAGGCGTTCATCGTTGAGCAGAAGCTCATTTGCAAGATGGACCTGGGTGGAGCATGAACAATTGTATATACAGGTCAACACAGGTATTTACAAGGCAATACAGATAATGCTCTTTACAGAGAGGAAGAAAAAGAAGATCATATGTACATAGAATACTACAGATATTATACAGATATTGTGGGTCCGATTGGGCAAAGAATCTGACTGAGCCTGGAGCCAGAACTTAAGTAAGTATTGTACTACTGCCATATTCATTTCTGTAAGGACAGGGACACCATCACTGGACACTCACACCTCAGATTCTCTGATTTGCAAACAAGTTAAACAACTTAACTTTTCTGGAGGTGTGAGAGAGAATAGAAAGGATTATCATATGAGGCAGTGTAGCAAGGCTGTGAGCTGCAAACCTGGAGACCTAGGTTTGAATCCCACAGCCCCCACTTTTCCCCCCAATTGTTTAACCAGGAGAGACACACTAAGCTGAAAGCTTGTTTACAGGTGCAACCTAGAAGTAAAGGGAAGTTAAGTGACTTGCTCAAGGTCACACAGTATGCAAGTGGGAGCTGTGGGATTAAAACCCAGGTCTTCAGATTTGCAGCTCAGAGCCTTAAACCACTGTGCTATACTGCCTCCCCAAGTACTTGCATACTGTGTGACCCTAAGCAAGCCACTTAACTTCCTTGTGCTCCCAGGTTGTACCTGTAAACAAGCTTTTAGCTTAGTGTGTCTCTCCTGGTAAAAAAAAAAATAAAATCACGGGACACTTGTAAGGTTGCCACCTGTCAGGTTTTTTTTTTAACCTGGTGATCAGGTTTTAAGGGTCCCTATCAGGAAATCTGATTTTGTTCTGTGCTGGTCAGGTTTTTGAACCATTGTGAGAAGGGGTCAACTGTAAAAAAAATGTGCTAGCAAGCAGGGCATGTTGCTTCAAAATTGCACTAGCCCGTAGATGGTTGCACTAGCCCTCAATTATAATGGTAAATTTTGATCACTTATACAGGAAACAATGCAAGCCAAGAGATACTCTGGTTCTACATTAATCCAGCTCTCACGTTATGGGTGTAGCCCACTTCAGCGCTTCACATTGTAGCGCTGGATAATACAGCACTGTCAGTTCAGCGGTACCCAATTAAGCGCTCTGTCACTACAGCACCATCTGATGTCAGCACCAACAGTTTAGCTCTTCATACTGCAATTAATAGACAAATTGGAAAGTAGTGTAAAAAAAATAATTTATTCAATACACAATCCATGGCTGTACATTTAATGCTACGATACAGAATACAATTGAATACAGTACAGTAGGTTACCAATGAAATCCTATAAGTCCCTGACATTTCTAGCTATACCCTCTAAGAGCTCATCAGCTGTTCAGTTACCAGCATTGTACTCCTTTGTTATTGCTGCTATTCTACTGTTTAGTGACACATGCTTCCGTTTCTTCCTCACCAATACATGACCTTTCATAATCTGGGTAATTATCACCTCTGTTAGAGCCTGCTTATCCTTTAGGAACCCTATCAATTGCCACAAATTAGGATGGTACCTACCAACCTTATGGTTAAACCATCTATGCCACGATTCTAGATCATTATTTGTGCGATGGGCAACCATATACACACTCCAATAACGCACCAGGCAGTCTACAAGCCACTGTTTGTGGAAATACTCATAAAATGTTTTTGCTTCTGGCCATCTTACTAATGCATATGTCACTAAACTGTTAAAATTCAGTCGTACTATCTGTGGGGTTAAAAATGCTAACCCTAGCAGCTTTCTTATTTCAAGGTTAAAAGCAGGTTCATTTTGATATAGACATTTTAGTGATAGTGCACCTAACTTCTTTGTTATTGCTTGTGAGAAATGAAAGTAACAGCCTCGATGGTTTACACTGGGGAACACCTTCAGTAATGCACTTATAAGGCCAGATTCGAAGTCTGAAACGATTATTGTAGGGCTAAGGTCATATCCTCTGGCAGCTGCTTCAAAAACTCATTTCTGTACTGCATCACAGTATAGTTCCTGGGATTTATTTGCTAACAGTAGATATACTAAAGGGACTTGCTTACTACCGATAAATGCATGTATAGTAAACAGCTGTGCAAAAGGAACTGGTGCGGCACTGAAAGTCCCGGCAATGTACCATTCAGAGTTACTAGCCAGCAACCTCAGACTTTCATCAGTGCAAGAGCATATTGCATCATTGGCCTGCCGCTGGAATAACAGGAAACATTGCCCATTTAGAGTGTCACTGAATGCATCTGGTAGCTTGCAGGGGATCAAGCTGATCTCAGCAGGAATTGGGGGCAAGTTTTTCTGTCTTGCTCGATACAGGGAGGATCTCATGAAGTCAAATGTTGGGATGGCTGCACCGGATGATTCAGTAAGTGCAGTACGAGCATGTTTGTCATATAGCTTGGCAGAAGACACTAGGAGAAAGGACTGCTGTGTGACTGGACTTCTCTGCTGGGACTAAAGAAGTAGAACTCTTGTACTTGGACCTTTAATTTCGGGTAAAAAAAAAACTAACAAACAAAGCAAAAAAAAAAGTGTGTGTTTGTCAGAGTTAACTGAACTGAATGGTTATCTGAACAGTTATCTAGGTGTAAATCTCAGGTGATTGAAAGGACTTGATAGCTGTGAGGTTTAAATTACTGAGAAAGAACTAGTAAGTAGGGGGTGGCTTAGCTAGAAGGAAGCTACATTTAAAGACTGCATTAGAAAGATTCTGCTAGTAGCTTGGCAGAAGAGCCAGGAGAAAGGACTGCTGTGTGACTGGACTTCTCTACTGGGACTATATTGCCCTCCTTCCCTCCCCTCCAAAGCTAGTTCTACTTTTATAGGCACAGGATTTGACTGACAACAGGAACTTCCTGTTTGGGAGCAGGAAGTGAGTGATCACAGAGCCACCAAAGACCCACCATCCTAGAAGGGCAAGAGTAGCTCTCCGGCCCCCTCTAGCTGCTGGAGGTCTGCCTCTGAGCAAGTAAGGGGTCTACTGAGAAATACAGGATATTCTTGTCTCAGAACAGGCCAATCAGGAGCTTAAAGGGCACAAACGCAGAAAGTAAGGAGAGAGAAAAAAAAACAGAGGAAAGAGTAAGAATTGCAAACAGTTAAGGGGCCAGGAATAAGACATGATGGGAGTGGAGCAGTGCAGTGGCTGTGGAGCAGCAGTCTTCCGGGAGTCATTCTGGAGGATGCGGTGTTGTCCCATCTGCAGGTGCCTCTCTGGGCTGAGGGAGGAGGTTGCTCATCTCCAGGCTGAGTTGGCCAGGATTTGTGGGACCTCCTCTTCCATCCAGGGACCACCAGTGCCACTGCCGTTGTCTCAGAGGTTGGCAAGAAAGAGGAGTGGTTGGACCACAGTGGGCTCAGGGAGGTGAGGGTGGTGGAACAGAGGCACATCCCCCCAGTTGTACCTCTCCACAATTCCTATGCCATTCTGGCAAAGTGTGGTTCCTCTATGGAGGCACCCACAGTGGAGACCAAGGAGGATGCTGGGAACCTCCGCAAAGAAGACCCACAGGAGGGTGGCAAGGGAAGAAAACAACTCCTGGTGGGGGACTCCATTGTTAGGAAGGTAGAACTGGGGGAGGAAGGGAAGAGGGAGGTAAGGTGCCTGCCTGGCGCCATGGCTTGGGGGGACAGGGAGCGAATCCTCAGCATTACTGGAGCAGCTGCACAGGGGAGGGAGTTGGATGTCATTGTCCACCTAGGGACAAATGACCTGGCTAAGAAAGGGATTAGAGAAGTGCAGAAAGAGTTTGTGGAATTCAGGAGGGGCCTTAGACAAGTAGCATACACGGTAACCTTCTCGGAGGTGCTGCCCATCTATGGCGTAGGAGAGACTAGGGTGTTCCGCACCATGGGATTCAATCAGTGGTTGAAAAACTGGTGTGGAGCTCAGGGATCTGGTTTCATTGGGGACTGGGGGTCCACCTGGAGTGATGCAAGCCTATACTGGCATGATGGGCTGCATCTGTCCAGGAGGGAAACCAGAATCCTAGATGATAGGTTTAAATGCTTAATTGGCAAGCATTTAAACTAGCTAAGGGGGGAGGCACTGGAAAGGAGCAGGGAAATCCTAGCCCCCCAAAAAAATCATGATAGTAAGTGCGGTAAACACCAACATAGAGGTGTTGATAGGAGAAGGGCAGGGGTAAATGGAGAAAGTGACAAAGGCAAGAAGGACAGGGATGGGGCAAAAGGGTAAGGCCATCAGGCAATGGAGGTAATGAGTACCAATGCCCATAGTCTGGGCAACAAGCTCCCTGAGCTGGTGGCCTTGATGGAAGAGGGATGCCTGGATATCATAGCAGTCACAGAAATATGGCACACAGAGAACCATGACTGGGATGTTAACATACCAGGGTACATAACCTACAGGAGAGACAGGCAGGAGAGAAGAGGGGGAGGAGTAGCTCTCTATGTAAAGGAAGGATAAAAGCAACTGAACAAAAGAGTAAACAGGGAGGGGAGGAGGCACTGTGGGTCACCTTGGAGACTGGAAAGGGTGCCACAATCCGCACAGGGGTTGTGTACAGACCCCCATGTCAGGGGGAGGGAATGGACAAGGATATGATAGAAGGCATTCTTAGAATGGCAGAGAAAGGAGAGATGCTGTTGATGGGAGACCTGAATATGCCAGATGTTAACTGGAGCACATTTGCTGCAGCCACATCCAAGAGCAGGGCCATTCTTGATGCCCTACAGGTGGCAGGTCTCAGACAGCTAGTTTTGGAACCCACTCGTGAGGGAGCAATCTTAGACCTCATACTCTCAAATGGGGCAGTGAGAGGATCTCAAATCTAGAAGTGGGTTGCCATCTGGGAACAAGTGACCCTCAAACAGTGTGGTTCACATTAAACTCAGCTACAGAGTCAAGCCATACAAAAGTGAGGGTACTGGACTTTAGGAGGGCTGACTTTGGCAAGATGGAAGAGTGCCTCAGAAAAGCACTAGCAAATAGGCTAGAAGGAGGTATGGAGCAACAATGGGGAATCATCAAAACTGCCATCACAGAGGCAACAAGCCTTTGTGTGAAGCAAATAAACAAATCAAAATGAAAAAAAAGCCACTATGGTTCTCAAAGAGGTGGCTGTGAAAGTCAGGAAGAAAAAGATAGCATTCCAGAAGTATAAGGAAACACAGAAGGAGCAGGACAGACAGCTGTACCAGTTAAGGCAGAAGGAAGCAGGGAGGGAAGTCAGAATAGCAAAGGCCCAAACTGAGGAAAAATAGCCAACTCGGTTAAGAAGGGGATAAAACCTTTATAGGTACATCAGTGAGCGTGAAAAAGACAAAGGGAGGGATAGTGAGGCTGATTAGAATGAACGGTGGGTGGGCAGAGGGGCAGGAAAAGCAGGGATACTGAACAAATATTTCTGCTCGGTATTCACAAAAGAGGAGGGGGAAGTGCCTAATCCAATTAACAGAAGCACTCTTGATAGGGGGTTCGATCCTAATCCTTTCACAGAAGAAAGAGTTCTGTAAGAACTCCTAAAACTGAAGGTGGACAAAGCAATGGGGCCTGATGGAATTCACTTCAGAATTCTAAAAGAGTTAAGGGGGGAACTAATGAAACCACTGGCTACTCTTTTTAATAAATCATGGGAGGATGGTGTGGTACCCGAGGACTGGAGGAAGGCGGATGTGATTCCCCTTCACAAAAATGGGACCAAGACATAGGCAGGAAACTACAGACCTGTCAGTCTCACCTCTGTGGTAGGGAAAGTGATGGAGTCACTTCTGAAGGATAGAATAGTTGAGTACCTAGAGGCCAGTGGGGCACAGGACCCAAGGCAGCATGGGTTCACAACGGAAGGTCATGTCAGACGAATCTAATACATTTCTTTGACTGGGTGACCAAAGTAGTAGACCAGGGAGGGGCTGTGGACATGGCCTACCTAGACTTTAGCAAGGCATTTGACACAGTCCCACACAAAAGATTAATAGTCAAATTAGCCAGCCTGAGAGTGGGTCCCAGGGTGGTAGCCTGGGTAAAACATTGGCTGGACAACAGGACACAGAAGGTAATTGTAAGTGGAGTCCACTCTGAAGAAAGAGGGTTTACTAGTGGGGTACCACAAGGTTCAGTATTGGGTCCCGTCCTTTTTAATGTCTTCATAAGTGACATTGTAGAGGGACTAGAAGGAAAAGTATGCCTCTTTGCAGATGACACAAAGATCTGCAACAGAGTTGAGACACAAGGAGGTGTGGAAAGGATGAGAAGGGACTTGGCAAGGTTGGAGGAATGGTCAGAAGTATGGCAGCTAGGATTCAATGCAAAGAAGTGCAAAATAATGCACCTGAGAAACAAGAACCCAGGGGAAGAATACACAATGGGGGGGGGGTAGTAACAACAACAAAAAAGGAAAGGGACCTGGGGGTAATCATATCAGATGACCTTAAGGTTAGCAAGCAATGTGAGAGGGCAGTAGAGAGGGCTGGGGGTATACTGGGATGCATAGGGAGAGGCATCAGCAGCAGCAGAAAACAGGAAGTTGTTATCCCTCTGTACAAACAGTTGGTGAGACCCCATCTGGAGTACTGCGTCCAGTTCTGGAGACCCCATCTCCACAAGGACATAGACAGGATAGAGACAGTCCAGAGGAGGGCAACTAAAATGGTGCAGGGTCTGCAAGAGAAGCTGTATGAGGAGAGACTAAAGGAGCTTAATATGTATACCCCTGAGGAAAGAAGGGCAAGGGGGGCCATGATAGAAACTTTTAAGTACCTCAGTGGAATCAACAAAGTCCAAGAGGGTAGCATCTTTCAGAAAAAGAGACGTGCAAGAACAATGAGACACAATTTAAAGTTAGAGGGGGGGGCGGTTCAGAGGCAATGTGAGGAAGTATTATTTCACAGAGAGGGTAGTGGATGCATGGAACAGCCTTCCTGAGGAGGTTGTGGGGTCTAAAACTGTGGGAGAATTCAAGAATGCATGGGACAGATATAAGGCAATTCTTGTGGGGGGGGGGGTAAGAAGAAATAGGCTGTTGGTTAACTAGGATCTGTGGCCTATCCTGTAGGTAGGGAAACGGGCAGACTAGATGGCCCAAGCGGTCCTTAAGGGTGCAGGTATGTGTGAGTCTGGCACATCCAGTGGCTAGTCTACATGCCTTATTAAAGGCCAGCCTAATTTTGTTTAGGTGTGTGTTGTCGGCTGCCCCATAGATAATGATTCCATAGTCTATGAGTGATAGTATTGATGCCAAGACAGCTAGGTGGAGAGCTTCTGGTGGGAGGCAGTGCTTGTACCAGTGAAGTAGGCCAATACGCACATTGACAGCGGTGCTCAGTTTTCGGAGGTGGTCATGGTAGGTGAGCCCAGAGTCTAGGGTGATACCTAGGTATTTGAATGAGGTAACCTATTCAAGGGGGCATTTAGAGAGTTCAGTATGAGCAGGGGTTGTCCTACGTTCTTGTTTTGGGAGTGTGCAAACAATATGGATTTTGGTTTTTTGTAATTTAAGACTAGCCTATGTCGAATGAACCAGGATTCCGCTTCCGTGAAAGATTTTTGGAGTGCAGAATGGAGGGCTGTGGGATCGGTGTGGGAGCTGTAGAGGACGGCATTGTCTGCATACAGGAGTAGTTTCCCAGAGTAATCCTTGGGCAGGGAGTTGAAGAACAGGGAGAAAAGTAGGGGGCTGAGAATAAAGCCCTGCAGGACCCCCGATCTGACTTGGAGGGGGGAGGACAAGGTTTGGGCAAGCCTGACTGTCTGGGTTCTCTCAGACAGATAGCTGGCAAACAAGCTGGTGGTCTCTGGAGACAGGCCTATTTGTGTGAGGGAATCCAAGAGTAGTGAGTGGTGCACTTTATCAAATGCCTTGGAAAGGTCTATAAAAACAGCACCAGCAATGTGGCCAGTGTCAAGAGATGTGTGGAGGGCATTTGTAAACTCCAAAAGGGCTGTGGTGGTACTGTGGTTGTGACCAAAGCCATGCTGTTCAGGACACAGGAGGCTGTATTTGGAAAGGCAGTCCATAAGATAGGTGGCCACAATCTTCTCCAAGCTTTTGGAGAGGGGAGGCAGTATTGAGATGGGGAGGTAGTTCCCAGGCAGAGTGTGGTCACCACTTTTAAGGATGGGTGTGATGAGGGTAGATTTCCATTTAGAGGGAGACTGGCCCAGCGATCGGGAGCAGTTCAGAAGCATGGTGAGAGGGGGGAAAACTTCGTTAAAGGTAAGCCTAAGCAGTTTAAGATCTAGTGTGTCGCTGCTGAAACATGATTTGCTGAGGGCCTTGAGTAGAAGGGGAGCAGCTTCATGCTGAGATATTGCTTTAAAGCAGAACGGGGGGCAGAGAGGGAGCAAGGTGGTGCTGGAGGGGTGGGGGAGAAGAAATTGGGGGGTAACACTACTAAGGTTGGAGAAGGAGGCACTAAATATATTTGCAATCAGGGCAGAATCTATGGTGATAGACCCATTGGCCCAGATTTGGGAGAGAGGTGCAGTGGAGACTTTGCCACTGAGCTCTTTGAGGGAGTCCCAGAACTTGTGCCCCGAGCCCCATGTGGCAGTGAGTGAGGTTTGGTAATACTCAGCTTTTGCCTTACGAATATTCCAAGTACATTCATTACATGCTTCTTGGTAGCGCTGCCTATCAGTGGGTTTACCAGTATCCAGAGCAACGTGCCATAGATTGTCATGTTCACGCATTTGGTCCAGCAGAACTTGTGACATCCAAGGTGTGCCAACCCCTTTAACTATCTTTTTGCTTAGGGGTGCATACCGGTCGCAGACAGAGTTACAGGTGTCGATGAAGTGGTCAAGGGCAGAGTCAATGTTCAATGTAGTTTTGATGGGGGACCAGTCACTAGCTAAGAGACACTGTCTAAGGGACCGAAGTTTGCCGGGTTTGAGGTGACGTTGGAGGATAGTTTGGGGGGGGGCTTTCTAACAATATATGACCAGTGACAAAGCACCAGGGAGTGGTCACTCAGGGCATTGGGTAGTACCCTGACCTGGGTTGCTTTGTGGGGTGCATTGGTGAGCACAAGATCAAGGAGGGTGGCAGTACCAGTCTTCTGGTTGATTCTAGTGGCAGTGGTCACAAGTTGGGACAGGTTTTGAGAGGCTGCAGCATCCCTAATGGGATCCGATGCATCAGCTAGCCAATTTATATTAAAATCTCCAAGAGCAATGATTTCAGCCCAGTCAGGGAGTGTCTGGAGGTGGACGAGGACAGAGTGGAAGGCACTCTTCTGATTTTGGGGAGGAATGTATACAGGGAGGCTCTGTTAGGTGCAAGAGTGATTTTCAGAGTGAGAGCCTGGGCCCCATGTTCGAGGGTTTGGAATAGGAGGGCAAGACACTGTAATGAGCCCTGGATGTACAGTGCACATCCTCCCCATTTTTTTAGAGGTTCTGTCAGCACGGTATAGAGTAAACCCGGAGAGTGAGACCGCAGAGTCTGGGGTGCGGTCATTGAGCCAAGTTTCAACTACCGACATGACATCAGGGCGATTCTGGGCAACCCAGCACTGAAAAGAGTCAAATTTTTTGAGGAGGCTACATATATTAAGGGAGGCAACTATTAGATCCTTCAGGGCAGTAGCCTGGGGGGGTTGGGCCTATAAGGGAAGGGGAAACAAAGGATACACATTAGTATACAGCAGGTAGCTCTTTGTCAGGGCAGGGCCTTACTGCGCATGTGCCAACTGTTGGGACAGAGTTGGGACGCAGGAGGCTAGTGCGCATGCGCCAGAATTCAGCCCGTAATGGCGGAGAGATGCCAGAGCCCTGAACAGATCTAAACAGGTAAGAGGTCTAAATCCAGCAATACAGGCTACAGGAAGTGGCAGTGAAGGTTCAAGAAAAAAAGAAAGCTTTCAGGAAGTACAAGGAATCACAGAAGGAGCAGGACAGAGAACTGTATCAGTCAAAGCAAAAGGAAGCTGGGAAGGCAGTCAGAACAGCAAAGGCCCAAACCGAGGAAAAGATAGCCAACTCAGTTAAGAAGGGGGATAAAACCTTTTATAGGTACATCAGGGAGCGAAGGAAGACCAAGGGAGGGATAGTGAGGCTTAATAAAAGGGGGGGGGGTGGGCAGAGGGTGACTGTGAAAAAGCAGAGACACTAAACAAATATTTTTGCTCAGTATTTACAAAGGAAGAGGGGAAGGTACCTAAAACAAACAGTAGAAACACTCTGGATACAGAAGTTGATACCAGCCCATTTACAGAAGAAAGGGTTCTGAAAGAACTCTTAAAACTGAAGGTGGACAAAGCAATGGGGCCTGATGGGATTCATCCCAGAATTCTAAAAGAACTAGGGTAGAATTAGTGGCACCACTGACTACCCTGTTTAACAAATCATGGGAGGATGGGTGGTACCTGAGGACTGGAGGAGGGCAGATGTGATTCCCTTCACAAAAGTGGGAGCAAGGCAGAAGCAGGAAACTACAGACCTGTTAGTTTAACCTCAGTGGTAGGGAAAATGATGGAATCACTCTGAAGGAAAGAATTGTCTAGACTTAGAGGCCAGAGGGGCACAGGACCCAAGGCAGCATGGATTCACAGCAGGAAGGTCATGCCAAACAAATCTGATAGATTTCTTTGACTGGGTGATCAAAGTAGTAGATCAGGGAGGGGCTGTGGACATGGCCTACCTAGACTTTAGCAAGGCATTTGACACAGTCCCACACAAAAGATTAATATACAAGTTAGCTGGCCTGGGAGTGGGTCCCAAGATGACAGCCTGGGTAAAAATTGGCTGGAAAATAGGACACAGAGAGTAATAGTAAATGGAGTCCACTCTGAAGAAAGTGGGGTTACTAGTGGGGTACCGCAGGATTCAGTATTAGAACCGGTCCTCTTCAATGTCTTTATAAGCGACATTGCAGAGGGACTGGAAGGAAAGGTATGTCTCTTTGCAGATGACACAAAGATCTGCAACAGAGTTGATGCACAAGGTGGGCTGGAAAGGATGAAAAGGGACTTGGCAAGGTTAGAGGAATGGTCAAATGTATGGCAGCTTAGATTCAGTGCTAAAAAGTGCAAGGTAATGCACTTGGGAAACAAAAACCCAGGGGAAGAGTACACAATGGGGGGTGAGATACTAACAACAACAAGAATAGAAAGGGACCTGGGGGTAGTCATATCAGATGACCTAAAGGTGGGCAAGCAATGTGAGAGGGCAGCAAGGAGGGCTGGGGGGATACTAGGATGCATAGGGAGAGGCATCACCAGTAGAAAACAGGAAATTATTATCCCTCTGTACAGACAGCTGGTCAGACCCCATCTGCTCATGCGTGCAGTTCTGGAGACCCAGTCTTCGCAAAGACATAGCCAGGATGGAAGCTGTCCAGAGGGAGGGCACTAAAATGGTGCAGGGTCTGCACCGAGAAGACATATGAAGAGAGACTTAAGGAGCTTAATATGTATAGCCTCGAGGAAAGGAGGGAGAGGGGGGACATGATAGAAACTTTCAAGTACCTCAAGGGAATCAACAAAGTCCAAGAGGGTAGCTTCTTTCAAAAAAAGAGGTATGCAAGAATAAGTGGGCATAATTTGAAGATAGAGGGGGGGCGGCTCAGAGGTAATTTAAGGAAGTATTTTTTCACAGAGAGGGTTGTGGATGCATGGAACGGCCTTCTGGAGGAGGTTGTGGAGTCAAAAACAGTGGTGGAATTCAAGCATGCATGGGACAGTCATAAGGCAATTCTAGGGGGTGGGGGTAGGAAGAAGTAGGCTGCTGGTTAAATAGGATCTGCAGCTTATCCAGTAGGCAGGGAAATGGGCAGACTGGGTGGGCCAAGCGGTCCTTATCTGCTGTCAAATTCTATGTTTCTACAGTTGACAGTGAAAACAGTACAGTAGAGCCCCACCTCAGACATCCGAACCGACCGGTCAACAGACCCCCCCTGCCCTGCCCCCGCTACCACCCTGCATATTTATGGTTCAGTCATTCCTCACGTACCTTCATGGCAAGGGAAGCAGAGTGAGCAGCGTGCAGAGAAAGAGAGAGACACAGCGTGCATGACGAATTACCCCTTACAGAGTTTGTCCACATCCCAGAATGGCCCCCGTCTTGGTGTTACCTGACAGAAGTGGATACAGATACAGACTGATGTCACTGTTGGTGAGTGACTGTGTGGGGGATAGTTGGTAGCGTGGTGTTTCATTTTGCGGCACACTCCAAACAGCGGAATTGCCAGCTGAGAGACAGTGAGCAATGGGACTGAAAAACTTTGCTCTCTTTCTCTGCACACATCGTGCAGGGGGACCGTTTGTAGCAAAACCTGACATCTCTCTCTATCTGAGGCTCGTTTACCACACTAAACTAGTTACAGCCATGTCTGCAGTCTGTATATCTCCGTGAGGAAGCGAGAGTGTTTTCACAGTACTCAGGACAGAAGTAGCTTTCCGTGTGCCGGCACAGTTGAAGTGCAGATAGGTCTGCCACGTGTTAATTCTTTATAAATTTAACATTAAAACCATTTTTTTTGCTCTTTTTCTGTTATGTTTCAGACTTTTTTAGATTTACAGACTTTTCAGAGTTATGAACACCATGCATTCCCATGGTGTCCGTAACTCCGAGGTCCTACTTTACTTGCAGGCATCAGATAAGTAGTCGCTAACAAGAAAATGCAGTACAGAAATCCCTTAAAGTAAAACGAGGCAACTCCCCACTTCCCAGCATGAAATTGTCCAAATAACTGACTGCAGAAACTGACAGTCGCTGTCTGGGGACAGAAAATAGAGCCTCAATAGTCCAACACCCCTGCAGAAAGCAAGCTGGAAGGGGAGAGGCGGGCTTTACCTCTTACAGCCCCTCTGTGAATCCTGTAATCCTCTGATGTGAGCGCTTCAGTCTGGCAGCGTTTCTTTGGGGGATTCTGAGGCCTTTTACAGCCATACCATACATGATCCAAAGTTTTTGGTTTTTAGGATGAAAGGACATGCTGGGTGGGATAAGGGTGGGCTTGTATGGACAGTGATGGCTGGCATGGTCCATTTAGAAGAGCTGGGGACCCCCTACACTTACCAGTAATGGCAGTTATGGATCTGTGGATGGTCATTTCAGAGTCTGGTCTGCAGGACTGTCCAGGGAAAGAACAGAGTTAAGAGATTTGGAAGGGAGAGGGAAATTATGGTGAGGCTGGGATAAAACCCACCACTTGCAGGGCCGACCCTGTATACCTCCTCACATTTTGTCACTGAAATATTGTATAGAGACACTCAAAATGTAGGGAAATGAGGGGCTCTGGTCTTAATAATGTGGGACAAATTTTTAGACAGAGACACATTCAGAAAACTGGAAGCTAGTAACTTAACAGCACTCTACCCTTGATCACACCCTGGACACTAGCTGAAAGTCCTATCTGTGGAGTGATAATGACTCACATTGAGTCTTTTGTGGGATCCCCCCTCTTGAAGTGCCAGATAATTGCAGCTTTTAATGAACTATTAACCACACCAGGCCATCTGGAACATTGAGGGAGATTAGCATGAGGACTAGAGCCTGCTACAATAGAGACTTTTTTAACTTCATTGACAGCCATGAAAACCTGCACTAGTCAAGACGGACAAGTAGAGAGTTAGCTATGTTAGCCATGGACAAGTTGCACTAGTGTTTGGGCTAGTAAAACAATGTTAAGATCGACCCCTGATTTTGAGTCCTCACATACTTTTGAAACAGATTTTGTCATATCATTCATTGTTTCAGCTACATGTCCAGGTTACAAACAAGTTCTCTTGTCAATATAGCCCTTTGTTTATGAAAGCAGTCAACCTGGGAGGTGTAAAGCATGGCCAATAACACCATTAGCACTTAATTAACCTAATCTTTTCCACTGCAGCAAAGCTGCCCTCACCTTTTGTAACAGTAGCAGAACCAGTTGTCTTCCACTTTGATTTGCTGGTAAACATTTTCATCTATAACAAAATGTACTCATTTTTAAATGTTTTAAATTATTTTTGCTTCCTCAAGAAAAAAGTATGAGCCCCCAAGGTGCAGGGGTACAGTTTGCACCTAACAAAGGCCGGCTCTGTCCCCAGGGGTCAGTGCTGGGTCCACTGCTGTTTAACATTCATGGCAGATATAACTAAGGGGTAGGGTGTGTCTCTTCACGGATGACTTGAAGATCTGTAATGGGGTGGAAAACCAGGAGAGGAGAGAGAGAGAGAATATGCACAGGGACCTAGGATTATTGGAGGCCTGGTCCAAAAGTTGGAAATTGGCATTTAACGTAAAGAAGTGCAAAATCATGCACTTGGGGAGGAGAAACCAAAATGAGACTTGCTACCTGGGGGGGTCTGGCACTGGAAGAGACTGAGGAGGAGAGGGATCTGGGAATTATTGTTTCCAGGGACCTAAGGGTAGCTAAACAATGTGGGCAGGTGGTAGCCAAGGCTAGCAGGATGTTGGGCTGCATCGGAAGGGGATTCACTAGCAGGAAGAGAGAGGTTATCATCCTCTTATAGCAACAGCTGGTCAGAATGCAGTTGGAATATGGGGTGCAATTCTGGAGACAGTTCCTGAAAAGAGATGAGGAAAGGCTGGAGAGGGTGCAGAGAAGAGCGACTAAGATGGTGGCTGGGCTTAATCACCTGACATACGAAGATAGATTGAGTGAACTGGGAATGTACTCCCTGGAGCACAGAAGGGATTGGGGGCGGGGGGAATATGATTAAGACATTTAAGTATATGAAGGTGATAAACAGAACCAGAAGAGGGACTTTTTAAACTAAAGGGGCACAAGAGGACCAGTGGGCATACGCTACAGATAGAGGAGGCAGGTTTAGGGGAAACACCAGGAATAACATTTTCACTGAAAGGGTGGTGGAAAAATGGAATGAATTCTCAAAGGAGGTGATATGGGAGGTCACCATAAAGGGCTTTAAGAGAGCTTGGGACAGCCACATGGGTCTGGTATCGGGAGCAGGAAGGGTGAGGGGAAGAGGAGGCCACAGGGACAAGTAGGTGTGGGAGGAAGTCCTAGCCTTCTGCTAGGCACCTTGGGCAGACTAGGTAGGCCAGGCTGTCCTTTTCTGCCATCATGTTTCATGTTTCTATGTTACTTGACGCCCACTATTTAGGGAGCTGTCACTTTCCCACTGAAGTAACATTATTTTAATATATTACTACATGAACATAGTATCGCTAGAACATATCTATGCGGACTTGACTCCAAGCTTCGTTTAAAAAACCAAAACATTTAATTTGTTCCAGCTATCTGAAGAGGCACCAGTTTTCAGAATATATGGCTCAATAGAATCTGCTCCACTGCTAGGTAACTCAAGCTCTATTCACATGAAGCGTCTCCTATTCCCTGAACCTGCTAAAAAGACAGATGGCTTGTATTTACGAACATACGAAATTTGCCAGCAGATAAAGGCCTAGAGTTCTATTAAGTCTGCTCGAATGTGCAGCTAGCACCCCTTATTTTGCAGCTGTCCCTCCCTTCCACCCTTCCCCTTCATTAACCCTCCCCCTTGTTCTGCCCCATCCCCTTTTGAAGCAGTCCACTGTTCTACTAGATACCACTTCTGCAGGTAACGCATTCCACCCAGCCACCACCCTCTCTGTAAAAAAGTGTCTCCTCATCTCCCTCCTGAACCTTTCTCCCTCCAGTCTCATATCATGGCCCCTGGTGGCCCTCCCCTCCCTTACTTTGAACAGCCCCTCTGTACCCATCCTGTTTATTCCTTTCATGTATTTAAAGGTTTCAATCATGTCACACCTGTCCCTCCTCTCCTCCAGTGAGTTCATGTTCAACTCCTTCAACCTCCTCTCATATGATAAGTCCCCCAGCCCCTTGATCATCTTTGTTACCTTGCGCTGCACCCCCTCCAGTAACTTAATGTCCCTCTTCAGATACGGGCACCAGTACTGCACGCAGTACTCCAGGTGTGGTCTAACTAATGACCTATACAGTGGCAGAATCACCTCCTCCCTCCTTGAGGATATACCCCTTGCAATACAACCCAGCATTTTGTTGGCCTTTGCAGCTGCCTTCCTACATTGAGCGAGTTGTTCATTGACCTTGTAATGAGCACACAGATCTTTCTCCTCCTCTGTCTGGGATAGCTGCACTCCCCCTAGCTGGTAACTCCTCCTTGGGTTCTTCATCCCAAAATGCAGCACCTTGCACTTTTTGGCATTAAACCCCAGTTGCCAGGTGTCTGACCAGGTTTCAATCTTTGCCAGATCATCCTGCAACCCCTGCCATCCCCCCTAGGTCATCCACCACCGTGCCTACCTTGGTATCATCAGCAAACAGACTGATTTAGCTCTTGATGTCTCATGATATGTCTGCAATGAATATCCCAAACAACACTGGTCCCAACACCGAGCCCTGTGGAACACCGCTCGTCACTGCCCTTGGGTGTGAGAGCTCCCCACCCACCACCACCCTCTGTTGCCTTCCCTGAAGCCAGTTTCCGACCCATCTCACCAGCTTTGCACCCGCCCCTGTGCCTACTAACTTTCTTCCCAGCCTTCCATGCGGCACAGAGTCGAATGCCTTACTGAAGTCCCAGATACAGGACATCCACTGCATGGCCCCTGTCCAGTTGCCTAGTTACCCAGTCATAGAACTCCACCAGGTTGGTTTGGCAGGATCTGCCACGTGTGAAGCCATGCTGTCTGCTGTCCTGTAGTCCTTTGGCCTCTAGGAGGGCCACCAGCCTCTCCTTCAGGATAGTCTCCATTAGCTTACCCACGATGGATGTGAGGCTCACTGGTCTGTAGTTTCCCGGTTCATCCTTGGGGCCACTCTTGTGGAGGGACACCACATGAGCCATCCTCCAGTCCTGAGGTACACACCCTGAATGTAGTGAGGCATTAAATAGGTCTGCCAAAGGTCCTGCAAGGACCTCTGCCAGCTCCTTCAGTACCCTGGGGTGGATGCCATCTGGGCCTGGCCCTTGTCCACCCTCAGTGCTTTCAGACCCTCTCGAACTGTGCCTCCATGATTTCCCCATCTGTCACCTTCCTCCCCCATTTCTGCCATTTCTCCACTTGGGTGTCACCCCCTCTTCTCTTTAGTAAATACTGAGCAGAAGTACTCATTTAGCACTTCTGCCTTATCGCACTCCTGCTTCCACCCAACCCCCCCCTTCCTAATCCTTACTATGTGGTCCTTACAGCTCCTTTTCTCCCTGATGTACTTAAAGAAGTCCTTCTCCCCCTTCTTAATGCCTTGTGCCAGCCTGAGTTCCGTAGATGCTTTGGCTCCCCTTACTGCCTTTGTCACCTCCTTCGATTCTGTCAAGTACTTCTCCCTCCTCCCTGTTTTCTTGTACTTCCTAAAGGCAGCTCTTTTCTTCCTTACCTTTTCCATGACCTCCTTGCTCAACCAGCTCAGTTTCTTAGCCCTAGCCTTCTTGCTCTGGGCTTTGCAGCAGGTTTTGGTTGCCTCCACTGTCCCCAGCTTTATGAGCTCCCACCTCTGGTTAGTGTCCATACTAGATTGAATTCTGGTCAGGTACCCTTTTACCACTTCCCCCATCCTCCCAAAGTTGGCCCTCCTGAAGTCCAGCAGTCTTGTGCAAGATTCCACTCCTTCCTTGCCCATATCCAATGTGAGCCATACTGAGTGGTGTTCACTCCCTGACAGTGGTTCCTCCACTTTAAATTCTCTCACTAAGTCCCCATTTGCCAGCACAAGGTCAAGGGTATTCCCTAACCTGGTTGGTTCACTGACCATTTGCAGCAGGAAGCTGTCCTGGAAGGCATCCAGCAGTACCTGCTTCCTTCTGTTCCTGGTTGTTGGGGTACTCCAGTCCACTCCTGGCATGTTGAAGTCCCCCACAATCACCACACTACCCTTCTCGCAGGTCCTGCTGATCTGTCCCGCTAGTTCCCTGTCTAACTCCTCCATCTGAGATGGTGGCCTGTACACCACTCCCGTTCTAAGAATCCTATTCTTGGAATCCTGGATTTGCATCCAAAGTGACTCCGTACTATCCTCCTCCCCTTCCTCCTTAACATACTTCAGTCCTTCCTTCACATATAGTGCCACCCCCCCCCTTCCCAATCACCCTGTCCCTACGAAATAACCTGTACTCTGGTACAGACAGGTCCCAGTCATTGTATTGGGAGGCCCATGTTTCTGTGATGGCTGCAATGTCCACCTCTCCCTCTGCCATGAGAACCTGTAACTCTGCAGTTTTCCTCCCAAGGCTCCTAGCATTAAGAGTAACCACCTTCCACCCTTTCACCCCCTTCCCATTCTGCCCCCCTTTCCTAGCATCACCAATAGTACTTGCCATTTGTCCTTTGTCACTGTTATGGGGGGTAAGCTCATATGGTTTCCCAACCTGTGGTCTCTGCATATCCCTTCCCCAATTGCCACCCCCCAACTCCTAGTTTAAATTCGACTTCCTCTATGTACTCCTCCATCCTCTGTTTCAACACTTTCTTTCCCTCCTCACTCCAAGTGTAGTCTGTCCTTGGCATAGAGACTACTGTCCTCCCAGGTCCTCCCCACCCCAACAGCCCATACCCTTTAGCACAACACCAGGTTCTTAGCCATCCGTTAAATTCCTCTATTCTCAGCTTTCTTGTTGTGCTTGCCTTTGGCACGGAAGCATCTCTGAAAAGTTACTGATCTTCCTGCCCCTCACATAATTGTGCTAGTTCCTCAAACCTCCTCTGGACTATATCTACTGTCTTGTCAGCCAGGTCATTTGTCCCAAGATGTATAATTAAATGAGGCTTGTCCCTACCCCTTCTAGCATATTTCAGAACAGACTGTCCCACCCTTTCCGCTGTCATTCCTGGCATGGCCTCCACCCAAATGTGACTATGCCTCTCCCCCTTGCTACCCCACCTGACTCCTCTTAGTATTGAGTCCCCCAGCACTAAGATTCCACCCCTCTTACTCCCTGCTTGCTTCCATTCATCTTCCTCTCTCATTTCCAGCTCCTTTTCTTCCTCCTGTACATTATTTCCCCCTTTTACCCCTGTTGCAATTCTCTGAGCAGAATTTCCCCCTGTTTTTGTGTCACCTTCTTCAACCATCTGACTTTACAGTGTGATTAAGGATGTACTCTCTTGCAGAGAATTAGGTATATTGGTTTGCAAGGAGTTCAGGGCATTTATAGTTTCACATGGATCTGTAATTACGTTGTCATTGACAATAAAGTGGTATATTTCAGAGACATGGTTCTACCCTAGGAGTGTCTTAATAGATTCCAGAAAGAAAAGGGATGATTATATCTCCCTTCCCTGTTATCTTGTCCACAGACAGGACCAAAGCAGGCAAGCAGGGAGAGTAGCCATGTTCTGCACAGTCTCACCTGTGGAGTTGTGGTCCACTCTTCCTCCACTCCTAAATTCCACACACTCATAGTTACATAGAAACTGAGAAGTCTGCAGACTGGAAAATGCTCACAGTCCATCTAGTCTGCTGGGTCCTACCTAAGTCCCCAACAGTCTAACACTAGCATGACCTATGTGGCGCTCCTGTCCCATTGTTCCACTTGTTCTACCCCATTGCCACCATTGGCCCCTCTCCCCCATTGTCTTCACCAGTCTTCTGTGACTGTCCTACCCTGTTTTGAAACCTGAAACCATCTTGACATTGACCAGCTCCTCTGGCAAATGGTTCCCACTTGTCCACCACCCATTCCATGAATAAGTACTTCCTAACATCCTTTTTAAATTTCCCCCTGCCAATTTAGAGTTATGACCCCATAAACAGTTGCTGGATGTCGTGCCTGTTTGTCCCCATCATATATTTGAATGTCCCTCTCTCTCCTCCCAGCCTCCAGTAAGTGTATGTTGAGATCAGTCAGTCTTTCCCCATAGGACCTCACCTGTTGGCCATAAACCATTTTGGATTTTGGTCACCCTCCTTTGGGCCAGCATCAGATGGTCCTTGTCCATTTTTAGGTGAGGGTTACAGAACCATGCAGCGTACTCAAGGAGTGACCTCACCAAGGATCTATAAAAGGGTAAGATCACTTTTTTCCTTCCTTATACTTGAGATGGCCCTCCCTATGCACCCAGCATACTGTTTGCCTTCCAGTATGCCTTGTTACATTGGGCCAAGGTCTTGAGGCTGTCACTTAATATAACTCCCAGGTCCCTCTCCTCTGTGGTCCACTTTTTTCTTATCATCCCCATCCAATACTAAGTTCTTCGGTTCCCTTTCCCCACGTGCATAACTTGCACTTTTTGGTATCAAATGTCAATTGGCATATCTTGGACCACATGTCCACTTTCTCCAGATTCCTTTTAAATTCCCTTATGCCCACCTCATTATTCACCCTGCCACAAATCTTGGTGTCATCTGTAAACAGACACATCTTGCCCAGGATCCTCTCTCCACAATTAGAAATAAACATACTGAAGAGTACTCAGCCCAGGACTGACCAGTGTGGCACATGGGTAATCACTCCTCTGACCTCTGAGTGCATGCCATTGAGTACCACCTGTTGCGTTCTACCCCCAGTCAGATATCTACCCACAATGTTACTTTCACACCCACCCTAAGTCCCACAACTTCTTTAATAGCCTTTTAACTTCTTTAATGGCCTCCAGAACGGGGAAGAGAGAGAGATAAGGAGCTGGGGCAGAACTAGAATGGGGAGTCCCAAAGGGGGAGGTGGTGGTGGTGGCGGTGAAAGATCTAAACCTGCCAGATATTAGTCAGTGTCAGTGGCACAACAGGTAGCACACTCACCTCTGAGGCTGGGAGATCAGCAGGCTGTGGGTTCTATCCCTACACCACGCACTTGGGTTAAATCCCAATACTGACACTGCACCACAGCCTGAAGGGGGTTCTGCACTCCTGAGGCTGTCTTTTGGATGAGACATTAAAGCAAAGTCCCATCTGCCTGTTCTGGTGGTAATTCAGATGGACGTTAAAGATCCCATGGCACTTCTCGAAAAGAGTAGGGGAATTTCTATTGAATGATGGACTTCATTACAAATGCAAACATTTAGGGAATACAATATTGAAACAAAAAGCATAATCAAAAGGAAAACTATAATTCACATATACATATATTGGTAATGTGGTCCAACGACATTAGTTATCCAGTATCATATGAAAACCACTGTTCACAATTTATCCATAGATGCTTTGTTTTTTCCACAGAAAATCTTAGAAGATCTGTTTGGTAAACTTTATCTATAGCCTTACTGATGTGAATTAGTATTTCATTGTTACTAATTAGTTTTTGCTGTAATACCCAAACACATCTGGCCTGCCAGATGTAGTAATGGATTATGGCAAAGACAGTGTAGACAGTGTCTCCATGATGTCGACCCCATGGCCCTGTGAAGGAGCCATATACCAAAGTAGGGTAGTCTAATGATAGAAAACATGGTTCCCTCCATGCGTCTGCTAAACACCTCCAAAAGGAGCTAGCATAAGGACATTCCAAAAATAAGTGTTGCTGTGTTTCTAATATCTGAGAACAAGTTTCCCCTGGGACAAAAATCTATCTGAGATCTGCTTGTGTTTGTTATTATCTCTGACACTTAGTCTACCAAAATTACTCAGCCATACACTGTCCCATACAAAAGTGGGGAGTCTGGGGTTAATAAGCTGTTTCATAACCTGCTTACGGTAATTTACCTTACATATGGGAAATGAGACCTCAGATACACATTCAATGTGCACAATGGCTTTATATATTGCCTTTCTATGCACGGTCTGTAGCTGTGAAGGGGCACTCCCCATTTTATGGCATTTTTTATCCCATCCATGCCATATTGTGGGGTGGATAGTAATCTCGTTAAAGGACGCGTGGAACCTTCTTCCCAAAAGGAAGCCATTGTAAAACCAATGGTTTCAAAGTTTTTTCCTCTGGTCTAAGAGCATTCAATATATTATAACTCAAGAATAAACTAAAGGAAAAGGAAGCAATAGGATGAACCATGTCGACACCCACCTCCTGCAGAGGTCTATAGGTAAATTCCCTTTTAACTGGGTTTAATCTAGAGCCTCACAAGGCTTGGAAAAGGCACTGTATAACCTTGTCATTAGATGATGTGGTGGTGGAATAAAAACCGGGAATGAGCAATGTTTTGATCAACACCACTCTTTTCTTTTTAGATATTTGCTGCCCCTTCTACCCAGCACGTGATAGACATTGTTCCCAGTTGGTCAGAGAATTATCACCAGGTCCAAAAGTAACACCCAGAATAGAAATGGGATCCGTGAAACCAGGATACCTAAATAAGATCCAGAGGTGCGGGGGGTTACTACCCAGAGTCACTCTCTTACTTTTCCTAAAATTAACCTTAGATCCAGAAACTTCAAAAAAATTCTGTAGCACTCCCAAGAAGGTGGCCTCACAAGATTCTAGGGAAACTATTGCTACCAGGTCATCAGCGTAAGCTAATGTTTTGACAGGGGAAGAATCTGGAAGAAGTGATAACCCACGTACCTCATGTGTGGCTAACATTTTCCTGATTAATATATCAGTACCGAATACATAAAGGAGGGGGCTAAGTGGGCAACCTTGATGAACACCCCTAGTAATCATAAGGGCTTTACCTGTCCAACCATTTACTTGCGGTATAAGGACTGCATTGTTGTACACTGTTTTAAACCATAGGATAAATTGTGGGGGGATGCCAAAGGCTAGTAGGGTCTCAAACAGGAAATTATGTGAGAGCCTGTCAAAGGCTTTTTCCTGGACCAATCCGAGTATATAGCCCCTGACATCATCTCGTTTACCCTTAAAGAATAGCTCCCTTAAAACAGGTAATCTTGCTGCTTCCCGTCAGGGATAGTACAAGTTTGTGCTGGACAGATCAAGTAGGAAGAGACTTTAGTTAATCTTGCAAGGAGAATTTTACGTAACATTTTAAGACCAGTGTTCAAGAGGCTCAGTGGTCTCCACTTACCTAAATCAATTTTGGAGCCTTTCATATGAAGCAACACTAATAATGCAACATTAATAGAGGATGCATAATGCTGAGACAAAAGCATGTAATTAAATAATAATACCAGTGTGGGGGTTAACTCTGCCTTAAACATTTTATACACCCCAGCACGAGCACCAAACCCATCTGATCCAAGGGCTGAGTTGGACTCTAATGGGATGATGGCATTTTCTACCTCCTCAATGGTCACTTCTTTTATAAGGCCCTCTGTATCTAATTCAGAAACTTGGGGAAGGCCTAAGGCCTCTAAGTAGGACTGAACTTCCACAGCTGGTTGCTGTACCCCAAATAAAGCGTTAACGTGGTGCTCAACCAGCTGCAAATTTTTTTCAGGAGCAGTGACAGATTCTCCAGATGGCAAAAGAAGTTCTGTAATTACCCGGCTATCTACTTGGCCTTTACATTCCTTGAATGGGTCCACTGACCCGCTCTGAGGCTGTGTTCTGAACCGAAGTTCCTGATCCAAAGTTTTTGCTCTGTTACATTGTAGTGTAAACATCTGGTCCTTAACTATCTTAATTTGGGAACTATAATCCTGCCAAGATGTATCTGCTTGAGAAAGAAGGTGTTGTAGGTGATGCCTCAAATGTAAATAGGTTAAATATTCTTTATTAGAAATATATCTAGTTCTACTCTGAAACAGGGTCTGCCAGGAATGTTTGGTATCTTCCCACCATTCAACCAAATTGTCATAACATTCTAAGACTGAAATTTTTGCCCCCCCCCCCAACACTCTTGTCTCCATATTTTTAAAAGCATTGGGTCTCCTAGGAGGCTTTCGTTAAATCTCCAAGCATTTTTCTTAAAACGAGGGGAGTTTTCACAAGTAAACTGTAATGAAAGGGAAACATGTCTGAAAATTCCAAGGCTTGGGTGGATACATCAAGAATTTGTAGACCTGTGGAGACAAAAATAAAATCAATACCTGTTTTGAATGTACCCCGAAAATAGGTATGGCCCCCTGAAGTATGATGCCGTCTGTGAGCGTCAATCAGATTAGCTGTGGAAGTGATTTGTTTCAAAGTAGATGAGTCACAAAATATCTTACTCATACGCAGCCCCCTATCTGCCTTTTATAAACCAGAGTTAAAATCTCCAGCCCAAATTACAAGATGAGAGGTGTGAAGAATACAGCTGGATGTCTTTAAATAATGACACCCTTTGGGCTTTAGTCTGAGGAGCATAAATGTTTATGAGTCTCAATTGTTCAGTGTAATAGGATAGATCAAGAAATAAGGCTCTCCCTGAGCAAATGTCTACCAACCTAGAACCCTTAAGTAAGGAGTTGTTTAATAAGATTCCCACCCCATCACAGGGGTTTTCTCCTATCGACCAATAGGAGAGACCCCATCCCAGTATCTAGAGGTGTGCTGCAGTTCAGCATGTGTCTTAACTCTGGTGTCCTGAATGCAGAAGATGTCATAATTCCTCCCTTTCAAGGAGAATGATACCTCTCTCCTCCTGTTACCACTCTTAATGCTGTTAACATTTATTGGGTAGCCTGTGATGATGACGACCACAACTGAGTGCTTTCAAAAAGGGTGACTCAGTCATGGCACCTGTGCACAGTACTACTGGGCAGGGAGGGTGACCGGATGGGGGTGGTAAATATAGCGACAGGATGTCACTATATGTACATGTACATTGGAGGGAGGGACCACGCCATGCGACAGGTAGAAGGGGAAGGAGGGTTTGTGGGGCACAGTGCGGTGGTGGTCTGCTGAGCTGGCTCTGTAGTATGGTTGGTTGGTGGCAGGCTAGGGTTGCAAGGGTGCCAGATTCGGTTCTGGATGTATGCTCGTTTTTGGCGCTGGTCCGGAATTTTTTCCCGTGTTTGCAACCCGCATGACTGCACCCCCGGAGCTGAGAATCTTTAGTGGGGGGTGTAGGGTACCTTTCTGCGATCACTGTTATCACATGGAACCCATTTATTGTAGTTAAGGTAAGGGACCTCATTATGAAGGGAAGTAACTAGAAAGGGGGGAAAAACATCAAAACTATGGTGTTTTAGACAATCTCCTTTATCTGGTATCCCCCGCACTCCTCAATATCAGTCATGGAGGCTAAGGAGGATGTATCGGTACATTCATCCCCTGAGTCCCCGGTCTCTAAATTTTCAGTAAGCACAGCGTATTTATTGCCTTTTTTCCAACAAGGACCTGCGTCCTTCTTTGTCCCCACCTCACAAGGCTGTTTTGTGACCACAGATTTTCCTAATCTTGTTCTTTTCCTCTGGGTGACTGTTTTAAAAGGATGTTCACTGACCACTGGAGGGGGGAGGGAGGCATCTCAGCTATGTCCATTCTATTATCAACTTTGGGTACTGAAGTTGGAATAGTGTTCTCAGCAGATACAGTCTCAGACTCGCTGGGGTGAGAAGTGTGTGTGTGTGTGTGGGGGGGGGGTATAGTCAACCCCTGTAGGATGAGAAGGAGCTTGGGCTCATGCTAAAGTTTCTTGTCCAAGTCTCAAACTTTGCTCTGCTCCTCTTTTTGCCTGAACTTGTTGAGCAGCATTAATGAGACCTTCATGCAGGGGGGAAATCTTCCTGATTATGGAAAGACCATAGGCATGCCCTGTCTTCCCACAGAGATTACATTTAAATAAATGAAGGCAGTTAGCAGCAACATGCCCGTAATCTAAGCAATAGCTACACCTGGAAGAGTCACAGGCCGAGCTTAGATGGGTCGGAGAGCCACACTTAAAGCATGAACGGTGTTGGCCTGTGTAAAAGAGAGAGAGTTCCTGTCTTTCCCTAGGAAAAAAACTTTTGGGTAGGTGGACAGGCCCAGAATTGGTGGCAAAAAGTTTTACCCTAATTCTCCAGCCCCCATCCCAATTCTGCTCAATGTCTAACATAGGGGTAGGTTTCCCTAATACCTCACAGTGCTGTCTAAGCCAAATGAGGCCATCCTCTAAGTTGACCCCTTCGTTTTTAAACATGACTGTAATGTATTTTACCAAAGGTTTGGTGAGTGGAATAGGGTGGAAAGGAATCCAAATAGGATTGTTTTTCTGGGCCTGGTATTGTGCCCAAAACCTACCTAGGCCAGAGACAGTCTTAAAGCTGATGTCATAGTTTTAGTTTCCTAAACTTATTAAGGCAAAGATTTCAGAGGCAAAAATTTTCATTGACCCTTTTAACAGCACTCTAACAATATGAATTCTGTCAGGAGGTGATTCTAAACCAGCTTTATAAAGCAGGCAAACTGCATTTCTCCTTGGGGCAGGCTCCCCCTTATTCTGAAATAAATCAGATAGCTTAAATATTGGCGTTAACCCAGCTAGTGACTCTGGGTCTTGTGAGACAGATTCAGAGGGGCCTAGTCTAACTGGTGCCTCTGCCAATAAATCTGTACCCATATTAGAAGTGTCCTGCCTAGCTGTAGTACTAACATTTGATCCAACATCATCAGTAACATTGTCAGAAAGAACAAGAGGACTATCATGCAATATATTGCTAGTAATAGAGTTACCCCGGGGTCTGTTGGAGCTCATATCCTGAACCATGGTAGCTGCACTGTGCTGGTCTACTGAAGTAGTTTCTGTGTGATAGGGAGATGTTGCAGGATCAGGGACTCTCAGAATCCATCAGTATTTTGCATCCAGCCTGCATCTTCTAAGGCATGAGTGGGAAACTAATTGTGTTCCCCTATGTCAGTGTTTCTAGGCATATTATCTTGTACAGCCAGAGGGCGGGGTCCCACTGATTCAGTACTTGTTCCTTATTGGATACAGTGTCCGATAAGTTTGTACCTTGAAGTGGAGTCATGGTAGAAGGTTGGCCTGCTGCAAGTCTGGATCTTGTGCTTTTCATACCTTTTTTCTTTTCTACCATGCACGGCTCTTGGCACACAGCCCAAGGGCTATCAATTCATATTGTTAGAGTGCTGACAACTAGTATTGGAGCCCACTCGAGAGGGAACAATCTTAGACCTGGTTCTCTCAAATGGAGATGAAGAGAGGATCACAGATGTAGAAGTGGGTAGCCATCTGGGAACTAGCGACCATCGAACAGTATGGTTCTCAATAAACACAGCAATAGAGTCAAGCCATACAAAGGCAAAGGTACCGGACTTTAGGAGGGTTGACTTTGCCAAAATGGGTGAGTGCCTAAGGAATGCACTAGCAAATGGGCAGGAAAGAGGAGGTGGAAGAACAATGGGGAATAATAAAAACTGCCATCACAGAGGTAACAAGCCTTTGTGTGAAGCAGATAAACAAAACTTAACGATGTAAGAAACCACTATAGTTCTCAAAGGAAGTGGCAGTGAAGGTTCAAGAGAAAAAGAAATCTTTCAGGAAGTACAAGGAATCACAGAAGGAGCAGGACAGAGAACTGTATCAGTTAAAGCAAAAGGAAGCTGGGAAGGCAGTCAGAACAGCAAAGGCCCAAACTGAGGAAAAGATAGCCAACTCAGTTAAGAAGGGGATAAAACCTTTATAGGTACATCAGGGGTGAAGGAAGACCAAGGGAGGGATAGTGAGGCTTAACAAAGGGGGAGGGTGGGCAGAGGGTGACTGTGAAAAGCAGAGATAGTAAACAAATATTTTTGCTCAGTATTTACAAAGGAAGAGGGAGGTACCTAAAACAAACAGTAGAAACACTCTGGATACAGAAGTTGATACCAGCCCATTTACAGAAGAAAGGGTTCTGAAAGAACTCTTAAAACTGAAGGTGGACAAAGCAATGGGGCCTGATGGGATTCATCCCAGAATTCTAAAAGAACTAAGGGTAGAATTATTGACACCACTGACTACCCTGTTTAACAAATCATGGGAGGATGGGGTGGTACCCGAGGACTGGAAGAGGGCAGATGTGATTCCCCTTCACAAAAGTGGAAGCAAGGCAGAAGCAGGAAACTACAGACCTGTTAGTTTAACCTCAGTGGTAGGGAAAATGATGGAATCACTTCTGAAGGAAAGAATTGTCAGTATCTAGAGGCCAGAGGGCACAGGACCCAAGGCAGCATGGATTCACAGCAGGAAGGTCATGCCAGACAAATCTGATAGATTTCTTTGACTGGGTGATCAAAGTAGTAGATCAGGGAGGGCTGTGGACATGGCATACCTAGACTTTAGCAAGGTATTTGACACAGTCCCACACAAAAGATTAATATACAAGTTAAGCTAGCCTGGGAGTGGGTCCCAAGATGACAGCCTGGGTAAAAATTGGCTGGAGAATAGGACACAGAGAGTAATAGTAAATGGAGTCCACTCTGAAGAAAGGGGTTACTAGGGGGTACGCAGGGTTCACTATTAGGACCGGTCCTCTTCAATGTCTTTATGTTTACATTGCAGAAGGACTGGAAGGAAAGTATGTCTCTTTGCAGATGACACAAAGATCTGCAACAGAGTTGATGCACAAGGTGGGGTGGAAAGGATGAAAAGGGACTTGGCAAGGTTAGAGGAATGGTCAAATGTAAGGCAGCTTAGATTCAATGCTAAGAAGTGCAGGTAATGCACCTGGAAACAAAACCCAGGGAAGAGTACACAATGGGGGTGAGATACTAACAACAACAAAAATGGAAAGGGACCTGGGGGTAGTCATATCAGATGACCTAAAGGTGGGCAAGTAATGTGAGAGGGCAGCAAGGAGGGCTGGGGGGATACTGGGATGCATAAGGAGAGGCATCACCAGTAGAAAATAGGAAGTTATTATCCCTCTGTACAAACAGTTGGTCAGACCCCATCTGGAGTACTGCGTGCAGTTCTGGAGACCCAGTCTTCGCAAAGACATAGACAGGATGGAAGCTGTCCAGAGGAGGGCAACTAAAATGGTGCAGGATCTGCACCAGAAGACATATGAAGAGAGACTTAAGGAGCTTGATATGTATAGCCTCGAGGAAAGGAGGGAGAGGGGGGACATGATAGAAACTTTCAAGTACCTCAAGGGAATCAACAAAGTCCAAGAGGGTAGCATCTTTCAAAAAAAGAGGTGTGCAAGAACAAGGGGTACAATTTGAAGATAGAGGAGGGGCGGCTCAGAGGTAATTTAAGGAAGTATTTTTTCACAGAGAGGGTTGTGGCTGCGTGGAACGGCCTTCTGGAGGAGGTCGTGGAGTCAAAAACAGTGGTTGAATTCAAGCATGCATGGGACAGTCATAAGGCAATTCTAGGGGGTGGGGGTAGGAAGAAGTAGGCTGCTGGTTAACTAGGATCTGCAGCTTATCCAGTAGGCAGGGAAATGGGCAGACTGGGTGGGCCAAGCGGTCCTTATCTGCCGTCAAATTCTGTGTTTCTATGTAAAGCTGCCAGCCGCTTCAGAAGGGACCGTTTGTTCCGGAATGCATACCGGAGCTTCAAGAGTTCCTCCTGCATTTGCTTCCATTTCAGCCATAGCCACCACCATAGCACTCAATACTGGATCTCCTTGTTGAGCTGTTGCGCCACTCTGTTCTGTGGAGGCACCACTGGAAATAACTCCCAGCTCAATTTCCAGATCTTTTGCTCACTGCAGGTGTGGCTCGTGTTTGGAGCACAATTTTTCAATTTGATTACTTATATCCGTAGAAACTACCATAGAGGTAACACCAGGAAGGGCACTTACACTTTCTTCTCTCTGTTCTCTGGAGGAAAAAAACTCCACATCCTCCTTCAAAAAATCCACTACTGCCAGCACCAAATCGACAGCCTCTTGCGAATTCATGACAGGAGAGGAGGCCTTCTCCCCTGCCACACATCCATATCCATCTCCTCCAAAGGCTCTTGCAAAGTGGCCGTCTTGCGACAGCTGACCAAGGGTTCTCTCTACAGAAGAGATGGGGAATTTCCCCGGTGTCCTGGCCAAATTTCCCCCCATTCACTAAAAATACCACCAACAGCTTAATCTGGTTCAAGGTCAGTTGGCATTCATCTGTATCCCCCTCCCCCGGGTCGTGCCTGAAAACAGGCAGAATTTGTCTAGTGCACTTACCCGTTCAACAGAAACTAAATAAAATAAATTAATTTGGGCATTCCAGTCACCAGAGGCTTCATAAGTCAGGCCCTTCTGGATACAGTACAAGACTGCCTGCTGGGACAGCTGTTTAAGGAACCCACTAGGCAGGCTGCAATTATCGATTTGGTGCTCACCAACTCGGAAGTGTTAGGAGGAGTGAGGGTAGGGGAGCCACTAGGGTCCAGCGACCATAACTCTATATGGTTCGACCAGGCCCTAGGAACCAGTTAGCCCTCATCAAAGGCTGAAGTCATTGATTTTAAAAGGGCTTTCCTGCACCGGAGATGGGGCAGCCGACCAGTGCCAGATCAGTTAAGGAAGGTTGTGAGTGGGTAACCCAGGACAAGAGAAAGAGAGTTTGGCTTACCAGTGCCAGAAAGCCAGGGAACCAGGAGCCTGTGGGCTTCTTCTAGTTGAATGGGTCCTTGGGTAAATCATCCAAGTGGTTAGAGAGATGAAATCCTACTTGTACTGCCTGTAATCCATTTGTGCTGCTCAAGAATGTTCAGCTTGGGTAAAATTGTACAAAGTTCAGACAGCCCCATGGAGCTGCTTTATTTATTTGGTGGAAGATGAGACCCCTGCATTCTTGGAATCATTTGGGATGTAGGAGTTTAAAATAGAGAAGCTAGTTTGGGAAGAATCTGGTAGTGATGTTCTCCTTATTTGAGTTAGAAGGGGTGACAAATGAAATAGAATCCCTCCCTCCATGTGTCTAATTTAATTCAAAAGTTTTTAATTCCAGAAAGGTTTCCATCATGTTGTATCAGGACCGAGGGGCTCTGGGGCACAGAGAAGACAGGAGGTTGCAGCATGGAGATCCTGGTTTGGTGGCCAGCGTTTGGGGAGACTTCAGATTTGCTGTGGTGAGATCTAGAGTACACTTTATTTGTGGGCCCCCCCCATGCTCCCTGGACCATCTGTGAAGTTAAAGTATGCCCCTAGATGAGGGGGCGGTGGGGTTACCTACATAGGGAACAAGAACCTCTGGACAGAGTACTGGATGGGAAGGGGTAAAACTGGGCATGACTTCTAAGGTGAGAGACCTAGGGATTATCATCAGTTACTCCCTAAAACAATCAAGCCAGTATAACAAGGTCTACAGTAAGGCAAACAGGATGCTGGGGTGTATAGGAAGGGGTACTGATAGCAGAAGGAAGGCGATACTACTACCTCTCTATAGATCATTGGTGAGGCCCCACCTGAAGTACTGTGCCTGGCTCTGTTGTCCTCACCTAAGGAAAGATAAGGGCAGTCTGGAGTTAGTGCAGAGTAGGATGACAAAATGATTCTGAGCCAGCAGTGCAGATTTTACGAGGATTGGCGCAAGGCACTGAACGTGTATTTGCCGGATATGAGACAAAAGAGTTGAGATATGATAGAGACCTTCAAATTCCTGAAAAGAACAAGATAAACTGCAATAAATTATTTAGCATAAGTAGCAGATCAAGAACACAGGGGCATGAGTGGAAACTGATGGGGGGAGGTTCAAGGGGTACATGAGAAAGTTTAATTTTAAGAAAGGGTGGTGGAGCAGTGGGACAATCTGCCAGCTGATGTGGTAGGCACCAAAACTATTAATGGTGTCAAACATGGCTGGGACAAAGTGATGGGCTTAGTGGTTGCTCAGGGTGGTAGTGGTAGGGTGAGGTTCCACCAAGCTGCATCGTCAACAAGGTTGTCAACATGCGGCACGGCAAAATCTCTGATACTGACAGGTCAAATTTTGCCTGTTAGTAACTGCTGGTGTTTTTTGCGGGGGGCGGGGCTCTGCCTCCCACCCTCCCGATATCTAATAAAATCAACTCCTAGTTAGACTTGATTTTCAAGAGGGAAAACACCGAGGAAACCGACGCCGGTCTGGAGTGGGACCCTTACAGCGACAACTTGGAATCTGTTCAAAAGTAACGCTGTAATGGGTTTCGCTGTCTGGCTTTTGCTGTTCTAATGTGATACAGTAGGGTGAGGAGCATGGGTGTTGATTGTGTGGGTTAGAACCCTGCATGGACAACAAGTCCTGGTTTTGTTAGGATTTTATGAGCAGACTGAATGGACTAATGGTCTTTTTTCTGCTGTCATTGTCTATACGATCATACAAAATTGCCAGCAGATACAGGCCACAAAGGTCTATCGAGTCTGCTCAAGTGCTCAGCTAGTTATAATTAGTAGCTGCCCTCCCGCTTCTCATGGAATTGTTCCCCCTCTTCTCTCCCTCATTGCAGCCCATCTTCCCCACGAGCTCTGCTGATCCAATCTTCATCTTTACTCTGTCCCAACCCTTCTTAAAGCAGGTCACTGACCTTGCCACTGCCACCTCATCTGGCAACCATCAAACTATGTTTCTATGTTTTGTGGGGCCCTAAGTCAGAGGCCTTGCTGAAGGCCAGGTACAGGGCATCCAGCACTTGTCCTTTGTCCAGCACCTGGAGTACAGCATTGAAGAGCTCCAAGAGCTTTGTCTGATGGGACTGCCCCTTCAAAAGACTGTGCTGCTTTCTGTCCTGGAGACAATGGGTCTCCAGGATCAACTAGTTGCTGCTTGGTCCTAAGCTCAAGGAACTTTCTCACAATCAGGCTAACCTGTCTGTAGTTCCATGGGTCTCTGCTGACCCCATGTTTGTGTAAAGGATCAATGCCTACCACCCTCCAATCCATGGGATAAGTCCTGTATCAACTGAGCACTGAAGTTAAATAATCCTCTTGTTCTTCCTCCTTTGCCAGATATTCCTAAAGAAGGCATTGTTATTTTCTTGTGCCCCATCAGCTAGCTTAAGCTCTGCCTCCACTTTGGCTCTCCTTCCCACCTTACTGGCCTCCTTTGCCATGTTGAGGTAGATCTAATTGCTTGCTTCTGACTGGTTGGCCTTATACCCTCTGAAGGCCAACTTTTTAGCTTCCACAACCTCCACAGTCTCCATGGAAAACCATATGTGCTTCTTATGCCTACTCCCTTTCTGTAGTTGCCTCAGTGCCTGAAGCATGTCTTTGATACTTCAAGGACTCCGTTCCACTTGCTTTCTGCTGCAACTATGTGAAAGGATCCCTCAAGTCTTTTCCTTAGCTCCTTCTCCATCTTCCTGAGTTGGAAATATTTATTGTCCCACTGCCTCCCCATACTCGTCAGAGGCATATATTACTGTCTTGGTATTGACACTGATGCTTTACTAGAGGTCATCGCCACCTCTGTTTCCTTGGCAGCCATAGGGAAACTTCTTATTCTGGGTGACCTCAGCACAAACTGGTTTTATCTAGTTTCTATGAACATCATTAGTGATTCCAGGCCCTACACCATGTACAACATACTGATAAGCCCACCTGATTACATCTGAGGTCCCCAAATTACACCATCATCAATTAGATCTTTTTCCCCGACCTCCACAGGATTGTTGCAGTAGGTGCCCTCCTGAATATATTTAACAACCATCAGCCCACTTTCTGAGTGAAGAAGAATGAGATCAACAGATTCAAGGAACACTCTAGGATCATCCTCACCTGCTCATTTCATAACTTAGACATTCACTCCGTACTGGGTGACTTCTCCAGTACTGACTGCTACCACATCAGTTACTCCCATAATGTTGAAGATGTTTTAACCTACTTCAATCACAATGTCTTTCACACGTAGGACATGCATATGCAATACAAGGGTAAAGGGCTACTACCTTTCCTGGATCTTGGCAGATACAGTAGCCATGGGGAAAGTCTGTGATGCTGACTGGGCTTTTCATAAGGCCTCGGACTCCCCTACAGACCTACTATACTCAACTACAGACAACTCTGTAAAGTGTGCATCAAAAAAGTGTGGGGTGCACTGCTGTAATTCAGATTTTCAAACCAACATTAATAACCCATTCAAACTCTGGAAGATAATTCTTAATTTCTTTGTTCCACCCCCAATCCATGTTCCCCATATTGTGAGTTACCAATAATTTCTATATCACCACCTTAGAATTGGCTGACACCTTCAAAAATATTTCAACAGTTGTGCCCTCCTTGCTGAACCCATCACTACTCTGCCCACCACCCACCTCTGTCCTCCCCTTCCCTACCTCTTCATTCCTCCATTTGTCTTCTTCTCAATGTCTATCACTGACACCCTTTTTTTTTTAACCTTATCTTTATGCACCTACCTTCCCACAGTAGCCCCACTGTTCAGGGACCCAAGACGTCCTGCGTTGAAGCTGCCCTGAGGTTCATCAGCCCATATGGGTGTCCCGCTCCTGGACCCTGAGCACTTTGGATGACCCCCCCAGCTGGGGTGGAGAAGTCCCCCTAACTCCCCCAGACCTTATTACTGAGTGTGCACCTTGTGCTGTTGTCCTCGGGTTACCTCGATCACCGGCACTGGAACCCATCTACCGATGCCACTACATGGTGATTTCCTGGCATTTTCTCCCACCCTCTGTGGGCATCAGTGCACTGGGAGGGCCAATGACACAAAGGCATGGTGAGACGTGTTTTGCTCCAATCCCTCGGCTGATGTCCGCCCCCACAATGTCTTACTGTCTTTGACTGCACCTTCCAACCGAGTTCCCCCAGGTGGCAGTATTGCAGCGAGGTCTGCAGTCCTCCCCACCCCAGAAAAGGAGAGCAGTCATCGGTCGCTCGATCCTTCTCTTCCCCTGCTGACCCCCAGTGGCCTGTGTTCATTCCTGAACACAGGTTGCCAGTATAGCACAAGGTAAGGCATCCAGCGCCTCAATCCTCAGCCACCGGGCAAGCCCCACCGACATCCTTAAGACCCCTCATGACCCCACTAAAAAGAGCAGCTCTTGTAGTTGGACTCTGCACTACTGTTTTTTGTCACCCCCTCAATTGCTGCAACCGTGCCTGCCCTCCAGTCCTGAAACACTCTTTTCTTTTCTTTTTTCTTTTCTCACAAGCACCTCAGGTCTGGAAAGTGGTGAAAATCATCCCTATGCATAACGGAGGTGACACCTCTCCACCGAGAGCTACCAGTCTATCTCCACCCTTCCCACCCTTGCAAAGGTTGAAGAGCAGTTTGTTCACTGTCGTATCTGTTCTTTTCCATGTGACTCCTTTTAACTCAGACTCTTCCTGTCCAGTTCTTGGTGTAACCATTCCACCTTCACCTTCCTTCTCAGGCTAAATAACTCTATCCTAACTGGGATGGGCCAGGGCCTACTCACCTTAGCCATGTTCATTCACTTCTCACATGCTTTTGATACAGTTCCCAACCCCTGCTAGTGAACAAGCTAGCCTGGGCAGAGTTGTCAGCACAGGCAACCACCTGGTTTAGCTCTTACCTGCCCAATCATGTGCAATCTGTACACACAGTAAGTGGGTTCATCTCGCCTCCCAGTTGATATGGGAGTCCATCAAGGCTCAGTTCTTGGACCATTACTATTAAAACATTTTCCTGAACAACCTTCCCACTGCCTGCATCTCCACCAATAGCCACATGTACATGGATGATACAGTGCTTTATGCCAATGACCGGACAGTAGGCCATATGAAACCCTTATACAGACTCATGTATTCAAAAGTGGTCCTGCTTTCTGGTTCTAGGGCAAGAGTAGCCAAACTTACCTCCAGCCCCACCTTCAGCGACCAGTGATGGCTCCCCTCTGGATCATGTCACATCTTTCAAATGCCATAGGATCTGGTTGGACCAGTCTCTTAACCTCTCCACCCATACTGATCATATCACCTCCAAACTCCTCCCAAAGTGCGGTACTCTCCACAAAAGTGAATCTTGCCTCAGCACTGCTGCTAGAGAGATCATCCATTAGTGGATTCTTCCTGTCTTTAACTATGGGTATATTGTCTACAGTGCAGCTCCAATGTCCTCTCTAACCAGACTGGACACCATCTTCCATGCTTTCTGCCATTTCACTCTAAACTGCCCCCCCCCCTGCACCCACCACTGTGACCTGTATTCCATACTGAAATAGTTTTCTCTGGATTGGTGACAGCTTCTGCATTGTGCCTTTCCGACTTTCAAGTCTGCTTCCCAGTAGATATAGGGCCAGATATTCAAACTGCGCCAGTCTGTGGCGCAAGCCCTTACACTGCTCAAAAAAGTTGTGCAGGGGTGTGGCCAGGGCAATATTCAATGGAGTTGCGCTATTGAGCAACTTCTTTGAATATCGCTCCCTGGCCACAGCCACTGTGCATGGTGCAGTGGAACTTGCGCCACCGCAAGTGGTCAGAGTGGAGCATTCAGATGCGGTGGCGCAAGTTCCATTGCGCCATGTGCAAACCTGCAATATTCCAAAGATGACATGCAGATGGGGCCATAATTTATGCAAGGTGCACGGGGGCCATTTGCATCTAATTATGGCCCCATTTGCATGCCATTAGCATGCAGAGTGCGCCCGATCCCCGGCGACTTGTGCCTGGCGCCCTGCCCAGGCAGCAGCCGTCGGGACCGGCGCCCTGCAGCCAGGTCGCGCGAGGAAGAGTATTCCGTCACCCCAGCAGCCAGCCGGGCAATGTAAACCCCAGTAGCCGATCACGGGCATAACGCCATCGTCCCCCCACCCCGACTAGCCCGATCGGCGGGCATACATCACATCCCACCCCCGTCTAGCCCAATCGTGGGCATCATCCACATCCCCCACCCTCCGACTAGCCCGATCGCGGGCGGCATCCTCAACTCCCCCACATCCAGAATCCTGGTGATCAGTGGCCCTCCACCCCCGCCCACGGGCCCCACCACCTGCTCCCCCATCAGCCTCAGGCGGCAGCACCCACCCGCCTGCCGCCCGCTGCCGCCGACTGACAGCTCGCGGTGGGGCTGCCGCCCATGTGTTCAGGCATGAGCCAATGGGCCTGCAGCCATGCCGTACAAAACGAATCCGGACTGCCTTATGACGGTATGGGCTGCGATCACGTAGCTCATGCTAATGGGCGTACAGCCACCGAAACTGTCACTGAGCGTACGGTGAAGAGAGCCACCACCGACTGCCGGAGGCGGGGTGGTGAACTCCGTGGTGGAAAATGAGGGGCCACTGCCACCAGGGCCGGGCGTGGGGAGGAGATGAGGGGATGCCACCGTGATCGGGCTGGTCAGTGTCAGGGATATGATGTGCCGATCAGGCTGTCGGTGAAAGGATGTGATGTATGCGATCGAGCTAGTCGAGGTGAGGATGTGATGACCCGCGATCAGGCTAGTCGGGGTGGGGGATGTAGTATGCCTGCGGATCGGGCTGCTGTGGGGGAGTGACTCTGCTCCCTGTGTCCGGGCTGGGGGATACTATTATGGCCGCGATCAGGCTGCGGGGCACAGGGAACAAGTGGCGGGCCACCCACAAGTGGCAGCTGCTGTGTTGCACCCTGCAATGCGGCGGCTCACCTGTGGGTGGCCCTCGAAACCAATCCTTTTTGCGTAAAGTTGTGCAGGCACAGGTAGGGGGTTGCGCCTGCATAACTCTGCATGGCCCGGCTGAATATCGGGCCGTGCAGTTTATGCATGGGCATGCCCCCCACCTGTGCCTGCATACATTACTGATGCACCCTGACGCATCGGGATTTGTGCAGGCGCACTTTTCCCTTTCAAAGATTGCACCGGGGTGCATCAGTGGGTTGTGCATGGTGCAACACTGTTGTGCCATGTGCAACCCTTTTGAATATCTGGGCCATGATCTTTTTAGATTATGAAAAGGCATTTGATTTGGTACCTCATGGCATTTTGATTAACAAATTAGTAAATTTAGGTTTTAATGTAAATATAATTAGTTGGATACATTCCTGGCTTACTGACAGGAAACAACGAGTCAGCAGTAAAGGACATTGTTCGGAATGGGGCGATGTGAGCAGTGGTGTCCCATAGGGCTCCGTGTTGGGTCCCTTGTTATTTAATTTGTTAATAGCTGACATGCAAACCACTAACGGTGTCTGGATTCATAAATACGCAGACGATAGTAAGCTTGGTTGTATTGTTAATAACTCTGTGGCTGTGAATATTTTACAGACCAACCTTGACAACTTAGTTAAGTGGTCTATAAATAATAAAATGGCCTTTAATCCTGCCAAATGCAAGGTTATGCATTTGGGTAAAAGCAATGTTTTATCATCTTATAAAATCAATAACTGCGAGTTACAATCAATTACATCTGAAAGAGATTTGGGAATTACAATCACGAATGATTTAAAGTTTATATCACATAATAATAACATTAAAAAATGCCATGGTACATTATCTTGTATTTTTAGACACATTAAGAGTAGAGAATCTGAAGTTTTGGTACCATTATATACTAGCTTAGTAAGATCACAAATTGATTATTGTGCCCCCTTTTGCACTCCAACATCTGTAGGTGGTATAAGTAGCCTTAGAAAAGGTACAGCGGCGTTTTACTAAGAAAGTAAAAGGATGAACAGATCTAGATTATAGTACACGTTTGAAATCACTGGGGTTATTTTCTCTTGAATACAGGACATCTAGGGGTGATATGTGCCTTGCATATAGATTCTTGAAGGATGCAGCCTTATGTGAGGCTCTTTGTCTTCAAAAAACTACAATGGAATATAATACGCAATCACACAAATTTAAGTTTAGAACTGAAATCAACAATACCAGTAAGAGAAACAAATTTGTCACACAACGGTTGCCTACATTGTGGAACTCCTTACCTACTGAAGTTGTAGCCAGTAATAGTTTGTCACAATTTAAATATGTCTTGGATAACCACATGGATGAAGAGAAATTTAATTTTTGCCGATAGGTGACGAGTTTATATTGGGATTCCCCCACTTGACCTGTATTATATTTATGAACCTATGAGTACTGGACCCACTCTCTTTCTGTCTACCTATCATCCCTCCTCACAATTCCCCCCTCCTCCTCCTATATCTGCCCTCTGTCATGCAGCTCCTAACGTCTTACTTGCTTAAGGCATTCCCTGAGTGCTGATCAGAACACATTGTCCTGGTTACTCTCTTCCATCCGGAACTCCCTTTCTTCTCCACTCCAGTGCAGTCCAACATGGATGCCTTTTAAGGGGTACTGCAGGTCCAAGGTTTTACCAAGCCTACCTACAGCTTCTGCACTCTCTAGTGGCCCCCCTCCTCCTCGGGTTGTGCCATAATTAGGTGACGTTTTCACCTACTCAGTTATGTGTTCCTCTGTTACCTTCAACTGCCCGTAATAGTCAGTTGCCATCTCCTTTGTTATGTACATATATTTACTCTAATTTATTTCCTACTCGTATTGCACTATAGCACTACATTTATTTTATTTTATTTTTCAGATATCAGTCTTTATACTCAGTTCACTTAAATTTATTAGGCATTTATTACTATCTTTTCCTAGTTCCCTATCCCCAGGACATATCTGGAAATGAGCTGCGCGTAGCTCAGCATATTTTTCCAGGACATAATTTCAAAGAAATAAATAATCACTCTTCTATACATTCTTTGGAGCATTTTTATGTTTGCTTGCACGCATGTGCAAGAAACATAGTGCCATCATCTGAGTTTTTGGAGGTGTGGCAGCCCTCTTCCAATGCAGGCAGTGTGTTTGCAGGCGCGGCCGCAGTTCTCCAATGCCTGCTGGAGCTGTCTATGACAGCTCCAAAATGCAGTGGCATACAGTTAAAAGGGGGAGCTACGCTTCAGTGAGCAGCGATAAGATATCGCCTGCTTGTGCGCCTCCCCCTACACACACACACACACACACACACACACACACACACACAGGCACACATACTGCGTGCTTGCCCCCCCCGCACACACTGTGTAGCCGACAGGGGTGCCCAGTCCCCGTCGGCTGTGCTGCGCCCCCCCACCAAAAAGAGTTCCTTATGCCAGGCTGGGTGCCCTCCCCAGCGTGGCTACACATGGTATAGCCAACGGGGGTGCCCAATCCCCCGTCGGCTCCACTGGTTCCCCCTCCCAGAGTACAGGGTGCCACGCTGGGAGCCCACCTCAGCATGGCAACACATGCTATCACCGACGGGGGTGCCCAATCCCCTGTCGGCTCCACACCCCCACCACCAGCTGTCCTTGTGCCACGCTGGGAACCCACCCCAGTGTGGCAAATGTCCCGCGTCATCCTCATTTTAAAAAAAAAACCTGACGCATAAACAGTTCCTCGCCATGTCTGCCCCACCGCCCACCACTGCACCCCCGCCTCCCACCCCCCACCCTATACTTACCTCTGGACTCCGGCGCGACGATCTTTGGTGGACCGGGAACACGTCTGCACTCTTCAAAGCCGACCGCGAACTGAGGAAATGCCGGTAAGCTGTATAATGGGATAGATAGGGTTTTTTCAACTTTGCAGCATACCTCAGGCATTTTTTGGAATTTATGCACCAAATTTTCAACATGGGGATTTGGGACCCCTTCTCATGAATGCTCTCACCATCATGGCGTTAATCGGCCCCAAAGGGTGATTTCGCAGTCACTGCACGAAATCACCTTTCAGGACTGAGTAATGAAACGACACTACCACTGTTCATAAGGTGGGCTCTCAAAAAGCCTATTTTGATAATTTGGTGAAAAAATTCCTAAAAATGACTGTTTTATGACCGTGCGTTGCGCAGTTCCTATGCACCCTCGTAAGTTCATGAATTTTCAATATTTTCACTCCAGATTTTCAACATTGCCATTTTACCACACCTCCTTATGAGCAGTACAGCTGTCATTTTTCACATCTTGTCCAAAACATGTTTCCTTGGGTAGCACACAATGGCGCGGTCGATGTGTGCGAAATCAATGTATGGGACACATTAAGAAAATCACAGTGACACTGTTCACGAGCAGAGGTCTTAAAATAGCTATGTTGAAATTTAGTAAATAATTCTAAAAATGACTGTTTTACGGCGCACATTGCGCAGTTCCTACACACGCGCGTAAGTTTGCGAATTTTCAATATTTTCACTCCAGATTTTCAACATTGCCATTTTATTACACTTCCTTATGAGCAATGCAGCTGTCATTTCACATCTTGCCCAAGGCGTGTTTCCGCCCAGTATGGCGCACAATGGCGCGGTCGATTATCGAAATCAATTTTTGGGACACATTACAAAATCACAGTGACACTGTTCATGAGCAGAGGTCTTAAAATGGCTATGTTGAAATTTGGTGAAATAATTCCTAAAATGACTGTTTTCTGACGCACATTGCGAGTTCCTACCTTAGCGTAAGTTTGCAGATTTTCAATATTTTCACTCCAGATTTTCAACATTGCCATTTTATTACACTTCCTTATGAGCAATGC
Organism: Neoceratodus forsteri; assembly: GCA_016271365.2. Taxonomy (NCBI): domain Eukaryota; kingdom Metazoa; phylum Chordata; order Ceratodontiformes; family Ceratodontidae; genus Neoceratodus; species Neoceratodus forsteri. Next base: position 1,309,853,039 of record CM057449.1, read on the forward strand.
AGCTGTCATTTTCACATCTTGCCCAAGACGTGTTTCCACTTCACATGAAGCTATTAACATGCAGAGTCGGTGTGCTAAATCAATTTTTTGGGACATTACAAAATCACAGTGACACTGTTCATGAGCAGAGGTCTTAAAATGGCTATGTAGAAAATTTGGTGAAAATTCTAAAATGACTGTTTTCACAGTGTGTTCGCGCGGTTCCTACTGCCTTAGCATAAAGTTCTTAATTTTCAATATTTTCCTCCAGATTTTCCACATTGCCATTTATTACACTTCCTTATGAACAGTACAGCTGTCATTTTTCATATGCCGCCCAAAATGTGTTTCCGCCCATGTAGCGCACAATAGTGCAGTCAGTGTGCAAAAGCAATGTTTGGGACAGATTAAGAAAATCACAGTTACACTGTTCATGAGCAGAGGTCTTAAAATGGCTATGTTGAAAATTTGGTGACAAAAGTCCATAAAATGACTGTGTTATGAGTGAGCATTGCACAGTTTCCACGCACCCTCGTAAGTTCATGACTTTGTAATATTTTCAGTCCAGATTTTCACCACTGGCATTTTCCACACTTCATATGAACAGCACAGCTGTCATTTTCACAACATGGCCGAAATGTGTTTCCACACTTTCAGCGCGGAGATCGTGATCGCTGTGGGAAATCATTGTTGGGACAGTTAAAGAAAATCACAGTGACACTGTTGATGATCGGAGGTCCCAAAATGCCTGTGTTGAAAATCTGCTGTAAAAAAAAATCCCAAACTAATTACATTACAGATGTCGTTGCACAGTTTCTATCTGCCGTTCGTGACTTCACCAATTTTTTTAATATTTTTACTGCAGATTTGCAACATTGCCATTTTTTACACCTCTCCATGAACAGTACAGCTGTCATTTTTCACATCCTGTTCGGAATGTGTTTTTGCACCTGTGGTGCTAAATGCCGTAGTCGCTGTGCATAAGCAGCTTTCAGCTAACAAACTGATATTGCCACTGTTCATGAGGTGGGGGTCACAAAAATACCATGTTGAAAATTTGGAGTGAAAATACCAACAAATGCCTGAAGTGTTAGGGTTTCCAACCATATCGCCCCACCCTGTAGAGAATGACAGGCATCAGGGGTGTGACTTGGGATTCTTGCCTGTAATGCTCATACCATTCCACACCCTGCAGCCAGTGAGAGGCATCGAGGTATGCCTTGGAGTCTTCAGCCCCAAAGTTCACCCCATTCTCCTATACCTCACCCATCTCACTGTATTTCCTGATGGAATGGGGTGCGCATAAGGGCCAAAGACCCCAAAGCACACCGTGACGCTTGTCAGTGTCTGCAGGGTAGGGTGTGGTGAAATGGCGTGGCTGTTATGCCTGATGACCCAAAGGCACACCCCAATGCCTGTCACTCTCTGCAAGGTGGTGGTGGGGTTGGCTTCAGTTCAATACTTCACTGCCATTTCTATTATGCAGCTCTGTAACTTCTACACTACCAATGCCAATGCCAGCAAGCAAACATTCGGCATTGACAAATGCTTATTATATGCTGCTGTCCTGGCTTGTCTTACTTACCTGTTTTGTATATGTTGCAGTCAACACTAGCTGAAGTTCATTTGTACATTTCCTATGCTTTATCTCCATTTTTCATTAATTACAGTATATCAGAGATGATTTATTCATTGTGGTCATCCCTGACCTACAAATCGTGAGGGTACTAGTTTTTCATAAACAGACTAGACTTCACAAGAAAATGCACTCCCATGCTAGCTGCACATACGGAATAAGGTAAAACCTCTCCTAGTATATCTTTTTTAGTTAGTTCACTGTTCCAATTAATGTTGAGGTCATCAGCTATAACTGCCTCTTTTTCCGGAAGTCAGAGTATGTAGGAAAACAGAGATTGGGTCCCAAATAAATGTACGTAAGCTTTGGGGGCATTTGATTCAGCCCAGATATGTCTTTATTTCCCTGGGTTATTTTTATCAATAGCTATTCTGGCAGAGCTACAGTTCTGTCTTTGATTGGTTCAGTAGGTATAAACACCGGGTATTTGTCATTTATGTAAAATGCCATGTCACTGCACCGACCTGTAGGCCTGTTATTCCTGAACAGTGAGCTATTGCATAAAAGAAGTTAAAAATACTGGCTGTCAGAAATTCACAAGTATGGAAGGGCAAGGGATGCTCAGTGTCTTTGGGAGAGGGAAATTCAAAAGGAATACCAGGAGGAGCTACTTCACCATATTTTCAACATAGCCATTTTAACACCTCTGCTCATGAACAGTGTCACTATGATTTTCTTAATGTGTCCCGAACACTGATTTCGCACACCGACCGTGCCATTGTGTGCTACATGTGCGAAAACACATTTCAGCTGAGATGTGACAAATGACAGCTATACTGTTCATAAGAAGGTGTGGTAAAATGGCAATTTGGAAAATCTGGAGTGAAAATATTAATAATACTCAAACTTATGAGCGTGCATAGGAACTGCTCAACGCATGCTCGTAAAACAGTCATTTTGGGGAATTTTTTCACCAAATTTTCAACATGGGTTTTGAGGGACCTACCTTATGAACTGTGACACTGTTGTTTTGTTAATCAGTCCCAAAAGTTGGTTCTGCGCAGTGAATGCAAAATCACCTTTTGGGATAGAATAACAAAATGACAGTGCCAAGTCATAAGTGAGGTCTAAAACATGTTGAAATTTGGTGTCAAAATCAAAAATGCCTGAAATATGCATCAAAGTTGAAAAAACCCTATTTATTCCATTATACAGCTTATCAGCGTTTCCTCAGTTCATGATCGGCTTTGAAGAGTGCAGATGTGTTCCCAGTCCACTGAAGATCGTTGTGCTGGGCTCCGTAGGAAGAAGTATGGGAGTAGGGGGGTGTGGGAGGTGGGGTATGCAGAGAGGTGCGGGTTGGGAGGAATCAATGAGGACTGTTTTCTACTTTACAGGTGTATTTAATAAATAAAAACATTGCGGAAGGTTTTCTTTTTACAAGGACATTTTGTTTGGGCGCTGAGGTGGGCTCTAGCATGCCACCTGACTGTTGAGTGGCTGTAGCTGGCCGGGGATTAGGCACCCTGTTGGCACCTATCGAGTGCTGGGGGCGGGGGGACTAGAGCTGAGGGGATTGGGCACCCCTCAGCAGAGAATACATTGGGAGGGTGAGCATTATGCCGACAGGAGGGGGGCCCCCGTCGGCAAAATGATGAATAAGGGGGAATGCCGACAGGGGAATTTTGCGCATCCTTGTTGTCACGTGGAGATGCGGGGGGTGGTGGCAAGATACTCAATAGACATGAAAGGGTCCTTGAGGTTATTATATCAGAGGACCTCAAGATGGCAGTACAGTGTAACAAGGCTATGGGCTGGGCAAATTGGATTCTGGGGTGCATAAGAAGTGTCATCTCCAGTAGGAGGAGAAGGGATGTTGTGCTGCCATGGTATCACTCCCTGGTATACCCCCAGCTGGAGTACTGTGTCCAGTTTTAGAGTCCACACTTCAGAAAGGACATAAGGTGCAGATTTTCCAGAAGAGGGCAACTAAAATGGTTCAGAATTTTCACAGAAATCCCTACAAGGAAAGGCTGAAGAATCTCAACATGCGCACTCTGGAAGAGAGGAGGACAAGAGGTGACATGATCAAGACTCACAAAGTACCTCACAGGGGTAAACCGGGTACAGTTGGGGAATTTCCTTCAAATGAGGATGAGCACCCAAACCAAGGGACATACAATGTAGCTGAGGGGGAGGAGTTCAGGATAGATGTGAAGAAATATTTATTTACTGAAAGGGTGGTAGATGCCTTGAACAGACTGCCAGAAGAAGTGGTGGAGGCTAAAATGGTAGGGGACATGAAGCATGCATGGGATAAACATAGGGGCATATTAGAAAAGGGGAAGGAGGGGATCAACAGAGATCAATAGGGCTATGGAGGTGGAATAGGTTCAAGTTCATTGCAGGAAAAATCCATTGTGCAAGCTCATTCACAAGGAGGCCCTGATGGATGCAGGCAAAATAAGACATGCAGTAACATATACAGGCAGGAGTTACAAGTAGGTAGAGTACACTTGGGCAGACTGGGTGGGCTGAGCGGTCCTTTTCTGCTGACAAATTCTATGTTTCTATGGCATCATGTGCTCATTCCGGTGCAGTGTTTATTTAAAGTTGGGCCTACCATACATCCAGATGTAACGTACAGTAAATTACTGAATTAGATGCAGCCCACTTACAGTGCAATAAACAGAACCCCCATGCTTTGAGAAGCCTTTACTCTTCATAAGGCTGCTTAAAGAGCTGGGGTTCTATTTGCAGTGTCCACACCAGTATGCTGATCTTAAAATCGACGTCGCATCTGAATGAGTACTTGATTCTTGCTTACTCCATTTCTTCCCCACTTTGAAAGCTGCTTGTGCTGAGTTAGTTTTGGGCTGGTAGTGCCTCACCTGTGTTGGAAGATGACCAATAAGTGGCACTGAAAGACGTCAGACTTCACAGATTGTGAAGGGAGCTGCTCACCCACCATCTTGGCAAGAAGAAGGCTGCAGCTGTGGCACTAATGACTGTTGGGGTGTGGGGATGGGGGAACCAAAGGGGACAGACATAAGGAGATAAAATCATGATAAAAATTATGAGACCTTCACCAGCTTTCCAAAATGTTTACCAGTAAAAGAACACTCTATGAAGACTTTCAAATGGCAACACAATCTGGTGAGCCCTCTGTCTGCCATCTGACACAGGCATCAACCAACATAAAACTGCCTAAAGAAGGCACTGTGGTCATGTGGTTACTGAAATACTGGAGATTACAGATGTACAAGAACAAAAGAATATCACGCAGAAGCTGGCACATGTCTCTATAGCAGCTGTCTCCTGCTTCTCAGTAGTTATACCCTTAAGGTACTTGAATGTTTCTATCATACCCTCTCTTTCCCTCCTCTCTTCCAGTGAGTACATATTGAGGTCCCTTAATTTCTCCTCATAAGTCTTGTGTTGCAAGCTCTGTACCATCTCATTCACCCTTCTCTGGACAATCTCCAGCCTGTTAATATCCTTACGAAGGTGCAACCTCCAGAACTGCACATAGTACTCCATGTGAAGCCTGACCATGGTTTTATATAATGGCATCACTACCTCCCTCCTTATACTTGTGATACCCCTGCCTATGCACCCCAGCACGTTACTGGCTCTTCCAGCTGCCTTACCACGTTGACATTTTCAGGTCATCTGAAATAAGAACCCCCAGGTCCCTTTTCTTCTTTGTGACTGTCAGTAACTCCTTCCCCTCCCTTCCCCCCATCTTGTAGCTTTACCCAGGGTTTCTGTGCCCCAGCTGCATAACATTGAACTTTTTTGAATTAAACTTCAGTTGCCAGTCTTTGGACCATTTTTCAAGCTTCCCCAGGTCCTCCCTCATTTTCTCCACCCCCTCTGGGGTATCCAGTGTGTTACAGATCTTGGTGTCATCTGCTAACAGGCAGACCTTTCCCTTCACCCCTTCTGCAATGTCAGCTGTCCAGAGGAGGGCAACTAAAATGGTGCAGGGTCTGCACCAGAAGACATATGAAGAGAGACTTAAGGAGCTTAATATGTATAGCCTTGAGGAAAGGAGGGAGAGGGGGGACATGATAGAAACTTTCAAGTACCTCAAGGGAATTAACAAAGTCCAAGAGGGTAGCATCTTTCAAAAAGAGGTGTGCAAGAACAAGGGGCACAATTTGAAGATAGAGGGGTGGCTCAGAGGTAATTTGGAAGTATTTTTCACGGGAGGGTTGTGGATGCATGGAAGGCCTTCCAGAGGAGGTTGTGGAGTCAAAAACAGTGGTGGAATTCAAGCATGCATGGGACAGTCATAAGAGCAATTCTAGGGGTGGGGGTAGGAAGAAGTAGGCTGCTGGTTAACTAGGATCTGCAGCTTATCCATTAGGTAGAGAAATGGGCAGACTGGGTGGGCCAAGCGGTCCTTATCTGCCATCAAATTCTATGTTTCTATGTTACTAATGAAGACATTGAACAGGACTGGCCACAGGACCAATCCCTGCGGTACCCCACTGGTCACCCCCTCTCCCCAGACTGCACCCCATTTACCACCACTCTCTGTCTCCTGTCTGTTAGCCAGTTTCCAGCCCAGTTTACCACGCTTTCCCCTATGCCCAGCCTACTTAGTTATTTTATCAGCCTCCTATCTGGGACGGTGTCAAAGGCTTTGCTTAAATCAAGGTAAGTGTTGTTCACTACCCCGCCCTAATTTACTTCCTTTGTCACCCAGTCAAAGAGATCAACCAAATTTGTCTGACATGACCTCCCCACTGTGAATCTATGTTGTCTATGGTCCTCGGCTCCAGTGGCTTCTAGATGCCCCACTATCCTTTCTTTAAGCAATGTCTCCATGATCTTCCTCACTACTGAAGTGACGCTGACTGGCCTATAGTTCCCTGCCTCCTCCCTACTGCTGGATTTGTATAGAAGAGCCACATGTACCCTCCTCCAATTCTCTTGTACCACGCTCCACCCCTGTGTTGAATGACTCAGTGAACGTGGCTGCCAGAGGTACTGCTATCTCCCTTCACAGTTCTCTTAATATCCTTGGGTGTATGCCATCTGGTCCCATCGCTTTATCCACCTTCACTTTAGTCACCTCCTGCAGGATTCTTCTGCCTCTCAATGGATTATTGTCCACCTCTTCACGCCTTTGCTACTGCTGTACTGCCATGGCCCTTGCCCCTCCCCCTCTTCTGTGAATACTGAACAGAAAGACACAGTGGATGTCTGTGGGGGGGGGGGTACATGACAGTTCTTAGGCTTGGTACTATCACTTCCAAATACCGAAACAGCACATATAAGCAAGCAACATTCGGCATTGACAAATGCTTGTTAGCAAATTATATCTACAATTTACTTTGCAACACTGGTTTTCCATTGTATTCAAGCGTTCTGCCCTTCCCCCTTTTTTGTTTAATATTTTTATTAATTTTCAAATTTATCAGACAGTAGACATCACAACAAAGGGCATTACAACTTTGAAGAAATTGTGCAACTTAACTAATAACTTTGCCCTTATTTTACACCTCTGTCATTTATTATTTGTGTCCTGCATTATTTTGTTCCTTTATGTGTACCAGCTGCTGTCAGGATATTGTTATTGCTGTTTCACTCTGTAACGCTTGAATTTGCAGAATCTTTGCTGTGTTTTATACTTCTGCAATTGATTATTTGTGCCTTGCATGTATTGTTCCTGTACTCGTGATGTTGTTGTCGTTATATTTGTCACAGCTCACTCCCAATTGTAACCCTTATATGAGTCGCACCTGGAAATGACCTGTGGATCAGAGTGCCTGTCCTGGTAACTAAATAAAAAAATAAAAAAAACAATAAAAACTTCCAGCCATTGTTTTGCAATATGCAACATGGCATGATAGAGGAAAGTTATGTATAATGTAATGTAAAATTCAAACTACAAAAAAAACAACAGTTTTTAGTAGTGTATGGCAACTAAATTTTCAACCCAGGAAAAACAGAAGATAACTACTATATCACATTACCCACAAAAGTAAATTTCAGCCATTTCAGAAGTCTTTGGTAAGCTTAGAAAAAAAACACATCAATTTTATCAGGTGTTGAAAGCAACACCAGTCAGTTCTGGGGCTTGTACAGAGAAAGCAACCCATTTAAGAGCCCATTTAAGGACCATAAATGTCATATCGCAAAGACTATAACAAAGTCAACAGAGTCTGCAGCCCATAATTGTTGTAAGACATTAATATTTAATACCTCTTTACAGGGACCAAGGGACTCAGCCAAAATGCATATTTCCTCTCACTATAACCTCTGCTTTCAATGCATAATGATTCTGCCCACATTTTTCATTATTAGCTGCTTTGTACATTGAGCCAACTGGCCATTCAGAGAAACATGAGTCCCAAATTCACAGAGGGTACAAAGCACACAAACTGCAAACAAGAAGCAGCAGCACCAGTTAGCTGACACAGTAATCATCGTGGGTCTTTTGAAAAACATTTGTACATCATGCAGTTCAGTTATCCCTGCAAATTCAGAATCACTTTTTTGGCAGAAAACTGCCTGCCCAGATTTCGGAGGGACATCATAAGGATTTACAAGAGTTAGGAATCCAGGCAAGGTTCCTGGAGACAGTTATGCTTCTGCAAAATAATCCTTTGAAATTTTACTGGCACTACCAAGTGCTTTCACGATATGGCTTTGAACCAACCTTGAACCTTTTTGTGGCAGCAATATATTCCTGACAGCCTTGGAGTCTCGCCTGGGATATTTTTAATTTGTTCAAATATGTTAAAACCTGTTCTTTTTCAGCAATAATACACAACATGGTGTGGCATGCCATGGGATATTGCCATAAATTGGATGCATTCTTTGTCACAAGGCTGCAGGCCAAGTGATTCATGCACCACAGCAGTGATTATATATAGGATAAAGTATGGGGAGAAGTGTGTTACGAGAATTTAACACACACTCGAGTTGTTGGATGGCACATAAACCCGAGGCCGAAGCCGGGTTTATGAATGCCATCCACCAACGAGGTGGGTGTAAATGCTAGTTTTCAACTTCTCCCATACTTATTTTATATAATTGAAGGATCCATTTTCTCCAAAAAGTTGTTGTGCTTAAGGTTTTCTTGCTCTTCAAGGAACTGTTTCGTCCGCTGTTTGGAATCGGCTTAAGATTTTTTTAAACTTATAGCTGATGTGAGGCTGCTGGAGGCTAGCTGGGATGGAGGTAAGTGTTTTTTTTTTCAGTGGCAGTTGAAGTGAGAGGGATAGTTTGAACGTGATATCTTTAGTTTCCTCGAGCGCTTTGTTGTGGAACGGCGCGCGCGAATGCTGTAACACCTACTCAGGTGTTACGGCATTTAACACACGGTTTTCGCAATACAAGAAAATGGAGACCATTAATTATATCCTTTATATGCATACCCTGGGTGGTATTATTGCTTTTTTACAATGAAAAGAAGAGGACTTGAAACCAACATTATTCTCAGTTCAATAGAAATTTATTTCAGAAAAAAATAGTCTCTACTTTAATGTTAGGTTAAAAAACATTAACTTAACAAAACACTTACTTTTACCTTAGGAATGCCTTTCATGCTCTAACTTTCAGCCTTCTAAGGTAAGCTTCTCTAGAGAGAATGGCAGTATATTGATTGATTGTTTATGTTACGAGGTTTGTGACTGGAACATTTGTGAACTGTTGTTATGTCTCTGGTCTTATAATGACTGTCAGCCAATCAAATTTATCTATTCCTAATGTAATGTAATAATACTGTATTAGTTAAATGAGTGTAGCAAAATAATCAAAATTGAATCCCTGTATCATTTAGCTGGTGACTATATCCTAAATGAGAAATCATGGTGCTCTGCTACTTTTCTAAACTTGCTGATACTGGCTAATCATGGAAGGATTCTCTGGCTGGGTTTTTACATCCCATGGTCAGTGGAAGGATTCCCCAATCTGTTGTCAGATTCTCCTAAACTCTAAAAATCCAGTGTGCTTTGTTTTCCTAGGATCAGGACAGGGCAAGTCAGTCAATCTGTAGTCATGCAGCTCTCTCAACTTTTCTTAAAACCGTCTGGATCCAACAAGGACTGACCTGCCCCTAAAAGTAGTAGTGCATGGAACAAAATACTTGAGGGTTTCTAGGGTTTAAACGACTTTACCAAGCAATAGCTGTAATTTACAAAAGCAGCACTGTCCCACCAGAGAGTGACCCTTCTGTTCGACAGTGCGCTCTGTAAATTTACTTGTGAAATGACTTGCTTTGTTTTTTTGTGCATCTGCATGAAAGACAGTGAGTGTGTTACCATATATACACTGTATGTAATTATAAATAACTACACCAAAACATAGAATTTGTCATCAGAAAAGGGCCGCTTGGCCCACCCAGTCTGCCAGATGTTCCCTAATCTGTCTCAGCAGACCCTAAATAGTCTCCAGCGACCCTCCCTCCTCTCTGTATATTTACTAATATACCCCTATGTTTATCCCATGCATGCCTGAAGCCCACCATTGTTTTCACCTCCACCACTTTGACTGGAAGTCTGTTCCAGGTGTCTACTACCCTTTTAGTGAAGTAGTATTTCTTCACATCCCCCTACCCCCCCCCCCACCACCACACACACACACCTTTATTGTATGCCTCCTGGTCCTGGTGCTCTTTCTCATTTTAAAGAGGCAAGAGTATTTTTAAGTTATTTAAATGTGTTAAAGTCTGTTCTGTTCAAGAAATAATACACACTATGGTGTGGTATATAATGGGATATCATCATGACTCAGGTGCATTGTATGTCACAAGGCTGCAGGCCTAGTGATTCATGCACCAGAGAAGTGATAATATCCCATGATATGCATACCCTATGGTGCATTCTTGCTAATATCCAATGAAAAAAAGAGAACTTAAAACTGTCTTAATTTTCAGTTGAATCCAATGTGCTTTGTTGTACCTGATATCAGGAACAGGATAGGCCAGTCAACCTCTAATCATGCAACCCCCCCCCCACTTCCTTTTCTTAAAACCATTTAGATCCAACAAGTACTGACCTGCCCCATAAAACTAGAAGTGCCTGGTGCAATACACATGAGGGTTTCTAGGGCTCAAATGAAATTAACAAGCACTAGCTGTAATTTACAGTAACAGTACAGTACTGTCCCATCAGGGAGCAACCCTTCTGTTGGACGGTGCCATCTGTAAATTTACTTGTAAGTAAAGTAACTTGCTTTGTTCTTTTTGTGCCTCTGCATGAAAGGGAATGAGTGTGTGACCATATATATACTGTATGTAATTATAAATTAACTATCATCTTAACAGGGCTGCATTGGAAATAAGACATTTGCCTTAACCGTATACTGGGAACTATACATTTATTTATTTATTTAAAGGTGTTTCACCAGGAAAAACATACTGAGCTCAATAAGCTCATTTCTAGATGTGTCCTGGGGGAAAGGGAAAATAGGTACAAAATATAAACAGTGGTATGCAATTAAGCAATAAGGCATGACAGGGTGTGGTATATCATGGGATATTGTCATGCCTTAGGTGGTTGGGCACGAGGCTGCAGGCCGAGTGCCTCCAACCATCTGAGAAGTGACGATATCCCACGATATACCACACCCTGGAGTGACTTATTGCTATTATGAACTGGGTTTAAAGTTTGAAAAATAAAAAAGTAAAATAAAGAGGTTTTAAAACATTTTAATGTGAGTTTTGGGTGGTGTAGGGTCACATTTTGATAAAATAGTTCTTAAGACAGTAGGTGTCGCTATTGTACTGGCAGTTGATAGAGCTGGGGCTGTTGTGTCCGTGTGAACTCATGTCTCACTCTACATTGCATCCGGATGTGAATTGTTTCTGTTCCTTTGTTGTAGCGAGCGGCGTGTAAGGGATTTGTGGAGCTTACTGGGTTTTTTTAATGAGTAAAAAGCTGTGCAGTGAAATGGAGCGCCGATGCCATGAGTCAGCATGGAGAAATCAGTTTACAGGAATGCGGCTGGGGTGAAAGGAACAGCATGGGGGAGGGCTGTGCAGTCGTCTGAACAGGTAGCGCTGTTAATCTTTGGCCGTGAGTAGTTGTTACTCTAGTCTTGCTTTAAAGAAAAAAAAAGATGCCCATTGCTGACACTCGCACGCTGCTGCTATCGAAACTGCAAGTCTGGAGTTACCGACCGCAAGTTCGGGGCAGCTACGCCTTGTGATTGGATTGATTCGTTGTTTTTTCATATTTTACATTGAAATCTGTGTATTAGTGTATAGGAGGGCATGTTCTGTGTGGGAACAGTTTTGTGAAGCGTGGTGAGGGATCTGCGGAATGCTGTTGATGGAGGAATGTTTTGTGAGTGAGGAGGCTGGTGACCGGAGGTTTTCTGAAGCCGTGATGATGTCACCCAATATCATCACAGCTTCAAAAACCTCTCAGCCAATCAGCTTCCCGTATTTACGATCCCCAGTTCATAATGTAGAATATACAATGCACAAAATATATACAGTAGTATACAATGCAGAATATACAATGTACAAAATATATACAGTAGTATACAATGTAGACTATATAATGTACAACATATATACAGTAGTATGCAATGTAGACTATAAAATGCACAAAATATATACAGTAGTATGCAATGTAGAATATACAATGTACCAAATACATACAGTATTATATAATGTAGAATACAGAGAGTACATTAAGATAACATACAATTTTCAGCAGAGAAAGTGAAATGTATATACAGTAGGTGAAAAAACAGTGCCAATGCAGTGAGTAATGGTGGATAAACAGTGAAACATATTCAGTGAGATTACCAGAGTACAAAAGTACCGGGAGGATACAAATAGGTGCAATATACAATGTTAGCAGTAAAGGAATATACAAATAAAGGACAGTAAAGGAATGTACATGAATAAAATAAGAGGGGCTCCGCTAAGCGGGATTTGTCCTCCCCCCTACACCGCACCATGTTGATGGACCCAGCGTGTTCCTGAACTTGGGAAATAGGAAAAGACAAAGCTGCTCCTGCAGACTACTTATGCCACCAATCAGGGGCCAGATCTTCAGAAAGCCACGCCTCCTGTCCTACAACATGTCAATCGGGAGCTGCCTTCATTGTCCTCTAGCAGAGAACTCTCCTCTTAAATGCTGACCTCTTGAGTGGTCCTCTGCGCTGAGGTCTGGAGCACAAAGGACTGCAGGCAAATGACATCGAGGGAGTCTGCCCTGAAGTCAGCCACTGCAGGAGGCTGGGGGCTAACTACTATGCTTGTAGCTGCTATTAATCTCCTCAGGAACTAAGGCACTGTCCTCTGTATTTTCACCCTAAAAGACTGTTCTCACTTGTATTATTAATGTTTACTAATATGCAATGGTTGCATCTCCAGTGGCTTATACTGCAACTGCCCATCTTGCTCTCTTCTCTCATTAGTTATGGGGGGAGCTACAGGTACAAAATGAGTTTCCATTACTTAGCTTGCTAGCTATTGTTGGCCTCACTGTCTAGGGCTACTCTAGTAATATTGGGTGCTACCTGCTACAACCTTACCCAGTGCTGTTAATAAGCACCCCTGACTATGCTCACCCAATCTGGGTTGATAACATGTTGTAACTCCGCCAGTTTACACTGAATCCACAAACACCCTATTTGGATGATGCTTATGTTGTGCCTAGTTACCCCTACATACTGTAGGTGCCCTCAATGTAACTATAGTGTTGTTCTGTATAGAATTCAGTCCCTTTCAAAATGCTGTTGTACCACAGTTCAAAGGTCATGGAATGTGATTGTACCCTTCTGTGGTACAACATCATTATGAAACCTCTAGAGACTGCACAAGTCAATTCCGTTCTGAAAGTGAAAGAACCAGCATGTGTACATTTCACACAATACTAAACACTAAGGCCCAGATATTCAAAAGGGTTGCGCCATGCGCAACAGGGTTGCGCATGCGCAAGTCCAAATACACCATTTGCGATATTCAGAAGGAGGCAGTTGCCCGAAAACATGCTGAGCAACAGCGCAATGAAAATGAAGGCATGCGCAACCGAAGGGGGTGGATCCATGCATAAAGACCGCAATGCGATATTCAAAGACTTGCGCGATGCACAATAGCGGCACAGCCGGAAATTGCGCACTAGCGGAAATGAGCCAAAATAAAAAGGCTCAAGGAAGCGGCGCAAGAACGCTACAAGGCTGCCAAGTGGGGAGAGAGAGAGAGAGAGAGAGACACAGACAGACAGACAGACAGACAGACAGGCTAGGGCAGGCAAGGAAAGTGTGGTCCATAGGCTGTAGAGGCCAGCGGGGGGTGCCCGGTGCAGTGGAAGTAGCAGTGAGGACAGCGGGGGTAACACAGCAACACCAGCGGGGGCAGAAGCCAGAGAGATGGACAGTGCCAGCTTCCACATGGAAGCTGTAATGAGGGGGTGAGAATGCATGCTGCAGGGGGACATGGCCGTGGAAGGGCCCGTCGGCGGTATGCCCCCAACAGGCAGTACTGTGCCCGCATCAGCTTTGAGCTGTACACAGATGTAGAGATCGTGAGCCAGTACCACCTGAACAGGGCAATACTGAGATGGCTCTGTGAGCTGTGCAGTGATGTGATGCAGGCACCCTCACGACGGAGTCACGCTCTGTCGGTGGAGACCAAGGTGACAGCCTGCATGTGCCTGCTCGCCATGGGCACCTTCCAGAGGCCGACAGGGGACACCACAGGCATCACACAGTCGGCCACATCACGCATCCTCACCCAATTCCTCAGTGCACTGCTGTCACATGCTGCAGAGTACATCCATTTCCCCAGCACCACGGCAGAGCGTACAGCAAACATGCAGGAGTTACACAGGGTAGCACGTATGCCTGGCGTGCTAGGGGCCATAGACTGCACCCATGTGGCCATTCGCATGCCACCTGGCCCCGGTGGCCTGTATATCGGAACAGAAAGGGATTCTCTGTGTCAACTGCCAGGTGGTGTGTGATGCCACTGGGCGCATAATCAATGTCTGTGCCACACACCCTGGCGGAGCACATGATGCCTTCATGTGGTATCAGTCTGCACTGTGCCATCGATTCAAGAGTGGGGACATCCCCACAGGCCATCTAGTGGGTGAGTACACATGTATGGAATGCAAACTCGGGGCAAGGGTGGGAATGCCACAGGTGCCATGGTAGTGGCACACAGGGATATGGGCAATATGGACCTGAACATGAGACTGATCTCCACTATCTCCACACAGGTGACAGCGGATACCCACTCCGTCCCTGGCTGCTCACACCGTACCGGCGCCCCATGACCCCATCGCAGCAACGCTATAATGAGGCACATGTTTCCACACGCAACATCATAGAGCGGGTGTTTGGGATGCTCAAGGCACGCTTCCGATGCCTAGACACCTCTGGCGGTGCCCTACAGTACAGCCCCCAAAAGGCCTGTGGGATATTTCTGGCCTGTTGCATCCTGCACAACATGGCCAAAGACTATGGGATAGCCGTACAGGTTGAAGAGGGGGACAGCGATGGGGACGCCAGTGGCGCCGGTGTTGATGGTGATGAGCAGCGCCCCCTAGGACGGCGGGACCCCCGACTAATCCGGCAGGCCCAGCTGCACCGGGACACCATCACAGAGGAGCACTATGCACAACACAGGTAAGTCAAGGGGACGTGTTTAACCAACACTGTCCATGCGCAAATCACAGGGGAACACACCAGGGGTGCATGACGGTCAGGGGAGTGGAAGGCTCCAGACATACAAACACACCATCAGGGAGGGGTGAGCACTCATATGGACACACACACACCAGGCACAGACCGTACATGGGCAGATGCACAGCACAGCAGAACCGACATTGCTAACATACAGCACCACTGACCACCCCCACCACCTGTACTGTCCAAGTACATGTGTCAGATGCTGGGCACCCTTGCACCTTGGTGTACAGTACAATGCAGGCATCATCATGCACACGCACCTGTGGACAGCAGTTGGGAGGGTGTGCAGGTGGTCCGTGTGTCGGCGTGGTGAGCAGAGCGCCCAGCAGTGCACTGCCCACCATGACACACATTGCACACATGACAGCACCAGACAGGGCCCGCACTGGGAGACAGCTCAGTCATGTAGCACTGTCCCATGGCCACCGTGGATGCGTGGGCGGCCCTGCCGTGACCCAACAGCACTGGCAGGCTGAGCAGGGGCCTCATGGGGTGGCACTGTTGCACCACCAGGGGTCCCACTGCGTGAACGCGACCTTGCCCGCACAGGGGTCTGCAGCATGCCGAACATACCTGCACCAGGGGTGCTCGGGATGGCCACAGCAGAACCCGGCATCGACAGGCCTGGTGTCGCACGATGCCGGGAATGGGGAGTGGAGAGTGAACTGTGTGGGGTGTGCGGTACAGGGGCACCTGACTGTGTGCCCAATGCATCCACGACAGAGACCACTGCCTGGGTCAGCCTGTCAATGGCGGCGGTCACATCCGTCCACATACGAACCAGCTCGGCATGGTCCAGAGCACACTCCCTGCTGTGCCACTCCACAGACACAGACAGTGCCTCCACGGACATTGCAACCCGCCTCTGCAGATGTACTGATTCCTGCAGCAGGCGGGTGTGCTCGTCCAGTGGGTACTGTGCCCCAACGGCATCCTGTCCCCCAGGGTGTGGAAGGTCCTGATGCACTACACCCCTTGAGGGTGGGTGCTGTTCGCCAGAACCAGGAATGGGCGGATCAAAGGGCGGCGGACATGTGCCACCGCTTGACACTGTACCCCCAGACCTGGTGGGTGACTGCTGCTGCTGCCCCTCCAACCGCTGTGCCCCAGGGTCCACTCGTTCCACCGCTGTGCTGGCAACAGTGCCAGACACCTTCACAGCCACCAGTGCTGCCCCACCGGTGCTGACAGGCACAGCCTGGGACTGTGCCAGCATGCTGGTACACAAGTTGGAACCAGAAAGGCCCAGGGGCACGTGCTGGCCTGCTGTGTGTCCGTCATGGGACACACACCTATCACTGCCCATTGCAGTCCTTGATCATCAATGGTGCAGGCACGCACAGCCATAGTCACAGCGTGCTGGCATGCTTGCATGCCAGACTGCTGAGACACAGGCTGTGCACCCCCCGCACCCGAATCACCGACACCAGAGTTGGCGGCCCAACGTGCATGCTGCAGCAGTGCCTGCTGGCTGGTGATAGAGGTGGATGGACCCTCCTCCATGTTCAACAGGTCATCATCCCTGCCTGGACCCACCACCACCATCTCCTGAAGATGAACAGGATCTGTAACAGAAAGAGAGTACATGTGAGTGCATGTGAACAACCTTCCCCCCAACCCCCACACCACCACCACCATGTCATACCGTGCAGTGATGGGCTTCCACCTGTCTGAAATCCACCTCCTGGTACGCCCTCAACAGCGCTCCACTGCATTGATGCGACCAGTGTCTCCTCAGTCGGGGTCAGCTCCAACACCACTGGCGGGCCCCCGCCAGTGCCAGTACGTGCCGCCCTGAAGGTTGCCACCTTCTCCTTCAACCTCCTGCGGTCTGTCCCCATCTTCTTCTTGTATTCCTGCACAGAGCGCTGGTGGCTTCCATGCAGGTTAACGGCCCGAGCTACCCCCTCCCATGCAGCCGCATGGGCCTGAGGGGTGCCCCTCCGTCCACTCAGTACTGGCTCCTCATCCAGGTAGGCCTGGAAAAGGGCCTCTGTCTCAGCTGCTGTAAAGTTGGGCCTCCTCCTACGCCCACTGTCCTCACCCTCACCTTGGCTCTGCTCGGTCATGGCGATCTGTATGGGGGGAAGTGGACACCCGTCACTGTGCAGTCTACAGCATTTTCCCATGACCATTGTCCAGAACATCACACAGCATGCAACTCACCTCTCACCTGCAGTAACCGAATCTGGCCAGGGCAGCCCAATGTCGCACATTTATAGCGCAATGCATGCAAATGAGGAGTGGAGCAACTATAATGACATGCAAATCATGCCACTGCGCCTTTGAATGACTGATCAGATGATTTGCATATGTCGGCTGAATATCGCGAATCTGCGCTTTGCGCAATACGGTTGAGTCGGCTGAGCCAATGGTGCAGATCTGTGACTGTGTGGTACACTGCATTGCGCATGCCCAGATAGCTTACGCAGGCGTCTGCCGCGCTGCTTGACGTGCTTGCGCGCGATCGGCAATTCAGGCCATGGCCACCATTGTGCCAGTGGCGCCACAGCAATGGGCACTATATGGCGCTGTGGTACTACCGCGCACAGTCCACTGTGGCACTGGTCACAGCTGGTCAGTCGCGCAGGATGCCTATACGTCAGATGGTGCCAGCGTAGCCTGCGTCATTGCCCATGACCTTGTGTCTGACCTTTGCCCCTGGCACTGTTTGCCTGCCATGTTTACGTCCTATTGCTGACGCACGTAGTGAAGTGACGGCGCTGTTCGAACAGCGATTGAGCCTGTGGTGGTCTATTCGCAACATCTCCACGTAAGGTTATGGGCAGCGGGTGCCATATTGCCTGCTGTAAAGTTGGTGCCATGGCTAGGAGGAGAGCTGTGTCCTGGAGCCAACTGGAACTGGCCAACTTGGTGGCTCTAGTAGAGCCCCACTATGGGCACTTTGTAGTGGCGCCCTCACCATTGCCCGCACAGGTGTGGCATCAAGTGGCCACTGACCTGGTGGGGTCACTGGACGGTGCCGGTCTGCTGAGCAGTGCGGCACCGCTACGGTGACCTCCGCCGGAGGGATCCGGACCTATTGGAGAGGCTGCGGTCACGTGCCAGGTGGGGCGTGGTTCCTAGGCCAGGTGGGTGTACCATCTATGCACCTGTATTCTCTGTAGGAGTGTGTGTGTGTGTTTTGGTGGCTGTGTATAGGTGATGGCTTGGCCACGGTTGGCTGTGTCAGTGTGTGCAGCTGTGAGATGAATGGGTATGGCTGTGTGGGCAGGCACTCTCACTGGGGCAGGGGGCAGTCTGCTTTTGAGTCACACTGATGTTTGTCTCAACATATGTCTCCCACAGGCCGAGATGTGAGGATGCAGGCCCGGGTTGAGGAGGGCCGTGCCAGGGCCCCGGTGCCAGCAGGTGTTGCACCCCAGCAGCAGCAGCAGCAGCAGCAGCAACAGCAGCAGCAACAGCAGCAGACACAGCTGCTTGAGCAGTGTGAGTATCATGACTTCATGGATGCTATTGTATGCTGGGAAGACCACTAGCCCTGCACAATACAACCATGCAGGAAAGGGGAGGTCATAATTCCACTATACAAGACACTAGTGAGGCCCCACCTGGAGTGCAGTGTACATTTCTGGAGACCATACCTACGTAAGGATGTAGAGTGGGCAGAGAAGGTTCAGAGGAGGGCAACAAAGATGGTGCATGGCTTGCATCACAAGTTCTATGAAAACAGGTTGAAGGAACTGAACATGTACTCCCTGGAGGAGAGGAGGGAGAGAGGGGATATGATAGAGACATACAAGTATCTTACAGGGAGGAACAGGGTGCAGGAAAACACTATTTTTAAGCAAAAAACATGTTCCAGGACTAGAGGGCATGGGATGAAGTTGGAGGGAGGACGATTCAGAGGAAACATGAGAAAGAATTTCTTCACAGGACGGGTGGTGGACAAGTGGAACACCCTGCCAGAGGAAGTGGTGGGGGCTGAAACAATCAGGGATTTCAGAATGCACGGGATAGACATAAAGGACTTGTGGAGGTCAGGGGTAAGGGGCAACAGACTTCTAGGAAAACAAAGTGAACTTACAAGCTCAAATGGACAGACTGGGTTGGCCATAGGCCCTTATCTGCCGACACTGTCTATATATCTATGTATGTATGCACGACACAGGTGACATGCATCACTGTCCAGTATCACAGCATGTCTGTGTATGCGTCACTGGTGGTCCAGGCATGCACTGGGCACATAGCTGTGTAACTGGCATCGCACCACGTTGCCACATCACTTGACAGCCTTGTTTGTGCTGTGATGGACATGGGCAGTGTGTGTGTGCAGTGGTGCATATAGCTGGTGCCGCCTGATTGTGATGGCCATGTGCACGTTCACTGTAGGTGGGTGCATGCCATCACATGTGCGGGACATTGGGCTATATGGCTTACAGGTTGGGTGGTGTTCAGGGTTGTGGTCAGTCACAGCCATTGACTGTGTTCCCCTTTTCCTAGGCCTTGAGGTTCTCAGGAGGATTGGTCGGGATGTTTGGGGCCTCAGACAACTGTTGGTGGACAACCAGGCCATCCTGCAGTCCATCCGGCGCCATGGCCTTCGGAGGAGGCGGCACAGGACGGGGCGCCACCAGGCAGAGGACGGCAGCCGCTGGCCCATAGATTATATTACTCCTTCCCACTTCTCCCATCCCTACCACCCTGCCTTCCCTCTCCAAGTTTTTCATCCCTACCCCTTGAACACCCCTACCTTGTACCCGTTCCCCCCCCTTGTAAATAGTTTTTCTTGTTTTGGTTCTGTACTATATTTAAATATACATTTCTATTTTGATATGAATACTGTGTTGGTCTCTGATTTGCAGCTGGCTATGGGTGCTCAGTTGCAGAGGTGTACATGCCATCTGGGGTGGTATGGTCCTGGGGGTGTGTGTGTGTGTGTGTGTGCGTGTGTGTGTGTGTGTGTGTGTGTGTGTGTGTGTGTGTGTGTGTGCATGGGGAGGTATCTCCAGCATCGCAGTGACTTTCTGTTGGTCTTGCCGTCTGCTGCCACCCACTGCTGGGTGCACAGGGTGTGTCTGGCTTGTAGGCTTCTGTGCTGCACGGGGTTGATGTGTGCTGGGGGGGATGCATGGTTTCCTGCAGTGCCAGTTACTGTACATAGGTGGTGTCTTGGGGTCACAGTGCAGGGTGTGCTGTGCGTACGGGGGGCTGATGTGCACTGTGGTTGTCAACCCCCTGTGTGTGGCACTCTCAGCCTGCCAGTGGTTGTACCGGGGTGTCATGGCTCTGCTATGCTTTGTTGGCTTGTCCCCATGGGCCAGTAGATCATCCGTCACACCCCCAGTGATGCTGTGCTTGGGGTGTGCAGGTGTGGTGTTGGTTCTGCAGTGTGTTCCTGTGCCCATGTGTGGCATGGCTGGCGGTGGGCCCCAGCCTGCCTCCCTGGATGTGCAGTTCCATTGCTCTGGGGGGGGCTCTGCTTGCGCTATGGCACCTCTGGACTGCTCAGCTGGGCTGCCCTGGTTGCACCATAGCACAACATTTCTGCTCAGCTTCTCCTTCCTGGTTGCGCTATGGCGCAGTATGTGCAATATTCAGACGTCGGTTGCTTGCGCAATTTGTTCTGCTCCATGTTTGAATATCGCACCTGTTGCGCACATGCACAATCGGTTTGTGCTTGCTCCTGCTGTTGCGCTCATTTTGGGCGCAGTTTGAATATCTGGGCCAATATAAAAATACAGGATGAGCAACTTTATGCACAACCAGTGTGTTCTGCCACCTTGGGTTCTGAGTCTCACGTACCTCTTGAGCTTCGCTCTCGAGGTCAGAGGGAATCAGAACCCCTCTGTAGCAGAACACACTGATTGTGCATAGTTGCCATCCAGTATTTTCTATATCGGTTATACTCACTCCATGGCTCTTGAGCCACAAGCATCTCTTCAGCTTATCACTTGCTGCTCCTTAGTGCATTATCAAATCCTTATCACCTGCAGCTCTTTTTAGTATTAATTAACCATGGTTACTTGTTTCCTGATCCAGACTGATGTGTTTACATGGCAGCACCAATCCGTTTAGCAGTCCAATACAGTCCAGTCTCTGACACAAGAGCTGCATCAAAGTCATGCTTACATGACCCCTCTCAGTGCTAATGCAAGTCTCATGGAGAGGGGCCAGGAGGTTGGGGGGGTGGCAGGCAGGTGTTTGCAGTGATGCTTCAGAAGACACAAGGAGTACTGTCACTTTACTTTCATTGCTAGAGGATAAAGGACATTTGGTAGATCATTCGGCTAAAAACACTTTATGCCCATAAATGCTTGTGGCTCAAGAGCCACGGAGTGAGCATAACTGACTATGCCATTGGATGTTGTGTCTTTTTACTTAACATTGGCACATTTTGAGGTACTGTAATTAACTATGCCTCAGCCTCTTGCTTCTTTTTACTGTGTAACTATGTATAATCCTGTCAACGTTTGTATGTATGTTTACCTTCCATTTCCTCGACGTGGAACCTTTGTAAATGAGCAGCTCCTGCTCAGAGATATTTGTAATCCTGGATTTCAATGAATAAATAAAAATGAGAAGTTTAATCCAAGTTCCTACCTGTTACAAAATAAGTGCAAGGAGTATGCAAATGTTTGATAAACTTAACTAAACGGATCTACAGTAAACAAATATTTGTGACAAAAACTACTAAAATTAAGCATAGGAAACAAATATATTTGTTGTTGCAGAACCTTGTTTGCTGGCACACTCACATCCCTGTTTATACTATGGAACTCAAATTTATTATTTCTAATGTTTTTAGTAAATGAAATAAATGGAATTAAATGGAAATAAACTGAGATTAGTATGTAAAAATTGACTAGGTTCTGTGTAAGTCTTGACAAAATGTACTAGGTTCAATGAATGGTGTGGCTCTTTGGTTAACACTGACTACTCATGTGGCTCCTAAGCCTGGCAGGGCTGAGTATCACTGCTCTGTATGTTTATTGCTGGTAGCACTGTTCACATCCTATCTTGGAGATGCCTGTGTTGATAGATCTGAGTGGAATTTAGAAAGAAATAGCTGTTACCGATTGTGGAGTTATTCATTGCATATCCTAGTATCAGCATACCTAGGTTATGTTTATTTATACTTCTTCTTTATTTCTAATCCTGGTAAATGCAACCCTGGTTGAAGGCTTCTACCTAGGAGGTGGGTATCCTCAAGGTTCTTATACAAAGTCCACTTGACACTACTGGCTATTTCCAAGTCTTGCATGGTGCTGGACCCTTAATCTTGTGTATTCCATAACCCAAATTGAACAGGTGCATCCTGCTCCATTTTTGAATCAGCAAGACACCATATTAGGTTCCTTTAAGAATGCGCCACTAAATTCATAAGTATGGCCCTTGAAGGAATAGCTCTTGCCTCAATGTATGTTATCCTTACTACTTGCTTTGACATTTTCATTGTGGGCTTACTGACTTCATGATACACTCACCTCAAGGAGCAAATCCAGTTGGCTACCCTGATACTCCCCACTGTAGATGACCACACTCTAGCCATGCTGATATTACATGGTCTGCATAACAATAGTAACTATTTAAAACTTATATCTGGGGTATGGCAACACTATGCATTAAACTGGCCTGCTCCCACAATCCTGATACCCTGGTTACAGCTTCTAAACCTTTAAATGCTTGCTGGTGACATAGAAGCCAATTCAAGTCTTATTTCCTGCAATACTAGGGTGTCTTTCCCTAAAGACCT
This sequence comes from Neoceratodus forsteri, assembly GCA_016271365.2. Taxonomy (NCBI): domain Eukaryota; kingdom Metazoa; phylum Chordata; order Ceratodontiformes; family Ceratodontidae; genus Neoceratodus; species Neoceratodus forsteri. Next base: position 1,309,875,979 of record CM057449.1, read on the forward strand.
CTGCAGGACTACCATCAGGAGCTTCAGAATAGTTCACATGAACGTAAATAGCCTGCAGCTCCAAATACATGAGCTTGAAGCCTGGCTCAGGCTTGCACTCCCAACATGATAGTCATTTCCAGATCCTAGCTTAAACCTGTTGTCCTGACCCATGAATTTGATCTCCCAGGATATGCTGTCTTCAGGAAGGACAGGATAGCTGAGAAAGGAGGGGGGTCAAACTATACATCAGGCTTTCATCAACTCCCATGAAGTCACCTTTTCTGCCCTGGATAAGGTTCCCTGTGAAGCATTTTCATGTTCCTATCCCTATCCCTGATAGGGGTAAAATCTCTTCACATTGCCTGCATCTACAATCCCCATGTGTTGCCCACCCTATTCTGTCCTCCCCAACCAGTTGCCTAGATGATCAGTCACTAGGTGAATTAATTCTATGTGGTGACCAATATTAACTGAATGTATACTGATCACCTGGGTGCAAATCAGCTTTATCAGATGTGCAGTTCTCACAGATAATTGGAGAATCCACCAGAATTAATACTGGAACTGTCAACGATTCACTTCTAAACTGGCTTCTAGTAAATTGCCCAGACAGGATCAGAGCAGCAGAAATCCTTCCAGACTTACTTAGTGATCACTCCCCAGTGTTTTTGTCTCTGGAGGAAGAATAATGCCCCCAATCCACCTCCAAAAATCATCAAGACCAGAGATCTCTCGAATTTTGATGAGACCTCCTTCCTAGCCGGCCTAAAGGAAATAAACTGAGGGCCCTAATCAGTCTCCCTAATGTTGACAGTGTCCTTGAGTTCTTCATCAATAAAAAATTACCAGTCTTATCAATAAGCATGCCCCATTAATGCAGCAAAGGGTGAAAGGCCATTATGCTAAGTGGATGGGCAGTGACCACCACAAGACCATGAGACAGAGGGACAAAGCATGGGGACAATACAAGAAAATCAGGTCTGATATCTGACTGGCATGCTTACAGGAGCTTAGAGAACACCTGTAAAGTAAATCTCAAAAGTGCCAAAAGGAGCTATCTAAAGGATCTTCAAGTCAAAAACCTATCTGACCCTAGAGTTGGGAACAGATAAATACCCTCTTAAAGGGATGGTCTAATGCAACCACTTATGAAATCAGAGTTGACGGCCAAATAATGTGTGATCCCAAAACCTTAGAGTCTGAGTTCACTAAAGTTTTCACTGACCTGGATAGGTTTAAGTCCCATTCTACTGGAAATTCCCTGCATTCCCAACACCACTTAGGGGAAGAGTACACAATGGGGGGTGAGATACTGACAACAACAAAAATGGAAAGGGACCTGGGGGTAGTCATATCAGATGAGCTAAATGTGGGCCAGCAATGTGAGAAGGCAGTAAGGAGGGCTGGGGGGATACTGGGATGCATAGGGAGAGGCATCACCAGTAGAAAACAGGAAGTTGTTGGCCCTCTGTACAGACAGTTGGTAAGACCACATATGGAGTACTGTGTACAGTTCTGGAGCCCCATCTCTGCAAAGACATAGACAGGGTGGAGGCTGTCCAGAGGAGGGCAACCAAAATGAAGCAGGGTCTGCATCAGAAGACATATGAAGAAAGACTAAAGGAACTAAAGATGTATAGCCTTGAGGAAAGGAGGAGAGGGAGGACATGATAGAAACTTTCAAATACCTCAAGGGAATCAACAGAGTCCAAGAGGGTAGCATCTTTCAGAAAACAGATGTGCAAAACAAGGGGCACAATTTTAAGATAGTGGGGGGACAGCTCAGAGGTAATGTGAGGAAGTATTTCTTCACACAGACGGTTGTGGATACATGGAACAGCCTTCCTGAGGAGGTCGTAGAGTCAAAAACAGTAGCGGAATTCAAAAATGCATGGGACAGACATAAGACAATTCTAGTGGGGGGGGTAGGAGGAAGTAGGCTGTTGGTTAACTAGGATCTGCAGCTTATCCGTTAGGTAGGGGAAATGGGTAGACTAGGTGGGCCAAGCGGTCCTTATCTGCCATCAAAGTCTATGTTTCTCTGTTTCCCCTTGCCACCATCAACCCAGATGCATTAACCCAAATTGACCAGGAAGCAGGTGCTCATGCAGCTTTGTCAGATGAAAACTGATGGTACCTCTGGCTATGTCAACCCTGAGCCATGATTCCTATGATTCATTGCACCAGTGATTGCCACGCCCCTCAAAAACCTAATAGATTTCCTCTTACAGGAAACCATTTGATCTGGTTTCTGTGAAACCAACTCATCCTAAATGTCAAAAAGACAAAACAAATGCTTTTTGACCCCAGGAAGATGGATGCAGAGAGGCAGAATCTATCAAATTTGTCTACCATAGGAGGCAGTCATCTGGAAGCAGTGAGTTCATTGATGGATGTGATCTACCTGGACTATGCAAAAGCTTTTGACTCAGTGTCTCATGATGTTTTGGTAATTACATTACAGGATTTGGGGCTAGATATAACCTTGTTGTCTTGGATAAAATCATGGCAGAGTAATAGGATGCAAAGGGTAAATATTCAGGGATTTTTGTCCAACTGAGGAAAAGTCATCAGTGGTGTGCCACAGGGTTCTATCTTGGGTCCGGTATTGTTTAGTATCTTTGTTTCAACTATGCTAGTGTCTAGCGATGCATGGCTCTGCAAATACGTGGACAACACTAAGATAGGAGCAATTGTAAATAATATTGATTCAGATTGTGCAAAAACACAAGTTAAGATTTAATGAGACAAAGTGTAAAGTTATGCATTTTGGGAGCAACAACATCAAAGCAGGATATACAATCAACAACAATGTTATATCTAGCATGGACAATGAAAAGGATCTTGGCATTATAATAACTAACACCCTAAATTTTGATAATCAGGCTAAAGAAGTTGTCAAATGAGGAAGCAGAATAGTGGGGAATGTACTGAGGAACATTAAAAGTAGAAATCAAAATGTTCTGGTACCACTATGTAAGTTACTAGTTAGACCAGTTCTAGAGCATGGAGCTCCCTCCTGTTCCCCACGAAGTGTAGGAGGCATTAAGCTGGTGGAAAGGGTACAGGGAAGAATTACTAAAAGAGCAAGTAAACAAAAAGGGAAGCCTTATGAAAGCAGGCTAGAAGATTTGGGATTATATTCCCTATTTTACAGAAAGCTCGGGTGGGGGGGATTTGTGCTATGTATATAAGACTTGGCATAATTAATTACTATGGGAATCAGCAGGATTAGCAAAAAAAAAAGAAACAAATAGGGCATCAAGACTGCATCCGTTCCAGCTGAGGAGGGAAATGTATAAAACTACCAGAAGGGGAACCTGGTTCGACCATAGGGTAGTGGATGCATGGAACACGCTACCTGAGAATGTAGTTATGGCCCTTAGTATATCATATAGGAGATCAAAACAAAACAGAATTTACCCACTAATATGTGACAAGTCTAAATATGGCTTTTTCAAGCTACCAGACTTGTAATAGCGCCTATGAACCTGTGAAATACCTAGGGATAATGATTGATCAAGATTTGACCTTTGGTGCCCATGTGGACTCTGCATCTAATCTAAAGCACTTCATCAGAAACTTGGTCTACTGTACAGGATCTTCCCCAACCTATTGAAGGATGCTTGACAAGCCATAGGAAACAGCATGCTCATGTTGGTACTCCTCTACGGAACCCCATTTTACAATCTCTACAGGCTATGGAGCAAAATAGGCTCAACTGCTTGTATAACAAGGTACGGCTCCTTGTGGCTGGAACCTCCCCAAGGGGCCATCACTGTGATGTGCTCAGCCCTCTGGGATGGCTGAAATTTGTAGCATGTATGGAGTTCCCACTGCTCTGTCTAGCCTTCAAACTGCCCAGAGTCTCTACCCCATCTAGCCTGGCAGGCATTCTCAAGCTCAAACACATGTAAGACACCTGCGCTCCACATCTAATCCATTATTAAAAATCCCACAGGCAACTTCACTGATGGCAGGTGATCCTTCTCCTTCACCACCCCATCCCTGTGGAACAATCTCTTAAGTGAAATACTGAACTGTTCCACACTTTTGTTACTTAAAAATAAGATCAAGGCATAATCCCCATGGGTAACTACTGCAGATAAAACCACTGAGATACAATTTCTTGCCCATACCTTTCAAGTTCCAGAGGCTTCTGCTGTCCTCCACGGTGAGGCATGCTTTTCAACCCCCTGTGTAATCTGAAATGTTCTGTCTTATGAAGGCTGTAACCTACTGTATTGCTGTTGCTTCTGTTTGTTATTAACCTCTGTACCATGTTTGTATATTGGATGCAAGAAATTTCAACCTACTTTCTTGACACTATGTGCAATATTCTATACAATGTATGTACAATGCATGGTAGCAATCGTTGCTTTTCCAGACCCAGTGGCTTTATGTATCATATTTACTACTATATGTATACAGAATGTAATTAATTCTGGATCGCCCCTGAAAAAGTGACAGTTTTGTCTCTGTGGGACCACTCAAAATTCAAATAAATAAATATATAATCTTTTTAAAAATAAAATGAAAGTAGCTGCCTCAGCAGTTTTTAGTAGTCTCCATCCTTGATGTCCCTCTTAAGCTGTGTGTACTCTTTTCTTTTAAATGCTTATTAAACACTATATTTTAAATACCCAGCTCTGTTGTAATTATTTTTCTGCTTGACTTATGCTTGGCTAATAATTACATGTTATGTACGAACATACAAATGTACAAAAATGCCAGCAGATACAGACCTCACGGTCTATCGAGTCTGCTTGATCGTTCAGCTAGCCCCTCACCTTGCAGCTGCCCCACCCACCCTCCCATCTTCATAATTAACCCCCTCACTGTGTCCATCCCCTCTTAAAGTCGTCTACCATTCTACAGGCTACAACCTCATCAGGCAGAGTATTCCACTTGTCCACCACCATCTCTGTGAAATACTGTCTCCTGACTTCCCTCTTGAATCATCCCTCCCTCCAATTTCAGCTGGTGCCCCTTTGTGACCCTCCCTCTTCTGGAAAATCCCTTCTGTACAATTCTTGTTTATCCCCTTTAGGTATTTAAAGGTTTTGATCATGTCCTCCAATCCCTCCTCTCCACCAGGGAATACATGTTCAGCTCACCCAGCCTCTCCTCATAGGAGTATCCCTCTAATCCCTGGATCATCTTTGTTGCCCTATGCTGTACACCCTCCAACAATCTGATGTCCTTCAGGAATGGGCACCAGAACTGCATGCAGTATTCCAGGTGAGGCCTGACCAGCAACCTGTAGAGGGGCAGGATCATCTCCCTATTTCTAGAGGAGATTCCCCATGCTGTGCACCCCAGCATCCTGTTGGCTTTTGCTGTCACCTTCCTGCATGTAGTAGTGATGTAGTGATGCTGGGTTGCATAGGGCAGGGTATCACCAGCAGAAAGAGGGAAGTGGTGTTGCCTCTGTATAGAGTGCTGGTAAGACCCACCTAGAGTACTGTGTCCCATTCTGGAGACCACACCTCCTGAAAGACATAGACAGGTAGAGGGGGTCTAGAGGAAGGCAACTAAAATGGTGCAGGGTCTGCTTTAGAAGCCCTATGAGGAGAGACTGAAGGACCTAAATATGTACACCCTGGAAGAGAGGAGGGAGAAGGGGGATATGATAGAGACCTTTAAATACCTCACAGAGGTAAATAAGGTACAGGAGAGAAATATTTTTCAGAAGAAAAGGTGCTCAAGAACAAGGGACATGCTATGAAGCTGGAGGGGGGTAGATTCAGGAGAGATGTGAGGAAGTACTTCTTCACAGAAAGTGTGGTAGATTCCAGGAACAGCCTTCCAGCGGAGGTGTTGGTGGTGAAAATAGTGGTGGGATTCAAGAATGTATGGGATAGGCACTAGGGAATCATAGTGGAAAGGAAGGAGGGAGGAAGAAAGAGCTGTAGATCAAGCAGGGTCTGCAGTAATAGTTTAAGTAGGGGAAATGGGAAGATTGGGTGGGCCAAATGGTCCTTATCTGCTGTCAAATTCTGTTTCAACATTTCTGCACTATATTTTGATATTGTACTTTGACTTGGGACTTTCTGTAAATGAGACTCGTATCTCATAGTACTTATCCTATAAATATAAATTTTAAGTAAATAAAATAAATTAATAAATAGTCATAATGAGGGGCTATGCATCAATACTAGGCTGGGTACGTGCAATTCATCTGCCTTCTCCTCTGTCCCCCACCTTGTAGAAGGCGCAGCCCTCGAGGTCCAGGGAGCGGAGGGGCTCTGAGACGCCAGCGGGTCGGCGGCACCTGTGCAGCCGACCAAGGGTTCCAGGAGGCCGGGAGAAGCAGGCAGAAGAAGGCACAGCCCTCGAGGTCCGGGGAGCGGAGGGGCTCCGAGACGCCAGCGGGTTGGCGGCACCTGTGTAGCTGACTAAGGGTTCCAGGAGGCCGGGAGAAGCAGGTAGGTTGTACTGCAAAGCTGCAAACCAATTGGAAAGTACCACAGACTGTGCCTTGCTTCCGATTGGTGCGCTTCCCATAGACTTAAACTGGGGTTTGCTGCACTATTCTGGCTGGGATTTCTGCTTTCTGTAATTTATTTTGAATTTCTCATAAAAAGTGCTGTTTTCCCTTACTTGTGCCTGGTTTATGGGCTGTTTTTCTCATGTTAAAATCAAGTGTTACAGTCTTTGAATTGCTGTGTGGCTAGACGCTAGGCTTAACCCCCCATTACCCTCCCAGTCTATTGTTTTGCAGATCCCAAGTTTTAGCACCTTGTTGCAGATTACTGCAATAAAGGTATTTACTGACTGCCTTCTCCTCTGTCCCCACCTTGTAGAAGGCGCAGCCCTCGAGGTCAGGGAGGCGGAGGGGCTCCGAGACGCCGGCGGGTCGGCGGCACCTGTGCAGCCGACCAAGGGTTCCAGGAGGCCGGGAGAAGCAGGCAGAAGGTACGGGCAAAGCCGCAAACCAATTGGAAAGCGACCGCAGACTGTGCCTTGCTTCCGATTGGTGCGCCTTCCCCATAGACTTAAACTGGGGTTTGCTGCACTATTCTGGCTGGGATTTCTGCTTTTCTGTAATTTATTTTGAATTTCTCATAAAAAGTGCTGTTTTCCCTTACTTGTGCCTGGTTTATGGGCTGTTTTTCTCTATGTTAAAATCAAGTGTTACAGTCTTTTGAATTGCTGTGTGGGCTAGACGCTTAGGCGCCTAACCCCCCCCCCCATACCCTCCCAGTCTATTGTTTTGCAGATCCCAAGTTTTAGCACCTTGTTGCAGATTACTGCAATAAAGGTACTTTACTGACTGCCTTCTCCTCTGTCCCCCACCTTGTAGAAGGCGCAGCAATCGAGATCCAAAGAGCGGAGGGGCTCCGAGACGCCAGCGGGTCGGCGGCACCTGTGCAGCCGACCAAGGGTTCCAGGAGGCCGGGAGAAGCAGGCAGAAGGTACGGGCAAAGCCGCAAACCAATCGGAAAGCGACCGCAGACTGTGCCTTGCTTCCGATTGGTGCGCCTTCCCCATAGACTTAAACTGGGGTTTGCTGCACTGTTCTGGCTGGGATTTCTGCTTTTCTGTAATTTATTTTGAATTTCTCTTAAAAAGTGCTGTTTTCCCTTACTTGTGCCTGGTTTATGGGCTGTTTTTCTCATGTTAAAATCAAGTGTTACAGTCTTTTGAATTGCTGTGTGGGCTAGACGCTTAGGCCTAACCCCCCCATACCCTCCCAGTCTATTGTTTTGCAGATCCCAAGTTTTAGCACCTTGTTGCAGATTACTGCAATAAAGGTACTTTACTGACTGCCTTCTCCTCTGTCCCCCACCTTGTAGAAGGCGCAGCCCTCGAGATCCAAAGAGCGGAGGGCTCCGAGACAGCGGTCGGCGGCACCTGTGCAGCCGACCAAGGGTTCCAGGAGGCCGGGAGAAGCAGGCAGAAGGTACGGGCAAAGCCGCAAACCAATTGGAAAGTGACCGCAGACTGTGCCTTGCTTCCGATTGGTGCGCCTTCCCCATAGACTTAAACTGGGGTTTGCTGCACTATTCTGGCTGGGATTTCTGCTTTTCTGTAATTTATTTTGAATTTCTCATAAAAAGTGCTGTTTTCTCTTACTTTGTGCCTGGTTTATGGGCTGTTTTTCTCTATGTTAAAATTAAGTGTTACAGTCTTTTGAATTGCTGTGTGGGCTAGACGCTTAGGCGCCTAACCCCCCCCCATACCCTCCCAGTCTATTGTTTTGCAGATCCCAAGTTTTAGCACCTTGTTGCAGATTACTGCAATAAAGGTACTTTACTGACTGCCTTCTCCTCTGTCCCCCACCTTGTAGAAGGCGCAGCCCTCGAGGTCCAGGGAGCGGAGGGGCTCCGAGACGCCAGCGGGTCGGCGGCACCTGTGCAGCCGACCAAGGGTTCCAGGAGGCCGGGAGAAGCAGGCAGAAAGGTACGGGCAAAGCCGCAAACCAATCGGAAAGCGACCGCAGACTGTGTCTTGCTTCCGATTGGTGCGCCTTCCCCATAGACTTAAACTGGGGTTTGCTGCACTATTCTGGCTGGGATTTCTGCTTTTCTGTAATTTATTTTGAATTTCTCATAAAAAGTGCTGTTTTCTCTTACTTTGTGCCTGGTTTATGGGCTGTTTTTCTGTATGTTAAAATCAAGTGTTACAGTCTTTTGAATTGCTGTGTGGGCTAGACGCTTAGGCGCCTAACCCCCCCCCATACCCTCCCAGTCTATTGTTTTGCAGATCCCAAGTTTTAGCACCTTGTTGCAGATTACTGCAATAAAGGTACTTTACTGACTGCCTTCTCCTCTGTCCCCCACCTTGTAGAAGGCGCAGCCCTCGAGGTCCAGGGAGCGGAGGGGCTCCGAGCCGCCAGCGGGTCGGCGGCACCTGTGCAGCCGACCAAGGGTTCCAGGAGGCCGGGAGAAGCAGGCAGAAGGTACGGGCAAAGCCACAAACCAATCGGAAAGTGACCGCAGACTGTGCCTTGCTTCCGATTGGTGCGCCTTCCCCATAGACTTAAACTGGGGTTTGCTGCACTATTCTGGCTGGGATTTCTGCTTTTCTGTAATTTATTTTGAATTTCTCATAAAAGTGCTGTTTTCCTTACTTGTGCCTGGTTTATGGGCTGTTTTTCTCTGTGTTAAAATCATGTGTTACAGTCTTTGAATTGCTGTGTGGGTAGGACGCTTAGGCGCCTAACCCCCCCCATACCCTCCCAGTCTATTGTTTTGCAGATCCCAAGTTTTAGCACCTTGTTGCAGATTACTGCAATAAAGGTACTTTACTGACTGCCTTCTCCTCTGTCCCCCACCTTGTAGAAGGTGCAGCCCTCGAGGTCCAGGGAGCGGAGGGGCTCCGAGACGCCAGCTGGTCGGCGGCACCTGTGCAGCCAACCAAGGGTTCCAGGAGGCCGGGAGAAGCAGGCAGAAGGTACGGGCAAAGCCGCAAATTTTTTGCTCGCCCCTCCCCTCTTGGTTGATTCCTTTATACACTTTCTCCCGCCATTTCTTAATCCACGCCCACATCCCTTCCCTTCCTCCCTTAACCCATACCTAATCTCCACAATGCTACTTTGCTCCCTTTTGCTCCTGAGCCTTGTATCTCACTCAATCCCTTATAATATCAATGCTATTCCCAGTGTCAAGATAAATAACTCAGTTAATACGTCCTGCCCATTTCTACCATCCACAAGGGCCAACCACGGATTCCTTATTCACCCCGAACCACGTTTGCAATGCAACCTCTGGGATATCCCACATAAGGCCACCCTAACAATTCAGCACAGCCCTGGCACCTTACTTGTATCATGGCTTTTTATTAACCACTATGCCTGTCCATTAAAATATTATGCTATGAAAAATTTTGCATCCATATATCAGGACCATCACTCAGCTCACAGCAGGCACCCAGGATTAGGAGGAAACGCTCTGACCACTCACTATCCTTGTCCCTTGGTGCCCTCCTCAAATTAATCTTCTACCTTCTGATCTGTTTTGGTACCATTGAAATAAATCCTGGCCCCACTGAAAGTATTTTTTCCCCTGCTGATCTATCCTCTATAAATGGCCTAAGCTTCCTACATATCAATGCCTGCAGCCTTTTAAAAAAATTCTCCGTAATACAGGCCTGGGTGGCACATACCCTGCCTGATTTTCTGAGTCATCTCTGAATCTTGGCTCAGACCATCGACCAAAGACAGTGTTGTAAACCTTACCAACTATCAGTTCTTCAGAGCAGATCGCCCTTCCAGGGGTGGTGGGGTGGCCATATACCATTAAGGACACCATCTCTGCTACCTGCCTCATCATCACATCCGAACCAAGGAATTTGAATGTTTATCAATCAAAATATCCCTTCCAAACTTGTCTCCATTTAAATTGATTGGCTGCTAGGCCCCTCAGCAGGCCTCAAATTACTATCTCACCTGGGGTCAATAACCAATCTAGGCCCTGAAGATACCATCATCCTTGGTGATTTGAATTTAAACTGGCTATCTAATGCATCTGCTCCATTGGTAACCTTTCTGACACCTATGGCTTTACACAGCTAATTAAAGACCCAACCAGGGTTAACCTAAAAAATTCTAGCAACAGCTCACTCCTGGATATTATGTTGGTAAACAAGCCTCACTTATATACTCATGCAGGAGTACTACCGAATGATGTAAGTGACCATTGTCCCATAGCTGGCATAAGATCTTCACCCAAACCATCCAACCCTGCTGAATTTGTCCCAAAGGTCAAAAAGAAGTTCAACATACCAGGTTACCTCCATGACCTGAGTAACACAATATATTGGCAAGATTTCTACCTTACAACCTCAGTGGAAACAGCTCTCCAGATCTTAAAGGACATTATCACTAATGCTCTAAATATTCATGCACCATTCACCAATATCAGAACTAAAGCAAGGTCCTGCCCTGGTTCACCACTGATCTTAAAACAGCCTTGCTAGCCAGAGACAAACTGTGGAAAAGGCAAGAAAACTAAGGACTCCATAGACTGGCTAAATTTCAGAAAAGCAAGAAATTCATGTACAACACAAATAAGATCTGCCAAAGCTGCCTATTATAGAGCTGAATTGGATGCCTCCTATAATAACCCAACCAGGCTCTGGGGAACTATAAAGGGTATCTTGGCCAAAACTACTCCTGCCTTAACTTGCAAACTGCTACTAAATAACACAGAAATTACGGATAAACAAGAAATTCTAAATACCTTCAATGACCACTTCACCACAGCTGGACTAGCATTTGACTCTTCACCTGCAAATCTCCTGAGATCTTCCTTGAATCTTCAATCCACCATGGGCCAAAGGCTACATCAACCTTCTCCTTCAACCCAATATCATTGAAAGAAGTGGAAGATCTCCTCTCCAATTTGGATACTTCAAAAAGTGCAGGTACAGACTTCCTGGACCCCTACTTCCTCAAGATTGCATCTCAAGTCTTATCTGCCCCTCACTCATCTCTTCAATCTTTCCTCACCACTGGATCCATTCCTCCATTTGGAAAACAGCTCAAGTAGTTCCTTTACTCAAATCTGGTGATCCCATGGATCTCAATAATTACAGGCCCATTTCCATCCTATCAGTTCTGTCCAAGATGCTCAAAAGTTAGTAAACTCACAATTAAGGGTCTACATGGATAACAATAACCTCCAAACACAGCACAATCAGGATTTAGATCAAGGCACAGCACCATTTCAGCCCTAGCCAAAGTAACCAACGACTGGCAGACTGCTATGGATAAGAAAAATAGTACCTGTGCTGTGTTCCTGGATTTGAGCAAAGCATTTGACACAGTGTATCATGAATCACTGATCCCCTCCCTTGGCTCAATAGGGTTGGATTCCCCTTCACTCAATTGGTTCAAGTGCTATCTATCAGACAGATCACAACTGGTAAAAAATGGAAACTACCTATCCACTTTAAAACCACTGCTAAGAGGTGTACCGAAGGCTCTATTCTTGGCCCCATCCTCTTTGCCATCTATATTAATAATATTGATGCTAACCTCACTCAATCAAACATCCATCTGTTTGCTGATGATACTGTGCTATATGTTAGCAATCCTTCATTGTCTAAAGCCTGTGAACTGCTACAATCTGAATTCTCCATCCTACAACACAACTTACTGGATAAAAACTACTTCTAAATGCCAAAAACAAAAGCTATGCTCTTTTCCTCACAAAGTTGCTCTGCCACTACCCCATCATCTACCACTCTACAACTAACCACCTTACTTGGAGAGAAGCCGGAATTCGTTGATAACTTCAAATATCTTGGTGTCTGGATTGATAACAAACTTGACTTTTCTGTCCATATTGAGGAGCTACTAAAGAAACTGAGACAGAGGCTTGGTTTATTTTTTAGAATAAAGCACTACCTCAACAGAGACTCCAAAAAAAGATTAATCCAGGCTTCATTCCTATCCCTCATTGACTATGCTGACTTTCTGTATGAGCACTGTTCACTCCCCCTCTTAAATAAACTGGACACCCTATACCACAGGTCCATCAGATTCATTACTGACCTTCCCTTCAGCACCCATCATTGCTCCCTTTATAAGGCAGTTAACTGGTCATCATTACAACACAGAAGAAATAGGAATGCTGCAATTTGGATATTCAAAGCCTTATCAGGCAAGCTACCTACCTACATCTCAGACTGTTTTACTCAAATCACTTCTAGGCCATACAACCTAAGGATCAGCAAAATTATCATTCTTAAGGTTCCCAATGCCTGCACCCAGCTTGGGAGGGCTGCTATCAGCTATTCACTAGCAATTGTTTGGAACTCACTCCAAAAAACCATGAAGCTAAATAACCTCCCACCCTTAATATCCTTCAAAAGATTATTCACCACCCTATTCCCAGAACTCTGCAACTGCTTCCACAAGGCCTAATTCACGGAGAATTTGTGGATGAAATCTATGTCAGGCTTCAAAGCAGGAAGGACATTTCACAACTTGTCTTTCTTGTGCACATGTCATCCTTTTAACAAAGCAGTAGTCTTTCTTCCCAACCCTAAAAGCCTGCACCTGTAATTAAAGAACGTCTTGTTTGCATACACAAAGATACCTGTTTTGAATCTGACATACAATTATAAAAGGCAATTCAGCTACAAAAGTAAAACTTTGATTTAGCTTTGTATGGTAGGGGTCTAACCTTGCATTTTCTCTGGTTCCCCCACTCCCTATCCTTATATTTGTGGGGCAGCTGCACCTTGATCCCCATTGGGGGAAGGGGGCAAGTGGCAGCCTTCATTGCTGATACCAACACTGCTAACCCATAATTGATTGGAAGGGGGTTCAGGGATGACATGTGCCCTATTCTCTTTCTCCCTGGGAGACGAGTGCCTCAATTCTGCAACATGTCTGGCAGTAATGGTGAGCCAATGCCAAACCTGAGTTTGGTGGACCCACTGAAAACTGACACTTGTTAATTTGGGTAAGGGGAGTCCAGAGTTTCTTGCCTTCTCTTTGTCTCCTTGACATTTCAACAGCATTATGTTTTGTGTGTTTTTTTACAGGGATCACTCACTGAGCATGTGCAAGCCACATGACCTGCAGTAGCCAATAAGTGAAGCTTTAAAATCATAATCTCCTTCCACTGTGCATGTCTTGGTGCCTTTTCCGGCTCTCTTTCAGCAGAGAAAGACGTGCACTGAGAAGCTTCAGTTCTTTTTTTTTTTTTTGGATAGAGTTTTTTCTCCTTCTGTCAAGCCATCATGGATATTCCCTGACCTAAGAGATATGCCCTGTTCTGGCCCTGTACTCCCCATCCTCTGGGTTCAGTTGCCACCTGATGGCTCCCACAAGTTCCCCTCCATGGGTGAGGGCTCCCGGGAGAAGGTCATCCTCACCCACAAGGCAGTCTACCAGTTGGACAGGATCCAGTGTCAGAGGTGCTAGGACCCAGGGAAGCCAGGAACCCCAGCCATCATTTAGACAGTACATGGGATTTTATTCTATTTTCTCACCGTCCTCCCTCATCCCTCCTCCCCTGACATTAGTGGAGTCCACTGATGGCACTGGACTCATGCAGCAATGTCGTGCGGAGGAAGAAAGCTCCCCTGGCCCACTACAGAAGTTGTTGTTGCCATACTGGGTGCCTAACACCTTCCCTCCCAGCCACAGTGCACTGCCGAGCGGCAGCTGCTGCAGTTTGGCATGCCTCCCAATACTGTGACTCAGGTGTGGTCGCACAGTGCATTGGGCCATCAGGCAGTCCAAGCACTTCTGTTCAATGGAAAATGGGTTGTGTTTGATTCAAATGCACCTTGAAAGTGCCAGAGAATCATTCATTATAAATAGTTAACTAGTAAACCGCAGTTAACTGTAGTTTCTGCACAGCGTGGGCCAGTAATTCATGTACTACAGCAAAGAAGAGTGCAGTCCAGTGTGTGCTTGATGCAACTTCAGCTGGTGGCAGGGCAGGGACTGTGGGTCAGCCCAACAGGGGAGCAGGACAGGATGGGGTAATTTTTGAAGGATTTAGTTTAGTTATTTTCTTACTTTACTGACTGCTCATTATGCAGAGTACAGAATCCATCTTTTTGTTTATTCTCCTGTGTGAAAGCCAGCCAGGAGCCCATTAGTCTTTGAAATGAACAGTGAGTGAAGGTGAAGCAGGGGGCCACTCTATGAGAGCTGAATGATGACTGGAAGTGTGTGTTACATCTCCCAACTCAATATCTCTAAGTGGGGTCTCTCAGTGGGGTCACTGGCCTGGGGCTGTCTCACTCACCCTTGTTGTCTCTCCTTCACCTTGTGTCATGCGGTGGTCTAATCATTGATGTACGCATTACTGTAGTGATTCAGTTGTTTGTGTAGTATCGTAATGTTAGCCGTAGTGTCACGTAGAAAAGATAAAGAAAAGAGCAGAAGTATAAAGACATACGGGGGGGGGAGGAGGTGACCTAAAGGTTCCACCATACCAGTTCAAAGCACAACTACTGCGACGGGTGGTGGTGGAAATGGTTATGGTGGGATTGGAATTAAGGGGCTGTGAGGACTAGGACTAAGTACATGATAGTATGGAAAAAGAAACCCTGAATAGTAGCCCACAGAAGTCCATTGGTTCCACTCCCACTCCAAGCAGTATGGTAAAAGGATCAGTTGAGGTCAGTGCACTCAAACTTTGTCAAAAGTGTTCTCTGACCCATTATTAGGGCCACTGGAAAATTGTGGAAATGTCTACCCAAAAATGCAGAGACTTTTTGCAGAAATTGTGGGAAAATTACGGGGGTTCGCTGTACATCCTCACTACACCCTAATAAATATTTTATTGTTGTAGCATGTATTGGTCACATAAATTGTTAGATAAATGTATTGCCATTTGTAAATGCTTTCAATATGAAGAAATGTGTTTTTTTTGAAATGCACTGCAAATGAATCATTATGTAGCACATCTTCTAAAAGTCTAAAGGCTTCTAAATCATGCAGTGCTAACTACATTTTATTTAATAATTCAGTCAGTCCATATTGAATAAATCATGAAACAACATATTTTGCCAGTTTCTAGATGTTAAATAATGAAGCCTCTTTAACAACTACTTGCTTTGTAAAAAAAAAAAAAAAAACAACAACAAAAAAACAGATAACCAGGGTGCCTAACAAAATTCTAGTAAAAACAATGTTTATTTTGTTAAAATACTTACTGTTCTTAATCAGCACTGTAAGTACATTTTAAAATCACATAATAAAAGTATTAAATTATGCCAACAGCTTTTCATTACATCATACAAATGTTTCTAATACATGGCACTTTTGTTCTACTCAGTTTGCAGTGACTTCACTTGGGTTGCAATTATTTTGTCTATTTGAAGGTAACTGTTGAAACAGGGGTGTAGCCAGGGATTTCAGATCTGCACACAAGTAGACTCACTGCTACCCCCACCTCGTTATTAGGGTGAGCTACCCCCCCCTGGTGTAGCTAGACAATATACAAATGTACACCAGGACCGTGTTGTTGCCTCATTTGACACAATAAATACAACTTTTGTATTCCATGACAGGGGTTGTTGCCATGCATGGGTAAATACAAATACCATGCATTGTTCCCTAAGACACCCACGTACCAGCCCAGAGCCTGTAAAGTTGCATTGTCCTTGGGATGCAAAGAGAGTGTTAGTGACCAGTCCTGCTAGTTTTGACTCCTATGAATAAAATTACAGAAAGGTTCAGTATTTTCTTTGTTAGTTTTCTTGGAAAAAAGAACCAGTTCAGAGCCTATTTGCTACCCTCCTTAAATAAAAGTGCACACCATGGAGTGCTTGATGTATGCCTGCCTACACCCATGTGTTGAAATATGCTGTGGGATTCAAACTCCAAGTCTGGTCTGCTGGATATCACCAGATTTGCAGCTCAGAGCCTTAGACCACTGTGCTATACTGCCTCCTAACTTTGCATCTGATCAAGGTTGTCACACACCTCCAGAGCTCCAAACATTCATCACATAAGGTAAGAAACATTTACAATCCCTAAGTCAGATTTCACAGAATAAGGCATGAATATTACTGTATGCTCAGATTCTCAGAGCAATTCTGATATCATATAGCACTACATCTATAACAACATCGGAAACTTTATAACAATAGCCTCCAAGAGCAGATTAAAGACTTAGCACTGTACTACTAATGCATATCAATCGAAGTCTACTGAAACAGACCTAACCTTACAAACTTGCAAACCAAGAACTGCTGGATTGGTATAAAAGTTTTGTCTATAAAACATAGGGTGCTATTCTAAGTGAGCATATCTTAATTGTTGCCAAGCACACTCTATATCAGCATTTCACTTTTGGAATCCCTACCAGTGATCCAAAATGACCCTACCTACGCTCGATGCGACCATTTCTCCCACTATAGGAGCAAATGTGGAGGGGAATGCTGACACAGCATCTTACATGCTACTAATCTTACCAGGATCACAGAGTGCTCTGGTCACCTCTTCAAGCAGTCCCAGACTCTTCAATACCTCACAACTCTCCTGGGTATCTGGCACAAGTAACTAGTGCTCTGGAAATCCCTGGCCCAGTGGTCCCAGACATCTACCTAAAGCATGCAGCACAAACATTCCCACAAGAAGGGTCTGCTCTACTCATGCTACATTACTTCAGTGCTACAGGACTACTACAGACCCAAGATGGAGCCTACATAATGTTTTTTTATGGCTCTCACCCAGTAGTGTCTTCCTCTGCCTTCTCCTTCCTTCATTCCTGCTGGAAATCTCGTGCAACAGTTATCCTAGCACACCCATTGGCTGGTTGCTCTCACGAGACATATTGGCCTTGTTAATGTCTTGACATCAGCCCCATTGGGTGATTGAGACGATTTCCCTCTCGCTCATTATGGCACTGTTAAAGCTTCTGCTACCTCACACTGATAAACAAATACTAAAAAAACAAATTTAGCGATCCCACAGATACTCACACCCCATTACAGTTACCGTTTTTAAGGTGACATTGCCTCTCACTTAGTATGCAGCTGTTCTGAGGTGCCTAAGCCATCCCTCTCTTAAAGAGACACAGTCCTCTCCTACACAGTCTACACCATGCTACTCTAACTGTGTCATATATATATAGCAACATATTGTTTTGGCTATTGCCTGCTTCCCTCATTATTGCTTCATCTTTACCCTACATCTCAATCCTGTTCTCCCATGCCTCTTTACAGTTCTGGCACCCCTCCCCTATGTCACTATCTTGATTGTTCTTCAAGTATACAGTCCTAATTACATAGAAATCACTGATGCAATGTCTCAGATTATCCCCTCTTTGCCCTACAGATAATAATACATAAAACAAAAAGCTGCAGAGAATGCAATGTCCCCATCACACACCAGCAGCTAGGACGACTTTGTGCATCTTGCACCAAAGACTCCACCAACCACATTGAAGTGCAAGACCCATCCACTTCTCCTCAACCTCAACATGCAGACCCTCAATCAGACACTACTAAAGCCCTGTTACAAAACAATCAGCTAATGCAGGCTCAGCAGGAAGTACTCACAGCAGTGCTCCAGCAACTGACTGAATTGTCTAGACAACAGTCAGTCAAACCCCCTCCAACAAAGAAAAGGGCCACCGCTAACCTCTCCTTACCATTACCCATCACCAATGCCTCACTGCTGCACTGTGAACCAGGGGACACCTCTGATGAAGAAGAGGGAGAACTATACAATGATCCACAAACACTCACAGCAAAATGGTGTTTCCCAGACCAGATCCCATCATTAGTATGCCATATCATGGAAACAGTGGACTTCGACACTGTGTCTCCCACTCCCACTTCAAAACTCCAACCATCCTTACAACTGCAGGCCAAGCAAGCAGACGTCTTTCTCATCTGTGAGGCCATCAAGGAAATGATACAGAAAGAATGGTCCTTTTCTGAACCAGCCAGGATTCCAGAACGCAAATCATGGGATAAAATGTACCTACTTGAAGCGGACAAGCTAACCTTATGGTGCACACCTCCACTAGTGGACCCACAAATAGCCGCCTTAAACAAAAGGACCGTACTACTCATGGATTCCGCCTCTGGATTAAGAGACCCCATAGACAGAAAACTGGAAGATAACCTCAAAAAGAATGCGGAATTAGCAGGGCTGGTGAGTAGAGCTGCTACAACAGCTATCTACGCGACGAGAGCACAGTTAACCTGGCTACAGTAACTTCAAAAGACCATTCCTGCAAAGTCACCCGAATCTACTCTCCTAGATAACGCCATATTATCCACTAAATATTTAGCAGATATGGCAGTTGACTCACTTAAAATAAATGCCAGATCTGCGGCGATCACCAACAGGGCCCGCAGATCACTATGGATGAAATTATGGGATGCAGACAAAGAGTCAAAAGCAACCCTACAAAGGTTACCGTTCAAAGGCAACATGATATTTGGCGATGGCCTAGACAAATATCTCAAGGGCAAGGAAGAGGGTAAGGCATTACACAGAGACCAAGCCAGATCAGCCTACTTACCCATCAGACCGAGGAGCAGATCTTACTCCTTTCGAGATAAGAAAAGAGGGATTCCCATGTTCCAGGGCAATACTCACAAACAAAATTATACCACCCCTTACCAATACAACAGAGGCAGAGGATCCACACACAGAGGCAGGGGAAACTACAATCGTAGACACAACTCCCGCCCCGACTATGCATACCCTCTTCCAAATCATACAGTACCAGTGGGCGCCAGACTCACACAATTCTTTCCCCAGTGGCAACATTCCACGACGGACAAGTTGGTATTAGAAATAATACAACTAGGCTACGCAATAGAATTCACACACATTTCTATACTCAACAGAATGATACCATCCCCAATATCCAGCCAGAAAGCCTCGCCAGCCCAAGTCCAAGCCACTCTAAATGATCTATGCGCAAACAATGCAATAGCTCCAGTGCCACATCATGAAAAAGGACAAGGAATATACTCAATATTCTTTATGGTGCTAAAAAAGACAGGAGGCGTACGTCCCGTGTCGGATCTCAAATTCATCAACAAATCTGTGAGATACACTCCATTCAAAATGGAGACCATCAGGTCCACACTGAGTGCCCTCAGACAGGGAGACTTCCTCACATCAATAGATCTGAAGGACGCCTTCCTCCACATCCCTATAAGACCAAACCACTATCGGTTCTTAAGATTCTGCATTATGAACCAACATTTCCAATACCAAGTACTACCTTTCGGACTAGCCTCAGCACCAAGAGTATTTACAAAGGTTTCCATAGTACTGGCAGCCAAACTCAGAGAGAAGGGAATACATGTCATCCCATACCTAAATGACTGGCTCATCAGAACAAGATCACAACAGCAGTCCGTACGGGAAAAAAAATAGTGATAGATTACTTACAACAACACAGCTGGGTGATCAATCACACAAAGAGCAGTCTAAACCCCAGTCACTCCATCGAGCACCTAGGCACGTTCATAAACTCACACAAGGGCCTAGTATTCCCATCGGAGTCCAGAATCCTGTCCATCATATCGACAGCCAGCAAACTACAGAAATCTCAATGAACAACTCTTAAGTGGTAGGTTTTATGTCCTCCGTCATAGACACCGTGTCCTGGGCAAGATGGCACTCCAGAACGCTCATGGACTTTCTTTTAACCCAGGGACCCATGTACGATATCAACTTATTAAACACGGTCATTTTACCAACCAAGGTAAAATCAAGCCTCACATGGTGGACAAACAGGCACAACCTCTCACAGGGCATGACCCTAGATACTTTGCCATACATCACAATAGAGACGGATGCCAGCCTATCCAGCTGGGGAGCAGTAACAGGAAAAAACAGTGCACAAGGAAAATGGACAATAGCAGAAACAAAATTACCAATAAATGTTCTGGAGATGAAGGCAGTCTTCAGGGCTCTGCTACACTTTGCTCACCTCTTAAACCAAAAGCACGTACAGATAAGGTCAGTCAATCAAGTAACAGTAGCTTACATAAACAAGCAAGGGGGCACAAAGAGCAAAGCAATGATGAAACAAACAGCAAAGATCATGACTTGGGCACACCGCCACCTGAAATCAATAACAGCCATTCACCTAGCCGGCAAACTCAACACTACAACAGACTGGCTGAGTCGCCAAATGATCCACCCGGGGGAATGGAAACTACATCCACAAGTCTTTCTCCAAATTGACTGCAGGTGGGGCCCAATCCAAATAGATCTAATGGCATCACACAAGAACTACCAATGCAACAAATATTGGTCATGGTTCTGGGACCACAAAGCCATGGGAGTGGACTCTCTCTCTGCCACATGGACTTTTCAGGTGGCTTACATCTTCCCACCCATTCTTCTGATAGCTCAAGTTCTCAGGAAGATAAGCACGTCGAGAGCACGAGTGATCCTGGTGGCACT
The DNA here is from genome assembly GCA_016271365.2 of Neoceratodus forsteri. NCBI lineage: Eukaryota > Metazoa > Chordata > Ceratodontiformes > Ceratodontidae > Neoceratodus > Neoceratodus forsteri. Next base: position 1,309,896,824 of record CM057449.1, read on the forward strand.
ACACTGGCCAAGAAGAGCTTGGTTTGCAACCATAGTATCAATGGCTCTAACAGACCCATGGAAACTACCATCTCGTCAGGATCTACTCTCACAAGGCCCCATCCTGCATCCAAACCCACAATGTCTACAACTGATGGCATGGCTCCTGAAAGGGAGAGACTGCTGAAGGCAGGATACCACCCTTCCGTCATTTGAACCATGGCCTCATCATGCAAACAATCCACAATTAACACCTACCAATGACATTGGGACATTTTCAACAAGTGGTGCAAACACCACAACATAGACACACTTACATGTACCATTCCCCACATACTACTATTTCTTCAGGAGGTTCTGCAATGGGGCCTATTACCTGCATCTCTAAAAGTACAAGTAGCAGCCATAGGGGCAGCCAGGGGCCCGATACAGGGTACCACTCCAGGAATGCACCAAAACATTGTACGCTTCCTGAAGGCCGCAACCAATTTACTCCCTGTCAACAAACCAGTCCTACCCCCGTGGGATCTAACTATCGTCCTGACAGCCATGACTAAGCCACCATTTGAACCCATAGAATCCATTCCCATTAAGTGGTTACAACTAAAGACTGTTTTCCTAACAGCCATCGCATCCGCCAGACTAATAGGAGAACTACAAACTCTTTCACACAAAGAACCATTTTTACAGTTCTTCATGGATAGAATCTCCATGCGTCTAATCGCATCCTTCAGACCCAAAATAGCTTTGCAGTTCCACACATCCCAAACCATCGAGATTCCCGCAGAACTGTCTCAAGCAGACATACAGGCGGATCCCCATCTGTGAATGCTAGGGATGAGAAGGATCCTCTCTCCCTACATCACAAGAACACTAGACATTCGGAAAACAGACAGACTCTTTATCATAGTGCAAGGCAGTAGAAAAGGACTAGCCACCTCTAAATCATCCATTGCAGCATACCTAAGGTCCGCTATATCAGAGGCCTACAAAGCCACAAATACTCTCGTACCATCTGACCTCAGGGCTCATTCGACTAGGGTAATCGCAACGTCATGGGCAGAAAGGAACATGGCCACCGCAGAAGAAATCTGTTGCGCAGCAACATGGTCTACAATTCATACCTTCACCAGACATTATAGAATGGACGTGTCCCAAGACAACAAAACTTACTTCACAAGGGTGGTGCTTCTAGCTGCCTGCACAGACCACAGCTACTCTGACACGTCTAACCCACCCTGTGTTTAATCACTGCTTTTGAACAACCCATGATATCAGGATTTTTGGAGTGCCTCAGAGATCATCCCCCACAATGGTAGTTTACTCACCTGGTAAAGGTGATTGTGAAGGAATGAATCTCTGAGGCACTTCACACCCTCTCTTCTTAGATGCGTATTCTACTAGACTGTCTAAAGACTCACAATGAACAGGGTATCTTCTATAAAATTGATATGCACCTCACGCTATGTAAATTGTACAGAATAGAACAATTAAATACAATGAATTAAGACTACATCACACTAATCATTACAGTGTTTATTTCAGAGTATAAATTAAGGGGGGGAGGTTTCCCTAACACATTTCATTTCAGAGACAGCTTTGGAAGACCTTGAACTGACTAGAAAGCAGCAGTGACCCGCACAAGGGGGTTGGATTTACTTTAGGTCACATGTGCCTCAAGACAACCTATCAGGTGTATACAACCCATGATGTCAGGATTTGTGGACTGCCTCAGAGATTCATTCCCCCACAATCACCTTTACCAGGTGAGTAAACTACCATTCAAAAGCAAGCATTGTGGTCAATGCTTCATTTAGGCAAATGGGGCACTTTGCACCTCTTCTCACACCTGTTGTTTCAGTTTCTGTGTCTGCAAAAAGTTCTTTGATAGTCTGCTTTCACACAGATTTTAAGTGCTCCTGTCTACATGTGCATGGCCAGAGGATTTTGAAACCAAAGCTGGGAAGTGAATCACATGAAAGTAATCACATTGGACCCCTTCTCACCTCACACTGTATTGTTTTGGTCAAATCCAAGTCTATGTACTAAATTGTTAGCATACCTGAGTAGCTTTCCTTGAGAATTTAAATATTTTTATACAATGTCAGTCAAAAATTCAATAAATAGAAGAAACTGCAAGATATTGCAGATTTTGTATGGAGAAGGGTGAAAATTGCAGAAATTGCAGAAAAATTGTGGGTGCAATTTTCCAGTGGCCCTGCCCATTATTTAGAAAGTGAACAACATGGCATTCTCCTCACAGTGGGGCTCTTTCCACACACAATTTAGTGTCCAACTACAATCAGCCAGGATCAGGCCTGGCAGCCATTATCACGTCTAGATATGGCTAGGTAGCAAAGTAGTGAAGTAGCACCCACTGTCCCTTGAGCCAGCAAGTAGCAGCTGTTTTAGCCTAATCTAAGCTTTAAAGAGGAACATTTTACATTTATAGGGGCAAGTTCTACTCCCGCGACAAAACTGCTGCCCTATTAAAAGAATTCTAGATCCACCTCTGTCAGTGACTGCCCAACTAGCAATGATAGTGAGTTAATAAAATAACGAACCACACTACCAGAGTCATCTCAAGGTCATGGATTCTAACCCCACATTAGTCACATTAAGAATACCCATTACTATCACTGTAGTGTAGTACAAGGGGGTGCTGTACTGTTAAAGAGCAGTGGATGTCTTCGGAAAAACTTTGAAAAACATAATAGTTGAACACATTGAGCTTGTGTTTCATATGTCTTCTGTGTATTTCTCCACTCCATTATTTATTACTGAAGAAATTCCCACAGAAACAAGATCTGTATCCTTTAGAGTTAATCTGCCTCTATAGCTTACTCCCTACTTGAAATCATAATGCTCTGTTGTGACAACGCAGTCTGTTGCTGTGGTTATTACTGCGATGTCACAAGCAGAGTATTATGACATCAGGGTGGGAAGATGCATTAGGAGCTGATGAGACCTCTGGGAACAACTCTCTTGTTTTCATGCATATGACCTCAGTAATAAATAATGGAAATAAGAAGTACAGAGCTAATGAGAAATGTGAGCTGCCTTGCCTCCAAATATTATGTTTTTCAAAGCTCTTCTCAAGGCGTCAGTGGCTCTTTAAAGTACCAGTCTTCACATGAGACATTAAATCAAGGTCTCTTCTGCCCATCTCTGGTCACTGTCCAGGTGGAAGCTAAAGATCCAATGGCACTCATTGAAGAAGAGTAGGGAAATTTCATTTGCAGGAAATTCATGAGCAAATGCATCACAAAGTCAGGTCAACATAATTTCAACAAAAATAAGCAGACAAAAACTTTTCCATAAGCACTCAAACCAAAATCTCTCACTTCTGCCTTCTTCTCCCTCATATCCATGACAATTTTTTCCATAGCTCACATTTTTTTTGGCAGAGAAAAAGTGAAATATTATTTTTGATGGACAGCATGTAGATTTTTTTTGCAAAGTAGAATTTTTATTTTCCATATTTAACATAAATATAGGGCAGGATATTTAGACAGAAAACATATAGTGACTGACTAATTATTGCTTCCAGTTCAGTATAGATAATAACTTTTTATTGTAATACAAAACTGCATCTTACTTGCCTAAGAAACATTTTTTATTATTGAGAACCAAACTTTTACGGTGGTAGGATTATATCTAGACCACTCTTGCTTGTAAATTCCTATGATCAGTTCTTTGTAATGTACAAAATAATCGTCCTTCCACTTTTTTTGCCACAAAGTCACAGAAATCCTTCATAAAAAGACATTCTGTTAAAAGATGATGGTGGAATTTGATCATTCTCTGACAATATCTCTGAGACAAAAACTTTCCTCCATGCTTTTATGTTTATTGTTTGTTTCCTTTAACTACTACCCTTCTATGAAACCCCTACCACAGAATGTCCCACATCTTGGGTGAAACCCTGTGGTCTTTTAATAGCTTAAGTACATCAGCTGTTCTTTCCACTGGGCAGTCTTTAAGGTCCACAGTGATGGAGAACTTGGACTCTAGTATGTACCGGTAAATACCTTTTATATCATTATAGTGCATGGTGGAATGCTATTGTATATGGAGATCCATACACCATGAAAAGTCATTCTGCTGCAGTAATGATGTAGCTACTAACGCAGAACGACTTTTCTTTTTGCGTTAGTAGCTATGTCATAAGTGCCACCAGCAGTGCCATTTATTGATTAGTTGGATGTTCAACCATCGCACGCATCAGCTGGCTGTCAGGTGGAAGACACTGACTTGTTTAAACTGCAGAAAGTAAACAAGTGTATATTTGGTGACCATACAATATGTTGAAAAGTGTATGGTAGCCCAAATACACAACATCGCTATTCTTAAACCTCATAGTCACCATGACATTAAAGGACCTCTTGAGCTTTGTTCTCAAGGTCCTTGAATCATAGTAACCACTCGGTGTAAGAATAGTATTGCTGTGTATGGGCTACCATACACTATCCTATATGTTATGTAAAAGGTGTATCAATACCCTTCCCCCATTTCTGAATCTTTGACAAAGTATTACTTAAATATGATGCAAGAATGTTTACCAAAGAACTCATTATCAGCCTACTGAAGCTCCCCCATTTCCTATCCATTTATCAAAGGTTTTATCCAGTTTGGCACCCCTTCCTTCTATACTGTGGTTGTATTCTGCAAGACTAGGGCTAAATTACTAGTAAGAAAAACACTAAAAATAGCGGGTTGATCATATTGTATTTAACCCCCACCCCTTCTTAATAGGTAAGTACTTAATGTTTAATTTCACTGGGTTTAGTCTTCTACCCCATACAAGTTAAAAAAAATAAGCTGAATATACTTGTTTCATTACTTAACAGGAAAGAGTACACATAGTTCAGAAACAAAAGAAAAACTGGCAGTAATTTACTGTATTTTTTTTTTGCTATGTATACATGCTTCTTTTTAGACATGTTCCATCTTTTCCATCTTTCTGCCTTAGATTTACCTAATTTATTTTCTTTTACCAGTTATATCCAACCATACCCCCCTCTCCCAAACTAAACTTCAAGTATCTTTATAGGGTCCTGAAAAACTGGCATTTCTGCCAAACTCGTAATATTGGGTGCCACCAAAGGGTTTAAAGCCACAGCAATACTTTTATCTGCTTTAATCTTTGCTCTTGATTCCTGGGAAAAGACTTCTAGCTGTTAAAAAGTCAGCCAGTCTGCATCAGTTTTTATTCCTAACCAACAGACACTGCATTTTCATATGCCAACACAGGCAGCAGTGCTCCAATGTTAGCATGTAAGAGCAGTTTACCCACCTGTTTGAAATATGGTGAGTAAAACAAAATGTGAATGCGTACAAGAGCTTTCCCCTTCCCCTTCCTCGCCCTCGGATTCCTATGATTCCCCCTTTACATCCCATCCCCCTCAATAAAGGATCAAGACATATATATATATATATATATATATATATATATAGATAGATATAGATATCTATAATCTATCTCTCTCTCTCTCTCTCTCTCTCTCTCTATATATATATATATTTATTTCAATTGTCTTAACTGGGTAAGCTCACTGGTCCCAAAGGTCCCTTTTCCAGGGGTGGCCCGAAATTAGTTACACACAGTCCGACTGGATATTTGGCAAATTACAGAGAAACAGGGCAATTGCAGGAACAAACAGGCTTTTCAAAGTGCATTACATTTCAGAGGTACATACTATTTCTAGAGACATATTATTTACATATTACACTAGGCAGAAGGTGATTACAGACAAAGACAGATTGTTAACACAAGCAACTAAGATTTAAGGAAAGAAGCAGTTGGCCCCAATGGAGTGATTTGGCACAATTCACCTTACAGTATGGTGCATTTGGGCAGCAGCATTACAGCCCGGGCAGGTTAGACTGCATAGTGTCTCTTGGCTGTTGTTGTGAACACGTGCAGAGGCTGTTTTCCAGCAGGTGCACTTCGAGCCCTTTTCTGAATGTATCCAGTGAACTGGCAGTCTGTAGATGATCAGGAAGGTCATTCCATAACATTGGAGCTGTATGGGAGAATGACTTGCTACCTGTTACTGTCCTTGCTGTAGGAACCTCCAGAAGCTTTCTGTTAGCATTATGGAGCAGGCTACCTGTGCACTTGGGAACCAACAGACTGACAAGTCCTGTCAAGGGAGAGTCACTTGTGATTTTGTACACAGCGCACAGAAGTGGGTACTGGAGCTGATGTTTAAGGGGTGGCCAGTGTAGTAAATCAAGTATCTCACAGTGGTGGCTCCTTGGGGGTGGGGGGAGTTAGTTGCAAAATGGGCAGCCTTGTTGTAAAGTATCTGCATCCCCCTGAGTTCCACATCTGAGAGTGACTGCAGGACTGGAGCAGCATATATATATATATTGCAAAATACTTTGTTATTGCATCAGTTAGGGTGTTTACTAAAGGGAAAAAAGCAGGGAAATGATGTGTTAGGGTTTCCAACAACCCTAACACCCCACCCCCACCCTACAGACACCGACAGGTATCGGGGTGGAGGTGCCTTGGGGCCATGGACCCTAATGCTTACCCCGTTCCATAAGTGAATAAGCTCAGATGGGTACAGTATACAAGAATGCGATGAGCTTTAGGGTCCATGACCCCAAGGCACACCCCCAATGCCTGTCAGTGTCTGCAAGGTGGGGGTGGGGCATTAGGGTTGGAAACCCTAATGCCTTATTTCCCTGCTTTTGTTGCTTTAGTAAACACCCTAACTGATGCATTAACAATGTTTTTTTGCAATGAATTTCCTTACTTTTTTCAGCTAGTGTACTTGTATCCTTATTTCCCTGTGGGAGTGTAGGGCCCTCTGGGTCCTGGGTGCACAGTATTTTGCAACAAATATATATATATATTCATTGCAAAAAGCTGTGCAACTCTTGATATCTCATGAGTGCCAAAGGCACAAGTGAGATATCCAGAGCTCACGATGCAGGAGTGGCAATATTTGCCATAGCACACAATCTGTACATCATGTATTCGATTTATGCAATAGGGCTAGGAGTTTCAGAAGTATTGTTATGTTGTCTTGTGTTCTGTTCCTGTTTATGTGTTTGCTCATTCTGTGTATGAATTTTTCTGAATGGGCTGGCAGTGTTATAAACTCTGGGAAACAGATGAGTGTGTTTTGCAATGCTAAATGAGTTAGTTTTAGGTAGGAGTGAGAAAAAGGCTATTTTGTGAAGCTGTATTCTTAAGAAGTCTGGCTGCAGTCAAGCTGAGAGTATCACAGTAATAGTAATGGGCTGAGATTCAGAGTGTCAGAACAGCTGAGGCTGTTTTTAGTGGTAATTGAGTTAGCTGCAGTGAGGAACAGAGTGTTCTGTGAAGCTGTGTTCTTTAGAATTCTGGCTGCAGTCAAGCTGAGAGTATCACAGCAATGAGCTGGAAGTTAGAGTGGGGAATAGGTGAGTTTTGTAATGCTAACTGAGTTAGCTGCAGGCAGCAGTGATACCTCTCATGTAGTTCTGCATTTGTGTCTATGGTAACAGCACAGGTATTTCTTGCATGCTGAGGGGAAAGCTGCCTACAGTGATATCAGTGACCTTTGTGTGACCTGTGTGTGTAAATGCTGATATCATCACAAGTAGAGCAGAGGGTAAAAATATCACGCTGCAGTGGATGATACATTGTTTTATCTCACTCATCTATCACTCACCCCTATTGAATATACATATATATATATATATATATATATATATATATATATATATACATACATGTACGTGTGTGTGTATAAAAATATGGTATCCAGTGATGATAGCGACTGTAAATAGGCAACTGTTAAAAAAGTGAGTCATTTATAGCGCTGTCCTGTTGGGCTACCCTGTAAGGGTAGTGACTCTATGTGACTGCAGCTGTAGTGGAGGATGACCAGAAGGGGAGGGATGGGGAGGGATAGGGAAGAGGGTTTGTGTGGGGTAGTGTGCCCACTGCAGCTGAGCTAACCATGTGGTGTGGTGGTGGGGATGGCTAGCTGTGGTGCAGCAGATACTGGGTTCAGGGCTGGGGACCAGGGAGAGAAAATTTGGCTGCTGCCATGTTTTTTTTTTTATTTCAGCATGTCGCTCCCTCCCCAACATGCACTCTCCTGGAGTTAGTAATCTTTAATCGGTGGGGTGGGCCCACATAAACACTTAGTTTACTTGCTGGATGTCTGTTTGCTGGCATGTATATATCGCCAATTTGCTTTTCGGTGATATACACTTGCCATAACAGCGATTGCTATTTTGTGATTGCTGTTATGACATGGAACCATATAATATATTAATCGCAATAAACTTTATTAATGTACCAGTTAGGGTTAAACTGACAAAGGTAGGGAAATGTGGTGTTAGGTTTCTCAACCCTAACACCCCACCTCTGCCCTGCAGGCAGCAACAGGAAAAAACATTACAATTTCACCTCTCCTGCATCTTCATAGCACAGTGACAAAAGCATGGAAATAGGCTGTTGGTTAACTAGAATCTGCAGCTTATCCAGTAGGTAGGGAAATGGGCAGACTGGGTGGGCCAAGTGGTCCTTATCTGCCGTCAAAGTCTATGTTTCTATGTGGTGTTAAGGTTACCACCCCTACCACCCCCACCCCCCTCCACACACCATCAGATGTCGAGGTATGCCATGGGGTCATCAAGCCTAACTCTCACCCCATTCTGCTATACTCTAGCACGTCAGCTTGCTTACACATGGAATGCAGTGAGAGTTGGGCCTGATGATCCTGTGGCACACCTGACATGTGATGGTGTGTGGAGGGTGGGTGGGTGGTGGGGTGGTAACCCTAACACCACATTTCCATGCTTTTGTTGCTGTGCTGTTAACCCTAACTGATGCATTAACAGAGTTTTTTTGCAATGAATATATATAATGGGTAGGAATAATCAATGAAAAATCAGGGACCCTGGATAAAATACGCCACATGACTGTGCATTATCCCACAATGACTGCACACACCCCCCACATCGACCGCATGCCTGCACTACTTTCCCTCCCTCAGAACCTTCTTACTAGCCACCTAGACAAGAGCATCACTCCACACCTGGCTGGCAGGAATACTGAACGAATATTTCTGCTCAGTATTCACAAAAGAGGAGGGGGAAGTGCCTAATCCAATTAACAGAAGCCCTCTTGATAGGGGGGTCGATCCCAGTCCTTTCACAGAAGAAAGGGTTCTGCAAGAACTCCTAAAACAGAAGGTGGACAAAGCAATGGGTCCTGATGGAATTCACCCCAGAATTCTAAAAGAATTAAGTGAGGAACTAGTGAAACCACTGGCTACTCTTTTTAATAAATCATGGGAGGATGGTGTGGTACCGAAGACTGGAGGAAGGCGGATGTGATTCCCTTCACAAAGTGGGACCAAGACAGAGCAGAAACTACAGACCTGTCAGTCTGACCCTGTGGTAGGAAAGAATAGTTGAGTACCTAGAGGCCAGTGGAGCACAGAACCCAAGGCAGTATGGGTTCACAGCGGGAAGGTCATGTCAGACGAATCTAATAGATTTCTTTGACTGGGTGACCAAAGTAGTAGACCAGGGAGGGGCTATGGACATGGCCTACCTAGACTTTAGCAAGGTATTTGACACAGTCCCACAGAAAAGAGTAATAGTCAAATTAACCAGCCTGGGAGTGGGACCCAGGGTGGTAGCCTGGGTAAAACATTGGCTGGACAACAGGACACAGAAAGTAATTGTAAATGGAGTCCACTCTGAAGAAAGGGGGGTTACTAGTGGGGTACCGCAGGGTTCAGTGTTTGGTCCAGTCCTTTTTAATGTCTTCATCAGTGACATTGCAGAGGGACTGGAAGGAAAAGTGTGCCTTTTTGCAGATGTCACAAAGATCTGCAACAGGGTTGATACACAAGGAGGCGTGGAAAGGATGAAACGGGACTTGGCAAGGTTGGAGGAATGGTCAGAAGTATGGCAGCTAGGATTCAATGCAAAGAAGTGCAAAATAATGCACCTGGGAAACAAGAACCCAGGGGAAGAATACACAGTGGGTGGGAGGTAGTAACAACAACAAAAAAGGAAAGGGACCTGGGGGTAATCATAGCAGATGACCTTAAGGTTAGCAAGCAATGTGAGAAGGCAGTAGGGAGGACTGGGGGTATAGGGAGAGGCATCATCAGCAGAAAACAGGAAGTTGTTATCCTTCTGTACAGACAGTTGGTGAGACCCCATCTGGAGTACTGTGTCCAGTTCTGGAGACCCCATCTCCGCAAGGACATAGACAGGATAGAGGGAGTCCAGAGGAGGGCAACTAAAATGGTGCAGGGTCTGCAAGAGAAGCCGTATGAGGAGAGACTAAAGGAGCTTAATATTTATACCCTTGAGGAAAGAAGGGAGAGGGGGGACATGATAGAAACTTTTAAGTACCTCAGTGGAATCAACAAAGTCCAAGAGGGTAGCATCTTTCAGAAAAAGAGACTTGCAAGAACAAGGGACACAATTTAAAGATAGAAGGAGGGAGTTCAGGGGCAATGTGAGGAAGTATTTTTTCACAGAGAGGGTAGGGATGCATGGAACAGCCTTCCTGAGGAGGTTGTGGGGTCTAAAACTGTGGGAGAATTCAAGAATGCATGGGACAGACATAAGGCAATTCTTGTGGGGGGTAGGAATAAATAGGCTGTTGGTTAACTAGGATCTGCGGCCTATCCTGTAGGTAGGGAAATGGGCAGACTAGATGGGCCTAGCGGTCCTTATCTGCCATCAAAGTCTATGTTTCTATGTTTCTATGTAAACACGCACACACACAAACACACACACACACACACACACACACACCTGGTAAACAGAGGCTGCCATAGCCATAACCCATAACCAAGGAAATCTATGTCACTGTCCCACACTGCAGACAGTTATCTGGTTGATTCTGCCATGATTTTGATAGTTTAAACGTGATTAAAAAAATTGTTTGGTTGATCCTACCATTTCTGTACTGTTTCAGCTGTAATGACCTTCACTTTTGTCTTGCACAGTAGTGCAGCTGAGTGTCGTTCATTCTAATAAAAAAAAATGCTGGCAAAGCTTTATAATAAGCAGCGTTTTGTACAAAAGGATTGAAACTGTGCAGTTTTAAACTGACTTCTGTTACTTTTATGTGAAAAAAAGGTGCCGAATGTAGAGTGAAGAGTGTGAGTGAGTCTGTGGCTCCAGAAGAGTAGACACAAGTGTGAGTAACAGTTACCATAGCAACAGTCGCTCAGGCTTGCATCTACACTTCTGAAGCCATTGACTCGGTCACTTTCCTTGCTCTACATTCGGTGGCTTTTTTTTTAGACAAAAGTAATTAAAGTCACTTTAAAACTACACATCCTTCATCCTTCTGTACAAAACCTTACTCATTATAAAGCTTTGCCAGCATTTGTTTTTTCCTGGAATGAACACCGCTTGGTCACGTTACAGTGTAAGATGAATGTGGAAGTTATTACAGCTGAAACAGTATAAAAAAGGCAGGATAAACCAGAAAAGTTTTTTTTATCATCACTTTTAAAGAGCAACTTTCTACTGCTGCCCCCGCCCCCAACAATAAAGCTTACACTGCCCCAAGTGGACTACAATACAAATTTTCATTTATTTTTGCCAGTGTTAAAAAATCCAAGGGATTATATTTTCCTTCATGGAGTTGAAAGCCAAAACACTGCAGCATCTTTATACTGAGTCATGCCCCCACGCTAGTACTGTACATTTTGTGATGTCAGTAAATGGAGATCATGGTGGCATGCTCCATAGAGTAGAATAAGGATTTTTTACGGTTCCGGTTATACAAATCAAGGGCACCGCTTGACTAACAATGTCCCTGTTAGTTGAGCAGAGGCCTTAATCAGAACTATAAATTGTAATAAAAAGCATAAAAAAAGTTTCCCTATTCTACTCTGTGAAGCGCGACTCTGCGCTCTCCATTTACTAACATCAAAAAATGTGCTCGTGCAGAGGGTGCCTCACAATAAGGAAGCAGTGTTTTGGCTTTCGGCTCCACAGAAGGAAATACGATCCCTTGGATTTTTTAATACAGGCAGAAATATATGAAATTTTTTATTGCAGTCCACTTGGGGCCATGTAAGCTTTATAATACTGTTGTGGGGGGGGGGGCAGCACTAGGAAAGCAAGAAGCTGCTCTTTAACCTATCAGACTCATAGCAGGATCAGCCGGATCACGTAAATAAAACTCCAATTTCTGCAACACAAGGAGTACTTTATGCCCCCCCAGAAAAAAAAACATTTCTAGCCATTTTATAAAACAGATAATCCACTACTGGGTGTGTGGTCATGCTTTGATATACACACGACTTGGGTGGTTGAATGCACTTAGCCTGTGACCTTGTGTGTCACAGCACACACCAAGGCATGCGTATATCAGAGCACGACAGCACGCCCTGTACTGGATTATCTATTACACACACTACCAGTATATTAATGTAATATTAACATCTTAATAATGCATTACTACTCAACACACTACAAATTACCCCAATAACATATATAATTAGCCCCGTTACAGAACAAATAACAAGCCCCTTAATAACACATGTAACCACCACTCTAAACTCCCTCTCAACACTATGGTTAAACATAGGATACAACAAAAAGTGTCTAAACTATTGCATTATATAAGAACGCAAAGTCTGGCATACACATGAAATAATACCATCTTGGGGTCGACCAAGTTCATAAAGGCCACCAGCCCTCCAGGTGCATGGCTTTGTGGCTTGTTCAGTCCCTTGATGGTATTATTTCCTTTTATATGTATTATTCTTGCAGTACTCATTAAGGCCTTTGTTTTAATATATATTATCCCTTAAGTCCGAATTTCATTTATTCTCTATCTTGCTGCTTCTCTCTATATAGCCAAAGCCGACCACTATCAGGCCACCCTCACTGCCTCCTGAGGGAGCACCCGTACCTTCTGGGATAAGGTCAAATAACTGAATGGGAACACCCGCTCCCTTCCCCCATCCCAGATTACCACCAACACCACCATCACAGACCCCGCCGACATTGCAAACCTACTCAACACCACCTTTACAGACCTTAGCCCAATCCTCCCCAGTAACTTCTTTGATCAGCCACCCCCCCATCCTACCCCTGCCCTCCATTGCCCTTGCTTCCACCTTCGTAGGGTTACTACCCAGGAAGCCAGACTGCACCTGACTCGTGCTCTAAAAGGCAACAGTCCCAGTGGCGTCTCCCTGGACCACAGAATTCTCCAGTTGGTCCTGGATCAAGTCCTCACCCCACTCACCTGCCTTCTTAACAAATCCCTCTGCCTGGGACAATTCTCCTCCTCCTGGAAAACTGCAATGGTTACTCCGATCCATAAAGGGGGTGACAGGTCCTTAGCTGGGAACTATCGACCGCTCTCCATCCTCCCTCCCCTTTCCAAGGCACTGGAAAAACTAGTTGCTGCACAAATAACTGAATACCTGACCAAATACAACATCCTCTGCCCTGAACAGCATGGCTTCCACGCAGGACACAGTACTAGCACTGCTCTCATTGAATTTGCCTCCTTCCTTCACTCCTCTTTGGATACTGGCTCCCTGGAGCTGTGTTCCTTGACCTATCAAAGGCCTTTGACACGGTCTCCCACCCCCTACTACTGGAAGCCCTCTGTCACACTGGTTTTGCCTCTGGACCACTGGCTTGGTGCTCCAGCTACCTTTCCGCCTGCTCCCAACGAGTCAAAATTGGTGGGACTCTTTCTGACCACGTTTGATCCTCTCAGGGTTCCACAGGGCTCCATCCTGGGGCCCCTTCTCTTCTCGCTTTACCTTAACACCCTGCCCAGTGCATGCCCGGGGAAAATACTGCTGTACGCAGATGATACCGTCCTCTTTGCCACTGACCGTAACCCCACATCCCTCCAGGTTTCCCTACAAAGGGCCTTTGACAGCGCTGAGGCTTGGCTTAAAGAGCATAGATTGGTCATAAATCTTAAAAAATCGAAAACCATGCTCTTCGCCCACCCTCAAAATAAATCATCCAACTCCCCTCTCCGTATCCTTTCCAGCTCCGGACTACAACTTGAACAAGTCCAATCCTATAAGTACTTAGGGATCTTATTTGACTCAGCACTCTCCTTCCATACCCACATCGACGCACTCGCCTCTGTAACCAATATCCGACTCGGTATCCTGCACCGTTACAAAAACTGTCTCCCCCCTGATGCCCTCCGGCTTGCGGTTACTTCCTCCATACTCTCCCTGGTGGACTATGGACTGCCTGTCTATGGGGCTGCCAACAGGATGGCCCTCAACAAAATTCACCTCCTCCTAAATAAGGCTTGCAGGCTTATCACAGGGGCCCCTAAGCTCACTCATACCTGCCAACTCTATGACCTTGCAACTATGCTTGACCTTGATGAACGCCTACTATACCAAACGTGCATCATTTCAAAAAAAAAATTACTTGGACTTTCTCCCTCTGGGCTAACCTCCTCCCTCCTTCCAGCACAGCCCCTTGTCAGCACCCGGACCTCCTGCAAAGCCACCTTCCTGGTTCCTCGTGCTAGGACCTCACTTGGTCAGAGATCGTTCTGCCATAGAGCCCCTGCATGGTACAACAATCTTCCCCGGGCCGTCACTGATACCCCAACCATCTCCACTTTCAAAATGCCCTCAAAAGCGAGCTATTCAGCAGCTGCTGCCCTGTGCCTAAAGGATGCCCCAACCCCACCCCTCCTCCTGACAATGCCCTCTGGGCTGCTCCATCCTCGCCTCCTTATTCCTAACAACCTCACTACTTCCATTGTTTTCCCTCTACCAACTGTATCACTACTGATGGGTAGAACCACGTTGCATTCCCTATGCTACCTATAACTTACTTACTACCCAGCTACTGCTGTCAATTATACCATTTTTTGCTCTGTGTTACACTACCAATGTTTGCTGTAACCAGGTGCCATTAATGTGTGTCTGTTTATACTGATGCTCTTCTTTGTATGTACTCTGCTTTCTATTTTAACTGTATTATCTACCATTGTTGACGAGGTACCTTTGTAAATGAGCGTTGGCTCAAAGGTTGTAAACTGATTACATTAATAAATAATAAATAAATAAAATAAATATATTTATAGATACAGTATATAGCAAAGTGCTAAGTAGGTACCTTTGCCATATTCCCCTTTCTACAGAGATAGAACATCCTAGTTTCCCATTCACATTTGGAATTGCTTGTACTTTGTCATACAACACCCTTAATCCATTGAATAAATATTCCTGGAAATCCATATTCATGTCAAACTTTGACCATATATTGATGTGAAATGTATTTATTTATTTATTGAAAAGTTTCACCAGGAAAGGCACACTGAACAAACAAGTTGTTCATCTCCCGGTGCATCCCAGGGGAGAGGGTAGTGGAGTACACAACTATACACAATCATACAAGTCATACAAGGAATACAAC
Organism: Neoceratodus forsteri; assembly: GCA_016271365.2. NCBI lineage: Eukaryota > Metazoa > Chordata > Ceratodontiformes > Ceratodontidae > Neoceratodus > Neoceratodus forsteri. The sequence goes on from CM057449.1 coordinate 1,309,912,217, forward strand.
AAATTCATAGAAATATAAGTTATACAATATGTACAGTCTTAGGAAGTGCTATTAAAATAATGAAATAGTAAGGAGTACATAATAAGTACGTATAACATTGATTTGACTTAAAATTAAATGGGTTTAGGAGAAACATGAACAAGTAGTCCTGCTGGTCCAGATGGACAGCACAGATTATAAACAAAAGTTAAGTAAGTAACACCTAGAGATGCAAGGGAACCATTTGCAGCAAAGAGGGGAAGGATGAGACAGTATAATGTGGAAGGCGAAGACAGGTAGGTTATCATTAGTTGTGCGTAATGTGTTTCGTATAGTAACATAAGGTTATGGGTAAGATTAGGAGCAGATACAATCTGAGGAAAAATAATTATGCAGGGAGGAGGAGATGGACAGGGGGGAAGAGGAGTGCCTTATTTGATGGGGTAATGAGTTCCAAAGTTTTGGGAAATGGTACAAGGGTGCTGCCTACCCAGCTGAGGTAGTTTGGTGAGGGACTGCCATGGAGTGAGAGTCACTAGATCTAAGAGAGTGAGAGGGGGTGGAGGAATGAAGAGAGAGGAGGAGAGGTAGGAGGGGAGAGAGCCAAACCAAAATTTAGAAATGAATTTAGCACTATTTGAGAGGCGTCTGTTAGCAAGGGAGGGAAATGCAAGAGAGACAGGTAGAGATTACAGTGATGAGTGTGTGAGGGGGAGTCCAAAGTGAACCAACAGAAAGCATTGAAGAGGGTATCCAACCTGGTTAAGGAAGACTTAGGAGTGGCACTGTAGACTACATCACTGTAGTCAAATATAGGGGGTATCATTTTCTGGACGAGCTTGTGCCTAACTGATAGAGGTAGGCTACTACAGTTCCTGTATAGGACGCCAAGTTTGGGGCATAGTTTTTTTCAGGATGGCATCCACATGTCCAGAAAAGTTGAGGTGCTGGTCAAGCCAGAGCCCAAGGTATCTGAAACAGGAGGCACCCTCAAGGGTAGTCCCATCAAGGGTGTGGAAGGAGGGTAGCCTAGAGAGTCTCTGCCTGGTGCCAAAGGTCATGGTGACTGTCTTCTTGGCATTGAGAAAGAGGTGATGAGAGCTTATCCAGAGCTGAACCTTATCAAAGTCATGCTGTAGTCTGGCTGCTACATCACAGGGAGACTACTGGCCAGAGGTGTACAGGACGGTGTTGTCAGCATACATGTGGATGGAGGATGAGGAGCATACTGATGAGAGATAGTTTAGGAAGATGACAAATAGCAGGCCAAGCACCAAACCTTGAGGCACACCTGTGTTAATTAGGAGTGGGGGAGATATTGAATCAGCAATTTTAATTGATTGAGTTCTGCCTACCAGGAAGGCTCTAAACCAGCTTGTGGCGGAGTCTGATAGGCCAGGTGAAGTGAGGTTGCTTAGAAGGAGGGTGTGGGAGACCATGTCAAAAGCCTTGGCGAGGTCGATAAAAATTGCAGATGTGATTAGGCCACTGTCCATCCATGTGAGGATGGAATCAGGAAGCCTAAGTAGGGAAGTTGTGGTTGAGTGATTTTTCTGAAACCCAGATTGGAAAGGTGTGAAGAAGGAGGAGTCACAGAGGTAGGGGAAGAGTTGAGAGAGAACCAAATGTTTCTGTAGCTTGGCAAGGATAGCTAGAAGTGATATAGGATGGTAGTTCCCAGATGAGGAAGAATCACCACCCTTAGGTAAGGGAATGACGATGGTGTGCTTCTAAGTACCTGGGACAGATGCAGACGAAAAAGAGAGGTTTAGCAGATCTGACAGTGGTGAGAAGATTGCTGGAGCAGACAGGTATAGAATCTTAGGATCGAGTCCATCAGGCGAGCTACCTTTCAAGGGGTTGTGTGTGAGGAGGGCAGCCAGGGTGTCAGCAGGGGAGACTTGGAAGAAAGAAAAGCTGTTTGGTAGGGCGGGTACATTAGGGGTGTTTATGGTGGGGGATGAGATAGGGGGTAGAGCGGGAAGGGAAGATAGAGGGGCAGAGGCACAGGATGTAAAGTAGGAGTTAAATTCTGTGGCGATGGTAGGATGGTCAGATATGAGTAAGCTGTTCACTTTGATGAGTGGGGTAGGTGGTTTTGATTGGGGGGGGAGGTTATGGACCACCTTCCAGAATTTTGAGGGGTTATTTATGTATTTATTGTGAAATACAGTCAAATACATTTTTTTTGGTCTACTGACAAAACCAAACATTTACTGAACCCTGATTGCTTCATTCAAAGGGTTCCCTGAAAAGAATTAGATGATTTTAAAGGGATATACATGTAGTTGTTAATCCTCCTAGGTATGTAAGGTAATACACTTTCCTGTTAGTGTTATCACTGTTTTAATCTCATTATTGTACCAATAAATTCTATTCCAACTTGTATTTTTGTGATGTACTGCATTGTCTTTAGCTGGTAATCTGTATCTGTTACTTTCCAACTGTAGCCCTGTAACCCTGAATCTGTGTTGAACTTGTGTATTCCATGTGCCATCTACATGGCTTGGGTCATACCTGAAAACAGTCCCTGGGATCAGTGTACTTACTCAGTGAACAAAAATATCAATAAATAAAATAAAAATAAAATATTCTCTTAACAGAGCAAGTCTGCGCATCAATTATAAGCTAATCCAGGGTGTTTTCCAATCTTTTGTTTAAGATTTTAGTCAATATCTTAACCCTTTGGCTGTCGACAGAATTAGAACGTATAGAAATTATGGACTGATGTATCAGTCCATGGCACAACAAGGGTTAAAATGTGTATTTAATAGGCTTCCTGGGGCTGGCAGTATACCCTAGAGGTTAGAATAATCAGCTGTGAATGAGCATTGTACACCCAGCAGGCCTGAGTTTGATTCCCACAACCTCCACTTGCATACTGTGTGACTCTGAGCAAGTCACTTAACTTCCCCAATGTTCCCAGGTCACCCCTGAAAACAGGCACTTGTGCCTAGTGGGCCTTACTCGGTTACCAAAGAATAAAAAAACAAAGGCTGCTAATTGGCTATCTCCTGGTGGTGCTTGATCTATCAGAGTTTTCTGGAGTGAGCAGTGACCCAGAAGCCTTGGTATAGGTTTATAATAAGACCATCTCCTCGGCTCTGGATATCATTGCTCCTGTCCGTGTTCATCCTGTCCCCTTTCATCCTTGGTCCCCATGGTCTGATGGGACCTTGAGGGAGATGTGGCGACAGGGATGAAGATTAGAACATTGTTGGCGGAGATCTGCCCTTGATGCCGACCATCGTAGATTGATGGAACACTACCAAGTCTATCATTCTGCAATCTCCCATAAGAAGGCAGAATTCCTGTTTGGGGAGATTGTGGCTGCTCAGAACAGACCAGCTCAGCTCTTTCGAACTGTAGACAGACTGTGCAACTCAGCCTGCCTGCAGGTTCGAAGAGCTTTTTCACAAATAGAGTATGAAGAGCTTGCTCGCTTCTTTGTGGCTAAGGTGGCCGACATCAGGGCGGCACTCTGACCTGCACCTTCTATGGGAGAAGCTATGGATCAGCACTTGGTCACTAACCCCGAGTTCTCCTGGAGTTCCTTTGCCTAACTGGAGCTCATTGATGTCATGTGGATTGTCCAGGGTATGCGCCCTACATGCCATAGTTTGGATCCGGGCCCAACTTCCCTGATTAAGGGTTGCTGGGATACCATTGGCCCAGTCTAGCACAGATAGTCTGGTGCTCCTTGGAGATGGGTGAGTTTCCTAGTTCCCTGAAAGAGGCGGTGGTGATGCCACTCTTGAAGAAAGCTTCTTTGGACCCAGACTGCCATGCTAACTACAGACCAATCTCTAACCTTCCTTTTTTGGGGAAAGTGATTGAGAAAGTAGTGGCCATACAGCTGGAGAACCATTTGACCATCCATGACATCTATGAACCATTCCAGTCTGATTTTTGAAAGAGGCATAGTACCGAGACTGCACTGGTTTGAGTGCTCAGTGCTCTCCTGATGGCGAGAGATCGGAAGAGCCGCTCATCTTGGTTCTTCTTGATCTCGTTTCAGCGTTTGACACTGTGGACCATGGGGTTCTTCTCGAATGCCTGAGGTTCATCTGTGGCCTGTCTAGTACAGTCCTCGGGTGGTTTAGATCTTTTCTCACTGGCAGAACTCAGAGGGTGGTGTCAGGGATTAATTCCTCCAGACCAGTCTCTCTGTCATGTGGGGTACCCCAGGGTTCGGTGTTGTCCCCCATGTTGTTGCAGTATATATACTGCCCCTCGGAGACATTGTAAGACGGTATGGGCTGAGGTTTCACTGCTATGCTGATGATACCCAGCTCTACCTATCTTTTGCACCAGGCCAGGATAGAGCTCTTTCGACATTTAACAACTGCCTCACTGAAATCCAGAACTGGATGGATTCAAGTTGGCTGAGGTTGAACTTGGAGAAGACGGAGGTGTTGGTTGTGGACCCAGGTTGCCGGACAGAGGGAAGGGGAGCTGGTTTGCCTTCAGGACTTTTTCTTGGTGGCTCTCAGCTTCCCACTTCTGAACAGGTGCGAAATCTGGGAGTGATTTTTGATAACGGGCTGACACTGTGATTGCAGGTGTTGGCGGTCATCAACTCTTCCTTTTACCATCTAAGGAACATCTCCAGGAATAAGCACCTTGTTCTGTCCAGTGATCTGCCTACTTTGGTCCATACTTTTGTGACCTCACGCCTTGATTATTGCAACTCCCTTTATCTAGGGCTACCAGGGGTTGATATCCGACTCTTGCAGCTAGTGAAGAACGCTGCGGACCGATTATTGGTGGGTACTCCCCGTACCTGTCATATTTCTCCCATGCTGTGCAAATTGCACTGGCTGCCAGTACAATGGTGGATCACCTTTGAAGTTGGACTTCTGACATAAAGCCCTACACGGACTTGGGCTGGACTACCTGAAAGAGCTTCTGGTACCTTACTGCCCTAGGCGATTGCTCCGCTCGGCAGATAAGGGGTTGCTGGAGATTTCAAGGGTTTCTTTAAAATCTTTGGGGCCCATGCTTTTAGGTACACGGCCCCAGCCCTTTGGAATTCTCTACCCCATCTGCTTCAGGAATGTGTGTCCATGGAGGAATTTAAACAGGCCCTGAAGACTCATCTGTGGTATCAAGTGTACATGACTTGATGTTATTTTATTATTTTTATGAACTAGTATTTATTGTATGTGTGTTTTATTATACTGTTTTTATTCAAATCTTCTGTTAAAGCACCTTGATTTTTAGAAAGGTGCAATATAAATATTTTTATTATTATTTTTCATGATTAAGGACTAATACATACATATGTAGAATACTGGATAGGCAACTATGCACAACCAGCCTGTGATGCCGCTGAGAGATTTTGTTATCGCTGCTCTCAAGAGCGCAGCTCGAGAGGTCCAAGGTAATCAGAACCCCAAGGTGGCAACTCAGGTTGGTTGTTTATTGAATCACGTTTAGCATTTTTTATAGTGTATGGTATCAGTTTAGAGAAAAATAAAGTGAACGCTTTTTTATTGTTAAACAGAGGCACACCTGAGAGTGTCAGCAACTGCTGTGCTGTCAAGGCACACTTAATAGCATCAGTCAGTGCCATGATTGTTAAAATAGCATAACGGGAAGACATTCAACATTTTTTTTTATTCATTTCCGTTCTTTTTTGTAGTATTTCCCCTTGTAACTTGTAAAACTTATAAATAATCCCTTGTTTTTTCTTTCTAGTAGGGGTTATTACTACATTTTCAAGAGGCATTTCTGCAGGACAGAAAGAAAATATAAAAAAATACCTTTTTGTCATGGTTTAGCTAGTATCAAAGAAGAAATCTGGATTAAGTTGCATGCTCCTTCTTGTTTTAGAAAATTAAATTAGCAGTCGTAACTGTCGCACCCAAAGTCGCTCCCCCCAGTCACTGAAGTACCAGACTCTTGATTTCAAGTATGCTGTGCAATGACGCTGTGCAGTTCAAACACAAAAGATAATATGTGCACCCTCTAGATGTTTCAGAATGCTGTTGTACCACAGAAAGGTACAATCATGTTTCATGACTTAATAACTTTGGAAGAACAGCATTTTGAACAAGATGGAAAGACATGCACAACAACCTTCTACCACACACTGTTATGGGGTGATGTGCAAAAGGATAACATTTCATTAAACATATCCACTAATTCCCCCTTGATTTATTCTGCAAGTCATTTATAAAAATTGGTTGTCAGACTATCACTTCCTAGGGGATGTCCATGAATGTAGCACTTTTATAGCCCATCCTATTTCTTCCGGAAATATCCATTATGTCAGTTGTTCACCTGCTATCCGAGACAGTTTGGGTAATGTATGAGCTTCCACCAGTACCCTTCTCCCCAGTTATAACCCTGGGTAGCTTCTAATTGTTGTCGGAAGTGCTGCTCCACCACCTCAATATTTCATTCTGCTTTGTAACCAGGGTTCCATTAGAACAAAATGATTCAGAAGTAGTTCTATACTTGACTCAGTTACTGCACCCTTCAAAAACAGTACTATTTTAGCATGGGTCACTCCTGCAAATTAGCATTATTGCAGTGGCCTCACCAGTTACAAAAATCTACATAAATAAGTTGTATTTTAGTGCATTAAATATAGCACTTTATATCTGGTTGACCCTGTGAACCATCGCTTGTCATGACTGCTGCTGACTCCAGCTCACAGTGTCTCCAATGGCTGGGCCTCTGATGATGTGAACAACGGGCTGAATCATGGGGGACATCCGTGTGTCTGTGTAATGTTTCTTACATTACTGTGTACATAGCATATTACCACATTTATGCACTTGCATTGCTGGTATCGATGTTGCTCGAGAGTGAGATCAGTACTGGCAGTGTAAACATGAATATGTTCTATTATACTGTATGTAACATAAAACATTACAAAAGTGGTGGGGCAGTTGGAGTGCTGCGCAGGAGCACACAAGTGTCGGGGAACCAAGACTGTCATGGAACCAGTTGACCAAAAGTGCACATCTGTAGGAACAGGGCTAGGAAGAAGGGTACCACTGGACTACCAGGAACAAACTGTTACTGGGGTTTGTACTTGGCAGCACTTTTAATTTTAGTTTTTTTTTTTAATCAAATCACTATTTTTCCCCTGCAGCCACTGACCTGCCTCATAGTGCAGCTACCGCTCCATCACCACCACCAACTCCAGAGTTGCATGCCCAGCTGACATATGCAGCTATACCCTCAAGAGGGGCATCCCTGATTGCCCCCGTGCCAGGCAAGGATCCAATACCGGCACGCAACTGTCCAGGCATCGTTGGTTAATGGGACTAGCGGCCATCAAGCTGCCATGGTCTGTGCTGCCATTTTCCATGTTCTTTTACCCCAGGAGTGCAGTGTGCAATGACATTGGGCACTTATGCGCCTATGCCTGCCGCACTCCCTACTTGTTGCACTGTCTCTAGCAGTGCCTCCAGTCATCACCAGGGGTCACTGCAAAGCGGTGGCACACTGGATCCCACCCCAGGATAGGAGCATAGTCCTCTGGACACTCAATCCTATCCCCCTGCCAACCCTTGATGCCCCGCGCTTGCGTCTGAACCCGGGTCGCCAGTGTGGCGCAAGGTGTGGCATCCAGCACCTCAACCCTCAGCGGCACCGGGCCAGCTTTAATTTTAGTTTTGATTTTCGGGTAGATATGTCCTGCTAAACTGAATAAATGACATTGAGGTTGCAAATTCAGAGGTACAACAGTAGGTTCATATTGCAAGGGACATAGCTGAATTTTACTGTGGCTTGATTTACTGTCCCGTAAACCTCTGAATAAAGGGTTACATGCATACAGTCAGTCAACTTCCTCCCTCCCTCCCTCCCAGCAGGTCAGTGGTAATGCCCGTTTGCCTCATTTTCTTCAAAGTTCTTGTCTAGTCTGAGTTTGAAGGTTCTTAGTGTTTCATCTGATACCACATGCACTGGCAGTCTATCACAAGTGTTCACCACTCATTCTGTGAAGTAGTTCTTCTTCTGTTCAGTGACACTGAGTGTCCCCCTTTGTCCTTTCATCCTCGGGCATCTTGAAGAGAAGCACTTGGTGCAGTGGTGATGTCCCTTATAGAAAATTGAATGCTGCAGTCATGTCACCCCTGAGTCTTCTCTTCAGTCCCAGTTCTGCTAGTTGGACCTCCTAGCCCATGATTCCTAAGCCATCAAGCATCTCGGTCACTCTCCTCTGTACTTTTTGCATCATGTCAATATCTCTTCATGAATATGGGAACCAGAACCATACACTGTACTCCAGATGGGTCCTGACAAAGGATCTGTATAACATTATCATACTTACAAACTTATCTTAGTTAAGAAAAAGGTTATGGCAGAACAATACAATTTTACTTTTTTCAAGTAAAAAAATATCAACAATCTAGTTTTAGTAAAGAATTTGGTTTCATATGGTACCTTTCAAACATACTGTGTCCCAAAGTGCTTTACAGTTTGTGAAACGCTGGTAGCTGCTATTAGTTCTGTATAGAGATGTTAAGGAAGGGTTGGGGGTAGGTACAGAAGAACAGAGAAATGAGTACAGGGAGGTTGAGGAATGTTCTCAGGGTCACATAGTAAAGGCATATATGTGTGTGTGTATATATATATATATATATATATATATATATACATATATATACAGTACATATAGGTTTCTTTACTGCAGTGAACAGTGCAAAGTTGCTGATCTGCTTCCAGCAAATCAACATCCTTTTAGGGCTCCTATACTCTGCTTTCCTGCAGCCTGCCTCTCTAATATCCTCACTCTGAGGGTTGTAAACAGACTTTGGATGTGGTCAGAGCACCTCAGAGCCAGTTCATTGTGGGTATTTATTTTCAAACTCTGCAGTCATGGGCAATGCTACAGCTGTTTTATATCCAAGTTTGGACATGCCCCATAACCTGCAGTAGTGCAGGCTGCCTCTGGGCTGATGGATTGGAGGAGGAAGTGTATCAAGATCGAAGGAGAAAGGGAGGGAATATTTTTAACTGAAGCTTCTTACCTTCCCAAGCAATCTTTAGAGGGCCCATACACTTGGTCTGCTGGGCACACAGGAACTCCACTGCTAGTGTGGGCTGCCCCTAATCCAGACCACTACCGATCATGATCAAGCATATATAAGAAGACAATATTTGTACATTGTATATTACTCTAGATGAATCTTTGTAACCCTTTGTTGTGTTTTGTACCCCCTGTCCCCAGGTCGCACCTAGAATCGAGCTTTGGTTCAGTGTGCCTTTCCTGGTTACCAAATTTGAATAAACAAATAAATATCCCTCAGCTTAACACCTGAGGTGGACCCCCTCCTTATGTTGTGGTAATTGCCTAGTCAGATAGACAGGACATCATTCAGTGTGCCCATGTGGTTGTCAGCGGAACAGAAGGGCAGTGTGTTTGTGCACCTGTAAGGAATGGGTGGCCCTCTGAGCTAGCCCTTCATTCTGCCACTCAGAAGGAGCATTTCCTTCTTTTAAGTCCCACCCACCTCCCACTCTGGATGAGTGTTCACTCACAACTGCCCTGAGGGGTGTTTGATTCTTTGTGGTTACCCGCAGCATCTAAGGCACCACCACTATGCCTCCCCTAACCATTACTGAGTGAGTGAGTGGCCCTCAGATCACTCCGTACCTCTGGGAGCAGAGCATTCAGACGGATGCTTTGATCCCTCTCTGTCAGCCTCTTCCTCTAATGTTCCAGGCTTGGGGAACAACCAGGTTGCTAGCTGCTGTAGTGCTCCCAACCACTCTGCAACATGGAGACAGCCTGGGAGGTAGGGTTTTTAACTAGAAAAGAATGTGTTTATTCTTTAGATGGAACAACCACTAATATCTTCCAGCCATTTCCAAAAATAATCTTATCTGATGTTTTTATAATGCTTGAACCTATGTTTTGAAGGCTGTAGCTTTTGAACTGTTAACTTAATTATTTAAAAGTTACACCAGGAAAGGCATAATGAGCAATCTGCTCATTTTCAGATGCGTACTGGGGCAGAGGGAGTGCATACAGATGCAAAACAAGGCATAGAGACATCACCAGTAACGATTACAATATATCAATATGTGATACAATATAACAAGAAAATTGACATTTGCATAGTGCAAAGTGCCTAGCTACTAGGAGAAATATTCTGAATCACAAACAGTTGCATTCAAGGGGGGAGAATGAGATGGGGGAGAGGTAGGGGAGGCACTGGAAGGGGGGACAGAAGAATTAGTAGCAGTTGCAGGAGGGGGAGGTGAAGTGCTGAAGGAGGTAGGTGAGGACATGAGATGAGGGGGCATTCCAGATGGCAAGAGGAAGGGAATTCCAGAGCCTTGAGCAGCAGTGGCTGAAAGCAACTAGGCCGATAGCTATTGAAGAGGAGGGGACAGGCAGGGTCCAAACATTGGAGCTCCTGAGGGTGTGTGAGGAGGAAGGGGGTGGGGAGAGGCAGGCAGAGAGATAGGAGGGGAGGGAACTGAACCAAAATCTGCTAACAATGTTGACACAATGGGTGCAGCATCTGACCTCAAGAGAGGGGAAGACAGAGACTGGTAGGTACAGAGACCAGTAGTGAGTGTGAGGGGGACAGTCAAGTGCAAAGAGGCAGAAAGCATGGACGAGAGTCTTCAGTCTTGCAAGGGAAGTACCAGGGGCAGCACAGTAGGCCACATATCCGTAGCCAAAGATTGGTAGGACCATTCTTGTAAAAGCTTAATTATTTTTTAATTGAATGTTTGGAGTCCCATCAATATGCATAGAATCCCATAAGGATACATTTCTTCTGTGTTGCTGCATGTATATACATGTTGATATACTATGCTGTTAAAAATGACAGGACTTTAAAAATGTAGTGAACCATTTTATGTTTTTTCTAGTAATATGAAACATTTTTTTATATCAATATGTGGGTCCTATAGTGATATTTTAACAGTTCTACTTAGCTGACTCCAGCCCTTCTTTAAAAAAATTAAGTCTGTAGTCCTAACAGTTCCAAAGCCACATTTTAAAGAAAATATCTTTTGAAATATGTAACTCTGGAACTGTTGGAGATGGAAACTTATTTTTTTTTATGAAAGTTTGGAGTCCAGTCATTAAGAAATGCTGTTGATATATCATTACCATGTAACAGTAGTAATTATGTTATTGATGGCTCTAGTCAAAAACCACTAAACTTTAATAGCATGGTTAAACACAGCGCAGGCAAAACAGTGTCGGAAAATACAGCATCTGAGAATAGTGGCAAAAGCAAATTATGCACTCATCCCATGCAGCTCCGCACATCCCTCCTCACCCACAAACACACAACCAGCAACACAGTAGGGAGATCTACTATACGGTGGGCAAGCCCTCCCCCAGCACCCCCTAATATATATATAATCAATTCCAGAGGGGGCAGACTTGGGGAGGAGGGAAAAGTTGGTAAATGTGAGGGGACAAGCAAGTCTAAGGAGGGGATAAAATGTGTGTGTGTGTGGGGGGGGTTAATGTAAGTGTTGATGTGGTCTTCAAGGGAAAAACAAGTCCAACTAATGGTGAGCAACCCAAAAAATACTAGGCAGATCTGGGATTCGCGCCCCCGCCAACTAGCTTGAGGAACTTGTTCCTATGCCTCTATAGTGTACACCACAATGTCAGCACAGCAAAACACCTCACAGTTCAACACTTGCACTTCCCAGCATCACTGAGAACAGCTACGTGGTATACTGTGCTGTTATGACTTCACTGTTATAAACCCATAGCTGTTTTGTTTAATGCTGTTTTGTCTATGCAGTTTTTACTGTGCTGTTATTTGTTTATTTAAAGTCTAGGAATTACAACCCTTTGAGTCTGCGACTCATTTGCAAAGGCTCCACATCTTACATACATGGATTAGAATACAGTATAACATAGAATATACAATATAGACAACATTACTGGTAAAGAAAATGACAGTAACCTACCGAGGTGAAAGAAAAAAATAGAATAAACGTAAACAATGGAACGACAGCAATTGTGAAGTAATGATGCATTAAAATTTTTAAAGCTTCATCTGCAGTCACAGTGGGAGTTTGACATTATGTGATTAAGTAACACATGTTTGTAAGGCCCAAGCCTGGGAATTGATAAGACAGAGTCAGGGATTGAGTTCATCCAGAGTGGTGCCCTGTAGCAAAAGGACCTTTGGCAGCAGTGGTCTTTACAAAGGGGACACGTAAAGTGGCGGTATCAGAGTGCCTAGTGGAGTGAGACAGTAGTTTCTTTTGGAAGAGCATAAGACAGCCTGGGGGGGATAGGCCCAACTGAATTTTTTTGGCCAGTAGGCAAGTCTGATAAACTAGTCACCCCTGGAAATTTAGCCATGATGAGCGCAGATAGAGGTCACAGGTGTGCGAAGACGATCACATCCTATGGCCAATCTGCAGGCATTGTTTAGGGCACATTTAATGTTAGACAGGGCTATGTCAGAGGCAGCCCCGTAGATAATTATGCCATAGTCTACCAGTGAGAGGATGGAGCTGGAGATAGCTAAGCGAAGAGCCTCCGGAGGTAGACAGGGCCTAATCCTGTAGAGGAGACCGATTCTTTTGTTAATTTCAGTGCAGGTTGACGCGATATGCACACGATAGGTGAGGGCAGAGTCTAGAATAACCCCTAGATATTTAAAATTGGAAACAGGTTCCAGCTTGGTGCCCATCACATTGTGTATAGCTGATTTTGTAGTGCTGTGCTTATGTTGTGGGTGGGTGAATAGCATGACTTTCGTCTTTTTTGTGTTGAGTACAAGCTTGTGTGAGGAAAACCAGGCTTCAATTTGAGTGAAAGAGTCCTGCAAGGATTCCTGAAGTTGCACGGGGTCAGTGTGCTGACTGAAGATCACCGCATTATCAGCATAAAGGAGAAGACGCCCAGAGGTGGCCTGAGGTAATGAGTTCAGGTAAAGTGAGAAAAGAAGCCGACCGAGGATAGATCCTTGAGGGACACCTGATTGGATGGGAAGGTTTGCAGGGAGGGTGTTTCTTATCATCACCTGCTGAGTGCAGCCAGAGAGATAACTGGAGAACCAGCTAGTAGTTTCTTTGGAGACGCCGACACAGAGGAGGGAGTTTATGGGCATGCTGTGATTGACAGTGTGAAATGCCTTGGAGAGATCTATAAAGACTGTACAAGCCAGATCTCCCTGGCCAAGAGAGTCATGAACAAAGGAGGTGAGTTCTAGGAGGGCAGTGGTGGTACTGTGACCTTTCCTGAAACTGTTGTGTTGTTGGCAGATTAGGTGTTGTGTATCTAGATAGCTAATAAGTTGATCAGTCACTATTTTTTCCAGGGCTTTTGAGAGTGGAGGGAGTATGGAGATGGGCCTGTAGTTACTAGTAGCAGTATGTGTACCATTTTTATGTACTGGAGTAATCCTTGCCTTTTTCCATAGAGACAGGAATTTTCCTAGGCACAGGGACATGTTGAAGATTTTAGTAAGAGGTACTAGAACAGCATCAAGGGTTAAAGATAGCAATTTATCATCTAGTGAGTCACCACTATGTCTGGTCTTTCCTAGGAACCTGGAAATATATGAGCGGGCATCACTAGTGGAGATGGTTTTGAGACGAAAAGGAGGCACACTGGGGGTGGTGGGAAATATCCCGCTGAAAAAGTCAGGGAGGAGAATAGATCTTAGGTCTGAGAATGCTATATTAAAAGCATCTGCTATTTTGCTGGGTTCTTGAGTAGGGATACCATCTAGGATAAGCATGGCAGGGGGAGGGGAGGGAGACTTTCCACTAAGTTCCTTAACATTATCCCAGAACTTTTTACCATCACCCCAAGTGGCAGTGAGTTTTGTTTTGTAATAAGCAGCCTTTGCCAGCCATATTTCCCAGGTGCAAGTATTTCTGGCAGCACGATAATGTTGTCGGTCAGTGGGTAGACCTGACAGAAGGGTTCTGAACCACAGGTCATCATGCACCTTCATATGATCAAGCAAAGATCTAGTTACCCAGGGGGATGATTCAGACTTTTCAATCCGTTTGACATAGGGGGCGAAGATGTCACAGGCTGATTGGAAGGAACTTATGAAGAAGGACAGGGTGGCATCAACTGACATCAGGTGATCAAGAGGGGACCAGTCGAGATTTCGAAGCCAGTTTCTGAGATGTTTTAGAGCTCCCCTCTTGAGTTGGTGACACATGGAGATCCTAGATGGGGGTAGTTTCCAGCTATTTGACCAGAGACACGTTACCGAGGAGTGATCACTGATGGAGTCCGATAGGACCTGGACATCCAGTATGTGCTCAGGATGGTTTGTGAGTATGAGGTCAAGGAGGGAGCTATGGCACATATTTTTGTTTACTCTAGTGGGGGTGAGGACCATTTGAGACAGATTTTGGGCAGCAGCTGCATCCCTGAGGGGGGATGTCTGTGGGGCAAGCCAGTTTGAGTTAAAATCACCTAGGGCTATGACTTCGGAATTTTTTGGGAGTTGTTCGATAATATCTAGGGTGGATGTGAAGGCATCCCTTTGGTTATGAGGGGGTATATATACAGACATTATGTAGAGGGATTTTTTCGAGTTCCCAAATTCCACCCTAACAGTGAGAGACTGTACACCTTCAGAAGGGCTTATGGTAGTAGTGTTTATTCCTTGTAAGTGCTCTCGGAGGTACAGAGCACTACTCCCACCCCGTCTATTTAGTCTATCCGACCTGAACAGTGTGTAACCAGGTACACTTACAGCCGAGTCAGGAATATGCTGTGACAGCCATGTTTCAGTAACGGCTATTACATCAGGGCAGTGGAGGCAAACCCAGGCTTGAAATGAGGCAAGTTTCTTTTGTAGGCTACAAACATTAATGGTGGCCAGCCGCAGTCCCTTTTGTTTAGCTGGTTGCCGTGGGGTATTGGGAGTGGGACCAGGGTTTGGGTGGATGTTGCCCACAAGTAGCAGGAGGATGATTGCTGTCCTGGTTAGGGTAGTTTTGTTGATCTTTTTGGAGGTGCGTCGAGATGTGACCACATGTTTTTGCGGTTTATTGGAGATATGGGTGCACGTAAAGCGTAATATTTCCTGACCATAAAGTAATGGGGTAATGATGGTTTCAGAGGGGGGATGACATGGTAGAAGAGGAGGCTAGGGGATATAGGACATGGTAACTGATGAGGGAGTTTTTATTCTTTGGGTTAACACAGGGGGTAAAATTGGGGCAGAGGAAGGGGTAGTACTCAGGGCCGAATTAACCATAGGGCAGAAGGGGCATTTGCCCTGGGCCCCCTAGTTTGAGAGGCCACTTTTTTCTTCTTTTTTCTTTTTCCATTTCTTTTCTTCTTCCCTGACCACTTTGCTTTGCCACTGTGTCAGTAAACCTCGGGGGGGGGTTGATCGTTCGTAGCCACAGGCACCTCCGACTGTTAGCCCCCTTGACCATCCAAACAGCTCAGACATTTTTGTTTCCACACAGATTTCTCTCTGGGGTGATGTTAGCCAATGAAGTGGCTCCAAATGAGGTCCTTTGATGATTTCCTCCCCTCCCCACACCCGCACCAGAACGTTTCTGTCCCCCCTGCCTTCAGTTGATCCGTGCATCACGCACCGTTTGTGTGTCACTGCTTGGTGGCACAGTCACGTCCCGCTCACTTGAAGTCCAGCTCAGATAACAGAAAACGGTGCCATGCACCACCACAGATTCATTCCCTCAGACAGCCATGAATCCATCCTGCTGTCATCAATGATATTAGAGAGAGACTGCACCTGCAGCCTGTCACTAGGCCCACTGTCTGGCCTGGTCATGACCATTGCATTGACTTATTCTAGTCTGGTGGTGATTTGGGTCTCGAGGTCCTGTTGAAAATATTTAATTTAATAACCCCAAAAAAAAAATAAACACAAGTGGCAACAGCACAGCAACTGAATTATCATCAGCCAGGACCAAGGTAGTGCAGAATGAACAGAACATGCTCGCCACCACCTCGTGTCTGAGAGACAGACTGAGAGAGCCGATCGTTGATTAGTATTAGTAGGAGCCACCAGTGAGGAGCACAATCAATATTTCTCTAGTTCTTCTAGCAGGTAAAAAAATAGTAATAATGCTCCCGATGAACAGCTCTGACTGCAAGCGATTACATGAATGTGACTATTTCTATTTGTGTTAGTAACATGCGTGTGCTAGTTACTTTAAAAAATTCTAAATAAAATGATGTGAGAGTAAGAGGATCATACTGTATGACATACAGTGTTATCTCTTCTCACTTCATTTTATTTAGAATATTAATAGTAAGAGGGAGTGGGAGAAATCTGAGCTCTCTCACTGCACCAGCCAGCTTCTTTCACATCTTCCCCCAGTGCTTTGTTTGTGATCATGCCACCAGTCAATGAAGTTTTGCAAGACAGGCAGGCAAAGTTACTTTGGTCTGTTGCTGTGGTCACTGCTCAGTTGTGTGAGCCCAGCAAACATTCACAGTAGCTGCAGCAGGTTTGTATCGGGGTTACCTTTCTTGTCCCTCACAGCACCCACCACGACCTGCTGCCTGACACAACACCAGGTACACCAGCCCACTGATCTAAGGATGGTTAACCCATTTAAATGGCATTGGCTGGCTGTCCAGAGTGGTAAGAGGGAGAGCAGTAGGGACTTATTCAGCAACATTTCAACAGCAAACTGCAGTCCTTGGTAGTTGGTAGACAGGAGTAGTGAAAAGCTGCTAGAAGCTGAATCAGATACATTGGAGGCATCACACTGGTGCCCTAGGTGGGAGGTAGATCTGGTACTGCCAGAAATTTTCAAGAATAGTAACCTATTACTTCCTGTGTAGTATGTGAAGTATTTAATCTTTTCCCTTTTCCTAATCGGAAGATCCATACCTGATATTTTTGGGTGCTGTGAGGAGCAAGGTTTGTCTCTTTAAACAGCATGCATCTGTAATATTTGATAACTTCTTTGACCTAAATCATTGACATGTGCTAGGTCCTGGGAATGTGAATAATTTTAATATTTATAACACAGTTATTGACACAGCCTCCCTTCCATGAACCCCTGCTGCCTCACATGATGTAAACCATGCTCATCTAGATACACTACTAACCTTTCCTTTAGTATGGTCTCCATGAGTTTGCACATGACAAAGGCCAGACTTACTGGTCTGTAATTCCCCGGGTCATCCTTGGGACCACTCTTATAAAGGGGCACTACATGTGCCATTTCTGAAGTCCTGCTGTACCATGCCATACTCCAGTGAATATTGAATAGGCCACTCAATAGATCTGCAAGGTCTTCCATCGGTTCCCTCAGCACCCTTGGGTGTATGCCAATTAAGCCTGGGTATACAAAGAAACTTGAAAACTGTCAGTAGAAAATGACCTCCTGGCCCACATAGTGTTCCATCCAACATCAAACAATAACCTTCTGTTTCAACCCCAAGAATGGCATTCAGAGTAGCTGGAAACCCTTCCAAATGCATTTTAAGGCATTGAAAATCATTCAGCTTTCAGGGGCCTAGGTGGCGCCCGACCCTGGCTTATTAGTTAAGTCACTGGGGGTCCCACAATTCAAAACTGCCCAGAGCACCACAACTTGTTAATCCAGTCCTGGTAGTACTAGAACTAATATGATAAAGGCAGGAGGGTAGTGGGTGTTTGGAGAGGGTTAAAACAAGGAGGGTAAGCCATGACGCCGCTATGTGGACAGAGAAAAGTGATAAGGTATTTATCTGAGACATGCTTGGGAGGGATTTTAAGTAGATCATTAGAGATTTTTTTTTTACTCACACCGAAGGATAAACCATAAGATCAACCATGCAGGAGTAAATGCGAGAGTGAGAGATAGGCTGTGGAAACAATGGTAGCCCCCTAGTGGCAGGTCCTGATAACCTGCAAGTGGAGAAATTGCCTGAATACAGCCTGAGAGCGCTCAGGCTGTGTTCCTCACTATACCTGCTGCACAGCTCCACGAGGCAAAAACACAGGTCCCTTTATATTCCTCAGCCACAGGTCTGAATGTTACTTCTAACTGATTTAAAGTGGAGCCCAGCAAATTCAGTTACAAGTTTTTACCGAAAGAAACCCAGAACTTGCAGGCAATTTAGATTTAAAGTGGAGCCCAGCAAATTCAGTTACCAGTTTTCCGAATGAAACCCAGAACTTGCAGGCAATGTAGATTTAAAATGGAGCCCAGCAAATTCAGTTACAAGTTTTTACCGAAAGAAACCCAGAACTTGCAGGCAATTTTGAATTAAAGTGGAGCCCAGCAAATTCAGTTACCAGTTTTACAAATGAAACCCAGAACTTGCAGGCAATTTAGATTTAAAGTGGAGCCAGTAAATTCAGTTACAAATTTTTACCAAAGAAACCCAGAACTTGTAGGCAATTCAGATTTAAAATGGAGCCCAGCAGATTCAGTTTTAAATGAAGCCCAATACTTGGAATCAACACAATGTTAAATTCAGTTGTTTAAGTGGCTATGGGGCTCAGGAGGCAAAATACAGCTTCAAACAACAGTGTTTCAGCCACAGAAATTCAGTTATAAAGGCAAGCCTAGTACTACATGATGTTTTTTTTTTTTTTTTAAGTGTAAGATGTACTTTAAACTGTTTAAAAGGCTATGGGGCTTAGGAGGCAAAATACAGCTTCAAACAACAGTGTTCCAGTAAAACGATATATATTGGTTTGAACAGACAAAAAAGGCAAGCTAGGCAGGTTCTTAAAATAACAGTGGAAGACTGACAATCTGTGGACCTTATTCAGATTTTTGTAAAGAGAAAAAACTATCTCCATATGTGCGGGGGCAGTAATTTGGTAGTGAAAATTAAAGTCCACGATTGCAGAGAGCGCTCAGGCTGTGTTCCTCACTATACCTGCTGCACAGCTCCATGAGGCAAAAATGCAGGTCCCTTTATATTCCTCAGCTGCGGGTCCCTTTGTATTTGTTTGAGGCTCCGAAGAGGGAGTATGATCCCTCACGACCACCTGCACCCACGAGGCAAAAAACGCAGCTTTTGTTGACCAGGCAGGTACATTAGGCAGGTATGACCCGGGAGAGATACAGTACAATACAACACAATACATTACAGTACAGTACAATACAATACAGTACACTACAATACATTACAATACAATACGTTACAATACAGTGCAATACAATGTGATGTCATGAATACAGAAAAGGACAAAGGCAGCATTCTTAGTATAAGAAAAGACTATACAGTTCACCAGTAGCATTTTAACCAAAGCACAGTAGTAGGGGTAGAATATAAAAGACAATAAACAGCAACACCTATTACATAGAGAGGCAAACAACGGTAGCAAACAAGATCCAGTACAGCCAAGGATGGTTAATATCATAGTTGGGCAGGGTGGAAAAAACAGGACTGGGGGGAAGAGGAGGTAGAAGGGTGAGTGGGGTGGGGGGAGGGCAAGGTGAGGTGTGGGTGGTGGAGGGGAACAAGGTAGGATTAGGGACAGGTATAGGTGGATTGGTCAATTTGTAGGGAGAGAAGTTGTTTTTTGAAAGCACTTAGAAACATAGAAACATAGACTTTGACAGCAGATAAGGACCACTTGGCCCACCCAGTCTGCCTATTTCCCTACCTACTGGATAAGCTGCAGATTGTAGTTAACCAACAGCCTACTTCCTGCCACCCCCTACTATAATTGCCTTGTATCTGTCCCATGCATGTTTGAATTCCCCCACTGTTTTAGCCCCAACAACCTCCCCAGGAAGGCAGTTCTACGCATCCACCACTCTCTCCATGAAAAAAGATTTCATCACATTACCCCTGAGCTGTCCACCCCTCTATCTTTAAATTGTGTCCCCTTGTTCTTATACATTTCTTTTTCTGAAAGATGCTACCTTCCTGGACTTTGTTGATTCCCTTGAGGTACTTGAACGTTTCTATCATGTCCCCCTGTCCCTCCTTTCATCAAGGGTATACATATTAAGCTCTCTCAGTCTCTCTTCATATGATTTCTGATGCAGACCCTGCACCATTTTAGTTGCCCTCCTCTGGACTGCTTCCATCCTGTCTATGTCCTTGCATAGATGAGGTCTCCAAAACTGCACACAGTACTCCAGATGGGGTCTCACCAACTGTCTGTACAGAGGGATAACCACTTCCCTTTTTCTACTTGTGATGCCCCTTCCTATGCATCCCAGTATCCCCCTGGCTCTCCTCACTGACTTCTCACATTGCTTACCCACCTTTAGATCATCCGATATGACTACCCCCAAGTCCTGTTCCATTTTTGTTGTTGTTAGTACCTCCCGTGCTATTGTGTACTCTTCTGGGTTTCTGTTTCCCAGGTGCATTACTTTGCACTTTTTTGCATTGAATCTAAGTTGCCATATGTCTGACCATTCCTCCAACCTTGCCAAGTCCCTTCTCATCCTTTCTACCCCCACTTGTGTATCAACTCTGTTACAGATCTTTGTGTCATCTACAAAGAGGCATACCTTTCCCTCCAGACCCTCTGCAATGTCACCTATAAAGATGTTAAAGAGGACTGGACCCAGTATTGAGCCCTGAGGTACTCCACTAGTGATCCCCCTTTCTTTGGAATGTGTGCCACTCACTACTACCTTCTGTGTCCTGTTGTGCAGCCAGTTTGACACAGGAGTAAAGTGCAGCAGGGAAGGAGTTCTATTGTACAGGAGCTGCAGAGGCAAAGGCTATAGAACCATACTCGGACCATGACCTGGGGATAGTTGTGCAGTGTCAGAGGATCTGAGGGTGTAGTGGTGTGAACTGGGAACCAAGGGGGCAGCCACTGAAAGTGGTTTCTGTGAGGTAATGCTGTTGTGAGCCAATTTGCCTACTGAGGAGTCAAGTAAGGCTGGGGGGGAGGGCCAGCCAGGTTTGCTGTAGAGAGAGCAGTGATGTGTGAGGCGGTTGCAGGAGAGTGCACCTGCAGATATTATTGTAGCTTACAGTCCACTTGTGATGGAAAGAAGAAGAGTATAGAGCAAATATTGGCAGGCTGTAGAACACTCTGGGAAGGAGAAGGCCTCGAGTTATTGCTACATGCTCTTGACTGGCTTCTGTTCCTCACCTTCCCATTTTTTACCTGCAAAGGCAGTGGAAGATAATAATAAAAAAGAGCTACTCATAATGCTCCCCAGCTGCCTCATGTGTACATGATGGAGATGGCTTTAGAGAAGTGCTCCACACATGGTTCAGAGCCGCACTACTGCCATAATGCAGCATTAATGTAAACACACCTGAAATGGTGGTTGTGGGATTCAAACCTGGGGCTTCAGGCTCACAGCTTCATTTTCTAACCACTGCAGTATACTTCCTCCCTGTTTTAACACCAGCTAAAATTACATCCATTGTGAATTTTGTGTTGGGAAACCAAAATAAGGAGCCTTCCCAAAGAAGTAGACATTCCAAACCGACAAAACATTGGGGTTCAGCGGTCACTTACATACTAAAGTCAAATGTTTGGGCGTTAATAACTTTAGACCTGTTCAACGGATTTACCTGAAATTTGGAATACACAGTGGGACATGGTGAATCTCCTGATTTGTCAAATTTTGTTTTGGTCGGACTTACAGTCTTTGCGTACCAAAACGCTGAAAAATGCAAAATTATCCATTTTTGGAGGCAGCTTTTGGGATTTTGGATGTGGTCCTGCACAGCCGTTGTGTGGTGTGCTGCTCTGCGAGATGGCTCATTTGAAATAACTTTGGTGGCCAAACATGTCGCTTTTTGCTTGGTGAAAAAATATTGAGGCATTCAAAAGTTATGCCACTTTTAAGTTCCCATCATAAGTCAATGGGAAAATTTATACTGTATGTATGTTTTGCGAACAAAGAATGGGGTTCTGGCCATCTCGTCCCACCTGGCGATCAAAGAATTTGCAGCCTCGCAGTTCTAGAATCTTTGCCCCCAAGAATTTTTAAAATTCTTTGATCGTGAGGTCCGCCATCTTATTTTTCATTTTCACATTTGAAAAACACAAAAATCTTGGCTCAGGGGTCATTCCTGAAGTAAAACTTGGATGGGTTTTACTCAGGGAACCCCGATCTATCAAGCCATACCTTTGGTTTCATCGAAATCGGTCTAAAAATAGAGTTCTGAGATTTAAAATTCTTCATAAGTTGCTTGCTAACGATCTTTGATCGTGAGCCTGCAAATTCTTTGATCATGATTCTTTTGATCACGATCGTGGCATTAAGGAAGTAGGATGAGATGGCCAGATTTAAAACATTTTCTCAGCCCAGGGATGCCCTACAAACTTAAATAAGGCTGGTTTTGCCTAGGGGGCTTCATTCTGCCCCATCTGAATAAAAACATGTTTAACATATCCTTGGTAGTCTAGTGGCCCTCACCCCATCATGATAAAATATATAACGATCTGTAGTGGCCCCCCATGTTCATAAATGTTTTTTTTTATATCCCTGGTAGTCTAGTGGTCCCCCAATGTGTATTAAGTAATAATTGTTACTCATATCCCTGGTAGTCTAGCGCCCCCCCCATCATAATAAAATATATAAGTTTCTGCAGTTTCCTGGTAGTCTAGTGGCCACCCCATGCGTATTTTATACATATTGCTGTTTTAGATCCCTGGTAATCTAGTGGCCACCCGATCTATATTACATTATAATTATTTTTCATATCCCTGGTAGTCTAGTGGCCCCCCCCATCATAATAAAATGCATAAGGATTTCGAATTTCCTGGTAGTCTAGTGGCCCCCCACCTCTCACCCAGTGCATTGCCAGCCCACCCAGCACCCCTACACCCTTCCCCAGTTGGCGAATGGCACAGCCCACCTCTCACCTCCACGGCCAGCCACTGACTGTGTGCATCACGATTGCTAATGCAAAGAGGCACTCAGAAATAATTTCAGAATGTGTCTTTGCATTAGCACCCATAATGCACACAGTTGGCGGCTGGCCGTGGAGGTGAGAGGTGGGCTGTGCCAGTCGCCGACTGGGAAAGGGTGCAGGGGGTGCTGGGTGGGCTGGCATGGCTGGGTGGGGGAGTGAGGGCCACTAAACTACCAGGAAATTAAAAATCCTTATGTATTTTATTATTTTTTATTTTTATTTATTGAATTTTGTTGACCCGGTAAGCCCACTGAGACTAGAAGTCCCTTTTTCAGGGGCGACCAGGGGGGGGGGATACAGATGGTAAGCAACTGAAATTGAATCAGATTAAGCTGTTGATGGTATTTTTAGTGAATGGGGGAAATTTGGCCAGGACACCGGCGAAATTCCCCTACTCTTTTTTCGATAAGTGCCATTGGATCTTTAACATCCACCTGAACGACCACCAGTCCAGGCAGATGGAACCTCGGTTTAATGGCTCATCTGAAAGACGGCACCTCAGAAGTGCAGCACCCCCCTCATGCTGCACTACAGTGTCAGTATTGGGATATTAGCCCAAGTGTCAGATGTGGGAACTGAACCCACAGCCCTCTGATCTCCCGGCCTCAGAGGAGAGTGTGCTGCCTACTGAGCCACTGACACTGACTCCATTATGTTGGGGGGGGGCAATAGACTACCAGGGATATGAAAAATAATGATAATGTAATACAGATTGGGGGGGCCACTAGACTACCGGGATCTAAAACAGCAATATGTATAAAATGCACATGGGGGGGCCACTAGACTACGAGGAAATTGTAGAAACTTATATGTTGTAGGGCACCCCTGGGCTGAGAAAATACATTTTTAAATCTGCCCATTTTGTCCCTCGCTCTTTGTTTGCAAGCGAGCAATTTCTTTAATCGCAACCCTGCAAATTATTTGACCGCGATCGTGTATCGCGAGTGAGGGATGAGATGGCCAGATTAAAAAATCTATTTTCTTAGCCCGGGGGTGTCCTAGGAAGACAAACAAGGGTTGGTTGTACTCAGGGGGCTTTGTTCTGATGAGCCATGGTGGTGGTTTACCGCAATTCTTTGATTTTTTTTAAATTACAAAAGTTTTTATTAATTGGTCGTGACCCTGCAAATTCTTTGATCGCGAGATTCTTTGATCACGATCGTGCATCACAAGCTAGGGATGAGATGACCAGATGAAAAGATACATTTTCTCAGCTCAGCGGTGTCCTAGGAAGACAAATGAGGGTGGGTTTCACTCAGAGGGCTTCGTTCTGATGAACCATGGCAGTGGTTTACTGCAATTCTTAGATTTTTTTTAAATTACAACAGTTTTTATTCTTTGGTCATGACCCTGCAAATTCTTTGATCGTGAGATTCTTTGATCGTGAGGGAGGGACGAGCTGGCCAGATTTTTTATAATGGAGTAGATAGGGAAATTGTACCAATCTTTAACGTTGAATATCTCGGAAACGGTTTGGTCTTTTTACTTGAAATTTGGAGGGTGTTTATGGTATGTCCTGTAGATGTGAATTATGGTGTTTGTGTGTTGGATTTTTTTTGTGTGGAGATATTGCGTGACACACTTCACGTGCTGCGGACAGTGTTTTGGATTGTTCAGGTAGCTTGAAATTGATAGGGTGCCTAGCCTTAGTGTCATGGATGTAGTTTTCAGTTGGTGTGTGTGTTAAATGTCAACAGGTGTGGAACTGTGCCACTTTGACGAATGAAAATGTCAAATTTTGAAATGTTATATCTCGGACACGGTTTGGTCTTTTTACTTGAAATTTGGAGGGTGTAGACTGCATGTCCTATAGATGTTAATTGCGGTGTTTACGTGTCAGACAATATATTTTTTGTGGCAATATTGCATGGCACAGTTTATGTTTTGTGGACAGCATTTTCTACTGTTCTACTAGACTAAAACATTTGTTTGTTGGCTGGCCTTGCTGTTGTCAATGTACTTTTTAGTGATTGGGTGTGTAATGTGGCCCAGGCCCCGCGCTCCCACCAACTTGTGCAACTTTCTACTTTTCTATTCTTTGTTAAAAAGTAAGGAAATTCTATGCAAAAAACTTTGTTAATGCATCAGTTAGGGTTCTTCTACAGTGAAAAAAGTGAGAAATTCAATTTTAGGGTTCCCACCCTGCACCCCACCAGCCCGCCCCCACCAACAGGCATCAGGGTGTGCATTGAGGTCATCGGCCCTAACTCTCACCCATTCTCTACACTGCACCTCCTCAGATTGTTTACACATGGTATGGGGTGAGAGTTAAGGTCTATGACCCCAACGCACACCCCGATGCCTGTTGGTGGGGGCAGGCTGGGGGTGGAGTACAAGGGGTGGGAACCCTAAAATTGAATTTCCTTGCTTTTTTGTTGTGGAAGAACCCTAACTGATGCATTAACAAAGTTTTTTTTTGCATAGAATATATATATATATATATATATACACACACACACACATACATACATACATACTGTATATATTCTTTTTCATTGTTGCAAATATTTTTGCTGAAGTCCCTTCTTTTGGGCAATTCTGGATTGAATGTGCAACTCCTCCTCTTGGTTTCCTGGTGTGTCTGTGTGTGTTGGGGGGGTGGCTGTTTGGTTAGAAGACGACACCTGCAGATCACATCTGTGTGCATTTCTATTTTATGTATTTTGTGTTTCACTGATTTTATCCAGGAGTTGCTGGATAGTTTGATACCTTCTAAAAGTAACTAATCATTAATTGCATGCAATAGGGTAAATACACTGTAGTTATATGTTTGTTGTGTGCAACTCCATTGTCCACCTCCCAATTACATCCCACCTACCCCACTCTATTGCAATGCACTGTGCCAACCTTGTCCTAGAGCCAGCCCTCAAATGCCTGTTATTTCTGGTATTTTACAGACTCCTCTACTGTCCATGTATGAACATGGTGCCAACCTTGCTCTAGAGTCAGCCTTGAAATTCCCATTTACTCCCTATGTAACTTTCTCCATCCCTCAACTGTCCATGAATGTACTTTGTGCCTACCATTCTCTAGAGCCAGTCTTGAATTGCTTTGGTTCTTAGAGTCAGTCTTGAATTGCCTATTGTTATGCTATGTATTTCTTTTGATTCCTCACTTGTTTATGTATGAAGGTGTCCTCTGTAACTCTCCCAGGTCGCACCTGAAAATAGACACTTGGCTGTCTAGTGTCCTTACCCGGTTAACAAAAGCAAATAAATAAATAAATAAACTACTCTACAGTGCAACTATAATACAGTGACTGGTTTTAGATCTAAGGGTGGAGCAAATACAAGTGAAACAGTCCACATCACAGGCAGGTAAGTTTACTCAAAGAGTTTATTGTGCCCTATACCAATGGACAGCAACCCTGGTGCTTTGAAGATGCCCTGCCTCTTCATCAGGAGGCAGAGCCTTCATATCACCATCAATTTATAGTAAAACACCTCTTAAAGTGATATTACAAAAAGCATACAGCAAGCACTAATAACATTTAACAACAAGTAGAAGAATTCTCAAGCGGCATTCATGGAATGAATGGCAAATACTAGCTGGTACCATAATATTGTTACTTATGTAATGCTTCAGTCTAACAAAGTGCATCACGATTTTTTTTTTATTTGAATTTTGGTGACCGGGTAGGCCCACTGAGACCAAAACAGTCCCTTTTTCAGGGGCGACCCAAATGCAGGGTAGTCCCAACGGCTAGCCGGTAACAATTTGATCAAATGAGAAAGCTATTGATATCTATCAACCATTGTTATCAAAGAATACTAAACAAACTTTAATAAACTGCTAGCAAAAAAAAATCCAAACTCAATCACATTTTAAGTCCTGGTTAAATTCATACTCAAGCCCTTAGTGGAAAGCTATAATTTTTTTTTCATTTTGTCAAAGGGATCCACCAGCTGATGGTCAGTCTGTAGCACAAACAGCATCATTTCTGAAAAATACACCTATCAGTGTGTGTGTGTGTGTGTGTGTGTGTGTGTGTTTAAAAATCAGCAGGACTGTAGAAAAACCCTTAGTGACAAGAAAATAGGGGAATAACAGGAGGTGAACAAAGATACAGAAACCAAAATCCAATGCAAGTTTTGAAGAACCAATTTTAGAAAAACTCAGCACGTATGTCCATAGTGAAGAAATAGTGGAAAGATGGAGTGGTGTCACTATTGTGACATCTCTGAGGTAACTCATTCACTAGAAATGAAAAGAAAAAGAGAATAGTTAGATCAGTATACATACATACAATCCATAACAAGGTCTAATGACGCCCCAAGCAGGAATACTTGTGGTGCCTGGACTACCGTTAAAACCACACCCATTCCTCCTTTCTGCCACAACCCCAACTTAAAAAGTAGTGAACATTCTATAACCACATGCATGCTAACAATTTTGTTTTTATTTTATTTATTTTTGCATTTCAAGCTGCTTTCTACTTATACTTTCTACTTTAGTGTACCCCTTCTTGGTTTTAGGGCTAAACAGGTTCCTTCATTGGGAACAGTATTTATTTCATTCAGGAAACTTCACTTTTCTGGAATAAATACAGGAGTTATTAGAGTATTTCACTACAAATTCACTTTAGTTTCCTCAGGAAAAGTATGAGCAGTGTGAAAAGTCGCACTTTTTGTATCAGCAAAGCCAAGCCAATAAGAGAACCTCCTCCTGATGTTGGTGTTTGGGGAACTGCAGTAATTATGTAAAGCAGATGAAATAACACTTTTAGTGAAGTTTGTGTTTACCGGATGGTAAATGGCAACATATATTTTATTATTGGGGAAAAGCTGGTTCACTAGACTGCAATTACTTCTGCAGAGCTTCAGAGTCCACAAACACTGTAAAGCTTCAGGACAAAACACTCATTTTGTTTTTATTATGCCCTTTGTCAATATAAAAAAGCAATAGAAAGCACTCATCAGAGCTCCTGTTTCAAAAGCATTCTCCATATAAGATTCATTTTAAAGTTCCATTGTATCTATTTCTGTATAATTACATTAACAGCTTTATGTAAATAAAAGAGGAAACAGAATTGGGAACAATAAGTTAAGGGCATTTATGTTAATTCATAAAATAGTAGTAGTAAAGATATTTTGTACAGGAAGGATATAAGTGTTAGGGTTAGAAGCCTTATTTACAAAGTTGTCCTGTTAAAGTAGCATTGTTGCATAAATCTTATAAGAGGTAGGAGTTAGAACTGGATCATAGTTGTCAATATTTAACCTATTTTTCATTAATATATGAAATCCTTCTGATTATCAGGAGTAATACAATAAAAAAATTCAATTTTCTGGAAAGAGCCATAAAAAGTGTTAGATCTGATTTGAACAAATATCGTTTGTACTTATTAAAAACATTCAAGTTACAAAAAAATAAACAAATATATTCTATGGAGTTACTTGATATTAAGTGGGCTAGTAAGGGAAATGTTGATGCGATGGATAATTTTGAAGCAACCTCGGGGAACCCTTATCAGTATCAAGCGACTCCTCAGCATCTGGACGCGTGGTAACGGGAGTGCCTGGCCAGTCTCTTGGGGGCAGGTGGTCAGCAACACCTCCTCCTCCACATTACTGTGAACCCATTTATTCAGACGGTGTCAGTCAATCAAATTGCCTCGCAAATGAAGTGTTGTAAAGAATAATTAGTTTAAGATCATGTTCCTCCTCGTTTTGAATCCCTTTCCTAGAGGTAGAAGAACTATACATACATATATATATATATGTGTGTGTTGCAGGTGATACTTTTTATTGGACTAGCAAAAGTATTTACTAGCTTTCCAGAGGTAATACTGTCTTCTTCAGGTCAGGTCAGTAAAAACAGCTTCTGTTTTCACTCGCATGACCTGAGGAGGAGACTATTATCTCTGGAAAGCGAGTCTCAGCAATGATGTTGTTAGTTCAATAAAATATATCACCTGCAACATATTTTTTTCTTCTACCTTGTCGACTGGATTAACAAGGACACCATATTTCTTTTTTTCCCTAGAGGTTAACAACCTTTATTTCCGAACTTTTTTAGTACGTCTGGGATGGGACTCCCTTAGTGTGTGTGTGTGGGGCATTCATAAGAATGGGCCCCGTGGACCGCACAATTGTACATAAGGTCGAGAAAGTGTAATTCCAACACTGCCCCCCCAACGAAAAACTCACCTACGCGCACGGCGTAAGGAGTACCGAGTTCTTTTCCCCCCTTAGAAGCCACACTTTTTCAATAAAATGATTAACTGTAAAAAAGAAGTGACACTTCTGTTGTATTGTATTTTCTCCTAGACTAAACCTTGGTTTTCCACCACGTTACCCCATTACTAAACAATAATGCAGCAACTAGGTTACTATACAATGGGAAATTATATACATTTTACTGTTCTCCTGTAGTGTGAGCAAAGTAGCTCATGAACTGCTGCCCCACACATGTCATATGTGAAACATATTGGAGATATGCATCAGTCCTCCTTAATATTTAAATATATAGGTCCGCCATCCTACCTAGAGTTTTGCGTGTCTCACCTGTTCTGTGGATAGTAAACTGAACAATAAGTGGCTGGAGCGCGCATCACTTTTTAGGACGCAATCGAGGTTTTGCACTAAAGACTCATGCCAGTCATGCAGTAATAGGTTGTCTGGCTTGACAGTACTATTTTCTTGTGAGCAGCCAGAAAGAGTCGGAGATGTGCATAAACATGTTGCCAGCAGCCAGGATAGCCAGTTCTAAAACTGGGGGAACGAAGACAGGAAATGTGTGGTTATAGATCTGCGTTCCTCGTACAAGAGAATAACCATTTGGCAATCCAGCCAGCCAGCACTGAAGATAGACCCTATGAAACATTTGAACCTTTCTGGGGGAATCGCAGCCATTATTTTTAAGGTCTCCCTTTGGGAGTATTTTTTTGTGAGATAAGGAATTAAGTAAGTCAGGTTACCAATGGGGTTTTTATTTATGAAAGCAGTTCTTTTGAATACCTTTCTGTGTTATTTCTCTTTTTGTGTGAATAAAAACAGCAGTGTCTACCCTATACTTGTGTGCAGGTGCAGGTTTCCATGAGTTTGGGAATTTCCCTGTAACTCCAGGGTGCGTTCCTGCATTCTTCCCGGGAATCTCAGCAAATCCGTTTTTCTGTCTAAACAATATACATTCTGACAGACATTGGCAGTATTCATTCGTTTAGACACCTCTATTTTCCAGCGAATACATGAATTTCTTCAGAGCCCGGAGCCCCGAAGGCAAGCATTTTGAATGGATTAGTAGTAGTGATCTATATGCGATTTATTTCTCTTTCTGTTTTCATGACTCTCTACGCAATATAACCGCGGGCAGTATTTTGCAGAGGTATCTGCGCTACAGTGTTTCCCATTTCAGACCTAATATACATAAGTTTATTTGACTTGTAAAGCACAGTGCGCGGTAAATTTAGGGCGCATGCTGTTTATTTTAGGGAGCTGGCAACATATCCTTTCATTTAGGATGCCAAGGGACGTTTAACTTTTCTTGAAATATTTATTGGGCTGGAGACCCCTTCCCTTCTGTAAGATGTGTAAATATATGTTCGTTAAATAAAGTGTCTCCTTAAAGGGCTTTAACCCCCTCCTCAAAACCGCATTATCACCGCTTCTCCCGTAGTTAATTTTGTAGTGTGTGTGTGTGTGTATGTGTGTGTGTGTGTGTGGACACTGGTGACTTTCCCGACTGTATGAATGTGTGCCAGGGTCGATCGAGGTTCCCATGCCTGGCGAGGTGTCATTAGCAGGGAGCTGTCAAATCTGGCCCGTGTCCATCTGCAGCAGCAGCACGCGCCCCCTCCCCCTGCCGCCCAGGGCTTGCTTGCACCACACGCCCCTGCTGATTACTTGGCGGCTGCTCAAATTTACTATTGTATCAACACAAGCCGATAGCCGGCGGCGGGGGCCGGGCCTGAGAGCACAAACAAAAACAACAGAAGGCGACAGGCAGACGCGGGCTATGTACAAGTCCTCCAGCTGCCTGCAGGGTATATAAGGTGGGTCGCCTCTCCCAACCCAGCAGAAAAAAAAAAACCCCTGCACAAACCACATACCTTCTCTTTCTCTCTGACTGAGATCAGAATCGGTTGAGAACTGTTCCCAATCGCTCGGAAGCCTTCGCCTGCAGGAAGCCGTCCCGCTCGCTTATTGGATCCGATGATGGCTAGTCTGAATTCGCAAACAACGACTGACGCTGCTGCAACTCACTGCCGGTGTCCCTCGTGTACCCACCCTGGTCAGGCAACGACCACTGAAGCCAGTAGCAGGTATGTTAAACCTACAGAAATAACTCAGGTTGGTCTGTCGGATAAGATATTGCGCCTGTTTCATCTATGTGTATTGTTGACGGTTTCCTTTCCCTCTACGTATTGCCAGTACCAATGCCCATAACATCATTGGTTGTCTGGTATATTTTACCAGTAATTCACATTCCGTGGCACGCTGCTGCTGCTTCCGCCCGGATGGCAGTAGAAGATGATGGGCTTTTTTTTTCGTCTAGCATTATTCATCATGCGTTCATATTTAACCCACGTAACTCTCGGGAAGGGGGTCTTTCAAAGACTTAAGCAGCCATACCCCATACCTCTCAGTTCTCCCGGAGTTTCAGTAACGTCTTCAATTGTGACTCAAAAATGTCATCGGTCCTTCCTAATTTGGGCACTTTTTTAATAAAAGAGTCAACCTCATGTTGCATGCTTAGGATGATGGCACCATTTTAGACGTGTCCCTGAGTTTGGTCCCTTGCCTTGATTTTTTAAGCCTTATTCCTGATTTGTGGGACATGGAGACCGTTTTTAGTTTACCCCATAAATGGTACTAAACAAATCTGAATTGTATGATTTTATTTTATTGAAGTCTCGGAATTACAACCTTTGAGCCGAGGGCTGGTTTACAAACGTTCCACTTCTTAGAAAGAGTGACACAAGCAACAATATACATGGTACAGTAGGCAGTGTATGCAATTCAATTTCAACTGCTGTCTCAGTCTTTACATTTCCTAACTCCTCACCCCTACAGCCTACAGTCAAGAAATTCACAATGTTTTTTTGGGGGTGGGGGTTAAAAATCTGAACTCTGTTTTACCTTATTTCCTTTATTTTAGCTTTCTGCCTTGGCAGCTGTTGTTGTCCCCAATATTCTGGAAGCATGTTCTCAATTTTGTTATTTTTAAAATAATGTATTTTTTTTCATGTGGTGAGTGGACTGGTCTGGACTACAAGTCTATTTTAATATTTATTTATTTTATTTGGAAAATGTTTAACCAGGAAAGACAACATGAGCTGTAAACGGCTGGTTTCCAGAAGTGTCCTGGGTAGGGGTGGGGCACAAGAATTGGGAGAACAGGCAAACACATAGCAATAACAGAGCAATACAAGTAAAATTACTAAAAGAAAACAGTGTAGTACAATTACAGAACAGAAATTACCCAGACCAACCAGCCAGGGTAAACAAAGCCATGTTCAGATATAACATACATTACAACAACCCAAGAGCAGGTGATCCAATAGGGTAAAAGTTAGAGGATGGATGACACATTTGAAGTGCTAGAAGTAGTAGGCTGAGCACAAGATTCAAATTGCTATTGTATGCCAAAGGGAGGGCAGTTATAAGACAAGTGGGGAAGTGGACAGGCGAGGGGTAGAGGGTGGGGGATGAAGAAGGGGGAGAGAGGGACAGCCAAGCTCTAACCCCTTCAGGATGCTGAGAACCCTTCAAGGAGGACAGGACCAGGTGGAAAGGGAGGGGAGAGAAAGGGATCGGGGAGGTAGAGAAGAGATGGGCTGAGGAACAGGAGAGGAGGAAAGGGACAGGGAAGCCATATGAAGAGAGACTGAGAGAGCTTAATATGTATACTCTTGATGAAAGGAGGGACAGGGGGGACATGATAGAAACATTCAAGTACCTCAAGGGAATCAACAAAGTCCAGGAGGGTAGCATCTTTCAGAAAAAGAGATGTGTAAGAACAAGGGGGCACAATTTAAAGATAGAGGGGGAAGGCTCAGGGGTAATGTGAGGAAATTTTTTTTCACAGAGAGAGTGGTGGATACATGGAACAGCCTTCCCGAGGAGGTTGTTGGGTCTAAAACAGTGGGGGAATTCAAACATGCATGGGACAGACACAAGGCAATTATAGTTGGGGGTTGCAGGAAGTAGGCTGTTGGTTAACTAGAATCTGCAGCTTATCCAGTAGGTAGGGAAATGGGCAGACTGGGTGAGCCAAGTGGTCCTTATCTGCCATCAAAGTCTATGTTTCTGTGTTATGTAGGTGACCGGGTGATGGATTTGAAAGTAGGGGAAGAGAGAGAGAATCTATACCCCTTCAGGATGTGGACAACCCTGCAAGGGGGACAGGATTAGAAAATGGGGGGAAAGGAAGAGGGGTAGGAGAGCGAGAGAGCCAAGATCTATACCCCTTCAAGATGACAGAGAACCCTACAAGGGGGACATGACCAGGCAGAAAAGGAGGGGAGAAAAGGGGGGCAGGGAGGAGGAGTGGAATGTGGCAGGTGACCAGAGGAGAGGAGAGGGATAAAGAAAAGGGAAGCTGGAGAAAATAGGAGTAAACTAGGAATGGAAAAAGGGAGAGCATCGGGGGAGGGGGTAGTGGTTGGGGGAAGGACAGCAGAGTGTCGAAATAGCACAGTAGGTTGTGGATGGTAGCAGAGAGTCGAAATGGCACACTAGGTTGTGGTAGGGGGTGGGAGGAGGGGGTATAATAGGTGGTTGCGTGTGAGGAAGTAATCAGAGGAAGGGTTCAGTTGGAAGACAAGGAGGTACGTCAGGGATAGAGGAGTAGGAGATAGTGTGCAAGGGTGGGTAGGGTTGTGAAGGGGGGCTAGTAACAAGTACAGTTAGGAGAATAGAAGCAAAGTAGGGCTAAAGGATAATGCACCATGGTTGGGATGGTTGAAGGGGTGCTAAGAACAAGTACAGTTAGGGGACTAGAAATTGTGACGGGCTAAGGAGATTGAAGATGGGGAAGAGGAAAGTCTGACAGGAGGTGGCAGTGAGTTCCAAAGCTTTGAGAAGTGGTAGGAGAAAGCTTCCTGGCCTATGGAGGTAGAGCGATGATGAATAGCTGGAGTGTGTGCATCAATGGATCTGAGAGGGTGGGAGGAGGGAGGTTGAGCAGAGAGTAAGGAGGAGAGGTAAGAGGAGAGAGTCCCAACTAAAATTTAGACATGAACTTGGCGCAGTGAGAGAGACACCTAAGAACACCTTATGCATAGAAACAGAATGCATAGTACAGTACTTAGAAGACAGAATAAATTACAAACAAGATTTATTTGTAATTTCTAATCAGGAAAGGAACACTAAGCTACAATTGCTTGTTTCTAGGTGTGTCCTGGGGGAGTGGGTTACATGAACCTGTTTTAAGGGGGAATGTTGGCCACAACACAAGGGAAACTACTCTGCTCTTCTTCAGTAAGTGACATGGGATCTATTTCCACCTGGGCAGTGACCACAGATGGGCATAAGGGACCTTGGTTTAACACCCCATCTGAAGGACAGCACTT
The DNA here is from genome assembly GCA_016271365.2 of Neoceratodus forsteri. Lineage (NCBI taxonomy): Eukaryota > Metazoa > Chordata > Ceratodontiformes > Ceratodontidae > Neoceratodus > Neoceratodus forsteri. Next base: position 1,309,946,470 of record CM057449.1, read on the forward strand.
CACTGTGCAGCATCATAGAAACAAAGAATTTGACAGCAGATAAGGACCGCTTGGCCCACCTAGTCTGCTTATTTCCCTACCTAATGGATAAGCTGCATATCCTAGTTAACTAACAGCCTACTTCCTCCTACCCTCCCCCACTAGAATTATCTTATGTCTGTCCCATGCATTCTTGAATTTCCCCACTGTTTTTGACACTACAACCTCATCAGGAAGGCTGTTCCATGCATCCACAATCCTCTACATGCAAACAATACTGTATAACCCCTTTATTACGCTGTATTTTTATTTCCACACTATTTGCTTCTCATAGAGTTTACATGAACATTATGTAGCAGCGTATATTAAATAGCAGCGTATATAAATTTCGAACTTACTTACTGTAAGCACTCGCCATGCATTGTGGTGAAACTGTGTTGGCACTGGCAGAGATAATTTATTAGCCACGTCAAAATCAAAATCGAATCACGTAATACTATAGTAGTTCACGTGATTCTACGTACTATCTATTCCATTCTGATCTCCATTTGTGGCATGTATAGGGTAATGGAGCAAAGAATACACAGAGTGGGCACACAAAAAGTGAGTTCATGTTGTTAATGTGTGTTGAATGAACATCGGGGCGGGGGGGGGGAGCCTGTGTGCTTATGCTTTGACTCTGGACATGGATTAACAGCGACATCTTAGAAGTCAGTAGTCAGTCAGCAAATGAATGAATACAGTTGCTTGTAATGTGTTCATTTTGTAGACTTCCGGGTACCGTAATACCGCGAATATGAGATTACGCTAAAGTATGCTGGTAGTACAATCGCTCGGAATTTAACCTACGCAGATATTTTGCATTATACAGTACTTCCTCACATTACCTCTGAGCCGTCCCCCCATCTTCAAATTGTGCCCCCTTGTTCTTGCACATCTCTTTTTCTGAAAGATGCTACTCTCTTGGACTTTGTTGATTCCCTTGAGGTATTTGGAAGTTTCTACCATGTCCCTCCTTTCTTCGAGGTTATACATCTTAGGCTCCTTTAGTCTTTCTTCATATGTCTTCTGGTGCAGACGTTGCACCACTTTGGTTGCCCTCCTCCGGACAGCCTCCACCCTGTCTATGTCTTTGCGGAGATGGGGTCTCCAGAGCTGTACACAGTACTCCAGATGTGGTCTTACCAACTGTCTTTACAGAGGGCCAACAACTTCCTGTATTCTACTGGTGATGCCTCTCCCTGTGCATCCCAGTATCCCCCCAGCCCTCCTTACTGCCTTCTCACATTGCTGGCTCACCTTTAGGTCATCTGATATGACTACCCCAGGTCCCTTTCCATTTTTACATTTGCTTGCGCACATGCTCAAGGAACGTTTTGGGAGAGTAGCACACTTGGAGGTGTGCCTCTCCCATCCAATGCACTGCTCCCTTGAGCAGGCGTGGCAGTCCTGCACCAATGGGTGCAGGAGCTCAGTATGACAGCGGTGTTCCTCTGCTTCAAAGGAAAACACCGCTGCCATACTGAGCGCCGCTGCTGTCCCCTCCTTGCGTCATGCGCTCCCCCCAGCTTTCCTGCCATGCTGGGAGCCCACCCGCGCGTGGCTAATGTTGTTTGTTTTGCCGAGGGGTGCCCAATCCCCGTTGGCTCCACAGCCCCCAAGCCATCCTGCTGCCATGCTGGAGCCCACCCCAGCGTGGCAAATGTTCGTTGTTTTGCCGATGGGGTGCCAATCCCCGTCAACTCCTCGGCCCCCGAATAGTTTGCTGACAGGGTGCCCAATCCCCATCGGCTCCTGGGCCCCCCACACATCTTGTGCCACGCTGGAGCCCACCCTAGCGTGGCAAACGTCCCACGCCGCTTTTTTTTTTAACCTGTAAAATAAAACGGTTCTGCCGGGCGCCGCTCTCCCAGCCCCTCCCATAACCGGCACCCACCCACTGTGCACCCAGCCTCCCCACACACCCCCACCCCATACTTACCTCCAGACTCCGGCGCGATGATCTTCGGTGGACCGGGAACACATCTGCTCTCTTCAAAACCGACCGCGAACTGAGGAAATGCCGGTAAGCTGTATAATGGGCTACATGGGGGGTTTCAACATTATTGCATATCTCAGTCAATTTTTGGAATTTTTGCACCAAATTTTCAACATGGGGTTTTTGGGACCCCTTCTCATGAATGATGTCACTGTCATGGTGTTATTCAGGCCTGAAGGGTGATTTCACAGGCACTACGCAGTCACTGCGTGAAATCACCCTTCGCCTCGAATAACACCATGACAGTGACATCATTCATGAGAAGGGGTCCCAAAAACTCCATGTTGAAAATTTGGTGCAAAAATTCCAAAAAATGACTGTTTTACGAGCGTGCGTTGCTCAGTTCCTACGCAGGCTCGTAAGTTTGCGAATTTTCAATATTTTCACTCCAGATTTTCAGCATTGCCATTTTATCACACCTTCTTATGAGTTGTACAGCTGTCATTTTTCACATCTCACCCAAAATGTGTTTCCGCCCATGTAGCGCACAATGGCGCAGTCGGTGTGCGAAATCAATGTATGGAACACATTAAGAAAATCACAGTGACACTGTTCATGAGCAGAGATCTTAAAATGGCTATGTTGAAAATTTGGCAAAAAATTCCTACAAATAACTGTTTTATGAAAGGCATACAGCAGTTCCTACGACGCCATAAGTTTGAGTCTCCAATATTTTCACTCCAGATTTTCAGCATTGCCATTTACCACACCTCCTTATGAGCAGTACAGCTGTCATTTTCACATCCTGCCCAAAATGTCTTTCCCCCCATGTAATGCACAATGGCTCAGTCGGTGTGCGAAATCAATGTATGGGACACAGTAAGAAAATCACAGTGACACTGTTCATTAGCAGAGGTTTTAAAATGGCAATGTTGAAAATTTGGTGAAAAAATCCCTAAAAATGACTGTTTTACGAGCATGTGTTGCGCAGTTCCCACGCACGCTCGTAGGTTTGCCAATTTTCAATATTTCCACTCCAGATTTTCAACACTGGCATTTTACCACACTTCCTTATGAGCAGTACAGCTGTCATTTTTCACATCCTGCCCAAAACGTGTTTTCGCCTATGTAGCGCACAATGGGAGTAACAAAAAGGTCATGCTGACAATTTATTATGCAAATACCAGCAATCACACAGGGCATTAGGGTAAAGCACCATACATGCCAAACACCACTGCAAATACCTGCAAGCGAACGTTCGGCATTGACAAATGCTTGTTGTTATTGTCAGTATCGCACCCCGCATTGTGTACTCTTCCTCTGGATTTTTGTTTCCCAGGTGCATTACTTTGCACTTCTTTGCATTGAATCTAAGCTGCCATACATTTGACCATTCCTCCAACCTTGCCAAGTCCCTTTTCATCCTTTCCACCCCATCTAGCATATCAACCTAGTTGCAGATCTTTGTGTCCTCTGCAAAAAGACATACCTTCCCTTCCAGTCCCTCTGCAATGTCACTTATAAAGACAGTAAAAAAGACCAGCCCCAGCACTGAACCCTGCGGTACTCCACTAGTAACCCTCCTTTCTTCACTGTGGGCTCCATTTACTATTACCCGCTGTGTCCTGTTGTCCCCCTCATACTGCACCACAGTGTCAGTTATTGCTATTACCCCAAGTACCTGGAGTGAGGCTAGAACCCACAACCTTTCTATCTTCAGTACTGTAATACCTGCGATAGGAAACAAAGCACAATGGGGGTCTGGAGTGCTTCGGTATTACCTTGTCTTCAGGCCACAGATGCAAGCACTCTAACTACTTATCCACTGATACTGAGCGACTTACACACATAAATAAATATTGAATCGTACATAGAGTGATAAGAATTTTGAAAGGGCAGATACCAATGTGTGTTGTTCCTGTGTCTGCAACCATGTTACTGCATCCGAGCAACCATGCTATTTTCAAAAAATGTGTCTGTAACCAAAAGTTACAACCTGTAGTAATAAATTGCCAAACAATGCAATTTACATAATTTATTTAGTTTTTATTGACTGAAAAGGAGAGCTGTGCACTTCTGCCTATTTTCAGGCTCATCTGGGGCTGCACGTTAGAAATGGAAACAAACTGAAATTGAACCATGTTAAGCTATTGGTGGTATTTTTCAGTGAATGGGGGAAACTTGGTCAGGACACTGAGGAACCCACCCTACTCCTTTTCAGATGCCATGTGATCTTTAATGTTCACCTGAACAACCACCAGAACAGGCAGATGGGACCTCGGTTTTAAGTCCCATCCTGGCACCTCAGGAGTGCAGCACCCCCCCCCCCATGCTGCATTACATTGTCAGTATTGAGATTTTACCCCACAGTCTTGGTGTAGGGCTAGAAGCCACAACCTTCCAATCTTCAGGCCTCGGAGACAAGTATGTAACCTGCTGAGCTACTGACACTGATTTTTACCATAACTGCATCTTTTTTATTGGCTTGGAAATTCTGACACAGGTAGACCATCTAATGAGTTGTCTAACAGTTTGGACAGAGTTCCTATCTGAAAATAACAGAAGGTGGATCTCGGACAGATCGTTTGAAAATCCTGCCCAAAGCTTTAAAGTATTCCAGGGTCCCCTTTTCTGTTAATGTTAGCAGACTTTTTTTTTTTAGTAGTTAGGGGGCAAGACAGGTCAAAGAGCATTCTCCTGCTTTGCTTGGTATTACATGTTTTTTCTTTCTACAGCAATTTGTTGGTTGCTTTTGTCTGACGTGTACCCTATTCTTTTGTCTAATATATGGCTAAAGGAAATATAAAACTTCTTTTTTATTCAAGTTTTTAATGTAATTTGAAATTTGGGCATACGTGAAGTCTGTTTAATGCCCCCAGTGTATTGTTTTGTGTGTTTGTTTTGAATAATCCTATTTTTAACATAGGGGCCCATTTTAATGCTACCTTTTCTCTGTTCAGTATTCATGTTTTTATTTACCAAGCAGTTGTGCAACCCAATGACATCAGTTAAGCACAAAGCTCTTCATAAAAAGTTTCACTCAAGGCTTCTGCTGAACTGATGTCAGTGGGTCCGTTCAAGTAATTAAAACACATATTGGGTGGGGAAGAAAGGAGCATTAATAACTGGCCCTGAATAAGAAAAAAAAAACAGGATTACTTTTAAACAAACACTGGAAACAATACACTAGCGGGTAGGAGACTGACTTCCCTTAAAAGGAAATGTCCACTTGAAAACGTCCCACACCATAATGTGGGGCAGCCCCAGATTAGGCTTTCTGCCTACAACAAAAATTGTACCTTCTGGCAAGTTGTAACATTTTATCTTGTTGATCCTGCCATCCCTCCCACCATCATTTTGTGACAAGTGCCACTCGGGCACATCCCAGAACCTCCTGCAACTGATGTCAGAGCTGGGGATCAACCATGGGAGAATGTATAGGTTTTATTAATGTACAGAGCCATTCTTATCTCTGGTTTGGGCATCTGCATTTTCTATGTCACACCAAAACCAAGTATACACTGTCCAGCATGCTGGTGTCACACCAAAACCAAGTGTACACTGTCCAGCATGCTGGTGTCACACCAAAACCAAGTATACACTGTCCAGCATGCTGGTGTCACACCAAAACCAAGTATACACTATCCAGCATGCTGGTGTCGCACCAAAACCAAGTATACACTGTCCAGCATGCTGATGTCACAGCAAAACTAAGTATACACTGTCCAGCATGCTGGTGTCACACCAAAACCAAGTATACACTGTCCAGCATGCTGGTGTCACACCAAAACCAAGTATACACTGTCCAGCATGCTGATGTCACACCAAAACCGCATGCTGGTGTCACACCAAAACCAAGTATACACTGTCCAGCATGCTGGTGTTACACCAAAACCAAGTATACACTGCCCAGCATGCTGGAGGGAGGGACCGCAGGATCAACCAGATAAACTTAAAATACTACAACTTGCCAGGAAGTACAGGGTTTTAAATAATTGATTAGCAGGTTTTTTCTTGGGATAATACTAACTGTACAGAAAGCATTTATATAGATTTTCTAGAAGTTTTATGTTTGTTAAACACAGCGAGGCAAGTGCTATGCATTTTTACAATGTTTTAGAGCTTTTACGAGCAAAATGCTAATCAATTTTTAGAGTTAAATAAAACCCTGAAGTACCATTTTTATGTTTGGCAGAAAGCCTAATCAGGGGCTGTCCCACACTATGACTAAAACAAAAAAGTCCTGTTACTGCAGGGTATACAAGGCAGCCCTCCAACGAGCCTTGCAGAAAGCCCCTTGGTCAGAGACACAGTCCTCCGACTCCACCCCTCCCGCTCTGTGCTGAGGAAAGTGTTGCAGCTGGTCAGCCAGGAGGATTGACCAGGTAAAGCAGATTACACTGCAGAAGGGTCAGAATTGTTTTCAGTAATACTGAAAATACAAATATGTGACTTCCCGGCAATATACGGGTGAGGCAGCTACCTAGATGTTCCCTTACTTTGGGGGGGGGGTTGTCTGCTTGGGTTTTAGCAAATGGGTGTGGAACTTTCAGGGAAGGAATGTAGTAATTTAGAGCTTGATTCACAAAAGGGTCATGATCACTACCACATGTGTGGGGGTCCAGAAAAAGATGCAGAGTGCTCCTTCACGTATACGGAATGTCCTGCTTCACCCATGATGTGTAGGTTATATCGGCCCTCTGCACCTGATCCTGTTCCAGTTGTACATATGTCGGGCTGACACAATCAGTGGTGAACACCCTCTGCTTGATCCTGAAGATGACTTCCACACCAAAGAGGGTGGTAGTTGTGTGCCAGGGGAAATGCAGCGGTAAGACTTGTGTGCCATCAGTGCCCAGCCTTCAGGCCTTTGTTGGATCAGATTGACGCAACTATTTTTTTGACCCCAGCCCTCTGAGATGTCAAGGAGGACTGAGGACCATAACTTCAAATTTTCTGTTTTTTATTTAAAAAAATGGACCCACCCAGGTGGCAGCCCAAGTGCCCACTTGGATGCCTGGTGTCCAGTCACACTTTCCGGCTCCCACAGAATGCCCCTTCCATGCTCCACTCTGCACACATAGTGGGGATGTCAGGGGCTGTGAATTTGGCCATCGGAGTCTGAATCCCAGGATGCACAGTAATTTCAAAAAAATGCAGTGAAAGGTTTTGCAAAACTTTTAAACCTAATATGAATCTCATACTCTCCGAATTAACAAAGCGTGGAATTATCAGGAAAGGGGGCCCAAAGGGAATTGGCCCTCATAATTCTGATGTGAGCCCCCTGTGGATGAGTGATCATTGGAATTATTTACACTGTAATGCACAAAGGGTCTTGGTTTAATTATAAGGACCCCATAGTTCCCAAAGCTTAAAGTGGAATGCCAACAATGCAAGTTTATATAAGAGCACCTGCCCCTATTACAAACTCTGCAGGTTAGTTCCTTCCCTGCAGAGGGCAGTTCACCTTATTTATATGCAACTGTTTCCTTCCCTGTAGATTTCCAGTTTAACCACTCGGAATATTCAGGTTTCAAAATGATCAGGTTAGAGGTACAGTCAGTTTTTTTTTCAATAGGTGGCCAATTAAGTTACTAAAAAAGATAAAAGAAATATGGCCATGATTATGCTTGTATTTTTTCAAGACCTCATTCAAAACAGTATTTGCAATGTCTTAATGGAAGGTGGTTGGGGAGGGTCTGCAAGGGGTGAGGTGGTGGGGGGGGGGTTCAGCTTCAAAATGTCCTGGGGCTAGGGCTGCCTTAGTCCTATTGCTCTGGAGTCCCTCTGACTTTAAATTACTATGTATGTATATATTCAAGTTCAAGTTTACTGACCAACTTACCAAGTCATTTCAAAATCTTACATAAATAATTAGTAACCATTTTAAAATAATTTTTAAAGTCGGAATATAAATAAAGCCACAGTGTAAGAACCCATAATATGGAGGGCTCATTACATTCTTTCTCTTTTGTTTTATTTCACTTGCTATGAAAAATTACGCCCTCCCATAGGGGAGTTACTTTAGCTAATGCAATAAGGGAAAAGAAAGAGAACCCTATCTATGAGTGTACACAAGACGCCTCAGATCTGGGAACTCTGACTGGCATATTGTGCCTGTAATCTCTGATAACCCTGATGACAGAGGTAGAAGTGCTAAAGCACAAAAAAATAAATAAATAAATGACCTAAGAATGGGCTGGGAAACAGACAATTGTGGGGACATGGAAATTATCTGATGTTATAGCTTTTAGATAAATCCTCCTAAGACTTATTATTACATCTCCTTTACGGAGTCTACAGAGGAGTTCATGAGTGTATTTAGAAAGGACTGATCCTCTCTTTCAGTTTGATACCCATAAGGGGCTAAGCACTCAGATCTTATTTTCTCAAATTTTTTGCAGTGGAGGAAAAACATTCATATTCATCCATCCCACAGTCACAGTCTAGGTCTAAATCAAATAGTTTCTGTCTGTCTCCGTATCTATACAACAGTAACTTGGAGGGATATGTTTCAAGCCTAAACTGAAAATATATTCTCCTATCCTTGGGATCTGATAAGAATAGTAAATAAGGCTCTATCCTATGACAGATTTTATTTTTTGAATACCATCTGTGCATATTTGCACTGATTATATATTCCATATCTTGCTTCTAGGATATGTTCTGCAGTCTATCTTTAATTGTGACCATATATTTTGGAGAAATACTGATCCCTTTCAGCCAGTCCTGCCATAAATGATTCAGTTGGATTGACATAAGCATGGCTTTTATTTCCTTAAGCCAGGGGGGCACGGTATTTGTTAATAACGATGCCTTCTTCTCCAACAGACATCTTTTTGAATGTTTGGAATCAACTGTAGTTGAATACTTTATCCAATATGCTAACTTTCTTATTTTGCTTAATGATTCTAACCTATATCTCCCTAACTCAGCTCTAACTATTTCTGCTGGAGTAGAGTGAGTAGTCTGTAGGATTGAACAATAAAACAGATTAAATGGTAATTCAATATGTTGGAAGTTTTTGGTAGACCATATTTATGTCAAATAAAGTACAAAACTATTCATTTTCATGTCTACCACTTTAAGAGCTGGAATGAGAGTGGAATCACCATACTTCCTGTTAAAACGGAGTAGTGCGTCCTTTACCTTAATCAACTTATATTGTGTATAGCAGTGTATGTGCTCTGTCCATGAGTTATTAGCTGAAAAAATAAGTCGAGATAGCGGTACTATTTTACAATATTCATCTTTTCGTTTCCTGTTTTCCATTTTATGTTCAATTTTATTTCTTCCCAAACATCATTATCTTGCCCTTGGCCTCATTGATTCTAAGTTTGTTCTGCAAACAACAATTATCCAAAAATGTTATTTTCCATTTCAGCCTAATTGGGAGAAAGGAATTCAGTTTAATATCATCTGTATACATTAGGGCAGGGACAGGAATTTTCTTTACCATCAGTGAATGGCCCTGAATTTCAACTAATTGTGTTGGTAAATCATTTACAAAGAGATTAAAGAAAAGAGGGACTAGCAAGCATCCTTGTTTCACATCTCTGTTGGAAAAGGCTGTGAGATATGTCATTTTAAATCATATCTCACAGTCGTCCAATTATCTGTATACAAATTTATAATAATGCAGAGAATATCTTTGTCTATGGATGTTTGTGATAATTTTGTCCACAACAAAGGTCTTGAGATTGTATCAAAGACCCCTTTATGATCAACAAAAGGCATATGTAATGGGATTTTGTGTCTTATATAATGCTTCTCAATAACATGCTGTATATATTCTATACTGTATATTTTCCTCCACTGCAGATTTTGCACTGCCATTAAAGAGCAGCAGATGTGATCATTTCTCCAAGGCAGGCAACTTGTGCCAAGGAGCTGCCTTGCTGAGGAGCTAAACTAGGCATAATTCAGACTTTGTAATGAAGGATTAGTTAGTTATTTAACTTTCTGTGAGGACACTCTCATTTCTATGTCAGTTCTATCTCCCTGTTAATTTCTATTACTAGGGAAATTTGTATAGAAACAGGACACATGCCCTTTGGACTTCATCTGCTGCTGTTTGTCTACATGTGATGTTAAAATATATTGGTTGTGACATCATAATAATTTCCATGGCAACAAGTTGTGATTTATAAACAGAAGATTATTACATAATGGCCTATATTTATAAACATTTATTTATTTATTTGATCACCGGGTAAATACTCTGGTCCCAAGGGACCTTTTTCAGGCACGACTCTGGTGTTTAGATGGCACATAGTACACAAGTTTATCGATTACAGCAGGAGAAGTAGCAACATATAATGAGTGCATGTAGACCGAGGCAAGTCATTACAGTACAGTAAACAAAGATACACATTAAGAAGAACAAAAATTGAGTACATTCTGTTCCAGAGGACATCATGCATTAGATTCATTTTATTATTTAGGACCCAGAGATAGGCTAGTCAACCCAGTGGCTTTAGGATAGACATTTACAGTGTGCTCTGGAAGATAGTGCATCCAAGAAATGCTTGCATGGGGCCACATAACTATTATCTCTATCATTAACCAAAAATACAGTACCCTTACTAACCAGATTCAGCAATGTGTCTTTGAACAACAAAGGGGATTGCCGAATTGGGTATATGTCCAGTTTCAGTATCACGTCTGCTTATTTAGAGTGTCTGGAATGTTTAGAAATAAACAATCCTGATTGGTTAATTATGCCATGATTTATAATAGTAAATATAAAGGGATGTTACCACTGGAGGCAATTGAGCGATAAGGCATTGCCAGCAGTTAGAGTAACAATCTCTTAATCACCATCTCGGTTCATATTGTGGCACAAGTTACAGCCAAATGTCACATTGTACTGGGGAGGGGTAACTGTTAATCTTACCCCTAGGAATGCCTTATTGCTAGTATAAAAATACTTAAAAATGTTTAAAGTGTACCACTTGAATGTTTTTAAATGTTTAATAAAGTTGTCCATCTGGCATCTTCAGAACGTCAAAATGCATCTTTACAGTCATTCAGTAGTGCCACTGGATTGGATGCTGTTGCTTTTCCAAAATAATTCCTGCACCATGCTGATAAGGCTCTCTATGACAATATATTACAGAATCATGTAAGGGTCTCAGAATGCAGATAGCCAATGAGACTGCAGCATTTCTGAGACCATTTTTATAATCTTTGTGAAAATAGGCTGCAGTATAGACAGATCACAGTGGAAGATGAAGTCTGAGGGGCAGGGGTACTAGTTTCAAGCAGCCATCCTAAAAAATTGATTCCAGAAACAAGCAAACTAGCATCAGAATTGTGTGTAAATATTATGTTCTATCAGTGTTTTCTGAGGGATACCCTAAGCTCTTTAAAGAATCGCTGGCATTCCGTAGGAAACATTGAAAAAACATAATAAGACACATTTCATCTTATAAATCATATATTTTCTGTACTGTTATTTGTAACTATTCACTTTAACTTTAATTAACCTCTTTGTATGTCATTACTACACTGCAGTATGATGGACCTTCTCCTCATTGCACCCTGCATTCGCCAACATCTTTGTCTTATAACTGGTACTTAGTTATTTATTTGCTGCATCCTGTTTATAACCTGAGTCTCAGCCCACTCATTGCATGTTAGGCCTATACCCTTCATTGTTGTGCTTGCGTACTACTCCTTCCTTGATGTGTCTCCTTAGATTCGATTTTGCATAAGAATTGGGTCCACCCATTCTTGTAATTGTTTTTGTTTCATGCCTTACTTCTCACAATCGCTAGTTAATCAGCTCCAACATAGGGACAACCTGTGGCATAAGACCCTAAACTCCCAACGCCCACAGGGTAGACAACTTTACAGAGAGGCCCACAACAAATGTAACTGGGCCATAGTGCAAGCCAAAGCTGCGTATTATCAACAAACCCTAACCTCCTCCTGGGGCAACGACAAACAATTCTGGAACTATATAAAGGAACTCACTGGGAAATCTCACTCCCCTACCTCTGCTCAACTCACAGTAAATGGGGATTCCACTCAGGACCCTACTGCTATCGCTGAAGCCCTCAACTCCTTCTTCTCGGACCTCTCCCATTTACTACCTCCAAACTTCTACAACCCTCCCCCACCCTCCCCGACACCTCAAACAACAACAATACAACACCCTTTAGACTAAGAATCATATCCTGCTCCGAGGCAAAACGCTACCTCTCCAAAGCCCTGGCTAATGCTCGATATAGCAATGACTCCCTTTATCTCAAACTCATTCAGCTGACCCTGGATGTTACACTACCCCATCTCACAAAAATTCTCAACCTGTCACTATGCCTTAGTCAATTCCCCTCAGCCTGGAAGAGAGCCATAATCACCCCTATTTTGAAGAGTGGCTTCCCCACAGTCACAAGCAACTATAGACCGATATCGATACTACCACCCCTCTCCAAAGCACTTGAAAAAATAGTATTGGACTAGCTTACTGACCACCTAACTAAACACAAACTACTTTGCCGAGAACAGCATGGTTTCCGGAGAGGCCACAGTACCATCACCGCCCTTACTGAACTCACCTCATTCATTCATGAGGCCCTAGACCAAGGCTCCATGGCTGGGGCTATTTACGTGGAACTGATCAAGGCATTTGACACTGTCAGTCATGAGCTACTGCTCCGTGTCCTTCCTCAACTCAGTTTTGTTCCAGAGGTCACCACCTCGTTCAAAGACTACCTCTCAGGCCGGTCACAATAAGTCAAGATCAACACAACCTTCCCCTCTTGCAAACTAGTATGCTCTGGTGTCCCGCAGGGGTCCATACTTGGCCCTTTACTGTTCACCCTCTTTTTAAACTCTCTCCACAAGTCTTGCAGTGGTCACCTGCTACTTTACGCTGATGATGCTGTAGTGTTTTGGAAACACCCTCAGCCTAGCTCTCTCCAACTAGCCCTGCAGGACTTCTTTAGGGAGCTAGAATCTTGGTTCACTGAACACCGCCTTATTATCAATTACCAAAAAACGAAGTCCATGATCTTTGCGTACTGACAAAGCCCACACAGTCATACGCCACTACTAGTAAACTATCATGGCTTCCCCCAGAACAGGTTTCATGTTTTAAATATCTCGGAATCACATTAGACACCTCCCTCTCCTACCATAGTCATATACAACTTCTCTCCTCCACTGTCAACGCTAGAGTGGGGATCCTTTACAGGCTTAAACACTGCTTACCTCCCCAGGCCATGCATCTTGCGGTCTCCTCCTCCATCCTCTCTTTGGTAGACTACGGGATAGTCATTTACGGCTCTTCGGAACCGACCGCCTTATGCAGCATCAACACTGCCCTGAACAAAGCTTGCCGCCTTGTCACAGGCAGTGACAGGTTAACGCATACCTGTGAGCTCTATGCTCTGACTGGTTGGCTTAACTTCCAAGGAAGGCTAAAGTACCACTCCTACGTCCTTGCCAAAAAAATACAACTCCAGCTAGCTCCCATCGGCCTCCACCCAATTATCAGCACGGCCCCTAACAGGCGGACTAAAAGACTTGCAGCCAACACTTCCTTCCTTGTCCCGCACTGTAGAACATCACTTGGGCAAAGATCATTCCGCTACCATGCCCCACTATGGCTCAACAGCCTACTGCCCCCATCTCCCAGACCCATAGTCTCTGCCTATTTAAAACAGGTCTCAAAACACAACTCTTTGACTCGGCATTATGTGACTGTGGATAACACTCCTTTCTTCTGGGGACATCCCCCCTCTTGTCCCATCACTCCCTCTCCCCTGCCCAGATATCTGACTCGGGGTCACCCCATGTTTTATTTTATATAATTGCTGGTGAGTGTTTTTTCGCCCCATCAACTATATAAAATAGTAACACATTACTGTGCAGCCACTCTCCGGTTGGTATGAATTGCAGTCTGCGGCCGAGAGGCTGCTAAAATCTTTTTGTGTTTTTTTTCTTAAGATTCACTCAAGGATTTAAACAGTTGGCAAGTTGTTTTTTTTTTACATTTACTTACTGCCAACCAGCGCTGAAGCAGGAAAGAGTAGCGGCTGGCACATGAGTGGATCAAGGCAAACCTGTCGCGTGTTTCCTGTTATAATGACAAATTACAACCGGGTTTCCCTATGGGAAAAAAGCTTAACAGTTATTATTAATGTAATTAATAATTCAACTTAGTATGGCCCCCACTGTAATGTTTAAAAATCTCTTCCACTGAGATGTTGTTTTGACTGTACAAACAAAAAAAATATCATATTGTATATGTATTCGGATAGTGCTAGCACATGTTTCTGCTGGCAAACAGCACAACATCATGCCAAGATATTTAATTTATTCACAGTGGACATAACAACTGAGCATGAACTTTAAATAATTCCAAACCACATAGCTTATTTCAGAAATGAAACAGAATGAAAAGAACATGGGACATATTTATGCTTTTGCCAGAAATACATCATAAATAAAATAACCATATGATGTTTTTTTTTTTGCAGCTAGCGAATACTGTTGACTGAAGGAAAAAAAACTGTTTCTCCGATGTAATCAAGTCAGCATTAATATACTGTTTATGTATTATGCAGTGCTTTCGTAGCAGCGACTGTGCACTTCTGGAGACCCTGGCTTCTCACAACCAAAGAACTGGAAAGGCAGCACCGAAGAAGAGCTGAAAGTTTGGTAAGGATCACAAACGCATGCAATCTCAAAGAAATAAAGAAACATTGAATGTTCCTGACAGCTAGGGGCAGCATTTTCTTTTTTTTCCCCATATAGATTTGTGTCCTCCTTGGCAGGACAGGAGGCTTCTCAGCCCTGTTGCCATTCGTTGCAGCCATCTCTAAGCTACTCCATGGGTGGGGTCTTCACTCCCCCATGGATTTCCCCTGTGGTGGGGCCAGAGAGGAAGGACAGTCCCTTCCCCCCCAGGATACACATCTAGGTCATCCCAGACCAGAGCGGCAGAGTGGGCTACAGTGCATCAGGCAGGACTTCATCCTGGAGCCCATCCTCTGTTTTCTCCCTTGGGCCCACGGACATGCAATGAGTGTGATGTGTGAGCTTTGCCTCCGTTGGGACTCTCCTGGTGCTCTGAATGTGGGTTCCCTCACAGCACAGTGCGACTCACACAAGCTACTACCTGGATTACTTCAGATGGCAGTAATGCAGCGAGCCACACCCCTCCACCCTCCAAGTGAGGGAAGCAGTCCTATGGATGCTTAATCCTCCCTTCCCACAGCCAGCCCCCAAGTGACCTGTGTTTGTTTCCGAACCTGGGTCCTCATTGTGGTAGGAAGTAAGGTGCCAGTGCCTCACAACTCCATGACACTGGGCTGGCTTTAGGGGCAGCATTTTCAAAGCCTTTGTACTGTACAAACCACATTTGCACATTCATAGTGAGTTTTGTGCATGTGTGCATTGAACTTTCCATATTGGAAGCCTTTCTGAGCACAGCGCCTAAGTTTTTGTGCAGGAGCACAAAGGCGCCTAGATGCACATGTTAATGAGTTGTAATCTCATTAATATGTGCACACTGGGATAATGAAAGCCTTTTGCACATGCAAAGAACACCTTTTAATACAGCACAAAGCACCCACCACTGATAACTAATCACCCCAATTGGGTGAGTGCAGAGGATGCTTTGTACTCAGTTAAACCCTCTGCAATTATTAACGGTACCAGTATGTGTAATGTTTGTCTATCCCTGGTGTCTCTTGGCACCCCCAACCCTCCCGAGATCCCCACTGGCATATTAAATAACTTCCCTGGAATCCAGTGGTACCCCCCTCACTCCACCAATCCCCTTTAGAATTATGTTCCTGGTGTTCTGTGGTCCCTCCCCCCCCTCCTGTTATCCTCCACACCTTTCATTCCACCCCCTCACACACCACCCAGCTCAAGATGGTGGCCAGCACTGTCTGCCCCACACAAGTCCTGTACTTATGTGTACCACTGTATATCGATACAAGTTTTGTTCAGCACAATTTTACTTCTACTCTTAACTTGGTCAAAGTTCTATCTTTTTTTACCAAACTTGGGTGCTACCCTTTGGACCACATTAGTGGTGACTCATAATCCCACTCAAAATGGGTGTTCAGCATTGCCCATCAAACACCCATTTTGAGTGGGAGTTATAAATCACCACTAATCTAGTCTGGTGTACAAAGATGGAATTGTTGCCAAGTTATGAGTAAAAGTAAAATTGTGTTAAAAAAAGTCTAAAGCAGACAATTTATTTAGTCCATAAGTCCTGTATCAATATACAGTGGTACATATCGATACAGGACTTGTGCGTGGCAGACTGTGCTGGCTGTCATCTTGGGCCAAGAGGTGTGCATGAGGGGAGTGGCATGGGGGTGGAGATGCTACCAGGAGTGGTGAAGTACCACTGGAGTGTCCTAAGCAGGCACAGTTTTTTTTTTAGTCCACTTGCCTTGTATTAATATACAGTGGTGTATATCAATACAGGACTTTAGTGGATAAGAAGACAGACGGGCAGGAAGGTGAGCAGAGGGTAGATGCTGGCCACTGACTCTGGGCCACAGGGGGATTAGCATGGGGGGGTGCAAATGCTACTGGGAGAGGAGAGGGACCACTGGACATTAGGGAAGTTGTTTATTATACCAACGCGGATTGGGGAAGGGAGGGAAACCCAGTGATGAATGTTGTCATATTATGTTTATTAGTGTGCACCATGTGGGCTTGGGGGGGGGGGCAATAGATCACATAGAACATATGTACTGGGATGGGGTGGGGGTAATAGAGATTTTTTTTTTTTGAGGGCAAGGTAGCACTGCTTAGAACAGGCAGTGTAGCACCCTGTCAGTATAGGGCTGTGGGTCTCAGGAGGGTCTCAGGAGCAAACAGGTTTTCCTGTCCAAATGGCTTGTTTGCTGCTATGCATATGTGCAATGCCTGTTCCTTGACTGCAGCAATTTTTCATCACCCAAAATGTGGGATATGTGTGTCGGGGGTTGGGGGGGGGAAATGATGTAGGATATGTGCGTGGTGGGAAGGAGACAAAATGTAGGATGCATGTGTGGTGGAGGGTGGGGAAAATGTGGGCCATTATTCCTTATATCCTCATATCACTGAGACAGAAGCTCAGAGCAGTTGGGATTTTAAGTGTTATCTGTGCTAGAGAGAATGTTGCCCATGACACCAGGAGTAACTTCCCATCTCATTCAAAAAATGCCATGGGATAGCATTTAACTGGACAGTAGGTACCTTGGTTTAACACCTCATCTGAAGGATGGCACTTCCAGCAGTGCAGCGCCCCCTGGTGCTGCACCACAGTGTTATTATTTAGTATTAGCTCAAGTTCCTGTTGCAGGACTTGAACCCATCCTCATCCAAACTCCTGGATCCAGAGGTGACAATGCGGGTGGATGGGAGGCAATTTCAGTAAATGACATAAAGGTCTATGTATTATATGGCTGGTTGCATTGTTTATTTCATGTACTCTGGCACTTAACATTTTTTCATTTCCAGCCCTACAGCCACCATCAGAGCCCTGCAGTTGCACAAGAGAAGCTTGCAAAGTTTAGACACCCAGTGAAGTAAGCAATACACACCTGTTATTTTACTAGCACTCTGTTTTTGTTTAAACTGGGATGACTGGTTGCCTTATGAACTAATTTCATTGCCAAAAAGAACAGTTTGACAACAAATGAATTATTCCTCCCTTTTAAAATGCCAATGCCTGTTTTTGCTGTCAGGATACTTCTCAACATTTCCTCGTCCACTCTAAAACACTGCCTGTAAACAAGATCATTTGGTATTATCAACTGTAATATTTGAGCTTTAGTATACATACCTCACTATTTAAGAAACACTTAGAAACTTAGACAATGAAGGCAGAAGAAGGCCGACGGTCCATCCAGTCTGCCCGTGGTACCCTATCTTACCCTGGAATCTAGTGCATATCCATGGTCCTAGCCTTCCCATCCCCCTCCCAGTTTCTGTAGTGCTGAGCAACCACTATACCCTTCACTCTGTCCCAGCTGTACTTGAAATTATAAATGGTTTTAGCATCCACCACCTTGGCTGGTAAACTTTTCCATGGTTCCACCACCCTTTCTCTAAAATAATACTTCCTCATGTCCTCCTTGAACCTCCCTCCAGTCTTTTTCCACTCATGCCCTCATGACATTAAATTGTTACTCATGCTAAATAATTCCTTGCAGTCCACTTTGTTTATTCTTTTCAGGAACTTGAAGATCTTTATCATAGCACCCCCTCCTGTCTGGGCTCTAGTGAGTACATGTTCAGTGCCTTGAAGCGCTCCATGTAAGACCTGCTCTGTTGGCCCTGAATCATCTTAGTCACCTTTCACTGCACCATCTCCAGCCTGTCCTTATCCTTTCTGAGGTGAGGACTCCAGAACTGGGCACAGTACTCCGGGTGAGGCCTCACCAATGATCTATAAAGCGGTAGAATGACCTCTTTCCTTCTGCTGTCAGTACCCCTCCTGATACACCTCAGCATCCTGTTTGACTTGCTATAGGCATTGTTGCACTGGCTTGATTGTTTGAGGGTATCACTGATGATAACTCCTAGGTCTTGTTCTCCAGCTGTAGTGCTGAGTCTTACCCCACCCATCCAGTACTCAGTCCTGGGGTTCTTGTTCCCTAGGTGCATCACCGTGCACTTTTTGGTGTTAAATTTCAACTGCCAAATCTTAGACCATCTCTCTAGCCTTTGCCAGTCACTCTGCATTTCCATGATTACCTCATCGCTATCCACCCTCCCACAGAGCTTTGTGTCATCTGTGAAGAGACTTTGTGAATAGCAGAGCGACATAAATCTCTTAATGTCCTGGAGAACTGCTTCATGATTAGATAACTGTCCCTCCACTCGGACTGTGAAGAAATGAGAAGAAAATTTGAGACACATGATATCTGATAATGCATATCACACATTAATGTGCATTATTGCTTTAAAACATCAGTGTAGAATCTAGGATAGTAACTTCTCCGAGTGGGATGGTATGTGGGGTGAGGGTAGGGGCTGAAAGGTAAAATGAGAGTTGTCTCTCAGCTGTCCTAAAGTGAGACAATGGAGATACCTGGTACTGTATAAAATAGTGTAGAACACATGTTGACTCCCTTACTCATTATGTTAAAACAACTTTCTATATATTTTGTGTGTGTTTATTTTTTTTTTTTCTCTTACCCCAATGGCACTCTTTTCCCTTGGGCTGGATCCTGCTGCCTACCTACTCACCCGTTACTGCCAGAGTTTGCCTTCAGGGTCTCTCATTTCATCTGATGCTCCTCCTCCTTGTTTCAGGCATAACCCTGCTGGGAAGCTTCATCTTGGTAGGATCAGGGAAAAGCAGGGGTCTGTTTAGTGGTGTCGTGTTTGCTGAGGGGGTGGAGTTGTTGCACTTGGGGGCCAATGCAATGCATGGGAGGAGCCCTGAAGGCCATCATCCAATGTGCCCATTGGGCATTGTTCTTGTTCTCCTTCTCGACACACTAGTGTGTGTACACTGTAGTGTCCTCCCGAGGGGTGGATGCCTATCTGTGGATGGTCCCACATGCTGCCTAAGGCATCACTACCAACCCAACACCCACAAGTTGCTAAACACCAACACAGTGCAGCCCACCCATGCTCAGAGGATGCTGTGAGTCCTCCATTCTGACCTCTTCTCCTGATGTCCTAGGCCCATTGCAAGAACCCAGGTCACCAGCATGTCAGAGTGGTCCAAGACCACTTGGTGCCATAGAGCCAGCCTTTTTTATATAAATAAAAAGAGTCACTCCTGCTCCCTCAAGCTTTAATCTACCACTTATTCAAAGTCGTTATGAGACAGTTTCTTAAGCAAGGACAGCGCCACCATGCACCAAAAGGGAAAAAGTTACAGCCTGCCCAGAAACGACTTACCTTCCACTTGACAGTGGGTCCACAGCAGTGCACCTTGTCTATGACCATAGCTGAGAGATGGAAAAATAAAGGATAAAAAGTATTTTTCTTGACAAGTTTTGCTACTGTACAGGGGACAGGTATATTTTTTATTAGTTTATGACCCAGTCATTTCTCATTTTGATCCACATTTTTTATACCAGCGGGTCTGACTTGATCCATGGTTTGAAATCCCCAGTGCTGTCACTGTTCTCATAGTGATGAGGTTGCCTAGCACAAGTCAATCCTTAGTGCTAATTGGTTGACTCTGCAGTAATAATTTCCAGTGGACATAATTTGAGCTGTTTTCTAAGAGAACACTGTAGAGGAGATCATCAGTAATAAGCCTGTATTCCCATCAAGGGATTCTGATGACATCATTAACCACGAGAGCGAAGTTCAGGTGGTTTGTGATGTCACCAGAATCCCAAGATGGAATGGTAAGCCTAGTTGCTGCTGGTTTCCTATCAGTTATTTTTTTGTAATACATGGAGAACTCCAAACATTTTATCTCATAATACCATTGATCTGATGGCTGAATAATAGTATTATGACTTTCTTATATCTGAGTGACGGTATTAAGAGTTTTTGATATCACTCATTTACCCACTGGGAAAAATGACCATCATATATTACATGGTTGTTTATAAGTATCCTCAAGACTCAGTATACAGTATTTATTTAGCTGGCCTCCTCCACCTAGAATATCACTACAAAACATATCAAAAACATCAGTAAACATGGTTTAAATGTAATTTAAATTCCAGTCCTCTTTAATCTGTGATGGGGCATATGTACAATTTTTAAATCTGTCCTTCGTAGTTGTCAACACTACACTGAATTCAAATTTTCCTTATATACCATGGATTATCGACATATTTTAAGTTGTTAGAAAGAAAGAGCGATAGGGCACTGAAGTGGATGACTTGGACTTTTTAAAAAATATTTATAACAAATATGTATTCCCCCATATAATGCTGACCCTGTAGTTTCAAAATATATGTTTCTGTTTATCAGTCTCTTTGTTAATGATGTTTCAGTATATCAGCATACATAATATTTATTTATAAGTGTTATCTGGAGTATCCCTGATTGAACAATAATGTTATCTCATGCTATTTGGGTGAGAGGATTGCAGCACAAAGTGGAGCAGTTCTACCAGCCCCAAACAGCATAAGAGATCATTATTTTTCTGTCACATTGTGCTATGTCTCAATTGAAATGTAAATATTGTTTTCATTTCGGTATCAGCCTCACTATGCACTAGTCTCTAGGCTTAAGGTTTCCACATCTATGTAAATATTGTATTTATGACATTTTCCTTGTATGTATATTCTCTGTATATGGTGTATTACTATTGTCCCTATCCCCTACCCTGGGTCGCACCTGGAAACGAGCCTTGGCTCAGCGTGCCTTTCCAGGTTATCAGACTTTTAAATAAATACTTTTTTCAATAAGAAACATCCTGAACAACACTTACAGCATATTATACATTACTCGAGTTGGCTAGAATGATTTATTTAAGCAATAAAGCACAACAGGGTGTGGGTTATTGGGGATGTACCCATGCCTTGTGTGGTGTGTCACAAGCTGTAGCCGAGTGACTTAACCACACAAGAAGTGGGTAAATCACCTAATAACTCACATCCTGGAGTGCCTTATTGCGATTATACAATGGACCCATGTGTAAAATAAATTTAAAATGTGTTTAATTATGTTTTTTATAAATGCCATTCTTTAGCCGTGGGTTATGCAGGATTCACCCACAGTCATGTGACATGTTTTGGTCAATGAGGTTACAAGATTGTCACACACCATTGTATAATCTGTTTTTCATACCCTGTTTTGGTAATCTAAAATAGTGCATGTAGTGTTCCTTCCATGCCTACGAAGTGGAATGCTCTGCTCCTAACATTCTTATATGAGAGATCACTGTACCAATGAATAAAATGTACAGTTGCTCTGTGTACTGATTGGCTGAAATCATGCAAGTGATTTATAAAAAGTATTTATTTTTGTTTATTTATTGAAAAGTTTGGAGATTATCTTTGAGCACAAGTGGTCATTTACAAAGGCTCCACGTCAAATACAGATTCACAAAAAAACATTACAAGTACAGTAAGGAGTTCCAGAGGAAATGTAGTTGAGTCGGGCTCAAAACACTTAAAGAGCTACTGGCGCCTCAAAGAAAACTTATAAAAACATAATAATTAGGTACAATTCTGCTTGCATTCCATTTATACTTTATATATTTCTCCTCTCCATAATTTATTACTAAGGACCTGTGTATGAATATAAGATTATTGTCCCTTAGAGTTTATTTTGAGTTCATTTGCCTCTATAGCTTATTCCCTGTTCCAAGTCATAATCCTCTGTTGTGACACCATAGTCTGTTGCCATGGGAGTAACTGTGAGGTCACAAGCAGTGCTCTATGACTTCAGGTAGGGAGAAAGCAGCAGGAATAGACAATCTCTGCAGGAGCAGAAATCTGTTTTCATACAAGCGACCTCAGTAATAAATAATGGAGAGGAGAAATACAGAACTAATGGGAAACACAAGCTGGACTGTGTCTAAATATTAGGTTTTGATAAAGTTCACCTGAGCGTGTCACCAGCTCTTTAAGACAGAACAATTACAGACAGTTTTGAAAAAAATCCATGAAGATAATTGTATAAAAAGTCACAGGATATGTACAGAGAGAAACTGAATAAAATAGTTTAATGGTTACAATTGTATTGGACTGTGAGGGTAGATTGCAAAGATCTCTTAAACTGATTAATCTTGGGGAGATCATTCAGTGTACCAGGCAGTTATTTTAACCAATTAGTGTCACTGATAGCAAATGAATGCTTCCCCAACTGAGTTGCCAGAAAGGAGGCTTAAGAGCACTTCTGGCCATTTCCCAGTTTTGTATTGGTTGGAGATGGTACAGAAGCAAGTTGGACCTCATGAACATAGTGGGTGTATTCCAACAGCACCATGTTGGTGCTGTTGAGCTTCCAGAAGCCATGCTGCTATACACACTGGACACTGTATTTTTCGAGGTCTGTGACAAGTTGGTCAGAGACTATTCTTCTGAGGGCCTTGGACTGGGGGATAGAAATGGGTCTGTAACTGGCATGGCTAGTACCATCTCTGCTTTTGAAAACTGGTGTAACCAGTGCAGATTTCCATTTCTTGGGGAACTGCAGGTAGCACAGGGAAAAGTTAAAAATTTTAAAGATGAAGTAGGTAAGTTCCTGTACTGCCACGGCAAGAAGTTTCATATCAACTGAATCACTCACACACCTAGTTTTGCCAAACACTTGACTGACATATTTTGAGGCGTCTTTAGTCTGAAACAGGCTTAAAGTAGAGTTTAAGGTACCCTGGGTCAGAGCTCACCATCTGGGAGGCTTCAGGACCGGGTTCCCTGCAGGGGATCTGGGCATGCTCAGTGGGGGTAACAACTGGGGTCAGTAAAAGCTGTGTTGAAGTAATTGGTCATTTTGGTGGGATCACACACCTCTCAACCCTCCATATGAGCATGTGAGGAAAGGTTTCAACCCTCTTGCCTGAGCGCTTGAAGATGTTGTCCCAGAATCTTTTGCCATTGCTCCAGTTCTGGGTCTGATGGTCAAGTATCCTAGCTTCTGCCTGTAAATGGAGCAGTTTAACCCCAATTTAATGGTAAAAACTGAATTTAGTATAACTTAAAAGGAGGACTGATGTGTGCTTCTGAAGATGTGGGTGTCATCCCGTGCCAGGTTGGGTACAAGGACAGCAGCAAGAAGCAAATTGATTCTAGCAGCTCAGACTTGTGCAATATGATGCTTTTATACAGGAAAAGACACATTTCAGTGCCCTAACCAAAATCACAAATATTTAAAAAAAGTAAACACATTTTTACCTTAAAATCAAAATTTTTTTCTTTTTCCATTAATCTGTTTGTTAAACTTTTCAGGGAAAAATTTTATTTAAAACGATGTGTCAGATTATTTGAATAACTTTCTTTGAGTTGAGGCACAAGGACCTGCCCAACAGTCTGGCTGAGAGCATACCTACATATAGGATAAAAGTTGGGGACGTATCTCAGATCCTGCACTCTGATTGGTGGTTAGATCTTCTATAAATAATAAGGATACATATACTTCCTCCACCAGGAAGACGGATTGCCTCAGACTTCCACACTGGGAAAATTGTGGTACCAAAAGGCTACTCAGTCCTGCTTGAAAAACTTGCAAGGAAGGTGTCTCTGACCTCTCAGTTGGTTCTGCTCCTAGCTGGCACTGGGTCAGAACAGTGCCAGTCACAATAGCATGGTCAAGAACCGCATGGTAAAAATAGCACCATTTTTGTTTTCGTGGGGGGCCCTGCACAGGATGCACTGCTCCCGTACCACCTGGACTGAATGATTCTCACTCCGGGGGGGCGGGGGTGAGGATCATGGGGAAAGTTATAATTTGTGGGGCCATGGAATACTGTTTCCACTGCCCTGTGTAGAAACAAATAAGTCCCAATATGTGTAAATAGTTTGGAGACCAGGATTAGAACCCTGGTCTCCACTGCTGCTGGTTGAGCTGCTCTATGCACCAGCCCTCCATACCACGGGAGCAGCTGGGCCAACCTCCTGGATTCTGGTGCCCTTGTGCTGTACCAGCACCATGGACAGTGTCCAAGGAAGCACTTACTGAAAGTGCTGTAGATCCCCTCTTGCTGTCCATACTAGCGCTACACGAACTAGCGCTCTGTAGACTGGCGCTATTCGTGTAGTGCTATTCTAACTGGGTACCCCCCCCCCGGCTGTCTGACAGGCATCAGTTCATCCAAGTAGGTGATGGCATATCCCCCTATCTGCTAAGGTGTGCCCCAGGATTCCACCCTGGCTCCAGTCCTGTGCTCCATTTTCTTTAATGACCAGCCTTCAGTTTGGGCCTTCAAGCACATCAATCAATCTTTATTTAACCAGGTGGAACACCCTTGAGGAAATCTCATTCACAAGGTGGGCCTGGGAAGGTTCACAAGTAACACAAATAGACAATTATACAAAACACCGATAATCCTGGCACAGAAGGAGGACATTACATGATACATAATATGTGGGTAGGTAAACTACAATGGATATAATTTTAGCAATGCGCACTATAATGAATTTCAACAGTGCATACATAATGAGTGCTAAAACAGTGGTCAGGTTTATCATAAGTAAATTGCAGGGACCTGTAAATGGATGACACTGTACTTTTTGTCTCCAGAGTCTTTGCTCCCAAGCTGGAAATGGCCATGCAGCTTGACTGCAACAATGCCCAGCACTTTTTATGTTTTTTTGTTGCCATTATTAACTAATTGAATGAATTAAATGACTTGCTTTAACATTACTTCCAATAACTTCAAATAAAGTTTGTACTATCCATTGCTAACCTGACAAAAAATGGCTGCCAGAAGATAATGAGTTAACATGATATTTCTTGCCAGAACCAGATGTGAGTAGGCTGGTATGCTACGTGTCTTGTTACCATAGCAACCATTTCACTGTAAAAGCAACACCATGGAGAAGCAACATTAGCTCTGATGAAGGCGTGGTTTTGACACCGAAACATCAGCCGTGACATCACATGTGCATCTAAGCACACACATGCATGTCCACCTTGCTCTACAATCCTAGAATGGATGCTGTTAATGCCTTTAATACTATGGTTTAAATACACAGCAGAATTTGCAAGTGTGGAACAGGCAACTGAGCCATGTAAAAATAGTTTGCTGTTGAGCCGGATGGAATTAAGTTACTAAAAGGTGTTCTTTTTCCTGTGTAAAAGTGGAAAATAAGTCAAGAAGATTTGGTAAGAAAACATTTAAGTCTACAGACTCTTCTTAGTTTGCTTAACAGAGCACAAATAGACTTGCCACAAAAGGGCTCCTTAAGGTGGATCATTGTTTTTGTATCTATATCCCCTGCTATTTTGCAACTTAAAATTCTTGAAGCCATTCACACAGAGCTTTTATGAGCAGAACCTAAATGAGGGTCATGTGTGTATGAAATACAGAAGACCCAGTCTGCTTCTTAGTGGGTCCCTCTCTGCTGAGTGTACAGTAGTGATGGCAGCCTGCTGAACCCTTTAGCACATTAGCAGTGAGTAGTGTGTAGTAACTGATAATACATTATAATATCTCTTTGCATTTCAGCCAGTCAGCTTAAAGAACCAGTAGATTTTTTTACTCATGCCAGAAGTCAGAGCTAATTTTAGAGTTAGTCGAAAAGTGAACACTTGATATCATCCATTCAAATCCCCGAGGCCCCTCTTCCCCTAATTTGAGATCTTGAGTGTTCTCCTTCACAGAGGGGATCCAGCCACTAGCAAAAGAACACAACTCAGTTGATCTCAGCTGAACTCAGTTGCGCTACATTTCAAAAACACTGAAAATGTCAAGCCATTCCTTTTTTCTGCATGGAGTCTGTATGCTTGTCCTTTACAGTTGCCATAATTCATCTGAAGCTGAGGCTCCTTCATGAGCTGATGTCCATAATGTACTGCTTGGACATCACTGTCATTTCCACCATCACAGACTCTGGTGTCACAAGCAGAGGATCAGGACTTCAGGTTGTGAATAAACCTCAGCCGTAACTGAAATGTAAGGGAAGAGGCATCCATTTTTCATTCAGGTGTCCGGCTCAAAGGGATTTTCCAGTTTTCTAAAAAAGAACAGTTACAGCTAGCATCAGCAGGACTCAAATCTCTTTTGAAAAAAAAAAATGGATTTCTGGGCATTCTCCTTATTGCTGAATACATTTCAGTAAAAACAAGCTCTTTGCCCCTTCAACTTTATCTGCTTCTATTGCTTATGTTTGCCCTGAAGTCCCAATCCTCTGCTGAATAATTTCCATGGCAACAGATTGTGATGTCACAAGGAGAGGACTATGACTTCTTGAGTGCAATAAGTTGTGAGAATAAATGGAGTTTTAAGAGAAAAAGATCTGTTTGGATGAAAACGGTCTCACTTATAAAATATGGAAGCTCCTGAAATTCCATGGTTAGGGGGGAATTGTGTTTAATTGAGTTCTGCTGATGTCAACTACGAATTTGCTCTGGAAACCAGAAAAATCTCCTTAATGATAAAGAACAGAATGGCTTAAAATTAATATTTTTCTGGAGTGCCGAATGAATGAGTTTTGGTGATGTCATCAAGGGTTTTTTTCTGTTTACTAGACCAGCCAAAAAAAAAAAAGACCATGCCAATTTTATAATGATGTTTGTTGTTTGACAGGGAATGTCATTTTCTCATGTGCCCTTGCCACGCTTAGGGCATATAACATGACATACTATTTTTTGTGAGACAACAGGTCCATGTTTGGTGAGATATAGCCCCACAATGATGTGCCCAGCAGGTGTGGATTGCTTCAGTCTTATGTCTCACTTGGCACAAGTCGCTGTAAGTCTAACAAAGCATTCTGTTCCATTCCAGGTTATTATGGCCAAAATCTAAGTGTTACGATTACTTATACCGGGAAGCTGAGGCTATCTTGAGGAATTTCCCAGTTCAGGCAACCATTTCATTCTACCAAGAGTCAGAGAGTGAAGATGAGACAGACTTGGAAGAGAATTCAGAAACTGAATGAACATTTCCCTATTTAATTTTATCAGCTCAATAAATACCTGAGAGAATATATTTTTCTAGACTTCAGTTTAGGCAATGTTATAAAACAGAATTGTTTTTTGTACATTTCTTTTTTGTAAATTTCTGCTAAAGCCTACTGCTCTTAATATGTATGAATGTTATTTATTAATCTGAAATTAAAGACCAACAATTATTCAATAGTGTGTCTTTTCCTCACTTTGAATTCGATACTAAAGCATATGATTCTGTTCTCAGAATGTACTGATAAGGAAAAGATTTGTGGGCAGAGACTGTCATTTTAAATCTCTTGAGCTCCATACACAGTGACAGTGTAGTCTCACAAAATTGCAAAACAACAGACTCTTTGTTGTGCCACTGTACTTGTGTAATCTATACAAAGCCAGCACTCTGTTAGCAAGGGAAGGAGTCCCAGTCTCTCCCCCGGGCAGTGTTGCTAGGCACCTAAATATAAATTAACTGACCAGCTGTGTTCTGGAAGTTTTTTCCTCACTAGTGATGATAGAAGAGAATAAAACATGACAGAATGTGAGTTAAGTTTTTTCCTCACTAGTGAGGATAGAAGGGAATAAGACATGACAGAATGCGAGTTAAGCTGTGTTATCCCTCCTGCTAGGATATGCTTACATATAGTTAACCCTTTGTATCTCCTTATGTATGTCATTCATACCACATGTACTGACAGACATTTTATATAAACTATTTATCTGAAGATGAACCATAAGCTATTTGGGGGCAGATTGAGGACTACAATAAGGGGCTGATAATTTTGTAAAGAAGTTTGTGTTTTCAATCAGATAGATGTAAATGGTGTGGGGGGTGAGGTGCCCTGACAGCCCAGCAGCAGTGTATTGGGCTACCAAGGGGGAAGCCTGCATCAGGGACATGCCTGGGCTTCTGACAGTCATGCAGTCCCAGGCCAGGGGGTTTGCTGTGGCAGTGCTCCTGGTCAGCAGGGGGCAGTGCCACATTCCACTTTTGCAGCAAGCCCTGTAGTAAGTCAAGAAGTTCAGGCTCCTCTCCAGGGGTACTGCAGATCTTGCATCATCTGCTGCACCAAGAGGGGGATAGGGCAGAAAGAAAATAAGGAGGATAGTTGCCAGTATTTTTTGGTCCCATAAAGAAAATGAAGCTGCGCTGCAATGGCAGAGCTGGGAGACGGCCGCTGTGTGTGACGGAGGGATGTGCAATGGGGATAAACCCCTATATAGAAGGCTGGCCTCCTGGCACAGCGGTGATGCTCCCATTTACAGTGTTGAGTTCCACTTCCCATCCTAGAGGATGGGAAAGAAATACAATGAAAATACCCCCTGGCACAGTACTGTGATGCCAGCCCCACAATACAAGCCCTGCACCACTGATTACAGCACCCACCACTGAACTAAACCTCCTATGGGGGAACTGGTGCCCCATCCAACAACCCCACCCCAAGGGGGGCAAGTCTGAGAGGGCCAGGCAATGGAGATAAGTCTCAGAGAAGATGGGTGACAGGGCTGGGTGTGGGGGTCTAGCTGATGTAGTCTGTCTGGCTGAGCAGGAGGCAAAAGTATAATAATATTCAAAAAAACCTGTATGGAGAAAAAAAAAACCTGAGTCCATTTGAAAACTCTTTTTAGACTGAAATGGCAGCAGTTATCCAGTCCAATGGACAGCTGGTATTTCTTTGCTGCATAGCTAAATCTGCTAGTGTTTTTGAGTTCATCACTTTGGTTTGAATACTGCATTGCGATGTTGTGATGCCATCAAGGTATTACAAAAGCTTCCCTGCATTGAATAAGTATTAAACATAGAAGCAGAGACAATATGAACAGATGAAGACCACTGGTCCAGCTATTCTATTAGGAGTCTAACATAGCTGCTGTTGAAATGGCATTTCGTTTTCCCAGTACATACTGTATCATGATTCTAAATGTTTTCATTTAATAACATTCATTTCCACTGGTGCAGTCTAAAGTTTATTTCCATACTTAAATCAGCTGCAGGCAGCATAGACAGGAACAAACCAAACCAAAAACGAGATGCCTTTTAATATAAAAAGGAGGATGCAGCATGTGTTAGGGTGGCTACCCTCACACCTCAGGCATGTTGTGAGACAGAAGGTGAGAACCTACCACCCCATAGATAAACTATTTTAGTGGTTCTGGTCCAGGAGCGGGAGTGTGAAACTTAAATTAAAGTGGCACTTGGCACATAAAGTTTAGAATTAAGTGACACAAGTGACATGCTTGATAGTACTACAGCAAGACCATAACGTGTGACATCAGGTGAAATGCAAAAGAAAGAGCCTATACTTAATGCCTGCATTGCAGTGATATACACTCACACATCAGGAATGGGATGAGGAGGATGTTGTAGAGAACATTTTGAGGGTTAAATGGGTGGGGGAGCAGAATTCTCCTTGTTAAAAGTGGCTATGAACAAACAAGATGTGAGGCTTGATTTTTAGAGGTACAGGATTAGTCCAGGGCCTATGTATGTCTTATGTTCAGCTTGCTGATGCAGGGAAAACAGCTCTGCACTGACAACCTGCAGAGAAACTGCTATTTTCAGCTGTTTGTCCACAGGGGCAGCAGTTTTGCTTTCTGTCCACGTGCTACGCCTAGTCGTAACAGGCATAGCATGTGTGCAGAAAAAACACATTCACAAGCTGCCCTAGAATGAGTCACACAGTGTCACCCATTCTGAAAATCTTGTGCATGCAGAAAGACTTGGGGGAGCCTAAGGGAGCCCCCCACACACTGGTCACCCAACCCTGCTGAATGTCTTCAGTTTCCAGACATACTTAAATCAAGACCCAGACCTCTGACCTCTGTTAAGTAGTTCCCTTGCTGTAACTATATCACTGGGAGTCACCATCTCACACCATGAAAAGAGGATGCATATCAAGATACCCCCCCCCGCCTCAGTCTTTGAAATCTCTCTGCATCTGAAATGTGCACCCTGAAAATCTGCAGGTAGCAAATGTGTATCATGCAGGAGGCACAAAAAAGTGGCTAAAATTTAGCTATGCCCACATTCAGAAATGTATTTTGCTGAATAGGGCACAATTTTTAAGTCTCAGAAAGCAGGTTACTTCAAGGCAAGGTGATTTTATTTATATGGCTCCCAATCTCAAAGGGTGCCTCACAGTGTGTACACCAAAATTAATAATATTTTTAAAATCAATAAAGAATACCAAATATAAAATGATCAAAAAATTACATCACAATGCCAGACCCAGAACTCAGTCTAAAAAGATGATGTACAGAAATAGATTAGTTGCAGTATTGATCCTTGCAAGAACAGATCCAGAAGCAAATGGTTTGATACCTTTTATTGGACCAACACAGATGTTACAAAAAGAAAACAATGTCTAAAAGCTTAGACATTGTTTTCTTTTTGTAATATCTATGTTGGTCCAATAAAAGATATCAAACCATTTGCTTCTGGATCTGTTCTAAAAATATGAGTTTTTAAATAATTTTAAAAAATGGCCAGGGAAGGAGTCCCTCTCACCTCCCTGGGAAGGGTGTTCCACAGAATCAGGGCTGCCACTCCAACTGCCTGATCACCCAAGGATTTCAAACGGGATCTTGGAACAGACAAGAGGTCTGCCTCCACCAACCAGAGGGAGTGTCCAGGAGCATAAGGTACTGGGGGGTATTTCAGGCAGCCCGGACTCGAACTATGCTGGGCCCTGAATGTTAACAAGCACACCCTGATGCTGATGTGCCACTGCACTTGTAACCAGAGAAGAGTGCGGAGAACCAGTGTGATATGCTCGAACCGAGAGGTCCTAGCAACCAGCAGGGCTGCCACATTCTGGACTAATCGCAAATGACGCACCAGCCTGACAGATAACCCAAGCTAAAAAGCATTACAAGGGCATCAGCAACTGTACAACACACTTATACAGAGAACCATAGCTTACCTGTCAGACATACCAAAGGTGTACTGCTTATGGTGGGGGGCTTCAAGTTGTTGATGTCTCAAAAGTGGGACACTTGGAGGAAATCCAGCTCATAAATATTGAATAAATAGTAAATTATCTAATGGAATTAGAATATGCTGATATCTGGTGAGTCATGCACACAGGGTAACATGGCTATGCTCACTATTCAGCCGCCTGCAGAGTACACACCAGAAGTGACTTAACTCTCACTCAGGTAGAACACCTACAGTACACAGGGTTAGAGAATATAGAATGTGAGATATACCCCTGTCAGACCACTCCTCGCTACTGGTTTATTGGGCTTCAAAAAAGGAAAAGATCAACTCTGTATGGAGGCTTAACCCAGAACATTTTGAGATCTCAGCAATGTAGAGAATTTATTAGCACTAAGCTCTTATTTGCTCTATCTATCTATCTATCTATCTATCTATCTATCTATCTATTTACATTCATTGCAAAAAAAAACTCCATTAATGCATTAGGTTTGATTACACACAACCAACAAAAGTCTGGAAAGCCCTCTGGCTAGCAGTTGTCAGCCCCATCATCTCCATCCTTGACTATGGGCTTATCATCTAGTGTGCCGCTACAGACTCTGCTCTTAAAAGAATCGTGCTTATGCTTAACAAGTCCTGTAGATTGATCACTGGTGCCGTTAAACGCACGCACACATGTGACTTGTATAAACAGACAAACTGGCCAGGATTTACTAACAAACCCGCCTCCTAGCCAAAAAAATCACTCTGCACCTTTCTTCCCCTGCTGCCCTGCCCGTTATCAAACCGTCCCACAATATTAGCTCCATCAGCAGTACTGCCAAACAAACATTCCATGTCCTCTTCTGCAGAACTTCTCAAGCACAACGCACATTCCATTACAGGGCCCCCTCCTGGCTCAACGTACTTCCCTCACATATTATAAATGTACCTAAACTGGGGCTTTTTAAACACAAGCTTCGTGAACACCTCACCACCCTTTGCAGCTGCGACAGTGCCCACTAAGTATTTTTCCCCCGAGCCACTCCCCCTCCACTCTTCCCTCCCCCTGTTCATCCCTCCTTACTCCCACCCTGCTCCCTCTGCCCCTCCTGCCTTCTCCTTTCCCTCCTCTCCTCCTCGCCCTCCTCCCTCCTATTGTGCCCCTCTTCTTTAATATCATGTTAGTCCTTCATGCTCTCCCCCAAGCCCCTCTCCATTTTGGGGTTTAACATGTAAATGGCTCCTCGACCCTAACTATAGTGGCACTACTTATAATGGGAACTTGTTTTTTGAATAACTTTTGAACCGTTTAATATTTTTTCACAATATCTTCAAAAGGCACATCAGGGACCCTGGCCGCACGTTTCCTCAAGATTTTGGACTGGTCACGCAAACTGTGCAACCTGTAGGCGCAACCATAAAATACCAGAAAAGCGTAAATGCACACACAGATCACGCTTAATAACTCCGCAGCCGTATATGTTCGACCGGTACGAAACTTGGCAGATCCCAAGGCATATGGGTCGTGATCGTGTATTCTAAATTTCAGGCAAATCCGTCAAACGGTCCCTGATGTGCCTTTTGAAGATTTCGTGAAAAAATATTAAACGGTTCAAAAGTTGTTCAAAAACAAGTTCCCATTATAAGTCAATGGGAAAAGTTAACAAAACGTTCGCATGTTTCTAAGTGCAGTTTTACTTTTAAATGGCCTTTTTATTGTCACAAATCTGCCATTTTGTTTTCAGTTAGCAATCAGAAAAATGCTTGGCATTTAAAATTGGGACCCTGTAGCAACCTAATTCTTTTTGTATTCACCTAGTCGGACCCTGAGGATGCTAGCTATGTCTTTATTTTGGGGTAAAACACCCCAGAAATATGTTTTTAAATTTCTGGAAAAAGTACTTTTGCAAAGTACTATCGCACTTGCGACAGTGTCGAATGAATTTGCGAAAGCTTTCGCAAACTTCGACAGTACTTTTCTAGGCTGTGGGAAAATGACAGCAATTCTTTGGCACCCTGGTGCAAAAGAACAGTTTGGTGTTTTGGCCTGAAATTTGGAGGGAATGTAGCCGACATCTCACAGATGTGCCTTTCACTCCAAAGTTGACGCTTTTTCCCATAGGATAACATTACGGTGTCCGACGCATTAC
This sequence comes from Neoceratodus forsteri, assembly GCA_016271365.2. NCBI lineage: Eukaryota > Metazoa > Chordata > Ceratodontiformes > Ceratodontidae > Neoceratodus > Neoceratodus forsteri. The sequence goes on from CM057449.1 coordinate 1,309,979,993, forward strand.
AGGAATCCTTTGGCGCCCTACTGCCAAATAACTGTTTGGTCTTTTGGGCTGAAATTTGGAGGGAACACAGGCAACATCCCACAGATGTGCATTTTTGTGGTTTGGTGAAAAAATATTACAGGGAACCAAAGTTATGGCACTCTGAACTTCTGTTTTTTCCCATAGGATAACATTATGGCGTTCGCCGCGCCTTTCAGGGCCAGTATCTCGGAAGCGGTGCGAGAGATACAGACTTTTTCATTGGAAAAGACTTGGCCTTAATGGAAGCTAAGTACAAAATTAGCCAGGAAAGTCATAAATCATATGACTTTTACATTTTTTTCTACGTCATTCGGTTCCTGAGATATAAGCAATTTAGTATTCCAACTCCGCATTTTCTGCTCCGAGAACCATTATTATGCATACATTCTTTGTACTCACTGTCTTTCTTTATGCAGCTTTTGGGGAAAACCAGCCTGAGCGCTTACATTACTGTTACCATTACCGTTTTCGCTTGCAGTTCTGTTCCCATTTCACTTACCGTTCACGTCTACGCCACCATGTGCGTTACCCTTTGCGTTTTCATTTGCGCTTGCTTTTGCGTTGTTTTTAACATTTCTGTCTACACTACTGTTTCTCTTTCTGTTTCGCTTTGCGTCGCCATGCGCATTACTATTTGCATTTGCGGGCACAGCCCCGCGCTCCCACTGTCGCATTACATTCACTATTTCTCGTTATCATTCTCAAAAAGAAGGGAAATTAGAGGCAAAAACTCCATTTATTGCATTAGTTAGGGTTGTTCCACACCGACAAAAGTGAGGAAATTCGGTGTTAGGGTTGAAGGCCCCCCTTGGCCCCCCCTGCCCCACACTAACCGGTATCAGGGTGCGCATTAGGGTTGTCAATCCTAACTCTCACCCCATTCTCCTACACCTCTGCTTCTTTACACATGTGATGGGGTGAGAGTTATGGCTTATAACCCTAATGCGCACCTCGATGCCGGGTTGGGGTGTGGGTAGGGGTAAGGGGCTTTCAACCCTAACACTGAATTTCCTCACTTTGTCGGTGTGGAACAACCCTAACTAATGCATTAAACGGATTTTTTTGCCCTAATATATATATATATATATATATATATATTATATAGCATTGTGGGGGCATGTGTGATTTTGTATATATCTTTCTTCAAACACCATGAAGTCTTGCTTATATTAGGACCTTTGCAGTATGCCCCTGGCTTTTGACTGCTCCGGAGATGAAATAGTTAACTCCAGAGAAATCTGGAGTTCCACAGCGCGAGGGCGCTTATTGAAAGCTCTATCTGGGTTGTTTGAACCCAAACTGTCAGATTCTTTACTCCGCTTTCACTGAACAGACGCTCCGGAGACCAGCTCCTTCATTTCGGTTCGTTTTGCGGTTTAAAGTATTTTTATCGGTTCATTTAACCGAGAAAGTGTTTAAAATTACTGCGGTTTTCCGTTTAAAGCTCTATCTGGTAACCGTAAGTAAAATAATTTTAGTCTGTGTGGAAACTCATTATCGGTTCGCTCTGAACCAATCAGTTTGCTTTAAAAATTGTTTTCTTTGCATTTAGAGTGAGGTACCCGGTTCTTATTGGTCCTAAAAAAACCTGCAATTAAAAGTGTTTTTTCAAATACCCGTGACACGGTTAGGGACCGATAAGGGTGTCTTGTCCTGGCAAGGCCTGAAACAAAGGACAAGTTTGGTTAGGCTGGCATTATGTCTGAGAAACCCAAAAGAAAAAACGGGCCCACTGGGTTTCAACACTGTGATGTCTGTGGGGAAGCCTTTGCCAAGGCTGACCCACACACCACTTGTGTCTATTGTCTGGGGGCTGACCACCTCCTGTCAGACTGCCAGATATGTAAGAATTTCCCTGCAGCCACCCTGGAAAAGAGATTGGGCAGGCTCAGGGAACGAGAGGCCAAAAAGTCCGCTGACCCGGATGGCCAGCCCGGCCCAGCTACGGCTGGACCAGAGGGAGTGCCCTCTGACCAGGGCCATACTTCCTCGGCCAAAAGAAAGGCTGGTCCTGAGGAACCAGTCAAAGCAAAAGAACAAAGAAATCAGCTAGTGTGGAGTCCAGTTTTGTCTCTCCTTCTGCTGTAGAAATAGCTAAAGCCATACAGATTGTCCAGTCTTTGTCTCAGGGACTTGTTGAACCCTCTCTGGTTGAAAAAAGGGGGTCTCGTTCAGGTCCAGTGGTTCAGGATTATGATGTTGGGGATTTTTATGAACCACAGGAGGGGGAGGAAGATTTTGATGATTGTAATTGTGATTGGGAAGGTCTGGAAGTGCCAATAGAACTGGACATTTCTCCAGACAGACCCTTTGAGTCTCCCCCTTTATTATCCGAGTCCCCATCTCATTTCAGATTTTATAAGAAAGTAGCAGAAACTCTCCAGCTCCCCTTAGAAGAGGCTGTGGATGAGCAAGAGGAGCCTGACTATGTGGAAATGATGGATATTCCAGAGGCTAGAAGGTTGTCTATTCCTTTACATAAGTCATTTAGGAGACAAACCACTAAGATTTTAAAAAATCCTTTTTCTGTCCCTCCTGTAGATAAAAAAATGGACAGAAGGTATACGTTGTCAGGCCCTAATACAGACTTCCTTACTGAACAGTGTAGTCATGTAGGTGTGGTGCAAGCTGCAGCCTGTGACAAGGCTAATATTCCCCTGGCTTCACATCCTCCTGATAAGGATTCCAGGAAGATTGATGCCATGGTGAAAAAACAGTATGTGGCAGCTTCTTTGGGACTCAGACAGGTTAATTATATGGCTTATGTGGCTAGATATCAGAAATCTAGATGGGACACTATATTGCAGTTGGCCAAGCAGGCCCATGGCCAGCTGGCTAGTGAGTTGGAACAGGTGGCTGCTGATGGCATTGAAGCCTCTAAAGTTCAATTTCATGCTGCTGCTGATTAATGATGTTTCCTCTAGGGTCATGGCCACTTCTGTAGCTCTCTGTAGGTTGGCATGGCTCAGATGCACTAATCTGTCCCAAGATACCCAGTCAAAGGCTATAGATTTTCCTGTTATAGGAAATTCTCTGTTTGGAGAACAAACAGAAAATTACATGAAAAGATGGATGAATACAGAACTACTTACAAAAGTGCCCAAGCTAAGGAAAGGCAGGCCACTCAACATAGGCATGCCCCCAGGGTAGGGGCAGGCCTTACAATAGGCCTTTACCAATTCCAGGCTTCTTCTGCTTTTTGCACAGAGAGGATTTTTCAGAGGCAGAGGCAGACGGGGCACAGGCAGGCCCTCTCCCAACCTAAAGCTGCTCCTGCCTAAGCAGGCACCTGGAGGTGTCTGGGGCCGACTCTCCTGTACCGGTGGGGGCAGACTGGCTTATTTCTGCCAGAACTGGTTGTCCCTAACCTCGGACAAATGGGTTCTGGAGGTGGTAAGCCAAGGCTTGGTTCTCAGTTTCAAACAGTTTCCCAAGATGAGAGCCAGGCACTTTCCCCCCTCAAGTCTTTTAGAAACCCTCGCACTAGAAGCGGAGGTTTCCTCTCTTTTGGACTGCAAAGCAGTGGAAAGGGTCCCCCCTTGCCACCAGAGCAAGGGTCTTTACTCAAGGTACTTCCTGACCCCAAAAAAGACAGGAGACTGGCGGCCCATCTTGGATTTAAGATTTCTGAACAAGCATCTTGTAAAACCAAAGTTCAAAATGCTGACTTTAGCAATGATTTTGCCATCCTTGAGGCCAGGGGACTGGCTAGCTTCCCTGGACCTCAAGGACGCCTTCTTCCATATTCTAATCAGGGCCTCTCACCGAAAGTACCTCAGGTTCGAACTGCCCATGGGCCACTACCAGTTCAGGGCAATGCGCCTTGACTCACTTGCTCCAAGAGTTTTCACAAAATGTCTAGCTGTAGTAGTGGCCCACTTAAGAAGACAAGGATAGCTGTGTTTCCCTACTTGGACGACTGGCTTATTGTGGGTCAGTCATCAGAGCAGGTAAAATATCCACTTGCAAATCACCCAGGAACCTCACCTTTCTGGGGTTCCTGCTGAATGTTCCAAAGTCAGTTCTCGAACCAGTTCAGGTACTAACTTTTATAGGTGCAGAGCTGAACACAAAGTTAGCCAGGGCATTCCTCCCCTCCGAAAGAGTGGACAAACTCATTGCCCTGGCATCTTCTTTCTCCATGCAGGTCTCTCGACCAGCAAGGCACTTTCTGCAACTCCTGGGGCACATGGCTGCCTCTACAGCTGTTGTGCCAGGGGCAAGATTTCAGATGAGGGACATTCAGTTCCACTTGAGGTCCTATTGGTCTCAAAGGAGGGACCCCCTTACCAAATTGGTCCCAGTGACCAAGACTCTGATCCTAGCTCTCCAGTGGTGGCTGGATCGGAGCAACCTGTCCTCAGGGGTCCCATTCCTTCCTGTCCTCACTCCCTCATCCTCACCACGGATGCGTCCCTGTTGGGTTGGGGGGCTCACCTGGGCGACCTTTCAACTCAGGGAGTTTGGTCCCCTCAGGAATCTCTGCTTCACATCAATCTGCTGGAGCTCAGAGCTGTCTTCCTAGCTCTCCAGGTTTTTTCAGAAACTGTCCAGAACAAAGTTGTTCAAGTCAGGACAGACAATACCACAACAATGTGGTACATCAACAAGCAAGGGGGCACTCGCTCTTCAGCCCTATGCACCGAAGCAATGAAGTTGTGGTCTCTGGCCTATTCCCTGAACACCTCTCTGATAGCGGTTCACCTCCCAGGGAAGGACAATGTCCTAGCGGATGCCCTCAGCAGGATTTCTCAGGGCCATCACGAATGGGCTCTGAACCCTCAAGTGCTGGGGTCAATCTTTGCCAGCTGGGGCACTCCTCAGATAGATCTTTTTGCAGCTCCAGACAACCACAAACTTCCCCTGTTTTGCTGCAGGCCCCCAGTTCTGGGGTCAGTCCCCCTGGATGCCTTTCAGCTGGATTGGGAGGGAAAGTTCCTCTATGCTTTCCCTCCGTTCCCTCTACTCTTCAGGGTTTTAGTAAAAATCAGAACTCAGCCTTGCAGGGTGATTCTGATTGCTCCAGACTGGGCCAGGCAGCCTTGGTACCCTCTTCTTCTGTCCCTATCATTCCACCCTCCCTGACCTTGCCCAGGCTCACGACCTGCTGACCTGTGCACAGGGAGAGTGTGGTATCCGGATCTCAACTCCCTCCACCTCAAGGCTTGGTTCTTGAGGAGTTAGAGTTTGCTCATTTACACCTTTCTCAAGGTGTCTTGGATATTTTGAAGGCCTCCAGAAAGCCTTCCACTAGAGCCACTTATAATTCTAAATGGAAGAGATTCTCATTTTGGTGTTCTGAGAGGCAAATCACCACAGAATCAGCTGACCTGCCTATTTTGTTGGAGTACCTGGTCCACTTAAATTCCTTAGGCCTCAAACCAGCTACCTTAAAGGTTCATTTGGCAGCTGTTTCAGTTTTTATTTCTGCAGGAAAACCAGTTTCTCTTTCTTCTCACCCTGTGTTTGCCAAATTTTTCAAAGGGTTACTTCATACTAATCCTCCCTTTTGGGAAACAACCCCTGCATGGGACTTGAATATTTGCATTGCCCAGCTAATGCAACCTCCCTTTGAGCCTCTGGATTCGGCAGATCTCAAGTTCTTAACTTGGAAAACTGTTTTTCTAGTGGCTATCACTTCTGCTAGGCGTATAAGTGAATTCATGAGCCTTGTCAGTGGAAGAGGATTTCATTTCTTTCCACAGAGATAAAGTGATCCTCAGGACTAACAGAAAGTTTTACCTAAGGTGGTTTCAGATTTTCATCTTAACCAATCCATCTCTCTTCCAGTATTTTTACTGAGCACTCCTCTTCTGGTGAGAGAAGCTTGCACAGTTTGGACGTAAAGAGCCCTTAGCTATTATTTGGATCGTACCAAGGGTCACAGGTTGAATCCTCCAGCTCTTCCTTACCTATGGAGATGTGGGTAAGGGAGGCCTGCTACTAGGAGGTCGATTGCTAGGTGGATTGTCTCTGTATCCAGTTCTGTTATCAAAAACTGGGCAAGGAGCTCCTCAGGTCTGAGGGCTCATTCCACCAGGGTATAGCTGCATCTCTAGCGCTGCTAGAGATATTCCCATTTTGGAAATCTGTCAAGCTGCTACCTGGAAGACAGTCCACACTTTCACTAAGCATTATTCCCTGGACGTCCAGTCCAGGAGAGATGCTGCTTTGGCACAGCTGTCCTGCAGAGCCTATTTCCTAAGTAGGTTCTGACCCTCCTCCATGGGGGGTACTGCTGTACTCTGCAAAGGTCCTAATATAAGCAAGACTTCATGGTGTTTGAAGAAAAATTACTCACCTTAGTAATTGCTTTTCTTCTCATGGAGTCTTCATATATTAGGACAACCCTCCCTCCTACCCTCTCAGAATCCCTACTTGGGTATGGGGTTGGCAAATTGGTGCAATCACTGTGTCATGCCTGTTTAGCTTCTAGTCCCCCCCTTCTTTTCTTTCTTGGGTTAGGAACTAGATAGTTTCTGTTTTTGTTAATTGGTAGGTGGGCCCTCTCTGGACTTGAGTCTTTGGGCAGAGGGGCCTTAGTAGTGATTGTCAAGGGTTATCCTAACAATAATCGTGATACTGTTTTTCTTTATTGGTGTTGTGTTTTTGTGGTTCTACTGTTAGTAGGTAGCCAATGGCTAGTGTAAGGCTTTTCCACACAGACTTGCTATGTTAGTTTAGCCTCGTAAAGAACCTGACAGTTTGGGTTCAAACAACCCAGATAGAGCTTTCAATAAGCGCCCTCGCGCTGTGGAACTCCAGATTTCTCTGGAGTTAACTATTTCATCTCCGGGGCAGTCAAAAGCCAGGGGCATACTGCAAAGGTCCTAATATAGCAAGACTCCATGAGAAGAAAAGCAATTACTAAGGTGAGTAATTTTTTCTTCTGTTTCACTTTGGCTTGTTTTTGTGCTAATGCATTGTGACTAGCTTTATACTGAGTTCCCTGCACATTGTCATCAGAATCTTTAATTTCTACAACTGCATTTACATATCTAATCCTTCCTTTTTCTTCTCCAATCCCTTGGGTACCCAATTTCCATTTATTTCCCATGTTTGATATAAATCTGATGTGCATTGTTTTAGAACACTGCAGATATCTGTCTACTAAGTAGCCTACGCCCAGACCAATTCCTTCCTCCCCCAAAATTGTCTTTTTAACCCCTGGTGGTCAGTTATGGAACTGGGCCAAACTTCACCATAGTTCAAGCTGCTGTCCACATAGAATTGTCTGCCCAAATTTCATTTCATTTTATTTGTTTTACCTGGAAAAGTTCCATTGAGAAAAGCTCATTTGCAAGGAGGTCCTGGTTAAGACAGTACAGAACAGAAATATCACAGCGATTACAAGTGTGCAAGATAAGGACTAGAACAAAATTTACAATCGGTGTACAGTCTAATAAATTAAACAGTATACTGCAACAAAAATAGAATATAACATATAATAAGATAGCAAGGTAATATAACATATAATAAGATAGCAAGGTTTTTGCAGTTGATACAGCTTTTAAGACAGCAGTCAAACTGCAATGAATAGCAGTAGAGGGCGTAGGAGTAAATACAACTATTAGTGCAAAAGGTGTCAATCAATAGTTTGAGGTATGAAGGCTCACAGTCAAATTCAATTTGAGGGAGGCCTGAAGTTCATTCCAGTTTGTCAGAGCAAGCCAGCTGAAAGCCATTTTGCCATATTCAGTTGCAGTTATGGGAGTTTCAAGCAAAATATTGTTACATGCTCTCAGGTTATATAAACTAGAGACTTTGCAGAAAAAGACGGAGAAATATTACAGAACTTCCCACCCACACCAGTGGCCCTGCGGAGATTTGTAGGACCATAGATATAGGTTTTTCAGTTGTCTAGTAGCAAGGGAAGGCCAACCAACAGATGCGTACAGGGTGCAGTGGTGGGTTCTTGCAGGCTGCCCCATGATACTCAGTGCCCTCAGATAAAGGACATCCAATTTGGCAAGTTGGCCAGCTTCAAGCACCGCTATACACCATAGCCCCGATTCTAGAAGGGTGGCGCAAGTTGGCACCAAATGCAACTTGTGCCACCTGCAACTGCAACAATGACCCTGCGCCCTATTCTAGAAGGGGCAGGATCTCCGCAGCAAAGACCTGTGACTTGCGACATGCAGTTAGGTATGCCGCACAGAGGGCGTACCTGGCCAGCATGTCACAACCCACTGCTGCGAGGTTGCAAGTGCACCCCACCCGTGCTCCAACCCCAGGGTCACCTGCATAAGCCGGCGGCCACCTGCCCTAGTAGTCTAAGTGCCTTTCCCTGAGCAGGTTATATAAAAGAATATCTCTCCCATAACCCTGGTAGTCTAGTGGCCCTAGTCTGATAATAAATGTATAGATCCCCATATCCTAGTAGTCTAAGCGGCCCCTCCAATCTGTATAATAAATGCATAGATCCCCATATCCCTGGTAGTCTAGTGGACCCCACCAGCCTTGCCAGCCACCCAGCACCCCCACCCGTCCCAGCTGGTGACTGGCACAGCCCCCTCTCACCTCAAGGCCAGCCTTCGACTGAATGCAGTATTGGTGCTACTGCAAAGGCGCACTCAGAAACTAATTTCTGGTGCATCTTTGCAGTAAGCATATCTGCACTCGATCGTGACTGCCGTGGAAAGAGGTGGGCTGTGCTGGTCGCTGGCTGGGCAGGTGAGGAAGTGCTGGAGTGGGCTGGCAGGTGGTGGCCACTGGACTATGAGATATGCAGATCTATACATTTATTAAATAGATCGGGGCCACTAGACTACGAGGATACGGGATCTATTCTATTATTATACAGATTGGGGGCTGCTAGACTACCAGGTATTCGGGCTTTTAATTAATTTTATACTGATGGGGCCGCTAGACTATCAGGGATTCGGGGATCTATTATAATATTATACAGATCAGGGGCCGCTGGACTTCCAGGGATTCAGGGCTCTTAATTAATGTTATACTGATGGGGGGCACTAGACCAACAGGAAGGTAATTGCCGATCGCGGCTGGCGACTCGCAGTTCGGGGCACGGGTGGGGGGATAGCAGCGCCGCCCTGCGGGGCATCTGCCGATGGGTGTTTCGGGGGGCTGTGGGTATGGGTAGCCCTGTGGAGCCCCACTGGGGTGTGATGGGCATGTGGGAGAAGGGACACTGTGCACAGCCAACGGGTTTACAGGACCCCCTGGGGCGCGTCCGTAGTTATACCAGCTAAATGCTGGTGTAACCTACATTGCCAGATCTCCTCCAGGGGTTCTTGTAGAATCCCGATGTGGGCACTTTGTGGCTGCCCTTCTAGAATGGGGCGCAACTGCTGCCATAAACCTCCTAGTGCCATGTCACAGGGGGTTTATGCTGTGTAACAGCTGTTCGGCGCAAGTGGCCTGCAACATGTCACAGGCCACTTTGTAGAATCACGCATGTCACAACTGCTGCTGTAAGTTGCTACATGTGCCATTCTACTTGGTGCAACTGCTGTTATGCCAAGCGTAACCCTTCTAGAATCTGGCCCTATGTCCCAATAGTCAAGCAGGAGTAAAATGTAGCTCTGACTAGGGTTTTATAGGCATCTAAAGGAAGATTGAACTTGTATCTATAATAGAAGCCCAGCCCTGGCTGCAGCTTCTTATATAAAATTTTCAATATAACTACTAAAAGAAAGCTTACTATCTATCCATACTCCTAAGTACTTGAATTTGCTACTAGCCCAAATTTATCACCTAGGACAGTAAGGATGCCAGGAGGAGAGGGGTCAGTTGATGGCTTACTGTTAGGTGCAAAAATCATGTAGTTGTTTTTGGCAGCATAAGAAGGAGTTTAGAAGCACACAGTTCAGTTTAAGAATATTGAAAGTGGACCGGAGGTCATGTAAAGCTTCTGGCCCATTTGGTCTGGTTGCATAAGGCACTGTGTCACTCACATAGCAGTGTAGTTTGACATCCCCAATATCATCTCCTAGTCATTTGTATATATGGCAAATAATAGTGGTTCAAGGACAGATCCCCGAGGGGCTCCTTTAGAGATTTGTGAGCAGGAGGAGAGTAGGCCCTCAGATTTAAATTGTTATTGTCTGCCCACCAAGCAATTTTTGAACCAGGGTAATGCATACTGAGCAATACCAATAGAAGACAGCTTGTGCAGAAGTATTTGATGGGCAGCCATATCCAAAGCCTTACTAGGGTCAAGAAAAATGGCAGCCATTGCAAGCTTTTTGTCAAGGGAAGTGAACCAATCATTTGTCATTTTGATGAATGCAAATCATTCAATTACCCCATCCCAGTCTGATTTCTGGACTCTACATAGTACTACTACTATTAGTAGTACTATGTAGAGCCCCAAAACCAGATTAGAATATGGTAAATGAATTATTACTGATAAGATCCTCTCGAACCTGTTCATTGACTAACTTTTCCAAGGCCTTAGCTAGGAGAGACAAGATCAATATACGCTGGTAGTTACTTGCCATAGATGTTTCACCTGCCTTGAATAGTAGAATTAGGTGAGCTATTTTCCAAAGTACAGGAATTTCATGGCTAGTTAGGGAGAGTGGTAAAAGGTTGCTGGGAGCACACCTGGGGAGGCAGTGCCGCATTATTGAGCTAAGTCAATCAGTAACAAATGGATAGTTGGCACCTACAGTCTGTGGTTACATATGAACAAAGATAATATATTGCTTGATTTTTATAAGGTGAAAGAAAGGAGCGTACCTCTGTATTGTCACATAAAGTGCTTTACTTTATTGTAGTGCTTCAAGGTGCTGTATGATTAAAAACACTCAAGGCAGAATAACATTCATCAAATTCAGGGAGCTCCTTCCACAAGCTGTTCCCCCTCTTTTTACGCAATCTAGACCACGTCACCTGATGCGTTTCATGCTGTGAGTGCTTTTCCGAAGACTAACGTGGTCATCTAAGCAATGGCCTTTTATACAAGAATTCATTAAAGACACACCCACACATTAAAAGCACATATCTAATACAAGCAAGGTCTGGCCAGAGCCGGTATGGCTGCAGATGAGATTGCGGATGGAAATGGTGGACTGTGCCGCCATGTCCAAGATAGCATCCAGAGCTTGCATATGTGCAGAGACCTCCAGTGGCCATCTTGGAAATGGGGAGCATGCTGCCATGCCGTCAGAGTTCAATGTGTATGCATGAGTTATCACACGTGCACAGAGGACTCCGGGAACCATCTTGGACATGGTGGACATTGCCATGTTTCACCAGTACCGATGGACAAAATAGTGTGGTGAATGCGCAGTGATTGCCGTTCACCTCCCCAATTAAAAAAGCCCATTTGGGTATCCGGTGAGTGCCCTTTTCTCTACAGTCCTCGCAAGATGACTGCAGGGCTACACCCACTGCAGCCATAAAAAAGTGCTGCAGTATGTATAACCTTAATTATTTATCTACACATGTTCAATCAATTGTATGTAATAATATGTATCTCTGTTCATGCAACCTATGTAATACTATGTTGACTCTATGTCTGTATTCTGTAAACATGTAAAAATCTGTTACTCTGTCTTGACTGTACTCTGTAAAATATGTTAACCATGTGTGTCCTCTCTGTGACGAGGTACCTTTGTAAACAAGCCGCTGGCTCAAAGGTTGTAAATCCTATTATACAATAAATAAAATAAATAAATAAAATAAAATTTACACACACACACACACACATATGCACAGCCGATTCATTACAGTAAATCCAACAAGTGCAGATAACATGTTGAGAGTCTTTTACTTGGGTATTAGGGAGCCAGATGTAGGACTTTAAGAGACAACATCCGTCGGACCTGTAAAATACAGGACAGTGGTCACAAAGGATCTGTAGTTCTTGGGAAGTAAATAGAAAGGATAGGACAGGCTAGATGTAAAGTAATACTTATCTGATGGGTAAGGAGCCAGCATCCTGTCAGACCTGTTAAAGTAAAAAGTAAAAAAGGTTAATATAGAGAAAACACAGTAGTGAGGGCTGAGACAGAGAGCAGAAAGGTACGAAAGGGTTATAAGAGAGCATATGAGTAAAGAACCAGAAAACCAAAAACACAATGTACAACATGTGCTTTTATCATTTTTGTATCTAATTCTCTTTAACAAGGTCAGTCATTAGTTACACAAACACTTTTTGGTGGTATACATCACTGATGAGGAGACTTTAGCAGGTTTAAAGGTTATACCAAGGATCCCCTGGTAACCCTGGTGGCCATGCAAAACACTATTGCTATACCAATGGACATGCCACTGTTTTAATTTTCATAAAGAAAGAGTGAATTTGCATGATCCTTTTAAGGACGTAGGTAATGGCTTCTCAGGGAGTCAAATATTGGTACAGTCAGTGGAGCTGTATTGTACAATAATTATCAGGATCACAACGTGAGTACCATGGCAGTGGTGGGTCAGTTCAGGTCACATTACTGCAGCACTTAGTTCATCCAACTGGCACATCCACCCTCTATAGTTTAAAAGCACATTCGTCTATGCATTTCTCGAAACATCTGCTGGTGAAAGTATTGTTCATACTCCTCTATCTCCATCCCAGAAAATAGATACATGTGCTCTTAATGGCAATAGTAAGTGTCACGCTTCCTGGAAAGAAAAGACTGGCACTGATCCTGCCACTGTACATCTACACGCTGATCCTGCTATTGTACACACACACACACACACACACACACACACACACACACACACACACACACACACCTCTTACTTCAGTGGTTCCCCTCCCTCCCCATTAAAAAGGCAGAATTAAGAGGCTTTTCTTGGATGTAGTTATGAAGTTCCTACCCACACTGCTACGTGCAAACAAAAGGCTACTTTGCATTTGCTGTAGGGTGACACTATCAGGGTAAGGGCTGGTGCTGCAAACTTCCCATCCCGACCAATAAGTGCATGTATCCACCTTCTCTCCTGCCCTCAGTTTTAATTTATTTGAATTGGATGTCACCAGGTGGGAAGCAGAGTTCAATGCGGACACATTTCCTGTTTCAACCTTAATGTCCTGTGGGCACTTGAACACAGCCAGTGTTGATCCAGGTGTGCTATAAGCAACTACAGCTCTGCAAGGTGAGGGACAGGAGCTGCAGGTTGCCCACCTTGAGTTATAACTATATGGGTACATGTTTGAACCGTCACCCAATGTTTGCAGTCCCTTCCGCAAGCTCACCTCCTGACACTCGAGCATGGCCAGGTTGTTGTTCCAGGTGTTCTTGGAATGGTGTGACTCTTCAAGGTGATGGGCATCAGGAGCTGCAGGCTGCCCACCCTTGTGTATCAGTATGTGGCCCACCCCCATGCTCACATTAATGTCCTGCAGGTACCTGAGCATGGCCAGGTTTTTCCCAGGCTTACTTAGCAGCTGTGGCTCTGCAGGATGAAGGGCAGCAGGAGCTGCATGCTCTCCACCCTTGAATATACGTAAGCCCCTACCAATTCCCCTCCCCCACATGCTCACCTTCTTGATGTCCATAGGCACTTGAGCACGGCTAAGTTGTTGTTTCAAGTGTGTCTGGGGCATATGTGGATCATGTCCTGCTGGAAGGCCTCCTCCTCCTCCTCCTCTGCCAGTTTCCAGCTGGATGAATAGCTGACTGTCTGCGTAACTCTTCCCTGTTCCAGACGATTCCCCTTCCCCACTGATACATCTGCATCTACTGCAGACCCAGGGACTTTCAGCAGCTAAGCCAAAGAGTCCCACCGGGCCCCAAACCAATGCCACAGTGGTTGCTAACAATAGCAACACCCGAACAGGTCTACATGGTGCCATCTTGGCCAGAGCTAACTGACGCAGCATGATGTCACGTTGTGCTTTAGAGTGCCATGCTACACATGGAAGTGCAGGGGAGGTGGGGTGGCCAAAGAGGTGTGTTGTGCTTGCACCGTTTCTATGATGAATTTGTGCACCATGGCTAAGGTGAAGCTACATGGGAGGGGGCTGAACGAGGTACATTGTGCCTGCACCATTTCTATGGTGAACATGTACACCATGGATAAGGTGAAGCTGCAGCCATCAAGCACTAAGATCACAAACTATACAAGCTCTGATCGTGATGGCGGCAGAGTCCGCCATGTCTAATATGGCCACTGGAGTTATCTGCGCATGCATGGGAACTCACCCATGCGCAGTAAGTACCAGTGACCATATTGGACATGGTAGACAGTGCCGTGTTTTGGCTGCTGAACAAAATAGTGCAGTGAATGCATATGCGCCTCCACTACCGAATCTTCCAAAAAAAAGAGGAGCAGACCATATCCGGTCAGCTACTTTTTCTCTCTGATCCCAAAATGGCTGCAGAGTTCGGCTCACTACAGCCATAAAAAGTGCAAAATGTGCTGTGTAAATGACATAAATACAATGGGTCTGATTCACAAAGATGACCTTAGAGCGGCACAAGGTGCATCGGACACACCGTGCCCCAAATTGCCCTGCGTCATCGGCAATGCACCCTATTCTGTAAGGAATGCACCATGCGCCAGATGCAGTGCACATGGTGTAAGAACACACAGTGTGTCAAATAAATAGTGTAGGCAAAATGCAAGGTGCAGGCAGCATCCAAATGCAAGGGGCGGAGGAATGGCTGAACCACGGAGGATGCAGCAAGAAGAGAGGGGGCAGCGAACCCCAGAGACACAGAGGAAGAAGACTGGGCACTCCAGGAAAAAGAACTTCATGGACCAGGAGACAGACATCCTTCTGGATGCAATAGAGGCCCAGGTAGGTGTGACAAGTGTCAGGCATACAAGAGCATGATGGGCAATGGTGCAAGGCCCTGACCTGTGTGTGACACTCAACAGACAGACCTGCTAATGTCCCAAGGAGGGGAACTAGAAGGTATGGACACAGTGGCAGGAGGCATGGGATGAGGTAGCCAGACTGGTGAATGCAGTGGCGCCCAGCAAGCAAAGTGTGAGGGAGCTGCAGAAGTGGCATTTTGACATCAAGCACCATGCCAAGGAGAAGGCAGCCCACAACAGGCGCTGCACAACGGCAATGGGAGGAGGACCCACAGAACCACGGCCCCTCAGCAGACATGAGGAACATGTAGTGGCACAGATCAGCATGCACAGCATACAGGGTGACATTGAGCTAGACCTGTCAACATGTACAAGGTAAGCACCGGGCATGCATGTGGCGGGTGGCACCACCGTGCAGACAGTCAATGTGGCACCACCAGTGGAGGCCGACGCGCCGCAGGGACACCAGGGACCTGCAATGGACAGGGACCCAGGGGTCAGGCACAGAGGGACACAGTGTGGCCTGGGCCACCATGCAGAAGCAGGAGATGCAGGAGGTGACCCCTCCACTGGTTGCCACAGGTTGGACATGCACCATGGCACTGGACACATACCGGCACGTGGGCACCTGAGGTAATGCACTGTGCACATCCATCTGCACATCCAGCAGGTGCCCAGACCACAGTGACCAGACAACATGCCACAGCCAGGCAGGCAACACCACCGCAGTGCCATGCTGTGACCCACAGTGACAGTGAAGCATCGGAGCACAGCAGTCACAGCAGCAGTGATGAGGAACAACAGCAGGCATCCACCAGTGACAGTACAGTGAGCCAGGCCCACAGGAGGGTGACAGATAGTGAGGCAGCTGACCAACAGGGAAGTGACACCAACAGCAATGCCATGCCGTCCAACAGCAGCAGCACCGTTGGGCGTAGCACACCCGTGGCCAGAACTGCAGACCAGCAGCAGACCACAGTGGGCACACAGTAGCAGGGGGGACAGAGGAGATGGCCCTGTGGTGGGACAGGTGAACAATGCACCCACCACTGTAGGCAGCGATGGCCAGGCACACAGCACTGCCACACTGGACCATGGAGGTGCAGGTGGGACAGGTGAACATGGTGCAACACCACTGCCACTGGAGGATGACCTTGGGGAAGACCTGTCATGATACCACCAGGACAGCCTGCTCACCCTGGAGGCAGCGCAGCGTGAGCTGGCAGGGATACAAGACAGCATATGGGAATACACCACTGCCACAGTTGCACACATGGGACAGCTGCAGCTGACAGTGGAAGATATCCACGCAGCCATCATATATGGGATCCAGGAAGGGGCATGCTAAACAACACAGACAACAAGGACATACGGCTGTGTGTCACACACCAAATGGATGCAGCATGGGGCAGCATATCGCCCAGACAGAGACAATAATGGCAATGGCAACTGCACTGCAGGAGATTGCAAGATACATGCAACAACAGGCAGCCAGTGTGGCACTGGTCCCACAGGTATGTCTGGACTGCAATGTGTGGCGGCACAACAGAGGGACAGTAGACAACCACCACAGCATGGGGAACACAGCCAGCATACAGGATATGGGACAGGGCCATGAGGGCACACAGGGCATAGGGCAACTGTTGATGTCTACGGGACAACAGCCAGACACAGTGCTGACACAGCACGTGATGTGCACAGCCATGCTCAAGGACGGGGCTGTGGGCAACACAGCAGGCAAACACACAGACAATGGGGAACAGCAGCTGAATGCAATTGCCGCTGAAGACAGACACGTGGGCCCAACAGACATCAGGGATGGGCTAGAGCTACACAGCGATGCTGGTGAGGAAGATGGCCAAGGCACAGTGGGGCACACTCTGCAGGGGGCCATGGTCGCACAGGGCACAGAAGACAACTGCAGCAAAACACCCAGTAACACAGCTGAGGGTGTGCACAGGCACATAGGGGTACTGGAACACGATGGGCACAGGGCAATGGACATCCACCCATCTGTCAGTGACATGGAGCAGTCTGGACAGACACAGAACAATACAGTGATAGACAACATCATGGCCATGCCAACACCCAGTGTAGCACAGAGGCTGGGACAACACATGATAGCCTGATCCTGAGGCCGCAAGAGGGCCCACCCTGAGGCAGGTAGAAAGGCCTGTGAAGGGCGGATGGACAGGCAAGGAGCACCACCAGCAGCAGGACCTGTTGCACAGATGGCAGCAGGACTGGAGGTAGGGTGTACAACAGCTGCAGTATGTCAGGGACCGCTGCAGCACAACAGATACCCCCAGTGACATGACATTGTTCACAGAGGCACAGGGTGCACACAGTGCCGCCTGTGGCGGAGGTGCAGACTGGGCATGCCACACTGCAGGATGCTACATAGAGCAGCATCACGGTGGTACAGCCACCATGCACTGCACAGAGTGAGCCACTGGACACCGTGGGCCACAAGGGGAGGCCAGCACACACACACACACACACACACACACACACACACCGGTAGGATGCATGCAGCATGCCAGGCATGCACATTGAAGGGGGGGCCACCAACGATGCTGGCCACCACAATGCAATGGTCTAGTGCACACACCAGACCATGGGCAGGGACCCCAACACAACGCACACCACACATGAATGTGCAGGTGCATGTGCCATGCATACCCGTGCTACATTTACCCCATAGCCTCTGTACAGTGCCCATGGCCATGGCACACCCCAATATGGCACTGCAGCATGGGACACGCACACAAGCCTGCATCCCCAGACAGTGGCACCCCCCCCACATGCTAGTGATATGCACACCACCATCCCAGATGGCACATACTGTACACTTGCACAGCTCCCAAAGCTAGCCCTGTGATCAGTTGCATGCACCCGGGTGTGTACACCATGGCATGCCACAGACCGCTCACACTGCACACCCACACCCATGCACCACCAACCACTGCCAACCAGACAAGCCCCCCATGTGACCAGTGGGAACACTGGGTGCACACGCCATGGCGTGTAGCACCAGCACAGGCGTGGCCCCTGGCACACACGGCACCATACCTGTCCATGTTGCCATTCATGCCCCTATACACAGGTGCATGGCCTCTGTAGGACTGTTGCTTCCCCACCACACAAGGGGCTCCACATACCACCCAGCACCAACACTCACACACAGTACCCACCATGGGGCCCGCCACCATGGTAGCCATACAGAGCTGTGCACTGCAGACCACTGAGTGGGCCCTGTGGTATGCCACATACCATGACACACCACCCGGCCCCACACGTCTGGCACCGACACATGCATGACACATGCAGACCCAAACCGCAGGGTCCCACCTTGTCGACTGGTGGTTTGGCTTAACCGCTGTGGCATGCCACTGTGGAACTAAGAAGACCCCACCACTGGGTGGCACAGGCCCACAGGGATACAGTGTCCTGACACTGTGCCCAGTGTGTTGCAATAACAATTCCTGTATCACAATGTGGTGCATTCCACATGTTGCTGGACAGCAGTCCCTGTTGTCCACATGGTGCCCTGAGTAGGCCCTGTGGGCTAGTACCCACACAGTGGCTGGCACCAACCAGTACACAGCATAGACAGGTGATGAGCATGCACAGTACAGAATGACACACAGACACAGCTTGCACAAGGAACAACAATGTATTAGGAGTACATGAGCAACACACGACATCAACTGTTAAGGTGATCCAAGAGGTACACAATGCAATGGACACAGCTCCACACACAGCAATAGTCTTACAATGGTGATGCAATTAACTGCATTGCATGCATAGTTACTATATCCCTGATGTCCCAGTGACCTATGTCCATACTACCCAATGAGCCCTGTCCATGGCATGTCCGCGACTGCATGAGTGGGGCCAGGACAATGTTACACTCATGTGCCCGCCACTCAATGTCCACCAGTCTGGTCCAGATAGTCCAGCAGGGCTTGCACTGCATCATGTAGGTCAGTCAGCAGCCTTGCCATGGGCCTGATGCGCAGGCTGAGTCCCTGGGCAAAGTCACGGAGGGTGTGTGGCTGAGGCTGCGTGACATCATCACTCCTCACATTTCTGTCTGGTGACATGTACCTTTCAATCCTGGGCTGCCCTGGACCATGTTCAGGGGTTGCATCACCACCGCCATGCATGGGAGTGTCCCCATCCCCAGTCTGGTCAGCACCCACCCGGCCAGCTGTGCCACGGGTGTCCCCGCCTGTTGCCATGTTGGCCGTGTCACCTGCTGCAGGCAGTCCCACAGCACTGTCGCCTGGCCCTGCATGCTGGTGACGCTCCTGTCGGTCACCCGGGACATCCTCCTCCTCCGCCTCCTCCACATCCTCCTCATCTGTTGCATCCTCCACACCCTGCTGGTGTTGCCACCTGTTGCCTGCCCTGGGCCATCATCCGGGTCCTGGCTGTGCATGCCTCTGCATAGCTCCACTTCAGGCGTCACATCGCCCACTCCAGAGAACACCACCATGCATCCCAGCCCTGCTGCTCACTTCTCGCACCACCATCGGCACCTGAAAAACAATGTGACAGCCTGTAAGTGCAGCACGCGCCCATGCACTGCCTCACTGCATGTTGCCCAAACCACCAATGCAAGCCTGGCAGGCCACCACCATGCCATGTCACGTGTTGCATGGGCTGTGACATGCACCGACCATGTGCAGGGCACACACCCACACATGTGTCCATGATGCACGTGCCCTACCAGCAACCACCAGCCACGGTCACCTGTGCTGGCCCTGCCAGTGTGTGCGTGTGTGTGTGTGTGTGTGTGTGTGTGTGTGTGTGTGTGTGTATCTTCCCCCTGCCTGCTGGTCCCTACACAGTAGCCTACACAGCTGCATACATGTCATGACTGCTGCACACCTACCTTGGTGATGCTGCTCTCCGTGGGGTCCTCTGCTGTGTCTGTCCAGTTCGGGTTCCTTGAGCCTGCCCTGGCCTTCGGTGTCACTGCCCTCACCTGTGGGGACATAATGGTATGTGACAACATCAGTACCCATCTGTGTAGTCAAGGTCACTGTAGTGTGCTGTGTGTCAGACATGTTACTGGTGACACATACCTGACCGGCATGGCCGTCCTCCTCGCATCTGGACATCTGGCTCTCATGCCATCTTCCTCAGGTGGGAAAGGAGCCGCCTCTCCCTCCAGGCCAGATCATTCCATCGGTGTCTGATGTGTTGCATGGTTCTCCTGATTCCAGACACTGCCTGGAGCCTGCTGCCTATGGTGAACCACACCCTCTCCCTGTCTGCTGGGCAGGGCTGCTGTGCTCCCTGTGGGAACAGCACCCTGCTCCACTGCTCAGCCAGGCTGATGAGAAGCACCATCTCATCATCGGTGAACTTAGGTGCCCTGCCCCAGCATGACATTGCACCTGGGACTACCACCTGCTGTTTGCCTTTGTGACTGCTTTACTCCCTTGCCTCCCTCTGCAGTGTATTTAGAGCTGTGTCCTGTGCTACACTGTCCTGTGCAGCCTAGCATGTGCTACTGAAGCCCTGCAGGTGCTGGTGGCTCAACTCCATGTGTTCCCTGCTTTCCCTCGCCAGTCACATGCTGTGATGCACACGTTATGCCGCATGCGTCGGCACGCAGCACACAATGTACTGTGCGTTGCATATGGGATTACTCTATACTCAAGTAGCATTGCTGTGGCTGCCGCACAGTGTGACATGCGTCCTCCCATTGTTGATGCACAGCAAAACCTGCGGTGCATTGGTTGCCATCCCCCTCCGTCTCCATACACTGTGCTTGTGCAGGGTACCACGGCTGTGCTTGGGGGGGCATGCCTCCAGTGGCACTGTGCCAGTCCTCATGGCGTGCCCTATGGGTGTGCCACAACACAATCATGTCCTGCAGCCTCGGGTGCACTGCACCCACCCAGGTGCAACACCTGTGGCTGTGCTGCATGGTGTGTGTAGCCTCCCACCCACACTGTCCTCCATATCCCCGTTGTGCCTAGCTCTGGTGCCCACTGTGCACTGACATTGCATGTTGGCACCAGCACCAGTGTGCTGCATGGCACAGGACTGTGGTGTCAGTCGCATCACGTGCAGTCTATGGTGCCTAGCGCTGTGGATGCTGTGCATGGGACCCCACACATGCCTACATTACACTGCTCATGCACCTGTCACCCCTGCTAGCAATGGATGCCCAGCCATCATGCTGCTGTCTGTCACTGTGCATTGCACCGTCTGAGGTGGCACACAGGCAATAGGCACATCTTTGTCAACTTTGCTGCCACTGCCTGTGTGGTGGCCTAGGTGGCAGCACCTCTGTATCACCACAGCTGTTCCGGTCCACCTGCAGTGTGTGCTCTCCACAGTGGTCCCTGGGTTCCTGGCACTGCTTTGTTGTTCCCCGCAATGCCATGGCACTGCTTCCCAGTGTGCCTGTTGCGTGTGCTGTTGCTGCATGCGTGTGGTCTTTCCATGGTCTCGAGGCTGTGGTCCACAGCCAGCACACAGCATGGTGGTGTTGGCGCACCTGTGGCCATACACACTGCGCATGCTGTTGTGTGCTCATCCAAAGTGTGACGCAATGAACTGCACTCACATTCATTGTCCAGCTAGTGTGTGTTGTGCCTGGCCTTGCTGTCACCAGTCATAAGCAGGCCCCGCTGCCTCCTCCTCCTGCCCCGCAGTGTCACCATCCTCGCTGGGTGCCTCCTCATCCTCTGCCAGTGGTGTGCCATGTTCCAGTGCTATGTTGTGCAGCACACAACATGCTATGAACAGTTTGCCTTCCATTACTGCTGTGTACTGCAGTGCACCCCCTGATCTGTCAAGGCACTGGAACCACATCTTGAGGATGCCAAATGTACTCTCTATCACACTGCGTGTTGCTGTGTGAGCATCATTGTACCGTTGCTCTGCTGCACTCTGTGTATGCCTCACTGGTCTCATCAGCCAGGGCTGTTGTGGGTATCCACTGTCACCTGTGGGACGAGAGGTGTAGGTTAGTGTTGTGCCCACCTACGTCCCATGCCCACCCATGCTGTGTGTGCCTTACCAAGCAGCCAGCCATCTGTGAGTGTCCCACTGCGGAGGGTCTCACACACTCCACAGTTGCTGTAGATGTATGCATCATGTGTTGACCCTGGATACTGTGCCATGTCGAGGATCTTGCACCTGCTGTCATAGATGACCTGCACATTCATAGAATGGAAGCCCTTCCAGTTGGCATAGGTCTCTGGTTCATCCAGTGGTGCCCTTATGGCGATGTGTGTGCCGTCTACTGCACCAAGCACCCATGGGAATCCTGCTGTGCTGTAGAATCCCTGCTTGATTGCCAGTTGCTCCTGGGCATCTGTGGGTAGGTGGATGTATTGGTGTGACCTGTGTA
The DNA here is from genome assembly GCA_016271365.2 of Neoceratodus forsteri. NCBI lineage: Eukaryota > Metazoa > Chordata > Ceratodontiformes > Ceratodontidae > Neoceratodus > Neoceratodus forsteri. The sequence goes on from CM057449.1 coordinate 1,310,002,125, forward strand.
CGAGGGCATCCATGACCGCCCTCAGGCACCATGATACAGAGGGCTGTGAGATGCCCATGGTGTTGCCACTCAGTGTCTGGAATCTGCCAGTGGCCATTACCCATAGGGCTGCACATACCTTCACCTCTATTGGTATGGCATGCCCTCTCCAGGTCCTACTTCTCAGGTCAGCATCAAGTTCCTGACATAGCTCTGCTATGGCTGCCTTGCCAAGTTGATATTGTGCAATGCACTGCTCCACGGTCAGGTCCGTGTGGGCGGTGCATGGCCGATACACACGCATGGCATGCCTCCAGTGTCTGGGTTGCTGCTGTCTGTGCACCTGCTATACAGCGCCACCCTGTTGTGCAGCCTAGCGGGCATATCGCCTATGGCATTGCATGGCCAGCTGTATGCCCAGTAGGGCCTGTGGTGCTAACCTCCTCCTGGCAGTCATCTGTCTCTGTCCTGCTGCAGTCCTGTGTCTCAGTCCTGTTTCACTACCCTGCCCCTTCCCTTCCTTTTTCTAAGTCCCCTTAGATCAGCTCTGTGTGGTGTAGCAGGTGTTTGAAATCTGCTGTTTGGTGCACCTTTATGAATTGCACTCCTGCATCCTGCATGTCTTACCCCTGTCACAATGCACCATGCATCATGGCACTAGCTGCCTTCTGGCACTGTGCTGGTGCATGGGGTGCTTGATGCAGCGGGTCTTTGCATTCACACATGATGCATTTGTGAATCCTGTCTTGCTTGCATCTTGGCGCAGCATGCTGCTTGTGTTCTGCTGCTTGGTGCACGCACCTCGCGTCTTGGTGCAGCGTTTGAGAATCGGGCCCAATACATTTAAAAAGCCTAGTGCTGGTTTTAAAAGAAAACATTACCATGGTTGCACTACCTAAAGGATGGAGACAAAGCCAAGCATCTCTTTCTGAATTGAAAGGTTACACATGGGGCTTCTGAAAATAAGTGCAATAAATCCTTTGGAAATTCCTAGTGCTTAATTCATAGAAATCAAAGACTCACAGAAATCTGATGGCAGAAAAGGACCCCAATGGCCCATCGAGTCTGCCCCTTCCCTCCAATTAAAACATTAAATTTAATTAATTAAAACAACACATTCATAAAATTGCACTTCCTAAAGGTTCGACGCAAAGCCAAGTATCTCATTTTAAAGGTGAGATTAACCTGGTACTTCTTGTACTTAAGTGTACAAATGATGGACATTCGGTTCAAACTTACGACAACATTTCATTGACACTATTGTTTGAGAGATTCCTGGTACACCTAATCCAAGGATGCTGGGCCCTTAACAGGTAAAATAAGATACCTGTATGTACATCCCAATATGATAAGAAATAATGGCTTAAAAACAGATTTAAGGGACACACTCCTGCTGCTGAACCATGGGCTTAATTCACATCATGCACATACTGCCATAGCTAGCTGGGTGAGATGTGGTGGGTCACATCTGGAAAAAGAAAAAAGCAAGAAATAGTAAAAATATACTGTAACTTTTTTTTTTTGGGGTGTTATTTTCCTCCTCAGAGCTCCGGCTACAACCCCCGACTCGTGTCTCCCGTGCCATCCCGACATGAGACCCTCCTTCCGCAGACTTCGGCGACTTACTCCTTCGCTGGCAGGGTGGTGAGGAGTGACTCGACCCACCACAATGGATCCATGCCAGGGAGGCATCCTCCAGGAATGGTACCAGGGAACGACGCCGTGCAGCCGGACACCCATTTTCTTGATTTTCTCCCGACGGGACATGGCATGCAATGACTCCAGCGACTGAGTGCGCGCACGCTCCCATGCGCGCACTAGTCAAGCATCTGCCACGTCCTGCCCTCCCCTTGTCTTACAGCTATGTGCTGTTGATCCCCAGCCTCCGCTAGGGGTCAGACAAGCACCAGCCGACTGAGTCCCCCCACCCCGGAGATGGAGAGCAGTCCACCGGACGCTCAATCCATCTCCGCCCTGCTGACCCCCGGCAACCCGTGCCCGTTCCCGAACATGGGTCGCCGGCGTGGCGCGAGGTGTGGCATCCAGCGCCTCAACCCTCAGCACCACCGGGCAAAATATACTGTAACTTTGCTGCAAAAATATTTTCGCTATATTTGCTGAATGTGATGTTTTAGCTAAAATAAAATGGCAATAATTTCCTGAAATTGCACCTTTTTAATAGAAGTGAATTAGGTTCTAATTGTTTAGTGCTAAATTAAATTTGAACAAATCTAACCGGTTAGTGTCATGTGTTAAAAATAACTAACGTGAAAATAATCTGTTTTACAGTAGTGTGACAATGTCCATTTGTTATTATAGAAAGATATGAAGCTGAACAGACTATCTGCAGATCTAAAATCGACTCATAAGGTACCTTAATATTTCTAGTACTGTGTAAAATATTCACGTATGAATAAGGATGCATTGTAATGTGGGGGGTGAGGGGCAAGGAATCATTAGTGTAAGATTTATAAAAAGGGGTCTAACTCCAGTTTATCATTAAGCCCTGGGTGATCTGTAGCTGCCATGGAGAAAATCCAGTATTATTCTCTCTTCAGTAACACCCTGTTATAAACTCCCCCTCTTGTTTTTTTTATGAGTTCTCGATTCCCATGAAATAAATTTTATGAGCACTTTTATCTCTAGCTTGCTGAAGATGTAATGCTAAAGCAAAACTCAAATCTTAATTCTCAATTGCTCTCATGCATTCTCCAATCTTAGTTTTGAACTGATGTTTGGTTTTCCCTTTGTAAAAACTTCCACAAGAAATGGAAATTATATACTTACCATAATTCTTGATCTACTTGGACAAAGTCTCCACCACTCATTCACTTTAATGGGACTACACCAGAGGTGCTAGGACCCCCAGGGAACCAAAAATCTTCGGGAGGGCTGGTGCCAGGATAGGACCATGCATGTGTGGCACCGCAAGACTAACTCGTGCTGTATAGGCTATCTCAGCGTCGACCCTCCAACCGCCTCAGTACCTTTTTGACTGAGGAGGTGCAGCGTAAACTAACAAAAGAAAATCTAACCCTAACTTCCGGGCATATGAAGGCCCGGATGACCCATGTAAGAAGGGTCAATTCAACAATGTCTTCACAGCCTGAACAACAAGGAAGTGAAGACCAAAACAGAACGAGTAAGCTGGGGGGATGGTGGGTGGGCAGGTGGGTGGGCATGTGAATGAGTGATGGAGACTTCATCCAAGAAGATCAAGAATTACTGTAAGTACATAATTCCCATATCTTCCTGGACAAAAAAATCTCCACCACTCATTTACACTAATGGGAGAGTGCTGAGCTGAAAATCAAACCTCCAAGTAAGGCGGTCGGAGACAGAGTTCACTCGGGACAGAAATCCATAAGGAAAATGAACTGTCTGGCATGGACATCCAGAACATAGTGCTTTTACAAAGGTATGCACTGAGCTCCAACTAGCTGCCTTGCATAAGTCTGCAGCAGGTACATTACGAATCCCCATTAGGAAAGCTGCAACCACTCCAGTAGAGTGGTGTGAACCCAGCCTTCCAACTTGACCTGTGCCATGGATTAGTAGTGTCGAAGACATGCAACTAACCAAGTCAAGATACATCTCATGGCAACAGGCTGACCCAGCCGAGGCATACTGAAAGATACAATAGTTGCTCGGATGTGTATCTCTTCATTCTGTCAATGTAGAATCGCAGAACCCTCTTAACTTCCAGAGAAATGAAGAGAATGCTCTCCTTCATTCTGGAGCTAGTGAAGTAAGTAGGGAGAAGTAAAACTTGACTAAAAATGGTAACTGAGACAGAGACGTGCTGTCTACTGACTCAAGATAGAGTGAAAACACACAAAGGAGTACCTTCACTGCTGAGTAATGCAGACCTACATTCGACAGGTACAAGAGGCACCCTAACATCTTACTTGGTGGACAACTGGAGGGTCCAGATGGGACTTGCACCCCAGAAGGAGAAGGGTTTCCACTTAGCTGCACAAGCCCTCCTGGTGGAAGGCCTATGCGTGGCTTAGAAGATTTATGCGATGGTTTGGGAAATCTAAAACTTGCCCACTTCCATTTCCTGAGGAGCATGGCATGAAGATGAAAGGAACGCAGGTTAGGATGGATTAAAGTCCCTGTGTCAGACATCCGCTTGTAGACGGAGTCGCCTCAGGGGAACTTCTGACAGACTGCTGATCAATGCAATCATATCTGCTGAGGGCAGTCTAAGATGATGAGAATTATCCTGCCCCTGAGCCTACAACTTGTGCAGCACCCTCTGAATTAAGGGAAGAGGAGGGAAAATGTATCATACAAGGAATGTCTTGTCTACTGCAGTGAATACATCCGGACAGGAAACACCAGGGTCTGGATTTCTGAAGCAGGATAGAGACAGTTTTGCATTGAAATAGGATGCAAAAAGGAGCAGGTCCAAACTGCCCCACTCACCGAAAGCAACTGCACAAAATCTGAACTATGCAGAGAGGGTGGGAGGGTGTCCCACTCTGCTTGCTGATGTAATACAGCACAGCTCTGTCATCCGTCCAAAGCAGGATCACTTCGTGGTAGAGGGCATCCATCAGGACTTTGTTTATAAGATAGTTTTCATCTCTAAGAAATTTATGAAAAGATAAGGTTTCTCCTGGCTCTACACCTGAATGTGGAGGTCTTGACAGTGAGCTCCCCATGACAGCCTTTGTCCAAGGCTCCATCATTTTGAATGGAGGATTGCAGATGCGAGATCTGAGACCACTGCTTGCTGAGGGGGATGCCCAGCCTGAGTCCCAGCATTTGCTCAACTGAAAGGGGCCTGAAAGAGTCATTTTCCATGATGTAATGAGCCATCTGAAGATGTTGTTTCTCCCATCCTCTGGAACAAAAAATTATGCCCTAGAGGTACCCAGGAGGGTTCCTAAGAAGAGGGACTGCTAGGAAGATGAAACCCCCTGAAGAGAACAACTGAGAAGCTGTTGCAACTGCCTCCTGTGTCTCTTGCCCGGATGAGCTAGCTAGAAGCCAAATGTCCAGGAAGTGAATACTTGTACTCAGAGGTTTTAGTGAACTCCTCCCTGAACAGATACTTGTTTAACCTTCCCAGGTCGACAAATGGTGCATGCCACCTGTTAGCTTGGAACCAGAAGCAATGGAAATAGGAAGGTGTGCTCCGTTCCGCTGTGGAACAACTCCTACTGCCCAGTTCCCACAGAGGCCCCATATCTCAGAAGCAAGCCAATGTGACTGAGAGGCAGACAAACGGGGCTGCCATCTGGGTGGAAGGTCTGGGGAAATCTGTGAAATTGGGAGAGTATCCCTCTCAGACAATCCTGATGACCTATATATCCACTGTAATGGACTTACACTGGCTGTAAAACCGAATTAGATACCCCTTCCACTGCCGAGAGGTGTCCCCCTCAGACAGCTGAGGTGGGATTTGGGTTGGATCCACAGAGGTTGGTACAGGGCACTTTGGGGTCCTGTGTCCTATACTGGGTTGGTTCCTGATAAAGGCACTTAGGCCTTTACCTTGAAAGTACTACCTGTATGAGAATGTCGAAGGTCCCATCCCTCCAAGAGGCAGCAGGCGCTGCCTATTGTTTAAATGGCAGCCGTATTGTTCTGAGTGGTCCCCAGAACTCAACCTGAGGGCCAAACAGATAAGCACTGTCAAGGAGACATTAACCTGCAGAGCATGCCCCCTGTAACTGAACGTCTGTACCCCACAACCCTACAACCTCTCAAGGAACAAATCCTGCCGGTGGCTCGTGATGTACAACACCATTCACCTCCACAAAATGTCAAACTTTTCTGACTGATGATTTAACTGTGCTGTAAATGTTTCCATTTTATATATTACTATTACCAGGTCTTGCCAGAGGGACACTGTGGGTATATTGGGAGTAAGCCAATTTTTTGTAATGCCTCTTTTTGTTACCAGAAGGCATATATTTAACAGTTTTCTAGTAGGCCTCCAAACCAAGAGAACAGAAGAAAAAACACCGTTAGCTGAATCAGCATTCGAAAATGTCGGATAGTGCTGAATTTAAGGTTGCAATAAAGCGCCCCAGTAGCAGGCAATCCCAAAATACATGCCCATGTGTGACTGGGGAGTAGCCACATCCTCTACAATATGCCACTCCCTTTTCTGTAGCATATAGCTGGGAACCAGAAGTAATGAAGTGTAACTTTCCATGAGAATCCCTCCCACCTATAGGATGCTGTAATAGAATGCAGTGAATTAAGGTGCGATTTCCACTCCTGCTCCGTAAAAGGACTGCATCATGGGTGCAGGTAGGCATACTCCAAGCACTACATGGTGTGCAATGTTATTTAAAGGGGTAGCAAATAAGCTCTGAACTGCTTCCTTTTTCCATGAAAACTAACAAAGAAAATACTGAACCTTGCTGTAATTTTATTCATAGGAGTTGAAACTACAAGGACTGGTCACTAATACTCTCTTTGCATGCCAAGGAGAATACAACTTTACAAGCTCTGGGCTGGTATGTGGGTGTCTTAGGGAACAATGCATGGTATTTCTATTTACCCATGCATGGCAACAACCATTGTCATGAGATTCAAAAGTTGTATTTATTGTGCCAAATGAGGCAACAAACATGGTCCTGGTGTACATTTGTATATTGTCTGGCTACACCCGGAGGGGGGGGGCAGGGGGGTAGCTCACCCTAACAAGGGAAGGTGGGGTAGCAGTGAGTCTACTTGGTGTGCAGATCTGAAATCCCTGGCTACACCCCTGGACTGCATATATCTTCCTCTCAGGCTCATCTAATGTCTGCCCATAGCTGATGTAAAGCATCATAAATATAAAAAATCATATCAGGGAGGAGACAGTGCTCTCCGCTGCTGACTGCAATATAGTAACTTCATTGGTTTCACTTGTACCTTCCTTTTTTATATGAAGACCATAACCATCCTTTACATTTCTCTTTTATCCACTACCAACAGGGAAAGGTTTTGCCACAGCAGCTGTTTGCTTTTCCTTCAATGCTCCCTGCACTATACACAGTGGTCCCAACACTAGACAATTACAGCCCCCCATCAGCACCAGACCTTCTAATAACCCCTCTCAAGCACTGGACAGAAAAGTTCAACCCCCCCCCACCTTCAGACTCCCTTTCAGGGCCTCCCTCCAACCTGAACCTGTACCTGCACCTGCCACTACACACACACACACACACACACACACACACACATGTGTGCACTCTGCCTTTCTGTGTCTGTCTCTCTATCACTGACAACACAAATATACCTTACAAACCATAGTTCTTAGATTTGAACCAAGTTCTAGCAAAAGCCAAACGTGTCAGCCACCAATGTTTTCTAGTATGTGATCAAGTCAGCAAAACAAATGTTAGCTGCCTACACACACACACACACACACACACACACACACATATATGCATGCAAACACCAGACTCCAAGACTGGTTGCATTCTCTATATGAAAGACAATACATATCATAACAATTGAGCACCAAATTTAAACAAACTTGATCACAGCTTAGCAGATCTGTTGGCATTTGCTACAGAAAAACTGGAATGGCTCTCTGAGAGTTTCAGGGGTGGGTTTCTTGCCATTTTTACGTTCGCTTGCGCGCATGCACAAGGGACGTTTTGGGAGAGTAGCACACTTTGGAGGTGTGCCTCTCCCTTTCAATCCACTGCTCCATTGAGCAGGCGTGGGCGGTCCTGGCACTAATGGTGAGCGCGGTGGTCTTCGCTTCAAAGAAAACCACCTGTCACACAGCACCGTAGTCACGCCAGCCCCCCGCATCATGCTGCCCCCAAATCTTTGCTGCCACACTGGGAGCCCACCCAGCATGGCAAACGTCCCGCTAGTCTGCCAATGGGGTGCCTAACTCTGGCCGGCTCCACGGCTCCCCCCAAAGCCATTCTTCTGCCACGCTGGGAGCCCACCCCAGCATGTCAAACATCCCAGATTGTCTGCCGATGGGGTGCCCAATCCCCGCCTGCTCCTCGGCCCTCCCCAGCCATCCTTCTGCCACACTGGGAGCCCACCCAGCCTCCCCACACCCCTCACCCCATACTTACCTCCGGAGCTCGGCGATGATCTTCGTGGACCGAACACTTTATTGCATATCTCTGTAAGAGGTTAGATTCTTTTGCACCACCTCATAGTTTATCCTTCATGAATGATGTCACTGTCATGGTGTTATTTTGGCCTGAAGGGGTGATTTCGCAGTCACTGCACAGTCACTGCGCTAAATCACCCTTTGGGCCCGAATAATGCCATGACAGTGACATCATTCATGAGAAGGGGTCCCAAAAACCCTAAGTTGTAAATTTGGTGCAAAAATTCAAAAAAATGACAGTTTTACGAGCGTGCATTGCGCAGTTCCTACGCAGGCTCATAAGTTCTCAAATTTTCAATATTTGCACTCCAGATTTTCAACATTGCCATTTTACCACACCTCCTCATGAGCAGTACAGCTGTCATTTTTCACATCCTGCCCAAAACTTGTTTCCGCCCATGTAGCACACAATGGCGCAGTTGGTGTGCGAACTCAATGTATGGGACACATTAAGAAAATCACAGTGACACTGATCATGAGCAGAGATCTTAAAATGGCTATGTTGAAAATTTGGTGAAAAAATTCTAAAATAATTGTTTCTGGCGTCGTTGTGCGGCAGTTCTATGCCGCATTTTCAAGTAAGTTCATAATTTTCAATATTTTCACTCATATTTAACATTGCCATTTTACCACACCTCTTATGAGCAGTACAGCTGTCATTTTTCACATCCTGCCCAAAACGTGTTTCTGCCCATGTAGTGCACAATGGTGCAGTCAGTGTGCAAAATCAATGTATGGGACACAGTAAGAAAATCACAGTGACACTGTTCATTAGCAGAGGTTTTAAAATGGCAATTTTGAAAATTTGGTGAAAAGATTCCTAAAAATAACTGTTTTATGAGCGTGCATTGCACAGTTCCCACGCACTCTCGTAGGTTTGCGAATTTTCAATATTTCCACTCCAGATTTTCAACATTGGTGTTTTACCACACCTCCTCATGAGCAGTACAGCTGTCATTTTTCACATCCTGCCCAAAATGTGTTTCCGCCCATGTAGCGCACAATGGCGCAGTCGGTATACGAACTCAATGTATGGGACACATTAAGAAAATCACAGTGACACTGTTCATGAGCAGAGGTCTTAAAATGGCTGTGTTGACAATTTGGTGACAAAATTCCTAAAAATGACTGTTTTACGAGTGTTCATTGCGCAGTTCCTATGCACGCTCGTAAGTTTGCGAATTTTCAATATTTTCACTCCAGATTTTCAACATTGCTATTTTACCACACCTTTACCACATGAGCAGTACAGCTGTCATTTTTCACATCCTGCCCAAATCGTGTTTCTGCCTATGTAGCGCACAATGGGGGAAACAAAAATGTCATGCTGAAAATTTATTGTGCAAATACCAGCAATCGCACAGGGCATTAGGGTAAAGCACCATACGTGCCAAACACCAATGCAAATACCTGCAAGCGAACGTTCGGCATTGACAAATGCTTGTTAGTTGTGTGGTAGCACTGCTATTATTAGTGTTGAGTAGGCCGTGATATGTTAAGCCCTGCATTTTGCACTTGAATAGCACAGTCATCCCTGGACACAGTCACCTGAAATTTGGCATGCACGTAGTTGGTGCCAAGATCTACGGACCCTGTATGTCAGTAATAGTTGTTTTGGCAGTTTAAAAGTTTTAGAAGGTTGTCAATACATTAAAATATGTTTTTAAAGACATTTTCTTTGCACACTGATATCACAAAAACTTTCAAGTTTGTTGGAGTTTGGCCGAAGGATGATGAGGATTCTCTGACAGCTTGCTTTACAGAAGAATTTGTTGATTTTAAATTCTTAAGAAAAAAAAAAATGCTGCTCATGCATACTGTATGTGTTCATTTTTTCACAAATTTTTCATAACTGGGTTTTTGCAAAACAGATGCAGTGATGCATGTTACTTTTGTGAGTCAGAAACCTCTTTCATGTGATATGTCTCATGGTTTTGTGAGCTTTAGCAGTCAAGAAATTTGGAAAAACCTTTGTGCATTAAGAACAAGCATATATATTCAATGTATGTAGTTGATAATGTAGGGTATCACGCTGATTCATCAAATGTTTCATTTGTTAAAAAAATAGGTTTTAAAATATTAAACGAAGTTAGGCTGATTCACAATAACAGGCATTGCTTTTGTGAGTCATGAATCTGCTTACATGACTTGCAAGTTGTAACCCCTCTTTCATGAGTCTTAGTGGCCATGAAGTTGGTGAAAAGAATGAAAACTGCACATTAAAAACTAGAAAACCATGGGGCATGGCTAGCAGCTAACAGAGTAAGATGTGCTCAGAGGAAGTTTCAGTTTGGGACAATGGAAAACAATTAAAATACTGACTTTAACTCGAAACATCTTCAAAATTTTAACTGTATTAGATAAAAACCTAACTGTGCTGAAGAATATAATGCCCGTGGGTACAGCTAGTTAAGCAGTAAGAAAATGTGGAGTAGGTGGCCTGAATACCAAGTCCGCAGAAAGTGGTGAACCCTCAAGAGTAGCTCTCTTGAGGGGTTTTAGAAATCTGAACGCAACAGTTGAGAATTTAAGTAGTAAGTTCTTGGCACTGAACGGCAAAGGTAATGCAATCACCACAGAAGTATGGAAACCCCAGAAACCGTTGACATCTACAGCAATTGCAGTCACTGGACTTATTGCAGAAAATAGAATCTTGAGGCTCTGGTTGGAGCATTTGGAAAATGGCACTAGGATGGGACATTTTCAAGTTTTAGGAACTGCAGCGGGAGCTGAAGGAGAGGATTTACTCGGCTGGTCTGGGGTGTTGGTCCTGCATCATGGAGTTATTCTGTAGACCTTCTCAATCTACTCCCCAACCAGAAGTCCCAATGTCTGCTGCAGACACTAGGACATCAGCTTGGGGAGCAGATCATTGAAGGCCTACAGAATAACTCTGCAATGCAGGACCAACATCCAGACCAGTGGAGAGCCATTCTAATTGTGATGACAGGTCCATGCATTAGAGATCGGATACTGGGGAGGCTAAAAAAGAAGGGGCAGTGTTTGGAAGAGGACAGTACACAATTTTGTTTCTTCCCCAACCTAAGCTTTTCCACAAGGCAACGTAGAAAGAGCTTTGATGCCATGGGGGGGAGGGGGGTATTACGAGTGTCATGAGTCAGCCATGCGTTCCAATTCCCGGCCCGACTGCATATCAACTATGCAGGTAAAAACTTTCTTTATGCAGACCCGGTGGAAGCAGGCAAATGATCGGAAGTGACAAAAATTTACTTTATAAGAACTAACACAAATGAAACCCCTGATGGGGAGGATCGAACATATGCCTTATTCCATGTCTCTAAATTGAGGTACTTGTTAAGGTGCCTTAATGTTGGTTATTGATTTGTGTGATAGACAGGGAGCTGATGTGTGATGTGGACATAATCTTTGAAATACTATGTCAGAACTACCGATGTGTGGGATCTGCGTGTCAATATTAATAAAAATGGATTGGAATTCACTCTGGGAAGGAGGTTCTTTTTTGCCCATAGAGTAGCCAAGTAGGACAAGATGGCTATGATCGAAAGGACAGAGTTGCGCGCTATGTTTATTAAGGATTATGGAGTGTTACTGCAGACTTTGTTAGGGCTGAAGTTTTGGTATAATCAGTGAAGTTGTAGTAATTGGTTACATGCTATATTTTTGAGCTATTTGTTACTTCTGTCATGTCACTCAAATATAAAGGATAATGTATGGGCAGCCATACACAACAAGCCTGTGTCTGCATCGAGAGGTTTCTGTGGTAATCATGAACACTGAGAGTGAAGCTCGAGAGGTTCCCCAGTTACCATGGAAAACCTGAGATGAAGACAAAGGCTTGTCCCTGTGTGGATGGCTATACATTATCTTATATGGTGTGTGGGCATCCATGCCAATTTTAGACACTTGGCTTCCTTTCAGTGAACCAGTGGTTCATGTGTGAGGCACTCGAGGGTTGGTGGCAGCCTCCATTTTTTTTATTTATTAGCATCTAGGGTTAAGACCTTTGAGCTGAAAGCTCATTTAGAAAGGTTCCACATCAGACAGTGTTCACAAATACAAACAGAGTAAGATAAAATAATATAGCTATGTACAACATCAAAGTATTACATATGCCTGAAAATTCAATAGGTTAAAAGATGGTTGACTACACAAAATAGTAACTATTAAATAGGATAAGGGGAGGTGTAAGGGAGAAGAGAGAACAGCGGGAGGGTAGAAAGAGGGCATGGGGTTGAGGAGGAATCAGGAGCATAAGAGGCCTGGGTGGGGGGACAAGAGGATGGGGAGGAGCAGCCCCACTAGGCCTTGATCAGATAAGAGAAGAACTGGGGGGCAACTATAATGTTAACAGAAATGGGAAGACAGGAGTAGGATTTACAGATTGGCTGCAGAAAAGGGTTAATTGGCTGAAACAGAAAAAAGGGGGGTGTGGTGGGAGGGACAAAGGGAAAAGGTAGGGGAATTAATGAGAGGGGGACTAAGGTGAAGTGCTATGGAAAGACAGATAGCCTCCGGAGGGGGGTTGAGGTGCTAGGTGAAACAGTCACACTTGCTGGTGGTGGCAAGATGTGCCTGAAGTTGAATTTTAAAGGGCCCCAGTTTTGATACATTACTGGTAAATTACTGATTTGGTGTGCTGCGGCTGTTTCTGTAAGTTCAAATTAAAAAAAAAACCCTGATTAGCTTAATTGGATAGAGGAAAGCAGCTGTGTGGCAGCATTCTAAGTTGTTGTGCTGCAGTAGTGACATCACTGCTGCAGCGCAACAACATAATAATGTCACTATGGCAGCACAACAAGCATATTCCAGGCGTGCAATTCCATGCATAACAGCATTCCACCATACACTGACAGGGCCGTTTTTGTGCATAGGCTAGCTAGGCTGCAGCCTAGGGGCACCAGCCATTTAGGGGCACCTGCAAAATTAGGCAGCAAAAAAAAAAAAGTGAAAAAAAAAAGCTTTTTTCTGGGCTGGCTACTTGTGTTGTCTGCCAGTATGTCTTGCTAAAAACAAAACAAACAAAAAAAAAGACACAAAAGTCTAAAGATGTTCCAGTTCAGACTCCTACTAAGTGACCCCCTGCCAGCGCTGTTTAAACAATTGGCTCCCCGCCCTCCCCTTTGTCGTGACAGACATAAATGTTTATTGCTCCTGCTGTTGTGCTGATGACAAGCCCCCAACCCCCCCTTAGGCAATGGATGATGTGACATCAATGTACATGATCTGGCGCCTGCCTCCTGCTTAGGCAATGGCTGACCTGACCCTGACTGATGCCGACATCAATGTACTTACTCCGACTGTTGGTGCCCCACCCGCCGCCTACCCTCCCCCGTGATGAAACTATTATCCTCAGAAGTCAGCAGTGCCTCATGGACCTTGTGATTTAGGATTTCAGTTAGGTCCGCGGTGGGCATATACTGTGCTGTGCATCCTCTGATTGGCTGCCATTTCAAGTAAGAGGCGTGGCAAGTTTAAATGGCCCCAGTACAAGTACAGCAAAGTACTTGGAAGATAGAAGGAGAACTGTATCAACCGCCACTCTGCCAGCTTGAATTGGGAGGAAGAGAGAGAGAGAGCGCCGCAAGCCACAAACCGCTGTGTCTTCAAGTCCACTGGGTCTCTGTCTGAGAGAGTCGCCATCGCAGAGACAAGACAAGTGTGACTGCGTAGGAGATTCAGGAGTTGGAAGCAAGCAGCAGATGCGGAGTGGTAGTACTAGTCTGGAGCAGCTAGACCAGCCAGCTACAGCTACTTAATTTTAGCCCAGCTAACTGTGTTGTGGACTGACTTGAATTAAATTCAGATCCTCTGTCCTCTCCTGACCTGACTGAGCGAGCATGGAGGAGTCGGGTAGGCTGGAGAGCAAAGACTGAGAGGGACCTTCCTTGCCAGACAGTGAGTGCAGACAGTCCCACCAGCCCAGTAGTCATGGCCGGTCTGGTCGGGGAGAAGTTTGAAAGCAAGTCGAGAGGTCACTGAAACTCGCACAGTCAGCACCAGACCCACTTTACTTTAGTAAGTAAACAGAACTGTTCTTCATCTTTTTGAGTGAGCAGTGCCAGCCAGTGTGTGTGTGAGTCGAGCTGTAGACTAGGTGTGTTCCAAATCAACGCATATGCATCATTCATCACAACTAGTTGGACGGACTGGGTCATCGTGTCCTATCGGTCGGCTTCTCTGGATAAATAACTGCTGCCTGCAACTTCTGCCAGACTATTTACCTTCCCACAGAATCATTCAAAGCACATCAGGTACCATTTTTGCTTTATTGCACACAACGTCGTCTGACAGTTTGTTTAAAGCTTATCTTATTTTATTGTCTGTGTTATATAGTAACAAAAATAAATGCTGCTCCTGGTTGATCTGTAGTGTATCCATTTTTTTTAGAAAGTTCAGGATGCATGCTATCTCCCCAACCCCATGACCTGCGGTGAATTTGAAGGGTTTTTTTTTTCTCCTGTAAATTAAATTGATAGCAGCAGCTTCAGAGTTCAGACTGTTTACCCACAGGTTCTGTATTATCAGACAGTGACACTGACTGGCACTGCAGTAGCTTTTATTTTTAAATAATGTCATCACCACACTTAGTAACAAAAATGCTGCCCCCTGACCTTCGGACCACTTGGATAAAAAAAAGTTTAACCACTAGCCTCCATTTTAAAATGCTACCCCCAATGACCTGCAAATTTTTTTTCCCTCTAACTCCTAAAGATGTTAAAATGGGGAGTTTTGGGCAGTGCATTTATTCTTGCAGCTTGTCTGTTATGACACTAACTGTAGTTTAGCCTTAAAATGCTACCCCTGAATGACTTGTAGTGATTGAACTCAGACCATTTAGGTAAAAGTGACTTTTGTTCTGTTCAGTGCATTACTTTTTTATGTTTGCTTGTACGCATGTGCAAGAAACATAGTGCCATCATCCGAGTTTTCGGAGTTGTGGGAGCCCTCTTCGAAATTCAGTCAGTGTGTTTGCAGGCACGGCCGCAGTTCTCTAATGGCTGCTGGAGCTGTCTATGACAGCAGTCGAAAATGCAGTGGAGTACAGTTGAAAGGGGGAGCTATGCTTCAGTGAGCAGCGATAAGATACCGCCTGCTCATGTGTGCTCCCCCTGCACACACACACACATGCACGCATACTGCGTGCTCACCCCCCCCACGCACACATTGTATAGCCGATGGGGGAGCCCAATCCCCCATCGGCTGTGCTGCGCACCCCAAACAGAGTTTCACATGCCATGCTGGGTGTCTACCCCAGCGTAGGCACATCGATAGCCGATGGGGGTGCCCAATCCCGCCTGTTCCACTGTCCCCCAGAGAGTACAGGGTGCCATGCTGGGAGCCCACCCCAGCATGGCAACAGATGTTATCGCCGACGGGGTGCCCAATCCCGTCAGCTCCACACCCTCCCAAAGAGCCTGTCCTTGTGCCACGCTGAGAGCCCACCCCAGCATGGCAAACGCCCCACGCCGTCTTCCTTTTAAAAAACCCTGAAACACAATAATGGTCCTCGCTGTCTCTGCCCCACCCGCGCCCACCCACTGCACACCCTGCCTCCCCACACCCCCTCACCCCATACTTACCTCCGGACTCCGGCGCGACGATCTTCGGTGGACCGGGAACACGTCTGCACTCTTCAAAGCCGACCGCGAACTGAGGAAATGCCGGAAAGCTGTATAATGGGATAGATAGGGTTTTTTCAACTTTGCTGTGTATCTCAGGCATTTTTTGGAATTTGTGCACCAAATTTTCAACATGGAGTTTTTGGGACCCCTTCTCATGAATGCTTTCACTGTCATGGTGTTAATCGGGCCTGAAGGGTGATTTCATAGTCACTGCGCGAAATCACCTTTCAGGACTGAGTAACGAAACAACACTGCCACTGTTCATAAGGTGGGCTCTCAAAAAGCCTATGTTGAAAATTTGGTGGAAAAATTCCTAAAAATGACTGTTTCTGATGCGTGCACAGTTCCTACGCACGCTTGTAAGTTCACGTACACAATATTTTACTCCAGTTTTATGACTGCCATTTTACCACATCTCCTTATGAGCAGTACAGCTGTCATTTTTCACATCTTGCCTAAAACGTGTTTCCGCCCATGTAATGCACAATGGCGCAGTCGGAGTGCGAAATCAATGTATGGGACACATTAAGAAAATCACAGTGACACTGTTCATGAGCAGAGGTCTTAAAATGGCTATGTTGAAAATTTGGTGAAAAAATTCCTAAAAATGACTGTTTTATGAGCGTGCTTTGTGCAGTTCCTATGCACGCTTGTAAGTTTGCGAATTTTCAATATTTTCACTCCAGATTTTCAACATTGCCATTTTATTACACTTCCTTATGAACAGTACAGCTGCCATTTTTCACATGTCGCCTAAAATGTGTTTCTGCAATATGAAGTACAATGGTGCAGTCGGTGCGTAAAGCAATGTTTGGGACAAATTAAGAAAACACAGTTACACTGTTCATGAGCAGAGGTCTTAAAATGGCTATGTTGAAAATTTGGTGACAAAAGCATAAAATGACTGTGTTATGAGTGAGCATTGCACAGTTTCCACACCCTTGTAAGTTCATGACTTTGTAATATTTTTAGTCCAGATTTTCACCAGTGGCATTTTTCACACTTCCTATGAACAGTACAGCTGTCATTTTTCACAACATGGCTGAAATGTGTTTTCACACTTTCAGCGCAGAGATGTGTGGTCGCTGTGGGAAATCATTGTTCGGGACAGATAAAGAAAATCACAGTGACACTGTTCATGATCGGAGGTCCCAAAATGCCTGTGTTTACAATTTGCTGTAAAAAATCCCCAAGCTAATTACATTACGGGTGTGCGTTGCACAGTTTCTATGCAAGCTCATGACTTCACCAGTTTTTTTAATATTTTTACTGCAGATTTGCAACATTGCCATTTTTTACACCTCCCCATGAACAGTACAGCTGTTATTTTTCACATCCTGTTCGGAATGTGTTTTTGCACCTGTGGTGCTAAATGCTGTAGTCTCTGTGCATAAGCAGCTTTCGGCTAACAAACTGATATTGCCACTGTTCATGAGGTGGGGGTCACAAAAAAAACATGTTGAAAATTTGGAGTGAAAATACCAACGATTGCCTGAGGTGTTAGGCTTTCCGACCATAACGCCCCACCCTGTAGAGAATGACAGGCATCAGGAGTGTGACTTGAGATTCTTGCCTGTAATGCTCATACCATTCCACACCCTGCAGCCAGTGAGAGGCTTTGAGGTATGCCTTGGACTTTTCGGCCCCAAAGTTCACCCCATTCTCCTATACCGCACCCATCTCACCATATTTCCTGATGGAATGTGGTGCACATAAGGGCCAAAGACCCTGAGGCACACCGTGACACTTGTCAGTGTCTGCAGGGTAGGGTGTGGTGAAATGGCGTGGCCGTTATGCCTGACGACCCAAAGGCACACCCCAATGCCTGTCACTCTCTGCAGGGTGGTGGTGGGGTTGGCTTCAGTTCAATACTTCACTGCCATTCCTATTATGCAGCTTTGTAACTTCTACACTACCAATGCCAATGCCAGCAAGCAAACATTCGGCATTGACAAATGCTTGTTTCTAACTAGAGGGAGACTCTGAATAAGAATGCACACTGTTTGGCCTTGTTCAGATCAAATGCATAAATAAGCGAGTGTTTGTGCTTGCTTGTGTGCTGATAAACTGTTTTATTCCCACCTCTAAATAAGTGTAAACAGTTTATTAAAAGGAATTTTAACTTTTTGACTGTAAAAATGTTCATATTCTGGAAAGGTCTTATACAAGTTTAGCTTTCAAAAGGGTATGAGTGGGACCAGGCAGGGACTCTGGTGTGGATGTAACTCAGCAGGACATGGCAGGGAGGGGGGTGTGTGTGTGTGTGTTGGGGGGGACACGCCTGGTGCACACTGGGTGCACGGGTCAGTGGTGGGGAGGGGCACCTGAAGTTTCAAGCCTATGGGTGCTATCTATGTAAACACAGCCCTGTACACTGATGTATCTGTTTGTTATTTTAATCTTAAATGTTTTACTGGAAATTGTACAATAGACCGCATTGTAAATGAGCCTTGGCTCAATTGAGTTTATCCTTGTTCTTGAATTCATAAATAAAAATGTTACTACTACTACTACTATTACACTATATAAGCTTTAATGATTTTTGTCTTTCCACATCCTTGTGGACATAACCATCACAGATGGGTGTTATATATATATTTATATATATATATATATATATATATATATATATATATATATGCTGGGAGCACAAGTTGAACTTTCTGGGACTTCTGTCTTTAGGAAATGTCCATAGTCACTGCTACATTAGCTAATTTAAGACTCATATTACTACGGGTCTGATGCAGCGCACGTTACTATGCAGCTGCTTTGTGAATGCCTTGCAGCAAATTACAGGTCTGACACAGTGCACATTACTATGCAGTTGCTTTGTGAGTGTCTCGCAGCAAGCTACAGGTCTGACGCAGTGCACGTCACTGTACAGCTACTTTGTGAGTGTCCTGCAGCAAGTTCCAGGTCTGATGCAGTGCACGTCACTGTACAACTGCTTTATGAGTGTCCTGTAGGAAGCTACAGGTCTGATGCAATACACGTTACTATGCAGCTGCTTTGTGAATGTCTCGCAGCAAGCTACTGGTCTGATGCTATGAACGTTACTATGCAGCTGGTTTATGAGTGTCCCACAACAAGTTACAGGTCTGACACAGTGCACGTCACTGTACAGCTGCTTTGTGAGTGTTCCGCAGCAAGCTATAGGTCTGATGCAGTGCAAGTCACTATGCAGCTGCTTTGTGAGTGTTCTGCAGCAAGCTACTGTTCTGACACAGTGCATGTTACTATGCACTGTTTTGTGAGTGTCCTGCAGTAAGCTACAGGTCTGATGCAGTGCTCTTCACTATGCAGCTGCTTTGTGAGGGTCTCACAGCAAGCTACAGGTCTGGCGTAGTGCACATCACTATACAGATGCTTTGTGAATGGCCCGCATCAAGCTACAGGTTGAATGAATTACATGTCACTATGCAGCTGCTTTGTTAGCATCTCACAGCAAGCTACTGGTCTGACTCAGTGCACATCACTATGCAGTCATTTTGTGAGTGTCAGGCAGAAAGCTACAGGTCTGTCACAGTGCAACATAACTATGCAGCTGCTTTGTGAGTGCCTCACAGCAAGCTACAGGTCTGATGCAGTACATGTCACTGTGCAACCACCTTGTGAGTGCCCCACAGCAAGCTACAGGTCTGACGCAGTGCACGTCACTATGCAGCTCCTTTGTGAGTGTCCTACAGTAAGCTACAGGTCTGGTGTAGAGCACATCACTATGCAGCTGCTTTGTGAATGCCTGACAGTAAGCTATATGTCTGACGCAGAGAACATCACTATGCAGCTGCTGTATGAGTGGCCGACAGAAAGCTACAGGTCTGCTGCAGTGAGTATCTCTACGCAGCTGCTCATTGAGTGTCCTGCAGCAAGCTACAGGTCTGGCACAGTGAGCATCACTATGCAGCTGCTCATTGAATGTCCCGCAGCAAGCTACAGATCTGGCGCAGTGCACTTCACTGTGCAGTTGCTTTGTGAGTGGCCTGCAGTAAGTTACAGGTCTGACACACTGCCCGTCACTACACAGCTGCTTTGTGAGTGTCCTGCAGCAAGCTACAGGTCTGATGCAGAGTGTGTTACTATGCTGCTGCTTTGTGAGTGTCCCACAGCAAGCTACAGGTCTGCTGCAGTGAGTATCACTACGCAGCTGCTCATTGAGTGTCCTGCAGCAAGCTACGGGTCTGGCACAGTGAGCATCACTATGCAGCTACTCATTGAGTGTCCTGCAGCAAGCTACGGGTCTGGCACAGTGAGCATCACTACGCAGCTGCTCATTGAGTGTCCTGCAGCAAGCTACAGATCTGACACAGTGCACGTCACTATACAGCTGCTCTTTGAGTATCCTGCAGTAAGCTACAGGTCTGATGCAGTGCTCTTCACTATGCAGCTGCTTTGTGAGGGTCTCACAGCAAGCTACAGGTCTGGTGTAGTGCGCATCACTATACAGATGCTTTGTGAATGGCCCGCATCAAGCTACAGGTTGAATGAATTGCATGTCACTATGCAGCTGCTTTGTTAGCATCTCACAGCAAGCTACTGGTCTGACTAAGTGCACATCACTATGCAGCTATTTTGTGAGTGTCAGGCAGCAAGCTACAGGTCTGTCGCAGTGCAACATAACTATGCAGCTGCTGTGTGAGTGCCCCACAGCAAGCTACAGGTCTGATGCAGTACATGTCACTGTGCAACCACCTTGTGAGTGCCCCACAGCAAGCTACAGGTCTGACGCAGTGCACGTCACTATGCAGCTCCTTTGTGAGTGTCTTACAGCAAGCTACAGGTCTGCCATAGTGCACATCACTATGCAGCTGTTTTGTGAGTGTCCTGCAGTAAGCTACAGGTGTGATGTAGTGCACATCATTGTACAGCTGCTTTCTGATAGTCCCGCAGCAAGCTACAGGTCTGGTGTAGAGCACATCACTATGCAGCTGCTTTGTGAATGCCTGACAGTAAGCTATATCTCTGACACAGAACACATCACTATGCAGCTGCTTTATGAGTGGCCCACAGAAAGCTACAGGTCTGCTGCAGCGAGTATCCCTACGCAGCTGCTCATTGAGTGTCCTGCAACAAGCTACAGGTCTGGCACAGTGAGCATCATTATGCAGCTGCTCTTTGAGTGCCCTGCAGTAAGCTACAGGTCTGACGCAGTGCCCGTCACTATACAGCTGCTTTGTGAGTGTCTTTCAGCAAGCTACAGGTCTGATGCAGAGCATGTTACTATGCAGTTGCTTTGTGAGTGTCCCACAGCAAGCTACAGGTCTGATGCAGTGCATGTCACTATGCAGAAACTTTAGGTAAGAAACATGCTTTTTGCATACTGGATGGGTCCTTGGTCTTTGTCTGCCGGCAATGCCATTCTGTGTAACTGCATCTTGCGTGCTGCTCCACTCTCCAGTATGGCACTAGAGTTGTTTTCATATGCTCAGTAGCAGAGATTGCTTGTAAGATATGGTTAGCAAACTTGGGTAAAGTTGCTGGATTTCAGTTGTTAAAATAACTTCTAATATGCAGAATTCAGGATATTCTGTTGTCATTGCCACATTTCTTTTCTCAGATTTTACATTATTCCCAGTTGGCCTTCAGCAAGCTACAGGTCTGACACAGTGCACGTCAATATACAGCTGCTTTGTGAGTGTCCTTCAGCAAGCTACAGGTCTGATGCAAAGCATGTTACTATGCAGCTGCTTTGAGAGTGTCCCACAGCAAGTTACAGGTCGGACTCAGTGTGCGTTACTGTGCAGCTGCTTTGTGAGTGGCCCACAGAAAGCTACAGGTCTGCTGCAGTGAGTATTACTACGCAGCTGCCCACTGAGTGTCCTGCAGCAAGCTACGGGTCTGGCACAGTGAGCATCACTATGCAGCTGCTTTGTGAATGTCCTTCAGCAAGCTACAGGTCTGATGCAGAGCATGTTACTATGCAGCTGCTTTGTGAGTGGCCCACAGAAAGCTTCAGGTCTGCTGCAGTGAGTATCACTATGCAGCTGCTTATTGAGTGTCCTGCAGCAAGCTACAGGTCTGGCACAGTGAGCATCACTACGCAGCTGCTCATTGAGTGTCCTGCAGCAAGCTACGGGTCTGGCACAGTGAGCATCACTATGCAGCTGCTCATTGAATGTCCCGCAGCAAGCTACAGATCTGACACAGTGCACGTCACTGTGGGAAGGAGGTTTAGGAATAGAAGTAGTCAAGAACTAAGGTAAGGAATTTCAATATCATGAAGTGCAAGGTGTTACATCTTGGACGGGGAAACCCTAAACACAGGTACACCCTGGGAAGGGAGGCACTGGAGACCTCAACAGGGGAAGAAGACCTAGGGGTCATGGTGGATGCATGTATGAATAACTCTGAGTAGTGCAGGAGAGCGGCTAGCAAGGTAAACGGGATGTTGGGATGCATCGTAAGGGGGATCACCTCTAGGAACAGGGAAGTGATTCTGCCACTGTACAATGGACTGGTTAGACCACACCTTGAATACTGTATACAGTACTGGAGACCACACTTGAAGAGGAACATACAGCTCCTGGAGAGGGTACAGAAGAGGGCAACTAAGATGATACGAGGACTAGGGGATTTGACGTATGAGGACAGACTTGAGGAGCTCTGCCTGTTTTCATTGGAGGAGAGGAAAGATGGGGGGGGCATGATTGAGGTCTTCAAGTACCTCAAGGGAATAAATAGGGTAAACATGGAAGGAATCTTTAGACTAAAGCAGGGAGGTATCACCAGAGGGCATGGTTTGAAGTTGGAAGGTAGAAGGGTGAGGGGAGAAAAGAGGAGGAGGTTTTTCACTGAGAGGGTGGTGGACCCTTGGAATGCACTGCCTGGCGAGCTGGTTCAGAGATCCGCAGTGGAGGGCTTCAAGCGAGGGTGGGACAGGCACAAAAAGTGAATGTATCCGATGATGGCCTGGCCCGGGGGGTGGGGATGGATGTTAGGGGTTTCTGGAACACAAGGGGGGGGGAGGGCTTTGGCACCCAACTAGGGATCTGAGGTTTGAGCAGACTCAATAGACCATAAGGCCTAATCTGCTGGCAATTAGTATGTTAGTATGCTATGAAGCCCTGTAATCTTGAAAGCAAAAACGGCAGTTAAGATGCAGTGATATATTTTTGATTAATTTTATTTGTTGAAATCTTGGATTAATACCTTTGAGCAGAAGCTCTTTACATAGGTTCCATGTCAGAAGATAACTTAGTCAGGATAACATTACAAATGTCAGGTTACATAGTAAGTGTCTCCAGGCATATGCATCTAAAGTGTTACAGAAGCAGGTAAGTGGTTCAAAGATGCAATCACAGATAACATAGGGTATACAGGACATTATTATAGACAAAACCTTCACAGATAACATCGGGTAAACATGAAACATTAAATACAGTAGAGGTGTTGTACAAAGTATGCCTGTGTCAGTTGATTACTAAATTACTACAGCCATTAGGGAAAGCAGGAAGAAAAATCATCCCATTAGGCCTAGTCAGGGGGAGAGAGGGAGGGTGGGTAGGAGGAAAGGAGGTTTAGAAATAGAAGTAGTCAAAAACTAAGGTAAGAAACAGCCCATGAGGCATGGGCGGAGGGAATGAGAGAGGGTATAAACAGAAGGGTGGAGAAAGAGAAGGAGGTGAGTGCAGAGGAGAGAGGGAGGGGCAAGAAGCAGAGAAGGGTTGGAGATGAGGGGAGTGAGGGGGAAAGGGAAGGTGGAGGAATGATGAGAAGTGCAAATAAGTGCTAATAATAGGCAGGTAGAGTCATGTGGGAGGCAGGGTGGTTGGCTTATAGATCAATTAGGAATCAGAGTGGAGGGACCTAGTGGTAGCAGTCACAGGTAGCCATGGCAACTACTGTAGATGTTGCCGAAGCTTACATTTAAAAGAACACAGCATAGCTGCATTGGATATGTCAGTTTGCAGGGAGTTGATCCAGAGTGGGGCTCTGTGGGTGAAGGCTCGTTGACCAAGGGAAGTGTGGCACCAGGGAGTTCGGAAAATCTGGTTGCCGGAACTTCTGGTACTACATGGGTTTAGAGATGGAGTAAGAAGGTTTTGAACTCCAGAGGGCATAATTTTTTATTTTAGTCTTTGGTAACCGGATAAAGCCCACTAGGCACAAGTGCCTGTTTTCAGGGGTGACCTGGGAGCACTGGGAGGTTAAGTGACTTGCTCAGCGTCACACAGTATGCAAGCAGAGGTTGTGAGAATCAAACTCAGGTCTGGTCTGCTGGATGTACCAAGCTCGTTCACACCTCGTTCCTCTAACCTCTAGGCTATACTGCCAGCCCATTCCTGGCTGATTTTTTTTTTTTTTTTATGAAGTAGGCATGTTTGATATCTACGTCTGCTGCTGAACTGCAGCCAGTCAGCCTAGGCATATAGATCACATGTGTGAGTCAGACGCACAGCACCGGTGAGCAGGCGGCATGCTTTATTTAAGGCTGTTTTGATGCAGAGGAGGGGCGTGTCTGTGGCTGATCCATAGATGACAAGGCTATAGTCAGCAAGTGAAACAGAGCTATGTATAGCCAGGGTCAGTGCTTCCGAGGTCAGATTGTGTTTAGCATCCCAACAGGCGTATTAATTGTTTTAGCAGTGTTGCCTATATGCTAGGAATACGACAGTGTGGAGTTGTTAGTTATGCCCAGGTATTTAAAATGCTGTACTAGTTCCAGGGGTGAGCCCACATGTATTCAATTTTGTTGACCGGGTAAGCCCACGGAGGCTAGAAGTCCCTTTTTCAAGGGTGATGCAGAAGTGGTGATACAGATGGTAACCAACTGAAACTGAACCAGATTAAGCTGTTGGTGGTATTTCTAGTGAATGGAGGAAATTTGTCCAGGACACC
Source organism: Neoceratodus forsteri (assembly GCA_016271365.2). NCBI lineage: Eukaryota > Metazoa > Chordata > Ceratodontiformes > Ceratodontidae > Neoceratodus > Neoceratodus forsteri. The sequence goes on from CM057449.1 coordinate 1,310,026,632, forward strand.
AGGGAAATTTCCCATACTCTTTTCGAGAAGTGCCATAGGATCTTTAACATCCACCTGAACAACCACCAGAATAGGCAGACATGACCTCGATTTAACATCTCATCCGAAAGACAGCACCTCAGGAGTGCTGCACCCCCCCTCATGCTGCACTACAGTGTCAGTACTAGGATATTAACCCAAGTGCCTGGTGTGGGGATAGAACCCACAGTCTTCTGATCTCCTGGCCACAGAGGCAAGTGTGCTACCTGTAGAGCCACTGACACTGACTAGTCACTGACATCATTAGTGGTGGTTAGGGGGAAGGCCTTATGTTTGCTTTGGGAGCTGGAAAACAACATGGTCTTCGTCTTTTTGTAGTTCATTATGAACTTGTGGTCACTGAACCATTTCCCAGTGGTTGCAAAGCCAATTTGTAGTTGGCTCTCTAGATGCTTGGGATGAGAGTTACTAGTAAAGATCGTGGCGTCATTGGCATCTAGGAGAATATGGCCATGACAGGAATTTGGGAACTTATCAAGGAAGATACTAAATAGGAGTGGTCCCAGAATGGAGCCTTGCGGGACTCCCAAATGGTCTGGTCTCCTATCTGAGAGGACATCTCTGATTTTTACCTGTTGAGAACGATTGCTGAGGTAGCTAAAAAAACATTTAGTAGTGTCAGTGGAGAGTCCAGTGCTGGTGAGCTGGTCAATTAGGAGGGCATGATTTACCATATCAAAGGCCTTGGTTAAGTCAATGAATGTCGCACCAACCAAAAGACCTTGTTCCAGGGAGTTATGGATATATCCATTAAGTTCCAGTAATGCTGTGATGGTACTGTACCCATGCCTAAAACCATGTGGTTAGGGACATTGTATTTGATACTTTTCCAAATACTCAACAAGCTGATCAGCCACGATGCACTCAAGGGCTTTCGAAAGAGGGGGGAAAATGGAAATCAGGTGATAGTTCCCGCATAGTGCCTGGTCCCCACTCTTATGCACAGGAATCACCATTGCAGATTTCAATCTCTGTGGGAATTGTGAGAGGCTAAGTGAAAGGTTGAATATCTTGATAATGGGCGAAAGGATTTCCTCCAATGTAAGGCTGACAAATTTGAGATCATGTGTATCCCCACTGTATCTTGATTTCCCAAGTACCTTCTTGAGATAATGTCTTACTTCACCTTCTGAGACTGACTTGAAGTAAAATGGTGGGTGGCCAAGGGGTATATCTGGATTCCTAGGGTTATCACATGCGGAGGTATTATTGAAGTAGTCGATGGAGAACATTGCTTAGGTCTGAGAATGCTTTATTGAAAGTGTCAGCGATGATTTTTGAATCCAGAGAAGGGGTACCATCTATATTAAGCATGTTGAGCAGATTTGGGGTCTTTCCCAGTGATATCCTTAATATTTTTCCAGAAGGACCTGCAATTTTTCCAAGAGCTAGAAAGGGCATCTTTGTACTATTGACTTTTAGAAGATCAAATTGCTCTAGTGCATTTGTTTCTTTTTTTTTTTTTTGTAGCATTGAATGTTAGATTGAGTACTAGCGGCCCATGCCTTATGCCAGAGGTGATTCCTTCATTTCAAGAGCTCAATAAAGTCAGGTGTAATCTAGGGATTGCAGTTTCCTTTGATTTTTTTTTTTTATGGGGGCATGCTTGTAACAGACTGCACTGAATTGGCTAATGAAATGATCAAGTGCTGTGTCAACGTTGCTCGCAGTGTATAATTTTGACCAATCTTGGTGTCGGTAGTCCCATTTCAGTTCTTCAAGATGTCAGGACCCGATTAGTAATAGTTCTGGTGGGGGGTTTGCAGAATTTATTGGACCAGCAGCACTTGACGGGGGAGTGGTCACTAATACCCTATACGCGCTCACCAATATCCCCTCCCTTGAGGAAAGTCTATTGTACCAGACCTGTCTCTTCACCAAAAAAATCCACCTGGGTTTAACCCCAATAGGTGTCATGGCTTCTCTTCAGGCAGCCACCATCTCAGTGTCCACACAAGCTGCACCAAAAACTATCTGGGAAGGTGCCTAGGGTCAGGACCACCCAGGCCCAGCGAACCTTCCGCTTTAGAGCTCCATCCTGGTACAATGCCCTCCCACTAGCTGTCACATCAGTCACCAATACAGGTAATTTTAAAGCTTCCTTAAGGGCCCATATCCTCCCCTCATGTCAATGCCAGTGTAACCGGTAACCTGTGGATCTTGCACCACACCTCTAGGCCATGGACCTGCCCTTGGCAGGCAGTGGAGAGTCCTTACTATTTCTAGCTTACAGGCTCCTCACCTCCCTCCATTACCATATAGTTGTACTAGACTATGAACGCATTGTATTATGTATAAGATAAGGCCTCCCCTGTGATGGCTTACTACCAACTCATATCATACATTGCTTTAGCTACCAATTGTATAGGTCTTAACCGCTCATTAGGTAAATATGTCAATAGCTCTGCCCTGTTTTAGCTACCAAATGTATAGGCATTAACCCATGCTCATTGTATTTATACTCTGCATGATTGCTCAACCACATTTATTCTACGTATGTACTGTATGAATGTCTATGCTTTGGTCTGACGTGGAGCCTTTGGAAACGAGTCTATGACTCAAAGGGTTGTAATTCCAATTTCCTAAATAAATAAATAAATACTGTCAAGGAGAACAGAGGTATCCGTGATATGCTCTGGATGGTTAGATAGCACCCAGTCCAGCAAGGTACTTGACCCAGTTCGATATTTCATCCTTGTAGGGGCATCAACAAGCTGTGAGAAGTGGATGGCTGATAGTGCATCCTTAAGGGAAGATGCGGCCGGGGAGAGCCAGTTGATATTAAAGTCACCTAGCATTATTATTTCAGAGTGCAGGTTCATACTGCTTATGCCATGCAACAGTGATTCAAAGCCAGATGCAGTATGCTTTGGGGGGGATATAAACTGAAAGCATAATAAGTGCTTTATTGTGAGCTCCAAGAAGCATTTTGATAGCAAGCATTTGTATAAGGTCATCGCTGTTAGGTGTGGGGATGACGAGACCCAGCAAGATGTCCTTTATGTAGATTGCACAACTGCCACCTCGCTTAGTTAGTCAGTCTTGTCTGAAGACATTATAGCCCTGTATCAAAATTGCAGTGTCAGGTATCTTCAGAGAGAGCCAGGTTTCAACTACAGAGAGGACATCAGGATTATGCTGAGTGACCCACACCTGTAGGCTGTCTAGTTTAGGGAGAAGGCTGCAGATATTTATTGACGCCACTGTAAGTGCCCCTATATTTTTCAAAGGGATACTTGGGTTTTGAGGTGGTCCATGGTTGGGATGTACATTGCCCGAAAGCAACAGTAACGGTAGTATTATTCTTCTAATACAATCCTTGAATTGTTTATTGGTGAGAATTCACTTCCTACTACTATAACCTGGATGTAATGTGGCTCAGATTTCCCTGCAGGCAATTTCTAGTGCACATGGCAAAGACAGATTACATCTGTAATGTGCCCCACCTCTCTATAGTGGCAATAAAAAAATAATTCTCTGAAGAAGTTGAGCTCCTTCAAAAACATGGGGAGGACTGCATAACAGTAAATACATTGCTTTGCATTACAATCTCCAAAGCATGTGTCTCAGATTCCACAACTATAAGGGTGGGGTCGAGGAATATGAGCCTCATGAGCTCTATTGTGATGGAAAGCAGTACTGACGTGCTACCTTTCCAAAGTCTTCTCAATCAGACATTTCCTTTCAATTTTTGGAAGGCGTGGGCATAAACTCTACTCATCCAAAAACTTTCTGGTTCTCCTTCATAACATAGAAATGTAGAAGTTTTGCAAGTGGAAGAAGACTTGGAGTTCATCAAGTCAGCACTGTACAACCTGTACCTACTACAACTTATTGCCAAGTGTCGTCTGTCTGAACCCCTAGATGTCAGCTCTGACCCACTTGTAAAGTTGTCCTCCTCCCCTGCTCCCTAAGCCCACAGTTACCATGCCCTTGGACTGACTTGGATCTTACCAGCTCCCTCAGCAGTCTGTTCCACTTGCCCACCACCCTCTCTGTGAATTAATACTGCCTTACATCGAGTTTAAATGTTCTCTCTGCCAGTTTGTGCTTATACCCCCTGATGCCTGACCCCTTGCTACATCTGGAGCAGAGCTGACAAGTCACCTCTGTTTACCCCGATGGATGTAGTTGTAGGTCTCGGTCATATCACCCCCCCTTCTTGCTTCAAGTGTGTTCATGTTGAGGCTAAACAACCACTCCTCGTACTACTCCAGCTGCATACCCCACACCATTTTAATGGCCCTTCTCTGGATGCTAAATGGTCACAGTCCTTCATGAGATGAGGGCTCCAAAACTGCGCACTTTACTCCTGGTATGACCTCACCAGGGACTGGCACAGTGGCAGGATCAACTCCTGCCACCTACTGGTGATGCCTCTACCTATACAGTCCAGCATGCGGTTAGCCTTCGTATCACCCTGTTGCACTAGGCCGCTTGCTTGAGACTAACGTTAATGAAGACCTACAGGTCTCTCTCTTCAAAAGTCCAGTTTACTCTGACCCCCCCCATCCAATACTTCATTTTGGGGTTAGTATTTTCAATATGCATGACCTTCCATTTCTTCACAGTGAATTTGAGCTGCATTTTCCTGGATCACTTCTCCAGTTTGGTCAGGTCACTCCTCGGCTCCCAGATTCCCTCTTCTGTGTCAACTCTATAACTTTGTATCATCTGTGAATAAGGTAATATTATCCAGAATTTCACCCTTCTACATCACAGATGAATTAGTTGAAGAGTACCATTCCAAGGACCAACCCCTGAGGCACCCCACTTGTCACCTTTCCAACACCCGAGTAACTACTGTTCATCACTATCAATTGAGTATTAACTATTTCCTTATCTACTTCACAAGTTTGTTCCCCGTTCCTACGCTACCCAGCTTTGTCACCAGACTGAAATATGGGACCAAGCTGAAGGCTTGCTAATGTCCAAATACAGGACATCCACAGCTTGACCTCTATCAACCACCTGAGTTACTGTGTTGAAAAAGTCAATGGGATTTATTTGGTTTGACCTCTCCCTTACAAAGCCATGCTGCCTCCCATCCTGCAGTCCCTTGCCCTTGAGGAATTCCACCATCCACTCTTTTATGATGGTTCAGAGGAGTTTCACCACTATGGAGGTCAGACTGACTGGCCTGTAGTTACCTGGATCCTCCTTATCCCCTCCCTTGGATAACATGCACCTTCCTACAGTCCCCTTTGAGCCACCCCTATGGCTAGAGAACAATTGAACAGGTCCACTAGCAGCCCTGCAAGAATCTCCCCTTCCTCATTCAATACCATAGAGTAGAGCACCTTAAAGACCCCCTGACACCGTTATGACAACTTTGAGAAAATGTAAAGTTTAGCATGAGTGAGCTTAAATTTTAATATTGTTTCTGTATTCCTCAACCTCCTTTAATACTAAAGACATCTACATGTAAACAGGAACACTGCCCTATCTGTTCTGGCTGCTGGCCTACATATGACATCACAGTTCTGTTTATGACACCAGTCTGTTGCTGTGGGAATAATTACGATGCCAGAAATGGGGGAATTTATTTTATTTATTTATTTAAAAGTTGGTAACTGTGAAAAGCGCCATGATCAGAAGCTCTTTTCCAGGTGCAACCCGGATTATGATGTCATATGTAGGATAGCAGAAAGAGCAGATAAAGTCTAAGGGACAGTAAGTCTCTTTCATATAGCTGTTCTCAGTAATAAAGAAAAAATGTAAATAATTATAGAAAACACATGAAATATAAATTGAACTGTCTAAATCTCATTTTTTCCCCAAGTTTTTCTAACGGTGTCAGGGGCTCTTTAAAGCCCTGTGCCTTATTTTAATTTTGTCCCATTAGCACCTTGTCCTTTCTGATAAGGCTTACTTCTAGTTCCTGTCCATTTGCCTCAGTGTCCCCAGCTAAGAGAACTATATACTCTGGAGTGTATCGTTATTTCTCCCTTGTGAAGACAGAGGCAAAGTATTCATTTAGGAGGCCCGCGTTGCCAGCATCATCGGCCACCCATTCCCCTTCATTCATCAGATTCTCTATGCCCTCCTCCATTTTCTCTTCTCCCTTATGTATCTGAAGAAGGTTTTGTCATTCTGCCTGACCTCCAGTGCAGTTCTGAGCTCCACTGTGGCCTTAGTTCTCAGAACAGCTGTCTTTGATTCCCTCTTACTTTCCAGGTAGAAAGACCCATCTGATCAAAGCACTGGGGCACCTTGCACATGGTTTACACTGGTGGTCGAGACTTTGTTATTTTGGAATTACCAATAAATACATTTTTGTGCATCTCAACTTTGTCTCTACTGTTTTGCTGAGAGCGCCTTTTCCTGTTTGTCCTGACTTTTCAGATAGACTGACCTATTCATTATTGACTGTTCCTTCTTGTGCACCCTGATACATAGATACATATATACATAGACAGTGTCAGCAGATAAGGGCCTACGGCCCACCTAGTCTGCCCATTTGAGCTTCTAAGTTCACTTTATGTTTTCCTAGAAGTCTGTTGCCCCTTATCCCTGACCTCCAGAATTCCTTTACGTCTATCACATGCATTCTTAAATACTGTGATTGTTTCATCTCCCACCACTTCCTCTGGCAGGGTGTTCCACTTGTCCACCACCCGTTCTGTGAAGAAATTCTTCCTCGTGTTTCCCTCTAAATCGTCCTCCCTCCAACTTCATCCCATACCCTCTAGTTCTGGAACATCTTTTTTGCTTAAAAATAGTGTATTCCTGTACCTTATTCCTCCCTGTAAGATATTTGTATGTTTCTATCATATCCCCCCTCTCTCCCTCCTCTCCTCCAGGGAGTACATATTCAAGTCCTTCAACCTGTCCTCATAGGACTTGTGATGCAATCCATGTACCATCTTTGTTGCCCTCCTCTGAACATTCTTTACCCTGTCTATGTCCTTACGTAGGTAAGGTCTCCAGAACTGTACAATGTACTCCAGGTGGGGCCTCATTAGTGTCTTGTATAATGGAATTATGACCTCCCCTTTCCTGCTGGTAAAGCCCCTGCCTATGCATTCTAGCATCCTATTTGCTTTATCTGCTGCATTGTCGCACTGTTTCCCTACCTTGAGGTCATCAGAGATGATAACCCCAAGATCCCTTTCCTGCATGGTGCATGCTATATCGTCACCCCCCAACTGATATATTGTGCCAGGGCTTTTGTGCCCCATATGCACTATCTTGCACTTCTTTGCATTGAATTTCAGATGCCAAACCCCTGACCATTTTTTAAGTTTCTGCAGGTCCCTTCTCATTCTGTCTACACCCTCTGGTGTGTCTACTCTGTTACAGAGCTTTGTGTCATCAGCGAATGGGGAAATTCTGCCTTCTAGGTCCTGCACAACGTCACTGATGAAGATATTGAATAGGACCAGTCCCAGCACTGATCCCTGTGGTACCCCACTGGTCACTCTTCCCTCTGTGGAGTGACAGCCATTTACCACCACCCTCTGTGTCCTGCTGCCCAGACAGTTACCTACCCACCACACTACTGTCCTACCCAGACCCATATTCCCCAGTTTGTGTAATAGTCTTCTATGTGGCACAGTGTCAAAGGCCTTGCTGAAGTCCAGATAGGCCATGTCCACTGCCCTCCCCTGATCCACCTCCCTAGTCACCCAGTCAAAAAATTAAATGAGGTTGGTCTGACATGACCTCCCCCCGGTGAAACCATGCTGCCTTGGGTCCTGAAGTCCATTGACAACCAGATGTTCCACCAATCTCTCCTTCAGTAGTACTTCCATGACCTTCTCCACTACCACGGTGAGACTGACTGGTCTGTAGTTCCCCACTTCCTCTTTGTTCCCACTTTTGTATAAGGGGACTTCATCTGCTGTCCTCCAGTCTTTGGGTGCCTCCCCTGTTTCCAGTGATCGGCTAAACAGGATTGCCAGAGGTTCAGCCACCACCTCTCTTAGTTCTTTAAGGACCCTGGGGTGTACCCCATCTGGCCTCATTGCTTTATGAACTCTTATTGCTTCCAGTTCCTTCAGGACCCTTTCTCATGTAAAGGGACTTGTGTCCATTTATGTACCATTCCCACCCCTTGTATTCCTTTCAGACCTATTACCTCCTCTTCCTCAGTAAAGACTGAGCAGAAATACCTGTTCAATATGTCAGCTTTACTGTTGTCATCCTGCATACGGCCCCCATCCTCCCCCTTCAGTCTCACTATCCCTCCCTTTGCCTTTCTTTTTTCACTTATGAACCTGTAAAAGATTTAGTCCCCTCTACCCACTGATTTTGCAATGTGCTCTTTTGTCTGAGCTTTGGCTTCCCCTACTGACCTCCCTTTGCTTCTCCTGTTATTTCTCCCTATACCCTTCGGCCTGTGTCCTTTTGTATTGTCTGAATGCAATCATTTTGGCTTTCACTTTCTCCGCTACCTCCTTAGAAAACCATAATGGCCTCCTCTTCCTTTTCCCCTTGCTAACCTGCTCAATGCATAATTATGTTGCTCTTGTAATCCCCTTTTTAAATACTGCCCACTGTTCCTAAACCCCTGATTCCTGCCCCATTCCCCTTAATGACTCTTTCAAGCATCTCCCCATTTTCCTAAAGTCTGCCCCCCTAAAATCCAGGATACATGTTTTTGTGTGGTTTTGTTCTGCTCCTTCTGTGATTTCAAACCACAATGATTGGTGGTCACTGTTCCCCAGGTGCTCCCCCAGTCTTACCCCCATCACACTGTCCCTGTTTGTGAGCACAAGGTCCAGTATTGCCTTCTGATGAGTTGGTTCCATGACCAGTTGTTTGAGGAAGGCACCCTGAAGCGACTCCAGGATAAATCTGCTCCTAGTTCATGCTGCTATGCATGCTATGCTGCATTTGTTCGGGGGTGGGGGGAACCAGGATCCTAGGTGAGAGGTTTAAATGCTTCATTGGCAAGCATTTAAACTAGCCAAAGGGGGAGGCACTGAAAAGGAGCAGGGAAATCCCAGCCTCCCCCCACAAAGCACGGTAATTAGTGAGGTAAACACCAAGGTAGAGAAATCATTACAGAGTAGGACAGAGGTAAATGTAAAAAAAGGCAAAGGCAGTAAGGACAAGGATGGGGCTAAAAGGGGTAAAGCCATCAAAAGTGGAGGGTGATGAGCACCAATGCCCATAGTCTGTGTAACAAGCTCCCTGAACTAGTGGCCTTAGTGGAAGAGAGTTGCCTGGATATTGTGGCAGTCACAGAAAAATGGTACACAGAGAACCATGACTGGGATGTCAACATACCAGGATACACGATCTACAGGAGGGACAGGGAGGGTAAAAGAGGAGGAGGAGTAGCTCTCCATGTAAAGGAAGGAATCAAAGCAACAGAACTAAAGAGTAAACAGGGAGCAGATGAGGCACTCTGGGTCACCCTGGAGACAGGAAATTTATTTATTTATTTGTTTTTGTTAACCAGGTAAGCACACTAGAAAACCAGGTGCCTATTTTCAGGTGTGACCCGGAAGAGTTACAGAGCATACAAAAAACATGATACAGAGCCAAGGTAACATACAGGAGCTGCAGGCTCCGACAAGTGGGTGGTACAACTCAGTCTTAAACAAGGTGAGGTAAGTAGTCTAGCTACAAGTTACATAACAGATAGGGTGGTGGAATACTCACTAATGACTAGTCTCGGCTGGAGATGAGCATTAGAGAACAGCACGAAAGGAAAAAATAAACATCAGGGAAGTTACAGAGCATACAAAAAACATGATACAGAGTCAAGGTAACATACAGGAGCCAGGAGGCTCCGACAAGTGGGTGGCACAACTCAGGTCTAAACATGGTGAGGTAAGTAGTCTAGCGACATGTTACATAACAGCATAGGGTGGTAGAATATTGACTAATAACTAATCATGGCTCGATATGAGCATAAGGGAAACAGCACGAAAAGAAAAAAAAAACATCAAGAAATTTTAGAGCGTACTAGTTTAGAAATTACCTTAAGATGATCACCTAACAAGAGAGAAGGCTAGAATACTGTACAGAAGGGAGGTGGGTGCTGATAAGATCGGGTCGCCATTCAAGAGGGGGAACAGTAAGTGCCATATTCAGGTATACAGCAGAGGTATGACTGAAGCCGTAGAAACTGTACACCGGGCCGCTCCCTCAGGGAATCAGGGGAGAAAGAGAGTACGTAGGGTCTATGTAGAACATAGACAGGCCGTGGCAATTTTGAGGAAACTCCATAGGGATGTTTTGAAGCAGGGATGGGAGGGAGAGGCACGGACTTGTGCAGGAAGGGAGTTCCACATTTTAGGTGTGTGGACAGAGAAGACCCGGTCACCTGTGAGGGTGCGGGTCTTTGGAACCAGTCGGACCTGCTCAGCACTAGATCTTAAGTGGTAGGCAGGTGTAGCGGGTTTCAGGGTAAGGGCGAGAGCCGAGGGAGTGGCTGTTTTGACTATGTTATCTATGAAATTGCCAAGGACAAAAGCATGGTGCTTTTCAGAAGGGAGCCACTCCAGCCATGAGTAGATCTCGCAGCGATGCGTAAGGCGAGGGGCAGAGAGTGTGAAGTGGCATATATTGTTGTAAGCAGTGTCCCATCCCTCCATGCCATGGCACCTGGTAGGCACCTCACCTCCCCGTCCTCCCTATCCTGTGTTCCTAGCTGGATCCCTCTTATGATGGAGTCCCCCACCAGGATTTGCTTCCTCTTCCTCTGGGGTCCACTCTTCTCCCCATGGAGGTCACCTGCTTGGCTAACCTCCACACCCTTTCCTTCCACTTCTCTGGGTACCTCTATTTGGTTGCCTCATTTGCCAGTGTGGCATATGAGTTCTTGAGTGGAACAGGATCTGGGATGTGCTTCTGCCTGACCGCTCTAACCCTCCCTGAGCCCACTGTCATCCAAGTGCTCCTCGTTCTCAGCATCCTTTGAGGCAGTTGCATTGGACTGGGTGGTCTCTGGATATGGGGTGATTGTACTCCTGACCCAATTTACTTCCGCTCTGAGTCTGGCTACCTCATCTCACAGTCCAGAGAGATGCATGCAGATAGGGCAGCACCTCAGCATCCAGAAAGTCTGCTTGAATATAGCTGCCCCGCAGTCACTGCATCGCACCACTCCCCACATTATACTGCACTTATATGGCTATTCCAGTACTTGTCTGTTACTGAAGCTCTCCTAGTTCCCTTTTTATTAATTTACTGTCCTAAAAATCCTGCCACTGATCCTCAGAAACTTTTCTTTAAACAAGGGAAAAAAAAAAAAATGAGTCAAAACACTTGTTGTACGAAGGGCGGGCTTCTTCCCCCTTATGCCCCTCCTACTCCACAACCCCTGCTATCCCCCTGTGCTTAGCTCCTCTCAATCAGATTTAATAGGGCATATATTATGGCTCATCATTTCCTGCCCACATCCTCCCTAACTCCTGTGGTGAAGCAGAGAAGTCTCAATTTCTTCCTGGTCTTGTCCGTCATCTTTATACAGCATCTTTGACACCTCCAGAACTGTTCCCTTGCTGGCTTCCCACTTTTCCTCAGCTGCAACCACTTTGCTCACTCCTATTAGCTGCTCCCCCAGTATCTCAGTCATCTTAGCAAAGTCTTCCTGTTTGAAATCTAAAATCCATGTCCATGATTTTGTGGATAAGGAAAATCACTCCATTTTATGTCACTGGTCCCCAAGAGGGGCCTAACATCACCCTGGGTATCCAGGTGTAAGCAGCCCCTTGACTGACCTGGGCTTTCCTGGAACCCTAGGGTCCCTACTGGACACACTTCCAAGGGGGCTGGCATGGGTCCACTGGATGGCAAGGCGTACAGGAGATAAACTGGCATGGTGCCTCCACCTGGGGTAGTGATAGAGGACACTTGTTGGATAAAGAGCAGGTTACTACCCCTCAGGAAAATACAATAGCTGCCCCCACTGCCACTTCCCCACACAACACCCCCACTTGGCAGTAATTCACAATGACAAAATATAACCTGAACCAACAATAATATTTATTTGAGGGAGGGGAAAAACAGGAAGGGAAACATAACATAATGAATGCAACAGCAACTGTACCCCATTTTCTCCCACACCTCCCACCTGCAGGTGTGCCCTTAACCCCTTGAGCAGACACAGTTCAATACAGTACGTCCATCACCAGGGTGATGCTTCCGAAGGCTGGGATGTGGAATTGGGGAAATGACTGGAAGTCATAAAAATGTACTTTACAAGAATGAATGCATATGAAACCCCTGATGGGGAGAACTGAACATGCCTTATTCTGTGTTTCTAAATTGATGTACTGCTTGTTAAGAGGGCTAGCTGCCTTAATGTTGGTTATTAATTTTTGTGATAGACAGGGAGCTGATATGTGATTGGGGCATAATCATTGAAATATTATGTCAAAACTACTGATGTGTGGGATCTGCTTGTCAACATTAATTAAATCTACTGATGTGTGGTATCTGCTTGTCAATATTAATAAAAACTGATTGGAATTCACTCTGGCAGGAGGTTCTTTTTTGCCCATAAAGTAGTCAAGCGGGACAAGATGTCCATGACCGCGACAGGGAGAAGTGCACTATTGGTGCACATGACTTAGTTCCCACACACGTAGAGATGTTTCTTTCTTTCTTTCTTTCTTTCTTTCTTCCTTTCTTTCTTTCTTTCTTTCTTTCTTTCTTTCTTTCAAAATAACCTCTGAGCTTGAAGCTCATTTACAAAGGTTCCATGTCATTAGACAAAAAGTTACAATGGCACAATACTCATATACAGTGGAACAATTTACATATACAACGCTTCAGGTAGTTAACATAGGGATTCTAGTTATACAAGACAGTAGCTGCAAGATTGGAAGCAAGCAGATTGCTTATTGCATGTTCAGGAGGTCTCAAAAAGCTTCCTTTGAACCACGCATTGTCATATGATTACATTATTTTTTCTTTGAGTGCTTTTGAATGGTTAGGATGGTGAGACAGCTGGGGTGGATGAAGACATTGCTGGGGTGGTGATACAGTTCAGATAAGGAGAGGAAAGGAGCAGAAGGATAGCCATCTTATCAGCTGTAAGCAAACTTCCTGAAAAAGTTGTTGCTTCCTAGCTTGCTGAATATATCCAATCGCACGAGCTTCTGTCACCAGCACAACATGGGTTCCGCAAGGGTTACAGCACCTCCTCTGCCCTAGCTAGGGCTACCTCATAGATCAGGGTTGCCATGGAGCAAGGTAAACTCACTGGTGTCTTCTTCATTGGTCTTTTCAAGGCCTTCAACCTGGTTGATCATGTGCTCCTGTGCTCGCAGCTCCAGTTCCTTGGCCTGTCTGCCATCATCCTTGGTTGGTTTTCCAACTACCTCCAAGGAAGGCAGCAACTCACAAAATTCAACAAGACTGTCTCGGAGCTCACCCTGGTTAAATATGGAGTCACTCAGGGGTCTGTCCTAGGGCCCATCCTTTTCTCCGTATTTGTAAATAATCTCCCCACTGTATCATCTCATTGCAGTGCCACTTTATATGCAGACGACCTGGTCATCCTTACCACTCCGGTGACATTAATGTCATCAACCGACAGCTAAATTTTGACTTTAGCAATGTTCAATCCTGGCTAAAGGCAAACAGACTTGTCTTCAATCTCAAAAAAACCCAGGCAATGCTTTTTGGATCACAGGCAAAAATAAATGCATCCCCTCCACCCCTGAGTATTAGTGGCACTGATGGATCCCAGTGATGGTTGTTGACTCTATCAAATATCTGGAAGCTACCCTTGACCCTCAGCCTGACCTCTCACATATCCATAACATATGTAGGGTTGTATATAGTAAGTTGGGCCTGGCATACAGAGCAAAAAGCAATCTCACACCTGCTGCTTGTCTTGCCCTGGATAGAGGTGTGTTCCTCCCCACGCTCTGTTATGGACTCATCACATTTGCACAACCTGCTAAAACTCAACTCTCTAAATGTGACATGACTTATAATAACATATGCTGCTTTGCCATTGCAGCCCCTCATCTCTCCCACCATTGTGATCTTTACAACAAACTAACTTGGTTCCCACCAGGCCATCATCGGAACATGGTCCTAGGGTGTTTCACTGACAATGTCATCAGAACGGCCACTCCCCCTATCTTAGCAGAGCTCCTTAAACCTGCTTACTCCTCATACTCCCTGTGGTTCTGCAGTATTTCAGGTTCCCAATACCCATACATAAATGGGCGACAGAGCATTTGCTATATGTGCTCCTAGACTATGGAATTCCCTTCCTGCCCATATTCATATTATTCCCTCCCACACCTGTTTCCAAAACTCCCTTTGGGATCACTTGCTGCTCTCCTTGGCATGTAATGCCCCTTGCGTTATGTTGTGAGTGAGCAGTTTAGATGATTTGTTGAATGCAGGGGGTGATAGGCCTAGTTGGGCTTTTTTACCTAGTAAGCAAGTTTGTAATTTGATCCTGTCCCTTAGGTTGAGTCAGTTGGTTTGTTCATACAGAGCGCATGTGTGTGTAAGTTAATCTGCCCCAAGGACTAGCCTACATGCTTTATTGAGTGCTGTAGCCAGCTGTTTTAGTGCTGTTTCTGAGGCAACACATATACTATCAAGCCATAATCAGCTATGGATAGAATTGAACTGGCTACAGAGAGGTGGAGGGCTGTGGGTGTAAGGTATTGTTGGTGTCTATATAGGACTCCAAGTTTGATGTTGACAGATTTTAGTACCTGTTCAATGTGCTTCAGGAAGGATAGGGTGTCATCTATCAGGACCACAAGGTACTTTATTTTTTTATTTATTGAGATATTCAGAAAGACCTTTGAGTCAAAGACTCATTTACAAAGGTTCCACGTCATACATAAAGTAGAGAAGGGTCAAAAAATGTTTTACAGGTTATTTGTACATTACATAATCTTAAAACAGTCAACTTGTTCTAGTGGGACTGCCCTGGGGAACTGCCTTGTTGTTTGTGATGGTAAGTAGTGAATTTCTTATCTTGTGCTGATGGCTTGAGGTGAACATGTTTTTCGCCTTTTTGTAGTTGAGTAGTAGCTTTTGTTTGAGAAACCAGTCCTCAAGTTTGTGAAAGGTTGACTGGAGATTTTGTTAGAGTCGAGCAAGCTGAGAGTGGCAATTTATAATGACTATATCATCAGCACACAGTATGATTTTGCTAGTACAGGCATCAGGAAGTGCATTTAGAAATAAGCTGAAGAGCAGCGGGCTGAGTATGGACCCTTGGGGGACTCCCAGGGAGACCTCTCTAGCGGTGGAGACAGCAGTATCAATTTTTATGCTTTGCGATCTACGGGGACAGACAGTTGTGGAACCAATCTACAGTGGTAGTTGATAGGCTTAGATCAGGCAGCTCCTGAGTATGAAGAAAGTGGGTGACCACAACAAATGCTTTGGTGAGGTCAATGAAAATTGACCCCACTAGCATGCCTCCATCCAGGGCCTTGTGTACAATGTCAGAGAAGTTGACTAAGGCTGTTGCCATGCTGTGGCTCTTCCTGAATCCATGCTGTTGTAGGCATTGCAGATTGTACTTTTGCAGATAATCAGCGATTTGGTCAGCCACAGTTCTCTCTCCAGTGCTTTAGAGAGGGGGAAGAAGATCGAGATGGGCCTACCTTTAGAGGTGCATGT
Organism: Neoceratodus forsteri; assembly: GCA_016271365.2. NCBI lineage: Eukaryota > Metazoa > Chordata > Ceratodontiformes > Ceratodontidae > Neoceratodus > Neoceratodus forsteri. The sequence continues at coordinate 1,310,042,238 of CM057449.1, forward strand.
GAGATCCCCACTTTTGTGAACAGGGGCAACTAGAGCCAATTTTCAGACTGATGGGAATTTAGCCAGTATGAGGGATTTATTAAATACTGTGATGGGGGAAGCACTTCTTCCAAGGTGAGAGCAACCATTCTCATATCTAGTTTATCGATGCCCTGTCTGGTTTTGCTGAGTATCTTTTTTACATTTTATCTGGCTACCTTGATGGAGATGCATTTGAAATAGAAGTTAGGGTGCTTGTTTACCTTATTGGGGGTGGTTTGAGGAGGTTTAGAGGCACTAAGATAGTCTGAGGGTAGTACAGAGCTCAGATCAGTAAAGGCTGTATTGAAGGAATTGGCAATGGTGGTCAGGTCTTGGTGGTAGTTACATTTATGTTGAGCAATGTAGGATGCTTTTTTTCTTTGTTCCCTAACAGCTCCTTTACGTTCCCCCAAAATCTCAAGCCATTCCCCAAGAACTCTCCAGTTTGTCCTTGTAGAACTGTGCTTTGGCCAGTCTTATAAAGTTTGTACACTTATTCATGGCTGCCCTATACCCTGGTAGTCATCTTTATTGTCAGTGTCCTTGGCCCTGCACCACAGATTGTCCCTGTCCCTCATTATGTCAAGCAATTCCCTGGTGATCCATCCATTACTTGATCCCGGGGCTTTCCTCCTTCTGACTGGGGCAAATATGTCACAGGTTACATTGAACTTGTCTATAAAGTACTGTAGAGCAAGGTCTATGTCTTGAATTTTGTCCAGTGGTGTCCAGTAGATTTGGACTAGTGCTGCTATAAAGGAATTAAGCAGGCTGTCCTGAGGACCTTACTTTCTACCAAGATAGGTACAACCTTTTTGACTTTATTTGACCAAAGGCAGGTGACAGACGAGTGGTCACTTAGAGAGTCTGAGTGGGCAGTGACCCTCTCTATACTAGATGCACAGCTGACCAGGATCCAGTCCAGGAGTGTACTATTGCCACTTTTGTAGTTATGTCGAGTGGGATCAGCAACCAGTTGAGAGAGATATAGATCTGTAAGCAGGTCATTCTGTGGGTCAATCTTTTTACTGAGCCAGTTAAGATTGAAGTCATCAGTTATGATGACTTCACTGTTCAATTTTAAGCTGGTTGAGCACCTCAATCACTTTTTCAAATCCCTCTTTTGCCCTCCTGGGGGGTAAGTATACCGATGCTATAGTGAGGGACTTGTGTTTTGAGCCAAACATGACCTTTACAGCCAGCAATTCATGGTCGCCAGTGCTCCTGGATAGGGGGAGAAAACACCATTGGATAGTATCCCTGAGATAGATCAGGCACCCCCTCCCCTTTTGCCAGTCCTATCTTGCCTGCACATTGCATATCCTTGTAGGGACACTGCATTATCCTTGATTGTTTGGTGTTATCCAAGTTTCAGTAAGACAGATAATGTCTGGGGTGTGCATGTGAGTTCAAACTGGAAACTGAGCCCATTTTGCCAATAAACGTCCAATATTCATAGATGCTATCTTCAGCCCATTTTGTTTTTTCCCAACCTCTGTGTTGGAGTTTGGCGGCAGGGTTGGGATGCACGTTCCCTGATAGCAATACTAGAATTAGTACTGCCTTTCTTCTTGTGAAGCTATTATGTACCTCAGTCTTAACCCTCTGCTGGTTGAGTGTGAACGATTTTTGGTTTCAGAGAATTTATGAGGAGGGTCTGTGGTATGATTGTTGTGGTAAGACCGTCCCGGTGTTTTTGTTGCTTTTCCATTGTTGATGTTATAGTGTGAGGGGCATCAAGAGAAGGCTTACCCTGGAGCTTTCCTTGTGGGATCCTAAGTATTTCATTAAGGGTGATAACAGTATCCTGTATGCCCTGTTAAATAGCAACAGTGAGCATACAAGCACCCATACATCAATAAAACGGCACCAGACGGAATGTAACTCTAACGTTTCTGCTATTAATGACACTGTCCTCGATTATACAACAGGACTGTCAGATACAGATGATTCTGATTCCCACCCAGACGGTCTAATGGGGGAATTCCCATGGGGGCAATCCCCCCATACAACCAGGGGACCAGATTTGTTGCCAGGCAATGCTGTGCTCGTTTCCAAAATGTACATTTCCAACAAAGAGGACGGGGGGGGGGGCAGTGTGGCAGAAAAAAACAGGACAAATGATTAATTAAGAAAATCCTGAATGACTCATATCATGAAGTTAGTGCATGTAATCAAATGTGTAATGTACAGTCTTCTTTGGTTGCTCCTGTTTCCTGTAAACATCATAATGTAATGCTTAAACCCACATTTATTTCCACAGCTGATATAGTTCTAACTCCTGAGATATTTGAGGATGTATCAGGTCTAAATGAAGGTGTTAAGTATAATTTTAGTGAAACCTCTTCAAATGGTATTCAGTCAAATGTCTTGGTGAATGCTAGTACAAATGAGGCTTCCGGGAGTCCTCAAGATGGTTTATTTAAACATTATAATAATCTTGGTGTTCAGAATAATAGTCAGTTGCCACATTATGAGTTTGGCTTTGACTCTTTCTCAGAAGGTGAATCTTTGTCAGGTGGTAAACAATTAGATCCCTTAGTACCAGTCATTAATATATCTAGCCATGTTCTGACACAACATGAACTCTCAATCTTAAGTAACGGTTTGTCTTTTTGTCCTACGACAGGTGTGGATCATTTTAACACATTTGTGGATTTACATAAGCTGGGTAGAAATGTAATGTTTAAGTGCATAATTAATAAATCTGAGGATGATTGTGATGTTGGTGGTGATACTTTAAGATTACAACCAAGATCTGAATACTGCCCACCTATAAATTCCACAGTTGCAGTTTTTATAAAAAAAATGTGAGATGGATTTGAAGCATTTGCAAGAGAAAAAAGAAATACAGTATTTTGATAATTGCACTAGGGAAGAAAGGGAGACTTTAAAAAGCTTGAATTTAAATCAGCACCTACCCATTAAGCCAGCAGACAAGGGAGGAGCCATTGTGGTACTCAATACCGGAGATTATATCAAGGAGGTAACTAGACTTGTTAGTGACAAGACTTTTTATGTTAAGATTACATATAAAACTGTGGACCTTTTCAAAAAAGAGGTAGACAGATGTCTAAATGAAGGTTTCTTGAAAGGATACATTTCTGAAGTTGAATATAGAACCCTTATAGTTGTATATCCAGTTATTCCAACTATTTATGCTTTACCTAAAATTCACAAAAGTCTAATTCAGCCCCCCAGATGACCTATTGTCTCGGGAAGCGGCTGGCTTACTGAACCTATTTCAATGTATCTTGACAGCTTCTTGCAGCCTTTTGTACAGAATTTAAGATCATATCTGAGAGATTCTACTCAAGTAGTACAAATTATTGAGGATCTGTCTGTTGAACAGCATTGGTATTTTGCTGTGGTTGATGTTAACTCTTTATACACTGTAATACCGCATAATGAGGGATTGAGTGCTTTGCCTTTCTTTTTAGACACAAGATCAGAGGACGCTAGAGTGAAAATACCAACACAATTTTTGGTACAGTTAGCAAAATTGGTTTTGACCATGAATATATTTTTATTTGATGGCCAATTTTGCCATCAATTACGAGGTACAGCAATGGGCACTACAATGGCCCATAGCTATGCAAATTTATTTGTGAGTAAGTGGAAGCTGGATCATCTGTACAGCGCCACCACAAATCCATACTTTGATAGTTTGGATTTGTGTCGGGACTTTATTGATGACATACTCATTATTTGGAAGAGTACGGTAGAAGATTTTGAAAGGTTTATTCAGTGGATGGAATTTACCAGTAGAGTCTGACATAAAAGTATGAACTTCATCAGACTAATGTTACATTCCTTGATTTAAAAATCTACAAAGATGGTGAAGGTGGAGTTTGCACTACCTTATTTCAGAAAAATACTGATAGGAATACCTTGTTAAGATTTGACAGTTGTCATCCCCTCCACACTAAGTTCAATATTTCTAAGGGACACTTAATAAGAACTCTAAGACACTGTACTGAACGCACAGAATATGATACAAAATGACGTGAAAGGTGCAACGATTCCTAAATAGAGGTTATCGTAATAAAAGTATTGCATCAGCTATTAAAAAAGTTGACCAGTTAGATAGGAGCGAAACACTATTGCACTAACAACAAAATAACAAACAAAAAAATAGAGTGCCCCTTTGTCACCAGTTTTTCTAGCCAGGCTTATGAAGTTAAACAGGTTATTACAAATAATTGGCCCATTTTAGAGCTTGAACCTGAATTAAAAGAAGTGACTAAAAACGGACCCAAAGTTATCTTTAGAAAATGTAAAAGTGTAAGAGACCATGTAGTGTCCAACACAGTAGCCATTAATAGAAAGGAAAAACAAATTCTGTTAACATCCAGACTCAAAGGTACCCATAGGTGCGATAATTGTATGTACTGCAAATATGTTTACTGTTGCAAATATTTTAAACATACGGTTACCGGAAGTAACATAGAACTGAATGATTTTATTACATGTAACAGTTCTGGTGAAGTATATTTGTTGAATTGTGATTGTGGGGCATACTATGTTGGACGTTCTACATGAAAATGTAAAGTAAGGATAGGAGAACATGTAAGGGCAGTAGAAAGAGGAGATACTACATATGCTATTGCCAAACATATTTTGAAACATAGTTCCCAAAAGAAAAAATTACTCACCTTAGTAATGTTGTTTCTTCTAATGGAGTCTTGCTATATTATAGACATTAGCAGTTTGATCCAGCTCTAGAACTGCCCCGGAGTGAAATGGTTAAAACCATTCCAAAATAGAATTTTGGCACGAGAGCAGCTCTATCTGTGTCATTTCAAACTTGAACTGTTGGATCTTTAATGAGCCAAACTCACTAAGGTCTGTGTGGAAGCTGTAACTACACTAGCCAAATGGCTACCTAAATAATAATAACCATTGATGGTCCCAACACCCAAGGCTCAAGTCAGGGACCAGAAATACTAACACCATTCTAATAATATGAAAATGGAACATAAGTATAATAAAACACACACACTGTACAATACATACACCCCAAAGTCCCAAAGGGGACAAAATGCTAACAGGACATAAGTAGTGCCCACACTAAGTTGCCGCACCCACCAAGTAGAGGTTCTGAGAGGGGCAGGTTGGGGAGGTTCTATAATATAGCAAGACTCCATTAGAAGAAACAACATTACTAAGGTGAGTAATTTTTCTTCAAACAACAAATGAAGTCTTGCTATATTATAGACATTAGCAGAATACACAGCAGTACCTCCATGGAGGAGGGCAGAACATAATTAGGGAATAGGATCTGAAGAACAGCTGTGCAAACCGAGCATCTCTCCTGGCCTGGACATCCAGGAGTGATGCTCTGGTAAAAGTGTGTACTGCTTTCCAAGTAGCAGCCTGGCAAATCTCTAATAAAGGGATATCTCTGGCGCAGCTAGAGATGCAGCTGTACCCTGGTAGAATGAGCCCTCAAACTGGGGGCTCTGCCCACTTCTGATAACAAATTGGATACAAGAGACAATCCACCTGGCTATTGATCTCTTAGTGGCAGGTTTGCCTTTCCCAACTTCACCATAGGTAAGGAAAAGTTGGAGGGATTCAAACCTGTGACCTTTGGTACGTTCTATATAATAACTAAGAGCTCTCTTAACATCCAGGCTGTGCAACCTCCTCTCACCCGAAGAGGAGTGATCAGTGAAAAATACTGGAAGGGAGATAGATTGATTAAGATGGAAATCTGAAACCACCTTAGGCAAAAACTTCCTATTAGTCCTAAGGACTACCTTATCCCTGTGGAAAGAAATAAAGTCAGTTTCCACTGACAAGGCTTGCAATTCACTTATGCGTCTGGCAGAAGTGATAGCCACTAGAAAAACAGTTTTCCAAGTTAGGTACTTAAGCTCTGCAGAAGACAGAGGTTCAAAAAGGGGTTGCATTAACTGGGCAATGCAAACATTAAGGTCCCAAGCAGGGGCCGGTTCCCGAAAGGGAGGATTAGTATGGAGTAATCCCTTAAAAAACTTGGAAAACACAGGATGAGAGGAAAGAGGGGATGACTTTCCTGCTGACACAAAAGCAGACACAGCTGCCAGATGAACTCTCAGGGTAGCTGGTCTGAGACCCAAGGAATTAAGATGTACCATGTAATCTAACAAAATGGGCAATTCAGCAGATTCTGGGGAAATATTTTTCCCAGCACACCAAATGGAAAACCTTTTCCATTTAGAACTATAAGTAGCCCTAGTGGAAGGCTTTAGGATCTCAAGAACACCCTGAGAGAGGTGTAAATCAGCAAACTCTAACTCCTCAAGAGCCAGGCCTTGAGGTTGAGGGATTGAGGTCCGATACCAAACCCTTCCCGGCGCAAGTCAACAGATTGTGATTCCTGGGGAGGCACAGGGAAGATGGACTGTCAGAGACAGAAGGTGGGTACCAGGGCTGCCTGGCCCATCCGGGGCAATCAGAATCACCCTGCAAGGCTGAGATCTGATTTTGACTAGTACTTTGAATAGGAGAGGAAAGGGGGAGCATAGAGGAACTTCCTCCCAATCCAGAAGAAGGGCATCCAGAGGAACTGAGCCCAGCACTGGAGGCCTGCAACAGAACAGAGGAAGTTTGTGATTGTCTGGGGCTGCAAAAGATCTATCTGAGGGATGCCCCACCTGGCAAAACTATCCCCAGCACTTGAGGATCCAGGGACCATTCGTGATGGCCCTGGGAAATCCCTGAGGGCATCCGCTAGGACATTGTCCTTCCCTGGAAGATGAACTGCTATGAGGGAAGTGTCTGGGAATAGGCCAGAGACCACAACTTCATTGCCTCGGTGCACAAGGCCAAAGACCGAGTGCCCCCTGTTTGTTGATGTACCACATTGTTGTGGTGTTGTCTGTTCTGACTTGTATCACCTTGTCATGGACAGATGCAGAAAAGCTTGAAGAGCTAAAAGACAGCTCTGAGTTCCAGCAAATTGATGTGGAGCAGAGATTCCTGGGGGACCAAACTCCTGAGTGGAAAGGTCGCCCATGTGGGCTCCCCAACCCAGAAGGGAAGCATCTGTAGTGAGAGTCAAGTCATGAGAAGGGGAAATGAAGGGGACCCCCGCTCTTAAATTGCTCTGATCCTGCCACCACGGAGAGCTAGGATCAAGGTTCGAGTCACTGGGACCAACTTGGAAAGGGGGTCTCTTCTCCGAGACCAAAAGGTTCTCAAGTGAAACTGAATGTCTCTCATCTGAAATCTGGCTCCCTGCACAACAGCTGTGGATGCAGCCATGTGCCTCAGGAGCTGCAGAAGTGTCTTGCTGGTCGAGAGACCTGCAGAGTGAAGGAAGAGGCCAGAGCCACTAATTCTTACCCTTTCTGGGGAAGAAAGGCTCTGGCTAGCTTTGTGTCCACTCCTGCCCCTATAAAGGTGAGTACCTGGACTGGTTCCAGAACCGACTTTGTAGGTTTAGCAGAAACCCAGGGAGGTGAGAAGCTGCTGGGTGACCTGCAGGTGAGATTTTACCTGTTCTGGGGACTGGCCTACAATGAGCCAGTCGTCTAGATAGGGAAAAACAGCAATCCTCTGCCTCCTTAAGTGGGCCACTGCCACTGCTAGACACTTTGTGAATACCCTTGGAGCAGAGGTAAGGCTGAAGGGCATTGCTCTGAACTGGTAATGACTTGAAGGCAGTTCGAATCTGAGATACTTTCGATGGGATCTTCTGATTAGGACATGGAAATAGGCATCCTTGAGGTCCAGGGAGGCTAGCCAGTCCCCTGGCCTTAGGGAAGGTAAAATCATTGCCAGAGTTACCATTTTGAACTTTGGTTTCAAAAGATGCTTGTTCAGATATCTGAGATCTAAAATGGGCCGCCATTCTCCTGTCTTTTTTGGGGTAAGGAAGTATCTGGAATACAGACCCCCGCCCTGATGCAGGCATACCTCTCAAGTGTACCGGATTTTCCGTGAGGTACCGGATTCAGAGCCCAGCACTTCACCTGTACCACCACCCCGCATTCCCCATCTCGTTTCCGCAAATCACGCAGCCGTACCCTGCTCAGCACTGGCGTCCCTTTGTTTGTCGTCTTTTTTTTTTAAAAATGTTCCCAGACTCTTCACTTCGCCGATGCCTCCTATCTCCGGTCGTCTCGCAGCAGTTCTGTAATGACGTTGGGGGGCCTTGTTGGGAAAGTGTCATCAGCCGACAGCCAGTGAGAGCCTGAGAGATGAGTGGCGACCCAATGCAGAGAGAGAGAGAGAAGAGCATAGCCCGCCCCGCCACACAAACCAACTGTAGTGCTGCTCTCTGTGCCATTTGTCAGGTACCCCTCCCGTCCGTCCCCCATCAGGTCCGCCACCCGGTGCTCAGAGGGGAACCATATCATCGGGATTGATTTGTGGATAGGACCGATACTTGACGGACCAGAAGGCACCAATCAGAGTGGAGAGCTGCACTGCCAGGAAGTAAGCCCATCTTAGGAACAATACAGACACTGCCTGAACAAGCTTCCAGAGAGCGAGCTGAGGAAGCAGAAGAACACCGCATGCATCAGCGACAGCGGCAGCCATTGTCTGAGTCCTGGAGCCAGCAGAGAACCCTCAACCCAGACCAAACGACCGCCACAACCCATCCGTGACCCGACTACGACTGTTGGACTGGAGGGTCAGTCTTTTTTTGTGCTTATTGCTTTCCTTTGTTTTGGGGACAGAGCTGCGGGGCCGGGGGGGTGTGACCATGAGGTTCTTCGCCCATTCTCAGGACAGGGTCCGGTCCAGATTCAAGTCAGAGAGGCTCGCTATGGCGATTCAGCTGGGAGTGGGACAGGAGTCCTCCTGTGTGGTTTTAGGTTCGGTCCCTAGTTGGTGGGCCAATAAACATGCCACAGCCTGGTGCTCTCTTGCTCAGCTGGCAGAGCAGTTAGCAGTATAAGAGCAGCAGCATCTCCACCACATTGGAAAAAGCTGACCAGAAGTGCCTGCTGGCTACTTTTTTTTTTTTGTTCCCTTCTTTCCTCACTCTTGCCTGGCTGCTCATGCTCCTCAGCAAGCAGTAGGACAGAAGAAAAGCAGCAGCACCTCAGTGAAAGAGCGGACTGGCCAGAAGGGACTACCTTCCCTTGCGCTGCTGCTTGGCTATTGGGTATTGAGTGAGCCAACCATCCAGGCCAATTACTGGTGCATTGCTGCAGGTGTCCAAGGCTGTGTTGTGTGGATCTTGATGGCAACAGTCACAGTAATGGGTGAGTCGCTATTGCTTGGTGGCAGTTGGGGGGACTGTGGTGTGTATGTTAATTGTAGTATGTCCGAGCTCTATAAATCCATGTTATAATCACTGGTACTGTACTCTGTTATACCCCTCAGTGCTGTGAGAAATGGTGCCTGTCTTAACAGTTGCTGGTGTGGAGATGTTTTCGGTTTTTGGATTATTGCTCAGCAGAAGTGGTGGTAAATGTTTGCTGCACCATACTTGTATGGTTTGCACCTTAGGCTAGAGCCTCCACCATGGTTGAGATACAAAAAAAAGCGAGCTGATAGACAATGTAAAGAAATAGCTATGCAAGACATTTTTAAATGCAGTATTTTGGGGTTACGTGGTTTCGGCTGGCCTGACTATTTGTTCAGGTGGCACAGTATTGGGCAGAAAGGATGGCTTGTCTACCCCCTTTTTTTCTGTTGATGGTGATACTAATTTAATAATTATGTAATGTATTACTGTGGTAAAATCAGTTTTATTCATTTTACGTGAAAACGTCACAGTGCGCGACTCCGCGCGCTGTGAAAAATCAGGCGTACCACATTTTTGCCATTTGTCACACATTTTGTAGCCCTCTGTCACACATTGGCAAGTTGGGAGGTTGAGAGGTATGGATGCAGGGGAGGAACCCTTTCTACTGCTCTGAGAGCTAACAGGATGAGACCTCTGTTTCCAGAGCGAGGGTCTCTGAAGCACTTGCAGGAAGAAAAGTCTGCTTCTCAACTTGGGAAACTTTTTGAAGCTGAGAACCAGACCCTGGCTTACTACTTCCAGAACCCACTTGTCTGAGGTTAAAGAAGCCCAATTCTGGCTGAAGTAAGCCAGCCTGCCCCCCACTGGTACAGGAGAATCGGCCCTGGGCACCCCATCAGGGTGCCTGTTTGGCAGGAGCTTTAGGCTGGGGGGTGGGAGCAGGTCTGCCCACCCCTCGTCTGCCCCTGCCTCTGAAGAAGCCCCTCTGAGCATAGGGCAGAGGAGGCCTGAGTCTGGTAGAAAGGCCTGTGAAAAGGCCTCACCCTACCCTGGGGCATGCCTTGAGGAGTGGCTTGCCGCCCTTAGCCTGGGCACTCTTGTGAGTAGTCCCATAGTCATCCATCTTCTTCATGTAATTCTCTGTCTGCCTCCAAACAGAGAATTTCCCACCACAGGAAAATCCATAGCCTTAGTCTGGGTATCCTGTGACAAACTAGTACACCTGAGCCAGGCCAACCTACAAAAGCTACAGATGTGGCCATGACCCTAGAGGAAACATCATTAACATCCACAGCAGCATGAAACTGAACCTTAGAGGCTTCAATGCCATCAGCAACCACCTGTTCTAGTTCACTAGCCAGCTGGCCATGGGCCTGCTTGGCCAATGCATAACAGTATCCCATCTAGATTTCTGATACCTAGCTACATAAGCCATATAACTTGCTTGCCTGAGTCCCAGAGAGGCTGCCATATACTGTTTTTGCCATGGCATCAATCTTCCTGGAACTCTTGTCAGGAGGATGTGAAACCAAGGAATATTAGCTTTACACAGGCAGCAGCCTGAACTACTCCCAACATGACTGCATTGCTGAGAAAGGAATTCTGTATCAGGCCTGACAATGTATACCTTCTGTCCATCTTTTATCTAAAGGAGGCACAGAATTAGGAGCTTTTAAAATTTTAATTGTTTGTTTCCTAAAGACTTATGTAAAGGAATAGACAATCTCCTAGACTCTGGAATATCCATCATTTCTACAAAATCAGGCTCCTCTTGCTCATCCACAGCCTCTTCTAAAGGAAGCTGGAGGGTTTCAGCAACTTTTTATAAAATATAAAATGAGATGGGGACTCAGACAGCATAGGGGAGATTCTAAAGGTCTGTCTGGGAGATGTCCGTTCAATGGGCACACCAGACCTTCCCAGCCACATTCATACTGTTCATAATCCTCCTCCCCTCCTCTGGTTCATAAAATTCCTCAATATCATAATCTTGAACCACTGGGACCGGACGAACCGACCTTTACCAGATAGTGGTGGTCTGGACGGACCCTGAGACAGTGACTGGACAATTTGTATGGCTTTGCTATCTCTGCAGCAGTTGGAAAAGGAATTTTGGGCTCCAGACCTGCTGATTTTCTTGTTTTCTTTACTGGAATTGGTTCCTCAGAACCAGCTTTTCTTTTGCCTGAGGAAGTCTGGCCCTGGTCACAGGGCACTCCCTCTGGTTCGGTTGGCACCGAACCGGGCTGGCCATCCGGGTCAGCGGACTTTTTGGCCTCTCGTTCCCTGAGCCTGCCCAATCTTTTTTCCAGGGTGGCTGCAGGGAAATTCTTACATACCTGGCAGTCTGACTGGAGGTGGTCAAACCCCAGACAATAAACACATGTGGTGTGTGGGTCAGCCTTGGCAAAGACTTCCCCACAAACATCACAGTGTTGAAACCCAGTGGGCCCGGTTTTTCTTTGGGTTTCTCAGACATAATGCCAGCCTAACCAAAAACTTTGCCCTTTTAACGCAGTGCTAGGCAAGACACTTATCGGTTCCTAACTGCGTTACCGGTATTGGAAAAACGAATAAATCCGTTTTTAGAACCGATAAGAACCGGAACCGCACTCTAAAATAGTAACTTTTAGTTTTAAATGAGTTTTAAACCCACTGATCGGTTCAAAACCGAACCGATAACTTACAAGTTCCACACAGACAAAACCTTCATTTACTTACAGTGTTACTCACAGATAGAGCTTGAACCGAACGGTTTAGCGGTTAAATAAAACTATTCTCGTTAAATCCAACCGAGAAACACTTTATAAACCGAGAAATGAACCGAGCAGAAGGAGAAATCTCCGAGCGACTGTTCACTGAGGCGGAGTAAAGAATCTGACAGTTCAAGTTTGAAATGACACAGATAGAGCTGCTCTCGTGCCAAAATTCTATTTTGGAATGGTTTTAACCATTTCACTCCGGGGCAGTTCTAGAGCTGGATCAAACTGCTAATGTTTATAATATAGCAAGACTTCATGTTGTTTGAAACACATTTTTAAATTGTTGGGTCTGGAACTGGTCACCATGGGCCCCAGAGGAGGTGACTTAAATAAAAAGATTGTACAGAGAGAAAGTTACTGGATTTACACCCTAGGGGCTTGTTCACACATGGGTCTGAACGAAAACATTGAGCTTGCTGCCTTTTGGAAAAAGTACAAGTGACAATATATTGATTGTATATTGTTTTCTCCCCCTGTTACTATGAATTAAGACAGTGCCTGGTTACCTCATTTAACATGTCATCTTTAACTTTATATTAAACCTATGTCCTAAATAAGTTAACTGCATGGACTATGATTTATGTTGGGATTGATACGTAATATAATCATAATTTGGAATTTATTCCTTCCCACATAATAAAGTTATAATAGAATATTATACAACAATAGATGACATATATTATTTGAGGCTACCAAGTTATTTTATTTGTGCTATTATATAGAAATATGGAACTAAAGAGTAATTATATTGTATTGGGGATCTAATTTAGGTCCCTATGGTTCCATTAATTGACAATTATTCACTTAATGGGAGTATAGCATGTATTGGTGAACTTGTGTCACATGATTAATTGCACTGTGTATTTACTGAGGCATTTGTATGCTAATGTTTCATTCTGATGAAGCCTGGCAATGTACCAGGTGAAACGTTAGTACTCTTTTAAGCCACTTTTTTGTATTTGTGCCGGTCTGCATATTTATAAACTTTGGAGTTACATTCCGTCTGGTGCCGTACTATTGCTGTATGGGTGCTTGTATGCTCACTGTTCTTATTCACGTAATAGTATAGCACCATACAAGTCCTGGTGCTCCTTGATTCTTCTTTCTTTTTGCCTGTTAAATGGCTAATACCATACCAATATCCAGTTAAACAGCTAACACTATCTCACATGTGCTTATCTCTTAAGTGAGTTTTACTGCAGACTTTGTTAGGTCTGAAAATGTGGGTACAGTCAATGAAGCAGTAGTAATAGTTTATGTGCTATACTTTCAAGCTGTTTGTTGCTTCTGTCATGTCACATGGATATAAGCTTTTAATGATGTTTTTGAAATTCAACATCTTTATTAAATTATATTGTAACAAAGGGAACATGATATACAGACAGTGGAACATGTTACAGTGACACGAGATATCATGTGACTAACATGTCATCAGATCAGCTTTGAGCTAAAGTATGCCTGTGTATTTATAACAAAGAACAAAAGACCAAACCCTCCCCTATCCCCCTTCCTACCCTCCCCTCCTCCTACCCCTGGAGAGTGCCAAATCAAAACCAAGTAGTAGAAAGATAAAAAAGCAGGAAATACTCTGATAATGATAAAATTCCAAGGAAGATAAAATAGGCTGGGGTAGTCAGAGGTCGCCATTATGTGAGCCTTGGTTCAGGTACAAAGTGTATAGTTTACCCCATCTCTGATTGAAGGTGGCCATGCGATTCCGGGAGCTTGCTATTAACCTTTCAGTTTTAAAACAAAGGGAGATTTCTTTTAGCCATTCAGAATATGAAATGGCAAGTTGATCCATCAGTGTTTGAGAACCAACCTTTGACTGCTAGAGATTAAAGCCATATGAAACCTTCGTTCCAGGACTCCAATATTAGAAAACATCCCTAATACACATATTTCTACCGTAAACAACTCCCCCAGTCCTAGGAGGGGGTCTAATTTGGTTTGGATTGTATTCCATAGAGATGCCACCTTGTCACAATACCAAAATATATGTAATAGGTTCCTTCAACTGCTCTACACCGTGTACAAATAGTTGATGCCAGTCTGCCAAATTTGGCCAACTTAATCGGTGTGTAGTACAGATTATTTAAGATATGAAATTGGATTAACCTGTGCCTATCCTGAGTAAGGTTTCTGTGTGTGTCAGTCCAAATCTGGCTCCAGGGTAGAGAGGAGTCTGGTAGGAGGGAGGCCCAAATCTTAGAACCTGTAAGAGCCCTAGGATATTTTATGTCTAGTAGGTAGGAGTAGGTTCTGGAGATTCCGTGGGGTTTATTTACACATTCCTGTATCTATTCTAGAAAGGGCCTCATTTGGGATGGTGTGAATACAGTCCCAAATGTACTAACCAAGAGGTGTCTCAACTGAAAAACCTTGAATATGTGTTTCTGGGAAATATTCAGTTTGGTTAACATGTCGGTAGAGGAAAGAAGGGAGCCCTGAGAGTATAGGTTTTCCACTAGAACATCGTGCAATTGTGGAAGCCAGTCAGGGGTAAGCGGGGAACCACCTACTTTGATATTAGGGTTTAAGATGAGGGGTTGCGCCAAATCTCTTTTGTGTGATATATTAAAGAAACTCCAGCACTGGGATAAGACTTTAATGGAGAGCCCTATAGCCGAACCTTGTATAGCTTCCGGTAGTGTTGAAAAGGTATAATAGAAGATTCGAGGTGAGCAGAGGTTGTAGTAAGCTTTTAATGATGTTTGACTTTCTGCATCCTCATGGACGCTAACATCGCAGATGGGTAATATATAATGTGTTGGGAGCAGAAGATGAACTTTCCAGGACTTACATCTTTAGGAAATGTCCATGATCATTGCTGCAACAGCTATGTTCTGTATTCTGGCAGATCAGCTGTCATGAAGTAACAAGACCCTCTTGAGCGGTAACAAAGGACAGTGAGTGAAACTTATGACTTTGTACAAGATTGCTTTATTCAATTACTGCACTTGCAACCAACCTTAAACTGTACTATAGTATTTGTATATTTGAAAGTTAATAAAAATAAACTAAAAATAGAGAAAGCCAGTTTGTTAAATTTGGAACTTGTGTGGTCGACAGTGTAAGGTGTAAGGTTGATTCTTTAAGTGTATTTTGCTAAAAAAAAATACTTTTTAAAATATTAATAAAATTAGGCTAAAGCTTTGCATAACAAACATACTAACATACTATTTGCCGCAGATTAGGCCTTACGGTCTATCGAGTCTGCTCGAACCGCAGATCCCTAGTTGGGTGCCGAGGCCCTGCATTTGTCACTCCTGAACATGCATGCATGCATGACTCAAAAAAACACTTTCATGAAACACATCCTCACTTTTGCAACATGGTCAGAAAATAAGAAAATTCTAGATGGCTTTGTAGAGCAATGACTGTGAAAATGCAGATGATGTCTGATACATATGCAGTTGCTTCATGAGCAATCTGCAGGGTCAGTTGTGAATCAAGTTACAGGTCTGATGCAGTGCACATCATTATGCAACTGCTTTGTTGCATGCTTTGTCTGCTGCAAGCTACAGGACTGGGGCAGTGCATGTCACTGTGCAGCTGCTTTGTGATGGTCCCTTAGCAAGCTACAGGTCTGACGCAGTGCACATCACTATGTAGCTACTTTGTGAGTGTCCTGCAGCAAGTTACAGGTCTGGCACTGTGCATGTCACTATACAGCTGCTTTGTGAGTGTCTTGCAGCAAGTTACAGGTCTGGCACAGTGCATACAACTATGCAGCTGTTTGTAAGTGTCCTGCAGCAAGTTACAGGTCTGGTGCAGTGCATGTCACTATGCAGCTGCTTTGAGAGAGTCCCACAGCAAGCTACAGGTCTAGCACAGTGCATGTCACTATGCACCTGATTTGTGAGTGGCCCTCAGTAAGCTACAGGTCTGGTGCAGTGAGTGTCACTATGCAGCTGCTTTGTGAGTGTCCCACAGCAAGCTACAAGTCTGTCATAGTGCATGTCACTATGCATCTGCTTTGGGAGTGGCCCACAGTAAGCTACAGGTCTGGTTTAGTGCACGTCACTATGTAGCTGCTTTGGGAGTGGTCCACAGTAAGCTACAGGCCTGGTTTAGTGCACGTCACTATGCAGCTGCTTTGGGGGTGGCCCACAGTAAGCTACAGGTCTGGTTTAGTACACATCACTATGTAGCTGCTTTGTGAGTGGTCCACAGTAAGCTACAGGTCTGGTTTAGTGCACGTCACTATGCAGTTGCTTTGGGGGTGGCCCACAGTAAGCTACATGTCTGGTTTAGTGCACGTCACTATGTAGTTGCTTTGTGAGTGTCTGCAGTAAGCTACAGGTCTGGTTTAGTACACATCACTATGTAGCTGCTTTGTGAGTGGTCCACAGTAAGCTACAGGTCTGGTTTTAGTGCACGTCACTATGTAGCTGCTTTGTGAGTGGTTCACAATGGCTACAGGTCTGGCGCAGTGCGTCACTACTCTCTTTCAGCATGGTGGCCCACAATGGCTACAGGTCTGGTTTAGTGCACGTCACTATGTAGCTGCTTTGTGAGTGGCCCACAGTAAGCTACAGGTCTGGTTTAGTACACATCACTATGTAGCTGCTTTGTGAGTGGCCCGCAGTAAGCTACAGGTCTGGTTTAGTGGACCTCACTATGTAGCTGCTTTGTGAGTAGCCCACAGTAAGCTACAGGTCTGGTTTAGTGCATGTCACTATGCACCTGCTTTGTGAGTGGCCCACAGTAAGCTACAGGTCTGGTTTAGTGCACATCACTATGTAGTTGCTTTGTGAGTGTCACAGGTCTAGTTTAATACACATCACTATGTAGCTGCTTTGTGAGTGGCCCACAGTAAGCTACAGGTCTGGTTTAGTGCACGTCACTATGCACCTGCTTTGTGAGTGGCCCACAGTAAGCTACAGGTCTGGTTTAGTGCACATCAGTATGTAGCTGCTTTGTGAGTGGCCCGCAGTAAGCTACAGGTCTAGCACAGTGCATGTCACTATATAGATGCTTTGTGAGCATCTGCAGTAAGCTATAGGTCTGGCGCAGTGCATGTCACTATACAGATGCTTTGTGAGTGTCTGCAGTAAGCTACAGGTCTTGCACAGTGCACATCACTGTACAGATGCATTGTGAGTGTCCCCAGCAAGCTACAGGTCTGGTGCAGTACACGTCACTTTACAGATGTTTCATGAGCGGCCCGCAGCAAGCTACAGGTCTAGCACAGTGCATGTCACTATACAGATGCTTTGTGAATGTCTGCAGTAAGCTACAGGTGTGGCACAGTGCATGTCACTATACAGATGCTTTGTGAGTGTCTGCAGTAAGCTACAGGTCTGGCACAGTGCATGTCACTGTACAGATGCTTTGTGAGTGTCCACAGCAAGCTACAGGTCTGGTGCAGTACACGTCACTATACAGATGCTTTGTGAGTGGCCCGCAGCAAGCTACAGGTCTAGCACAGTACATGTCACTATGCAACTGCTTTGCGAGTGGCCCGCAGTAAGCTACAGGTCTGACGCAGTGCACATCACTATATAGATGCTTTGTGAGTGTCTGCAGTAAGCTACAGGTCTGGCATAATGCATGTCACTGTAAAGATGCTTTGTGAGTGCCCATAGCAGCTACAGGTCTGGTGCAGTACTCGTTACTATACAGATGCTTTGTGAGTGGCCAGCAGCAAGCTACAGGTCTAGCACAGTACACATCACTATGCAACTGCTTTGCGAGTGGCCCGCAGTAAGCTACAGGTCTGACGCAGTGCACATCACTATATAGATGCTTTGTGAGTGTCTGCAGTAAGCTACAGGTCTAGCACAGTGCAAGTCACTATACAGATGCTTTGCGAGTGTCTGCAGTAAGCTACAGGTCTGGCACAGTGCACATCACTATACAGATGCTTTGCGAGTGTCTGCAGTAAGCTACAGGTCTGGCACAGTGCACAACACTATACAGCTGCTTTGTGTTTGTCCACAGCAAGCTACAGGTCTGGCACAGTGCACATCACTATACAGATGCTTTGTGAGTGGCCTGCAGTAAGCTACAGGTCTGACGCAGTGCACATCACTATATAGATGCTTTGTGAGTGTCTGCAGTAAGCTACAGGTCTAGCACAGTGCACATCACTATACAGATGCTTTGCGAGTGTCTGCAGTAAGCTACAGGTCTGGCACAGTGCACATCACTATACAGATGCTTTGTGTTTGTCCACAGCAAGCTACAGGTCTGGTGCAGTGCACTTCACTATACAGATGCTTTGTGAGTGGCCCGCAGTAAGTTACAGGTCTGACGCAGTGCGTGTCGATATACCACCTTCTGGGGGGGGGGGGAGCAGCAAGATGGCTGCAATGCTGTTCCGCTCCCTGCAGCTCTCTAATTGAAGTGGAATTTTTAGGTTTTATTCTGTATATTTTATTCTACTTTTAAGTTGATAATGAAATTTACTTTCATCATGACCCCTTTGATTGTGGCAGTACTGCTTTTTTGTTCTTTGGCACTACAAATTCAGAAGGCTGTTGCCAGTAGCTGGCATTCACTTCGGAAGTTTGTTGCTGGTAACTGGTGTCTGGACAGCATACTTGAAGTGCTGAACTTCAGCTTTTGTGATGAGTAAAAAGTGCCTTCTGAAGTGCTAATGAATCCTGAAATCGGGATGACTCCTGAACAGAAATGAGGAAGCTTGAGATTGTAGTGGCGCTGTGAGTGCAGATAATCAATCAATCAAAATCTTTATTTATCCAGGCGAACATCATTGAGCAGAGCTTTTTTACAAGATGGACCTGGTTAGAACAGGGTCGGGTAACATCCATCATAAAAACACATAAATACATGTAAATAAGTATATAAATACAAACACAATGGTGCAGTAATAGGGGAGTCAAATGATAAAAGGAAGACAAGGTAAGCCATAACAGAGGAGGATTCAAATACAAGGCGGCAGGTCCACGACTGAACCATGCAACTGTATATAAACCACGTTCTCTGTATAGAAGTACCAGTTAGTTCATTTACCAGGGGCAGTCACTAGTACTAGCCATGAAAATGGCTTGGAGAACCACCAACTAATGGCGAATGGGTTACCAGGAGGGTATGTAATATGTAATGAAGGATAAACATTGTGAGAAGTGAAGTCCCAAGGATAGGTCAGTAGAACTGATGAGGCGGTGGGGCCTACGGGAGAGGGAAAGGAGTTAGAACTTTTATAGTATGATTATGTGTAGATTGTGGATGAGTGCAGTATAGAGTTGTGAAAAGAAGGCTGGAGAAAACGGGAACTTAGACCAGTATCAAAGGAAGGACAGAGGCATCAAGGTGTTACATGAAAGCATGATGACAGACCAGGGCCAAGGAGGAGACAAGCACCAGAAGTAATTTGTTCATGGTTAAATGGTACAGGTTAGCATGACAATTCATGGTCGGGGAAACAATTGCACTGGTCATTTCTGAGACATGAATATATGAGTTTGAAAGATGAGATTTTATTTATTTATTTAGTTTTTGTTGACCGGGTAAGTGCACTAGACAAATCCTGCCTATTTTCAGGCACGACCTGGGGAAGGGGGGTACAGATGAATGCCAACTGACCGTAAACCAAATTAAGCTGTTGGTGGTATTTTTAGTGAATGAGGGAAATTTGGCCAGGACACTAGGGAAATTCCTCTACACTTTTCGATAAGTGGCATGGAATCTTTAACATCCACCTGAACTACCACCAATCCAGGCAGATGGGACCTCGGTTTAACGTCTCTTCCGAAAGACGGCACCTCAGAAGTGCAGCACCCCTCTCATGCTGCACTACAGTGTCTGTACTAGGATATTAACCCAAGTGCCAGATGTGGGGACTGAACCTGCAGCCCTCTGATCTCCCAGCCTCAGAGGCGAGTGTGCTACCTACTGAGTCACTGACACTGCTAAATGCTGATGGGTGACTTCAGTTTCATTTTTTTTTGCAATTTATTCCACCTAAGGAGGACAGTGTAAAGCTTATAGCAGCTCTGCCAAAGCGAGAGTTAACTCTGGGAACCATCAGTAGGAGAGATGTGCAACTTCTTACGGTGTAATTGCCTATTGGTTTTATAGGAAGACAGTCTGTAATGTATTGGGGCAGTTTTTTGGAGATGGCTCTCAGGGTCCATAAGGCTGCATTTTTATCACACCTGAATTGAAGAGAACTTCACCCCACTGATTGATATAGGGAGCAGTGGTGAGTGGAATAAGGCAGGCCTGTGATGAACCTCAAAGCTCTATGATATAATGTGTTGAGTTTGGTGAGGTAGGAAATGGAACAGTGACTGTAGAGGGTGTCAGCATAATTTATCAAGGATAGAAAGGCTGATTGTACCAGCTGTAGTTTGGCATCTCTAGCTAAGAAGCGGGCTATCCTAAAGAACAGACCAAGTCTCTGTCATAATTTTTTGAGTACTTCTTCAGTGTGCTCTATAAAGGAGAGCCTATGGTCCAGTCATACTCCCAGGTATTTGAATTTAGGGACAAATTCCAACTTCTCGCCAAGAACTGTAGTAATCTGCGGCACGGGATCTGATAGGGCTGAATTTACCATTTGGGCAGAGGGAGAAAAGAGCATTGCTTTTGTTTTCTTGGTGTTAAGTAATAGTTTTTTGTTTAGGAGTTGGTGTTGCAGCAGGTTGAACTCAGATTGAAGGTCATTATATGCAGATTGTAATGACGATCGGCTTACGTAAAGAACTGTGTCATCAGCAAACAGATGAATGTTGGCCTTAGTTATGCTTTCATCAATATTGTTGATGTATATCGCAAATAAGATCACTCCTAAGATAGAACCCTGGGGAACACCTCTTAGGAGAGGTTTGAGAGTTACATAGATACATACATAGATACATAGACAGTGTCGGCAGATAAGCGCCTATGACCCACCCAGTCTGCCCATTTGAGCTTGTAAGTTCAGTTTGTTTTCCTAGAAGTCTGTTGCACCTTACCCCTGACCTCCAGAATTCCTTTATGTCTATCCCATGCATTCTTAAATCCCGTGATTGTTTCATCCCCCACCACTTCTTCTGGCAGGGTGTTCCACTTGTCCACCACCCGTTCTGTGAAGAAATTCTTTTCATGTTTCCTCTGAATCGTCCTCCTCCAACTTCATCCCATGCCCTCTAGTCCTGAAACATCTTTTCACTTAAAATAGTGTTTTCCTGCACCCTGTTCCTCCATGTAAGATACTTGTATGTCTCTATCATATCCTCTCTCCTCCTCTCCTCCAGGGAGTACATGTTCAGTTCCTTCAACCTGTCTTCATAGGACTTGTGATGCAATGCATGCACCATCTTTGTTACCCTCCTCTGAACCTTCTCTACCCTGTCTATGTCCTTATGTAGGTATGGTCTCCAGAACTGTACACTGTACTCCAGGTGGGGCCTCACTAGTGTCTTGTATAGCGGAATTATGACCTCACTTTTCCTGCTGGTAATGCCCCTGCCTATACATCCCAGCATCCTATTTGCTTTACCTGCTGCCTTGTCACACTGTTTCCCTACCTTGAGGTCATCAGAGATGATAACCCCAAGATCCCTTTCCTGCTTGGTGCATGCTATATCCTCACCCCCCAACTGATATATTGTGCCAGGGTTTTTGTGCCCCATATGCATTATCTTGCACTTCTTTGCATTAAATTTCAACTGCCAAACTCCTGACCATTCTTCAAGTTTCTGCAGGTCACTTCTCATTCTGTCTACACCCTCTGGTGTGTCTACTCTGTTACAGAGCTTTGTGTCATCAGCGAACAGTGAAATTCTGCCTTCTAGGTCCTGCGCCATGTCACTGATGAAGATGTTGAATAGGACCGGTCCCAGCACTGATCCCTGTGGTACCCCACTGGTCACTCTTCTCTCTGTTGAGAGATCTCCTTCTGCTTTCACCTGCTAGAAACAATCAGAGAGGTAGTTGTTGAACCACTGTAAAGATAATGGGTCAGTGCCTAGTGAGGTCAGGGAAGAGAGTAGCAGAAAATGGTCAACAGTGTTGAAGGCCTCGCTCAGGTCCAGGAATATGGCGTAGGTGTAATTCCTGTTGTCTAGCTCTCTTTGCCAGTCATTAGTCACTTTGGCAAGTGCTGTGATGGTGCTATGTTTAGCTCTAAACCCTGATTGAACTGGATTAAGCAGGTTATTAGCTTCTAGATACTGTGTCAGCTGGTTACTTACGACTTTTTCCAGTAATTTTGACAAGACCAGCTTGTTAAAGCCTTTCAAAAGGTATACCATTGTTGCCTAGGGGTCCGGGTTATTAGAATTAGAAATGTAGGCCTCGCAGTTATTGCGCTAGCGGAGCATTTTTCTGTTTTATTTTCACAGGTGTCCAAAAGTGCTCCTGGCCAGATATGGGGTGGGAAATTATGAAGGAATGTCCTGAACCATGGAGTGTTGTCTAGCCAATCAGAGAGGTTGGAAATGATTACCTAGAAGAATGTGCGTCCCACGAAATTTAACAAAGGCAGCCCTCAAGATAATAGAGGGGGTCAGTAATACCTGAGAGTTTAGACCACCAGAGGTCCTGGTCAACGTTAAAATGGAACAAGCTATGTCTGGGAAGCTTTTTTTCTTACAAAATTGAAATACTGGTGTCTATTGAAAACTATTTGTGGGATAAACCCCCAATAGGTGCTGCTTAAATTATTTATTACTTCACCACGAACACAGATTCAGACCTAGTTTATTATGGAGTGCCCGGTGGTGGTTAATTTGTAAGGTTTATTTCGACGGAGGTTCTTTTTATCACTTCTTCTGAGTAAGGATCGAGTGAAATAGAAACTAATGCTGATACTGAGATGGAGGCCATAAGTGTGAATATTGAGTGTTTTTATCATCCTTCAGTTACATGGCTCCTTGATTGATATCAAAGTTGGTATGGCTAATGTTTTTAATACCAAAAACTAAAATAAACACTTGGCCATAGATGGATTCTTGTATTTGAAATGGAGCCACTTGGATAATTATCACCATATAGAAAAGAAATCAGACTTTGATATGTTATAGAGTCTTCTGATTCTGGACGATCAGCATTTTGATGTATCTTGGTGGCTTGGGTTATCTGATTAAGTTTAATGAACCTCAATCTTGGAAAGGGGAGTTGGGCCAATTGTAACTGCTCCTACTTTCTGTGGACACAGATGTAGTCCTAAAACTGAGGAAAAAGGTGCACGGAGGTATTTCCCTATCATTGTATACCTTTGCATTTTAGCACCTTGGTTTTATGTTGGAGTTAGGTTGTCTAGTAAGATATGATGTTTACTTTCACCTGAGCTAGAATATCTCTCCGTGACATTAACACTTTAAAAGTATGAACACTGGAAACGCTGTTTTGGAATCTTGTGAGGGAACTTTGCTAATGTCACGTGCACCGTTAAAATGTTGTCTTAATTATATCATAATCAAGGCCCCTGGAATTCTGTGGTTCTGCAGTTGCGGAATTTGCCGCAGAATTTGCATCATGCCGCAGAATATATACAGTGCCAGAGAATTCATTGTTTTTGGTGAATTTTCATATAAATATACTGTTTTTCCATAGTGTCAGGCTTTCTTTACCAGCTCGTTTATCCTGAAGCCCCTCCCCTAAGCTCAGCATATGATGTCATCGATGACATCACATCATATTTGGCCAATGACAGGACTGCATTCTGCCAGAGAAATGAATAAATCATGCCACAGAAATCAGAAAATGCTGCCACAGAAGTCAAAGAGCCCTGCTGCAGAAATCAGAAAATTCTGCCGCAGAACACCAGGGGCCCTGATCATAATGGTTCATTCACTTTACTTTGCTGCTCAGAGTATAAAAATTAGAATTCAGGGTCACTGTCAGCATTAGCTTTTTACAGATCTCATGTTTTGAAGACCTAGCTGATGTGTTGCTCATTGGGGCTCCTCTGTGGGTGATTGCAGTGTATGCAGACTTATTGGTGTTTTTTGAACTTTGTTTAACCAAGTCAGACTACCAGCTCCACTTGAACTAATATTGCAAGCAATTGACTCTTGAAATGGTTTGGGCATTTTTATTCTTATGTTTAAAAAATGTTGTTGCCTCTTGTAGTTTAGATTTTTAACCCTGCTAAAAATAACTGTAAAAGTATTTGGCATATATTTACTTTAGGGGACACACCTTGGAAGCGAGTACGCAGAGTGAGAAATACGGCTGCATGCGCATAGCAGTCACTGATGTCATGCCCCCACAGAACAAAACATAAGGTTGGTCAAGAAACTACTAAAGCCTAAACTAGGAAATGTGTCATTATTAAAATATTTTACTATTGACAGCATCGTTGTCGCTCAAAACAATATATTTCTGGACCTGGGTGTGGAGTGGAGCGCCCCCACAGTACAAACAAACATAAGGCTATCGCAAACTACTGAAGCCGAAACTAGGAAATGTGTAATTATTAAAATATTTATCAGAACAATATACTCCTGAACCCGGGGTGGGGGGCGGAGCGCCCCCACAGAACAAACAAACATAAGGCTATCGCAAACTACTACAGTTGAATAGCTCATTTGGTCCCGGAATACGTTGCTTCCCATCATAGAAAGGCATGTTTTGCCGCACTCTGAAATACACAGCGACCAGTGGGCTGTGTACAATGGCATTGCACACATTCCAGGGAAGCAGTACATTCATAGGACTGTGAACCACTCACATAACTTTGTGGACCCAGTCTCATGTTGTGGGCACTGCAATATTTGTAATTGTGTGATTTCGACAGAGAGAACATCAGAATGAGTGCAGCGCTGAAGATAGTAATAAAAAATATCACACTCCGTTAAACTGCATATTTTGGTTTTATGTATTTATTTGGGGGGTGGGTGGTACCAGTGGAGTTCAATAATGCTTATGACCATATAAAATAAATAAATATTTTCGATTTGGCTGATTGTAAGGTGTGTTTGGGGTTGGGGAAAACTGACGTTTGAAAGGGGGCATGGCTAACAGCCACCGTTTGGAGGAAAAAGTACCGTAATCCGCAGAATTCCACAACCAGGGCACTATGTGTCCATTAATATAAATAATCGCCAAGTATTTAACTGAAGGTTGACATTGAATGACTATTGCAATTATCTCTGAGTTATGCAGTCAAAACTTATTTGTTTCTGACTATAATTAAATGGAATTGTGGCTTTGAGACCTTTCAGATGAAAGATGGAATCTTGATGCTCTGATAAAGAAACATGAGTCGGCCAATGCTTGGGACCTTAAAAATAATAACACTGGGACCCAATTGAAAGATAGTTTGACCTTGTATACGTTTATTTATGTATTTATTGAGTACTAGGATTACAATAATCTTTGAACCAGGGGTTCTTTTACAAAGGTTCCATGTTGAAATGGGATGCAACAAACTTGGGTACAAACAAGGTGGTTACAATCACTTGAACACAATGTTACAAGCATGAGACAAAAATTGCAGTTTCAGTAAGCAGTCAGAGGAAGACTTAGTCATGAGAGTGCTGATTTGGGGCTAAAAGTGCAGGTAGGTAGGGTTGCGAGGGAGGAAGGGGAGATGGGGAGGGAGGGAGGTACAGAAGAGAGTGTAAGCCTTCCTAATGTCTAGTGGTAGACACAGGGAGGGGGGAAGTGAGACTGAGGAAGGAGAGATGAAATAGGGGTGGGAAGGGGATGGGGACGGGGTGGAGTGAGGGGGTGCTAGACAGGGGGTGGGCAGCAAGAAAGGAGAACAGATGGTGGTGGTGGGATAGAAAGGGGAGGTAAAAGGGGAGGAGTGGTGGGAAGACAGGAAGAGGTATGAGATTTGGGGAGGGGATGAGAGCGGGGTTGGAAACCGGGGAGGGCAGGGCAAGGAGGCCAAGACTAGGCAAAGCAATCGCAGCAACTTAGTGTGAGGAGGTGCTGACAGAGCTTGAGTTTGAAAGCACTTAGTTTGGTTTCAGTAGTGACATAGTAGGGAAGACTGTTGAGAAGAGTGGGTGCTCTGTAAGCAAATGTATGCTGAGCTTGGGAGATTCTGAAGAAGGGGACCAGGCAGGATGTCTTAGAGGTGCTCCACGTATGCCGGGTTTTATGCGCTGGCAGAATAAGGGTTTCAGTAATAGGGGGCGAGAGGCCTAGGCTGATTTTTTTCGCTAGTAGGCATGTGTGGTAGGAGACCCTAGCCTTGAGAGGGAGCCAATTGGTTCTTTCGTAGAGTTCACAGGTATGGATCCTCTTATCCGACCCAGAAACTAGCCTGCAGAACATGTTCAGCACAAGTGTAATTCTCTTTAGAGAAGGCACCAGAGGAGCAGCATAGATAACTAGTCCATAGTCGACAAGTAAAAGGATAGAGTTCATAACCGCCAGTCTCAGAGTCTCAGTGGTCATATAATGTTTATCACAATACAATAGTCCTGGAGTTGATGACCTTAGCAGTAGTTGATGACCATAGCACCTTGATTAATATGGAGACTGAAAGAAACAGCCATACCAAGTGTTATACCAAGGTATTTAAATGCTTGAACTTGCTCAAGGGGTTGGTTTAGATTGTTGTGAATAGTTAGGCTAGCAGCTTTATGAGTACTGTGAAGGTTAGAAAAGGGCATGGCCTTGGTCTTTTTGTAATTCATGAGCAGTTTGTGTTGCTCAAACCGGGTCTCAACCAGTTTGAAGTTGGACTGCAGATCAGCCATTAGTGAGATGGGGTCGGGGCTGCGAGAAAAGAGGACCGGGTCATCTGCATAAGGGACCATGCTGCAGTTACAGGCGGGGGGGGGGGAATATTGATGAATAAGCTGAAAAGAAGAGGCCCAAGAATGGAGCCTTGCGGGACTCCAGACTGGACAGGAAGACTGTTAGAGAGATTGTTACTGATCTTAACTTGATGGGTACGTCCACCAAGGTAACTTTTGAACCAGCAAGTAGCCTCTGTGGAGAGCCCGAGAGATGGGAGAGTGTGGAGCAGGAGGGAGTGGGGGTTAACAGTATCAAAGGCTTTAGTTAGGTCAGTGTAGATTGACCCAATTAGATGCCATCCATTACCAAGGCAGATTCCAGAATTTCCATGCTCTGTGCTATTTAATTTTATGTGTTAAGAGATCTGAAATGTAATGAGATTTGATAAAGGGGTTATAATTTTCTCATGCTCCTAAATTGCTCTGGAAATCAGCACTGAGGGCAGTATAGAATTTAAGAATTATTTTAATTGACCAAAATCCTACTCAGAGAAATGTTCCTGCAGCTACAGGATTTTAAGTACTGATGAGAATTCTCCTGGAATCACTAAAGGTGTAGTGGTTGAACAGCATCTCTTGAGTGTCATATGTTGTTCCAGGGTTGAGATAGGGACTCAAACAAGGGAATAGGCTTAAAGCTGAACTTGAGTGAAACACGAGTTGAAATGGCCTTATGTGCAGGGCTGGCTTTAGCTAGGTGCAAACTGCGCCCCTGCACCTTGGGGGCCCATACTAATGGTGCTAATGGCCATACTTTACACCTCCCAGGTTGACTACTTTCACAAAGGGCTATGTTGACAAGAGAACTTGTTTGCAACCTGGACATGTAGCTAAAACAATGAATGATATGACAAAATCTGTTTCAAAAGTATGTGAGCACTCAAAATCAGGGATCTATCTTAACATTGTTTTAATAACCCAAATACTGGAGCAAATTGTCCAGGGCTAACTCTCTACTTGTAGGTTATCATGGCTGTTAATGAAGTTAAAAAAAAGTCTCTACTGTAGCAGGCTCTAGTCCTCATGCTAATCTCTCTCAATGTTCCAGATGGCCTGGTATGGTTAACAGCTCATTAAAGAGAAGCAATTATCTGGCAGTTCAAGAGTGGGATCCCACAAAAGACTCAATGTGAGTCATTATCACTCCACTATTAAAACTTTCAGCTAGGGTCCACGGTGTGATCAAGGGTAGAGTGCTGTTAAGTCACTAGCTTCCAGTTTTCTAAATGTGTCTCTGTCTGAAAAATTGTCCCATATTATTAAGCCCAGTGTCCCTCATTTCCCTACATTTTTAGTGTCTGTATCCAATATTTCAGCGACTAAATGTTAAGATGTATACAAGATCAGCCCTGCATGTGGTGGGTTTTATCCCAGCCTCACCATAACTTCTCTCTCCCTTTCAAATCTCTTAACTCTGTTCTTTCCCTGGACACCGCTGCAGACCAGACTCTGAAATGACCATCCACAGATCCATGGCTGCCATTACTGGCAAGTGTAGGGAGTCCCCAACTCTTCTAAATGGACCATGCCAGCCATCAATATCCATAATTTCCCACCCAGCATGTCCTTTCATCCTAAAAACAAAACTTTGGATCATGTATGGTACAAAAATAAACTTTAATAAAATACATAATTTTGAAAGCTTAAAATAGGCATTCCTGCGGTACACAAATCATCCTATATAGAAATAGAGATAGTATAGCATTATAGAAACATAGAAACATAGACTTTGACAGCAGATAAGGACCACTTGGCCCACCCAGTCTGCCCATTTCCCTACCTATTGGTTAAGCTGCAGATTCTAGTTAACCAACAGCCTACTTCCTGCAACCCCCCACTATAATTGCCTTATGTCTGTCCCATGCATGTTTGAATTCCCCCACTGTTTTAGACCCCACAACCTCTCCAGGAAGGTGATTTCATGCATCCACCACTCTCTCCGTGAAAAATAATTTCCTCCCATTACCCCTGAGCCGTCCCCCCTCTAACTTTAAATTGTGCCCTCTTGTTCTTACACATCTCTTTTTCTGAAAGATGCTACCCTCCTGGACTTTGTTGATTCCCTTGAGGTACTTAAAAGTTTCTATCATGTCCCCCCATCCCTCCTTTCATCAAGGGTATACGTATTAAGCTCTCTCAGTCTCTCTTCATATGGTTTCTGATGTAGACCCTGCACCATTTTAGTTGCCCTCCTCTGGACTGCTTCCATCCTGTCTATGTCCTTGCGTAGATGAGGTCTCCAAAACTGCATGCAGTACTCCAGATGGGGTCTCACCAACTGTCTGTACAGAGGGATAACCACTTCCCTTTTTCTACTTGTGATGCCCTCTCTATGCATCCCAGCATCCCCGCTCTCCTTACTGACTTCTCACATTGCTTACCCACCTTTAGGTCATCTGATATGACTACAACCAGATCCTTTTCATTATTGTTGTCGTTAGTACCTCCCCTGCTATTGCGTACTCTTCTCCTGGATTTTTATTTCCCAGGTGCATTACTTTGCACTTCTTTGCATTGAATCTAAGTTGCCATATATCTGACCATTCATCCAACCTTGCCAAGTCCCTTCTTATCCTTTCTACCCCTCTTGTGTATCAACTCTGCTACAGATCTTTGTGTCATCTGCAAAGAGGCATACCTTTCCTTCCAGACACTCTGCAATGTCACCTATAAAGACGTTAAAGAGGACTGGACCCAGTACTGAGCCCTGAGGTACTCCACTAGTAACCCCCCCTTTCTTCAGAATGTGTTCCATTCATTATTACCTTCTGTGTCCTGTTGTGCAGCCAGTTTGCTACTCAGGCTACCACCCTGGGACCCAATCCCAGTCTGGTTAACTTGATTATTAATCTTTTGTGCGGGACTGTATCAAATGCCTTGCTAAAGTCTAAGTAGGCCATATTCACAGCCCCTCCCTGGTCTATTACTTTGGTCACCTAGTCAAAGAAATCAATTAGATTCATCTGACATGACCTTCCTGTTGTGAATCCATGCTGCTTTGGGTCCTGTGCCCCGCTGGCCTCTAGGTACTGAACAAGTCTTTCTTTCAGAAGTGATTCCATCATTTTCCCCACCACAGAGGTCAAACTAACAGGTCTGTAGTTTCCTGCTTCTGCCTTGCTCCCACTTTTGTGAAGGGGAATCACATCTGCCCTCCTCCAGTCCTCAGGTACCACCCCATCCTCCCATGATTTGTTAAAAAGTGTGGTCAGTGGTGTCACTAGGCCCTCCCTTAGCTCTTTTAGGATTCTAGGGTGAATCCCATCAGGCCCCATTGCTTTGTCCACCTTGAGTTTTAGGAGTTCTTTCAGGACTCTTTCTTCTGTATATGGACTGGTGACAACCCCACTACCCAGAGTGCTTCTACTGTTTGGTTTAGGTAACTCCTGCTCTTCTTCTTTTGTGAATACTGAGCAAAAGTATTCATTCAGTATCTCTGCCTTTTCACTGTATCCCTCTGCCCACCTCCACTCTCCTTTATTAATCTTCATTATCCCTCCCTTAACCTTTCTATGCTCCCTAATGTACCTATAAAAGGTTTTATCCCCCTTCTTAACTGAGGTGGCTATCTTTTCCTCGGTTTGGGCCTTTGCTTTTCTGACTGCCTTCCCCACTTTTTTCTGCTTTAATTGATACAGTTCCCTGTCGTGCTCCTTCTGTGAATCCTTATACTTTTTGAATGCAGCCTTTTTCTTCTTAACCTTCCCTGACACCTCTTTTGAGAACCATAGTGTTTTTTTACTCCGCTTTGTTTTCTTTATTTGTTTCACACAAAGGCTTGTTGCCTCCATGATGGCAGTTTTGATTGTTCTCCCACCCCTCCTTTCTGGCTATTTGCTAATGCATTCCTCAGGTATTCACCCATTATGCCAAAGTCAGCCCTTCTAAAGTCCAGTATCCTTGTCTTTGTATGGCTTGTCTCCATGGTTGTGTTTATTGTGAAGCACACTGTGCAGTGATCGCTTGTTCCCAGATGTCTACTGACTTCTAAATTTGTGAACCTCTCTCCATTTGAGAGTACCAGGTCTAATATTGCTCCCTCCTGAGTGGGTTCCACCACTAGCTGTCTAAGGCATGCCCCTTGTAGGGCATTGAGAATGACCCTGCTCTTGGATGTGGCTGCAGTCCATGTCATCCAGTTAACATCTGGCATATTCAGGTCCCCCATCAACAGTATCTCCCCTTTTTCAGCCATTTTGAGAATGCCCTCTGTCATTTTCTTGCCCATTTCCTCCCCTTAAGATGGGGGTCTGTATACAACCTCTGTGCAGATTGTGATGCCATTCCCTGTCTCCAAGGTGACCCAGAGTGACTCTTATCCTCCCCCTTTACTTTTTAGTTCTGTAGCTTTGATCCCTTCCCCTACGTAGAGAGCTACTCCACCTCCTCTTTTACCCTCCCTGTCCCTTCTGTAGATTGCGCACCCTGGTATGTTGACATCCCAGTCATGGTTCTCTGTGTACCATGTTTCTGTGACAACCACAATATCCAAGTGTTCCTCTTCCATCAGGGCTACTAGCTCTGGAAGCTTGTTTCCAAGACTACGGGCATTGGTACTCATTGCCCTCCATTTAATGTTGGCTTTATCCTTTTCTACCCCATCCCTGCTCTTATTGCCGTTGTCCATTTTTCCATTTACCCCTGTCCTGCCCTCTGTCAAGCTCTGTACCTCAGTGTTTACCCTACTACCTGCCATGTTTTGTGGGAGGAGGCTTGAACTTTCCTGTTTCCTATCAGCACCTCCCCCATTGGCTAGTTTAAAAGCTTGCCAAGGAAGCCTTTAAACCTGTCACATAGGAGTGTGTTTCCCTTCCTGGACAGATGCAGACCATCATGCCAGTATGGACCTTCATCTCTCCAGGTGGACCCCCAGTTTCCAATGAAGCCAAAGCCCTGTGCTCTGCACCACCAGTTTTGCAACCATTCATTAAACTGCATGGTGTTCAGTACTCTAGCCTCACCCCTGCCATAGACTGGCAGCACCTCTGAGAAGGTTACCATGCTTGCTACCTGTCTAAGGCCCCTCCCCAACTCCACAAATTCATCCTGCACTGCACTGATCTCATGCCTAGCTAGGTCATTTGTCCCGAGGTGGACAGTGATATCTACTTTCCTCTCCTGTGATGCTGCTTCTGCAATCCTGAGGATTTGCTTCCTGTCCTTCCAAGCCATGGCACCAGGCAGGCACCTTACTTCCCTCTCCTCTCCCTTCCCTAGGTCTACACCCCTAACAACTGAGACCCTATCAGAAGCTGTTTCTTTCCCCTGTGGTGTCCCTTGCCACTCTTTTGTGGGTCTCCCTTGTGGATGTCCCCAGCATTCTTCTTGGTCTTCACTGAAGGTGTCATCATAGAGGAACCTTGATTTGCCAGACTGACATATGATTTGTGTAGAGGTACAACTCGGGGGCTATGCCTCTGTTCCACCACCCTCACCCTATCAGAACCTACTGTGGTCCATCTGCTCTTCCAACATGACAATCTCTGATGCAGTGGTTGTGGAACTGGTGCTCTTTGGGTGGGGGAGGCCTCCTTAGTCCTTGCCAGTTCAGCCTGGAGGTGGGCAATCTCCTCCCTCAAAGCTGACAGTTGCCTGCAAATAGGGCAGCAACGCAGGTTCCAGAATGTCTCCCGGAAAATTGCTGCCCCACAGCCAGTGCATTGCACCACTCCCTACGTGTCCCTCTTCCTTATAATATACAGTGAGTAATATATCATTTTTTTTGTGTGTGTGTACTTACCCTTTATGCACTGTGCTGGGTTATTAAGAATATGACAGTTCTGCCCCAAGACCTGTTGAGGAAGTGATGTCAGAACCTTGGCTATAAAGTAAATGCCACAACCACTGGTGACTGTTAGAAACAATCAAATACACCACTGCTCCACCACCCCCCTGGTGAGTACTGCCCTTTATAGTATGTCAACCAACACCACAATTTACTAGACCACTGCTCCTATACAAACCACTCTACTGAGTCCAGGGCTAAAAACAAACTCACTGCTCAGCCAGCAGGACACTTCTAAAATGTTGCACAAATATCCTTCCAAATCCTAGGTGTCTAGCACAGAAATCAAGCAACTTCAGTTGTATTTCACCCCCTCTGGTTATAAAATTACTACACTTTAATGGAATCCTGCAATTCTTAATGCCAATAAGAAAATAATGAAACTTTCTGCAGAAAGTGTAGCTTACCTTCCTAACAGGTCCCCAACAATATTATGTTTTAACAGTTTCCCAGTTCCTCAAATGCATTCTAGTTTGTTCTCTGCAGTATAGCAAGTTTCTCAGCTTCCAACAGAAGCAGGCAAGTCTTTTCTGACTGTGTACTGTTTCCTCTGGGCTGATGAAATGATAATGTTATAGAAAAAATATGTTATTGTTGGTGCAGAGCATATCAAAATCAATGCTTTTAAAAATAAAAATGCCATAGTTTTCTATTTGCCAAGCCCCTTAGGTTTGTATAGCCCCCACCCCAAAGAAATCTTAGATGTGCTCCTGACTCACTTGAGACAGTACAAAAACTTCCAGAAGTGCAGGTCTCCAGTTGACTATAGGGTGGGGGTTGAGAGTGTCTTTCTTTGCGTGACTCTGTTTATTGCCCTGTGGGTGGTGGTGACAGTGTGGTGAGGTGCATGATGATGTCAGCTAGTGTGTGTGTGTGTGTGTGTGTGTGTGTGTGTGTGTGTGTGTGTGTGCAGAGCTAGAACTGCTTGACTGAACATTTGCTGTTGTGATATCCATTGGTTTGGTGTGTGTTTGTGCAGAAAGAGAAGAGGAAGCAAGGAGGCCATGATACAAAACAATGGGGGGGGGGCCTTACTGTGTGTGATGGCATTGCAATCTTTTTTTTTTCTGCTGGGGAGCAGAATAAATGTGCAATCAGAGTATTTCTTGGCTTGCATTGTTTCCTGTATACGTGATAACAATTTACCATTATAATTGAAGGCTAGTGCAACCATCTATGGACTAGTGCATTTTTGAATCAACTTGCCTTGCTGGCTAGTGCAAACTTTGTTTTACAGTTGACCCCTGCCCACAATGGCTCAAAAACCTGGCCAGTACAGAGCAAAATTGGATTTCCTGATAGGGACCCTGAAAACCTGATCACCAGGTAAAAAACCTTACAGGTGGCCACCTTACGAGCTGTCCATGATTTTATTTATTGTTTTACCAGGAGAGACAAGCTGAAAGCTTGTTTATAGGTACAACCTGGGAGCACAAGGAAGTTAAGTGACTTGCTCAGGGCCACACAGTATGCAAGTGGGGGCTGTGGGATTCAAACCCAGGTCTCCAGCTCAGAGCCTTAAACCACTGCGCTATGCTGTCTGCTATGATAATCCTCTCTATTCTCTCTCACACCTCCAGAAATGTTATGTTGTTTAACTCTTTTGCAAATCAGAGTAACTAAGGTGTGAGTGTCAGTCAGATTCATTTCCAATGGTGAAGTCAAATAATTCAGTGCAGCCAATGGCACTAATTAAAATATGCTGGTTAAACTAGAAGACCTGCTACTGCTTTATTAATACAGGACAGGTGGGTTAGTTAGGTGTAAATGTTGGATGTGTGTGGGGGGGGCACAGGGAATGGAGTGGTAGTGCCCGCCATGGGGCTGCACAGGGGCCCAGAATGATTAAGGCCAGCCCTGCTTATGTGAGAGTGCAGACCAAGGTCCAGGATCTTATAAATTGAACCCAAGATGCAATCTGGTCTGGAACAAGTGCATGAGGGGTAATTGAGGAGCGCAGAATGGTAAATGTACCTGTATGCTCATAATAAACCTTTTGTTAGCAATACGTTCTGACTAATAGCACAAGATGGCTCATGTTGGTCCAATTAGTATTGGTTTACTGCATCAGACTGGGTCAGAGTAATAGATGTAGTAATTCTGTTTTTTTGTCTGCCTGGCCTGTTACCTGGGTGATAAACCTATTTTAAAAGGGACTTCTTTTTGAATCACAGAAAGAGGTGTTTGTAGACTTTTACACCGGGCTGTTTCCAGGTGTTTCAAGTCTTAGCAGCAGGAGGTATATTTCGGTCATTTTGATCCACAGAAAGAGTGAGTGAAATTAAAACTTTTGTAGATGAATAGAATACTTGTAAGATGATGAGACTGAAACTTTGATTTAAAGTTACTAAACTTTGCAATAGGACAATGATATTGAATATATGTGAAATGCTTACATATACAGTATATGTATGCACTATATATGTGTGGATCATGGAGTTTTTATTTGAAGTATTTTAAAAAAATTTGTAAAGTTGTAATGGTTTATAACCAATCAACAATAAAATCATTCATTCATTCATTCATGCAGTGCATTTCACTATGCAACTGTTTTGTGAGTGTCCTACAGTAAGCTACAGGTGTGGCGTAGTGCACGTCACTGTGCAGCTACTTTGTGAGTGCCCCACAGCAAGCTACTGGTCTGACGCAGTGCACGTCACTATGCAGCTGCTTTGTGAGTGGCCCACAGTAAGCTACAGATCTGGAGTAGTGGGCTCAGGGTCATAATGTCACAGACAAAACTGCACAAGGAAACACTGTGCACAGACAACAGTGTGTGGCAACACAGCGGCGGTACATAATGCCGACTGCACAAAATCATCTCACACCCAATGAATTCTTTAGTTTTTTGAGGGGGGCTCCACCCCCCACACCCACCAACATGGGGGGGGGCTTTGCCCCCCACACCTCTGGAATAATTATAATCAACTCCGAGGGGGGGTGGACAGAGGGGCAAGTTAAAATTCATATTGCGGCACTTACTCGTGGCTGCACAGATGGGAGTAAAATTAAATTTCCCTCGAGCAGTGTTTTGAACCCTGGTCTCCCCTCCTCCTTGCCTACTACTGGGTCAAGTGTCTTGGCCACTCCACCATGGGAGTGATTCGACCAAGCACCCAACCAGCAGTGCTCAAAACCCTCTTCCCCACTTCCGTCTTCTATTCCACAGCGACAGGGGTAGCCATATTTTTGTTTAACTGTAATACCTGTGTTGCTGTACTTCCATATTTGCTTTAGACAGCGCAGTTTTGTCTGCACAATAGTGACACAGTACCGGTGTAATGCACATCACTATGCACCTGCTTTGTGAGTGGCCCACAGTAAGCTACAGGTCTGGCACAGTGCATGTCACTATGCACCTGCTTTGTGAGTGTCCCACAGGAAGCTATAGATCTGATGCAGTGCATGTCATTAGGCAGATGCTTTATGAGTGGCCTGCAGTAGGCTACAGGTCTAGCACAGTGCATGTCACTATGCAGATGCTTTGTGAGTGGCCTGCAATAGGCTACAGGTCTGGCACAGTGCATGTCACTATGCACCTGCTTTGTGAGTGTCCCACAGGAAGCTATAGGTCTGGTGCAGTGCATGTCACTATGCAGATGCTTTGTGAGTGGCCTGCAGTAAGCTACAGGTATTGCACAGTGTGTAACACTGTGAAGCTGCATTGTGAGTGTTTTTCAGAAATTAAGGAAACTAACTGCAACAGAAGATGAAATAAGATGGCTTACTGGGCAGCTAGAGGGCTCAATAAGTAGAGGTAGACAGGACCATCAGAGGAAACCAGGAGAAGAATTTGAGTCAACATGGAACAAGAACGTGAGGCACAAGGAGGGACAGAAGGGGCATACACAGGGACCAAGGTGGAACCAGCATAACAATATTTATAAATCTAGCGGAGACATGGAGAAGGAGTGGCAGATGGCAGGGAAGTGGGAGCAGGAAAGAGCTAACATAAGAGGGATAAGGGGAACACAGGATAGCTCACTCTTTCAGGTACCTTCTGCTAATGTGTACGAGGTTTGGCAGAAGGGAGTCAAGGAGCAGAAGGAGGATTAGGGTCTAGGGAGGAGAAGGGGAAGATGGGGGAGGAAGAGGAGCAGATAATACCTGGGATCAATCAAGGAGCAGAAGCTGTGGATAAAGGGGGAAGTAAAAGAAAGAGCACAGGGAAGACAAAGGGGAGAATAACCAGGAGGAAGGCATGGGTTACCAAGGACTACCTGTCTGTAAGGAGGTAGAGGGCACAGTAGAAGTAAGGAACCCGAAAGAAGAAGGACCAAAAGGGGATAAGGGTACAGAAATGGGGAAGGGGCACCAAAAAATGCCTGAGGTACAGGAACAAGAAGAAATAAAGGCAAGTGGGAAGAACTTCAAAAGAGAGGATAAGGTAGTGGGGGATGGACACTCAAGGAGCAGAATAATAACGTTCTTTGGAGACTCAATTATTAAAGGTATAAAATGGGGAAGGCAGCAAGGGTGGGGAGAAAGAAAAAAACAAAACAACGGGGGAAGGGGAGGGTAGACCAGGACAACCTAAGTAAACCAAAGAAAAAGGGTACTGCAGGAACAAGGTGGATGGTGGTATCACTGAATGCATGCAGTATTGGGGATAAGATGATGGAATTCACACACTCCTAGCAGAAGGGGAAGTGGACATAGCAGCCATTACAAAGACCTGGACCGCAGCACATCATAACTAGGACCTCTCGGTCCCAGGATATAAGCTATACAGAAGAGACAGAGAGGCAGGAAAAGAGGGGAGGGGGAGGTTGTGGCATACATCAGGTAGCGGATAGAGTGTGCAAGGGAGGAGGGGATGGAAAAAGGGAACAGTGAAACATTGAAGCTGCAGCTCCAAAACAACAGGGGCAGGAAGATCAGGTTAGGTTGTGCTAGACTGCCTAACCAGAAGAAGCGAAGATGGATAAGTACTGTTCGTGAAGCTTGACGAACGCAGCAGGGAAGGGGAAGTAGTGGTGACAGGGGACTTTAACCCGCCCAAAATAGACTGGGACACTCCCGCCACGTCCTGTACCAGGAGTCAAGAAATCCTTAATATAATACAGGATGGCTTATGACACAGTACGTGATGGGTCCCACCAGAGAGAAAGCAATCCTGTACCTAGTGCTCACTAATGGGGAGCACATACAGGTAACTGACATCAGGGACCCCCTAGGCAGAAGTGACCACAGCACTGTGTGGTTCAAGATAGACATGGGCAAGGAAGCCATCCCAACACAGGCTAGGGTGCTGGATTTCAAAAAAGTGAGCTTTAAGAAAATGAGAGAAAGGATTAGGGAGGATCTGGGGAGCATAGTTGAGAGAATGGAGGTGGAAAGACTATGGAAAACCATCAAGGGGCCATTCATGAGGCAACAAGCAGTTGCATAAAAATGAGGGGCTAGAAAAAATGGGCTAGGCCACCAAGCTGGTTCAACAGGGAGGTAGTTAGAATAGTAAGGGGAAAAGAGGAATGCATACAAGAAAAGCAAAAGAACAGCTAGGGTAGACAATAAATAGGAAATCCAAAGGCTGGCAAAGCTAGCAAAAAAGGAGGTACAGCAGGTCAAAGCACAGAAAGAGCTCCAGATAGCGGAGGGGAAAAAGAGAGGGGAAAATACTTTCTTTAGATATATAAAAGAAAAAAGGGACTAAAAGGATGGTGTTGTCAGACTTAAAAAAGGGGATGAATGGGTAGCAGAAGATGGGCCAAAAGCAGAGATATTAAAGAAATACTTTTACTCTGTCTTTATGAAGGAAAAGGAGGGACCAATGCCACAGGCAGGAATAAGAAAAGAGGGAGTGGGGTATATCCAGTAGGGGTCACTGGGATCGATAGAGTGAGGGAGGGACTGATGGCACTGAGGGTGGATAAATCCCTGGGGCCTGATGAGGGACACCCCAGGGTACTCAAGAAACTGGCTGAGGAACTGGCAGGTCCACTGACAATTCCATTCAATAGTTCTCTAGATTTGGGAGTAGTGCCAGAGGAATAGAGAATAACACATGTAGTGCCACTCCACAAAAGTGGAATCAAGGAGGTGCCGGGCAACTACAGGCCAGTCAGCCTGACCTTGATAGTATGTAAACTCACGGAGACTATACCAAAGGAGGAGCGGGTGAGGTACATGGAGGAGAATGGCCTGCAGCACAGGTTTGTGGCTGATCGTGTCAAATGAACTTAGTAGGGTTCTTTGATTGGGTCACCAAGGCAGTGGACAAGGGCCAGGCAGTAGATGTCATTTACCTGGACTTTAGTAAGGCCTTCGATTCAGTGCCACACAGGAGGCTGATAGCAAAACTGAGGGGGCTTGGGGTAGGGGAGAAATTAGCAAGATGGGTTGAAAACTAGTTGAGAGGCAGGACACAGAGGGTTGTGGTGGCGGGGGAAGCCTCCAGTAGAAAGGAGGTCACCAGCGGAGTTCCACAGGGGTCGGTGTTGCACCCAGCCCAGTACTGTTTAATATATATATTTATAAGTGACATTGGGGAGGGCATTCAGGGCAAAATGTGTCTATTCACTGATCACATTAAGCTCTGTGGGAGGGTGGATACCCACAGGAGGTGATACAGGAGTTAAGGGAGGACCTAGCCAGACTGGAGAGATGGTCAGGGATATGGCAGCTAGGATTCAATGCCAAAAAGTGCAAAGTGATGCCATCGGGCCAAAAAACTCAAGAGCAGAGTACTACATAGGAAAAGTTCAAGTAGCGGAGTCTCAAGAGGAAAAGGACCTGGGGTAGTAATTACTAGTGATCTGAGCAGTCCACTCAATGCAGAAAGGCAGTGGCAAATGCCAACAGGATGCTGGGGTGCATTGCAAGGGGTTTCAGTAGTCAGCACAGCAAGGTTTATTTATTTATTTAAGATTAGGATTTTTGAGCTGGGGGGGGGGCTCTTTTATAAAGGTTCCAAGTCAGTTTAACACAGGACAATACATATGGTGTGGTACCTGAGGACTGGAGGAGGGCAGATGTGATTCCCCTTCACAAAAGTGGGAGCAAGACAGAGGCAGGAAACTACAGACCTGTCAGTTTGACCTCAGTGGTAGGGAAAATGATGGAATCACTTCTGAAGGAAAGAATTGTTGAGTACCTTGAGGCCAGTGGGGCACAGGACCCAAGGCAGCATGGATTCACAGCGGGAAGGTCATGTCAGACAAATCTAATTGATTTCTTTGACTGGGTGACCAAAGCAGTAGACCAGGGAGGGGCTGTGGACATGGCCTACCTAGACTTTAGCAA
Source organism: Neoceratodus forsteri (assembly GCA_016271365.2). NCBI lineage: Eukaryota > Metazoa > Chordata > Ceratodontiformes > Ceratodontidae > Neoceratodus > Neoceratodus forsteri. The sequence goes on from CM057449.1 coordinate 1,310,081,898, forward strand.
GGTATTTGACACAGTCCAGCAAAAAAGACTAATAAACAAATTAGCCGGCCTGGGAGTGGGTCCCAGGGTGGTAGCCTGGGTAAAACACTGGTTGGACAACAGGACACAGTGAGTAATAGTAAATGGAGTCCACAGTGAAGAAAGGAGGGTTACTAGTGGGGTACCACAGGGTTCAGTACTGGGGCCGGTCCTTTTTAATGTCTTTATAAGTGACATTGCAGAGGGACTGGAAGGGAAAGTATGTCTCTTTGCAGATGACACAAAGATCTGCAACAGGGTTGATACACAAGGTGGGGTGGAAAGGATGAAAAGGGACTTGGCAAGGTTGGAGGAATGGTCAAATGTATGGCAGCTTAGATTCAATGCAAAGAAGTGCAAAGTAATGCACCTGGGAAGCAAAAACCCAGGGGAAGAGTACACAATGGGGGTTGAGATACTGACAACGACAAAAATGGAAAGAGACCTGGGGTAGTCATATCAGATGACCTAAAGGTGGGCCAGCAATGTGAGAAGGCAGTAAGGAGTGCTGGGGGGATACTGGTATGCATAGGGAGAGGCATGACCAGTAGAAAACAGGACGTTGTTGGCCCTCTGTACGACAGTTGGTAAGACCACATCTGGAGTACTGTGTACAGTTCTGGAGACCCCATCTCCGCAAAGACATAGACAGGGTGGAGGCTGTCCAGAGGAGGACACCAAAATGATGCAGGGTCTGCATCAGAAGACATATGAAGAAAGACTAAAGGAACTTAAGATGTATAACCTCGAGGAAAGGAGGGAGAGGGGGAACATGACAGAAACTTTCAAATACCTCAAGGGAATCAACAAAGTCCAAGAGGGTAGCATCTTTCAGAAAAAGAGATGTGCAAGAACAAGGGGGCACAATTTGAAGATAGAGGGTGGACAGCTCAGAGGTAATGTGAGGAAGTATTTCTTCACAGAGAGGGTTGTGGATACATGGAACAGTCTTCCTGAGGAGGGCGTAGAGTCAAAAATAGTGGGGGAATTCAAGAATGCATGGGACAGACATAAGGCAATTCTAGTGGGGGGTAGGAGGAAGTAGGCTATTGGTTAACTAGGATCTGCAGCTTATCCGTTAGGTAGCAAAATGGGCAGACTAGGTGGGCCAAGCGGTCCTTATCTGCCATCACATTCTATTTTTCTATGTTTCAGGCAAGTTCACACAGACAACAAGACAGCAATAAACAGAGATCCAGATCATTGTCAGTTACAAAGTGCAAGAAACATACAACAGCATGACAATAGGCGCGGTACAAATCTTGTTAGGTGCAGTACATAGCTTAATTAAGAACACTTGAAATACATACGTGCAAGGTACTGTAGATAGCAATAAGATATTGTGGTATAGTGTGTGGTATAATGCTTGTTTAGGTTCTCGTGTGTTAAATAGGTGCTAGTTAAATAAAACAACAGCATAGTAGTTGTAGCTGTGAAACTCATACAGTAGTAAGAGCAGTGCATTCCATATAGATGCGGACCAGGTGGTGTACATTCCATTACTAGGTGAGTTGACTTAGGAGTAGCAGAAGGAGAGATTTATCAGGGGTGCTAGTGGCTGACTCAGTAAATGAGGGTGGTAGCAGCTGAAGATGGCTTTGTCAGAAGTAAGGGTAGCTGATGTGACAGCGATGAGCCAGGTGGTAGACAGGGGAGGTGGGGATCTAGATGCAAGCTTGGGGGGGGTCATCTGTGTGGTTGAGCAGGAGCCAACAGTGGCTAGATGGAGCAATCACTGTTATTTGCTTGGGATAGGAGACTATGGAGCTCTCTTTTAAAGGAGCCCAGCTTTTCTGTGTCGATGAGGGGTGCAGGGAGGCCATTTAGCCACTGAGATCCTTGGCAGGATAGGGATCTTTTGGCAAAAGTGGTGCACTTAAACAGGACCTGGAGTGTACCCTTGGCTGCGCTTCTCATTGTTCTTGAGGATCGGGCACGTTGGAAGATGCTTGCCATGGATTTGGGGGTGAATCTTAGGAGGCCTTTTTTACCTAGCAGGCAAGCCTGGTATCTAGCCCTAAGATGAAGTGGGAGCCACCCACTATCAGTCTAGAGTCTGCATCTGTATGTCAGGTAGTCCGCACCAAGGATCAGCCTGCAGACTTTGTTTAAGAGCACTTTTATCCCCTTCAGGGCAGTGTCAGTGCCAGCGCAGTAGATTATTAGCCCATAATCATTACCAATTGCAGGGTCTCAGGGGACATTGCATGCCTGTGTCTGTAAAGGATTCCAAGCATTATATTTGCAGTTTTAGTGACGTGGTCTATGTGTGAACTGAATGACAGGGTGCCATCCAGGTGTATTCCTAAGTATTTGAATGGGCTAACTTGTTCCAGTGTTTCTCCTTTTTGGCTGAGAATGATCAAGGGGCCAATTTTTTTCTTGGTCTGAGTCACTGTAAATGGCATGTCTTTAGTCTTTTTGTAGTTAGGTAGAAGTCTGTTTTGTAGGAACCACTTTTCAAGTTTTTGAAAGCTGTCCTGTAGTGCCATGATTATTTGGGCCAGTTGCTTTCCTGGAAATTTTGTCATTGTATAGGTCACTGGTAAGGCTTCACTTGGAGTATGGAGTGAGATACTGGCATCCTTACCTAAAAAAGGACATGCAATTCCTGGAAGGGGTTCAGAGGAGGGTGACTAAAATGATCAGGGGACAGCAAGAAAGGTCATACGAAGAGAGGCTAGGAGCCTTAAGCATGTACTCTTTGGAGGAGCGGAGGCAAAGGGGGACATGATAGAGACCTTCAAGTACTTGAAGGGAGTAAACAAAGTTGAGTGTGGGGGTCTCTTCGGCAAGAGAGAAAACTCCTCCACCAGAGGACACAGCTTAAAACTGGTGGGGGGAAGATACAGAGGGGATGTGAGGAAGCACTTCTTGATGGAAAGGGTGGTGGCAGCATGGAATGAGGTGCCAGAGGAGATGATGGCAGCTAGGATATTGGATCTTTCAAAAAATCCTAGGACAAACACAGAGTGAGATTTTGGGACCAAGGATGCAGAAGGGGAAGTGGGATGGGAGAAGGGGAAGGGGGCCAGGGACACTGGTATAAGGGTAAAACCAGAATCCTGCAACAAACCGAGCAGACGTGATCCCTTATGAAAATGGAATATATTGCAATATATTGAAAAATATGCGCTAATGTATGTCAATACACAGAGAAATACATTGTCCCAATGTAATATATTATATTACATATTATGAAATATATTTTTAAATATACTGACATAGTATATTTCTAACTCATAGTATGCAAACATATGTATCATTATATTAAGAAATACATTGACTCAATGAATTATAATACACAGTGTATTTTAGCATAAACTGAAACTGTATATTTGTAATTAAAGAAATTGTAAATGATTGAATGTATTTTAAATATATTGAAAGAATATATTTTATTAAAAAAATGAAATATATTTCAATACACTGGAAATTATGTTGAGTGTGTCAATGCACCGAATTGATGAAATACATGAAACAATATATTTCAGAAATATGTAATCACAATGTATTTCTGCATCATGCATTGCTTGAGATCATGTCAATCTATTTAGTATCATATTGCCTGAAATATATTAGTATATTTCAAAATATACACTGTATTCCTTGTATATGTTACATACATTTTTCATATGTTACACATATTTCATACATTGCATATATTTATATACATGTTACATATAGTTTTTATGTTACATTTATTTTTTGTAAATGCTTAGTCTCATCCCATGTGTATATTTGCATAACTAATTTACATATTGCAAAAACATAGTTTATCAGCCAAAATCATGATACGTTCTAGTTTTACAATAATTTTGAATTTACAACATTAGCTTACAGCTTGAAAGGAAAGGTACAAGTTACAAAGCAAGTGCATGTAGGATCTCACCCTGACCTAAAAGTGAAACAAAATGGGGTGATAAATACTGATATGAGCCTTCGTAAAGCATGAGCTGGTGAGGTAAGTCTAATGTGTAAGTATAAAGATGTAAAATGTCTGTTTGCGTTAAAGCTGCACTGTAAAACAATAATTTCAATGTAGTTATCTTCATGGCTACCAACAAAATAAACTCCAGTTGTACATGTAAAGTTACAGTAACTCATAAATACTTCCTGTTTTTTTTTTTTTTTTTGGTTTGGTTAAGTAAATAGTTACATTACTATCTATCACGAATGTATATTACATATCTTTGTAAATATAGGAAACATTTGAAATGTAAAAAAATACAGTTATACATATACTGGCAATATTATATATTTACCATCCTTATTTCAATATATTTGGAATTTGATCAATATACAGTATTTTGCAATATTTTGTTGTTCTTTTTTTGTTCTGTGAGGCGCCCAGGGCCCCTGGGAATGGGCGCCATACAAATAAAGTTGCCTTGCCTTGCCATATACATAGTATACTAAAGTGACAATAATGTGTATTTTTAGAGTACATTGCAATATAGTTACAAATTTTAAAATATATAGAAATATATTGATTTTTCAATACATTACAATATATTATAAAGCAAGTAGATTGGAATATATTTCACCATTTGTAAATATATCGTTAATAATATATTTTAAAATATATTTCATTTTCGTAAGGGATAGACCATGTGGTCTCCTTCTGCTGGCTACGTTCTTATGTTCTTAAGATGTTAATACATCCATTAGGGTTGAAGCTCAAAGTGTACAAGATAGGAAAAGGAAAAATTAGAGTAAAAGGTCCCTGGAACCTCAGTGAATCAGTTGTGTGGTGCTCCTCGGGGTATGACCGATCATGTCACACAGTGCTGACGTCACATTAACCTAATATTGGCACTGTCTTGTCAGACAAAGTAAATGACACAGCAATGCTTACAAAGAGGGTGGAGGCCAGGAAGGAGTGGGGTGACATGACAGAGATGTACAAATTCCTGAGGGGAATTAACAGAGCAAACAGTGAGGAGCTGGTCACCAGGCGCAGTACTGCAGTCATGAGAAGTCACAAATGGAGGTTAGTCAGGGGTATCTTCAGGAGGGGCATAGGAAGTTCTCCTTCACCAAGAGGGTGGTGGAGCCATAGATCAAATTACCTGCAGAAGTGGTGGGGGCAGGGACTATAAGCGGTTCAAAAATGTCTGGGACAGGTGTAGAGAGCTGATATTCCAAGAGTAGGAACTAGGGAGATGGGGATGAGAGGTTAGAGGGAGAGTGGGAGTGTTCAGGGTAGGCATCATGTCTAGAAATGCTTTTAAGATGATAGTTCAGGGGGGTAGGTAGGAAACATACGTTTTGCATACTGGATGGGTCCTTGGTCTTTGCCAGCAATGCCGTTCTATGTAACTGCATCTTGCGTGCTGCTCCGCTCTCCAGTATGGCACTAGAGTTGTTTTCATATGCTCAATAGCAGAGATTGCCTGTAAGATATGGCTAGCAGACTTGGGTAAAGTTGCTGGATTTCAGCTGTTAAAACCACTTCTAATGTGCGGGATTCAGGATATTCTATTGTCATTGCCACATTTCTTTTCTCAGATTTTACATTATTCCCAGGATATGAAGCCTTGTAACCTTGAAAGCAAAAATGGCAGTTAAGACGCACTGATATAAACTGGATGTAATGTAGCTCACAGATTTCTCTGCAATTTCTAGTGCACATGGTGAAGCCAGATGACATCAGTAATGTGCCCCACCTCCCCACAGTGGAGTAAAAAAAATAGCTCTCTGAAGAAGTTGAGTCCCTTCGAAAACATGAGGAAGAGTCCATAACAGTAAATACATTGCTTTGCATTACAATGGCCAAAGCACGTGTATCAGGTTCCACAACTATAAGGGTTGGGTTGAGGAATGCGAGCCTCATGAGCTCCATTGTGATGGAAGGCAATACTCACATACTACCTTTCCAAGGCCTTCTCATTCAGACACTTTCTATTTCTGGGAAGGCGTGGGCATTAAGTCTGTTTATCCATGAACTTTCTGGATCTCCTTCATTACGTAGAAGCCTAGAAACTTTGCAGGTAGACGAAGACTTGGAGTTCATCAAGTCAGTACTGTACTACCTATACCCACTGCAGTGTATTGCCTAGTGTCATTTGTTTGAACTCCCAGATGTGAACTCTGACCCACTTGTAAAGTTGTCCTCTTCCCCTGCTCCCTGAGCCCACATTCACTATGTCCTTGTACCTGTCCCATCCCATCTTAAGCCCTTGGACTGATTTGGATCTTACTAGCTCCCTCAGCAGTCTATTCCACTTGCCCACCACCCTCTCTGTGAAGTAATACTGCCTTACATCCAGTTTAAATGTTTTCCCTGCTAGTTTACACTTCTATCCCGATGCCCGACCCATTGCTACGTCTAAGCAGAGCTGACAAATCACCTCTGTTTACCCCATGGGTGTAGTTGTAGGTCTCGGTCATATCACCCCTCTCCCATCTTGCCTCAAGTGTGTTCATGTTGTGGCTAAATAACCACTCCTTGTACTACTTTCCCTGCATACCCCACACCATTTTAGTGGCCCTTCTCTGGATGGTAAGTGGTCACAGTACTTCCAGAGGTGAGGGCTCCAAAACTGTGCACTTTTCTCATGGTAGGTATGACCTCACCAGGGATCGGTACAGTGGTAGGATCCCATCCTGCCGCATACTGGTGATGCCTCTACCTATACACTCCAGCATGCAGTTGGCCTTCGTATCATCCTGTTGCACTGGGCTGTTTGCTTGAGACTAATGTTAATGATGACCTTCTGGTCTCTCTCTCTTCAAAAGTCCAGTTTACTCTGACACCCCCCCCCCCATCCAATACTTCATTTTTGAGGTGAATGTTTTCAATATGCATGACCTTCCATTTCTTCACGTTGAATTTCAGCTGCATTATCCTGGACCACTTCTTCAGTTTGGTCAGGTCACTCAATTCCCTGATTCCCTCTTCTGTTTCGACCATATATATTTGTATCATCTGTGAATAAGATAATATTACTCAGGATTCCCCCTCCTACGGCACAGATGAATTAGTGAAAGAGTACCATTTTGAGGCCTAGTCTCTGTAGCACCCTACTTGTCACCTTTCCAACACCCGAGTAACTGCTGTTCACCACTACCAGTTGAGTCTTAACTACAGCAGTTCCTTATCTACTTAATTGGAAAGCAATGCCTGTGATTCAGTGGACAAGCAGCCACCATTTCCCCTTCCTGTGCTACATAAGCAGCTCCTCTGAGCCTCTGTCTCAAGCACTTTTTCTTTGCAGCCAGAAGCTCTGTCAGTCTGTTCTTTGTAGCTGCTGGGGCCTGCCCTCCCGCCTTGCTGTTTTTGGCCTCTGCTTGTTTTTGATGGACTTCTGTTTCTTTTCTCCTGTTTTTTGGTTTGTATTGCTTGCCTCCAGCTGTGTGCTCTTTGTGTTGCTTGTTCCCTGTTCTTCTGTGTTTTTTGTTCTTTTTGTTTTGCATTCTTTTTGGGGGGCTTCTGTTTCTAAACTCCTTGTATTTTTGTTAAGTTAGACCTCATGCTACTTGCTCCCATTTACTCGTATGCAACTGCGCTCATTATCTCTGTGTTCAGCTCAAGCTGCTTCCCTGCTGTTGCTCTCCATGCTATGCACCTTAACTGTTTTCACCTGGTTCAGGCTCACTCTGAACCCTAGCTCATGCAGCTCAGTCCTCTTCCTGAACTTATACCACGTACCTCACTGCTGCTGCTTTTACCGCACTGCCTAGCCAAATTGGTGCTCAGAGCATTGCCTCCCTACAGTCTATGTTCATTCAAATTGCTACCCCTATAACTCATAATTACTCAATACTGATGCTGCTCTATTACGTTTGCACACTGCTATTATACTCTGGAGGTCAGCTAAGCTACCGCTGATGCTGTAAACTAGTTTAAATATCTGCATGTGGGTCATGGCTCCTTCCCATCGCTTCTTGTTTTTTCCTATGGTGGGGGACTGGAGGTGTTGTTGAGGAGCCATGGCCCCATGTGGTGCACTAACTCATGTTCGAATCCTGTTTTCGCTACTAAAATTCTGTGAGCATTTTGTCACCTTTCATTGGCTTCCTTGCCCCCATTATTCATATCTGCTGTTCCTTTGACCTCTGTGCAGGTCTGACCATTGCTTACTTTGCTTACTGACCTACGTGCTGGCCCACTCATTGCTTACACAATTCATTTGCTCAATGCTCGCTACTACCATGTCTGACCTATGTGAGGGTCCCAGTGCTCAACGCTTCATTCAGCTCCTCCTCAATTGTTTTCTGGGGCATGCCAGTCATAACCATTCCATAGCGCAGGGCTTCCCTGCAGCTGACGGTCTCGCTTTACACCTATGAAACCCGCATCTTGAGCATGCCTGACTTGGGGCAGGGTCCTTCTCACCTGGTCTATAGCTGGGAATGTCCTCGCTCCAGTCCTGGCTTTAGCTGTTCGAGACTAGATGGTAGCTCCTGGTGTAGAATTTAAGACTAGACATGAAGGGTGGTTACGGCATTCTCCTTTGGCTCTAGTACTCTACTAACAAGGCACCTTCATGGCATTCTCCCTACGACTGCCTCTGGTACACCTGGCTTGTTTTTAGGGTGGGTAGTCCAGGTGAGTGCCTCAGCAGTCATTGCTCACCTCTTCTCACCTTGGTTGCCCCCAAAGTTGCAGAGCTCTCTCGCAACCTTCCACAGTGTTCCTGTTAGAGGGATCCTCCAAACTGGAATATTTTCTACCCCCCCTTTAATTGGGTTTCTAAATTGCAGCAGCAAAGTCATAACTAAACAAAACATCCTAAGCCTGGAAGGGAAGGTGACCTAGGCCTTGGATCCCCAGAGATTTCCTCCTCAAAGGTTTTTTTTTTTTTCTCTCATCCGTGCCTCAGGTCATAAATGTTAGTTAGTCATAGTTTGGGTTCCTTAGTTCCTTTAGGTAGGTTCTGCTGTTGGATGGAGGTGGTTGGTGTCCCTATTTGCCATTCCCTCTTTCCTTTGGAGGTCCCCTCAATCTCCAGCACAACCCATCATACTCATGCCACTTCTAATCTGAGCATCTCATTATGTTATCAAACTGTCTCGTGCCTAATCTACTACTATGCCTCACAGCTATTGATTGCTAACGTGCTTTTGTACTACTACTTTCTTTTTGGGGATGCTTCCTAAGGTACCTTTAACCAAGGGAATTATCCCGTGGCACCTCTAGGGGTAGAACCCTCTTTGAGGGTTCTTTGCCTTTGGTACCCCTACAGGGAGGTAATTCCTCTGGAATAGAGAATGCGAACAGCCAAAACCAAGTAACACAGTTGCACAATCATTACATCATACTGGCTGCATAGGCCGTTGAATTGGAAGGCTATGCCTGTGGTTCAGTGGAGAAGCAGTCAGCCACATAAGCAGTTCCTCTGAGCCTCTCTCTCAAGCAGTTTTTCCTTTGCCCCACCATCCTCCCCTCCTCCTCCCATGGCTTTGTCTCTCTCCTGGGATGCTTCCTAAGGTACCGGTAGCCAAGGGAATCGTCCTGCAGCACCTCTAGGGGTAGAACCATCTTCGAGGGTTCCTTGCCTTTGGTACCCCTAGGGGGTGGTAACTCCTCTGGAACAAAGAGTGTGAATGGCACAAACCAAATAACACAGTTGCACAATCATTACATCATACTGGCTGCATAGGCCATTGAACTAATTTGTTCCCCATTCTCAGGTTTCCCAGCTTTGTCACCAGACTTGATTATGGGACCGAGCTGAAGGCTTGTTAATGTCCAAATACAGGACATCCACAGCTTGACCTCTATCAACCACCTGGGTTACTGTGTTGAAAAAGTCAATGGGATTTATTTGGTTTGACCACCCTCTTACAAAGCTATGCTGCCTCCCATCCTGCAGTCTTTTACCCTTGAGGAATTCCACCATCTACTCTCTTTTGATGGTTCAGAGGAGTTCCACCACTACAGAGGTCAGACTGTCTGGCCTGTAGTTACATGAATCCTCCTTATCCCCTCCCTTGGATAACATGCATGTCCCTACAGTCCCTTGGAGTCACCCCTGTGGTCAGAGAACAATTAAACAGGTCCACTAGTAGCACTGCTAGAACATCCCCTTCCTTGCTGAATACCATATGGCGGAGCACCTGAGGCCAGGGCCCTGTGCCTTATTTTAATTTAGTCCCATTAGCCCATTAAGAACCTTGTCCTCTCTGACAAAGCTTACTTCCAGTTCCTGTCCGTTTGCCTCAGTGTCCCCAGCTAAAAGAACTATACACTCTAGAGTGTGCAGGGTCTGCACCAGAAGACATATGAAGAGAGACTTAAGGAAATGGAAAGAGACCTGGGGGTTATCATATCAGATGACCTTAAGGTTAGCAAGCAATGTGAGAAGGCAGTAGGGATGGCTGAGGGGATACTGGGACGTACAGGGAGAGTCATTACCAGCAGAAAACAGGAAGTTGTTATCCCTCTGTATAGACAGTTGGTGAGACCCCATCTGGAGTACTGCGTCCAGTTCTGGAGACCCCATCTCCGCAAGGACATAGACAGGATGGAGGCAGTCCAGAGGGGGGCAACTAAAATGGGGCAGGGTCTGCAAGAGAAGCCATATGAGGAGAGACTAAAGGAGCTTAAGATGTATAGTCTCGAGGAAGGGGGGGGGGACATGATAGAATCTTTCAAGTACCTCAAGGGAATCAACAAAGTCCAAGAGGGTAGCATCTTTCAGAAAAAGAGGTGTGCAAGAACAAGTGGACACAATTTGAAGATGGGGGGCGGCTCAGAGGTAATTTAAGGAAGTATTTGTTCACGGAGAGGGTTGTGGATGCATGGAACAGCCTTCCTGAGGAAGTTGTGGTGTCAAAAACAGTGGTGGAATTCAAGAATGCATGGGACAGTCATAAGGCAATTCTACTGGGTGGGGGTAGGAAAAAGTAGGCTGTTGGTTAACTAGGATCTGCAGCTTATCCATTAGGTAGGGAAATGGGCAGACTGGGTGGGCCAAATTCTATGTTTCTGCATTTCTATGAGTGGATCACCATTTTTCCATTGTGAATACTGAGGCAATGTATTCATTTAGGAGACCTGCCTTGCCAGCATCATCGGCCACCCATTCTCCTTCATTCATCAGACTCTAAATGCCCTCCTCCATTTTTCTCTTCTCCCTTATGTATCTGAAGAAGGTTTTGTCATTCTGCCTGACCTCCAGTTCAGTGCAGTTCTGAGCTCTACTGTGGTCTTAGTTCGCAGAACAGCTCTCCTTGCTTCCCTCTGACTTTCCAGTGGAAAGACCCATCTGATCAAAGCTCTGGGGCACCATGCACATGGTTTACACTGGTGATCGAGACTTTGTTATTTTGGAATTACCAATAAATAATTTTTTGTGCATCTCAACTTGGTCTCTAACGTCTTGCTGAGAGTGTTGTTTCCTGTTTCTCCTGACTTTTCAGTTAGACTGACCTATTCATCATTGACTGTTCCTTCTTGTACGCCCTGATGGCTGATCATTTCCGGCCTACATCCTCCCTAACTCCCCTGGTGAACCAAAGAAGTCTCCATTTCTTCTTGGTCTTGTCCATCATCCTCATACAGCATCTTTGACACCTCCAGAACTGCTCCCTTGCTGGCTTCCCACTTTGCCTCAGCCTCAACCACTTTGCTCATTACCATTAGCTGCTCCCCCAGTATCCTAGTCATTTTAGCAAAGTCTGCCCTTCTGAAATCTAAAACCCATGTCCTTGATTTTGTGGATAAGGGAAATCACTCCACGTTATTTCACTGGTCCCAACAGGGGCCTAACATCACCTAAGGTATCCAGGTGTAAGCAGCCCCTTGACTTACCTGGACTTTCCTGGGTCCCTTGGGTCCCTCCCAGACACACCTCTAAGGGGGCTGGCCTGGGTTCACTGGATGGCAGGATGTACAGGAGATAAACTGGCATGGTGCCACCACCTAGGGTAGGGATAGGGGGCACCTGTTGGATAAAGAGCAGGGTACCATCCCACATGAAAATAAAATAGCTTCCCCTACTGCCACTTCCCCACACAACACCCCCACTTGGCAGTAATTCACAATGACAAAATATAACCAGTAACAATATTTAAGGGAGGGGGAAAATGGGAAGGAATGCATAACACAATGAATGCAACAGCAACTGTAACCCACTTTCTCCCACACTTCCCACCTGCAGGCGCATGAGTAGTCACAGTTCAATACGGTGCATACCTCACCAGGATGATGCTTCTGAAAGCTGGGATGTGAAGTTGCAAACAGTTTATTGGCAGAAACACGTTCATCGGGGCATAATAACTTTAAACAGTATAAACAATGGGAATTTCAGGTCTGGGCTTAGCTTGTCTGCACAGTTCTGCTCAGGACCTAACCCGCTAGATCCTAACTAGTTTGCTAGTTAAAAAAAGACTCCCTAGAGCCACAGCTCAGGGGTACTTACAGTTTGATAAGGGGATTTAGACAGCTGGTTTTAGTTGGCTGTGTTTTTGGACGGTACCGTGGAAGTGTCAAAGATGGTGGTGCACCACAACAGCAGGGCTGGCTGATAACTTGAAGAAGGGGGTGGAAAACACAGGGCTTCACCTGCCTGGCCTTTCAAATCTTTGCATCTGAGGTCTCTGTGGACAGTGTTCACCAGGCAGTCCTGTTGTTATCTTCCTCTCGAGTCCTCTACTCCGATGGGTCTAGGGACAGGGCAGGCTCGGCCCCCTAGACTTCTCTGCACAGCTCACAACTTCTGAACAGACACACTTTCAGCTGGCTATTTGTCTCAGTCTCTCACCCAGCATACGCACTTACTCTGGCTGGCAGCAATAGTGCAGACTCTGAATCTTGAACCCCTCTGAGGGGGGACACAGGGTATTCAGGCATCACTTTTTGCTGCAGAACTATTTCTTCTTTTTTTTTCATCTTCTATTTATCTCCTGGTTCTCCCCCTGGTAGCCCCCTTCTGACCAACCCCCCACTCCAGCCCCATCACCCAGCACCTCCGGGACTTAACCTTAACTGTTGCCCTCTGCCACAGGACATGTGGTTTTCCCCGGCTACCGGTGTGGGGCCTGCAGGGGGTCGGTCATTCATCCTGCCACCTAAGGTATTTTTTCCGCAATTTTTATGTTTGCTTGCACGCATGTGCAAGAAACATAGTGCCACGATACAAGTTTTCGTAGGTGTGCCTTCCCCACTTCCAGTGTCCTGCTCCCTTTTGCAGGCATGGCTGCACCATGCCAATGAATGTCCGAACTGTCTATGACAGCCGCTCAGATGCAGTGGCATACAATTCTAAGGAAATATCGCCATGAGGCAATTTGCATACCCGTCAGCGTATGCAAATTATATCAACACTACATCTGAACTGTCATAGACAGTTCGCCCCCCCCCTAAACACATGTCGCACACTGGGGCCCACCCCAAGCGTGCTCATGGCAGCTCCCTGCCTCCATACACCCCGTGCGGCGGCAGGGTGCCCAGTCCCTGTCGGCTCTGCTGCCCCAACATACTTCCAAGTGCCACGCTGGGGCCCACCCCAGAGTGGCAAATGTCTGTCTGCTGCTCCCCAAAGACACTTCCAGGTGCCATGCTGGGGCCCACCCCAAGCGTGGCGGGCGATCCATATGGCAGCGGGTGCCCAATCCCCGTGGCTCCACTGTCCCCACCCCACAGCAAAAAACACGGCTTTAAGTTGCCACGTCCACCCCAGCGTGGCAAACGTTCATATGGCTGACGGGGGTGCCCAATCCCCCGTCGGCTCCACTGCCCCCCCAAAAAATAACCTTCCAGCTGCCACACTGGGAGCCCTCCCCAGCATGGCAAAAGTCCTGCGTCGTCTTCTTCAAAGAACAAAAAACACCTATAAACAAAAAAACAGTCCCTCGACTATCTTGCCCCCCCTCCCCCAACCTGCGCCCACCCTCTGCGCACCCACACCCCCACCCCATATTTATCTCTGGAGCCCAGCTCGATGATCTTTGGTGGACCGGGAACACGTCTGCACTCTTCAAAGCTGACCGCAAACTGAAGAAATGCCGGTAAGCTGAATAATGCCATAAATGCTTTTTTTCAACTTTGGTGCATATCTCAGCTATTTTTTGGAATTTTTTTACCAAATTTTCAACATGGGGTTTTTAGGGCCCCACCTCATGAACTCAATCACTGTCATTTTGTTATTCGGTCCCAAAGCGTGATTTCCACGGTCACTGTGCGGAACCACCTTTGGGGACCGAGGTAACAAAACGACAGTGTCACAGTTCATGGTGAAGCCCAAACTCTATGTTGAAAATTGGTGAAGAAATCCCAAAATGACTATTTTACAGCGTGCGTTGCGCAGTTCCTATGCACGCTCGTAACTTCACGAATTGTTACTATTTTCACTCCAGATTTTCAACATTGCCATTTTACCACACCTCCTTATGAGCAGTACAGCTGTCATTTTTCACATCTCTGCCAAAATGTGTTTTCACGCATGTAGCGCACAGTGGTGCAGTCGGTGTGCGAAATCAATGTTCGGGACAGATTAAGAAAAATCACAGTGACACTGTTCATGAGCAGAGGTCTTAAAATGGCTATGTTGAAAATTTGGTGACAAACGTCCATAAAATGACTGTGTTACGAGCATGCATTGCGCAGTTTCCACACACCCTCGTAAGTTCACGAATCTGTAATATTTTGAGTCCAGATTTTCAACACTGCCATTTTTCCACACCTCCTTATGAATAATACAGCTGTCATTTTTCACACCCTGTCCAAAATGTGTTTCACACTCCCAGCGAGAAATGCGTGGTCACTGTGGAAATCAGTGTTCAGGACAGATTAAGAAAATCACAGTGACACTGTTCATGAGTGGAGGTCCCAAAATGCCTGTGTTGACAATCTGCTTTAAAAAATCCCAAAACTAATTACATTACGGGTGTGCGTTGCGCAGTTTCTACACACGCTTGTGACTTCACCAGTTTTTTTATATTTTCACTCCAGATTTTCAACATTGCCATTTTTTACACCTCCCCATGAACAGTACAGCTGTCATTTTACACATCCTGTTTGAAATGTGTTTTCGCACCAGTGGTGCCAAATGGCTTAGTCGCTGTACAAAATCAGTTTTCCGCAACTAACTGATATTGCCGCTATTCATGAGGTGGGGGTCACAAAAAACCCATGTTTAAAATTTGGAGTGACAATACCAATGAACACCTGGGGCATTAGGGTTTCCGACCATAATGCCCCACCCTGTAGAGACTGACAGGCATCAGGGGTGTGACTTGGGATTATCGCCTGTAATACTCCTGCCATTCCACCCCACCCACACCCTGCAGCCAGTGACAGGCATTGAGGTGTGCCTTGGAATCTTTAGCCCCAAAGTTCACCCCATTCTCCTATATTGCACCCATCTCATCATATTTCCTTTTGGAATGGGGTGAACATGAGGCCCAAAGACCCCAAGGCACACCGTGACACTTCTCGGTGTCTGCAGGGCAGGGTGTGGTGAAATGGCGTGGCCGTTATGCTTGACGACCCAAAGGCACACCCCAATGCCTGTCAGTTTCTGCAGGGTGGTGGTGGGGTTGGCTTCAGTTCAGTACTTCACTGCCATTCCTATTATGCATCTCTCTAACTCTTGCACTACCAATACCAATGCCAGCAAGCAAACAATTGGCATCGACAAATGCTTTTTTCCCCTGGGCCCATGTATGTGCAATGGGTGCAGTGTCTGAGCTTTGTTTCCATAGAGACGTCCATGGCACCCTGCACATGGGTTCCCTTCCCTGCGTTGTGATGGACATGTGCTGCCACCCAGCCATCACTGGGTGGCAGGCAAGCAGCACACTACTCTAACCCTCCACCCCGAGGAAGGAGCACTGTCTTGGGATGCTCAATCTTTCCTCTTCCCTTCGGCCCCCAAGCAACACGGTTCCATTCCCGACCCCGGGTTGCTGACATGGCAGGAGTTAAGGTGCCCAGCGCCTCAGCCCTCCATGCCACTAGGTCGGCTCAAAACTATTGATTCTAATGCTGCACAACTTACATTCTCTGTGTTCACACTGCAGCTCTCTGGCTGAAGTCTCTGGCTACTTGTTCTGTACAGCAAACTCCAAAACCTCTCTCTTTTGTCTGGCTGCAAAACTCAAAAGTCTCTTTCTCTCTGTAGCAACTGCTCGTCAGGTGCTCCACCTCTGATTTATCTGTGGGGCCGAGCAGGCTGTTGGGCTCTGGGTGCAAGTCTTGGGCTGAATAGCTCACAGCAGTCTCTCCTGCACTCCCTCCTCTCTCTCAGGAGCCTCTGAATCTCCTTTTTGGTGGGTTGCAGGGTGTATTTACATAGAAACACTGAAATTGTCAGCAGATAAGGACCACTTGGCCCATTCCCATCTTGAGTGACTCTGTGAACAAGGCTGCCAAAGGCACTGCTAGTTCCCTTCGCAGCTCCTTTAATATCATCGTATGAATACCATCTGGCCCCATAGCTTTGTCCACCTTCAGTTTCGTGAGCTCCTCCAGAACTGTCTCCGCTGTGAATGGACTGGTGTTCACCTCTCCCCCTTTGCATCTGCTACCCAGCTGTGGTCCCTGACCCTCCCCCTCGTTCGTGAATACTGAACAGAAGTATTTATTCAGTATTTCTGCCTTCTCCAGGTCTCCTTCCTTACACTCTCCTGCATCCCCTTTGAGCCTTACTATCCCTCCTCTGGTTTTTTTTCTGTTACTGCTGTACCTATACAATGTCTTGTCCCCTTTCTTCACCATCTGTGCTAATCCTTCCTCAGTCTGACTTTGCTCTCCTAACAGCCTTCCCCGCTTTCTTTAGACACTCAAGGTACACCTCCCTGTCTTCCATCCTTTGGGTCCCCTTACACTACTTCTTAAAACTAACCCTTTTAGCCCTTACTTTGTCGGCTACCGCTTTTCAGAACCATAGTGACTTCCTCCTTCTCTTCCCTTTGGACACCAACCTGATGCATTGGTTCGTCACTTCTACCATGGCGCCCATTAGTTGCCCCTATTGCTCCTCCACCCACCTCTTACCTCCCCTTCTCCAGGGCTACTCTGATACATCTACCCATTTCAGTGAAGTCTGCCCTCCTGAACTCTAATACCTTTGCCTTAGTGTGACTAGTGTAACCCCCCTCTGGGGATTACCTGTCGTATTCCCCGATTCTCCCCATGTCTCCTGTTTTCTCCCATTTTCCTTCCCCCCAGTGTTGCTTTCTGCCTCTGCGGGACATAAATCTTCGATCGCGAGTTGCCGGCATTCTAAATTTGGTTGGCACTCGCATATGCGCTCATAGTGCTTTGATGTTGTCGACCGCGTTGCTGTCGGCAAAATGGGGAGTTGATCCGTGGTCCTGGTGTCCCTCCTGGTATTCTTGGGGACCAGAGACTAGAAGGGGGTCGGGCAGAACCTCATGACTGCACTGTTAGAGGAGATTGAACAGCGGGGGGCCGCTCGGGGGCTCAGGAACATTAATGAGTGGTCCCATGAATAAAGATGAGTGCTGCCTGCTGCTTAGGGGCAAGGTGTTACGGCGGCAGAAACAACAAAACTGCTGGGAGCCCTCAGATGAGAGTGGGCTTATTTAACAGGGGTACTTGGGACCATAATTCGTGGGATATTAGTGCAATGAGAGGTTTGTGTTGGGCTGCCCCAGAGGTTAAAAGGGGAGAGACTGCATTGAACTGCATAGGACTCCCTGTAAACAAATGGGAGTGGATATTTTGGTGACATTTAACCCCTCTGTTGCAGCCAATCATCGATCTAGGTGCCCAAACTGGACACCAAGGGACTCCTGGGAAAAGGAGGGGACTAATTCCGGTGCCTAGATCATTCATGCCCCAATAAATGAGCAGGGAATATTGATCACTATGGATATTGCTTATTGAAAGGCTTCACCAGCCAATCGGAGCATTGGGATTTCGGCTGATACAGTGAGGACTTACTGGAATTTCTTCATGCTTGGCTCTGTACTGGTCAAGACTGTGTTGTAAAACATGCTGTGGACTTCAGGGGCTTTCCCATGCCCTAATCCGAAGTGTGGGGTAGCTGAAGGATTCCCCAGGTGCTTGAAGCAGGACTGGATTGTGAAGGGGAAAAAGAGAGAAAGAGAGACTGAATTGAGAACCTGTTTTTCCAGGTACTAAGAATTTGCTGAATGAGTGTTGGTAGAAACTAAAAGTGGCAGATACCCTGCACTGGGAAATTGAGCTAACCGAAAAGACTGAGCAGATCATTTGAGTATTTACATTTGCTGCCGAGAGGTCACTTGCTTGTGTGGACTGCAACTATGTTTTCTTGAAAGAGGCAGAACGTCTCAGGTCGTGGAGTGCTAGCCAGAAATTGTGTGTGTCCTGAGTGGACTTGTTAAAGTGGCTGAGAAGGCTGATGAACGATGTTCGCCCGGATAAATAAAGATTTGATTGATTGACTGAT
The DNA here is from genome assembly GCA_016271365.2 of Neoceratodus forsteri. Classification (NCBI taxonomy): domain Eukaryota; kingdom Metazoa; phylum Chordata; order Ceratodontiformes; family Ceratodontidae; genus Neoceratodus; species Neoceratodus forsteri. The sequence continues at coordinate 1,310,100,266 of CM057449.1, forward strand.
TGATTGATTGATTGCTTGAGATTGACGGACTTGCTGCAGCCGAGTACAAGAGTTGGACACTGCTAAGCTGAAAGTGTGGGCTGGTGTGCAGGGGGACTGTTGTTGCTGAATCCCCCCGTTGAATTGCACCAGCACTGATTGAATCGGAGGCTAGCACCTGCTAAAATCGGCGCTGGACTTCAGTGGAGTGACTGCCTGTAACTTTACTTGATGAGAGCTCAGTGCAGGGACTGCAGGAGAACCCCACCATTTGGGAGTCCTCACCCAGATTCGGGGGATTGCTAACCCCTCCCAAGTGGGACTCAGTCTCAGGAGGTCACGGGTCTTGCACCCGAGTGTTAGGGTGCTCTGATCAGGGAGCTTGGCTGTGAAGCCACTCCCAGGTCTGGGCCTTCTGGGGCTGGTGTTGTCCTGCCACATTTCTCTGCACTGGGCCAGAAGCAACTGAAGGTGACAAGTGGCCAGAACTGCAATCAAGGTGACCAGCTGAAAGATCCTCGAGCAAGTTCCGTCTGGGCGGAGGGATCCTGGCTGGCATGCTTCTGTGTCATTGCACTAAGATTCAAGGAGCTGCATTTCTTTTGGCACAGAGGTCAGCTAATTGTGAGTACCCAGGACCTGGTTCCTCGGTAGGGTCATGGGGGAATTGTATTTGTTCTATTTAAAGTTCAGGCTTCATCATTTCAGAGTCCCAACAGTCGGCCATCCCGTGGCACCAAACAGGCCTGCAACTAGTGGGTACCCCTAGGGACAATTTAGGGGGCACTGGTACCAGTTGGGGAGGGTCAGCCTGTGGGCCCATATGTTCACCTTGCATATTATTCTAACCCTTTCTTTTGCTTTCACAGCTACCAGGTATCCTGGTATCCATTTCCTTATCCCTACCCCCAAATAGAGCAGTGAATTTGTTGTTTGAATCTACTGTGGTGGTGAACTTTATTGCACGTGCTCATTATTGAATTGTATGGTTTATGGTGGGACAAGGTACTGGGGAACACAGTGTGCAGAGTGGTTGGTAGGGGAGGTGGGTAGGCACAGCATCCCAGGGGGTTGTGCTAAGTGGATATCTGGCCCACTGATACTTTACTCTGGGTGGAGGCACTGCACTATTTTCACTTTTTCTGGGAACAAACCCCCAATACTTACCGTAGCAGGACCCAGGACCATTGCCGGGTATCAGAGACAGTCGGCAAGGGGGGGGGGGTAGCCCACTGGCTTACGGCGCCAGGGCTACTCTAGTTTGTGTCTCTGTCTCCATGCTAACCACACTATGTGGTGGTTGCTGGATCCCAGCTGACCTTCCACCTGGACGTCTGTGACTCTGTACCCATTAGTCAGTATGAGGTCCAGAATTGCCCTTTACCTGGTGGGATCCCTCACTAGCTGTCTGAGGCTTGTCCCTTGTAGGGAATCCAAAATGTCACGGCTCCTGGATGAAGCAGCAACTGGGATCATCCAATCCACATCTGGGATATTGAAATCAGCCAGCAGTAATACTTCACCCTTTGTTGCCATCTCATGAATTTGATCTACTAGATCCCTATCCCCGATCTCCCCCTGTGCTGGAGATCTGTAGATCACCCCTGTGCAGATTGCTGTGCCATTGCCTGGCTCAAGGATGACACACAGTGCCTCGGCTTCCTCCATTTACCCTGCACCTCCATTGCTTTTATGCCTTCTCTTATGTACAGGGCCATTCCCCCCCCCCCTTTTTTTACTCCCGCTATCTCTCCTTAATAGAGCATACCCTGAAACATTTGTGTCCCAGTCATGATTAGTGGTGTACCAGGTCTCAGTTATTAACGTTATGTCCAGGTCTGCCACTACTATCAAGGCCTCCAGGTCGGGGATTTTATTTTCCAGACTGCAAGCATTTGTAACCATGGTCTTGCAGGTTTTACTGCCCCCCCCCCACTCTGTTGTTTGTTCTCCTGCTTCTTTCCCCAACCCCATTCTCATTTCTATGTTGCATTCCTACCATTGCCTTTCCCTTTGTAATTGGTATGGGTGTCCTTATCTGCAACCTACATTCCTGTTCCTCATTTCTGGCTATGTTCATATTTGTGTCCTCTTTACTGTCTGCTTTAACTGGTTTAGTTTTTGCTCAGCCCTCTTCTGACTGGCTGCATGCCTCCCAGGCTTTTTGGTGCTCTCTGACCCTTCTACTTAGCTGCCCCCCTGCTGCACTGCTGCAGAGTACCATGGGAGCTGCCATATCTGTTTATGTACAGTCCCACCAATGCAGTCCCTTATTATTTTATTATTATTCCCCAAGGGCAGAAAACCATTCCCCCCCTAAGCCCGGATGCTTTCCGATTGTGATCCCCGGCTCTGTTGCCTGCCCTGGAGCTGGGGATATATTTCTATAGTGGCCGCAGCCGAAAACCCCTTTGGAGACAAGGCTCCTTTACATTATTTCCTTTCAGCAGCCGCACATGCGCAGAAGGGTGCAGGCTGCCAAATTTGCTTACATTTTTTGGTCTGGGACTTTCGCTGCTCCCCGGGACAGAACCAATGCCTCCCCAAGTGCCTGAAGGCACAGTAACAGCATGGGACCTCAGCTTCTGTCTCCAAATGGGCTGAGGAATGAGAATTTGGTGGCTGTCATAGGTGCGAAGTCACTTGGGTGCCAGGCCCGAAACTCACCTGGGACCACTGATGGTGACACCATGGGGCAGCTTCAGGGCCATATCCCTACAGGTAAGCCCCAATTGGGGTGGGGTTACACATGTTTCTGAACACACGGTCCAGGATGGCTCCCTGTCTGTAGGAGTATGCATCAGGAAGCAGTCCCGGAATGTGTTCACAAATGCCTATGGCTTCTCCTAGCCAGTGAAATGGTCCGATCCACATAAGACATATTTTAAGATGGCAGTGCCTATGATAGGGCATATTTATTTATTTACTAAATGCCCCTAGTCTGTAACTTCCAGCACTCTCAGTGGTGTCACTGGCCCCAGAAAAAGGCCTGGCCCCTCTGTCTCCCCATGTGACCAGGAGAAACAAAGTTCAGGTGGGATTGGCTGTCACAGTGGTCTAGCAGGTGACCCAAATCACTCAGGAACCAGAGCTAAGTATGTTCCCCATCAGGGGGGTTACACAGACTATGACACCCACATTTTGTGAAAACAGCTTGAAAGATTAAGTGCAGGAGTTCATCACAGAATGTAGAAGGAAGCCCATGGATAGGGTTGCCATGAAGCAGATGAGGTTTGGTGCCAGGCTGGCATGATGGACTTTGTGTCTGAACAGATGAAGGAGATCTGAAGCACTGTGTGATGTGGCTGTCCTCTGCAGAGATGCCGCAGAGTGTGACCAGCAGAGACATTTTATCTGTTGAGGAGATGAGATAGAGATTGCTCCCTTGGGTGGGAGAGTTGTCCCTGGATCCCCAACAGTTTAATAGTGTGCATGTTTATCCGTGGTAACATTGGATAAGGCAACAGACCACTGGAATGCATCCACTGCAGTTCCAAGAGTGGAGAGACCAGCCAGGGCCATGAGGATGGTTGAACCTGTGGCTTTTGAGAATGAGCCTGTAGACCTCTCTGGGGTGCAGTGTTTACCGGGCAAGGGGAGGGCCTTAGCCACGGTTGAACTCATTGAGTCTCTCACACCTGGGGTGCTTGACACTGAGCCTGCTGAGACACTCATGAATGACCAGGGGGGTTAGCTTTCTGGGTGTGAGCACTCCTATGAGAACAGAGCTCCAGAGGCAGATGTGAAAAATGAAAGGTTTTTCCTTCAGCTTTGCAAGTTACAATAGCACTTCAGCTTTACACGTTTACAGCAGCACAGTATGCTCCTCACCCCAGTGCTCCGCCTCTGATGTGAGGCTTCAACAGGGGGCGGGTTCTTACAGACACCTGACACATTTTACAATTCATTTTTTGTGACTCAGACGCTACGTAATACATCATTAGTTAAATTCATTTTTAACAGAATTATATAATGTAAGCAAAAAGTAAATAAACAAATGTTATTGACAGTCATTATTAATTCATGTGTCATTATTAAAACATGAATTTCATTTTCCAAAAACGATTAAAAATTAAATGTTTTGTTCACAGAATGTTCAAAGTGTCTAGTCATTTTCTTTACTATTTTGTTACATCTGCAATAACATTTACTAGTTTTGAGCCTTTTTACTTTTTAATACTATCTATGGTGTTAACATAAAGTTCTGTCTTTATTGCTTTGTACAACTTAAAATTAGGTTCATTTGTACATAACAAAAGATTTGACTAAGCAAGACAATACAAAACAAAACAGTATACAGTATTGTACATTTCACAGTGGCCTAAACTCAAGTACTCATATTTAAATAAATTCCTTGAACCATACAAGTGATCATCCTTTCTCTTTTCATGGCAAATGCTGTAGGGATCTACTGTGCATTCATATGGTATATCCTTCTCATTCTTTTCTACGGAGAGCAATTTGGCCCTAAAAAGAGGAAAGCAGAGTACAGTATACAGTTACTGAGCATGTTACGGTATTTAAATAACACATAATGTTCAAAATAAACATTTCTCTAAAAGGGCTAGTTAATATTAGGAGATCAAAGACACAGAGAGAAACTAAGTCCACTGGAAATGGCCTGAATGAATAGCTAGACCTAAAACCCCATATAAAGTAACTAAAAATGTCCCCCCAATGAGACCAAGCATCTAATATAAAACACAAAAAATGTTTTCTCTCCCCCCCATATATAGTACCCATGGCACTCCTATTTATAAAATCTTCTAGGCTGCAGTGGACTTAGTTTCTCTCCGTGTCTTTTTCTGACGGCCTGATGGTAATTGCTGTGGCTCACCAAGCGGACCATCTGGGCTCACTCATCCCAGCCCAGGCTGTCACATATCTGGCTGCAGATGCACCACTGCTTGACCACTCATCCCAGCCCAGGCTGTCACATATCTGGCTGCAGATGCACCACTGCTTGACCACTCATCCCAGTCCAGGCTGTCACATATCTGGCTGCAGATGCACCACTGCTTGACCACTCATCCCAGCCCAGGCTGTCACATATCTGGCTGCAGATGCACCACTGCTTGACCACTCATCCCAGCCCAGGCTGTCACATATCTGGCTGCAGATGCCACTGCTTGACCACTCATCCCAGCCCAGGCAGTCACATATCTGGCTGCAGATGCACCACTGCTTGACCACTCATCCCAGTCCAGGCTGTCACATATCTGGCTGCAGATGCACCACTGCTTGACCACTCATCCCAGTCCAGGCTGTCACATATCTGGCTGCAGATGCACCACTGTTGACCACTCATCCCAGCCCAGGCTGTCACATATCTGGCTGCAGATGCATCACTGCTTGACCACTCATCCCAGCCCAGGCTGTCACATATCTGGCTGCAGATGCACCACTGCTTGACCACTCATCCCAGTCCAGGCTGTCACATATCTGGCTGCAGATGCACCACTGCTTGACCACTCATCCCAGTCCAGGCTGTCACATATCTGGCTGCAGATGCACCACTGCTTGACCACTCATCCCAGCCCAGGCTGTCACATATCTGGCTGCAGATGCACCACTGCTTGACCACTCATCCCAGCCCAGGCTGTCACATATCTGGCTGCAGATGCACCACTGCTTGACCACTCATCCCAGTCCAGGCTGTCACATATCTGGCTGCAGATGCACCACTGCTTGACCACTCATCCCAGCTCAGGCTGTCACATATCTGGCTGCAGATGCACCACTGCTTGACCACTCATCCCAGCCCAGGCTGTCACAAATCTGGCTGCAGATGCACCACTGCTTGACCACTCATCCCAGCCCAGGCTGTCACAAATCTGGCTGCAGATGCACCACTGCTTGACCACTCATCCCAGCCCAGGCTGTCACATATCTGGCTGCAGATGCACCACTGCTTGACCACTCATCCCAGCCCAGGCTGTCACATATCTGGCTGCAGATGCACCACTGCTTGACCACTCATCCCAGCCCAGGCTGTCACATATCTGACTGCAGATGCACCACTGCTTGACCACTCATCCCAGTCCAGGCTGTCACATATCTGGCTCCAGATTCACTACTGTGTGACCATCATGAATTTCTTGTGACCTGAGGAGGGTAGGTGATACAGCCCCCAGTGGCCTGGTGGAGTTGTGTGAATCAAGCAAATGTGCTTGTGTGAAACCCAGCTGATAGCCTACTTCTAAATAGGAGGCTCTGGGCACCATACAGAAGTAACAATAATTTCAAAATAAAACCACAGAACTTCATCAGAGTACAAAACCATAATGTATAGCCAGATCAAGAATAAAGCATTACAAATTTGGAAATAAAAATTAGAAATTAGGTGGTCCCAAATGTTCAATTAAAAAAGGTACGCTTTGAGCACCCCCTTGAAAACTTCCATGGATGGGGCTCTCTGAATGTATGCAGGCACAGAGTTCCACATAACAGGTGCAGCAGCACTGAAAGCTCTATCCCTGAAGTATTTAGATGGGGTCGTGGGACAACAATGATGTTTGAACATTTTAAATTTGTACTCTATGGACCGGATATTCAAAACAGTTGCACATGGCACAACTGAGTTGCGCCAGCGCAAGTGCGGACTTGCGCCCAGGAGCGATATTCAGCGGGAGCCAGTGTGCAGTGCAAATCTCATCGTGCCAATGTGCAACTATAATGAATGCAGGCACAAGTGCAGGGGGCGTGCCCATGAATATCCAGAGCAGTGCGATATTCAACCGTGAAACCATGGTGCAAGTGCGGAACAAATCAGAGATGTGTCGAGCAAACACACAGAAAGCACTTGTGCCAGGCTAGAGGGAGTGAGAGAGAGAGAGAGAGAAAGAAAGAAAGAAAGAAAGAAAGAAAGAGTGAAAGAGTGAAAGAGTGAGAGACAGACAGACAGACCAAGGCAGACACAGAGGGAGAGGGAGAGGGACAGAGGTGACAGTGGAGAGGGAGACTGGGGCAGAGAGAGTGTGACAGACAGGCAGACACACTGCCAGGCAGTGCACCAGGGTGGCACACAGCCCACAGCAGCCAACCGCCCCGGGGGATATAGGACAGCAAGGGTCATGGATAGTGCGCCCTTCATGATGGAGGACATAATGAGGGGTGTGGCAGCAGGAACAGCGACGTGGTTGTGGAAGGGCCAGTCAGCGGTATGCCTGACACAGGTGGCACCTCGCCTGCATCACCTTCAAGCAGTACAGTGACACAGAGATCGTGGGCCAGTGCCACCTGAACAGGGCTATTCTGAGGCAGCTCTGTGAGCCGTGCAATGAGCAGATTCAGGCACCCACCAGATGGAGCCATACCATGTCCATGGAGATGAAGGTGACAGCTGTCGTGTGCCTGCTCACCACAGACACCTTCCAGAGACCAACAGAGGAACCACAGGCATAACCTAGTCGGCCACGTCCTGCCTCCTCACACAGCTCCTCAACGCTCTGCTGCCACATGCGTTGGAATACATCCATTTCACCAGCACACAGGCGGCGCGTACAGCAACCATGCAGGACTTCCACAGGGTAGCACATATGCCTGGCATGATTGGGGCGATTGACTGCACCCATGTGGGCATCCACATGCCACCTGGCCCTGAGGGTGTGGCATACATCAATAGGATGGTGAGCCCGAGTGTCAACTGCCAGGTGGTGTGCAATGCCATGGGGCGCATAACCAATGTCTGTGCCACACACCCTGGGAGTGCACATGATGCATTTATTTGGCACAGCTCTGCGCTGTGCCACAGGTTTGAACATGGGGATATCCCCACGGGCCACCTAATGGGTGAGTATGGCACGGGCAAGGGGTGATGGGCAGAGCATGCCATGGGATGGAGAGGGCAGAGTGTGCATGTTGCTGTGGGCACCGGGGACAGGCAAGGGGTGCAGCAGAGCATAGCAGAGGGCTAACCATGTCATTATCCACACAGGGGACGGCGCCTATCCACTACGGCCCTGGCTGCTCACCCCCTACCAGCGCTCGTCGTCCCCAGCAGAGGGACGCTAAAACGAGGCACATGCCAGCATGTGCAACATCATTGAGCGAGTCTTTGGCATGCTGAAAGCACATTTCCATTGCCTACAAAGGTCAGGTGGTGCCCTACAGTACAGCTCCTCGAAAGCCTGTGGCCTATTCCTGGCCTGCTGCATATTGCACAACATGGCCATTGACTGTGGGATAGCTGTCGAGGCTGATGAGGGTGACAGTAGTGGGGAATAGGCTGAAGGGAGAGGTGGACAGCCACCCCCTGGGTGGAGGGATCCCTGGCTGATCCAGCAGGCAAGACAGCACAGGGACACCATAGTATAGGAGCACTATAGTGCACACAGGTAGGTGGTGCGAAACACATGCATAGGCCACACACACAGGTACAGCACATATGCAGGGGTGTGCATGGCAGTGGGCATGCACGCACTGAGGCAGAAATCAGGGGTATGGGTGACAGGGGCACACACCAATACCCCCCCCCCCCACAGACACACATACAAGCATCCACACCCAGGTGTGGGTATGTGGCATGGATCAGATGCATCGCACTGGTGCAAAGGCGCAACTGGTGCAGGACTGCTGTCATCACGCCCACACCACAAGGCCCAGTGGCAGGGCAGGCACGCACACAGGCAGCATGTGGCACAACACACAGGTGCCACATCTGCGGTAGGCACACACACACAGCCCATGTGCGCACTGGGCAGCAGCTGCAGACAGCAGTTGGGTTGGGCTGCACATCAGGTCCGCTGCGCGCGGAACCATGGCCACAACAGCCAAGGGGGCCAAGGAGGCGGCCGTGCCTGGGCCGATTGGCAGTCACAGGCTGCGCATCAGCCATGGGGGTGTGTGCAACAGCCCCACAGGGGTGGTACCGCTGGACCAGGACCGTGTCCATGTGGGGGTGCTGAGACGCCCAAACAGCTCAGCCCTGGGCATGCCTAGGATGGCGACATCTGAGCCCAGTGTTGACTGCGCAGGGGTCAACCGACGCCGGGTACTTGGGGTGGGCAGCGCACTGTGGGGGGGTCATCTGTGCCTGGCCATGCCCCATGGCAGCCAGCAGAACAAAGCCATCTGAAATCGCAGTGGCAATGCAATTCAGCGATGCAATCGTATCCTCCTGCATGCACTGCATCCCTGCCAGGATCTGCGCAGTGCCTCTCTCATGCTGCTCAGATAACTGGCGCACCTCCACATGCAGTGCGTGCACCCCAGTGGTGAGCAGCACCTGTTGCTGAATGGACTTCCGCAGCGAATGGGTGTGCTCGGCCAGCGGATCAGCGTCCTGGGACTCTCAGGCCAGATGCCGATCCCCATATAGTGACTGGCCAAGCTGCACAGCCCCCCTCTCTGGTGGGTGCTGCACAGTGGGGCCTGTAGGGGGACTGGGTACGGCAGGCGCACCGGTGGCAGACCCTGTGTCCAGCTGCCCGGTGGCACCTGCAGCCTACTGCTGTTGCCCATCCAGCTGCTGCACACCATACAGTGCCTGCGCAGCTGCACCACCTCCACTGCAGGGCACAGCCTGAGCAGTGCACACTGCTGTACCCACAGTGGTGGCGGGCAGCTGTTCCACCGCTGGCAGAGTGCTGGGCATGCTGCCTGTGTCAGTGGCTAGAAGGGGCGTGTCCCCCACAACGGTGGCCATGCTGTCCAGGATGGATGTTACATCGTCATCAGTGTCAGACCCCTACCCGATCTGTGTCTCTGCACACAGAACTCCAAGGCTGGCATCCTGCAGGAACATATTCATGGTCTCGTCCAACCCCAGGTCCAGGACAGCCACCTGCACAGCAGTGGTGAGCTGCAGCCTTTCAGGCCCCCGGATTCCCATGGAGGTGGAAGGCTGGTCCTCCGGGGCCAGTCCAGTGGCCACGGCTGCTGCCGCCGCTGGCACCCCATCATCTGCAAATAGGCGTGCTGGTGCTGAAAGAGAAAGAGAGGTGTGTTAGTGATGCATTGCACACATGTGCCCCCCCCCACACTGCCACTGCCTGTGTCCTGCAGCATGGCATGCGTGTGGGTATGCACAGTGGCACATGACAGGCATGCTGGCTGGACGCATGCCAGCATGTCCATGTACGCACCCTCCACACCCCCTACTGTGCGTGGCTGACATCCTTACCATGCAGTGATGGTCTGCCACCCATCTGGAATCTGCCACAAGGCACACCCTCCACCGTGATGTGGCGCATGGTGGCTGCCACCAACTCCTCCTGTGTCATGAGCGGTGGCGCAGCTGCAGGCCCTCCTCCAGTGGCATTCCAGGAAGCACGGCTGGCCACCACCCTCTCCTTGATGTGCCTCTTGTCTGTGTCCACCTTCTTTCTGCACTCCTGCGCTGAGCGCTGGTGACTGCCCTGCTGGTTGACACATGCCACCACCTCCACCTAGGCCCCAGCCCTGGCCTGTGGCGTGCCCGTTGCACCACTCAACAGGGGCTCCCTGTTAAGATAGGCTTCAAACAGGGCCTCTGTCTCTGCCTTTGTGAAGTTGGGCCTGCACTTGCAAGCAGGCCCACACTCCTCACCCTCCTCATGTTCCGACATGTCATTTCCTGTGGACATGGACAGCACAGTGTGTCAGTGGCAGCATCACCCTGTTCCAACCCTCTGCTGTGTAGCTGCTCCCATTGAGCTGCAGCAGCATGCTCAGCTTACCCTGAAAGGATGCAATACTGGTCCATGGCCTGTGCTGTTCTATGGCGCTTATATAGCACATCGCATGCAAATGAGCTTTGGTGCAATGGTAATGACATGCTAATTCCCCCAGTGTGCCACGCATTGGCTGATGAGCTCATTTGCATGCAGTGTCTGAATATCACGATTTTGCTCCGTGTGCAATGAGATTGCTCCGGAGCAAGTCACGGTGCAATGCGCATGCATGCGCAGTGCACAGGACCGCAGTGCACATGCGCTGAATGGTATCATGTCATCAATCATGCACTGTGTGCCGACTGTGAGATGGGGGCCATGGCCCATGTTGCACCAGGCCTGCTATTGCGCACGTGCGCACTATGCGGAGGCTGGTGACCCCTGACCCCTGCTGTGACCTCTGCCCCTGGGTGACTCCCACACCATGACCTCACCCAGCCACTCCCATGCTGCACATCTCCGAGACTGCACAATGGGCGGACACAGCGCATGTTCCCTTGGATCGCGCATCTGGCGCATGCTGTGGCCACATGCGCTTACCGCTGCCATTTTGCTCACCAGCTATGACTCACAGCATGGCACAGCAAAGGGCACCACGGGAAGCAAACTGGATGCAGGTGGAACTAGTTAACCTGATCACTTGCGTCCAGCCCCACGCACCCCAACTCTTCGGCCGGGCGCCCCTGCAGCAGCCCCGGGTAGCAGTGTAGCAGGGCATTGCTGTCACACTGCAGCAGCGCACAGGGGTGGCCAGGACAGGGGAGAAGTGCTACCACTGCTATGGAGACCTGGCAAGGAGGGATCCAGAGCGCCTCAGGAGGCTGGAGGCACGAGTCAGGCATGGGGCTGTGCCACAGTCAGGTGAGTAGGCCATATTGCATGTGTGTATGGTTCTCAAAGGAGGTGGCAGCAAAGGTTCAAGAGAAAAAGAAAGCATTCAGAAAATACAAGGAATCACAGAAGGAGCAGGACAGAGAATTGTATCAGTTAAGGCGAAAGGAAGCTGGGAAGGCAGTCAGAACAGCAAAAGCCCAAACCGAGGAACAGATAGCCAACTCAGTTAAGAAGGGGGATAAAACCTTTTTTAGGTACATCAGGGAGTGAAGGAAGACTAAGGGAGGGATAGTGAGGCTTAATAAAAGGGAGGGTGGGCAGAGGGTGACTGTGAAAAGCAGAGACACTAAACAAATATTTTTGCTCAGTATTTACAAATAAAAGAGTGGGAGGTACCTAAAACAAACAGTAGAAACACTCTGGATACAGAAGTTGATACAGCCATTTACAGAAGAAAGAGTTCTGAAAGAAATCTTAAAACTGAAGGTGGACAAAGCAATGGAGCCTGATGGAGTTCATCCAGAATTCTGAAAGAACTAAGGGTAGAACTAGTGACACCACTGACTACCCTCTTTAACAAATCATGGGAGGATGGGGTGGTACCTGAGAGGACTGGAGGAGGGCAGATGTGATTCCCTTCACAAAAGTGGGAGCAAGGCAGAAGCAGAAAACTACAGACCTGTTAGTTTAACCTCAGTGGTAGGGAAAATGATGGAATCACTTCTGAAGGAAAGAATTGTCGAGTATCTAGAGGCCAGTGGGGCACAGGACCCAAGGCAGCATGGATTCACAGCGGGAAGGTCATGCCAGACGAATCTAATAGATTTCTTTGACTGGGTGACCAAAGTAGTAGATCAGGAAGGGGCTGTGGACATGGCCTATCTAGACAAGTTAACCAGCCTGGGAGTGGTTCCCAAGATGATAGCCTGGGTAAAGAATTGGCTGGAGAATAGGACACAGAGGGTAATAGTAAATGGAGTCCACTCTGAAGAAAGGGGGGGTTACTAGTGGGGTACCGCATGGTTCAGTATTAGGACCGGTCCTCTTCAATGTCTTTATAAATGACATTGCAGACGGACTCAAAGGAAAAGTATGTCTCTTTGCAGATGACACAAAGATCTGCAACAGAGTTGATGCTCAAGGTGGGGTGGAAAGGATGAGAAGGGACATGGCAAGGTTAGAGGAATGGTCAAGTGCACGGCAGCTTAGATTCAATGCTAAGAAGTGCAAGGTAATGCACCTGGGAAACAAAAACCCAGGGAAAGAGTACACAATGGAGGGTGAGATACTAACAACAACAAAAATGGAAAGGGACTTGTGGGTCATCATATCAGATGACTTAAAGGTGGGCAAGCAATGTGAGAGGGCAGTAAGGAGTGCTGGGGGGATACTGGGATGCATAGGGAGAGGCATCACTGTAGAAAACAGGAAGTTGTTATCCCTCTGTACAGACAACTGATGAGACCCCATCTGGAGTACTGTGTGCAGTTCTGGAGACCCAGTCTCCGCAAGGACATAGACAAGATGGAAGCTGTCCAGAGGAGGGCAACTACAATGGGGCAGGGTCTGCACCAGAAGACATATGAAGAGAAACGAAAGAAGCTTAATATGTATAGCCTCGAGGAAAGGAGGGAGAGGGGGGACATGATAGAAACTTTCAAGAACCTCAAGGGAATCAACAAAGTCCAAGAGGGTAGCATCTTTCAAAAAAACAGGTGTGCAAGAACAAGGGAGCACAATTTGAAGATAGAGTGGGAGCGGCTCAGAGGTAATGTAAGGAAGTATTTTTTCACAGAGAGGGTTGTGGATGCATGGAACGGCCTTCCGGAGGAGGTTGTGGAGTCAAAAACAGTGGTTGAATTCAAGCATGCATGGGACAGTCATAAGGCAATTCTAGGGGGTGGGGGTAAAAAGAAGTAGGCTGCTGGTTAACTAGGATCTGCAGCTTATCCATTAGGTAGGGAAATGGGCAGACTGGGTGGGCCAAGCGGTCCTTATCTGCCGTCAAATTCTATGTTTCTATATTTCTATGCCCTGGTGCTGTACTGTGGTGTTGGCTGGGCTGCCTGGCATGCCCTGCAGAGTGGTGCACTGTCATCATGCACATCACGAGGTGGCATCGCCTGCCACCGCTTGCATTGCGATGCTGCTGTGTGGGATGTGTCAGGCAGGGGCTTACCCTGTGCACAGGGGTGGGGGTGGTGGGCAGCTGCTGTGGATGGTTACTGATGTGTACCTGTCTATGTTCCATTCCCAGGGCCTGAAAATAGGAGGAGAGCGGCAGCAGTGGCAGCGGGAGGACAGCAGGCCGCAGCAGGTCAGGATGGCAGCACAGGAGTGGCTCCAGCACCAGTGGGGCCACAGAGGGCAGGTAGACACTGTCATGGTCCTTCGCACTGTATATGGGGGATGGCGGGGCCGTGGGTGTGGGCATGGCCACCTGTGCAGTGTGCCGTGGCAGCTGTGTGTGTCGCACTGTGCATGGTGCCTGTCACTGTGGCGCATCCATTGGACATGTGTGCCAGGTGGGGTGGGTGTGCGCCCAGCTGCCACTGGCATTGCTGTGGTGCTGCCATTGCACAATTGGATAGCCACTGTGCAGTGGGAACCACCGCTGTGCACTGTCGTGGTGTGCCGTGTTGCTGGCAGGCATTGGCCCACCCTCCTGCAGGTTGCCGGTGTGGGCCCTCCGGGGGTGTGTGATCCCGCTGCCCATTGCACGCTGTGGGTGGGCATGGTTCCTTGGGACATTGCAGTGAGCACCTGTCCTGTCCCTTGTCCTAAGTGTCCGGTGGAGGCATAGGATGCCCCTTTACTGCCGGCATCTAATCCTAATTGCCTCAACCACCATGGAGGCAGTGCTGCAGGTGCGCGGGATGCTGCTTGCTGACCGAAGGTGTAAAAGATGGCAAGGGGCAACAGATCATGGCCGCCGCTAGTTGGAACCCTACATTCCTCTGTTTCCCCAGCTGTACCTCCCCCTACAGTCCCCCTTCCCACTGTACAGTTCCTGTTCCCTATCCCCTTCCCTCACTTTCCTACCCTTTCCCAAACCCTTGTTTTGTACATAGTTCAGTTCTTTAATATATCTATCTTTTGACATACCTGCCTGTGTCTGTGTCTGCTTTACAGGTGGCATGAGGAGCCATGCTGCCATGGCCCAGTGCCTGTCGTGTGGTGTGCATGTGTCGGGGTGTGTGATGTGTTTCTGTGGTTCACTGCTGTGTGCTGTGGTGTGTCCCACTGTGGTGGTGTCCTTCCCCTCGATCAGTGGCTGTCTTGGGGTACCCATGGGGCGGCTGTCAGGAGTGTGTGGTGGATGTGTGTGCTTGGCTGTGTGGTCCTGGGTGTGGCCTGCTCTGGTCTGGGTGTGTAGGGGGGGAACAGCCTGCAGCCTGTGGGGGAGCCCTCCATTGGCCATTGGCACCTCCTGTTGTCTACTGTCTGTGCCACTGTTGTGTTCTGGGGTGGAGGTCTGGGTGCCTGTGTGCACCCTGCTGTGCCCAGCTGGTGGTGGCCTCCTGTGGCCTGTCACTGTGCTTCCCTGACTCTGTCCCTGGGTCACTTCTCTGTACCATGCCCCCTCTGTTGCTCTGCTGTTCTGCTCCCACGATTGCACTGGGGCATCTCTTTCTGTGCCATACTGCAACTGTGTTTGCACCATGGTGCACCTCTGTTTGCGCCATGGTGCAAACACAGTTGCACCATGGCGCAACTGTGCCATATTCAGCCAGGTAGCGCTGGCGCAGTGCGGCTGGCGCAACCTCTGAATATGGCTCCTATCATGCCTTGGCGCATCAGATTTGCGTTGCGCCGGACTTGCGCCGTCCTTTGGCACATTTCTGAATATCTGGGCCTGTGTGCAAAGAAAATCTAGGCACTGCAAAGTACAATTTTGAACATTATTTAGAACTATTTTTTATTGAGTGGGTTGCACTGTATAAATATTTGGTCTTCCTTTACCTTCTCAAAACTCTTTAATAGTTTCCCAGCCTGACTCTGTCTGACTTAGATAAGCATTAAAAATCCATACATTTCTGTGAAAAAACATACATGATTGGTTTCAAGAAGGCAACAGTTTTTTCTAGTGCCAGGGCTGGCATATATGATTCAGACACCGCCACATACAATTTTCAATACACTCCTCCACCATTGAATACCTATGTGTGAAAACATTTAGATCCTGAAACCCTATTAAGTCTCTTATAAAGTCATTATAAATAGGGAAACAAGTGTCTGGTTGTTCACACACCATAGCTAAAAGGTTCAAAAGAAGGAAATCACTAATGTCAACCATTAGCATAGACTCTGAGTTCCTGTAGTAAAGTTGTTTTCTTGTTTATGTGACTATTACTGTACTCATCAAATTACAATAAAAGTAATTTCAGAAATAACTTTTCATTACTCATGTGTCTCATACCAATGCTCTTGTTCCTTATTTGCTGGGTAAACACTTTGTTAGCTTGCTTTGGTTACTGCTTGGATGTACTTCTCTTCCCAGTTAGTTATTTGCCATGTGTATTAGCCTGTATGTACTGTAGCTATTCTTTCAAACCCCAGGAATCCCTCATTATACTTAAATAACTGCAGTGAGCCCAGCAGGTGAAGCTGCCCCAGAGCGTGTGATGGACTTTGGAATGTAATTCAGACCTCTGCCCTCTGGTGCTGCTGCGTTCCATAGCCTAATGTCAGACATCTTTCTCCACCTGCAGAAGCAAGTCGCCATGAAGAGCTACATAGATACATAGACAGTGTCGGCAGATAAGGGCCTATGGCCCACCCAGTCTGCCCATTTGAGCTTGTAAGTTCAGTTTGTTTTCCTAGAAGTCTGTTGCCCCTTACCCCTGACCTCCAGAATTCCTTTATGTCTATCCCATGCATTCTTAAATCCCGTGATTGTTTCAGCCCCCACCACTTCCTCTGGCAGGGTGTTCCACTTGTCCACCACCTGTTCTGTGAAGAAATTCTTCCTCATGTTTCCTCTGAATCGTCCTCCTCCAACTTCATCCATGCCCTCTAGTCCTGGTACATCTTTTCTCTTAAAAATAGTGTATTCCTGCACCCTGTTCCTCCCTGTGAGATACTTGTATGGCTCTATCATATCCCCTCTCTCCCTCCTCTCCTCCAGGGAGTACATGTTCAGTTCCATCAACCTGTCTTCATAGGACTTGTGATGCAATCCATGCACCATCTTTGTTGCCCTCCTCTGAACCTTCTCTACCCTGTCTATGTCCTTACATAGGTATGGTCTCCAGAACTGTACACTGTACTCCAGGTGGGGCCTCACTAGTGTCTTGTATAGCGGAATTATGACCTCCCTTTTCCTGCTGGTGATGCCCCTGCCTATACATCCCAGCATCCTATTTGCTTTACCTGCTGCCTTGTCACACTGTTTCCCTACCTTGAGGTCATCAGAGATGATAGCCCCAAGATCCCTTTCCTGTTTGGTGCATGCTATATCCTCACCCCACCTCTTCAGCAACTCACTCCAGTCCATATAGTGAAGGCGTTTATACGTATTTTTTTATTTCATTTTCTTTTAAGTCTCTGCACTCATGGTTTTTTATTAGTTTTGAGGGGTTTGCTTTCTTTTTATTCCTAGTTGTAAATTGTAGTCTGAGTTCTCCAATCTGCTGTGGTCCCTGAAACTGGAGAACTCCAAGGTAGTCCTGTTATTAGTGGTGTTTTAAATTATTTTATTTGTAGCTTTTTCTCTAGTTTTATTTTAATTCCTCTCTTTCTCTCTCTCTCTGCTTTAGTGTCACCTCAGTTCTGCTTTCTGGGAACCGAGATGCAAACCGCGAGCCGCAACTTGTGGGTTTACCTCAGAAAAAGAAAGAGGAAAGAGAGGGGGTTTGCCACTTTCTTCACCCTGCGGGCATTTGTCTAATTGTCATTTCTGTCATTTCTGTCTGACTCTTTACAGGTCAGGCAGACATTGAAGAACATGGGGCTTTGTTTATTTATTTATTTACTCGTTGGTCACTAGACAGCAGGGCCCCGTGTTTACTGCGGCAAAGTGGACCTACATTCTGCGTCAGGACCTCATAATTTCTGTGGCAGAACAACTGCTGATTCTGCAGCCATTCTGCAGCAGATAAATTGCTATTAAACAGCACAACTTCAAGGGGATCAAGTCTTAGTTTATCCTTTGACTGCCTTCATGCAACCACTCCGCTACACTGAAAATGGAACAGCAGGCCATTTAACAGTATGTAGTCTTATCACAAATATTAAACTGCAATAACCCAAACCTGGTGCAGCCATGGACATCAGTGTTCTCTTTTAATTACTTTTCCTTCCCACCCCAAATTTGAAGGCTCATCTGTTCTTCTGGAAATTGATGTCTTGTGCTGTTCTCCTAGGTTATAATTGGAAGAGGACATGCACACTCACCTAAAACTACACGGGAGGCAAAACCTGCTTGGATTTCTTCTGGTTTATATTTACAGTTAGCAGACATAAAGAGGGACTCCAACTTAAAAGCTATTTTATTTTTGTTCTGATTTTGATCAATGTTCTTTTGGATTATAATTTTTTTAAACTAGGAATACCCCAACTGTCTTGCAGCAAACATGCTGAGTGCAGTGTGCAAATCTGTGTGTGTGTGTGTGTGTGTGTGTGCGTGCGTGTGTGTGTGTGTGGTTGTCTTCCTATAATAGTGAAGGAGGGTGTAACTTGCAGTGTCTGTAGGATTTGTTGACTCCTGATTTTTCTTTTGGGGGACACACTAAAAAATGCAAGCAAGCCATTCTTACTAAGCTGAAGTAACCTCCTTGGCTAGCATGTTCTCTTCTCCCAGCAACTAAGGGGTGGTGGTGTTCTTCAGTCAGTGATCCTCATTTCAGGCATGTATAGCAGCAATCAGTATAACTCTCTATTCTGATTTTGTTCCTTACCTGCTTGCTCCAGTTCTAGTATACTCTAGTCCCGAACTCTGCTGCAGCTGGGCAACCTGATCCTCCTTAAGAAGTGAGCTTGATGCCACCACTTGGGCTGCAGGTTCAGATCTGCCAAGAAATTACTCTCACACTTGCAGGTTCAGATCTGCAGCACACAAATCAAAACTGTGTTCAATGTCCATCAGTGGGGACTGAGTCCTCTGCTCAGTCTGCTGCCAGCCACATGTTTCTGCAATCAGCTCCTCCTCTGATACCAGTCACCACATTGAGATTGATTCCACCTCCACAGGCACCACTGAATATTCTCAGTTCTTGACTACAGCTCTCCTTCCAGTTCTTCCTTCCAAATTCATCTTCCTGGGATTCAGCGTGCACCATGAGGAGCCTCACAATGAAAAATTAACATGGCTGTGCTAGCCACACCTACACAGCAGCAAATCATAACTGCTGTGAACCTAATCAAGCTCTGCTACGCTTGTGTAGGTCCCCCCTTCCCCCCAAACAATACTAGCTGGACAGAGCTATGTAACAAGAGCAAGCATGAGTCAAGATGACATGCGTCCACTAGCTTTTCAGCTACTTGTAGCGGGTGGCATTTGTTTGTTGCCCTTTCTAATGAGTATCTATGCTATGGCATACTTAACATATCAGCAGCTATGCCCTTGCATTGTCATCGTATAGCATAGTTAGTATTTCTGCGGCCATATGGCTGGTTTTCCCAATTTCTGCAGCCAGCACTGATTTCTGCGGCCACTGCTGCAACCGCAGAATTGCAGAAAACATGGGGCCCTGCTAGACAGCCTTCACGTCTTCTGCCTGGTTCCCTTGGCCTAACTTGAGATGTTTTATTGTGAATTCTCAGCTAGTGTGTGGAAAACAAAAGTGGAGCAAATGATGGCCTCTCAGTCCATTTATGGGTCACCTAAGCATGCAGAAGAGGGTCCTTCACACTCCAAGACTCCCAAACATAAAAGACCCTCAGAGCAGGCTACTGATTCAGTTCCTGTCAAAAAGAAACAAAAAGAGAAGCATGTCACTGCCCCTCCTGCAGAAAGGCAAAAGTAGACACCAGTAGACAAAATAAAACATAAAGAAAAAAGTGCCACTGCTCCTCCTGTTGAAGAGCAAAAGGATAAAGTAAAAATATCATTGCAAGAGGACATTACGCAGGCTTTACAATTTTTCCAGGCTTTTCAGGCCATGGGTACCCTTGTGGGTTTACCTGTTCCTCTTCAACCTCTGCCCCCCCCCCCAGTTTCCGGTGGGGGGGGGCTGGGTGATGAACTGTATTATGGTTCCCCCAACCAGGAGTTTGGTCCTTCTCCATGGGAACAAGAGGACTATTTCTCACACTATGTCTTTGTGAGACAAATGGCCAGAACCTTGGCACTCTCCACACATGACTCTGGAGAGGAAGAGGAGGAGGTTGATTTTTTGGACATGATGGGGATGAGCCCCACTAACAGATTGCTCTTACCGATGCATAAGTCACTAAAGAAAGCGACCTACAAATTGCTTCAATCCCCTACATCTATTCCAAGGGTTGACAAGAAAATAGAAGAGAAGTACCAGCTAGATAAGCACAATGCTGAGTACCTCCATACATACCTTCATCATGAGGGAGAGATCCAGGCAACTGCTTGCGACAAGGCCAAAATTCCCCTTTCCTCACAGCCTCTGTACAAGGATTCCAGAAAGCTGGACAGTATGGGAAATAAAATCATAGCATCATAGTAATGTGTCAGCAGAAAAGGGCCATTCTGGTCCAACTAGTCTGCCCATTTCCCACCTGCCCCATCTTGTTTCCACTTCCCAGGGATATTTTCTTCTGCCCACTAGCCAACCCCTTATGTCTGTCTCATGCCCTCTTGAATTCCTCCACTGTTTCTGCACATACCACTTCATTAGGTAATCTGTTCTAGGGTTCCACCACCCTCTCAGTGAAATAACATCTCCTTACATTGCTCTTGAATCTTCCCCTTTCCATTCTTAAATTATGGCCCTTGTTTTAACTCCTATGTTCATTTTCAATAAGCTACCTTCATTCACTTTATTTGTTCCCTTCACATATGTAAAAGTCTCTGTCATGTCACCGCTATCTCTTCTAGCCTCCAGCAGCTATAGATTTAATTCTGTCCATCTAGTCTCGTATGGCTTCTTTTGCATACCTTGCACAATCTTTGTCGCTCTTCTCTGAACCCTCTCCAACCCATCTATAGCCTTTCTTAAATGAGGCCTCCAGAACTGTACCCCACACTCCAGGTGCGGTCTGACCATTGTCTTATATAAAGGCATTAACACCTCCCTACACTGTACACTACTGTCTCCTTGCTCTTGAAGCAGGCTGCGCACATGGCTTACACAGTCCAGTACCAGAAAGCCCTCTGGAATGCGGTCCTGTCCATGTGTTACAATATCCCGGGGTGCCAGAGTCAGGACTTATCAGACACTGCTAGGACTGCTCTGGATGACACTAAGTATCAGTTCTAGGGTGATGGCCCATTCAGTCTCCCTGAGGAGATTTGCTTGGCTAAGGACAGCCAATCTGTCCCATGATGCACAGATAAAAGCCATGGATTTTTCATGTGAGAATAACTCCCTCTTTGGAGATGAAATAGAAGCATATATGAAAAAAGTTCAGGAGTATAAAATGACTTACAAAAGCAACATTGAGATGGAGAAGCCCTCTATGTCTTACAAACCTCAAGGAAGAGAAGGTGGGGTAGAGGTTATTTTCTAAGACCTTGCTACCACATGCCCATGCCCTATGACTACTCTCGTCAAGAGATTACTTCAGGGGCAGAGGAAGACAAGCTTCCAGAAGGGCTGACCAGGCTTCGTCTTCAAAGAATCAGCACAGGCAGAATCTCTGATGTATATGTTTAGATCACCAACCCATTGCCAGTAGGAGGAAAGTTGGCTCGTCTCTTTCAGGAGTGGGAAAATATCACCACAGACGAATGGGTCCTTGAAGTAGTGGGCCAAGGCCCCACACTGCAGTTCAAAAATTTCCCCAAATTGTCTGTACGTAGACACTTCTAGTCAAAAATCTGCTACTGGCGAGTGCAGTAAAAATAGTGTCTCCTTCCCAGTGGGGAAAAGACCTTTACTCAAGGTACTGCCTCACACACAAGAACAATGGATAATGGTGACCCACTCTGGACTTCAGAGTTTTAAACAAGCATCTGAAAAAAGACAAATTCAATATGGTCAAACTGTCCCAGTTATTCCATCCCTGCAACAGGGGGACTGGCTAGCATCCGTGGACCTGAAAGATGCATATTTTCACATTTCAATCAGGCCCAGTCACAGAAAGTACCTGTACTTCAGGCTGCCTTCTGGTTACTATCAGTTCATAGCCCTTCCCTTCAGCTGCCATCTGCTCCCACAGTGTTCACAAAGTCTTTGGCAATTGAGGCAGCATACCTCAGGAGACAGAGAGTTATGGTCTTTCCTTACCTAGACAACTGGCTAGTCATAGGAAAGTCACACCAACAGGCCAAGGACTCCCTTGATCTGACTCAGAACACTCTAGAGGGATTAGGATTCCTCAAATATGTGCAAAAGTCTCAGACAGGAGTTTATAGGAGCAGTACTAGATGACCTACAGGGAAAAGCTTTCCTACCACAGGAAAGGGTGAGAAACCTTCTGGACATGGCAAATTCCTTTGCCATAGATCACCCAGGCCAGCAAGGCACTTCCTTCATCTTTTGGGGCATATGGCCACTACCACAGCAGTGGTTTCAGGAGCAAGATTACAGATAAGAGACATTTAGTACCACTTATGAGCCCATTGGTCTCAAATGTGGCAGCACCTCACCGAGCTGCAGCCTGTCACAAAAACCCTGTTACAGGCCTTGGACTGGTGGAACAACAAGGACAACCCTGGAAAAGGGGTACCTTTTAAGGTACAAGCTCCTACAGTTGTTCTGACAGCATATGCTTCCATGTTGGGCTGGGTTGGCCACCTGGGAGACCTAACAGTAAATGGTGTCTGGTTTCCTTGGGAGTCCAGACAGCATATAAACCTGCTGGAACTAAGAGTAGTGTTTCTAACTCTTCAGTCGTTTGCACCACAGGTAAAGGGTCAGTCCATTCAGATAAGGACAGACAACACCACCACAATGTATTACATCAACAAACAAGGGAGCACGAGGTCCTCAAACCTGTCCACAGAAGCTGTGAAGCTCTGGAGTCTGGCTTACTCGATGGATGTGCACCTGTCAGCAATCCATCTCTCAGGGAAGGACAACATTCTGGAGGATTCCCTCAGCAGGATCTGCCAGGCCCATCATGAATGGTCTCTGAATAAAGCAGTGTTAGCCACAATCTTCAGTAGATGGGGCACACCAGAGATATACCTGTTTGCACCCAAAGAAAATTGTAAGCCCCCTCTCTACTGTTACAGTCCTCCAACAATGAGTACAGTCCTCACAGGGTCTCTGCTCCTAGACTGGGCAGGGAAGTTTCTGTACGCCTTCTCTCCATTACCCCTACTGTTTTTAGTTATCCTGAAACTCAGGAGTCAGACTGCAACCATGATTCTGATAGCCCCAGATTGGGCTAGGCAGCCTTGGTACTCCCTACTCCTGGCCTTGTCCATCAAACAGCTCATCTGTCTCCCATGAGACACAACCTCCTGATCACATCCCAGGGCAGAGTAACCTGTCTGCACCTCAAGTCTCTACACCTCAAAGCCTGGTTCTTGAAGAGCTGGAGTATTCTGATATTCAATTCTCAGACAAAGCTCTTCAGGTCTTTAAAGTATCCAGAAAACTTGCTACTAGGAAAATGTATGCTTCAAAATGGAAAAGGTTTTTCTTATGGTGTACCCATAAGCAGGTCAGTCCTCTTTGGGCAGAACTGCCACACTTTTGGACTACCTCCTGCACCTGCAAACCTTAGGTCTCAGACCTGCTGCCCTAAGGGTTCGCTTAGTGGCTATTTCTGCTTATAGATCAACAAGCAAGCAGAAAAAAAGTGGCTTCTCACCCCATTTTCAAGTGTTTTTTTTAAGGGCCTCCTGCATCTGTATCCTCATGTTAGGGAACCTGTCCCTCCGTGGGATCGGAAAATCTGTATAGTAAAACTCATGGAACCTTTTTTTGAGCCTATGGCTACAGCAGACTTGAAATATGTCACTTGGAAGACTCTCTTCCTGGTAGCTATCACTTCGACCAGAAGGGTGTGTGAGCTGCAAGCCCTTTGCACTGACCCTACTTACATCATCTTCCACAGGGATAAGGTGGTTCTTTGGACTAACAGAAAATTCCTCCCCAAGGTGGTGTCTGAGTTTCACCTGAACCAGTCCATCACCATTCCTATGTTCCTGATAGCTAAGTCTAGCATTGTTGAGCAAAAGCTGCACAGCCTGGACATCAAGAGGTCTCCGCGATACTACCAGGAGTGTACTAAAGACTATAGGTCTTCCCATACCCAGTTGTTCCTCACATATTGTGAAGTGGGAAAGGGCAACCCAGCCTCAAAGAGGACTACTGCCCACTGGATCATTGCATGCATCCAATTATGTTACTCTAAATCTGGCAAGCAGCCTCCTCAGGGTCTCAGAGCATACTCCACTTGCGGCACTGCTGTCTCCATGGCAGCAGCCAGGGATGTTCCTTTGCTGAAAATCTGTAAAGCAGCTACATGGAAAATAGTCCACACTTTTACAAAGCACTGTTGTCTGGATGTGAAATCCAGAACGGTTGCCAGGTTTGGCACTGCTGTCTTGCAGAACCCTTTCTCTAAAGAGGTTCTGTAACCAGCTTCCCAAGGTACTACTTTGTAGTCTGCAGTTAGTTTAGCATAATGAGGGATTCCTAGGGGTTTGAAAAAAAATTGCTTACCATAATAATATTGTTTCTTCCAAGAGATCCCTCATTATGCTTAAATGTTTCTTCCTGCCTCCCCTTCCAGAACCAGGAAAAGGTTCCACAAGAAAAAATTACTCACCTTAGTAATGTTGTTTCTTCTAATGGAATCTTGCTATATTATAGACATTAGCAGTTTGTTCCAGCTCTAGAACTGCCCCGGAGTGAAATGGTTAAAACCATTCCAAAATAGAATTTTGGCACGAGAGCAGCTCTATCTGTGTCATTTCAAACTTGAACTGTCAGATCTTTATGAGCCAAACTCACTAAGGTCTGTGTGGAAGCTGTAACCTACACTAGCCAAATGGCTACCTAAATAATAACAACCATTGATGGTCCCAACACCCAAGACTCAAGTCAGGGGACCAGAAATACTAACACCATTCTAATAATATGAAAATGGAACATAAGTATAATAAAACACACACACGTACATACACACCCCAAAGTCCCAAAGGGGACAAAATGCTAACAGGACATAAGTAGTGCCCACATAAGTTGCCCGCACCCCACCAAGTAGAGGTTCTGAGGGAGCAGTTTGGGGGTCTATAATATAGCAAGACTCCATTAGAAGAAACAACATTACTAAGGTGAGTAATTTTTCTTCAAACAACATGAAGTCTTGTTATATTATAGACATTAGCAGAGAATACACAGCAGTACCTCCATGGAGGAGGGGCAGAACCTACTTGGGAATAGGCTCTGAAGAACAGCTGTGCCAAACCAGAGCATCTCTCCTGGCCTGGACATCCAGGGAGTAATGCTTGGTAAAGTGTACCGTTTTTCAAGTAGCAGCCTAGGCAAATCTCTAATAAAGGGATATCTCTGGCAGCTAGCTAGAGACGAGCTGTACCCCTGGTAGAATGAGCCCTCAAACCTGGGGGCTCTGCCCACTTTCTGATAACAAAATTGGATACAAGAGACAATCCACCTGGCTATTGATCTCTTAGTGGCAGGTTTGCCTTTCCCAACTTCACCATAGGTAAGGAAAAGTTGGAGGATTGAACCTGTGACCTTTGTGCGCTCTATATAATAACTAAGAGCTCTCTTAACATCCAGGCTGTGCAACCTCCTCTCACCTGAAGAGGAGTGATCAGTGAAAAATACTGGAAGGGAGATAGATTGATTAAGATGGAAATCTGAAACCACCTTAGGCAAAACTTCCTATTAGTCCTAAGGACTACCTTATCCCTGTGGAAAGAAATAAAGTCAGTCTCCACTGACAAGGCTTGCAATTCACTACTAAGGCCTAAGAAGTGACAGCCACTAGAAAACAGTTTTCCAAGTTAGGTACTTAAGCTCTGCAGAAGACAGAGGTTCAAAAGGGTTGCATTAACTGGGCAATGCAAACATTAAGGTCCCAAGCAGGGTCCGGTTCCCGAAAGGGAGGATTAGTATGGAGTAACCCCTTAAAAAACTTGGAAAACACAGGATGAGAGGAAAGAGGGGATGACTTTCCTGCTGACACAAAAGCAGACACAGCTGCCAAATGAAGTCTCAGGGTAGCTGGTCTGAGACCAAGGAATTAAGATGTACCATGTAATCTAACAAAATGGGCAATTCAGCAGATTCTGGGGAAATATTTTTCCCAGCACACCAAATGGAAAACCTTTCCATTTAGAACTATAAGTAGCCCTAGTGGAAGGCTTCTGGAAGCCTTTAGGATCTCAAGAACACCCTGAGAGAGGTGTAAATCAGCAACTCTAACTCCTCAAGAGCCAGGCCTTGAGGTTGAGGGATTTGAGGTCCGGATACCAAACCCTTCCCTGGGCACAAGTCAACAGATTGTGATTCCTGGGGAGGCACAGGGAAGATGGACTGTCAGAGACAGAAGGAGTGGGTACCAGGCTGCCTGGCCCAATCCAGGGCAATCAGAATCACCCTGCAAGGCTGAGATCTGATTTTGATTAGTACTTTGAATAGGAGAGAAAGGGGGAAAGCATAGAGGAACTTCCCTCCCAATCCAGAAGAAGGGCATCCAGGGAACTGAGCCCGGCACTGGAGGCCTGCAACAGAACAGAGGAAGTTTGTGATTGTCTGGGGCTGCAAAAGATCTATCTGAGGGATGCCCCCTGGCAAAAACTATCCCCAGCACTTGAGGATCCAGGGACCATTCGTGATGGCCCTGGGAAATCCTAGCTGAGGGCATCCGCTAGGACATTGTCCTTCCCTGGAAGATGAACTGCTATGAGGGAAGTGTTCAGGGAATAGGCCAGAGACCACAACTTCATTGCCTCGGTGCACAAGGCCGAAGACCGAGTGCCCCCTGTTTGTTGATGTACCACATTGTTGTGGTGTTGTCTGTTCTGACTTGTATCACCTTGTCGTGGACAGATGCAGAAAAAGCTTGAAGAGCTAAAAAGACAGCTCTGAGTTCCAGAAAATTGATGTGGAGCAGAGATTCCTGGGGACCAAACTCCCTGAGTGGAAAGGTCGCCCATGTGGGCTCCCAACCCAGAAGGGAAGCATCTGTAGTGAGAGTCAAGTCGTGAGAAGGGAAATGAAGGAGACCCCGCCTTAAATTGCTCTGATCCTGCCACCACTGGAGAGCTAGGATCAAGGTTCGAGTCACTGGGACCAACTTGGAAAGGGGTCTCTTCTCTGAGACCAAAAGGTTCTCAAGTGAAACTGAATGTCTCTCATCTGAAATCTGGCTCCCTGCACAACAACTGTGGATGCAGCCATGTGCCTCAGGAGCTGCAGAAAGTGTCTTGCTGGTCGAGAGACCTGCAGAGTGAAGAAAGAGGCCAGAGCCACTAAATTCTTACCCTTTCTGGGGAAGAAAGGCCTGGCCAGCTTTAGTCCACCTCTGCCCCTATAAAGGTGAGTACCTGGACTGGTTCCAGAACCGACTTTTGTAGGTTTAGCAGAAACCCAGGGAGGTGAGAAGCTGCTGGGTGACCTGCAGGTGAGATTTTACCTGTTCTGGGGACTGGCCTACAATGAGCCAGTCGTCTAGATAGGGAAAACAGCAATCCTCTGCCTCCTTAAGTGGGCCACTGCCACTGCTAGACACTTTGTGAATACCCTTGAGCAGAGGTAAGGCAGAGGGCATTGCTCTGAACTGGTAATGACCTGAGGGCAGTTCGAATCTGAGGTACTTTCGATGGGATCTTCTGATTAGGACATGGAAATAGGCATCCTTGAGGTCCAGGGAGGCTAGCCAGTCCCCTGGCCTTAGGGAAGGTAAAATCATTGCCAGAGTTACCATTTTGAACTTTGGTTTCAAAAGATGCTTGTTCAGATATCTGAGGTCTAAAATGGGCTGCCATTCTCCTGTCTTTTGGGGTAAGGAAGTATCTGAATACAGACCCCTGCCCTGATGCAGGGAGGAACCTTTCTACTGCTCTGAGAGCTAACAGGGATGAGACCTCTGTTTCCAGAGTGAGGGTCTCTGAAGCACTTGTAGGTAGAAAAGGTCTGCTTCTCAACTTGGGAAACTTTTGAAGCTGAGAACCAGACCCTGGCTTACTACTTCCAGAACCCACTTGTCTGAGGTTAAAGAAGCCCAATTCAAACACCATGAAGTCTTGCTATATTAGGACTTATTGCAGTTAGCCACTGCACTTGAACTGCCCCGGAGAGGAAAGAGTTAACTCCAGAGAATCTGGAGTTCTAAAGCGCGAGAGCGCTATACCAAAGCTCTATCTGGGCAGTTTCAAATGAAACTGTCAGATTCTTTACTCTGCTTCACTGAACAGTCGCTCCAGAGATCAGCTCCTTCAGCTCGGTTCATTTCTCGGTCAAGCGAGTATTTTCGGTTCATTTGAACCGCCAAAAAGTAATTATTTTACCGCATTTCGGTTAAAGCTCTATCTGGTAAACCGTAAGTACAAAATGAAAAGTCTGTGTGGAAATTTAGTTATCGGTTCGGTTTTGAACCGATCGGTTTGCTTATTTTAACGTTTTAAAGTTTTGGCTTTTAGAGTGCGGTATCCGGTTCTTATCGGTTCTAAAAACCTTGATTTTAAATAGGGTTTTCAAATACCGTGAAATGGTTAGAACCGATAAGGGTGTCTTGTTCTGGCACGCCATAAAAGGGCAAGTTTTTGGTTAGGCTGGCATTATGTCTGGGAAACCCAAAAGAAAACCGGCCCACTGGTTTCAACACTGTGATGCTGTGGGAAGCCTTTGCCAAGGCTGTCCCACACACCACTTGTGTTTATTGTCTGGGGCTGACCACCTCCTGTCAGACTGCCAGGTGTTTAAAATTCTCTGCAGCCACCCTGAAAAGAGATAGGGCCGGCTCAGGGAACTATTGCCAAAAGTCCGCTGACCCGGATGGCCAGCCCGGTCCAGTACCCACTGGACCAGAGGGAGTGCCCTCTGACCAGGGCTAGACTTCCTTGGGCAAAAGGATGGTTCAGAGGAACCAGTTTAAAAAAAAAAAAGAAATAAGAATATGACAGAGAAATCAGTAGGTTTGGAGTCCAAGATTGTCTCTCCAACTGCTGCAGAAGTAGTTAAGCCATACAGATTGTCCAGTCACTGTTTCTAGGTCCTGTCGAACCATCTACAGTTGGTAAAAGGTGGCTCGTTCAGTTCCAGTGGTTCAGGTTTATGATGTTGAGGTTGTTATGAACCACAGGAGTGAGGAGGAAAATTGATCAATACATGTGTGTGGCTGGCAGGGTCTGGACGTGCCCACTAAGCGGACATTTCTCCAGACAGACTTTTAGAATCTCCTCCTATTCTGTCTGAGTCCCTTTCTCAGTTTATGTTTTTAAAAGCTTGTAGAATCCCCCAGCTTCCTTTAGGAGGCTATGGATGAGTAAAGGGAGCCTGATTATGTAGGAATGATGGGCTAGGAGGTTGTCTTTCCTTTGCATAAGTCATTTAGGAAGTAAACAACTAAGATTTTATAAGATTCTTCTTTCTGTCCCTCCTGTAAGATAAAAATGGACAGAAGGTGTATTTCATCAGGCTGTTACAGACTTCCTCACTGAGCAGTGTAGTCATGTAGGTGTGGTACAAGCTGCAGCCTGTGTCAAGGCTAGTTCCCCTGGCCTCACATCCTCCTGAATAGGATTCCAGGAGGATTGATGCCATGGCAAGAAAACAGTATATGGCAGCTTCTGTGGGACTCAGACAGGCAAGTTGTATGGCTTATGTGGCTAGATTTCGGAAATCTAGGTGGGACGCAGTATTGCAGTTAGCCAAGCAGGCCCATGGCCAGCTGGCTAGCGGGTTGGAACAGGTGGCTGCTAATGGCACTGAAGCCTCTAAGTTCAAGTTCATACTGCTGTTGGTGTTAATCTTGTTTTCTCTAGGGTCATGACCACTTCTGTAGCTTTCCGTAGGTTGGCATGGCTCAGATGCACTAATCTGTCCCAAGATACTCTGTCAAAGTCTATGGATTTGTTTCTTGTTGTGGGTAATTCTCTGTTTGAGGAACAAACAGAAAGCTATATGAAAAACATGGATGATTACCTACAAAAGTGCCCAGGTAGAGGCTCAGGCCTCCTCTGCTTTCGTCAGAGGGGTCTCTTCAGAGGCAGAGATAGACGGGGCACAAGTAAACCGTCCCCCCCCTTAGCCTAAGACTATTGCCAAGCAGGCACCCTGATGGGGTGCCCAGGGCCGATTCTCCTATACCAGTGGGCAGGTTGGTTTTTATTTCAGCCAGAACTGTGTGTCCCTAACTCGGACAAGTGGGTTCTGGAAGTAATAGGTCTGGTTCTCAGCTTCAAACAGTTTCCAAAGATGAGAGCCAGACAGGTCCACCTGCAAATCCTTCGGAATCCCTTGCTTTGGGAGCAGAGGTTTCTTCTCCTCTGAACTGAAAAGCAGTAGAAAGGTCCTCCTTGCCACGGGGCAAGAGGCTGTGCTCATGATACTTTCTTAACCTATAGAAGGCAGGAGATTGCGGCCCATCTCAGATTTAAGGTACCTGAACAAGCATCTTTGAAAACAAAGTTAAAATGTTAACTCTGGTTGAAGCCAGGGACTGGCTAGCTTTCCTGGACCTCAAGGATGCCTATTTTTCATGTCTTGATCAGGCCTTCTCACGAAAGTACCTCAGGTTACCCTCAGGCCACTACCAGTTCAGGGCAATGCCCTTCGGCCTTACCTCTGCGCAAAAGGGTATTCAAGAAATTCTAGCTGTGGTAGTGGCTCTTTTAAGAAGGCAAGGGTTGCTTTGTTTCCTTTCCTGGATGACTGGCTCTTAGTGGGTCAGTCTCCAGATCAAGTAAAATCCCACTTGCAAGTCACCCAGCAGCTTCTCACCTTTCTGGGATTCCTGCTGAATTTACCAAAGTCAGTTCTCGAACCAGTTCAGGTACTAACTTTCATAGGTGCAGAGTTGAACACAAAGTTAGCCAGGGCATTTCTCCCTCTAAAAGGGTAGACAGTCTCTTGCCCTGGCATCTTCCATATTCTCTTGAGTCTCTTGACCAGCAAAGCATTTGCTACAACTACTAGGGCACATGGCTGCTTCCACAGCTGTAGTGCAGGGAGCAAGATTCCAGATGAGGGACATTCAGTTCCATCTGAGGGCCTATTGGTCCCAAAGGAGGGATTCCTTTCCAAATTGGTTCTAGTGACCCAACCTGATCCTGGCCTTACACTGTGGCAGGATCAAAGCAATCTAAAACTAGGGGTCCTCTTCATTCCTCACCACGGATGCTCCTGTGTTAGGGGTGAGGAGCTCGCTTAGGCAACCTGTCCACTAGGGGAGTGTGGTCTCCCTAGGAATCTCTGCTCCACATCAATTTTGGAACTCAGAGCTGTCTTCTAGCTCTTAGGAGTTTTCAGCTTCTGTCCAGAACAAGGTAGTTCAAGTCAGGACAGACAACACCACAATAATGTGGTACATCAACAGGCAGGGGCACTCGGTCATCAGCCTTGTGCACCGAAGCAATGAAGTGGTGGTCTCTGGCTTACTCCTGAACACCTCCTGATAGCAGTTCACCTCCCAGGAAGGACAATGCCCTGGCAGATGCCCTCAACAGGATTCTCAGGGCCATCACGATTGGGCTCTGAATCCTCAGGTGCTGGGTTCAGTCCTCGCCAGATGGGGCTCATTTTCAGATAGATCTTTTCGCAGCCCCAGATAACCACTAACTTTCTCTGTTTTGTTGAGGCCTCCAGTGCTGGGATCAGCCCCCCTGGACGCTTTTCACTTGGATTGGAAAGGGAAGTTTCTGTTCACCTTTCCTCCCTTTTCCCTTTCTTTCAGGGTACTAGTAAAAATCAGATCTCAGCCCTGCAAAGCGATTCTGATTGTTCCAAGCTGGGCCAGACAGCCCTGGTACCCATTGTCTCTGTCTTGACAGTCCACCCTACCCTGAGCTTGCCCAGAGTCCACGACTACTGGCCTTTGCACAAGGGAGAGTGTGGTATCCGAACCTCAAATTCCTCCTTCTCAAGGCAGCTCTTGAGGAGTTAGAATTTGCTGATTTACTACCTTTTCAAGGTGTCGCGGATATTTTAAAGGCTTCAAGGAAGCTTTTTCACTGGCGCCACTTACAATTCTAAGTGGAACAGGTTTTCAGTCTGGTGCGCTGAGAAGCAGATTATACCACAGTCTGCTTATCTGCCCATTTTCTGGACTTTTGGTCCATTTTAAATTCTTTAGGTCTTAGGCCAGCTACCTTAAGGGTTCCTTTGGCAGCTATCTCTGTTTTTTCTGCAAGCAGGAAGCCTGCTTCCTTTTCTTCTCAACCTGTGTTTTCCAAGTTTTAAGGGTTGCTTCACACCAACCCTCCTTTTGGGAACCAGCTCCTGCATGGGCCGAATGTTTACATGCTCAGTTAATGCAAACCCCTTTGGACCTCTGTCCCCAGCAGAGCTCAAGCTTCTCACTTGGAAAATGTTTTTTTCTGGTGGTTTCACTTCTGCCAGGCGCATAAGTGAACTACAGGCCCTGGCAGTGGAAGAAGATTTTTCTCTTCCCACAGGGATAAGACAGTCCCTAGGACTAACACAGGGTTTGTCCCTAAGTGGTTTCAGGTTTCCACCTGAACCAATCCATCTCTCTCCCAGGATTTTTTCACTGAGCATTCTTCCTCAGGTGAGAGGAGACTGCACAGCTTGGACGTCAAAAGAGCCTTATGCTACTATTTGTGCTCACCAAGGGTCACATGTTTGAATCCCTCCAACTCTTCCTTACCTAGGGCGAGGTTGGCAAAGGAACCTGCCACTAAGAGGACAATTGCAAGGTGGATTGTCTCTTGTATCCTTTTTTTGTTATCAAAGACTAGGTAGGAGAGCCCCCCTCAGGACTGAGTGCTCACTCTACCAGGTGTACAGCTGCATCTCTAGCGGCTGCTAGAGATATTCCTATTCTGGAAATCTGTCGAGCTGTTACTTGGAAGACAGTTCACACTTTTACCAAGCATTATTCCCTGGATTTTAGTCCAGGAGAGATGCTCGTTTTGGCACAGCTGTGCTTCAGAGCCTATTTCCTAAGTAGGTTCTGACCCTCCTCCATGGAGGTACTGCTGTGTAATCTGCAATAAGTCCTAATATAGCAAGACTTCATGGTGTTTGAAGAAAAAATTACTCACCTTAGTAATTGCTTTTCTTCTCATGGAGTCTTGCTATATTAGGACCGCCCCCCCAACCTGCCCCTCTCAGAACTTCTACTGGGGTGGGGGTGGCAAATTAGTGCAAGCACTGTGTCATGCCATTGTAGTTCTTCCCTTCACCCTCCTTTATTTAGGGTTAGGGAACTAGGGTTTTCTGTGTTGAGTGATTTGTTGGCCCCCTTCCTGGACTTGAGTCTTTGGGGAAGGGGGGTTCCTAATAGTGCTTGTCAGGGGGGAAAACTAATAATACCATTATTCATTCTTATTATTGTTATTGTTGTTTCTATTGTTGTTTCTATTGTTGTTATTACTACTAGTAGGTAGCCATTTGCCTAGTGTAGAGCTTTCCACACAGACTTGTTGCTTAGTGTTAGCTTCATAAAGATCTGACAGTTTCATTTGAAACTGCCCAGATAGAGCTTTGGTATAGCGCCCTCGCGCTTTAGAACTCCAGATTCTCTGGAGTTAACTCTTTCCTCTCCGGGGCAGTTCAAGTGCAGTGGCTAACTGCAATAAGTCCTAATATAGCAAGACTCCATGAGAAGAAAAGCAATTACTAAGGTGAGTAATTTTTTCTTCTGACAAGTAAGCCAGCCTGCCCCCTGGTACAGGAGAATCGGCCCTGGGCACCCCATCAGGGTGCCTGTTTTATAGGAGCTTTAGGCTGAGGGGTGGGAGCAGGTCTGCCCACCCCTCGTCTGCCCCTGCCTCTGAAGAAGCCCTCTGAGCAAAGGCAGAGGAGGCCTGAGTCTGGTAGAAAGGCCTGTGAAAGGCCTACCCCTACCCTGGGGCATGCCTTTGAGGAGTGGCTTGCCGCTCCTTAGCCTGGGCACTCTTGTAAGTAGTCCTATATTCATCCATCTTCTTCATGTAATTCTCTGTCTGCTCTCCAAACAGAGAATTTCCCACCACATGAAAATCCATAGCCTTAGTCTGGGTATCCTGTGACAAACTAGTACACCTGAGCCAGGCCAACCTACGAAAAGCTACAGATGTGGCCATGGCCCTAGAGGAAACATTAACATCCACAGCAGCATGAAACTGAACCTTAGAGGCTTCAATGCCATCAGCAGCCACCTGTTCTAGTTCACTAGCCAGCTGGCCATAGGCCTGCTTGGCCAATTGCATAACAGTATCCCATCTAGATTTCTGATACCTAGCTACATAAGCCATATAATTTGCTTGCCTGAGTCCCAGAGAGGCTGCCATACACTGTTTTTTTGCCATGGCATCAATCTTCCTGGAATCCTTGTCAGGAGGATGTGAAGCCAAGGAATATTAGCTTTATCACAGGCAGCAGCCTGAACTACTAACATGACTGCATTGCTGAGAAAGGAATTCTGTATCAGGGCCTGACAATGTATACCTTCTGTCCATCTTTTTATCTACAGGAGGCACAGAATTAGGAGCTTTTAAAATTTTAATTGTTTGTTTCCTAAAAGACTTATGTAAAGGAATAGACAATCTCCTAGACTCTGGAATATCCATCATTTCTACAAAATCAGGCTCCTCTTGCTCATCCACAGCCTCTTCTAAAGGAAGCTGGAGGGTTTCAGCAACTTTTTTATAAAACATAAAATGAGATGGGGACTCAGACAGCATAGGGGGAGATTCTAAAGGTCTGTCTGGGGAGATGTCCGGTTCAATGGGCACACCCAGACCTTCCCAGCCACATTCATACTGTTCATAATCCTCCTCCCCCTCCTCTGGTTCATAAAATTCCTCAATATCATAATCCTGAACCACTGGGACCGGACGAACTGACCTTTTACCAGATAGTGGTGGTTCGGACGGACCCTGAGACAGTGACTGGACAATTTGTATGGCTTTTGCTATCTCTGCAGCAGTTGGAGAAGGAATTTTGACCTCCAGACCTGCTGATTTTCTTGTTTTCTTTACTGGAATTGGTTCCTCAGAACCAGCTTTTCTTTCCCGAGGAAGTCTGGCCTGGTCAGGGCACTCCCTCTGGTTAAGTTGGCACGAACCGGGCTGTCCATCCAGGTCATGGACTTTTTAGCCTCTCGTTCCTGAGCCTGCCCAATCTTTTCCAGGGTGGCTGCAGGGAAATTCTTACATACCTGGCAGTCTGACTGGAAGTGGTCAAACCCCAGACAATAAACACATGGTGTGTGGGTCAGCCTTGGCAAAGACTTCCCCACAAACATCACAGTGTTGAAACCCAGTGAGCCGGTTTTTCTTTTGGGTTTCTCAGACATAATGCCAGCCTAACAAAAACTTGCCCTTTTAACGGCAGTGCTAGGTAAGACACCTTATCGGTTCCTAACCTGTCACGGGTATTGGAAAACGAATAAATCCGCTTTTTTAGAACCGATAAGAACTGGAACCGCACTCTAAAATAGTAACTTTTAGTTTTAAATGAGTTTTAAACCCACTGATCGGTTCAAAACCGAACCGATAACTTACAAGTTCCACACAGACAAAACCTTCATTTACTTACGGTTACCACAGATAGAGCTTGAACCGAACGGTTTTGCGGTTAAATAAAACTATTCTCGTTAAATCCAACCAAGAAAACACTTTTAAACCGAGAAATGAACCGAGCAGAAGGAGAAATCTCCGGAGCGACTGTTCACTGAGGTGGAGTAAAGAATCTGACAGTTCAAGTTTGAAATGACACAGATAGAGCTGCTCTCGTGCCAAAATTCTATTTTGGAATGGTTTTAACCATTTCACTCCAGGGCAGTTGTAGAGCTGGAACAAACTGCTAATGTTTATAATATAGCAAGACTTCATGTTGTTTGAATAATCAGTTTGCATTACTCTTTATTGCTTGAGCATTACTTGTTCATTCACAAATCACAATTTTTTTTTTTTTTTATATTTGCTGGTCTGTCATTCTTGGCCCTCTGGGCCATTCTTTTTAATGTCTGTTTAGCTTTGGACAGTTTAGTAGACTGGGTGGCGGAGCTCCTTTCATTAGGCTTCAAAAGGATCTGATGTTAGGCTGTGGAACACAGCAATACCAGAGAGCAAAAGTTTGAATTACATTCAAAATTCCATCCACATGTTCCGGGGCAGCTTCCCTTGCTGGACTCATTGCAGTTAGTTAAGCATAATGAGGGATCCCTTAGAAGAAACAATATTACCAAGGTAAGTATTTTTTTTTCTTTTGGTACCTCACAGGAATACAACACTAATGTTCTGACTCTGATGTTTAGTTTGTGACTGTAAAAATAGGAAGATTGCCACTCAACGGAAAATATGTCTGTCTGTGGTATTGCCATAATACTGATGCAAAGCTCCTGAAAAATTTTATAAACTTATAATTTAAAAATGAAACGTGACGCAAAGCCAGCCCAGTGACACAGTGGCAAATAGTGCTACTGTCTGCCATACCATCAACCCATGTTCGGGAGTGAGCTCGAGTTGGCAGGGGGTTGGGAGGTAGGAGAGGATCAAGCTCTCCTCTTTTGGGGTAAGCTGCACATCTTGCAGTGTGACTGACACCTAGCAGAGGCTGGGCATCCTTTCAGTCATTACATGTTGATGTCCCTGTGGGTATGCTGGAAAAAAAGGAGGAAAAACACCCTGCTAGAGCAGGTTGAAGGATGTCCCTTTTATAGGCCTGCCACCCCGATTGGGCACTACACTACATTCTGCTTCGAAGGGGGGGCAAGAGGTAGTCCTCCCACCACAAGAAGCAACTCGCGGGAGTACTAGGCAAAACCCAGGGAAGACAGGTGACTGGGCATGTGAGGGTCGCTCAGATGGGGGCTGGCAGGACAGTACAGGAGATAAATAAAAAGTGAAAACATTAAATCAGATGTGATGCAGATGAACAAAATACAGTATGTAGCCCATTTTTAATCTAAAAAAGAATGAAATCACAACAGTGGATATCATAAATAAAGTGCTAGAGAAAGCTCCTGTACAGTTACTTTCAATTGTTTAATAGTTTGCTTTTCTGGAAATAAGCATCATGTGAAACATCAGTACTCTATATCTTTGTCGAGCAAGGGTAAATGTAAGTGTAAAATAATATGTAGCAGAATGTGTAATGCATAGCACTTGAGTGTAGGGGTTGCCAGGTAGGAAAAAACTAATTTGACGCAATTAGATATGGCCCTAGGAACCTTAAAACCAATGTAATCCAGACTGTACCACAGGACTTGTTACCTGATGCAATGGGCAATATGTCAAGTTCCATTTTTTTGTACTGGAAAGCCTTCTGAGTTTGAGTCAGTTTTATATGATAACATTGAGTATTCAACTGCTCCGATCACATACCTCGACCTCAAAAGCACCCGACGTCAAATAAGCGAACAACTTTACACCGACTGTCACAAACAGTGATGGTTGCTTACTCCTTTGATGCATGGCAATAAAATTAAATAGATGAGGCGGGGGGCTGTGCCCCCACACTCCTTTGTGGGGGCAAGCCCCCCCCACACACCCCCAATCTATAAATTCTTAACTTCAGGGGGAGAAGACTTAGAGGCAAGATAAAAAAACTGCAATAATCTGTCCTACACATGGAGCCGAACCTGAGTCCACCTGCTCAAGTGGCAGTGGCTCTAGCCACTATGCCAAATGGCCACCTTGGCAGAGCTTGTCCAAACAAATGTTTACATTCTGTTATGATGAGTGCAGCTCACTGCCACACTTGCTGTAACCTACCCCTCTGCGTTTTTTTTCCACTCACTCTAAGAACGAGCAGTATTATTGAGTCACTAATATTGAGCAGCTCAATAATATTCACTCATATCAGGGTATATCCTCAAGTCTCATGCGCTCTCTATGGTTGAGAAAGATTACAGCAGGCAATCACAATACTAGGTACATGAATGAGCAATACCAATAAAATCATTTGTTGCATTGACAAGGTATTCATTTGAAATATTTGCAAAGATTAAACAAGATATTGTGGCTCAAATATTTAAATTTGTGTACAGAATCCACTGCTCGTGGCTTCAGACATTTTCAGATATCTTTGTAGAAAGGACCATGAATGGGCTGTTTAAAAGCTGAATGAAGACCAAGCAGATTTAAAGAGGAATGTAGGCTTGTGAAGCAATAGGAAATTGCAAAACAAGGTTGGTGTTGAGTGGGTGAGCAGAGCTGAAAGAAGGATGCTTTGCCTGCAGTGACCTGGCAACTAAAGATATACCAGTGACTGAGACTTCTGTTTGCTAGAGATGACCAGCCCACAAGGTTAAAGAATGCAGCAATGAGTACAAAAGCAGGGACCAGTGATGAAGGGAGTAAATAGAATATGTAAAGAGAGCCAAAGGAATTGCTCTTTGTTGACCTACCAGTACAGCCTGTCTTTTAGCATGCAGGTGTAAATTAGCGTCCTTATCTCAGCTAAACCTTCCTTATACTTCCACCCTCGCAATTCACCTGTAATACATGGAGTTTCAGCATTCACTCTATTGTCTGCCTGTAATACAGGGATATCAGGTGTATCAAAAAGATGTTATGTTGTGTGTCAGTTAGCATCATAAACAGGAAAGATGCATTGTTTCTGCCCTCACCACAGCAGAATAACCGAAAAGCCAGTTGGGCAGATCAAACATTCAGGACCCATGTGTGTTAATTATTTATTTATTAGAAATCAGTGACTGGGAAAGGCACCTTAAATCAGGGATCACTTCCAGGTGTGACTGGGGGAAGGGTTGCAGAGAAGAAGGAAAGGCGAATAACATCATATGCAGCAAAATACAGTCAATTAAAGAAACAACAGCCAGCCCACTGGTATAGTGATTGCGCTACCTCTTGTGATGCCGGCAACCCAGCTGGTCAAGGGAAGAATGGTGGAGTATCCCAATGGATGCTTGCCTGCTCAGATGAGGGAGGGCATCTAGTCTCTGCCACACTACTGCCACCTGGGTGACCACAGGAGATGATGCAAGTGGAGCCAGCAAATTGAGGGAGGGGGACATTACTACTCCAGTGGACTCAGCATGCATCCCTTGCATCAGTCCAGGGTTCACGTGACATCCAAGGGCTGGGAGAAACAGAAAAACCCTGACCATGCAGGTTGCCACCTGCCTCAGGCTGCACACTGCCAACCAGGCTCCCACTCCAGAAACAAAACTTTGACTATACCAGTGGAATTGGACTGACCTCCGGGGCCCTTCCTCCGGGGGGGGGCATCTAGATGGGGAACATGGAGCAGTAGGTATGTCGTGGGGGTGGCAGGTGACAGGTCTGGTTGGTGTGGTAGGGCTGATGGAGGCCTGGTTGGTGCAAGGGGCCAAAAATATACTAAATAAAAAAAATAACAGAATGGAAAACAGAAGTAAGGTGTTACAGCTATAGAGTAAGCCACCTGTCATCAACAGGGGTGGTGGGTGACAATGTAACCAGCACGTGCAAAAGTACAGCAGCAATTAAAACTTCCAAGGAGTAGAGGCAAACCAGACTTGTCACAAAGAAAACAAGCATTTGTTTATGCCAAATGTTTGCATGCTTGTATTTGTTGTGTAGGTGTTGGGCATCGCAAAGGCTAAAATTAACAAATTAATAACACAAGTTATAACAGTGAAATTGTCATGATTGGGAAATGAGGAGCTTTACACAGAATGCTGTTGCTCTATGAGACTGTGGCCTTGAAGTTTCAAAATACTAGTTTCTATTACCCCAGCATATGAACATGACAAGTGTCATTTATGAACAATGAATGAAACAATGTTTTGTGGAATTACCACGAAAACGGGTCTTGGAGGGGGGATTTGGTAATGACACCAACTACGTTAATTCGATGGGGATAAACAAACATGAGTAAGTTGAAAATGTGGGTTCAAAAAGTAAGAATATTGCAACATTATGATTAAATGAAAAATGTCAACATTTGTTCATAACTTTGTTGGTTTTTGGAATATTCACACCAGATTTTTAAGGTTATCTTTTTATGACACCACCTTAGGAGCATGACAGGTCTTATTTAGAAATCACGTCCGAAACATCATTTTGTGGCACAAGCATGAAAAGACCTTTAGGGTGGGATCTGAAAATGACAACTATTATGTTTATTAAGTGGGGTGACAAAAGGGCTATGCTGAAAATCTGTGCAACATTAAAGATTTTAATAACATAAATTTTAAAAATAAAGATAAAAGTCAGTTATAAACTGAGGTTGTTTCATAGATAATCATTACCTTTGCAGTCACAGGTGGATTAACATTTACTTGAAAGGGTAGATGACATAACATATTAAAAAATTATGAAATGATTAAATAAATGTTGTAAAATGATTATATGATTCACATCAATGGAGACTGCTGCAGCACTCTCCAAAGTAAGACATCATGAAACGTCTGAGCAGCTGGGGGTCGGGGTGGGGGGTGAGGTTACAGATCAGGAAATGAAAGGGACTGAGTGGCTGACACCACAGATCCCAAACAAATTAACTATATTTATATTTATTTATTTAACTATTGAAGATGTGTCCTCCATCAAGTACCTCAGGGTCTGGCTTGATCACCATCTAGATTTTTCTTTTCATGTGCCTGTTACCCACATGAAGTTCCACCCCCAGCTTGGGGCACTATACAGAATACACTATCCGGGCTAGGGACAAAAGTTGGTGGCATTTCAAAGCCTCTGGGCTGTAGGCTGATTACAATCACTATAGGGCCCTGAGAAACTCCTGCAAAGGGAATACTCGTCTAGCCAAAAACATCTTCTGTAAAGATCTACTAATAAAAGCTGACATGCTACTAAATGGCGTACATTGTACATTGTAACAATCCAGTGACTATTGCCAACTCTTTCAACTGTCACTTCTCGGATCTAACATGCTACTCAGCCTCCTTCCCCACTGGCCACCCCACCTCCACTCCTGTGGTTACTGAACCAATGCTCTCTCATCCACTATTCAGGTTTTGGACCGTCACTAGAGCTGAAGTCCTAAAGTTGCTACTCACTATTTCAGACACCACTAGCTCTGGTGCTGACAGTTTGGAACCCAGGCTCCTGAAAGATGCTGCCCCTCTCATAGCCTCCCCCTTAATTAAAATCTTTAACTTATCGCTATGCCACGATGTAGTCCCCAACATATGGAAGATAGCTAGAATAACCCCTATCATAAAAAAAGGTGATCCTAAAGATATGGCTAATTATCGACCCATTGCTATCCTTTCTGTGCTTAGTAAAATCTTAGAAAAATCAGTGGCAACCCAAACCATTGAGTATCTATGGCAACACAACCTCCTCTCTAGTTCACAGCATGGTTTCTGTAAAGGCCACAGTACTTCTACTGCCCTCCTAAAACTTACTAATGACATTTATTCTGCCATGGATTCTGGTCTCCTGACAGGTGCCATTTTCAATGATCTAACCTAGGCATTTGACCTTGTCAATCATACCTTTCTCATTACAAAACTCATCTCCCTTGGTTTTTCAGTTGAATCGGTGAACTGGTTCCACAGCTATCTGTCTAATCAGCAGCAGGCTGTAGCTTTCAACTCAGCGATGTCCGATCTGTTATCCATACATATTGGTGTCCCTCACGGCTCAATACTTGGCTCCCTACTTTTCACTATTTTCATTAATGACCTTCCGTCCCAGGCACCTACCTGTTCCTCCTTGCTCTATGCGGACAACCTGGTCTTTTACCACAGTGCCAGTAATGTATGGGACATAAACAACTCCCTTGCTTCAGGCTCCCTAAACATACAATCCTGGCTAACTGTAAATCACCTTGTTCTTAATGTAAGTAAAACTCATTCTATGCTCTTTAGCTCTCCAGTTAAACTAAAAATAAATCGAGACTCCCTCAAAATATCCTGTGCTGATAATTCTCTCTTAGTCAGCACTACTTCCTTCAAATACCTGGGCATTCTTCTTGATGAATCCCTGGAGTTTGATCTCCACATCACCGCTATTTGTAAATCCATTAATGCAAAAATTGGAGGAGCCTACCGTACTAGCTATGGCCTCACTCAATCAGCCAGACTCGCTGTTGCACAAGGCTTTTTGCTCCCATCGTTGGTCTATGGCTCCATTACCTACCTAGGTGCAACTAAGACTTCTCTCCACATATGGGACACCACCTGTAATACCATTTGTCGTTATGCTTCTGCCTCTCCTCAGTACAAACATCACTGTCAACTCTATGCTGATATGCTGATCTAAAATGGCCTAGTCCTGCTGCTCACCGTCTTGTATCCTATGGCGCTTTAATAGATTGCATAACCAGATCAGGCCTCCCTCAGTCCCTTGCCTCATTACTACACTTGCAAACTCCCTCCTACGGGCTTCGCTCAAGTGACCAAACCCCTCTTTACATTCCTAGGCACAACACCTCTATGGGTGCACGAGCCTTCTCCTATGCTGTCCCTAGGTATTGGAATTCTATCCCTCAAGTAATTTGTCTTGCCCCTACACATGCTGGCTTTAAGAAGCTCCACCGTGAACATCTGCTTGCATCAAGTCCTTGTACCTACTTCCATTCACCTTAAGCTCATCTCTCACCTTTGCTGTATCTTACTCTAGTTCCACCCTTCCTGTACATACTCTTACCCACCTCTTCTTTCTCTGTCTCTTCCCCCTGTACTTTTTCTACAATGTTTATTTTGCTTTGCTAATGGCGCTACTGTATACAGTCCAAAACACTGACTAGCACTAATTTCTGTACTTGTGTTGCACTTGTTTCATCTTTTTTTGTAAATCACTGTATATTGCTCATATTATGTACTTTGTTTCAACCCTGTATTTTACAGTCTTGCAAATTGTTTTTATTTTTCTACCTTTGTATCTTCATATTCTATGTGCTGCGTCACATTGCTGTTGTTGCTGTTGTTGCTGTTCTTGTACTTGACTTGTATCCTCCCGGATCATGCCTGAAAATAGGCATCTCTATGCCTAGTGCATCCACCCAGCTACCAAAAGCAAATAAATAAATAAATAAGAAAAGCATTCATTCCACTACCTACGTGCAGACAAACCCTCTCTAAGAAGAGTCTAACTATTTTTATTGTAACCCCCCTGCAAATGGGGGTTCCCAAAAGTCTTCCAGGAGCTTGCTTGAATGCTCCAAGCCTGAATGGTGTTTGGTGTTTAAGCCATTTATCTGTGAGTGCTTTTAGAGCCTCTGGTACTGTCTCTTTAAGAGCTGTCTGCTTGCAGACATAATTAGTTTGTAGGGGGACTGTGTGTTTCCCTGCTTGAGTCCCACTTGAGCTGCTGCCAAATCGCTCCGTTTTTGCAGTCGCTAAGAGTGCCAGGGGAGCCTATCTGAAAGATGTAACTGTTTGCCAGAAATCATTTAGAGTAATAATGAAAATACAGTTTGTCTAACTTGCTTTCCTTTGTAGTCTGAATTGATTTGCCTAGCCCTCCATTCTAGTTTTGAACTCCTGAACTGGACCAATCAGCGTGGGGGACCTTTTGAAGTGGAGCCTGCTGCTGGCAAATCAGAACTTGGACTCTTAAGTTGAGTCAGCCACAATGGGACTGTATGGCAGATGCTTCTAGGAATTGTAGTTTGGACTTCGGCGCCTTTTTGCACCAACAGGGGGAGTCTATTGTGAGTGACAGCCAAACCAGCCAACTGAACTTGGAGGGACTCAAAGGAAATACCCGGTTTTGTCTTCTGGAGAGTCAGTTTAGCTTTGGCAGTGAAGAGTCAA
Source organism: Neoceratodus forsteri (assembly GCA_016271365.2). Lineage (NCBI taxonomy): Eukaryota > Metazoa > Chordata > Ceratodontiformes > Ceratodontidae > Neoceratodus > Neoceratodus forsteri. Next base: position 1,310,143,633 of record CM057449.1, read on the forward strand.
AGAGCCCTGTGCTTCTTCGGTGTGCAGTTCAGCGTGGGAAACGCATGTAAGACCCAATGTTTCGGTCTGCAGCTTGTGCAAGCGTTTGTTCGGACTGAATCCGACCTGTGAAGAGAATAAAGGGGATCTGAACAGTAGAAACCAGGTTCACCTTGTAGAAGACTGGAGAAATTGCTGAATCACACTCGGTCTGTCAGGAACTGAACCTGCTGTGTGTTCTCCCGTGTATTGTGCAGTAATTGCGATTGGGATAGAGAAGCAGCCTGCCTGGTATAGTACTTTCCTTTTACATATAAATGTGTGTATTGCTTGTGGGGAAACACATTTCAAATCCCCTGTACAGTGAATTGAGTGCATGAAGCTGGAAGTAAACCCCAGCGTAATCCAGACTACATCCATTTGCTCCAAACTGCAGTAGGGTCCAGTCACAAGGACCTTGCCCACATGGTCTGCTCCTCCTGACAATCCAGGACAATCTGCCTTCTATCCAGTTCCCAGCACTGAGTTAGTGAGTACAAAGCAGGGTATCTCCCTGCCATCTGTTTATCAAATTGCAAGTGTGTTAGTGTGTTATCTAATTGTTGTGTTTTATTTCTTCACGAACTGAGCCATCCGGCTCCGGATTACAATTGGGTATTATGCAAGTGTTTTTTTCATCACAGGGCCCCAACCAGCTGTACCAAATAGGCTAGCCTTCTATTGCCTGGGTACCCAGAGACAGTGACTTATAGGTTAGGCCTGTGCACAGTGCCTAATATATATATACTGTGTATATATATATATATATATATATATATATATATATATATATATATATATCGTAGTAAGCTAATTAACCTGATTTCCCCAGTCCTTGTTATTTCTCCTAAATAAATCAGATCTGTTTGTTTCAGCAAAGTTACACTGCCTGAGGTATTCGTTTATGTTAAAGTATTGTACTGTGGTTTTTGCACTGTATCATCTTGTTTTACAGGGGGTCCCCAGAGTCCAGCTAACTGAACCAGTCCTGGGAGTAAGTGTATACTGTGAAGGTAATTCAGATATATTGTGTGGGCCACTAGTGGGAAGAAAGGGGGATCGCAATGTCCCAGGGGGCTGTGACCAAGTTAGTTTAACTAATGCAAACCCTGACCTCTGGGTGGAGGCACTCGTCATTAGACCTAGGCCCCTCAACCTGTTAGTAGTTAAACAGGCAGGGGTAGTAGCCCTTGGGATAGCGCCACCTAGGGGTTACATCTTGGATGCACCACTGGGATTGGTGTCCTCTAGTGGCTACATTTATAAATTACTGTTAAAAATAAATGGATATCCCAACAGAAGCGCGGCTGTACACCAGTTGGTGAAGTGGTGTACTGGGCAGGAGATCAACCCCCAAAATGCCATACTTGTCTTGGATATCCCGCTGGGTACCAATCCAGACACTGTAGAGGGAGTACTCTCCAAGGTCGAATGTTTATGAGACCCTGTGGTAGGGGGGCGACAGGCTGATTTGCTCACCCAAACTTTCATGACCCTAATAGAGTGTAAGGATCCTGTAGAGCATAGGTGCCGGAACCGGGGGGGCGGAAGGGGCGGTAGCCCCTCCACTTTTTATTTCTGTATGGCAAAAACTAGTAGAAAAAGTGCCCTTTGTTCCATTATAAGTACCCTTTTGATTCTCAGCCCCCTCAGCTTTTACCATCTTCCGGCACCCTTGCTGTAGAGACAGTTCTAAAGTGCCACAGACTTTTACCCCAGGGGAAGCTCTCACTGCCTGGAGAGTGATACCACGGACAGTAAAGACCTGGGGGGGATAACCCCCTCCCACTATCTGAAACTTTTGAGGAGAAATTTGCTAAATTGTTGCTGGAGGAGGGAAAAACTGTAGAGGATTTAAAGAAACTATTATTGTCACCTGGGGCATTCCTCCCCCAACACCCCCTCCTCCCCCTCCAGCACCCGTTATTGCCCCTCCTTCTGTGCCAGAAGCCCCTATGTTTTTACCTGCCATTAGTCATGACTCTTACCACAAGCTCAAAGTATTCTCTGGCATCCGCCCTACTCCAAATGGGGAGGTCAATCTGGAAACCTGGATAGACTCTGCTACCCTTGTGGTACAAGACTGGCAATGATCCGAGGCAGAAAAAAGGGCTCGCCTGGGGGAGAGCCTCCAGGGACCCACCCTATGAGCTTTTTGCTTCCTGAGAGTCTCTGACCTTGACGCCAAAGCCCAAGAGTACCTAATTGCCCTTGAAAACGTGTTTGGGGGCACCACTAGTGTTGAGGCCTAGAAATGGAAGCTCAAAGATGTTAGACAACAGCCAGGGGAGTTGTTATCTGCCTATATGGATAGATTAGATGGAATATTGCAAACCATTTTTTGAAAGGGGGGTTGGACCTCTAGTGAAGTGGACCGGGTAAAACTGGATCATATACTCTGCTCTGCCTGGCACTCTAGCTGGGTGTTACTCAAATTATAGCTGCATCAAAGGAAAGCTAGTCCCTTGCCTTTCCATGTGTTGATGAATGAGGTATGAGAAGCTGAGGAGGAGGAAGGTTTTTTAGAGCCCTGTGCAGTCGTGGCTGCTACATCCCATGATTCAGCTGCGGGGTTGGACGCTGATGGTCTGGAATCACCAAAATCACATGACGGAACCCGAGACCCAAAGGTCAGCCAAGGGGGGCCCAGTCAGAGAGGGATGGCTACCGATGTTCTGCCATGGGATGAACTGCTGAGAGAATGCAGGGAAATAAAAAACAGTCTCTTTATGAGGGCCGCTCCTGCAAGTACAGGCCCCGACCCTCATCCAACTGCATCTGCTATGGGGGTGAGGGTACCCACCCATGCATCTCCTACTGACAACAGCCCACAACTCAATGTCTTGACCATGGAAGTGGGGAAATTGATGAGATGTCTCCAAATGCTTATCACACTGCAGACAGAGATGGCACCAAGGTTTCCAGTTAATAGTACCCCCACCCTGGCTCCCAGTGTGATGCCTCGGCCAGCTCAAAATCCAGAAAGTATGTTTTGTTATAATTGTGGGAAGGATGGGCACATGAAGAGAGAATGCTGGTCCCAGAAAGACACAGACAAAGTTGTATATAGGCTACAAGGAGAGCTTCGGAGAATGAATCAGTGGTTAAGAGGTGCACAAAATTATCCCATTGAGGGTCCTAAAAATGCTAAATGACGTCCCTTTGTGGCAAGATCAGTTGCCCAGGCCCCCGCTACCACCTCTCCAGACTGGTCCAGAATAGTGGGTCCCTCCATGGAGACCATTGTAAAGGTGAATGGAGTGTCTACAAGAGCTGTATTAGACAGTGGCTCCCAAATGACAATTATGTTTCAGGATTGGTATCAGAAGCATTTGTCAAACGTACCCTTACAGCCATTAGAAGGACTGCATGTATGGGGGTTAAGTGAGAAGGCCTACCCCTATTCCAGGTATATCCAAATTTGGCTGTCTTTTCCACCTCCATTGGCTGGAGTGGCTGAACAAGTAGAGACCCTAGCCTTAGTGTGTCCCCCCACTGGACTGTATGATGGGGTCCCTTTGTTGACTGGAACAAATGCTCATATGTTTGGATGGCTGGCACAGTTGTGTTATGAAAAACAGGGGTCAAGGACTAGTAGAGCTTTAAGAATTCCGGCTTTAATTAAGAAGGCCTATAAGGCCCAGAGAGATGCTGAAAAAGTAGAACCAGAGGAACCAGCTGGAATTGTCTGGAAGAAGGATCCTGAGTCTCTGATCCTGGCACCAAATGCCCAGTGTACCTTACAGGGAGAGGTCCGTATCAGAAAGGATGTCAAGAATAAAATATTAATGTTGGATGCACCAGGCGATGGAAAACTGCCGGAGGGACTGCTGGTCAAGCCTAGTATTTTGCCTGCTAGAGCCCATACTTATGCCAGAAGGGTAATGGTTCAAGTTCATAATGTGTCTGACAGAGAGATTCGAGTAAATAGAGGTTTCACCCTGGCTAATGTGCATTGTGCAGACACTGCAGTGCTACCCAGCAACAAGAGTTTGGAGAATAATGACAGAGTAACTCCTGACTTGTTTGATCTCGGTGACTCCCCGTTGCCAGCTGAATGGAAAGTGAGGATCAGTGAGAAGCTTGCCTAGAGAGACCAGGTGTTTTCTTTAAAGGAATGGGATGTAGGATGTGTGCAAGGAGCTGAGCACCATATCCGGCTGCATGATGAAAGACCATTTCGTAAGAGGTCTCGACGTCTGGCACCTGCGGACATAGATGATGTGAGACAGCATCTGCAAGAGATGCTAGCTGCTGGTGTAATACAAGAATCCAGAGGCCCTTATGCTTCCCCCATTGTGGTAGTGAAAAAAAGGAATGGGACAGTGTGGTAGGGTCGGTGGACCCACCCAAAAAACATTGATATGCTCACTTGGATACAGGCATATATATTACCTGCCTGTGTATTGGAGGTAGTTTGAGAACATTGTGGGCTAAAATATTAAAAAAAATCTGTTGCAACAGTCTCCTGCTCTTCTAATCTCTTCCTTTTACTATCGCTCCTTCTCTGTTATTCCCCTACTCAAGCTTGGCCACCTTTAAGTAGTCTTTCTGTCCCTTTCCTTAATTCCAGCTCGTTTTCATTAAATATTTAAAGTCCCAATGTTCAGAACGTTCTGTGCTTGCAGTACAAGCTGTACAGATGAATTTTTCCTTCTCGAATGTGCGCACGTTCACGCAGTGCGACTGTGCTATCGTGTGATCGTGCGACTGTGCGATCGTGCGAATGTGCGAAGACGCCGAAAAAGAGTTTGTTATGGCGTTTTCATTAGCTGGTGATTTATGAACAAGTTAACAGCCTTTTTGCTAGTTTTTAGTATGAGAAGCTCAGAATTATGGTATATCTCAGAATGTTAACTGAGAATCATTTGAAAAGTGGTGTTTGTTTGTTCCTTACACAAAAAGGTTAAACTAGTACTTTTAAAAGGGAGAAGGCAATGCATGCCACATTTAAAAGGAGATAGATGAAAATGTTTATCTTAAAAGGACCAAAGTCCCTAATGTGTTCAAGAAAAGCATAGACTAACAACTCACTTGTAAAGTGCTTCCAGCCTCCTCTCAGTCCAAACTCCTTATAGGACTGGGCGGCCCTTGTTGACCCACTTTTATGATGCAAGTTGGGGGAGGAGTTAACTAAGTCATGTGCTCCTCCACTTGTATAAAAGGAAGTGAATGTAAAATGTTGAGTCAGTGTGTGGTAGGAAGGCAAACCTACCAGATGCCTAGCCAGATTCTAGGTGCCTTTTTGGCAGGAATTTTTTATTTCTTGTTAAAGATATGATTTCCTGTGCCTTATGTTTTTTTTGAAAGTTATGTTCAAGTTCCGCTTTAAGTTCATTTAATTTTTTTTTTGCTTCTAATAAATTTTGAAATATCGGATCCTGACTGCTCTCTGGACTTTATTGGACACCCCCACGTGCACATTTGGTGTCAGAAGTGGGATCACAAGGGAAGGAGAGCCACCTTTCTTGTGGATATTGTCTAGAGTCATTATGGAGGAGCAGAAGAAGATGGAGAAAACGGAACTGTCTGCACCAGAAGGTACATGGACCAGAACCATGGTGGATAAATTTCAACTACCCTAGCAGCTGGATTGGGTGATGTCAGAAGGAAAGAGACTGGTAAACCAAAGGCAGCAGAAGAAGCTATCGGGGTGAAGATGTCAAAGAAGAGGGAAGAGAAGAGGAACCCTTCCGAAGTATATGATTTGTTGAGATGGTTATGTGTGAGACAGCTCGATCTGGAGAAGCAGAGAGAGAGACCGTCTACAAAATGAGAGAGACCGTCTGAAATGAGACCAGGTGGTGGAGACTCTTAAGGCTATTCAGGCTATTGGAACTACTAGACCTATTCTACCTAGTGGGGGCCCAAAGGACACTAAAATGTCCAGACTAATGGACAGTGATGATATTGAAGCCACACACAACATTTGAAAGAGTGGCAACAGCATGTGGGTGGCCTAGGGATCAGTGGGTTATTCGTTTAGCCATATCTCACAGGCAAGGCTCAGCTAGCTTATAGTCATGTAGAAACCTGGAAATGTTACCAACTATGATCATGTTAAACAAGCAATATTAAAAGGTATGACATCAGTACAGAGACTTATCGTCAAAGGTTTCAAGCATTTAAATATTATACTATTGAGTCCCCACAAGAAGCTGTGTGCTTGATTGCAAGACCTATGCACAAAATGGCTACAACCTGCAACTCGTACCATACATCAAGTGGTCAGAGTCATTTATTAGAACAATTTTAAAAAATATTACCTTATGAGGTTCAAACATGGGTAAGAAACATCGACTGACACAGTAGAAAAAGCTATCAGTTTAGCTGAAGATTATATTACAGCTCACCCACAACGCCAGAAAGGGTCTCATGGGACAAATACTTCCCAAGTATTAATAAAACATCCACCCACTAGTCCTTCTACTAAGATGAAAGAGGAAAGAAAAAGTATGAGAACATTTAACCCAGATATTATTTGCTACGAGTGTCAGACCAAGGGACACATCGCTAGATTCTGCCCCAAGAAAAAATCTGATCCTTCTCATCTGGTCTTAGCAAACTGGGGGCAATATACTGTGTCTGTTAATGTTGGAGGACAGGATATGATGGCATTGATTGATTCAGGAAGTAAGCAAACCCTGATACATGCTGATCTACTCAGTGGTGCTCTTATAAAGAAACACTCGGAGAAAACTGGGGTGACTTGTGTTCCTTGGGACACTCATTTTCTATCCTGTACAGAAGCTACTATTACTGCATCAGGCATGGCACATCATCTGAAGATAGGTGGTTCCTAGACTACCTGTACCTGTGATATTGGGACATGACTTTCCTGTATTTAACAATTTATTGACTGCCTCTTCTTCCATATCTGCTGTGGTTACATGATCTCAAGCATCTCAGGAACAAATGGACAGTGAACTGTTTCCTTTTGATGATACCTTATTTGATGTTCCTGGAAAAACTGTTAAATCAAAAAAACAAAAGAAACTAGAAAAATGGACATGGAATAAAACAAAGGACTTAGGCTGTGATGATGCCATGATAAAAACTGTAAAGTCGGACTCTTTTATCAGTGACCAAAAGAATGACCCTGCACTAACCCCTTTGTTTTCCCAGGTTATTGCTGATGGAGTGGAAGGTTCACCTCCAATGTATAAGTTGCAACAGGATAAATTGTATAGAGTTTGTCAAAATCCAAAAACTGGGGAAATGGTAGATCAACTGGTGGTTCCTAGTCAGTATAGAGAACAATTAATATTCTTGGCGCATGATGTACCATGTGGGGGACATGCAGGAAGGGATAGGACCTTAAAAAGGTTATTATATGGATTCTTTTGGCCCAGCATTCATGATCAAGTGGCTGAATATTGCAAAAGTTGCAGCCAGTGCCAAAGGGTGGCGCCGGTTACAAGAAAGGACAAAGTTTCTCTTCAGCCTTTACCATTGGTTGCTATGCCCTTTGAAAGATTGGCCATGGATATTATAGGACCTCTCCCCAAAAGTACTAAAGGCAACAGGTTTGCCCTTGTGTTGTGTGACTATGCTACAAAATATCCTGAGGCTATTCCTCTATGCACAACAACAGCGGATAAAATAGCAGAGGAGTTGCGCAAGGTATTTAGCAGAGTGGGCATACCAAAAGTTATTTTAACGGATAGGGGAACCAATTTCTGTTCAGCCATTTTGAAACGTCTCTACCAAGCTCTGGGGGTAGAAGCTGTCTACACATCTCCATACCATCCCCAGACTGATGGCTTGGTCGAGCGTTTCAACAAAACATTGAAGAAAATGGTACAAAAGTATGTGGAAGATGAGGGCAAACACTGGGACCTATATCTGCCACTGTTACTTTTTGCATATCATGAGGTACCTCAAGCATCAACTGGGTTCTCACCATTTGAACTATTATATGGTAGGAATCCCAGAGGTCTCCTAGACGTAGTTAAGGAACAGTGGGGGGATATTACCAACTGGAACAATCCTACTACCCTGGACTATGTTACGCAGCTACGTAAAAGAATAGCAAAGTATATTCAGGTTACGTAAGAACAGAATCAACTTAAGCAAGACTACCAGAAAGAAAGATATGACATAGGGGTGGGTGAAAAACACTTCAGCTCTGGGGATTGTATCTTATTGTTACTTCCATCCACTGAAAATAAGTTAACTATGAAATGGCAAGGGCCCTACGTGATACAGAAACAAATTAGCCCCACTACATATTTGGTGGAAGTACCAGACAGAAAACAAAAACTAAAAGTGTACCATGCCAATTTATTAACAAGATGGCATGATAGGCCTACTGAAGTCATGTATGTATGTTCCAACCCATTGGACAATGAGATGGAGCTGGCATATGATAGACTGGAAGGAGAACAATTGTCTAAAGATTTGACAATAAACCCTTCTTTATTAGACAGTCAAAAACAAGAACTAGCCCATGTTCTAAGTCAGTTTCCTGATACCTTTACAACAGTCCCAGGAAAACTACGGAAATATGTCATCAGATCCATACATTTCAAAACACACCCATTAGAGTAAAGCCCTATCGGATTCCAGAGAAATTAAAACAAGAAGTCATCACAGAGATAGAAAGAATGAAAGAAATGGGTATTATAGAAGAAGCTAATAGCGAATGGGCATTTCCTATGGTTCTTGTCCCTAAAAAAGAGGGAGGGATAAGAATTTGTTTAGACTTCTGAAAACTCAACGCAATATCAAAGTTTGATGGATATCCAATGCCCTGTATAAATGACATCATAGACCAACTTGGGCAAGCGAGATATGTTAGTATACTTGATTTAACTAAAGGATACTGGCAAATTCCGCTTGAGGAAGCATCAAAAGAAAAAAACGCTTTTTGCACTCCTTTGGGGTCTTTTCAGTTCCAATGATGCCATTTGGACTTCAGAGCCCAGCTAGTTTTCAAAGGTTGATGGATAAACTCCTGAGACCTCACGTTGGATATAGCGCAGCTTATTTAGATGACGTAATCATTTATAGTCCAACATGGGAGACCATGTTAAACACCTTACTGCTGTTTTAGGACTATAAAACAAGCTGGTCTCACCATCAATCCCAACAAATGTTCCTTGCTATGAAGGAAGCCCGGTATTTGGGATTTATAATTGGTAATGGGCAGGTAAAACCAGAGGTAGGGAAGGTGGACGCCTAGGCAAGAGTCCTCGTCCCCTCACAAAAACATGTGTGCTTCATTTTAGGCCTAGCAGGCTACTATAGACGCTTTGTGCCTCAATTTGCTACTTTAGCTAGCCCTCTAATTGAATTAACAAAAAAGAACAAGCCCTCAAAGTAATCTGGAATTCAGAATGTGAAGAATCATTTCTTGCCATAAAAGCATAATTTGTTCTTCCCCAGTGTTAAAAGTCCTGATTTTGATAAACCGTTTTATTACAGACGGATGCTTCTAATGTTGGATTGGGGCTGTGTTATCTCAAATCCACCACGGAGAAGAACATCCTGTACTGTACATTAGCCAGAAATTACATATCAGGAAACCAAGTACTCCACAATAGAAAAGGAGTGTTTGGCACTCAAATGGGCCATAGAGTCCTTACGATATTATTTATGGGGAACTCAATTTACAGTATGGACAGATCATAATCTATTACGATGGATACATAACATGAAAGATAGCAATCCAAGGGTCATGCGATGGTATCTAACATTGTAACCATATAAATTTACTGTTAATCACAGAGCTGGGACCACTAATAGTAATGCTGATTTCATGTCTCACTTTGGAGCAAACATAATGGTAGAATCAAATGTAGACCTCGGGGAATGATTATATTTGTATTTTGAAAATGCATTGTATTTAAGTAAAAGAGAATATTAAAGGGCCTCAAGGTGGAGCTTTGGGAGTGGGTGGGCTAAAGCTCCATCTCTTTTTGTTTATAAAAAGAGATCTACGTGCTATGCAAGTAGTGCAAACTATTAGTTTTCATTTTGAGTGGGGAGGAATGTGGTAGGGTCGGTGGACCCCCCAAAACATTGATATGCTCACTTGGATACAGAGCATATGTAATTACCTGCCTGTGTATTGGAGGTAGTTTGAGAGCATTGTGGGCTAAAATATTAAAAAAAATCTGTTGCAACAGTCTCCTGCTCTTCTAATCTCTCCCTTTTACTATCGCTCCTTCTCTGTTATTCCCCTACTCAAGCTTGGCCACCTTTGAGTAGTCTTTCTGTCCCTTTCCTTAATTCCAGCTCGTTTTCATTAAAAATTTAAAGTCCCAATGTTCAGAACGTTCTGTGCTTGCAGTACAAGCTGTACAGATGAATTTTTCCTTCTTGAATGTGTGCACGTTCGCGCAGTGCGACTGTGCAATCGTGCCACTGTGCGATCGTGCCACTGTGCGATCGTGCGATCGTGCGAAGACGCCGAAAAAGAGTTTGTTATGGGGTTTTCATTATCTGGTGATTTATGAACAAGTTAACAGCCTTTTTGCTAGTTTTTAGTATGAGAAGCTCAGAATTATGGTATATCTCAGAATGTTAACTGAGAATCATTTGAAAAGTGGTGTTTGTTTATTCCTTACACAAAAAGGTTAAACTAGTACTTTTAAAAGGGAGAAGGCAATGCATGCCACATTTAAAAGGAGATAGATGAAAATGTTTATCTTAAAATGACCAAAGTCTCCTAATGTGTTCAAGAAAAGCATAGACTAACAACTCACTTGTAAAGTGCTTCCAGCCTCCTCTCAGTCCAAACTCCTTATAGGACTGGGTGGCCCTTGTTGACCCACTTTTATGATGCAAGTTGAGGGAGGAGTTAACTAAGTCATGTGCTCCTCCACTTGTATAAAAGGAAGTGAATGTGAAATGTTGAGTCAGTGTGTGGTAGGAAGGCAAACCTACCAGATGCCTAGCCAGATTCTAGGTGCCTTTTTGGCAGGATTTTTTTATTTCTTGTTAAAGATATGATTTTCTGTGCCTTATGTTTTTTTGAAAGTTATGTACAAGTTCCGCTTTAAGTTCATTTTATTTTTTTTTTGCTTCTAATAAATTTTGAAATATCGGATCCTGACTGCTCTCTGGACTTTATTGGACACCCCCACATGCACAGACAGTAAGGATGTGCGTGGATTATCGCACTTTAAACCGGTGGACTATCCCTGATCAGTACACAATGCCCCGCATTCAGGATGCTTTGGACTGCCTAAACGGGAGCAAGTGGTTCTCTGTACTGGCTCTCCACAGTGGGTATTACCAGATCCCGATGGCCCCAGAGGACCATGAGAAGACAGCCTTTATCTGTCAGCTTGGCTTCTATGAATTCATGAGGATGCCTCAAGGGATATCAGGCGCCCCAGCCACTTTTCAATGATTAATTTATTTATTTATTTAGTTAAACATCAGTTTAGAAACCTTTGAGCCAGAGGCTCATTTACAAAGGTACCTCGTCACAAAGAGGACATCGTAACAGTAGTACAAGGGACACAATACTTACAAACAGAAAAGTTACAGTTCAATTACAATTTTGTTACAATAGAATTCAATCTCTCAATGGAGCGTGCGGTGGGGGACATGAACTTACTAGAGTGCCAGGTATACCTATATGATGTTATTGTGTTTGTCAGCTCACTTGAGGAACATGAGAACAGATTATTCAAGGTGTTGGACTGACTGGAAGACTTTGGCCTTAAATTGTCCATTGATTAGTATCAATTTTTTCAAACATCAGCAAAGTATGTGGGACACATAGTATCTACCAAGGGAATAGAGACCGACCCAAGTAAAGTTGAGGCCTTGACCACCTGGCCACAGCCCAAAAATCTTAAAGAACTGCAAAGATTCCTGGGATTCTGTGGTTATTATTGGCATTTCATCAAGGACTATTCAACAGGACCATTGACACCCAACACACCCAGGATAGACAGCTCTACAGGGAGGCACGCAATAAATGCACATGGGCTGCACGCAGGTGAAAGCTAATTATTACCAGCATACCCTTCCCTCCTCCTGGGGAGATGGAAAAAAATTCTGGAACAATATACAAGAACTCAGTGGGAAATCCCATTCTCCCACCCCTACCCAACTCAATTTAAACGGGGATGTAACTCAAGATCCCGCCAATATCGCAGACGCCCTTAACGACTCCTTCTCGGACCTCTCGCATATCCTCCCTCCAAATTTCTTCCACCCTACCAAACCCCCCCCCTCCACCCAAAACACCAAGTAAAGACTTCACACACCCTTTCCGGCTCAGAGTCATCCCTTGTAATGTGGCTAAACGCCATATCACCAAAGCTTTCGCCAATACTCGCTACAGAAATGACTCACTAGACCTAAAACTCATTAGGCTTACCCTCGATGTCACACTACCCCACCTTACAAAAATTCTCAACCTTTCACTATGCCTTGCCCAGTTCCCCTCAACCTAGAAGAAAGCCATAATCACTCCCATTCTGAAGAACGGTGACCCCACCAACACCAGCAACTATAGACCTATCTCAATACTTCCTCCTCTCTCCAAAGCCCTGGAAGAAATAGTCTCGGACCAGCTAACAGAACATCTAACTAAACACAACCTCCTCAGCAAGGAACAGCATGGTTTCCCGTCTGGCCATAGTACCGTCACTGGACTCAAGGTACTCACCACATTCATCCACGTGGCCCTTGACCAAGGCTCGATAGCAGAGGCCATCTGTGTAGATCTGACCAAGGCTTTTGACACGGTCAGTCATGAACTACTCCTCCATGTCCTTCCACAACTAAATGTGGTCTCTGAGGCCACGGCCTGGTTCAAGGACTACCTCACTGGATGGTCACAGCATGTTAGGATAAACTCTACCATCTCCACCTCCAAAGCTGTTTGTTCAGGGGTCCCACAGGGGTCTATTCTGGGCCCACTGCTCTTCACCCTCTTCCTAAACTTTCTCCCCAAAGCGTGCAGTGGTCATCTCTTACTCTATGCCGATGATGCGGTTCTGTACTGGAAACACCCTCAACCGAATGCCCTCCAACTTGCCCTTCAGGGTTTTTTTGGGGAGGTAGAGAACTGGTTCACTGATCACTGCCTGATCATAAACTATAGCAAAACTAAGTCTATGATCTCTGCTTATCGCCAAAGCCCACACAGCCAGACAGCACTCCAAATTAAGAACTCACTTGGCACTCTACTGGAACACGTTACACACTTTAAATACCTGGGTATCACCTTGGATACCTCCCTATTCTACCACAGACATGTACGTCTCCTCTCATCTGCGGTCAACACCAGAGTGGATACCCTCTACAGGCTCAAAAACAGCCTACATGCACAAGCCATGCAGCTAGCAGTCACCTCCTCCATCCTCCCTCTAATCGATTATGGGATTGTTATTTACGGCAAAGCTGACACCACCACCCTTAGCAGCATAAACACTGCACTTAATAAAGCCTGCCGTCTAGTAACAGGATGTGACAGACTCACCCATACCTGTGATCTGTACACACTGACTGGTTGGCTAAACTTCCAACAAAGACTAAAATACCACACCTGCATTCTCACAAAAAAATACACCTCCAGCTTGCACCCGCCAGTCTACTCTCCATCATCAGCCCAGCCCCCATCAGGCATAATACAAGACTCACAGCAACATCATCTTTCCTGGTTCCCCTCTGTCAAACATCCCTTGGGCAAAGATCTTTCCGCTACCATGCCCCCCATGGCTCAATACACTTCCCCTCACACTCTCCCAGTCCCATAGCATCTCACTCTTCAAATCAGGTCTTAAAACCCAACTTATGGAAAATGCTAAATGTGACTGCAGCTAATCTGACCACCCTCCTCTCCCACTACTTCTCCTGACTCAGGGGCTACCTAGACCCTATGAAACGGAATCCTACAAATCTCTGTCTAGGGATCGCAGGTATGCTTCCTAATTATCTCACCTACTAAATAAGTTTCTCGACTGCTCTGCCAGTACTGTAACTGTATATAATACCTGTCAATGTTAGTCTTATACTGTCTTGTTTCCCTCCACCCCCTGTAACCAACGTGGAGCTTTTGTAAAAAAGATTGTTTGTACTGAAATCTGTAAATAATACCTGTTCTCGTCTGTCATTATTGTATTTGTCTGCCCTCCACCCCCTGTAACCTGATGTGGAGCCTTTGCAAAAGAGTCTGTGACTCAAAGGATTGTAATTCTGATTGTACTCAATAAATAAATAAACAAAGAGTGATCCGCCCTTTACTTAACCTTACTCAAGGGTATCCCCCAACCCACAAAAAATACAAAAAGTCAGCATCCCTCAAGACTGAAAGAGTGTATTTTCATCCAAGTGAAGTATTTGGGGCCTGCTGGACTCCTGATTGTGAGACTGCTTTTCGTGAGATCATATATCAACTTACCCACGCTCCAGTGTTGGCCTATGCCAATCCAACAAAACCTTATGTCCTGCACACTGATGCTAGCTTGCAAGGGTTGGGGGCTGTGTTGTATCAGGAGCACGAGAATGGCCTGAGACCAGTGGTCTTTGCCAGTAAAAGCCTGACCCCATCCGAAAAGAACTATCCTGTGCACAGGTTAGAGTTCCTAGCTTTGAAGTGGGCCATTGTTGATCAATTCCACGAATACTTGTATGGGGCTAAGATACTAGTAAAAACGGACAATAATCCTTTGACCTATGTGCAGACTTCAGCTAAGTTGGATGCCACTGGCCATATGTGGCTTTCTGCATTTTCTACATATGACTATGCTATTGAATACAGAGCAGGCCTGAACCACATAGATGCTGATGCTCTCTCCCAGAGGCCTGTTCCCCAGAATGACTGGGTCAGACTGTCAGAACCTGATATTCGAGCACTCTGCCAGAAGTTTGACAGGGAGGAACAAATGTCCACGGACGCAATGGACTGTATGGTGGATTGTTTGGGACCCTCTGAGAATTGCATACTTGCTGCTTATTGCCACTTTTCTGCAATAGACATTGGTGCACTGCCTCAGCTGGACAATGACAGTATTCGGCGGGCTCAATCCCGCAATCCCATGATCAAATCAGTTTTTGAAGCCCTCTATGCAGGAAAAGATGTGTCCAAATTACGTTCCACTGATCTGAGAACTGCATTGTTATATAAAGAAGGTCCTGAGTTAAAACTGATTAATAGACTGTTATAAAGAGAAACAGTAGACGGGGGACAAGTAGACAAACAACAACTAGTGTTGCCCACTGCCTTTCGAGACTCAGTACTGGGGTCCTTACACAATCACATGGGACATCTTGGTATAGACAGAATGCTTGACTTGGTGAGATCTAGATTCTATTGGCCTAAGATGGGGGCTGATGTGGAGCAACACATTCGAACTTGTAGTCGATGCTTACAGAGGAAAGCTTTGCCCCAAAGGGCTGCCCTCCTTGTTAACATCACCACCATTGCACCCATGGAGCTGGTCTGTATTGATTTTAAGAATTTGGAGTCAGATCAAAGAAATATTAGTAATGTGCTGGTGGTCACTGACCATTTTATGAGATATGCCCAACCTTTCCCCACCAAAGACCAGAAAGCATCCACTGTGGCCAAAGTACTTGTAGAGAACTTTTTTGTTCACTATAGGGCTCCACAAAGAATCCATTCTGATCAAGGGAGAGACTTTGAGAGTCGTCTGATCAAAGAGATGCTTTCTCTGTGGGTAGTGCGAAAGTCCAGGACCACCCCTTACCACCCCCAGGGGGACCCACAGCCTGAACGTTTCAACCGCACTTTACTAGATATGCTAGGCACCCTCCACCCAAAGGACAAGCCTAGATGGAGCCAACAAATTAGCACCCTGGTACACGCCTACAACTTCACCAAAAGTGATAGCACTGGGTTCTCCCCCTACCGCCTGATGTTTGGAAGAGAGGCTCGACTGCAAGTAGATGTATGTTTTGGAGTCTCTCCTGATGGAGTGAAAACTGACAACTACTTACAGTATGCGTAAAACTTAAAGGCCCAACTAAATCATGCATACCAACTGGCTTAAACCATGGCTGCCAAAAGAAATCTGGCCAACAAAGAAAGGTATGATAAAAAGGTGAAAGCACAAGAACTCCAGGAGGGAGACCGGGTATTGTTAAGAACTCTGGGACTGCATGGCAAACATAAGACTGCTGACAGGTGGCACCGTCTCCTT
Organism: Neoceratodus forsteri; assembly: GCA_016271365.2. Classification (NCBI taxonomy): domain Eukaryota; kingdom Metazoa; phylum Chordata; order Ceratodontiformes; family Ceratodontidae; genus Neoceratodus; species Neoceratodus forsteri. Next base: position 1,310,159,781 of record CM057449.1, read on the forward strand.
CACATTGTAGTGGGCAAACTAGATGATCTGCCTGTGTACAAAGTAAGGCCTGAGAATAATTCAAAAGATGTTGAAACAATGCATAGAACTCATTTACTGCCCATTGACAAACCTTGATTGATTTTGAGCCCCAGAAAATGCACCCTCTGGACCAGTGACTTGAGCTGCTGCTAAAAAAAAATCAAGAAAGTCTGCTTCTACAGAAGCTGAGTTAAAGTGTTCCCTCTGTAACCCCCTGCAAATGGGGTTCCCAAAAGACTTCAGGAGCTTGCTTGAATGCTCCAAGCCTGAATGGTGTTTGGCATTTAAGCCATTTATCAGTGAGTGTTTTAGAGCCTCTGGTACTGTCTCTTTAAGAGCTGTCTGCTTGCAGATATAATTAGTTTGTATGGGGGACTGTGTTGCTTCTCTGAGTACCACTCGAGCTGCTGCAATTCACTTCATTTTGCAGTCACTAGGAGTGCAAGGGAACCTATCTGAAAGATGTAACTGTTTGCCAGAAATTATTTAGAGTAATAATGAAATTACAGTTTGTCTAACTACTTTCTTTGCAGCCAGAACTGTGTCTGCTAGTTCCCATTCTAGTTTTGAACTGCTGAACTGGACCAATCAGTGTGGGTAAGCTAGCTCTAAAATGGTGCCTTGACGAATCAGAACTTGGACTCATAATCTGAGCCAGCCACAAGAGGATTGTATGGCGAGTGACTCTGGGAGATGTAGTTTAGACTTAGTGCCTTTTTGGACCAACAGCAGCAGTCTTTTGTGAGTGACAGCCAATCCAGTCAAGAACTGGGAGGAACTCAAAGGAAGTGCCCGTTTTGTCGGTTGGAGTTTCAGTTGAGCTTTGGCAGTGAAGAAGGAAGGAGCCCTGTGCTGTTTCAGTGTGCAGTTTTAGTCAAAAAGCGTGTAAGGCCCAGAGTTCGGTCTGCAGCTTCTGTAACAGCTTGTTAGGACTGAATCCGTCCTGGTGAAAGAATCAAAGGATCTCTGAAGAGTAGAAACCAGGCTCACCTGTAGAAGACTGGAGGAATTGCTGAAAATTGCAATCGGTCTGTCAGGAACTGAATCTCTGTGTGTTCTCCCGGTATTGTGCAGTAATTGCGATCGGGATACAGATGCAGCCTGCCTGTTATAGTGCTTTCTTTTATATGGATGTGTGAAGAGGCATTGTACCTCAAGTGAGCCCTGCTGACATTGAAGGACCCTATCTTATTTGGAGGTCGTGAGTACTAATTCAGGGTCGCTCCTGTTGAATTGCCACATTAAATCCAAATGGATTACTGTACTGCTGACTGTTTAATTCTCCTTTTCTCTGTGTGAAAGGGCCCCTCACCAGCTGCCACAGTTTGGACTAGCTACTAGGCTTGGGTACCCAGGACAGTAACTGATAGGGATAGGCCTGTGCACAGAGCCATAAATGAATTATTAGAGTGATAAGCTAATTAACCTGATTTCCCCTGTCCTTGTTATATCCCCTAAATAAATCAGAGCTGCTTGTTTCAGCAAAGTTATACTGCCTGAGGTATTTGTCTATGTTAAAGTACTGTACTGTGATTGTTGCACTGTATCTCATTTCACAGGAGGTCCCAGTGCGGAACCAGACCTGGGGTAAGTGTATACTGTGAAGGTAATTCTGATATATTATGTGGGCCACTAGTGGGAAGAAGAGGTTGCAGTGTCCCAGAGGGCTGTGACAAGTTAGTTTAACTATTGCAAACCCTGACCTCTGGGTGGAGGCACCGCCATTGGATCCAGGCCCCTCAACCTGTTAGTGGCAAATCAGGCAGGGATAGTAGCCCCTAGGATAGCGCCATCTAGGGGTTACATCTTGGAGGCTCACCGCTGGTATTGTGTGTCCTCTAGTGGCCATATTTACGAACCACTGTTAAGAAAAAAATGGGTACCCCGACAGAAGTGGCTGTGCACCGGCTGGTGGAGTGGTGTACTGGGAGGAGATCGACCCCAAAATGCTATGCTTATCCTGGACATCCCTGGGTATCAATACGGACACTGTGCAGGAGTACTTTCCAAGGTGGAAGGTTTACAAACCCTGTGGTGGTGGGTCGGCATGCTAATCTGCTCACCCACACTTTTCTGGCCCTAGTAGAGTTTAGGATCCCATAGATAGCTCCAAAGTGCACAGACCATTACCCCAGAGGGAGCCCTCACTGCTTGGAGAGTGATAACTAAGGACAGTAAAGACCGGGGGATGCCCCCCACCACTATCTGAAACTTTTGAGGAGAAATTTGCTGAATGGTTGCTGGGAGAGGGAAAACTGTGGAGGACTTGAAGAAACTATTCTTGCCACCTGGGGTGTTCCTCCCCAACACCTCTCTGCTCCAGTGCCCGTAATGGTGGCTGAACAATGCAGACTCCTATTTCTGCACCTGCCATTAGTCACGACTCTCACCAAGGTTGAGGATCTTCTGGCACCTCCCACCCCCAAGGGAGGATGACTGGGAGACCTGGATAGACTATGTTGCCCCCAAGTGCTAGAATGACAATGCTCGGAAGGCGGAACTGAAAGAGGGTTAGTGAGCCTCCGAGGTCCTGCCCTGGCTACCATCCGTGCTAAACGGGCCAGTAACCCTGAGCGACTGCACAGGCCTATCTTGAGGCCTTGGAGAATATGTATAGGAGCCCAGATTCTGATGAGGACCTATGGTGGAGAGTAAGAAATGCACAACAGTACCAAGGGGAGTTGTTGTCCGTGTATGTCTCTCGGCTGGAAAAATTGTTGCAAGAATGCCTCAGAAAGGGTAGTTTGCCAGCATTGAACTGGACGAACCAGACTGGACAGAATCCTTAAGTCTGCCCCTTCTCAGAACTGCTGTTGCTTCAGTTACGCCTGGCAAATCGACTGAATCCCACCCTCCTATGATGAGTTAATGAGAGAAATTCGAGGAGTTGAAAAAGGCGACCGGAGGTACCTGCACCAACAGCTGTGGCTACGACCCGAGTGACTGAGGGTGACCCATCAAGTGAAGTTCAGGGCAGAGTTGACAGTCAATGAGGTGCTCTGACAAGGAAAAAGATATGCCACAATGGGGCGAACTGTTGAGAGAGATCCGGGAATTCAAAAACAGTCCCTTTATGAAGGCACGCCTGCAGTACGGGCCCTGACCTATATCCGACTTGCATCTGCTTATGGGGTGAGGTACCCACCCATGTATCTCCTGCTGATAACAGCTCCAAACTCAATTCCTTGACCATGGAAGTGGAGAAACTGACGAGATGTCTCCAAATGCTTATCACGCCGCAGACAGAGATGGCACAGGTTTCCAGTTAGTATACCCCGCCCTGGCTCCCGGTGTGGCGCCTCGCCAGCTCAAACTCGAAAGTATGTTTTGCTATAATTGTGGGAAAGATGGGCACATGAAAAGGAATACCAGTCCCCAAAAGACACTGACAAAGTTGCATATAGGCTACAAGGAGAGCTTGAGAAGAAATCAGTGGTTAAGAGGTGCCACGACATGATCCCAGTGAGGGCACCAAAATGCTAATTCACGTCCTTTGTGGCAAGGTCAGTTGCCCAGGCCCCCACTACTGCCTCTCCAGACTGGTCCAGAATAGTGGGTCCCTCCATGGAGACCACTGTAAAGGTGAATGGAGTGTCTACAAGAGCTGTATTAGACAGTGGCTCCCAAGTGACAATTATGTTCCAGGATTGGTATCAGAAGCATTTGTCAGACGTACCCTTACAACCATTAGAAGGACTGCAGTATGGGGGTTAAGTGGAGAAGCCTACCCCTATTCCGGGTATATCAAATTTGACTGTCTTTCCCACCTCCGTGGCTGGAGTGGCCGAACAAGTAGAGACCCTAGCCTTAGTGTGTCCCCCACTGGACTGTATGATGGTGTCCCTTTGTTGATTGGACAAATGCTCATATGTTCGGAAGGCTGGCACAGTTGTGTTATGAAAAACAGGGGTCAAAGACTAGTAGAGCTTAAGAGTTCCGGCTTTAATTAAGAAGGCCTATGAGGCACAGAGAATGCTGAAAAAACAGAACCAGAGGAACCGGTTGGAATTGTATGGAAGAAGGATCCTGAGTCTCTGATCCTGGCGCAAATGCCCAGTGTACCTTACAGGAGAGGTCCGTATCAGAAAGGATGTTAAGAATAAATATTAATGTTGGATGCACAGGCGATGGAAAATTGCCAGAGGACTGCTGGTCAAGCCTAGTATTTTGCCCGCTAGAGCCCACTTATGCCAGAAGGGTAATGGTCCAGTTCATACATGTCTGAAAGACATTCGAGTAAATGAAGGTTGCATCTGGCTAATGTGTGCATTGTGCAGACACTGCAGTGCTACCCAGCAGCAAGAGTTCAAGGAAGAATGACAGAGTAACGCCTGACTTGTTTGATTTGGCGACTCCCCGCTGCCAGCTGAATGGAAAGTGAGGATCAGTGAGAAGCTTGCCCAGAGAGACCAGGTGTTTTCTTTAAAGGAATGGGATGTAGGATGCGTGCAAGGACTGAGCACAATATCCGGCTGCATGACGAAAGACCATTTCGTGAGAGGTCTCGTATCGCCTGGCACCTGCTGAACATAGATGATGTGAGGCAGCATCAGAGAGATGTTAGCTGCTGTAATACAAGAACCAGAAGCCCTTATGCTTCCATTGTGGTAGTGAGGAAAAAGAATGGAACAGTAAGGATGTGTGTGGATTATCGCACCTTAAACCGGGCGGACTATCCTGATCAGTACACAATGCCCCGCATTCAGGATGCTGGACTGCCTAAACGGGAGCAAGTGGTTCTCTGTGCTGGATCTCCTGATGGGTACTACCAGATCCCGATAGCCCAGAGGACCGTGAGAAGACGGCCTTTATCTGTCCGCTTGGCTTCTATGAATTCATGAGGATGCCTCAAGGATTTCAGGTGCCCCAGCCACTTTTCAGCGATTGATGGAGCGTGCAGTGGGACATGAACTTACTAGAGTGCCTGGTATACCTAGATGATGTTATTGTGTTTGGCAGCTCACTGAGGAACATGAGAGCAGATTATTTAAGGTATTGGACCGACTGGAGGACTTTGGCCTTAAACTGTCCATTGATAAGTGTCAATTCTTTCAAACATCAGTAAAGTATGTGGACACTAGTATCCACCCGAGGAATAAGAGGAAACCAAGTAAAGTTGAGGCCTTGACCACCTGGCCACAGCCCAAAAATCTAAAGAACTGCAAAGATTCCTGGATTCTGTGGTTATTATCGGTGCTTCATCAAGGACTATTCAAGAGTGATCCGCCCTTTACAACCTTACTCAAAGGGTATCCCCGACCCACAAAAAATACCAAAAGTCAGCGTCCCTCAAGACTGAAAGAGTATTTTCATCCGAGTGAAGTATTTGGGTGCGCTGGACTCCTGATTGAGACTGCTTTCATGAGATCACATATCAACTTACCCATGCTCCAGTGCTGGCCTCATGCCGATCCAAGAAAACCTTCACGCCTGCACACTGATGCTAGCTTGCAAGGGTTGGGGGCTGTGTACACCAAGAGCACCAGAATGGCCTGAGACCAGTGGCCTTTGCCAGTAGAACTGACCCCATCCGAAAAGAACTATCCTGTACATAAGTTAGAGTTCCTAGCTTTGAAGTGAGCTATTGTTGACAATTCCATGAGTACTTGTATGGGGCTAAAATACTAGTAAAACTGACAATAATCCTTTGACCTATGTGCAGACCTCAGCTAGTTGGATGCCACTGGCCATAGGTGGCTTTCTGCATTATCTACATATGACTATGCTCTCGAATACCGAGCAGGTCTGAACCACATAGATGCTGATGCTCTCCCGGGAGGCCTGTTCCCCAGAATGATTGGAGTCCGATTGGCAGAACCTGACATTCGGGCACTCTCCCGGAAGTTTGACAGGGAGGAACAAATGTCCACGGAAGAGGGACTGCATGGTGGATTTGCTTTGGGAGCTCTGAAGAATTGCATACCATGCTTATTGCCACTTTTCTGCACAGACATTGGTGCACTGCCTCAGCTGGACAATGATATATTCCGCGGGCTCAATCACGATCCCATGATCAAAGCAGCTTTAGAAGCCCTCTATGCAGGAAAAGATGTTCCAAATTACGCTCCACTGAGTTGAGAACTGCACTGTTATACAAAGAAGGTCCTAAGTTGAGAACTGATCAATAAACTGTTATACAGAGAAACAGTAGACAGGAGGACAAGTAAACAAACAACAACTAATTGCCCACTGCCTTTCAGAGACTCAGTACTGAGGTCCTTGCACAACCACATGGGACATGGTATAGACAGACACTTGACTTGGTGAGGATCCAGATTCTATTGGCCTAAGATGGGGGCTGATGTGGGAACCAACACATTAGAACTTATGAGTCGCTGCTTACAGAGAAAGCTTTGCCCCAGAGACTGCCCCCTTGTTAACATCACCACCAGTACCCCATGGAGCTGGTCTGTATGATTTTCTGAGTTTGGAGTCAGATCAAAGAAATATCAGTAATGTGCAGGTGGTCACTGACCATTTCACGAGATATGCCCAAGCTTTCCCCACCAAAGACCAGAAAGCATCCACTGTGGCCAAAGTACTTGAGAGAACTTTTTGTTCACTATAGGGCTCCAAAAAATCCATTCTGATCAAGGGAGACTTTGAGAGTCGCCTGATCAAAGAGATGCTTTCTCTGTGGGTAATAGAAGTCCAGGACCACCTTCACACCCCAGGGACCCACAGCCTGAGACGTTTCAACCGCGACTTTACTAGATATGCTAGGCACCCTCCACCCAAAGGACAAGTCTAGATGGAGCCAACAAATTAGCACCCTGGTACATCACCACAACTTCACCAAAAGTGATAGCACTGGGTTCCCTCCAACGCCTGATGTTTGAAGAAGCTGGAGCTGCAAGTAGATGTATGTTTTGGAGTCTCTCCTGATGGAGTAAAAGCTGACAACTACTTACAGTATCACGTAAAACTTAAAGGCCTAACTAAATCATGCATACCAACTGGCTTAAACCATGGCTGCCAAAAGAAATCTGGCCAACAAAGAAAGGTATGATAAAAAGGTGAAAGCACAAGAACTCCAGGAGGGAGACCGGGTATTGTTAAGAACTCTGGGACTGCATGGCAAACATAAGACTGCTGACAGGTGGCACCGTCTCCTTCACATTGTAGTGGGCAAACTAGATGATCTGCCTGTGTACAAAGTAAGGCCTGAGAATAATTCAAAAGATGTTGAAACAATGCATAGAACTCATTTACTGCCCATTGGACAAACCTTGATTGATTTTGAGCCCCCAGAAAATGCACCCTCTGGACCAGTGACTTGAGCTGCTGCTAAGAAAAAAATCAAGAAAGTCTGCTTCTACAGAAGCTGAGTTAAGTGTTCCTCTGTAACCCCCTGCAAATGGGGGTTCCAAAGACTTCCAGGAGCTTGCTTGAATGCTCCAAGCCTGAATGGTGTTTGGCATTTAAGCCATTTATCAGTGAAGTGTTTTTAGAGCTCTGGTACTCTCTCTTTAAGAGCTGTCTGCTTGCAGATATAATTAGTTTGTATGGGGACTGTGTGCTTCTCTGAGTACCACTCGAGCTGCTGCCAATTCACTTCATTTTTGCAGTCACTAGAGTGCAAAGGAACCTATCTGAAAGATGTAACTGTTTGCCAGAAATTATTTAGAGTAATAATGAAATTACAGTTTGTCTAACCTGCTTTCTTTGCAGCCAGAACTGTGTCTGCTAGTTCCCCATTCTAGTTTTGAACTGCTGAACTGGACCAATCAGTGTGGGGTAAGCTAGCTCAAAATGGTGCTTGGACGAATCAGAACTTGGACTCATAATCTGAGCCAGCCACAAGAGGATTGTATGGGCAGTGACTCTGGGAGATGTAGTTTAGACTTCAGTGCCTTTTGGACCAACAGCAGCAGTCTTTTGTGAGTGACAGCCAATCCAGTCAAGAACTGGGAGGAACTCAAAGGAAGTGCCCGTTTTGTCGGTTGGAGTTTCAGTTGAGCTTTGGCAGTGAAGAAGGAAGGAGCCCTGTGCTGTTTCAGTGTGCAGTTTTAGTCAAAAACGTGTATAAGCCCAGAGTTCGGTCTGCAGCTTGTGTAACAGCTTGTTAGGACTGAATCCGTCCTGTGAAAAGAATCAAAGGATCTCTGAAGAGTAGAAACCAGGCTCACCCTGTAGAAGACTGGAGGAATTGCTGAAAATTGCAATCGGTCTGTCAGGAACTGAATCTGCTGTGTGTTCTCCCGGCATTGTGCAGTAATGAGTCAGGATACAGATGCAGCCTGCCTGTTATAGTGCTTTTTATATGGATGTGTGAAGAGTCATGTGTACCTCAATGAGCCCTGCTGACATTGAAGGACCCTATCTTATTTGGAGGTCGTGAGTACTAATTCAGGGTCGCTCCCTGTTGAATTGCCACATTAAATCCAAATGGAATTACTGTACTGCTGACTGTTTAATTCTCCTTTCTCTGTGTGAAAGGGCCCTACCAGCTGCCACGGTTTGGACTAGCCACTAGGGCTTGGGTGCCCAGGGACAGTAACTGATAGGGATAGGCCTGCACAGAGCCATAGGTAGATTATTAGAGTGATAAGCTAATTAACCTGATTTCCCTGTCCTTGTTATATCCCCTAAATAAATCAGAGCTGCTTGTTTCAGCAAAGTTATACTGCCTGAGGTATTTGTCTATGTTAAAGTACTGTACTGTGATTGTTGCACTGTATCTCATTTCACAGGAGGTCCCAGTGCCGGAACCAGACCTGGGGGTAAGTGTATACTGTGAAGGTAATTCTGATATATTGTGTGGGCCACTAGTGGGAAGAAAAGTTGCAGTGTCCCAGAGGGCTGTGACCAAGTTAGTTTAACTATTGCAAACCCTGACCTCTGGGTGGAGGCACCCGCATTGGATCCAGGCCCTCAACCTGATTAGTGGCAAATCAGGCAGGGATAGTAGCCCCTAGGATAGCGCCATCTAGGGGTTACATCTGGAGGCTCACCGCTGGGATTGTGTGTCCTCTAGTGGCCATATTTACGAACCACTGTTAAAAAAAATGGCACCTCCGACAGAAGTGGCTGTGCAATCGCTGGTGGGTGGTGTACTGGGGAGGAGATCGACCCCAAAATGCTATGCTTATCCTGGACATCCCCCTGGGTATCAATACGGACACTGTGCAGGAGTACTTTCCAAGGTGGAAGGTTTACAAACCCTGTGGTGGTGGGTGGCATGCTAATCTGCTCACCCACACTTTCTGGCCCTAGTAGAGTTTAAGGATCCCATAGATAGCTCCAAAGTGCCACAGACCATTACCCCAGAGGGAGCCCTCACTGCTTGGAGAGTGATAACTAAGGACAGTAAAGACCCGGGGAATCAGCCCCACCACTATCTGAAACTTTTGAGGAGAAATTTGCTTTAAATGGTTGCTGGGAGAGGGAAAACTGTGGAGGACTTGAAGAAACTATTCTTACCACCTGGGGTGTTCCTCCCCAACACCTCTCCTGCTCCAGTGCCCGTAATGGTGGCTGAACCAATGCAGACTCCTATTTCTGCACCTGCCATTAGTCACTCTTACGAGGTTGAGGATCTTCTCTGGCACCCTCCCACCCCCAAGGGGAGGATGACTGGGAGACCTGGACAGACTATGTTGCCCCAAATCGCTAGAATGACAATGCTCGGGAAGGCAGCGAAAAGAGGGTTAGTGAGAGCCTCGAGGTCCTGCCCTGGCTACCATCCGTAGCAAACGGGCCAGTAACCCTGAAGGACTGCACAGGCTCATCTTGAGGCCTTGGAGAATGTGTATGGGAGCCCAGATTCTGATGAGGACCTATGGTGGAGTAAGAAATGCACAACAGTACCAAGGGAGTTGTTGTCCGGTATGTCTCGGCTGGAAAAATTGTTGCAAGAATGCCTCAGAAAGGGTAGTTTGCCAGCGATTGAACTGGACCGAACCAGACTGGACAGAATCCTTAAGTCTGCCCCTTCTCAGAACTGCTGTTGCTTCCAGTTCGCCTGGCAAATCGACTGGAATCCCACCCTCCTATGATGAGTTAATGAGAGAAATTGAGGAGTTGAGAAAAGGCGACCTCGGGAGGTACCTGCACCAACAGCTGTGGCTACGACCCCGAGTGACTGAGGGTGACCCATCAAGTGAAGTTCAGGGCAGAGGTTGACAGTCAATGAGTGCTCTGACAAGAAAAAGATATGCCACAATAGGAGTGAACTGTTGAGAGAGATCCGGGAATTCAAAAACAGTCCCTTTATGAAGGCCACGCCTGCAAGTCACGGGCTGACCTATATCCGACTGCATCTGCTATGGGGGTGGGGGTACCCACCCATGTATCTCCTGCTGATAACAGCTCCAAACTCAATTCCTTGACCATGGAAGTGGAGAAACTGACGAGATGTCTCCAAATGCTTATCACGCCACTAGACAGAGATGGCACCCAGGTTTCCAGTTAGTAATACCCCGCCCTGGCTCCCAGTGTGGCCTCGGCCAGCTCAAACTCCAGAAAGTATGTTTTGCTATAATTGTGGGAAAGATGGGCACATGAAAGGGAATGCCAGTCCCCAAAAGACACTGACAAAGTTGCATATAGGCTACAAGGAGAGCTTCGGAGAAGAAATCAGTGGTTAAGAGGTGCACGACATGATCCAGTGAGGGCACCAAAATGCTAATTCACGTCCCTTGTGGCAAGGTCAGTTGCCCAGGCCCCCACTACTGCCTCTCCAGACTGGTCCAGAATAGTGGGTCCCTCCATGGAGACCACTGTAAAGGTGAATGGAGTGTCTACAAGAGCTGTATTAGACAGTGGCTCCCAAGTGACAATTATGTTCCAGGATTGGTATCAAAGCATTTGTCAGACGTGCCCTTACAACCATTAGAAGGACTGCATGTATGGGGGTTAAGTGAGAAGGCCTACCCCTATTCGGGTATATCCAAATTTGGCTGTCTTTCCCCACCTCCGTGGCTGGAGTGGCCGAACAAGTAGAGACCCTAGCCTTAGTGTGTCCCCCACTGGACTGTATGATGGTGTCCCTTTGTTGATTGGAACAAATGCTCATATGTTCGGAAGGCTGGCACAGTTGTGTTATGAAAACAGGGGTCAAAGACTAGTAGAGCTTTAAGAGTTCGGCTTTAATTAAGAAGGCCTATGAGGCACAGAGAGATGCTGAAAAACAGAACCAGAGGAACCGGTCGAATTGTATGGAAGAAGGATCCTGAGTCTCTGATCCTGGCGCAAATGCCCAGTGTACCTTACAGGGAGAGGTCCGTATCAGAAAGGATGTTAAGAATAAAATATTAATGTTGGATGCACCAGGCGATGGAAAATTGCCAGAGGGACTGCTGGTCAAGCCTAGTATTTTGCCCGCTAGAGCCCATGCTTATGCCAGAAGGGTAATGGTCCAAGTTCATAATGTGTCTGAAAGAGACATTCGAGTAAACAGAGGTTGCATCCTGGCTAATGTGCATTGTGCAGACACTGCAGTGCTACCCAGCAGCAAGAGTTCAAGGAAGAATGACAGAGTAACGCCTGACTTGTTTGATTTCATGACTCCCGCTGCCAGCTGAATGGAAAGTGAGGATCAGTGAGAAGCTTGCCCAGAGAGACCAGGTGTTTTCTTTAAAGGAATGGGATGTAGGATGCGTGCAAGGAGCTGAGCACAATATCCGGCTGCATGACGAAAGACCATTTCGTGAGAGGTCTCGACGCCTGGCACCTGCTGACATAGATGATGTGAGACGGCATCTGCAAGAGATGTTAGCTGCTGGTGTAATACAAGAATCCAGAAGCCCTTATGCTTCCCCATTGTGGTAGTGAGGAAAAGAATGGAACAGTAAGGATGTGTGGATTATCGCACCTTAAACGGCGGACTATCCCTGATCAGTACACAATGCCCCGCATTCAGGATGCTTTGGACTGCCTAAGCGGGAGCAAGTGGTTCTCTGTGCTGGATCTCCGCAGTGGGTACTACCAGATCCCATGGCCCCAGAGGACCGTGAGAAGACGGCTCTATCTGTCCGGGCTGTTTCTATGAATTCATGAGGATGCCTCAAGGGATTTCAGGTGCCCCAGCCACTTTTCAACGATTGATGGAGCGTGCAGTGGGGACATGAACTTACTAGAGTGCCTGGTATACCTAGATGATGTTATTGTGTTTGGCAGCTCACTGGAGGAACATGAGAGCAGATTATTTAAGGTATTGGACCGACTGGAGGACTTTGGCCTTAAACTGTCCATTGATAAGTGTCAATTCTTTCAAACATCAGTAAAGTATGTGGGACACATAGTATCCACCGAGGAATAGAGACCGACCCAAGTAAAGTTGAGGCCTTGACCACCTGGCCACAGCCCAAAAATCTAAAAGAACTGCAAAGATTCCTGGGATTCTGTGGTTATTATCGGCGCTTCATCAAGGACTATTCAAGAGTGATCCGCCCTTTACTTAACCTTACTCAAGGGTATCCCCCGACCCACAAAAAATACCAAAAGTCAGCGTCCCTCAAGACTGAAAGAGTGTATTTTCATCCGAGTGAAGTATTTGGGGCCCGCTGGACTCCTGATTGTGAGACTGCTTTTCATGAGATCACATATCAACTTACCCATGCTCCAGTGCTGGCCTATGCCGATCCAAGAAAACCTTACGTCCTGCACACTGATGCTAGCTTGCAAGGGTTGGGGGCTGTGTTGTACCAAGAGCACGAGAATGGCCTGAGACCAGTGGCCTTTGCCAGTAGAAGCCTGACCCCATCCGAAAAGAACTATCCTGTACATAAGTTAGAGTTCCTAGCTTTGAAGTGGGCTATTGTTGACCAATTCCATGAGTACTTGTATGGGGCTAAAATACTAGTAAAACTGACAATAATCCTTTGACCTATGTGCAGACCTCAGCTAAGTTGGATGCCACTGGCCATAGGTGGCTTTCTGCATTATCTACATATGACTATGCTCGAATACCGAGCAGGTCTGAACCACATAGATGCTGATGCTCTCTCCGGAGGCCTGTTCCCCAGAATGATTGGGTCCGATTGGCAGAACCTGACATTCGGGCACTCTGCCGGAGAGTTTGACGGGAGGAACAAATGTCCCCGGACGCAGTGGACTGCATAGTGGATTGCTTGGGAGCCTCTGAGAATTGCATACCTGCGCTTGTTGCCACTTTTCTGCAATAGACATTGGTGCACTGCCTCAGCTGGACAATGACAGTATTCGGCGGCTCAATCCCGCGATCCCATGATCAAAGCAGCTTTAGAAGCCCTCTATGCAGGAAAAGATGTGTCCAAATTACGCCCACTGATTTGAGAACTGCACTGTTATACAAAGAAGGTCCTAAGTTGAAACTGATCAATAAACTGTTATACAGAGAAACAGTAGACAGAGGGGGACAAGTAAACAAACAACAACTAGTGCTGCCCACTGCCTTTCGAGACTCAGTACTGAGGTCCTTGCACAACCACATGGGGCACCTTGGTATAGACAGAACACTTGACTTGGTGAGATCCAGATTCTATTGGCCTAAGATGGGGGCTGATGTGGAGCAACACATTCGAACTTGTAGTCGCTGCTTACAGAGGAAAGCTTTGCCCCAGAGGGCTGCCCCCCTTGTTAACATCACCACCAGTGCACCCATGGAGCTGGTCTGTATTGATTTTCTGAGTTTGGAGTCAGATCAAAGAAATATCAGTAATGTGCTGGTGGTCACTGACCATTTCACGAGATATGCCCAACCTTTCCCCACCAAAGACCAGAAAGCATCCACTGTGGCCAAAGTACTTGTAGAGAACTTTTTTGTTCACTATAGGGCTCCACAAAGAATCCATTCTGATCAAGGGAGAGACTTTGAGAGTCGTCTGATCAAAGAGATGCTTTCTCTGTGGGTAGTGCGAAAGTCCAGGACCACCCCTTACCACCCCAAGGGGGACCCACAGCCTGAACGTTTCAACCGCACTTTACTAGATATGCTAGGCACCCTCCACCCAAAGGACAAGCCTAGATGGAGCCAACAAATTAGCACCCTGGTACACGCCTACAACTTCACCAAAAGTGATAGCACGGTTTCTCCCCCTACCGCCCTGATGTTTGGAAGAAGCTTGAGCTGCAAGTAGATGTATGTTTTGGAGTCTCTCTGATGGAGGAAACTGACAACTACTTACAGTATGCGAAACTTAAAGGCCCAACTAAATCATGCATACCAACTGGCTTAAACCATGGCTGCCAAAAGAAATCTGGCCAACAAAGAAAGGTATGATAAAAAGGTGAAAGCACAAGAACTCCAGGAGGGAGACCGGGTATTGTTAAGAACTCTGGGACTGCATGGCAAACATAAGACTGCTGACAGGTGGCACCGTCTCCTTCACATTGTAGTGGGCAAACTAGATGATCTGCCTGTGTACAAAGTAAGGCCTGAGAATAATTCAAAAGATGTTGAAACAATGCATAGAACTCATTTACTGCCCATTGGACAAACCTTGATTGATTTTGAGCCCCCAGAAAATGCACCCTCTGGACCAGTGACTTGAGCTGCTGCTAAGAAAAAAATCAAGAAAGTCTGCTTCTACAGAAGCTGAGTTAAAGTGTTCCCCTCTGTAACCCCCCTGCAAATGGGGGTTCCCAAAAGACTTCCAGGAGCTTGCTTGAATGCTCCAAGCCTGAATGGTGTTTGGCATTTAAGCCATTTATCAGTGAGTGTTTTTAGAGCCTCTGGTACTGTCTCTTTAAGAGCTGTCTGCTTGCAGATATAATTAGTTTGTATGGGGGGACTGTGTGCTTCTCTGAGTACCACTCGAGCTGCTGCCAATTCACTTCATTTTTGCAGTCACTAGGAGTGCAAAGGGAACCTATCTGAAAGATGTAACTGTTTGCCAGAAATTATTTAGAGTAATAATGAAATTACAGTTTGTCTAACCTGCTTTCTTTGCAGCCAGAACTGTGTCTGCTAGTTCCCCATTCTAGTTTTGAACTGCTGAACTGGACCAATCAGTGTGGGGTAAGCTAGCTCTAAAATGGTGCCTTGGACGAATCAGAACTTGGACTCATAATCTGAGCCAGCCACAAGAGGATTGTATGGGCAGTGACTCTGGGAGATGTAGTTTAGACTTCAGTGCCTTTTTGGACCAACAGCAGCAGTCTTTTGTGAGTGACAGCCAATCCAGTCAAGAACTGGGAGGAACTCAAAGGAAGTGCCAGTTTTGTCGGTTGGAGTTTCAGTTGAGCTTTGGCAGTGAAGAAGGAAGGAGCCCTGTGCTGTTTCAGTGTGCAGTTTTAGTCAAAAACGTGTGTAAGGCCCAGAGTTCCGGTCTGCAGCTTGTTAACAGCTTGTTAGGACTGAATCCGTCCTGTGAAAAGAATCAAGGATCTCTGAAGAGTAGAAACCAGGCTCACCCTGTAGAAGACTGGAGGAATTGCTGAAAATTGCAATCGGTCTGTCAGGAACTGAATCTGCTGTGTGTTCTCCCGGGTATTGTGCAGTAATTGCGATCGGGATACAGATGCAGCCTGCCTGTTATAGTGCTTTCTTTTATATGGATGTGTGAAGAGGCTTGTGTACCTCAAGTGAGCCCTGCTGACATTGAAGGACCCTATCTTATTTGGAGGTCGTGAGTACTAATTCAGGGTCGCTCCCTGTTGAATTGCCACATTAAATCCAAATGGAATTACTGTACTGCTGACTGTTTAATTCTCCTTTTCTCTGTGTGAAAGGGCCCCTACCAGCTGCCACGGTTTGGACTAGCCACTAGGGCTTGGGTACCCAGGGACAGTAACTGATAGGGATAGGCCTGTGCACAGAGCCATAGATAGATTATTAGAGTGATAAGCTAATTAACCTGATTTCCCCTGTCCTTGTTATATCCCCTAAATAAATCAGAGCTGCTTGTTTCAGCAAAGTTATACTGCCTGAGGTATTTGTCTATGTTAAAGTACTGTACTGTGATTGTTGCACTGTATCTCATTTCACAGGAGGTCCCAGTGCCGGAACCAGACCTGGGGTAAGTGTATACTGTGAAGGTAATTCTGATATATTGTGTGGGCCACTAGTGGGAAGAAAGGGGTTGCAGTGTCCCAGAGGCTGTGACCAAGTTAGTTTAACTATTGCAAACCCTGACCTCTGGGTGGAGGCACCATCATGGATCCAGGCCCCTCAACCTGTTAGTGGCAAATCAGGCAGGGATAGTAGCCCCTAGGATAGCGCCATCTAGGGGTTACACCTCCACAGATCCCGGTCGAACATGACTGTCAGTCCATGTCAGAGGAAAGTGAGTGTGGCTTTGAATATTACCCTTCTTATGAACTGAGTCAGTTGTTTCGGGGCAATCCCCTAGTCAATCCTGGAGATGAAGCTGGGCCTTCTGGACTGTCTAAGCCCTCAGCTTTGTCCATGGAGCCAATGCTCCCAGAAAGTGAAGTGCAAAGCATCAAGTTAGATGATATGGAATCATTGTGTATGGTTGAACTGTTTGAGATTTCAGAGGAGGAAAATGATGGGCTGAACAAGAAGAGTATTTTGAGTGCCCTGACGGTCCACTACCAGTGCCTGAAAGCTCAACATGTGAGCCAAGTGTTGTGGACTCAGAGATTGTAACTCCTGGAGCTGAAAGTGCCCCAAGTTCTAGCCCCTCTACCCCAATGGAGACTCCCCAGACAAGTGAGGACAATGCTGAAAATGAGGCTCAGAGTGCAGAGACTGTAACAGTTCCCCCTAGAAAGACTGGTTGAGCTGTAAAGCCTGTGGTGCACCTCAGTTATGATTCCCCTGGGAGGCCTGTGGACTTGCCTCTCAATGTTGTCCATAAAGGAGTGTATGTGTCCCTGAGCTCATTGCCCAAACTGACCATTAGTGCTAACTCCAAGTTACTTGTGTTGCCCTCTAAGTATGGTGCCCCTGCCCCATCCAGCCCTAAGGTAGCCGATAGGGAAGGGCCCCCTCTCTTCAGGTTTCATGTACAAGAGGTAATAACCTGAGTTATGGTACAATGTGTGTGTAATACTGTGTAAAGAGTGACGTACTACAAAGTTTCAGAAACGTGTTTCTGCTAAAGTGATATATTGACTGATGATTACATGTACGAGCTTAATTTGATTCTGATGCAAATGTATATGGTTGCAATTGAAACTTATGGGGGTGCTTGCCTGATGCGGACACCAAGCTTTTTCCAGGACAGGAAGGGTGTAACCCCCCTGCAAATGGGGGTTCCCAAAAGTCTTCCATGAGCTTGCTTGAATGCTCCAAGCCTGAATGGCGTTTGGCATTTAAGCCATTTATCTGTGAGTGCTTTTAGAGCCTCTGGTACTGTCTCTTTAAGAGTTGTCTGCTTGCAGACATAATTAGTTTGTATGGGGGGACTGTGTGTTTTCCTGCTTGAGTCCCACTCGAGCTGCTGCCAATTCACTCCGTTTTTCAGTGCTCCCATATCTACGGGGATTCCCGTATTTTGCGGGGATTTATGTCAGAAAACAGGCTACGGGGAGGAAATTAGTTTATTACTCAATCCACGGGGATTGTTGCCGGTGCTACAGGGAGAACAGAGGTACACTAAGATGGCCATCCGAGACTCTCACAGAGAGCGAGAGAAAACTCTGATTGGTGCCTCCCAACCCCACACGCTGGGAACACGCTGTGATCACGCGCCCCTGAGACTCCTGGGAGCTGTGTGATCATGTGTTGGGAGGCATCCCTGATACGCTACGCAACTAGAGCCATGCGTGCCCCTCATGGCTTGAGACTGCCGAGACAGTGCCCCCCGATAGGCTAGCCACTGAGCCCCCCTCCTATAAAAATCTAGATCTGTACTGTAGGAAACCACGGGAAGTTTAATTTGGAGCTCAGCTGTACGAGACGAGTCGTTGAGAGAGAGCGTGATCG
Source organism: Neoceratodus forsteri (assembly GCA_016271365.2). Lineage (NCBI taxonomy): Eukaryota > Metazoa > Chordata > Ceratodontiformes > Ceratodontidae > Neoceratodus > Neoceratodus forsteri. The sequence continues at coordinate 1,310,177,617 of CM057449.1, forward strand.
ATCTGGACATCATCATCTGACATCTGTGTTTTTTGTGAGTAGAGTGCCGGCAGCAAGCAAGCAAAGGAGGAAATTCACTGCAGTGTATCCGGAGAGTCAGCGGGACCAACTGAGTTTTTCTTCCGGCGTCTTGGTTCTGTTTCCAGCGTCAGGAGCAGTAGAGGTTTACCAGTGAGTCATGGGCACGCCGGTAGTAGTCTGATCATCACATACCAACTCTTCTGAGCAGGTAAAAACTGGTAATATTGATCTGATGTCCAGTCCAGTGCACTTCAGTCTCATAGCCTAAGACAGTTTCTGTTTCTGCTGCTTTTGCCAGAATGCAGGTATTGCTAGGAGGAATAAGTCAGTTGGATGTGCAGGCTGCAGAGCTTTTGCCAGAATGCAGATATTTTTAAAGTATAACAGGTTTTGCTCATTGTCATGTCATATGTTACTATATACCTGCTTACTCACCCAGACAAAGGTGGCTGGAGCATTTGAGACACTTCAGAGACTTTTTTCTTAACCCATCACATTTTAAGGGATAGTACAGTACTATTTATGTTTTGGAAGTGGAATTGCCACCCTAGACAGACAAATGCTACTGGCACAATTACACATTCCGCATACTCTCATTTTTAAAATTGCTGTTACTGTTAGAGGTGAAAAACGGAATTGCTCTGTAACTGGAGTAAACCCTGAATGATTCTAGTTGTGCATTCTGATCCACCAAAATTCCCACCTGAACTGCTGGACCCACTGAAATACTTGCTGGACCCACTTGAACCCCAGAATGTTGTCATGTCAGAATTTCTGCCTTGACTATTCTGGTGGTTGAAGTGGGAAAGCTGACAATGGCATTGTGGCTGTTATGGCAGGATGGTTCTGTGGGGCTTTGGTGGGATGGGTGGGCATTACACATAGTGCTAGTGGATACTGCAACTGGAATTGTTCCAGTTCATATTCTGCGTCCATATTCATTGATCTGGTTTTTCCTCAAGATACTTTAGGATTATATGGCAAGGCCCTAATAAAAATATGTCTAGTGTTTTACCTGTAGTCCTTGACCCTATGAAATCATGAGTGGTGAAGTCAGGGGTCATGGATCTCAGGAGTCATGGATCTCTAGTGAAATATCAGACTGTCATTTTTTATTAGGCCCATGCTATCTTTGATTTATGGAATAACAAAGGTTTGTGCAATGAAACATCTGGATTTGTTGCTGTCATGTCTCAAGTTACCAACTTTTTTATTTTTGGTCAAATTTCAAAAAATACTGTTATAATACATTGAAATGAATGCTCATTGTTGCTCATGGTGCTGTATATTAAAATGGGGGGGGGGTGAAAATGGCACACAAGAAACTTCAAGTGCCTCCAGAAAACCCTTCAGAGTGCTTCCATAGTACAGTAGAATAGATATTCTGCATGTTTGGGTACCCCCCACCCAAAGCTAGTTCTATTTTTATAGGCACAGGATTTGACTGACAACAGGAACTTCCTGTTTAGGGGCAGGAAGTGAGTGATCACAGAACCACCAAGGACCCACCATCCTAGAAGGGCAAGAGTAGCTCTCCGGCCCCCTCTAGCTGCTGGAGGTCTGCCTCTGAACAAGTAAGCGGTCTACTGAGAAATATAGGATATTCTTGTCTCAGAACAGGACAATCAGGAGCTTAAAGGACACACAGGCAGAAAGTAAGGAGAGAGAGAAAAAAAACAGAGGAAAGAGTAAGGATTGCAAACAGTTAAGGGCCAGAAATAAGACATGATTGGAGTGGTGCAGTGCAGTGGCTGTGGAGCAGCAGTCTTCCGGGAGATGTTCTGGAGGATGCGGTGTTGTCCCATCTGCAGACACCTCTCTGGGCTGAGGGAGGAGGTTGCTCATCTCCAGGCTGAGTTGGCCAGGATTTGTGGGACCTCCTCTTCCATCCAAGGACCACCAGTGCCACTGCCGTTGCCTCAGAGGTTGCCAAGAAAGAGGAGCAGTTGGACCACAGTGGGCTCAGGGAGGGTGAGGGTGGTGGAACAGAGGCACATCCCTCCAGTTGTACCTCTCCACAATTCCTATGCCATTCTGGCAAAGAGTGGTTCCTCTATGGAGGCACCTACAGTGGAGACCAAGGAGGATGCTGGGAACCTTCACAAAGGAGACCCACAGGAGGGTGGCAGGGGACCCTGCAGGGGAAGGAAACAACTCCTGGTGGGGGACTCCATTGTTAGGAAGGTAGAACTGGGCAAGGAAGGGGAGAGGGAGGTAAGGTGCCTGCCTGGTGCCATGGCTTGGAGGGACAGAGAGCGAATCCTCAGGATTGCTGGAGCAGCTGCACAGGGGATGGAGCTGGATGTCATTGTCCACTTAGGGACAAATGACCTGGCTAAGAAAGGGATTAGAGAAGTGCAGGAAGAGTTTGTGGAATTGGGGAGGGGCCTTAGTCAAGTAGCACGCACGGTAACCTTCTCGGAGGTGCTACCCATCTATGGCATAGGAGAGAGGCTAGGGTGTTCTGCACCATGGGATTCAATCAGTGGTTGAAAAACTGGTGTGGAGCTCAGGGATTTGGCTTCATTGGGGACTGGGGGTCCACCTGGAGTGATGCAAGCCTATACTGGCATGATGGGCTGCATCTGTCCGGGAGGGGAACCAGGATCCTAGGTGATAGGTTTAAATGCTTCATTGGTAAGCTTTTAAACTAGCCAAGGGGAGGGCACTGGAAAGGAGCAGGAAAACCTAGCACCCCAAACAATCACGGTAGTAAGTGTGGCAAACACCAACATGGAGGTGTCGATAGGGAGAAGGGCAGGGGTAAATGGAGAAAGTGACAAAGGCAAGAAGGACAGGGATGGGGCAAAGGGGTAAGGCCATCAGGAAATGGAGGTAATGAGTACCAATGCCCATAGTCTGGGCAACAAGCTCCCTGAGCTGGTGGCCTTAATGGAGAAGGGATGCCTGGATATCGTGTGCAGTCACAGAAACATGGTACACAGAGAACCATGACTGGGATGTTAACATACCAGGGTACATAACCTACAGGAGAGACAGGCAGGGGAGAAGAGGGGGAGGAGTAGCTCTCTATGTAAAGGAAGGGATAAAAGCAACTGAACAAAAGAGTAAACAGGGAGGAGAGGAGGCACTGTGGGTCACCTTGGAGACTGGAAAGGACACCACAATCTGCACAGGGGTTGTGTACAGACCCCCATGTCAGGGGGAAGGAATGGACAAGGATATGATGGAAGGCATTCTTAGAATGGCAGAGAAAGGGGAGATACTGTTGATGGGAGACCTGAATATGCCAGATGTTAACTGGAGCACATTTGCTGCAGCGACATCCAAGAGCAGGGGCCATTCTTGACGCCTACAGGTGGCAGGCATTAGACAAGTTAGTTTCAGAACCCACTTGTGAGGGAGCAATCTTAGACCGACTCTCAAACGGGGGCAGTGAGAGGATCTCAGATCTAGAAGTGGGTTTCCATCTGGGGACAAGTGACCATCAAACAGTGTGGTTCACGTTAAACTCAGCTACAGAGTCAAGCCACACAAAAGTGAGGGTACTGGACTTAGGAGGGCTGACTTTGGCAAAATGGAGAGTCTCAGAAAAGCACTAGCAAACAGGCTAGAAGGAGGTGTGGAGCAACAATGGGGAATTATCAAAACTGCCATCACAGAGGCAACAAGCCTTTGTGTGAAGCAAATAAACAAATCAAAACAAAAGAAAGGAAAAGCCACTATGGTTCTCAAGAGGTGGCTGTGAAAGTCAGGAAGAAAAGATAGCATTCCAGAAGTATAAGGAACACAGAAGGAGCAGGACAGAGAGCTGTACCAGTTAAGGCAGAAAGAAGCAGGGAGGGAAGTCAGAATAGCAAAGGCCCAAACTGAGGAAAGATAGCCAACTCAGTTAAGAAGGGGATAAAACCTTTATAGGTACATCAGCAGCGAGAAAGACAAAGGAGGGATAGTGAGGCTGAATAGAATAAACGGTGGGTGGGCAGAGGGGACAGTGAAAAAGCAGGAATACTGAATGAATATTTCTGCTCAGTATTCACAAAGAGGAGGGAAGTGCCTAATCCAATACAGAAGCACTCTTGATAGGGGTCGATCCCAGTCCTTTCACAGAAGAAAGGGTTCTGCAAGAACTCCTAAAACTGAAGGTGGACAAAGCAATGGGTCCTGATGGAATTCACCCCAGAATTCTAAAAGAATTAAGGAAGGAACTAGTGAAACCACTGGCTACTCTTTTAATAAATCATGGGAGGATGGTGTGGTACCCGAGGACTGGAGGAAGGCGGATGTGATTCCCTTCACAAAAGTGGGACCAAGACAGAGGCAGGAAACTAGAGACCTGTCAGTCTGACCTCTGTGGTAGGGAAAGTGATGGAGTCACTGAAGGAAAGAATAGTTGAGTACCTAGAGGTCAGTGGAGCACAGGATCCAAGGCAGCATGGGTTCTGCAGGGGAAGATCATGTCAGACAAATCTAATAGATTTCTTTGACTGGGTGACCAAAGTAGTAGACCAGGGAGGGGCTGTGGACATGGCCTACCTAGACTTTAGAAGGCATTTGACACAGTCCCACACAAAAGATTATTAGTCAAATTAACCAGCCTGGGAGTGGGTCCCAGGGTGGTAGCCTAGGTAAAACATTGGCTGGACAACAGGACACAGAAGGTAATTGTAAATGGAGTCCACTCTGAAGAAAGGGCGGTTACTAGTGGGGTACACACGGAGTTCAGTATTGGGTCCAGTCCTTTTAATGTCTTCATCAGTGGCATTGCAGAGAGACTGGAAGAAAAGTATGCCTTTTGCAGATGACACAAAGATCTGCAACAGGGTTGATACACAAGGAGGCGTGGAAAGGATGAAAAGGGACTTGGCAAGGTTGGAGGAATGGTCAGACGTATGGCAGCTAGGATTCAATGCAAAAAGTGCAAAATAATGCACCTGGGAAACAAGAACCCAGGGGAAGAATACACAATGGGTGGGGAGGTAGTAACAACAACAAAACAGGAAAGGGACCTGGGGTAATCATATCAGATGACCTTAAGGTTAGCAAGCAATGTGAGAAGGCAGTAGGGAGGGCGGGGTATACTGAGATGTATAGGAGAGGCATCAGCAGCAGAAAACAGAAGTTGTTATCCCTCTGTACAGACAGTTGGTGAGACCCCATCTGGAATACTGTGTCCAGTTCTGGAGACCCCATCTCCGCAAGGACATAGACAGGATAGAGGCGAGTCAGAGGAGGGCAACTAAAATGGTGCAGGGTCTGCAAGAGAAGCCGATGAGGAGAGACTAAAGGAGCTTAATATGTATACCCTTGAGGAAAGAAGGAGAGGGGGACATGATAGAAACTTTCAAGTACCTCAAGGAATCAACAAAGTCCAAGAGGGAGCATCTTTCAGAAAAAGAGACTTGCAAGAACAAGGGGACACAATTTAAAAGATAGAAGGAGGGGCGGTTCAGGGGCAATGTGAGTAAGTATTATTTCACAGAGAGGGTAGTGGATGCATGGAACAGCCTTCCTGAGGAAGTTGTGGAGTCTAAAACTGTTGGAGAATTCAAGCATGCATGGGACAGACATAAGGCAATTCTTGTGGGGGGCAGGAAGATATAGGCTGTTGGTTAAATAGGATCTGCGGCCTATCCTGTAGGTAGGGAAATGGGCAGACTAGATGGGCCTAGCGGTCCTTATCTGCCATCAAAGTCTATGTTTCTATGTTTCTATGAGCATCATCCTCATAAACGTTTTCTAACCATGTGTTACAGTGCAGACTGTGCTGGAATCGTTGCATTGTATTCAGATCTGTGCTATTTGTGTGGTAGCATGAGGTGGTGAACTTATGAAATCAAATAACACTAACTTGCTAAGAACTCGGAAAGAAATACTAGTGACAGCATCTAAAAAAAGCATTACTCTGTCATTATAATAAGAGAAAATGGAACATGATTTGTTGAAGGTTTCAGACTTGTAGCTGCTCTGTTTTAATACATTGGCAATCAATGCTTAACATTTTTTATGGCTTGAAGTTCTGTGTCCACTGTTTTTTTTTTTAAAGCAGCAGAACACTTATTTAATGTCATTATTACTTCTCTCTCTGTCGTGATTTCCACCTCCGCTACCTTGTCCCCCTGCTTTGCTTCCCCCACCTGTCAGTGATGCCTCCCCCTCCCAGACCCACCGATCAGTGATACAAATCACACAGTAACACTTCATGCTTTCCTGTTCTGACTTCCATCTGAGGAGCTTTTTCACTGTAAATGGTATGGTTTGCTTTTGGTGGTTTAATTGGTTTTTGTGGTCTAGCAGCACAATTGGTCTGATGTGCTGTGTTTGCATTTTGATGGGTAATAATTAATAAATAAATAAATAAATAAATAAATAAATAAATAAGACAGTTACAGTTAGACTGATGGCTCCTGATCTCTCTGAGCAGGCAGGCTGGCCAGCCACGTTGTATATCACTAAATTGCCTAAGCAGGTCAGTGATTTTACAGTTTCAACATAGCTTTCCCCCCCAAACAAACTTTGTACTCACTGGTTCTATTCCCTGTTATGTTATGTCTTGCTTTTGGCAGTTTCTTTAATTTGTGGAATCTGGCTGTGCAATTGGAGGTGATCTGTGTTCATGACCAGAACCGGTCTGGTTTCAGAGTGGGCTAAATATACTAGGCAGAGATGCTGGTTTACTGTTTTCTCAGCTGGCACTTATTTCAGCAATTTTGCTGTCGGTGTGAAACTCTATGATAAGCTCAACCTCTTCTCACTTTGGTTTTCCTCCCACTATTATCAAACCCTACTACTGCATTTCAGGCTTCTGCATCGTTATCTCTACATATCATGGTATCAGTAAGCTATGTGCAGCATATGCTCAATTACTTTTCACCATGAAATAAGAAAGTAGTTTATACCTGGTTTTTATTTATGTTGGGTGATTCTAATGTGACTTACCTGACCTAGGGAGCCAAAAGTAGTAGTCCAAAGAGGTGGTGTACATGACCCCGTAAAATAAAAGATGGCAAAAGGGGTCACAAAGGATACTCAGTTCTTAAGGGGGATCAAAGGGATGGAAGGGACAGGAGTAAAAATAAAATTATACTTATCTGACAAGTTGGGTGCCCTCGTCCTGTCAGATCTGTGGGGGGAAAAAAAGAAAAGAGAAAATAAGTTTGTTAGAAGAAAAGCAATATAAGAAAGCAAAAAGAAGAGTAAAGGGAGTGTGGGTTGGGGAAGGGGGACTTGGCAAAACCCCTTTTTCCCTAGTGGTGGCTGAGTGGTCAGTAAATTACTTACATGAGTGGTCGACCTCCACATCAAGCTGGGTGACTTGCAGCAGGGCCTGAGGCGAATTGAAGAGACCCCACTCCTTTGAAATCAAATTAGTATGTTGCCAATTCAAGCTGGAAAATATGTTAACATTACAATTTACCTGGGGCTATGGAGGCAGGGTGTCCTCACTCTGATTTTTTGTTTTTATGCATGCCATATACAGTAACACACCTCATTTAGAAGCCCATTAATGATTTGTATATGAGCAAGGGTGAGCAGCTAATATTTGTGAATGAAGTATGGCCTTCTCATGATTGATTTAGCTAGCTCCCAACCAGTTACCTGCACATTGGCTGGGGACCCAAACCACGAGTAAGCATATTTTGGCCTGATGCACCCTATGTAAAGGTAAGCCATTTGAGACTGATGCAGTTTAGAGTAGGGACCCAGCTAATGGGTGGTCTACCTGAACGTGGTAGCTGGGTGACTTCACAGCAGGGCTCTGAGGTGAGTACCAAGAGACCTCCACTCCTTTTGAAATCAAATTGGTAAGTCGCCAATTCAGGATGCAAAAATATCATGTTTTGGTAAAAGCATCACTGTGTAAGTGTGTTTAATAAGCACTGCAGCATTGTATTGAGCTGGGTCAATGGATGTCACTAAAAATATTGTCGTGTCTGTCTAGTTTAGTACATCATTTCATTTTCGTTCATTTGTTCATTGGTTTGTTCATCCTGCTTTCATCTGTTCAATTAATCCTGGTTGGATGCCATCCAGTGGCATACTGTGCTGTCATCTGCCTCCTGGGGATCCAGAGTTTGATCTTTAGCCTGGTGAGCATACAGTCATGCTTTACACATGCTTAAGAAAAAATTCACTTCTTTCGAGATTATGAAACACACAACTGACTTTTTTTTTTTTTATGTATTTAACAGAACCAGCAGCAGGACGGAATCCCATTGGTTGATATGTCTTCCACAAGAGTCCGATCTGGATCTCGATCATCACCTTCCACCCCTGCAAAGAAAATGAGGTATCGTCAGAGCTACAGGAAAGACTGGGAACTTGAACCAGAATTCAAAGGATGGCTCCAGAAGAGTGACAAAGGGGAAGAACATGCATTCTGCGTGTAAGTATATATGCACAATTCTAAGATGCGTTTGGGGGGGGTGCAAAATGTGTGAGGTGGTGCACAGAAGTATTGGAGAACATGCACTGTTATTAAAATAGATGGCTAGTGTAAGCCAGGGGTGCTAACTAGTGTAAGACAGGGGTGCTAACAGTGTAGTGATCAGTCAGGATTGATTTTGAGTGGGTGGAGGAGATTGTGTTTTGTAAATTACAAAACTAATCCTGTCTTTCTCTTTTGTTTTCTTTTCTCTCTCTCTGTCTCTCTCTAGTCCTTGCAACAAACACATCAAGGTTGCCACTGGAGGGAAGAACGATGGTCGAGGAGAAAAACGTAAGAAGCTGCTTACAACACTCTCGTCAAATGCAATGGTCAGCAAGTTTTTTGCACGTTCACTGGATGCTGATGTGGCATCAGCAAAATTGTTGTGGGCAAGGGCTGTGGCAGACCATCACTTGCCATTTGCACTGGCAAACCACATGAGTGAGATGTTCCCAGTGATGTTCAAGGACTCAAAGATTGCAAAGAAGTTTGCCTGTAAGGAGAGCAAAACAAAATCCCTGTTGGTGAATGTAATTGGAGAAGAGCTCAAGCTATCTGTTGTTGAGCAAATGAGAAAAAAACATTTCAGTCTCCTCATCGATGAAAGCAATGATCAGACTGTTGCAAAGCAGCTGGCTCTACTTGCTCACATCCTTGATGCCCAGGGACGGGTGAGGTCATGCTTTACAAGCTGCTTGAAGTCCAGGGAACACCTTCTGCATCTGAGTTACATTTGATGCAGGGACCTTGTACAATGCCATTACTGAAGAACTCCGAAGGATGAAATCCCCTAAAAACATTGTAGGTTTGGGTCTGATGGAGCCAATGTGATGATGGGGTAAGATAGTGTTCTCTCAGACTGAAAAGGAGCCTGCATTACATCTTCAATATTCATTGCATCTGCCATGTTGCCCACCTTGTAGCAAATGACGCTTGCAAAGTGTTCCCTGATGAGGTACAGAGCCTACCTGTAGACATCTGGTACTATTTTAAGAAAAGTGCCAAGAGAATGCAAACCTTTCAGACCTTTCAGGACTTCACCAACACAAAACCACACAAACTTCTGAAACCGTGTCAGACCAGATGGCTCAGTCTGCACCAAGTGGCTGGGAGAATTGTGGAACAGTTTCAGGCTCTGAAGTCTTATTTTGAAAGTTCTAATGAAAGAAGTGCAACAGTTTTGGGAATCCAGACTGCTTTACGTTCCAGTCTAGTAAAGCTGTGCTTCATGTTCCTGGACTATGCATTACCACTCATTCTAGAGTTCAATCTTCTTTTCCAGCAGGAAAAACCAAACATTCACATTGTTCTCCGTGAGCTGGAGGTTCTATACAAAAAACTGCTGTCAAAATTCCTAACCACTGCTACTATTCGAGAAGCTGCACAAGTTCAAGATATTGATGTCCTAAACGCAGACTACCACCTTCCTTTTGGACCAAGTCACTTTTGGAAAATCTGATTGCAAATTATTTGTACAGCAACTACAAGATTTCATTAGCAAAGGATTTCTGGATTGAGGCATGCCAGCAAGTGAAAAGAAGAATGCCATTTGCGGACTACGATGGTGGCATCTATAAACATCTGGAGGCACTAAACCCAGAGAAACAACATGTCTCAAGTGCTAAATTAAAAGCTTTGGCAGACTGTTTCCCCAATATTATCAGAACCAATGATGAAGTCAGGGATCAACTTGATGATGAGATACTGTAATATGAAATGATGACCTTCCCAGAGGCAAAGACCACCTTGCCAATTGATGAGTATTGGCAGCACATAAGAAACCTGAAAAATCCCAGGAATCCAAGTGTCTTAAGGTTCCCCCTACTTGTCAGGCTTACATCTGCACTGCTAGTTCTGCCCCATGGAAATGCCGATGTGGAGCGCTTATTTAGTGATGTGAACTGTACCAAAATAAAGGACAGAAGCTGTATGAAAGGAAACACAATCAATGCACTGCTGCATGTTTCCTTCAATAAAACAGAAGAGGACTGCTTTAAATTTAAGCCAACGAAGACCATGCTGGAACACTGTAGAAGCAAGGACAAATATTAAAGGTTCACACATTTGCATCGTGGATGGATTCTAAGTAACTTTAAGAAACTTTGCACATCACTCCTCAGGTGTTCATTTTACCCTGAGTAACTTTGCACAATGTGACTCCTGGGTGCCCATTTTAGGACTTTAATACGTATTCACATATATATGCCTGTGTTTATCTCTTTATACCACCTGTTCAGTATCAGTGCTTCCCTTCTACGTCAGTTCTTCCCCCACCATTGCTTGTTTTCATGTTACTTGTAAATATCTTTTAGCTGTCATGTAATTATGTAATGTTTTTAGGTCAATTTTAATTCTTAAAGTAAATAAGAACACCTAAAACAGACAGAATATGTGTTATTGTGATTTTATTTACCATCCTAGTGATGCAATAGCAATAATAAATTGGCTTGGGCATACAGGAAAATCTACAGGGATTTCACCAAGGTTTTACAAGGGAAAATACAGGAAAAATGAGGGTCTGCGACAGGAAAATGCTTTGGCCGATCTGGGAGCACTGTGTTTTTGCAGTTGCTAAGAGTGCAAAGGGAGCCTATCTGAAAGATGTAACTGTTTGCCAGAAATCATTTAGAGTAATAATGAAAATACAGTTTGTCTAACTTGCTTTCCTTTTTAGTCTGAATTGTTTTGCCTAGCCCTTCATTCTAGTTTTGAACTGCTGAGCTAGACCAATCAGCATGGGGGACCTTTTGAAGTGGAGCCTGCTGCTGGCAAATCAGAACTTGGACTCTTAACTCATTGCCTCCACAGGAGCTCTCTGAAGTTGCACCACTTGTCTCCTGTATACTGTTAACAGTAAATCCTGGTCCTTTTCTAAGCAAAATCAAGCTATAGTTTGCATGCCACAGACAAATCCTAATAGCTCAAGAACCGTAAGTGCTAGACATAAAGTATGAGTGGCAAAGTTATTCAGCATAAAATTACCTTTCCAATGGTGGTATGCAAATAATAATATGTAATTTTTTTTTTCTATGCTGGTTGAAACAGCAAAAAAAAAAAAGTTACAAAAACAGGCAACATTATGCCATTCACACCATACTGTTTGGACTGAATCCGACCTGTGAAGAGAATAAAGGAGATCTGAATAGTAGAAACCAGGCTCACCCTGTAGAAGACTGGAGAAATTGCTGAATCGCACTCAGTCTGTCGGGAACTGAACCTGCTGTGTGTTCTCCCGGGTATTGTGCAGTAATTGCGATCAGGATAGAGAAGCAGCCTGCCTGGTATAATACTTTCCTTTTACATATAAATGTATGTAGTGCTTGTGGGGAATCGCGTTTCAAATCCCCTGTACAGTGAATTGAGTGCATGAAGCTGGAAGCAAACCCCAGCGTAATCCAGACTACATCCATTTGCTCCAAACTGCAGTGGGGTCTAGTCGCAAGGACCTTGCCCACATGGTCTGCTCCTCCTGGCAATCCAGGACAATCTGCCTTCCATCCAGTTCACAGCACTGAGTTTGTCAGTACAAAGCAGGGTAGCTCCCTGCCATCTGTTTATCGAATTGCAAGTGTGTTATCTAATTGTTGTGTTTTATTTCTTCACGAACTGAGCCATCCAGCTCCGGATTACAATTGGGTATTGTGCAAGCGTTTTTTTCATCACAGGGCCCCAACCAGCTGCACCAAATAGGCTACCCTTCTATTGCCTGGGTACCCAGAGACAGTGACTTATAGGTTAGGCCTGTTCACAGTGCCCTAGTATATTAGAGTGGTAAGCTAATTAACCTGATTTCCCCCAGTCCTTGTTATTTCCCCCTAAATAAATCAGACCTGTTGGTTTCAGCAAAGTTACACTGCCTGAGGTATTCGTTTATGTTAAAGTGTTGTACTGTGGGTTTTGCACTGTATCATCTTGTTTTACAGGGGGTCCTCAGAGTCCAGCTGACTGAACCAGTCCTGGGGGTAAGTGTATACTGTGAAGGTAATTCTGATATATTGTGTGGGCCACTAATGGGAAGAAAGAGGGGTCACAGTGTCCCAGGGGGCTGTGACCAAGTTGGTTTAACTAATGCAAACCCTGACCTCTGGGTGGAGGCACTCGTCATTAGACCTAGGCCCCTCAACCTGTTAGTAGTTAAGCAGGCAGGGGTAGTAACCCTTGGGAAAACACCACCTAGGGGTTACATTATGTTGGCTTGTGTGCATGCACAAGCAACACCTTGTGGTGGTAGCACAAATGCAGAGGTGTGTCAGTTTTGGCCAATGGAGGGGACGCTTTAGTGGGTGTGTCTCTCAGCCCCCAATCAGTGAGCATGCTGCCGATGGCAGCAGTTTCAAAGAGAGCCACAGAGATGAAACAAATGCACCGATGCAATCAGAGACAAGCTTATCATTGCAGTGGCAGATGGCACACCTTCGTTACGTGCCTTTCCTGGTGAAACATTTCAGTAAAAATGGTGGCTCCTGCCATCCGCCACACAATCCACAGAAAGCTCACATCAGCATGCCCAAGCCCCATATTGGCATGTTAGCAATTTCTGCCACTCGCCACACCGCAACCTTCCACTGCTGCTGCCCTCCCCGCTCCCTCCATTCTCCATCCCTTGGCAGAAAAAAACTCCCGCAACCTCCAACTGCTGCTGCCCACCCCGCTCCTTCCATTCCCTGACCCAACAGACAATAAAAACCTTGGGTAACCTCCCACTGCTGCTGCCCTCCATACTCCCTCAGCTCCCTGTCCCCCGACAGAAAAAAAAACTTCCCTCAACCTCCCCTTGCTGCTGCCCTCCCCGCTCCCTCCATTCCCTGTCCCCAACAGACAATAAAACCCTCCCACAACCTGTCCTCCCCACTCCCTCCACCCCCCAGAATTGTAGCACACTGGGACTCCACCCCAGTGTGCCTATTTTTTATTTGTTTCTTAACCTGTAAATGAAGAAAACCTTCCCTTGCATTTTTTATATTTTTTCCCCTGCAAACAATAAAATGATCTGCCGATGTCTCCCCAGCCCCCCATCCCCCCTCTCTTTGCACCCACCTTCCCACACCCTCCCCACCCATACTTACCCTCCAGAGGTCAGGAGTCATGATATTCTCCGAACCAGGATACATCTGCACTCTTCAAAGCCGAACTGCGATGTGAAGAAATGACAGTAAGCTTGAACGATATCTTGATCGATAATGGCAATACACTAAACTCTTTTAGTAATCTTCAAATAAAATGGAATGTTCCTAAAAGAGAATTTTGGAAATATTCACAGATTCGAACTGCTATACTCCCTAACATTCAACAAATTAATAAGTCGGTATCAATTCCCTCATACATTAATATGTGGATTAATATCCCCACTGGTTTAATTAGTAAAATTTATAGACAGATTAGGAATACGTTACCGAACCAATCTCTTCCCACTAGAAACAGATGGAATTGGATATTAAATGAAAATATATCAGACTCCCATTGGGACAAATGCTGGAAACTCTGTCATGACTCCTTTAAAGATATGCGTAGTAGGTTAATTCAATTTAAAATGTTACACTTATGGTATAAAACACCATCTCATTTATACAATATAGATTTATTACCTAATAATAAGTGCTGGCAATGTAACTCACCAAATGGTGATCTTCTACATAAACTATGGTCATGTAAACCTATATCTAATTTATGGCAAACTATTCATAACTTAGTTTCTGAAATTGTCGGTTGCAATATCCTATTTGAACCTAAACTTTGCCTATTAGGAATTACAAATAATAATATAAATCTAACAAAATACCAGCACAAGTGGCTACAGATCCTATTCATGCAAGTTAAGAGACTGACTTTAATGCACTAGAAATCCCATTTAACACCTGCTGTTACTGACATCTTAAATAATTTGACTTATATTGCCTCTTTAGAAAGAATTTCGTACCTGACATCAGACCGACTCAATGAGTTTTATCTGTGTTGGCAGGACTATTTAAATTTTCTTCAAACTCATAAGTGATGAATATCACTAAATTCTCCTTCTTTCTTTTTAAATAGATACATTTTTTAAGTATGGATTCAGTTGTATAATCAACCTCCTATGCGGCTCCTTATGTTTGTTACAAAATTGATAACTATGCAAATCTGATTTTTTTTTTGTGTGTGTGTTATTACTTTTTACGTTTGCTTGCACGCATGCACAAGGAACGTCTTGGGAGAATGGGACACTTTGGAGGTGTGCCTCTCCTGAGCAATCCCCTGCTCCCTTGAGCAGGTGTGGCGGTCCTGCTCCAATCCGCACCAGTGCTGTGTATGACAGCGGTTGTCTTCTCTTCAAAGAAAACCACCGCTGTGTGCTTGCACCGCGTCACCCCCCCCAAAATCTTTGCTGCCACGCTGGGAGCCCACCCCAGCGTGGCAAACATCGCGTCATCTGCCGCAGGGGTGCCCAATCCCCGTCGGCTCCTGACCCAGCCATCCTTCTGCCACGCTGGAGCCCACCCAGCGTGACAAGCATCCACGTCAAGTCAAAAAAAAAAACTGTAAATTAAAAACAGTCCACGCGGTCCCCGCCCCTCCACAACCCGCACCCACCCACTGCACCCTACTCCCCACCCCACCCATACTTACCCTCTGGACCTTGGCATAGCGATCTTGGTGGACCGGGAACCGTCTGCACTCTTCAAAGCTGACCGCGAACTGAGGAAATGCCGGTAAACTGTATAATGGGCTAGATGGGTTTTTTCCAACTTTGTTGCATATCTCAGGCATTTTTTGGAATTTTTGCACCAAATTTTCTACATGGGGATTTTGGGACCCCTTCTCATGAATTCTATCACTGCCATGGCGTTATTTGGGCCCGAAGGGTGATTTCGCAGTCACTGCGTGAAATCACCTTTTGGGCCTGATTAATGAAATGACAGTGCTAGCGTTCATAAGGTGGGCTCTCAAAAGCCTATTTTAAAAATTTGGTGGAAAAATTCCTAAAAATGACGGTTTTATGAGTGTACGTTGAGCAGTTCCTACGCAGGCTCGTAAGTTCGCGAATTTTCAATATTTTCACTCCAGGTTTTCAAAATTGCCATTTTACCACACCTTCTTATGAGCAGTACAGCTGTCATTATTCTCATCTCACCCAAAACGTGTTTCAGCCCATGTAGCGCACAATGGCGCAATCGGTGTGCGAAATCAATGTATGGGACACATTAAGAAAATCACAGTGACACTGTTCATGAGCAGAGGTCTTAAAATGACTATGTTGAAAATTTGGTGAAAAATTCCTAAAAATGACTGTTTCTACGAGGCATGCGTTAGCGGTTCCTCATGCGTAAATGGGTTTACAAATTTTCAATATTTTCACTCCAGATTTTCCAACATTACCATTTCTACAACACCTCTAATGAGCAGTACAGCTGTCATTTTACATCCTGCCTAAAACGTGTTTCCACCCATGTAGCGCACAATGGCGCAGTCGGTAAAGCGAAATCAATGTATGGGACACATTAAGAATATCACAGTGACACTGTTCATTAGCAGAGGTCTTAAAATGGCTATGTTGAAATTTGGTGACAAAATTCCTAAAATGACTGTTTCTGACGTCACGTTGCACAGTTCCTACACACAGCTTGTAGGTTTGCGAATTTTCAATATTTCACTCCAGATTTCCAACATTGCCATTTTACCACACCTCCTTATGAGCAGTACAGCTATCATTTTCACATCCTGCTCAAGCATGTTCGCCCATATAGCTTTCTAATGGCGCAGTCGGGTGTCTTGAAATCAATGTATGGGTACGTAGAAAATCACAGTGACACTGTTCATGAGCAGAGGTCTTAAAATAGCTATGTTGAAAATTTGGTGAAAAAATTCCTCAAAATGACTGTTTTACGAGCGTGCGTTGCGCAGTTCCTATGCACGCTCGTAAGTTCAACAATTTTCAATATTTGCACTCCAATAAGTTCCAAATACCTAAACAGCACATAGAAGCAAGCAACATTCGGCATTGACAAATGCTTGTACTTCTTTGTCACTGATTTTTTTAAGCCATGTCCAAGTGCCAAATACCACTGCAAATACCTGCAAGCGAACGTTCGGCATTGACAAATGCTTGTTCAGTATAGTACAGGTTGTTAAGTATGCACTGTGCCAAGTAAATATACAAGACCCTTTCTTTTAGGGTGCAATATATACAATTATTATATTGGTAATCTGACATAATAATATGTTAAACATACTGTTACTTGCATTACCTACTATAAAATGAGAGCTTCTACCTGTTTCAGGTAACCTATGCTGTACTATGCGTTATGGATAAAAACTTAATAAACAAATTAACTGCAAAAGAAATGACAGTAAGCTTTATAATGGGAAGCAATGGGGGGTTTCAACTTAGGTTGATATCTCAACCATTTTTTGAAACTTTACATAGAAACATAGAGTTTGACAGCAGATAAGGACCACTTGGCCCATCCAGCTGCCCATTTCCCTATCTTTCAAATACGCTGCAGATCCTAGTTAACCAACAGCCTACTTCCTCCTACCCCACCACACTAGAATTGCCTTATGTCTGTCCCATGCATTCTTGAATTCCCCCACTGTTTTAGACCCCACTACCTCTTCTGGAAGGCTGTTCCATGCCCTCACCACCCTCTCTGTGAAAAAAATACTTCCTCACGTTGCCCCTGAGCCATTCCCATTCTGTCTTTAAATTGTGCCCCCTTGTTCTTGCACATCTCTTTTTCTGTGACATGCTACCCTCTTTGACTTTGTTGAGTCCCTTGAGGTACTTGAATGTTTCTATCATGTTCCCCCCTCCCTCCTTTCCTCTAGGTGGATTACTTGATTTAGAGTAAACTCAGACACCACTTCTAGGGTTAATTTGCAAAGACACCCTATCTTTGTGAAAATAAGGCTGCTGACACACGAGATCGTGCAGCTCCTTCAAGCAGAAGTAATAGCAACTAAAAATAACACTTTCCACAACAGAAAGCATAGCTTGCAAGCAATTTTGGTCCCAAATTATCAACATGGGGTTCTTGGGACCGCACCTCATGAACATGTCACTGTCATTTCATTTCTCGGTACCAAAAGGTGATTTCGCTGTTGCAGTACGGCATCACCTTTCAGGACTGATTAACAAAATGGCACTGCCACTGTTCATGAGGTGGGGTCCTAAAAAGCCCATGTTGCAAATTGAGGAAAAATCAAAAATTACTGTATCACTGAGCGGTATTATGTAGTTTCTATGTGTACGCTGGTAACTTTGCCAATTTTTAATATTTTCACTCCTGATTTTCAACATTACCATTTTTCACACCTCCTTATGAACAGTACAGCTGTCATTTTTCACATCCTGCCTGAAACGTGTTTTTGCACCTGTGGCACACAATGGGCCCGATCACTGTGCAAAATCAACTTTTGGGACAGATTAACAAAATCACAGTGCCACTGTTCATGAGGAGAAGTCCCCAAATGCCCTTGTTGAAAAGTTTGGTGAAAAAATTCCAAACAATGACTGCATTATGAGTGTGCGTTGTGCAGTTTCCACACATGCTTGTAAGTTTGTGCATTTTTCATATTTTCTCTCCTGATTTTCAACACTGCCATTTTTTCACACCTCCTGTTGAACAGTATAGCTGTCATTTTTTGCATCCTGCCCAGAATGTGTTTCTGCACCTGTGGCTCTGAAAGGTGTAGTTGCTGTGCGAAATCGCCTTTCAGGATTGAGTAATGAAATTATAGTGTTTATAAAGTGGGGTTCCAAAAAGCCCATGTTGAAAATATGGAGTGAAAATACCAACAACCATCTGGGGCATTAAGGTTTCCAACCATACACCCACCCTGTAGAGACTTACAGGTATTGGGGGCATAACTTGGTTCATTGGCTGTAATGTTCATGGCATTCTACCCCAACCCCCCTACATCCATTGACAGGCATTGAGGTGTGCATTGGGGTCTGTTGCCCTAACATTCACTCCATTCTCCTATACCGCACCCATCTCAGCTTATTTCCTTATGGAATGGGGTGAGCATAAGGGCCAAAGATCCCAAAGCACACCGCGACACCTGTTGGTGTCTTCAGGGTGGGGTGGCATGAGATGGAATGGTGTAAGCATTATAGCCACTGACCCAAAGCCACACTCCCAACTCCTTTCAGTCTCTGTGGGTGGGTGGGGAGGGGGTTGGTGTTAGTTCAATACTTCACTGCCATTCCTATTATGCATCTCTCTAACTCCTGCACTACCAATGCCAGCAAATCAACATTTGGCATTGACAAATGTTTGTTGACTACAGAGACGCTGTTTATAGTTCTCCCCTTCTGTCACTCTGCCCTAGATGAACCCTAGAGTACACATTATTGAACCCTGTATTCTTCTCTCTTCCTCCCCTCTCTTGATGCCAGGCACCATACCCACTACATTTCCTTCATATCCAGATTTTGGTTTGGCTCTCTCTCCCCTTGTATCTTGCCTTTATCCTCTCTTCCCCCCTTCATCCTCATACTCTCTTTGCAGTGCTTGCTCTAGCTCCTTTGCTCTCCCTCATATGAAATCTACTGCGGATCAAGCTGCCTTCTCATTCCATTTCATTAAACACGGGGCTCCCCCCCCCCCCAGTTTGCTCTGCTTCCTCCTATCCTGCTCTTATAGCTCTCCTCTGTGATTTCTCTTCTCAGTCCTGTAGTTGTTTCTGATACTGGTTTGGATCTCTTTCACCTGTAACTCCGATCATTGCTTGCCACAGTTCCCATTTCCCTAGCATCATTTATTCCCCCTGCTGCTTGTTTTGATATGTTGATTAATATTTAATTGCTCATTCATCATTTGCACAATTTACTCTGTGTAACTTACTGTTTGGCAACTTTATTCTTAAGAATTATTGTCTTGTGTAACTCCCCAGGTGGCAACTATCCCTGGGGCTACTACCCCTGCCTGTGTAAATGCTAACAGGTTGAGGGGCCGAGGTCCAATGGTGGGTGCCTCCACCCAGAGGTCGGGGTTAAGACAGTCTGGTATGATTTGGTCACAGCCCTCTGGGAAACTGCAACCCCCCCCTTTCCTCCCACTAGTGGCCCACGCAATATAACAGCAGTACCTTCACAGTATACACTTAATCCCAGGACTGGTTCAATCAGCTTGACTCTGGGGACCCCCTATTAAAGTAAGATGCAGTAATACAATAGCCAATGTACAGTATTTCAACACAAAAACATATCTCAGGCAGTGTAACTTTTGCTAAACAACCAAATCTGACTTTTTAAGGGGATAGTAACAAGGACAGGGGGAAATCAGGTTAATTAATTTAGTCACGCTAATGTTCAGAGCACTGTGCACAGGGTTAGAGTCCCTATAAGTCACTGTCACTGGGTACCCAGGATGGGGGCCTAGCTAGGACCGGTGCAGCTGGTTGGGGCCCTGAGGAGGAAAAGACTTGCACAATACCCAATTTGTAATCCGGAGCCGGTAGGCTCAGTTTGTATATCAAGAAAGAAAATCAATTGAAACCCTTGCAATTCACCGATTCAGCTAAGCAGGGAGCTACCCTGATTTTTACTCATGACCTTTGCTGGACACCTTTCACACAGCGAGGGACATGGGCCTGTGAGCAGGACACACCCCACACATTTATATGAAAAAAGAAGGTTACCATACCAGGCAGCTGCTTTCATATCCCGATCGCACTCATTGACAACCCAGGAATTCGCGATGCAGCTTCACTCTCCTGACAGACCGAGCACAATGAAGCAGTTTCTCCAGTCCTCTACAGGGTAAGCCTGGTTCCTGGCCACACAGCCTCTCCTTTTCCTCCATGCACAGCGGATTCAGTCCAAATCGCACGGCAAAACGAGCTGCCTGACTTTTGGCCTCCACATGCGCTTCCCGTGTGAAACTCTGAAGCGCAGAAGCTCGGAGCTCCTTCCTTAGTCACGGCCACAACAGATCTACTTTCTCGGCTACTGAGCAAGGAATTACCATCGGGCACCACCCAACCCAATTGGAGGGCTTCAGATGCCAGTCACTTACAACTTCCCTCATTGGTGTGAAAAGATACCACAGTCCAGCACTTCACTTTCCAGAATTACTGGCCATATCCCCCATTGGCAGCCGGCTCCCGAGAGAGTCCTAATCCTGGTTGGTTGTTCAATACTCCATTTTAAGTGCCCCTCCCTCCTGATTGGATCCAGTTTACAGTTCCGATCTAAAATGGAGGGGCAAAGCACACAAAGTCCCAGCTGCA
Organism: Neoceratodus forsteri; assembly: GCA_016271365.2. NCBI lineage: Eukaryota > Metazoa > Chordata > Ceratodontiformes > Ceratodontidae > Neoceratodus > Neoceratodus forsteri. The sequence goes on from CM057449.1 coordinate 1,310,198,237, forward strand.
AGAAAGGCAGGTTAGACAAATTACATTCCCACTAATACTCTAAATGGTATGGGGCAAACAGTTACATCTCAGAAAAGTGCTCACTCTGGCCAGTTGGCGACGGGAGAAACAGAGTGCTTTGTCAGCAGCTCAAGTGGGACTCGAGCATGGAAACACACAGCCCCCCCCGGCAAACTAATCATGCCTGCAAGCAGACAGCTCTTAAAAAGAAAGTACTACAGGCTCTAAAAGCACTCACTGATAAACGGCTTAAAAGCCGAACACCATTCAGGCTAGGAGCACTCAGCCAGCTCCTGGAAGACCTCAGGGAACCCTCATCTGCAGAGAAGTTACACCTGTTTATTTTGATATACTTATTTCCATTCAATAGTTATTTATTATTTTTAATTTTTTATTTTAGTCTTTGGTAACCGGATAAGACCCACTAGGCACAAGTTCCTGTTTTCAGGGACAACCTGGGAGCACTTTGTGGTTTAGTGACTTGCTCAGAGTCACACAGTATGCAAGTGGAGGTTGTGAGAATCAAACCCATATCTTGTCTGCTGGATGTACCATGCTCATTCACAGCTTGTCACTCTAACCTCTAGGCTATACTGCCAGCCTAATATATATTTTATACCTTGTGTTTTGTAACTGTTCTCACCTCCTCTCTTCCTCTCCCGAAGGCTGTATTTGGAACCAAGCTGATACCAGCTCAGTATGTCTTTCCTGGTAAAACCTTTGAAATTAATTAATTAATAATACTGGGAAAGGCAAGCTGAGCTGAGGCTTCGTTCTAGGTGTGACCCGGAGAAGGGGAGCAGAGGATACATAATACATAGCACAGGCACAGTTTTGCAGTTACAATAAAATGCAGAGTCATGGTTTAAATATAGGATAAAGTGGGCTGGCCCAGTGGCACTGAGGGCTGAGGTGGTGGATGCCGCACTTTGTGCTTTGCTGGTGACCCAGGTTTGGGAATGAGCCTGGGTTGTTGGGGGTTGGCCGGGGAGGTAGGTGGGAGTTGGATTGAGTCACTGCAAGGCAAGCTCTCTTCCCCCTGGGAGGGGTCCGCTCACTCCCACTCTATGGCTGCCCCCAGGTGGAGGCCTGAGGGTAGTGCAGGTGGACAGCTGCAAGAGTGGTGAGGGTACTGCGGTATTGTGTTGTACGCACATGACCACAGCACAGGCAAGGGAGAAAATTAGAGCTGGCAGGTTCTATGAAGGTTCCGGTGGTGATCCCAGTGATGGAGGGCCGACAGGGAATGGATGCGAGCCCCCTGGGAGGGGGGCTGGAACTGCCTGCCAGCTCCATGAGAAAAATGTGGCAAAAAATGTATATATATAAAAAAATATACAGGACAAAGTACAAAAATAAGTGCAAAACAAGCAAACAAGGCACAAGCAACAAATGAATGTGTCAGGAACACTTCCAAAGAAGAATGAGGCAAATGCAAGGGCAGCACTCAGGAAGGGGGGGAGGAGCAAGGAGGGGAGGAAAGGAGTTTCAGCCAGTGCTTGAGGGAGACAAGGGAGGCAGTGAAGTGGAGGAAATAGGGGAGCTGATTCCAGAGTCTGGAGCAAAAGATGATAGAAAAAAGCTGATTGCTCAGCAGGGGAACAAGGATGATGAATGCAAAAAGTGCAAGGATCACTGGAGTGGAAGGAACAAGAGGCAGACAGGATAAGGAAGAGGAGGGAAGAGAGGTAAGAGGGAAGGGACTCAAACCAGTATTTATTTATTTCAAATGTTGGCAACCAGGAAAAGCACACTGAGTCAAGGCTCATCTCCAGGTGAGACCCGATGGAGGGGGAGAGTGAGTACAGACATAATGAGCAAAAACAAACACCCAAAGCACAGAGTACAAAGTACCTAGGCAGTCAAAATGAGGTGACTAGGTATGGAGCCCCATGTTAATTAGCAGCAGCATGGAAACACACTTTAGTTTAAAAGAGCGGTACTTGGGTTAATACTGTACTTGGCAACAATAAACAATGCATATCAGAGTACATAAAGTTATGCACCTCACAGATTAGAGTGCAAACTGTGGCCCAAAGAGCACAGCTGGCCCAGTTAGGAGAGTAATAGGTGGGAAACGGGGGACAGAAGAGACTGCGAGAAAAGAGTCAGAGGGTTCTAGAGGGAGTGACAGATGCTAGGGGGAGCAGGGGTAAGCCTTAGTTGGTGTCTAAAGGCATCAAGAGGGGGGAGAATCAAAGAGAAGAGGGGAGTAAGTTCCAGAGGAAGGGGAGACAGTAGGAGAAACAGCTTGCCCAGTACAAGAGTGAGGATGGGTAATGACGAAGGTTTTAGAGAGGAAGAAGAGGAGAGGGAGAGGGAAAGGAGTGAGGAGAGATAGGAAGGAAGGGATTTAAACCAGTATTTGGCAATGAAAGAGATACGGTATGACTGGCAATGTAAAGGTAGTGGGAGGATGGAAAAGGAGGAGTAGAGCAAGCCCCTCAACCAACAGTTTGTGCTGGGCTCCACAGAACACAGGCAGGGTGCTGGTTCTGGGCTGGCACCCAACACTAAGTAGCAAGAAAACAAAAAGTACCAGCACTCCATAGCCAGGAGTTACTTTCACAACTCCAGTGAAGGATGTCCACAGTAAAGTATTTTCCAAGGCAATTCATAATTTATTTATGGAACAAATTACCAACACAGCAATGAACAGTGTCCGTGGCACCAAACTGCCCTGGTGCTTCGCCACGTATGGGCTTCGTCAGAGTAGAGCAAGCAATGGTGGGTCCAGAATGGGGAGTCGGTAGCGAAGGAACAGAAGGTGTTGAAGAGGGTGTCCAGTCTGGGAAGAGAAGAATAGGGAGTGGTGCCGTTTACCACATCTACATAGCCAAATATGGGGAGGACCAGTTTTGTTATCAGGTCACAGAAGATCTGGAGGGAAAGGCAGTCCTTGTTATGGTACCAGGTGCTGAGTGTGGGGTGAAGTTGGTATGGATGGCATCAATATAGACAGAGAAGTTGATCTTACTATCAAGCCATACTCCCAGGTACTTGAAGGTGAGCACAGTCTCAGTGTGAAAGCCTAGCCAGTTTCTGGCTATTGACAAATGTCACGGACACAGTCTTCTTGGTGTTGACCCTGAGCTGGTTGGCTTGGAGCCAGCGTAGCACATTGTGGAAGTCATGCTGGATTGGGACCTCACCACTAAGGATGATGGACCAGAAGTGTAGATGACCATATCATCTGCATACATGTGGATGTGTGAAGAGACATGGGCAAAGGGGAGGTCATTTAGGAAAACTGAGAATAAGACCAGGCCCAGAATGGAACCCTGTGGGACCCCTGCTAGGATGGGGAGGACAGGATACCACCCACCAGAACTGACTGTTGACAGTCTGTAAGGTATGAGTGGAACCAGTCTACAGCAGATGCTGAAAGGCCTGCAGAGTTCAGATTGTCCAGTAGGAGCAGGTGGAGCACTGAATCAAAAGCTTTGGCTAGACTGATGAAAATGGTTGTGGTGATGTGTCCCTGATCCATCCCAGAGATGTTAGAAACAGTTACACACAAAAGGAAGGAGACAGTGGTGTGGTTCTTCCTAAAACCAGACTGGAATGGAGAGAGGAAGTTTGAAGAGACAATGAAATCTGCAAGCCTAGAGTAGACAGTGGAATCCTGAAGTTTAGCAAGAGAGGGGAGCAGTGAAATGGGCCTGTTGTTGCCTGGGGAGGAGGAGGGGTTCCCCCACTGTGCAGAGGCAAGACCTTAGCAACTTCTCAGGCCTGAGGCACAGTACTGAGGGAAAAAGAGAGGTTCAGAAGGTGAGAGAGTGGGAGGGCAATAGCTAGTGCAGATATTTTTTATTTCTTTATTTATGATTTTGGTAACTGGGTGAGCAAATTGATCCCAAGGACCATTTTCAGTTGTGACCTGGGCTATACAGTGGCACAGACAATAGGTACAAGTTATAATGCAGTAGGTATATATAATACAGTGAGTACAGTGCCATCAGAAACAGTGGTACATAAACATCATGTCTTAAAATAGGGGTTAAGGATGTAAAAAATAAGTTCATGACAAATAAAGCAATGCTTCTCTTCTTGCAGAGAACTAGGATATACAGTACACTTACAGCAAATCAAGACATTATTTAGCCAGTCCAAAGTTTACAGTACAGTGCATAAGGGATTACACTATAGCAATCGACATTTTCACAATGGAGTCAAAAACGTGTCAGTTGTCTATATAGTAGCCAGCACTTGGTAAGTAGGGCAAATGGTACACTGGGCCCCAAGGCAAATTTCTGGTGATGGTGTTTCCAAGGAAGCAGGCACAGGTGGCCTGAGACATGAGCCAATCTCTCAGCTTCGATTTGAAGGACTGATGAGAGGGTAACATACGGATAGCAGGTGATATTCTGTTCCAGCGGTAGGGGGCAGAGACACAGAAAGCCTTGCTCCCCATGAGAGTAGATACGTGAGGGACTACTGGGGTGGAATGGAAGAGACCCTGAGACATCAAGTTACCACCCTGTCAGTGAGAAGCAAAGAGTATGGGGACTTATGTGAGTTCCTGACAGAGGTGTCGACTAGACAGCCCATACCATATTCAAAATGGCCCTGCAGAGAGAGTCAGTCTAAGGACTGATATAGAGAGCAGTGATGAGTGTAGGATGGGACCTGAAGGGCAAAGTGACAGATAGAGTTGTTTGTGATATTTAGATGAGAAAGAAGTGAGGAGGACATGGAGGAGAACACTGGGGAGCAATAGTCAAGTAGGGACAGAAGATTTCCCTGGGCAATTGCAAGACGAGCCTCTGGGGTCAGGAAGTGGTTAACACGGTAGTCTGCCCCCAATTTCTGGTGAACTCTCTTCATAGTGTTAGAAATGTGGTTATTGTAGGTAAGGGAGGGATTAGACTTCCGGCGTGATGGCTGCCTGAATAGGTTCCCTCGCAAGTAGCTCCGATACCAACCCCACTCAAATCGGGCTCTACACTCAATCTTCAACGTCTCCTGCGCTTAATAGTAAATCGGGAAGAAGGCATCAGTTAACCCGAACCGCATAGGGGTGGTAGAGCTGAAAGCTTAAGGGTGATGTCTGCAGAAATTAAAAAGGCCGCATTAAAGCACACTCCTGTGTCCACCCCATGCAAGGAGAAGCAGCCTAAAGGGTCTAAGGCGCAGGCAGGAGGACCCAAACCCACATAATCCACAGCCAGAAGCGCTCAGCGAGAAAAGATTCCTTGAGGAACTAACACCCATAAAGGATACACTATTGGTGTCAGCCTCGGAGTTGAGAGGTATGAGGGCGTCACTAGATCAGCTCACCACTTGGACCTCGGATAATGAGGCCCGTATATCCTTGCTGGATGATTAGCGGCAGCGCCTAGAACCAGAAATGGGGCATTTGAAACAAAGGCTTAAGAAAGCTGAAGAAAAGCTGGAAGACCTTGAAGGGAGATCGCGGAGAAACAACCTAGTGGTGCTGGGATTGCCTGAGGGGGAAGAAGGTCCAGTACCCGTGGTGTTTGCCCAGAAGCTTTGTGAAAAATTAGTGGGGCCTTTATATAATCGAGCGGGCACATCGCTCTTTAAGGCCTACGCCATCTGCGGGCTCTCCTCCCAGGCCCTTCTTGTTTAAATTGCTAAACTTTTTAGATAAGCAGTATATCATCGCTAAGCTAAAAGAGCTGCAAGAAATTAAATGGGAGGGCAAAAGGATAAGAGTGGCACAAGACCTACCATACACGGTGCGACAGAAGAGGTCTGCCCTCCACCCTGTGGTCACCAAGCACATTTCTGTGAGCATCAAATTCAGAGTCAGGTATCCAGCAACTCTGCAGATATCCCAGGCCATGAGGGCAGCTGGCAGTCATTTGAAAGTGTGGAGAAAGCAACCAAATTTTGCAAGTATAGGTTTCCTAACCGGTTCAAATGAGTCTGCAGTGACATCTAGTGGACACTGGGTGTAAATTGAAACTCATACCTCGGGACATGTTCTGTACAGATTTGCATTTTTGTTTCTACATAAATAAAAATACATTTTGTGTTAGCTAACTGTATTTAAAAGCTTAAAGAATTTACTGAGATGGCCTGCGACTCCTAAGTAAAAGCGAGAGTAACTGGCTACAGAGTAACATGGAAAAGGATGGGGGAACATCTCCTATTTTATTCAAGGACTGAATGGGTTGGAGGCCCCTAGCATTAGGAGTGTGGTTATGATGCCCTCAATGGGTGGTTTTCTCTTTGCCTGCCTTTTACACAACCAACATGTTAAGATAACAATTTGGTATTATTCAAACTAGTTTCGGTTAGAAATTGGAAAGGTTTTAAAACCCTGTTGGTGATAAGCAACATTTGTATTCTGAATTGTTAATTTTTGAAGTTGGAAGGTAGTGGGAGTTGTTCCTCTGTAGTTTCTGGATAACAGAAGTATGGAATTCTACGTAAAGGCATCTATCTCTCCCGGTATTACCAGTAAGAGTTTGGGGAAAGTGTACTGGGGGAAAAATAATGGATAAGATTTGAGCTGGGGGAGGGGCATTGGTAGTGAGAGAACTCCTTGGCCGGCATGGTCGTCATCATGCCAGAGAGTGATGTAGGAGTGCAGTCATTTGGACTGGGGGATATAAGTGACATATTAGTAGATGGAGTAGATCATGAAGGGGGTCGGGATAAGGGATGGGGGTTGGGATAAGGGTTGGGGAGGGCCAGGCGGACGGGAATGTATATTAGTGGGAAGAGAGGGGGAGATGGGAGGGGATGGGGCGAAGGGGAGGGGCCAGAGCCATTATTATTACAATATTCAAAGGTGCAAATAGTACAAGCTGTTATCCTAATGGATCTCCCAAATACTACACCTTAGTATGAAAATTATATCATGGAATGTTAAAGGTGTTATATCTCGGGTAAAACGGCTTCAAATAATTAAGCACTTAGCGGTGTTGAACTGTCATGTTGCTTTTTTACAGGAGACCCACATGTCGGAAACAGAAAATAACCAACTAAGAAGTGGAAATATTGGGCAGTGTACACGGCAGGGACATCCACAACCCAATGTATTGTAGCAGTACTGATTACTAAGGGCACCCAGTTTCTTGAACTAGAAAAAGTGGTTGACCCCCAAAGCAGGTTCATTTTCCTGAGGGGAATTTTAGAAAGTAGGGAAGTCCTCATGGGTACGATATATGGACCGAATAAGGATTCTCCAGAATTCTTAGCTAACTTGTCACTAACCCTTGCTCCTTTTAGTGGCTTACCCATGGTTTTAGCGGAAGACTGGAACCTAGTTATAGATTCTGCCTTGGACAGATCTTCCTCAATGGGATCTACTCTTTCCCCAGCCCAAAGGTCTCTGCGAGACCTCATAGAAGTTTACGGTTTAATAGACCCCTGGTGCGCCTTGAACCCGGGCACAAGGGCTTATACCTTCTATTCCCCTGTGCATAAATCCCTTTCCCAGATTGATTTCTTTTTGGTTAATCAGAGAATAATTGCAGGTCTGCGGGGATGTGAGATCACCCCTAGAGTGCTTTCTGACCATTCCCCAGTCTGGCTAGAAGCTAATTTAGCCCCAAGTAATCAAAAAGATACTATATGGAAACTAAACTCTCAGCTACTTAATCAAGAGGACACAGTTAATTGGATTAAAGATTTTATAAAGCAATTTATGGGTCAAAATGAGAGATCTAGTCCTGATTTTGACAAAATATGGTGTGCTTTAAAATGCGCCTTGCAGGGGGAATTTATTAGAATCTCTGCTATCAAAAAGCGATAACAAGAGGCAAAAGCCCAAGCTCTTTTAGAGGAAATTAAGGCCTTAGAAACTTTGTTATCAAATCCTCCACTAGACGAAGAAATGTTGCGTTTAGTAGTGTTATGGAATGATTACGCCAAAATTTTGAGAGAAAGAGCGGAATACGCCCTCTTTAAAACCCAAGCTAAATATATTGAACAAGGGGACAAAGCCAATCATCTGCTGGCGATGAAGCTTAGAAAACAGAAGGAGTCCCGCCTGGTTCCCTTTGTGTTTTTCCTTTCGAATAACACTGTCTTAACCACCCCCAGGCAAAATTGCCAAAGAATTTGAAAGCTATTACATGCAATTGTATAGTCCTCCTGAGCCCAACCCTCCACTTAATGAAATCTGAGATTATCTGTTAGCCTCATCACTGCCATCGCTGGAGGCAGCCCAACAGGAATTTTTGGCATGCCCTATTTCTCAGCAAGAAATTAGGAATGCTGTCAGATCTTTAACCAAGGATAAAGCCCGGGCCCAGATGGTTTTCCATCAAATTTTTATAAGGTTTTTGAAGTAGACCTATGCCCTATTCTTCTTTGCCTGTTTAATTTTATATGTGAGTAGGGGATTACGGATATGACACTCTTGGAAGCCATTATTGTGGTATTGCCAAAACCAGGCAAGGAGAAGAATAGGGTTATGAACTTTCGCCCCATATCATTAATGAATTACGACATTAAAATCTTTGCCAAAATACTAGCAGCAAGGGTGTCCAAAGTTTGGATAGGGCTTTTGAGTCCTGAACAAATTGGGTTTATGCAGGGCAGAGTCTCATCAGATGATATCTGCAAGTTGGCACAAGTCTTCTCCGCATCCAGTGATGCAGATAAACCAATGGCTCTGGTTTCCCCTGGATGCGGAGAAGGCTTTTGACAGGGTCAATTGGGCATATTTGTTTGATGCCCTGGCCGTAATGGGTTTTCCAGCTCCCTGCATTTCTTGGGTCAAAGCATTATATTCAGAACCCAGAGCGAAAGTTTACTGCAATGGAATATTTTCCTCAGTCTTCCCTTTAAAATCAGGTACCAGGCAGGGCTGCCCACTTTCTCCATTATTATTTAATCTATATCTGGAACCATTGATATGGCAGTTAAAGGACTCAGCAATGCTACAAGGTATTAGGATAGGGACGTTTCACTTGACATTATTGGCTTATGTGGATGACATCCTTCTGCATGTCACTAACCCTTGTGAATCTATCCAAGACGCCCTTCAGATAATCTATAGGTTTAGTAAAGTTTCAAATTACAAACTCAATATTAGTAAATCAGAAGTGATGCCCTTGAATCATTTGCTTTTCAAGGAGGATATTACCCTGTTATCCATGGCTTGGACTACTCATCTTAAATACTTAGGAATAACCTTATCTACATCAATGTCTCTGATGAAAAAGATGAACTTAGACAAAGTAGTAAAGGAAATTCAATTGGATCTACATAGGTGGAACTCCATGCATTTGTCCCTCCAAGCGAGGGCTAGTATAATTAAAATGAATGTTTTGCAGAGGGTATTTTATCCACTAAACATGTTGAATGTTTACCTTCCCCTGAGTTGGTTCCAGGCTTCATAGTATAATCTCCCAATTCATATGGAGAGGTAACCCCCCTCGTAGAGCATATAACCGTTTAAGTGCTCCAAGGCAATTGGGGGGCCTAAAACTTTCTAATTTATACCACTATTATTTAGCTAGTCACATGGCTAAATATATGCATTGGAGGGATACCTCTTCAGACATAGACAATGTTGACAAGCTTCCCATCTGGTTACAGCTGGAACAGTATTTATTAGCTGGGTTATCTCCGGAGAGCCTCTTATTTATAGCCCCGGGCAAATTACCCAGTAATTTACGAGGCTCAGTACTACACGTCTCATTAAAAGTCCATTCACAGTTTTGTAAATCAATGAAATATAATAACCAATTAGACCTATCACAGCCAGTGTTTAATAATCTCAATGTTAAAGTTGGTGATAAGATAATTGCCGCACCCAAAGAATGCTCTGACCCCCAAATTAAAGTTTGCGATTTGGTAGTCGATGGTAAACTATGGGGAACATCAGAAATTTTAACTTTCCTTCAGCTTCCTAACAAATGCTCCTTTTTTGTGCTCCAAATTGGGCACATGTTGATAAAATAGTTTGGATCAGAAATATGGTGTACGCAACTGGTGCCTCCTTTTCAGGAGTTTCTCGATGTGTTAAGCAAACACACGCTGTATCCCAGTTGATTTCATTGTTATATGGGAAGCTTAACCTGGAGGTATCAGGTCACTCCAGTTACTGGGTGTGTAATTTCCCTCATGACAATTTCTCATGGGACAAAATCTAGGAAGAAGTCCGCTTATATATTGCCAATGACCACTTCAGATTAACACAGTTTTATATATTGCATAATATCTATTTTACCCCAACTAAATTGTATGGAATGGGGAAGATACAGAATCAAGTGTGCTTTAGGTGTGAGCAGGAACCTGGGACGTTACTCCACATATTATGGGATTGCCCCAAAGTAGCCTGCCTCTGGAGAACCATTCAGGAAAGGGTTGACCCACTGTTGGGGTTGCAGGACCATTTCTCACCACAGGTTTGTATAGTGGGAGATTACTCCACTGTCCCTCTCAAGGAGAGAAGGCACCATATGGCTATTATCTCCTTGTCGGTTAAAAGGCTTGTCCTCCACTATTGGAAAGATCAGCATGTGATTTCCTACCTTGAGTGTGTAAAGGAACTCCTATATAATTTAAGAGTGGAAAAGGCAATTGTGAGCCTAAGGGGTACACTTCCCCTGTATAAAGCCAGATGGGAGAAACTTTTTACGCTTTGGTCTCTCCCTCCCATTCCTTAGGAAACCAAATTAGAGGAGAAGAATAGATAAGTGAATAGTAAAACTCTACATGGTTATCCCGTAGGGAATAAGAGGATGCCTTCTCTCGAAGAAGCTCCCACGGGCGACTCCTTTAGTTCATGTCTCATAGATAAAAAGGGCTGTGGTGTCACCTGTAATTTGAAATGGCGCCAGTGGAATGGCAAACATGGCTCTGGGCGGGTAGGGGTGGGTCAGGGGATAGAGGGGAAGCATGGGGGAGTATTTAACTGTCAATTAAAAGGTATGAGTAGGTTATGTTGTTCCTTTTTTTTTTCTTTTCTCTTCTCTTTTCATGTACTTAACGCATGGCAGAACTGTTAAAATGTTATACATGTCCTGATATATGCTTTGTTAAGAACTCATGCCAATGTTCCATTGTAAGCATTGCTGGAAAGATGTATGCCTGTTAAAGTTGAAATAGTATAAAATGAATAAAGTTTAGTTAATTTTAAAAGGTAAGGGAGGGATCAAGAGTCACTCCTAGGTATTTGAAGGAGGATACAGTGTCAAGAGGAGGGCCTGCAGGGGTGACCATGTGTAATGAGGCTTTGGATTTGGTGGCCTTTGCAAGGTACGACCTGGAGCCAAAGAGCATGGCCTTTGTTTTTTTTTCTCATTTACAAGAAGTATTTTAGTGAGAAACCAATGCTGTGCTGATTCATAGTTAGTAGTGAGTGTAGAAGATATATTATTCTAGGGACCTGGCACCATGGTAGATAATGAGGTCATCAGCGTAGAGGAGCACATTACAGTTTGTGCTTTCTGCAGGAAGATCATTTATGAACAGTAAGAATAACAGAGGCCCCAGTATGGAGCCCTGGGGCACCCCAGTAAAGATGGGTAGTGCAGCAGAGGTATCTTTGCCTTTCAGAACAGACGGGGATCTGTTAGCGAGGTAGCTGATAAACCAAGCGGTGGCCTCTGGGGAGCAGCCTAGGTTTAGCAGGGAGGATAGGAGAAGGTGGTGGTCAACAAGGTCAAAGGCGTTTGATAGGTCCAAAAACACCGCACCTGTAACCATACCCATGTCCATGTTTCTAAGGACATAGTTGGAGAAAAAGGCCAAGGCCGAGGAGGTGCTGTGGTGTTTGCAGAAGCCATGTTGGAGGGGCTCAGGAGGTCTTAATTATCTAGCAGCTTGGATAGCTGGTGGTGACTGATTTTTTTCTAGCAGTTTGCTTAGATGCCGGAGGAGGGAGATGGGATGGTAGTTTTCCAGGGTAGCAGGATCGCCGGATATGAAAATAGGCACCACATGTGCATGCTTCCATGAGTCAGGCATAGTAGATGATGATGAGAGGGAAAGGCTAAATATGTGGGTCAGTGGCTTTACAAGGACGGGGAGAGGATTTTCAGAAAGGTGGGATACAGACCGTAGCTGCCTAAGCTGCCCCTAGCAGGTAGCATCTTTAGGAGTTTGCCGCTGACACTGTGGTCGATGGCTCTGAAATGAAAGACAGGGCTTTATGGCTGTGGGCAGCATGGCTGTTTTTCTGGGTAGAGTGAGGCTGTGGAGAGAGTTTACTGGTGTAGGAGGTAAGGTCAGTGAACATTCTATTGAAGGTATCAGCGATCTTGCCTGGGTCAGCAATGGGACCAGAGGGGGAGGTAAGTTCTGTTATTTGTTTATTTGATTTTGGGTTGAGGAGGGTGTTAATTGAGGCCCAGAAACTGTGGGGGTTGCCAAGAGACTAATTTCGTAGGTTGGTGTAGTATTTACACTTGAGTGACTTCACAGCCTGCATGCAGGAGTTATGAAGTCGACTATATGCAGTCCATAATTGGGGGGAGGGGGATGTCTTGAAAGCTTGCCAGGTTTTGTCCCTTACTTTCATTTGGGCCAGAAGTTCATTTGATAGCCAATGGGTAATATCACCTTTAACCCTCCTGGTTGTGACAGGGAAGTGTTTGTCCTGAAGGTTGCGAAGAGCTTCTGTAAAAAGCACCACCACCATGGAGACATCTTTGAGTTGGTAGAGTGAGGACCAGTTTATGGCCCAGGCATCCCTTAGCACTAAGTCCAAATTCTGGGATTTGAATTTCTAAAAGATAACAATTTGTGGGGAGGATATATTGATTTGGTGGTTAGAGCAATATACGTAGGGGTGTGGTCACTGATAGAGTCAGCCATAGTGCCTGCGTGGAGGACTAGATTCATAGAGTTTGTGGCAATCCAGATGAGGGTGGAGTAGTTGGGGGAGCAGGGGTTGTATCTGGTAGGGGAGGAGATGACTTGTTCAAGGTGATGCGTCCTTAGCAGGTGTGCATATTCCGGTACTGGGATTCTATCCAGTGGAGGTTGAAATCTCCAAGAATGATGGTGTCCTTGGGGGGGGGGGGCAGATGCAATGCCATCCAGGAAGTTTGATAGTCCCTGTGCACCTCCTGAGGAAGGACTGTAGCAGCAGCCGATGTATAATTTTTTTGATGCACCCAGGACAATTTCAGCAACAAGCCATTCACTGACTGAGGAGGGGGAGGAGCAGGCAATAGTGGTGGTACTAATATGGTCCTGCAAGTATAGTGAAACGCCACCACCCCTCTTTCTGCCAGGCCTGTCAAGGTGCAGCAAAGAGTAGCTAGGGAGTTGGTAGGAGGCATCACTGTGGTATGGCTTAAGCCATGTTTCAGATAGACCCAGGGCATGTAGCTTGTAGAGGGACACCCAGGCTTCAAGTTTAGAGAACATAGCTGGGAAGCTGCAAATGTTTAGGTGTGTAACCCTGAGGCTGCAATGTCCTGTCCAGATAGTATTAGCATGATTAATATGCACATTTAAGGTCCAGGGTTGCCTTCCACATCTCCTGCGAGGAGAAGTGAGAGGAGGTGGCAGGTAGAAGGTTGCCAGTGTGGAGGGCACTATATAGTAAGGGAGTGGAGAAACAAACCAAGGAGGTGACGATCATGGTTAGTCAGGAGGGCCAGTATGACAGAACCCATGGGGGAGAGCTGGAAGGCTTCAACTTTGTGTGGGGGGTCACTGAGTACAGGTAATTCGGAGAAGGATTGTAAGTAAGCCTGGTCAGCAGCGAGGATGATGGCATAGAAGTCAGTCACTAGTAACAGGCCAGTCATGGTACACAACGTAATGAAGAGCACAGGGGAGTACATTTTTGTATTTGAAATTAGTAGCATCAGATAATAAAAATTCTTCCTTATAGACCAGCAAGACGACAGCTACAGAGAAAGTGGAATGTGGTTCTCGATCAGGTAAGAAAGACACCGTGTCTACTATGAGATTAACACCGACAAGTGTTAGGCCCTTTAACTGTGTTTTGTTTCTTTAAGGGGAGTTGCAATATTAGTGATAGGGGAGGATGGAGATTGCCTGGGGGCAGTGCAGCTGGTGAGGGGGAGAATTTAATAAAGGCTGAGGGTGGGGGAGGGTGCGTGGGTGGGACAAATTCCAGCTGGAGGAATAGCGGCGAGGGAGAGATGGAACAGAAATGGAATTAGTTGCAGGGCATAGCTCAGAGCTGTAACACAATGAAACATGGTCTAAACAGAGGAGTGTTCACAAACAGCTGTATCACTTTAAACTTAATCTAACAGTTTAGCTGGTTTTGTTTTAGTTACTGATCCAGAGTAAAATGCCACAGGAGCTTAAAACAAAAGAGCTGTAATACTTTAAATCCTGAACCTGCAGACTGAAAGATCCTGCACTTGAACTACCCTTGGAGTGCAAAATTGCTGTAGACAAGGCTTAGATTTGGATTCACAGGACAATTTGGTGAAGCTTAAAACAGTACGAGAATCAGTAAATAAAATTAGCTTTAAAGTAAAAAAAAAAAATAAGCAAAACAGAGTGGCCATAGCAGGATCGGGAGTAGCAAAGAATTTGAGAAGTGGAGCAGCCTATCAGCAGGCAGAGACGATGGTTCCGGCCAATTGACGTGGAGGTGCCAGAAGTTTGAGCAGCATACCTTTGGTCTGGTGATTGGCAGGCAGTAGAGAAAGGAGGCAGCTGGCACATGGTATGGACCCACCAGGCTGCTTGCAGCAGCAGAAGCATCCATGTCAGGGGCGAAGCTAAGGGGAGAAAAGAGAAAAAGCAAGGGGGTTATATTGCTGTAGGAGAGGGAGGGTTTAGAGTGGGGGGGGGTATTCACCACGCAGCAGAAAAATTAACAAGCTGGGGATTTAGAGGAGTCTGGGGTCCAGAGTGTTAGGGCTGGAGTTGGAAGGTTAAGTGACATCAGGGCAAGGACCGCTTCCTAAGGGGAGATGGGGGGCAGAGCAGAAGCCTTCTGATGAATGGGATGAGGGTGAGACAGTAGTATCAGAAGATGGGTGACAAGGTAGTACACAGGTTGTGAAGAATTTGTTAAAGTGAGCAGCAATGGGGGGGGCAGAGATCAGAGAGCTATCCACCGGGAGGTCGGGAGCGGGGGACTGGGCTGGAGGATAAAATAGAGAATAGGGAGAGGATACCCTTCCAGAATTTTAAGGGGGAATTTAGATTGGATTGGAGGTTAACCTTGAAGTAGTGGGTCTTTGCAGAACAGACAGCCTTAGTACAGGTGTTCCTGAGTGATCTGTAGTGTTGGTGGTCAAAGAGGGATTGGGAGGACTTGAAGTGTGACCGTGCAAAGTCCTGGGACTTGCACAAATTTAAACAGGTAGCTGTAACCCAAGGGTGGTGGGAACATTTAACCCTGGTCTTTCTAAGGGGGGAGCATGAGTATTCCAGGTATTGTTAAACATGATGACAAGGTGAGAAAGGGCTGAATTGAGGTCTGGGGCGGAGTAGATGGGGGAACCAATCAGAGGCAGCAAAGTCATTTAGGAGGACATCAGTGTCGAGTGACCTGAGAGGCCTCTACCAAAGGTATCTTGGGGCAGATTGAGGGGGATGCACTTTCCTGACACAGTAGGTTAGGCAGTGGTTACTGAAGGCGTCCAGGAGAATGCTAGCAGCAATGATGTGGTGGGGGTGGGAGGAGAGCACCCAGCCCAAGAAGGTATGGTTAGGGGAGTGTGGACTGAGTTGAATGAGTTCAGTGATTAATTGTGTGAGGTTCAAGGACTCAATCTCATGGATAGTGGGCTTGGAAGCAGGGGAGAGCCAATTTAAATTGAAGTCCCCAAGGACTATGAGCTCACTGGAGGCAGCATGAGAGACGAGAGATGAGAGGGAGTTGACCAGGGAAGAGGGAGAGACCTCTGGAGAGGCATAGATAACAATGACAAGGATAGGTAGGGTGGATGGCAGGGACAGCTTAGCTAGCAGGAGCTCCTTAGAGGAAGTGAGTGACTCACTGAAAGAGATGAGCAAACGGACATAGAGGGCAACCTTCCCTCCACACTTACCTTGGTTCTGATGGAAGAGGTGGAAGTCAGGGAGAGCTAAGCAGGAGTCAGGTACCTGAGAGGACAGCCAGGTTCCAGTGATACACAAGAGGTTGGGAGAGTCCTGGGAGATCCAGACTTTAAGGGAGTCGAGCTTGGGGAGGAGACTCTGTACATTGAGGTAGAAGAAAATGAGGCCTTTGAGTAAAGTCAGGGGAGAGGAAGGACATGGAGGACCAGGTTGAGTTCAGTGTTGCCAGCAAGGAGAGAGAGTGAAAAGGAGAATGGCGTGAGATGTCCTCCCTTTTGAATGGGGGAGGTGGGAGAGATGTGAGAGTGGAGAAGAGAGGCAGGCTCGATGAAGAACTTTGTGGTTGAGGGAAGGAGTATGCAGAAAACCAGGGTGTACTGAAAGGGTAGGAGAGATGGGGAGGGGGAGAGTAGAGGGAAGAGAGAGTGGTGAGGTTGGGAAAAGGGTAGGAGATGAGAGGGTGAGGAGGGGAGAATAGAGGTATGTGAGTAGGCCAGATGGGTGTAGGTGGTGGTCATTGATAGGAGGGAGAGGATGGCAAGATGGAAGGGAATGGTGTAGAGCATGGAGAGAAGGGCAGTGAGTAGGTTAAACAGAAGGCAGAAGTGAGTAGTAGAGTGGGCAGTTTAGCTCCTGTTAGGCAGGGCTATAATCAAATAACATACATAGACTACAGCAGAAACTCCTACAACTAGGACTGGTACTGTAGGCTGAAACAGTGACCAGTGAGCTAGGCACAGTTAGTTAACAAGTAGTTTGTTAATGCTATGGATAAGCAAACACAATATTATTTATTTATTTGAAAAGGTTTCACCAGGAAAGACAACTTGAGCTATAAACAGCTCATTTCAGAAGCGTCCTGGGGGGAGGGGTTACAAACAATAGGGAGAGCAGACAAAAATATGACAATATAAAATACAACACAGTGCAATTCAGGTACAATTTAGATACATAAAGTGCAGAGTAGGCAAACAGAATATAACAATTTAGTACATACATAGTCATAAAACCAGGAACAGGCAACCAGGTGGCAGTGATGCCAGAAGATGGAGTGAACCTTGGGTGGTTGAAGTAGCAGGCTGAGCACCGGGTTACTAAGTGCTAGATTAGGTATAAGAGGGCAGTTGTGACACAAAGTGGAGGAGATGGAGGTGAAAGCCAGGCTGGGGGGGGGGCAAGAGGCAAGACAGGAACTAAACCCATTCAGGATGCAGAGAACCTGCAGGGAACAGGACCTGTAGGAATACAAGGCAAATAGAAAGGGGTAGCAGAGGGGATGGAATGGGGAAGTGGGGAGGAAGAGTGGTCTGCCAGGAGCTATATCCCTCAGGATGCTGAGAACCCTGCAAGGGACAGGACCTGGCAGCTAGGGGGCGAGGGATGGGGGAGGGGGGACAGGGGAGAAGAAGGCAAGTCAGAACTATATCCCTTCAGGATGCTGAGAACCTTGCAAGGGATAGGGCCCAGCAGATGGGAGGTGGGGTGACAGAGGGAGAAGAGGGAGGGGTCATCTAGTGGGAGTCTACAGCTGGCAGTGAGGCACATGGGAGGGGTAGCGATGACAAAATTATAGTCATCGGGAGGTATTTAGGTGCAGTTACAGCAATGAACAGTATGCTTACAGAGGAGGAGTGAGAGTGAGAGGTGGGATGTAGCAGAGCAAATTTCTAGCGGGAGGGAGTTCCAGATATCAGGGAACTTTTATGAGAAGGCAACGTGGCTGGAGGAGGTGTGCCATGATGGGAGGGCAGCTGTTTTATGTGTGGAGACACAGAGGAGATAGCAGAAGGGGAGGGGGTTGATAGGAGGGGAGAGATAGGGCAGCAGAGAACTGTGCCAGAACTTCCCAACTAAGTTGTTGATGTGAGACAGATGCTTGGCATGGAGTGAAGGGAAGTAGAAGGAGGAATAAAGGTCACAGTGGTGAGTTTGGGGGCGGGGCAACCAAGTATAAAGCGGCAGAAGGAATTGAAGATAGTGTCCAGTCTAGATAGGGTGGTTTTGGAGGCGGCACTGTAGACAGTGTCCCCAAAGTCATGGACTGGGAGAATCATCTTTTGGATGATCTATCTCCTGGCTTGCAGAGGTAAACAACTGCAGTGTCTGTACAGCACTGAGTCTAGGGAGCAATTTTTTGAGGATGGCGTCAATGTGTACCACGAAGTCTAGGTGTTTGTCTAGCCATAAGTCAAGGTACTTGAATGAGGCTACATTGTCAAGTGTTGAGCCAGAGAGGGTGTGGAAGGTTGGGGTGGAACTGAGCCTTGCCAGTTTCTGTCTGGAGCCAAAGGTCATAGAAACTGTTTTTTTTTAACGTTCATGATGAGTTGATTTGCATTAAACCGGTGTTGGACATTGGTTAAAGTCCAGCTGAAGGCTAGTGGCCACCTCTGAGGAGGAGTTCCCGGAGGAGAACAGCACGGTGTCATCTGCGTACAATAGACTAATACTAGTACTGTGGCCTGAGATCAATGGAAATCAATGGCTAGTAAGCTTAATCACAGTGAGCTAAAAGTAGTTTGTTAAGGCTATGGATAAGCAGATACAAATGACTAATATTAGTACTGTACTGTAGGCAGAGACAATGGCCAGTGAGCTTAATCATAGTGAGCTACAAAGCAGGTTATTCAAGCTATGGATAAGCAAACACAAATGCAGGGAGACCCGGTAGGCAGTGTGCAGCAAATTAAGCGGTGCTGTTGGTTTAAAGAATAGGGCTTGAAAAGAAGGTAAACTCTAGCTAGTGAGATAACCGAGTAGTAAACTGTATTAACCAAGGATACAGTAATCTAGGCAAATGAGGTAATTGAACAGTAATTTGTATTAAACAATGTTTCACAAGGCAAATTCCAGGTGATACTGGAGGAGCACAGCACAATAGCAATGACAGAGGACTGTAGAATTAACTTATCCTGTAAGTAGCGAGCAGTAGCTTGTGCAAAACAATGACCTTTGGTGACCATGACTGGGACAAGGCTCTACGCCCTCGTTAACAGTAGCACCATAAGAGAGAATTCAGTATTAGCAGGCAGAGCTACTGTAGCTGTAGTAGGTAGGGGGAATACTGTTGTTTCTGGCAGAATCACCTTATGTTCAGTACTATACTTTGCTTTGCAGTAAAGGTGGCTTAAGAAAACAGACCAAATGAGGGACTCAGAAGAAGAGAGGCTGGCAGTCTTCAATTGATATCCTTAGCACTTG
The DNA here is from genome assembly GCA_016271365.2 of Neoceratodus forsteri. Classification (NCBI taxonomy): domain Eukaryota; kingdom Metazoa; phylum Chordata; order Ceratodontiformes; family Ceratodontidae; genus Neoceratodus; species Neoceratodus forsteri. The sequence goes on from CM057449.1 coordinate 1,310,217,374, forward strand.
GTCCTTTGTTTGAGGACTGCAGCATGAGGACCACTCAGAGGACATCTCCTTTTAAGAGGAGCCTAGCCTCCTAATTGACTGAAGGTGTGCAAAGAGTCCGAACTTTTGCTGTGGTGGCCAGGAGTCCAGCGTGATGATCACTGTTGGGGAGATGGCTAGAAGCTGCGGCTGAAGCCCTTCATATCCCATGGATCCAAGTGGTGGCATTCTGTCAGGACTTGCAAGTGAGGGACCTGCTTGTAGGAATAGTTACAAATTCGAATTTGGAAATGAACGGGGTAGAATGGATCTGGTGACATGAAGGCAGAGGGAGAGTGGTTAAAGAGGAGTGTAGTGAGCAATGATGAGTACGAAGAGGGGCGTTGGAAGCAAAGCAGTAGAAGAAGTTGCAGAGGGTATCCATTCTGGCCAGGGAAACAGAGGGAGCAGTGCCATAGACCTTGTCTACCTAGTCAAAGACTAGGAGCACCACTTTGGTAACAACTTTGTGGCAGAGCTGAGGAGCCAGACAATCTTTATTGCTGTATAGGGCACCAAGTTTAGGGCAGAGCTTCGCATGGATGGCGTAAATGTGGGCAGAGATGTCAAGCTTGCCATCTAGACACACATGGAGAAACTTGAAGAGTTGGACTGCTTCTAGAGGGTTGCCATCCAAGGTGGTGAAGGTGAGTAGAGTTAGGAGTGTAAAAAAGTCAGGCTTGTACCAAAGGTCATGAACACTGTTTTTTGTGCCGACACGAGCTGGTTTGATTGGAATCAGTGTAAAACATTATGGAAGTCTTCCTGGAGCAGACCTTCTATGGCAATGGGGTCCTTCCTTTCCTTTTCACAGTAAATTGAAAATGATGCCTGTAGAACTAGTTGCCTTACAGGGAGGTAAAGTTCTGTCTTGTGTTTTTCAGTGTATATCTTATATTTATTTATTTCAAAAGATTTACCAGGAAAGACATACTAAACTGAAATAGCTTGCTTCCTGATGTGACCTGGGGGAGTGGGGGAAGTAGCAATGAAAAGAACAGGATGAGCTAGCCAGAACATCTGAAAAGCAATAGATCAAGTAAGAGCACATTGGAATGCAGTTGGAGTATGAACCAGGCACTGCTAGGTACAGTACTGTAGTACAGATGACAGCAATTTGAAGAGTGAATGAAATGTCATTGGTGCTTTGTTCAACAGGAAGGATGGAGGAATCTAGGGGGCAGAGGGAAATAATTAGGACAGCAACAGGGGCAGTGGGGGGAGAGAACTAAAGGGCAGCAAAATACAGCATATGATCTGCGACAACTGCAGGAGTGAGTAGTGAATTCATGGAGAAGAGATCCGAGTGAGTGGGAGGAAGGAGAAGTATGAATGGTAATGGGAAGAGAGCCCCATAGTTTGGGGAAGTGGTAGGAGAAGGCATCTTGGCCAGCAGAGGATTTTACAGAGAGGCATGCAAGACAGTGAGGGATAGTGATATGAAGAGTGTAGGTGGGGGGGGGGGGGATGAAGGAGGGAGGAAAGTTAAGGAGGGAGGGACCCAAGTCAGAATTTGTTGATGAACATAGCACAATGAGCAAGGCGAATGGCATTGATCAAGGGAAGGAAAGTATAGGGAGGAGTAAAAGGAGCAATGGTGGTTCTAGGGAGGCAATCAAGAGCAAAGTGGCAGAAAGAGTGAAATAGTGGGTCCAGTCTGGCTAGGGTGGATTTGTGAGCAGCACCACAACCAATGTCACCATAGTCAAAGACAGGGGTTCCATGTCAATTCTTGGCAAAATATTTCAAGCGCAATCATTTACAGCGCTGACAGTTCAAGCGCTGATATTATCAATACAACTATTTCAGTGCCTGACTTGCAGGTTAATTTAAAATTAAGGTTGCGGCAACCAGGGGTGTAGCCAGATTTCAGATCGGCACACCAAGTAGACTCACTGCTACCCTCACCCTTTAGGGTGTATTAACCTCCCCCGTGTACCCAAACAATATACAAATGTACACCAGGACCTCCGTGGTTTGTTGCCTCATTTGGCACAATAAATAGAACTTTTGTATCTCATGACAGTGGTTGTTGCCTTGCATGGGGAAATACAAATGCCATGCATTGCTCCCTAAGACACCCACATACCAGCCCAGAGCCTGTAAAGTTGTATTGTCCTTGGGATGCAAAGACAGTATTAGTGACCAGTCCTTCTAGTTTCAACTCCTACGAATACAATTACAGAAAGGTTCAGCATTTTCTTTGTTAGTTTTCATGGAAAAAGGAAGCAGTTCAGAGCCTATTTGCTACCCCCTTAAATAAAATTGCACACCATGGAGTACTTGGAGTATGCCTGGCTACACCCATAGGCGGCAACACCACATCAGTACATACCTCATAGCTGAACACAAAGGTAGAAATATACGTCAGTTCTCTCTGGTACAGAGATTCAATCAGCAGCAGATGTGTCAGCCAATGATGGGTGTCTGTCTAGCACTGTGTTACCTTATGCTAATTGTTAAAACACAAATCTGTCACTGTCCTGGCAGCACCCTTCCCTGGTTAGACATGCTGCTACACTTCGTGTTGAGCACCAGAGGACAGCCTCTCCTGACACACGAGGATATATATACTACAAGGAGAGAAAGTATGGAGACAAGGAGTATTAGTCAGTCTGCCAGTGCCAAACTTCCCTCCATTCCAAGTTTAAAAAGAAGTGCACAAAGGGCACGGCAAACAGCAGCTGTGGCTCCAAGTCAACCTGTATACTTTAGTGAATTGCAAATTCCACCTGAGTACTGTAAAACGGACAGTAGGGAACAGTTTTTTTTGCATGATTCTGGCAGTAATGACCCAGAAAGATTTCTTATTTATTTCTACTAAGCAAAATCTTCACTACATGCGAAATTCATTGCATTGGTATGTGGACCGGAACATTCAAGGCTACACCAACTATAAAAGTAGACAAAACATGAACAATTGAAAATGGAGCAGTACCTTTTAGGCATGGTCCTTCCAGCTCCAAGGAAAAAGTACAGAGTGTGAGACACTGCAAAACCCATCGTGTTGGTTGTGGAATCATATGGAACATCCAATTGTGCCTATTATCTGGGGGGGAGGGGGGTTGCACATAACTTACAGTTGCAGGTCTAAGCATAAAGACAGTGTAATTTGCTGATGCAAGTTTTAATAATTTTCAAATAAAGGTTACATTTTAAATGTTTAGAAAAGGAACTTGGAAATGAAGTTGATTAGGATGTTGGAATGGTACACTGCCGTTGGTACGATGATGTATAACGTATGATGTCATCAAGAAGCAATCAAGTGGTGTGATGGAGTCTGTCCTTATCTGTTGCAAGAGAGAACTGATCCTGTTTGTATACCAGGTATCTACTACTCTGTAGTTGCTGCCATTCAGTGTCATATTTGAGAATTAAAAGAAGCAGTATCTTAGCCGTGTAAAGCATGTTGAAAACCATTTCTGTAGCGCTTGTATTGGTATCACACTGTAATTTGAATAGCGCTTGAATTGTAATGCATGCACTGTAATGATGAGCTGAATTGTTTGCGATGAAATGACGTGATACCAAGACAGGGAAAATAATCGAGATGATCTGTTTTGATGGGCTGAAACCAGAATACTTGCTTTACTCTTGTAAAGTGCACCCAGTTTGGGGTGCAGCTTCTGGTGGATGGCATCCACATGAACAGAGAAATGGAGCTGACAATCTAGCCAGACCCCGAGGTATTTAAAGGAGGAAACATCCTCAATAGCGACACCATCAAGGGTATGGAAGGAGGGAAGGGATTAATCTAGCTAGTCTCTGCCTTGTGCTGAAAGTCATGGAGACCATTTACTTGGCATTGAGGGAAGCTAATTATTTGGATTAGTATTTATTTTAACAGGAAAAAAGCTCCATTGAGCAAAGCTCATTTGCAAGGAGGTTCTGGGTAAAACAGATTAGAATACAGCAAATTAAATGGCAGTATACAAAAACAGTTCATGTAATACAGAGTTAGATATGCTCATAGTACAGTCAGCAGTTCTACTCTAATACAAAGACTAGCATAATGAAAGCAGTTTGAGTATAGCTATTATAGAATAGACAAAGAGAATGAAATTTCAGTATTCAGAAAATTATAATACGAGGATTAAATTAAGTTCAAATAGCACACACATTTGTCAGCACAGTTTTGACCAAGAAGGGTTTGGAAGTAATGGGGGACTGACAAGTGAATGCAGTTTAAGTGATTCCAGAAGGCATTCCAGCCATGGAGCAGCCCAGCTAAAAGCCACCATCTTAACATAATTTGAGAAGTGCCTGGGGACATCAAATAGGATAAGCTTGTGTTTTTTTTTAAATGGTAAAACCCTGAGGATCTGCGAAGGAGATCAGATATGTATAATGGTATGGAAGTCTACATCTCTTCGAGACACCAGTAATTTAGATGTTTGAGCCTTCTGATTTCTAGTGAAGACGATCCCACTTCCTTGTATAGCAGACAGCGCTGGGTTTTGGCCTGTAGATCTGAGATGAATCAGAGTGCTCTGTGATAGATCACATCCAATCTAGCCAAACTAGAACCAGAGGCGGTAGCACTTATACATAATATCGCCCATAGTACTATGGGAAGAAATGTCACCCTGAACGAGTCTTTTTTAGCTTCAGTGCTGAAGCGGAATTGGCATAACATTTTACTGAGATTTTCAAGACACACAGTGAAAGATAAGTTATTATCCAACCACTTGCCCAGGTATTTAAAGTAATCTACCATTTCTAGCATTTCACTTGATAGGGTTTTGATTCCTAAACTGTGTGCGTGTGTGTGTGTGTGTGTGTGGGCATGGGGGCAGGTGGGTTTAGAAGAGAATCATAAACTTAGTTTTAGCAGCTTTTAAGAGAAGCTTAGAAGTATATAGATTAACTTGCAGTTGATCAAAAGCCTCTTGTAGTGAATTCATGGCCATCTCAGGTGTTGGACTAGCAGTGTACAAAACAGTATCATCTGCATAAAAGTGCAGTTTTGTATTTACAGTGTTATTACTCAGGTCACTAGTGTACATCATAAATAACAAAGATCCCAGAATTAGATCCTTGTGGTACTCCTTTGCACACTTGGACACAATTCCATTAGCCCAGAACCAGTGCTGAATGTTGGTGAAGTCCAGTTGGAGCCATGCCATGAGGTTTGAGGCAGAGGATGCAGAGGCATACATGTCAATGGATGCAGCCGAGGCATAGAGGACCATGTAATCTGCATACATGTCAGTAGATGTAGAGGCATAGAGGACCATGTAATCTGCATACATGTCAGTAGATGCAGAGACATAGAGGACCATGTAATCTGCATACATGTCAATAGATGCAGAGGCATAGAGGACCACGTAATCTGCATACATGTCAATAGATGCAGAGGCATAGAGGACCAAGTAGTCTGCATGCATGTCAATGGATGCAGCAGTGGCACAGTGGACCATGTCATCTGCATGCATGTCAATAGATGCAGAGGCATAGAGGACCATGTCATCTGCATACATGTCAGTAGATGCAGAGGCATAGAGGACCATGTAATCTGCATGCATGTCAATAGATGCAGAGGCATAGAGGACCATGTCATCTGCATACATGTCAATAGATGCAGAGGCATAGAGGACCACGTAATCTGCATACATGTCAGTAGATGCAGAGGCACAGAAGACCATGTAATCTGCATACATGTCAATAGATGCAGAGGCATAGAGGACCAAGAAGTCTGCATACATGTCAATGGATGCAGCAGAGGCATAGAGGACCATGTCATCTGCATGTATGTCAATAGATGCGGAGGCATAGAGGACAATGAAATCTGCATTCATGTCAGTAGATGCATAGGAAGAGGCAGAGGGAATGTTATTCAGGAATATGGAGACTAGAAAAAGGCCAAGCATGGATCCTTGGGGCACGCCAGACCAGATATGGAGAGGAAGGGATAGGTATCACCAATATGGACAGCTTGAGACCTGCCCTCCAGGTACAGCAGGAGCAGAACCACCCAACTGAGTAAGCAGAAAGACCCCTGACTTTAGCTTCTGGAGAAGGATATTATGTGCAACAGTGTCAAATGCTTTGACCAGGTCAACAAAAAAGACTGAGGTGACCAATACTGGTAATCCTCAAAGTACCTCAATGTGAAACTGAATTTGGGAAGATCCTTCACCTACTGTGGGGCAACCCTATGAAATGCGCTACAAGTTGAAAACAAGGAGATCTACCAGATCAAATGTTTTAAGCAACAAGTTATACAGCTGCTACTGGAAAATACAAATGTAGCCATATTTAAGAACCAAAGTTAACTGTTTCTGAAGCTCATTTCTTTTAAAAGGAATAACTTTGGAACCGGAAGTATTAGAAATGTCATTTTTTTTTCTTATATGACTACCTGGGGTCAGTACAGGCCTGATATCCAAAAATAAGAACACCTGCAAACAGTATTTGTGAGTGTGCTAAACCAGAATTTTGCTGGTACTCCCAGCCAGCCCATCAAAAGTCCCTGGAACACCAGCGCAATCCCACAACACCAAAGTGCAATAATACTGCTGTGCCTATGCAAATGAGTGAGTCCTTGCATATCATCACAGCGATATCTTCCAAGGTTTGTGTAGTGGTAAATAGCCTCCAAAGAAATGCCAGCAAACAATACTTCTTAACGATGCATCCCCATCCTCCCGCAGACAGAGCAGCTGTACTGCAGCCACCCGCTCCTGATCCCACATGTTGTAAGTGTAGAGGTATCTCTGGTGTCCAGTGGCACCCGTCAGCCAAGAAACACCTGTGCTATATAATGGCATGTTACCTTTAGTGTCTAGTGGCGACCCCCCCCCCCCAATTGCCTAGTCCATATACTGACATGTTATCCCTGGTGTCTAGTGTCACCCTTACCCCCAATCACCTGTTCCATATGCTGACAAGTTATCCCTGGTGTCTAGTGGCACCCCTCACTTCATCGCGTTCCATATGCTGACATGTTATCCCTGGTGTCTAGTGGCACCCTCACCCGATCACATTCCATATACTGACAAGTTATTCCTGGTGTCTAGTAAAACCGATCAACCCTGATCATGTTCCATATCGACACATTACCCCTGGTGTCTAGAAGCACCCTCACCCCCCTATCGTGTTCCATATACAAAAACCTAGGGGGAAGAGTACACAATGGAGGGACGTATTAGCAACAACAAAAATGGAAAGGGACCTAGGGTAATTACATCAGATGACCTAAAGGTTAGCAAGCAATGTGAGAAGGCAGTAGGGATGGCTGGGATGTATAGGGAGAGGTATCACCAGTAGAAAACAGAAAGTTGTTATCCCTCTGTACAGACAGTTGGTGAGACCCCATCTGGAGTACTATGTCCAGTTCTAGAGACCCCATCTCTGCAAGAACATAGACAGGATGGAGACAGTCCAGAGGACGACAACTAAAATGGTGCAGGGTCTGCAACAGAAGCCATGTGAGGAGAGACTAAAGGAGCTTAATATGTATACCCTTGAGAAAAGGAGGAAGATGGGGGACGTGGTAGGAACTTTTAAGTACCTCAAGGGAATCAACAAAATCCAAGAGGGTAGCATCTTTCAGAAAAAGAGATGTGCAAGAACAAGGGGACGCAATTTGAAGATAGAGGTGGGATGGCTCAGGGGTAATGTAAGGAAGTATTTTTTCACAGAGACAGTGGTGGATGCATGGAACTGCCTTCCAGAGGAGGTTGTGGGGTCAAAAACATTGGGGGAATTCAAGAATGCATGGGACAGACATAAAGCAATTTTGTGGGGGTTGGAAGAAATAGGCTGTTGGTTAACTAGGATCTGCAGCTTATCCAGTAGGTAGGAAATGGGCAGACTAGGTGGGCCAAGCGGTCCTTATCTGCTGTCAAAGTCTATGTTTCTATGTTTTCTATGATGTATTATCCCTGGCATCTAGAGGCACTCCTCACCTCCCCAATCACATTCTATATACTGACATATTATCCCTGGTGTCTAGTGGCACCCCTCACCCCCTGATCATGTTCCATATACTGACATGTTATCCCTGGTGTCTAGTGGCACCCCTCACCCCTATCACATTCCAATTACTGAAAACTACTCACACCTTGTTTTGCTGCTTAAGTGCCACTGCCTAACTGTTACCTGGTTTAATTTAGAAAGGTACTGTAATAATTGTTAAAAATTGTTTGTTGTCTGCTGATCGTGGATCTGCCCTGCCTATTGTTTTCTACTATGTCCACTTCCAACTCCTTTGCTAATTTTCTGAGTTTCTCTCCTTCCCCCCGTGGTGCCAGAGCAGGTGATTACCTCTCTTGTTCTTGACTGCCATCATCCAACCCCCCCATTTCCCTTTTCACTTTCAGCTGTTGTTAATTCTTTCTTTTTTTTATTCTACCTGCTCCCGACTGCCTGCTGTCTCCCCCGCCCCCCAACTCGCACCTCCGTCACTGCTCCTTTGTTCTTTCCAGCTTATCTCTGACCCCCTCTCTCCTGTCTCTCTCTTCTGCAGATCTCAGCCCTTGAATGGGCTCACCCTGCTGCCGGAGCGGTCACTGCTTCAGGAAGCCAGCTGCCCACCCGCACCACCTCCTCCAGCTGCTCTTGAGATCCTGAAGCCAGGTAAGCTTGCAGACCCGACTGGGACAGCTCTGTGTCGCCTCCATTGGCCACTGAGGCTTGCCACCACCCCTGATTGGACTAGGCTGTTACACCTTTGACAGGGATTGGTCTGCCTCGTAAACACTGCTTCTGGGCTCCTGCGCCCATTGAAAAGCACTGCTAAAAGCCGCATTTTTATACCTGCCCCCCACCCCGTCTTCTGCCTTAATTAAATAGTCCTAAACTCCTCCCACTTCCTCTAGCCCCACCTGCCCCTTCTCACTATTGGTCCCTCCTCATTCTGCCCCCTCCACTTCCACTCCTACTTCTGCTTGACCCCACACCTCTCTCTGTCTCTCTCTCTCTCTCTCTCTCTGTCTGTCTCTCTGTCTCTCTCTCTCTCTCTCTCTCTCTCTGTGACCCATTCTTTTACCTTTCCATCCTTCTTGTGTCTTGCCGTTCCATTGCATTCCCATCATGGTAGCGGTTTCTGCTCTTATATCTCCTCACTATGTTTGCTCAGATTCTTTTTCTCCTATCACTACCCACACTCTGCTACCTCCCTGGGGCCTGCTGCCCCTCACCTCTACCCCATTTCCAGTTCAACATTATCCACTACCCCACAGGCACCCTCTCCTCTCCTCCTCCTCACTCCCCTGCCCCCTACTTCTGCTCTTTATGGCAACTCGCTGGAGCAAACACCCAATGTCCCTGGACCTTACCGCCTCCGCTCCCCCTATTGCAAGGTTTTTCATCTCTTTGGGTGAAACACAAACAGACTACCTATCCTAACAGCACTGGGCGGCCTCATAAGCTCACCCTTAGAGCCTTAAGTATGTCCTCTCTGAAGCTTCTACTTCTCCTCTCAGGGAATATCCACCCTAACCCTGGTCCCCTAACCGATGGGCCTGCAAAGAACCAGAAACACTCAGGAGCTCTCTCCCTTGTGACCATTAATATCTGCAGTCTCATTCCTAAGCTTGATGCCCTTCAAGTTTTCACTAACCAGCATACTCCTGACATCATCTCAGTTGTCGAAACCTGGCTCACACCCAAAACTCCTGACTTCGCAATTGCCCTACCTGGCTACAATGTCTTCAAGCTGGACCGGCAGACCAAAAGAGGAGGGGGCTGTGCATTATATCTCAAAGACTCCCTCCTGGGCCACCCGTTAACTGCCCCACCCTCTGACTACCTGGCACAGATCCTCCCAATCCATATCATTCTTGGAGCCCATGGCAAAGCACTCTCTGTTGCCGCAGTCTGCATTCCCCCCAAAGACCAAGTGAAAGGCATAAATACTGTCCTGGAATTCACCAGAATGCTGTCACCTAACACTGAGGTAATCATGCTTGGTGATTTTAACATAAACTAGCTTGCTCCTGATTCTGGAGGTCTAAAGAATGCCATCTCTCCTGTTCACCTCACACAGCTGGTTCACTCCCGACCAGGCACAACTACAGAACTGGTACCAGCTGTCTACTCAACTGGTTCTCCAGCCACCCCGCCCTTATCTCCGATATTTCCATCCTCACGGATTCCATCAGTGATCACTCCCCTATCACCTGTGTATGGTCCAACAAATTCAGCAAACCTCCACCATCAGTCATCACCTGCAGATCCCTCCCTCATGGGAACCTCAGTCTCCTTAAATCCTATCTCAGAAACGAGGACTGGAAGCCTATCTTTGAAGCAAATGATGTCAACATAGCCTTGGACTCCTTCATCTCCATCTTCAACAAAGCCTGCGACACCTACACCCCCCATCAAAAAGCATTAAGGTCAAGTCCCTCTGCAATCCCTGGTTGACCGCCAACCTAATAGCACAGTTTAAATCAAGACACCGCCTCTGGCTTCTGGCCCGTGACTCTGGTTCACCAGCTGCAATTCAGAATTCCTAGCGAGCATGAAATGAGTGCACTAAGGCCATTAAACTACACAAAGCACCTAGTACGGGAAGCCCTCACAAACACTTGGGGTAATGGTAGAGCTTTCTGGCACAACATCAAGGAAGTGACATTAAACAGCCAAAAGCATCCCCTAATATGCTCTGTGTTGATGGAACTATTACACTTGACCCCTCAACTATTGCTAATACCTTTAATACCACTTTCACTGACCTCAGCTCTGTTCTTCCCCCTGACTTCTTCTCTGAATCTGACCCCCCTGCAGACCAAACAAGGCCCTCCTCTCTACTACCCACCCTCCCTTCTATTTTAAATCACTCAAGCAGCACGAAGCTCGCAAGTACATTGGCAATGCCATTGCCAACACAAGGTATAGTGGGGACTAGCTGGATTTAAAACTACTGTCCCTCACGCTCGACGAAGTTATCAGACCTCTCACCAAGATCCTTAACCTATCCCTCTGCCTTGGCCAGTTCCCTGACTTATGGAAATCTTCCATCATCACCCCAGTATACAAGAACGGTGATAAAACTCACTACCAGCCAATCTCCATACTACCTCCCCTCTCAAAAGCACTCAAATGTATCGTTGCTGACCAACTCACTGACTACCTAGACAACCACAATATCTTATGTCATCAACAACATGGCTTCAGGAAAGGGCACAGCACCACATCTGCCCTCTTGGAATTTACCGCAGCCATCCACAGCTCCCTAGACAATGGCCATCTTACCGGTGCAGTCTTTATCAATTTAACAAAGGCTACTGATACAGTCCACCACAACCTCCTGCTTAACCAGATCTTAACTACGGGGCTCTCCCTGACTCTATGGCATGGTTCAGCTGCTTGTTAAACAGATCACAATGAGTAAAGATTGCTGGTACTCTCTGCAGCGCTTTGCCAGTCCGCTCAGGAGTTCCCAGGGATCCATTCTGGGGCCTTCTTTCCCTTTTCCTGAATAACCTCCCTAAATCCTGCCCTGAACAAATCATTCTCTATGCAGATGATGCCGTAATTCTCTCTTGAACAAGGACCAGCACTCCTTCAAAATAATCTCCAACTTGGATTCTCATCAGTGGAAAAATGGTTCCAAAGCACAGAGACTTATCTTAACTACAGAATACCCAAGACTATGCTTTTCCATAACTCCACAGCAAACACAGGCCACCCCTTGATCATTTCAAACCAACATGGGACAACCCTTGAACTGGTTCCAACTTTCAGATACTTAGGGATCACTCTTGACTGTAACCTGTCATACGTGTCGCACATAGACAATGTTGCTAAGGCCACAATATGGCTTGGCCTTCTCTACAGAGCACAGATCCTGCCTAACTCCGCTGCCTTGAACATTGCAGTACATAGCTCTATTCTCTCCATCATTGACTATGGCCTTAACATTTATGGATCGGCCACTCCTACAGCTCTCAGACGTATCTCCACCTCACTCAACAAAGCTTGTTGTCTGATCACTGGGCCTCACCGCCTAACCCACACTTGTGATCTCTACGCTCAATTAGGTTGGCTACAACTACCAAATCACATAAAATATCTTACCTGCACTATGGCTAAGAAGATCACCTTGGGCCTGGCTCCTCTGGGGTTCTATCTCTACTCCGCCCTAGCAGTAACCCCACTACAAGAGGCTGGATTTCATACGCCTACAAGTTCCATACGGCAAAACCTCCTTCGGCCAAGGTTCATTCACTTACAGGGCCCCATACTAGTGGAATAGCCTTAGTACTGACATCTCCTCGGCCCGCAAGCTAGGACTACTTAAAACAAAGCTCCGATCCCACCTCTCCACCTCTAGCATCTGTGACTGTCATTTCTAGCCTGGCCCTCTACTCAGTCATACAGTCCTATCTGAGGCGCCCCTCCCTACACCACTCTCCTCGGTCCACTCCCCCCCTCCCTATTCCACCCACCTTCACTCCGCCCCACCCCATTTTCCTATACTTCTGCTCATGTTGAGAACTGCCCTTTGCAAGCTGTACGAAATATTACTATGCAATTGTATGTTAATCCATTTTTCTGTACCACCTGTATTTGCTTTATTGTACATTGCTTATGCTCCACTGTTGTACTACTGTATTGTTCAGTCTCTGACGTGGAACCTTTGTAAAAGAGCCTTTGACTCAAAGGTATTTGTAAGCCTAGAATAAATAAATAAAAAAAATAAATACTGACATGTTATCCCTGGTGTCTAGAGGCACCCCTCACCACCTGATTATATTTCCATATGCTGACATTTATCCCGGTGTCTAGTGGCACCCCATTCCCCAGATCACCTTTCCATTCTCTCTTATTACGTCCCTGGTGTCCAGTGGTTCCCCTCACCCCCATTGCCTATTGACAAAGTAAAAGTATTGAGTGGTAGTCCAGTGTTCCCCACTCATCCCATCCATTCGCAGAGCACCATCTCTTACAGCCCTTATCCTGGTGTCCTGTGGCAATCAGTGATGCCCAATACAGAGACCAGTAGATCCTCATCCCACCTCCTTAGTTGACCATCAAAGGATCTGTCAGTGAGGCGTGCATGAATGACGAGCAAGCAGCTTTAGAGAGGAATTTAGGTTTATGAAGTTAATAGCAAAGTAAAAAATCTATTTTTAACTTTATTAATTTTATCAGCTGTTACAATTGATATAATAACATATACTGAGTAGACCATACAAAATACATACGTATATCTTTTAAGAAAACAGCATTTATCTTAATCATAGGGTATTAATCATAGGAGACATGTTCAAGGCAGCGGGAGTTGGGCAGGACCTGTGCCTGTAGAAGGCCAAGCCATATATTGGCGGCCTTAGCAACATTGTCTATGTGCCATACGTATGACAGGTTACAGTACCTACAACCTTAAGAGTCAATAGGGCTATGCATCCAACATATTACGCTAACACAATGGGGGGAAAAAACACTGCTGCAACTACACAAGTTACATATAAAATGCGGACTCTAGGTGCCCAAGAGCAATAAGACTAATTTGCGAAATTATATTGTTCATTAATGCAGTCCAGAGTTAGACACCCTACCTGAGGGTTTATGGCATTATGTTATATGCGACTCTAAAAAAAGGCAAATTTTATATTCAGTGACAGGTTAACTTGTTAATAAAAGTATTTGTCAATGCTGAATGTTAGCCACTGGTATTGCTGTTGTACCAGGTCTTGCCTGTACACAATTTTAATATATATTTACCAGGACAGAGCAGATGAGATGCAGTTATCTCATTTTCAGTGGTGTCCAGCTCTGACACATTCTTGTACTGTAATTTACCCAGGATAGGGCAGCTGAGAGGCAATATCTACTTTTAAGTGTTCTCCCATATTTTGACCCCAAATATCCAACAGTCTTTTATAATCTGACTTTATGATTAGAGACAGGTGGAATTTTTAAAATCCAATCTGAAAGGTGATTCGCTGTGCAATTGTGGAAACAAGTTTCGAAGGATGTGAAAAATGATGCCTGTCATGTTCAGAAGGTAGGGTAACACAAGGATATGTTGAACATTAGGGCCAAAATCTGCAAAAATAAAGTTCTGAGTAAATGTTGGAACAATTTGTTTCCTCATAACTTAGTTGTTTTTTCACATTTTTACTCCAAATTTTGAACATAATCATTTTATGATCACTCCTTCTGAGCATGACAGGTGTCTTTTATAAAACAATGGCTGAAATGACATTTTGTACCACGAGTGTAAAAACACATTTTGGGTAGGATTTGAAAAATGACAGCTGTCACATTTTTGAGGTGGTGTGAAAAATGGCTATGTTGAAAACTTGGGGTCAAAATATTGAAAATTACCAAAGTTACGAGGCTGTTTGTAAACTCCAATGTAGGCTCATAACTTTGTTTTTGTTTTTGTTTTTTTTCAACATTTGTCCCCCAAATTTTCAAAATAGCTTTCTTATGACACCACCTCATGAACAATGGCGGAGAAAATTTACAACTCCTGCCTGAAAGGTGATTTCATGCAGTGACCACAAAAATCACCTTCGAGACACAAAACACATTTTGCCAGGATTTGAGAAATGGCATGTGTCACATTCGTGAGGTGCTGTGAAGAAATGGCTATGTTGAAAACTTGTGGTCAAAATATTGGAAATTATCAAAGTTACAAGCCTGTGTTCACAAATTTTAATGTAGGCTCATAACTTTGTTTTTCCTTTTTATATTTTTACCCAGATTTTCAACATAGTCTTTTTATGACCTCACCTCATGAACAAGGCAGAGTAAATTTTCAACTACTGCCCAAAAAGTGATTTCACGCAGTGACCTCAAAATCACCTTTCAAGACAGATTTGCCTAATTTCACTGCCATTGTTCATGAGGTGGGATTCCAAAAAAGACATATTGAAAATTTGGGGCATAGATATTCAAAAATGGTCAAGTTAGGCCACAAAGTTCAAACCCCCTCTGAAATTGAACCACATACCTGATTTCCTCAGTTTGTGGCCCAGCACTGAAGAGTAAAGACGCATCTGTGGTTCAGAGAAGATTCAATGGCATTGGACCCTCTGGAGGGTAAGTAAGGGCTTTTGGGGGGTATGGGTTGGTGGGTACTGAGTGGGAAGGTCATGTGGGGGGCTAATGGTGTGGCAGCAACAGACATCGATGGATGGTTTTCTTTTCTACAGGGTATATAATAGGAAAAAAGCATCACGAGCGGTCTTCTTCATTTTAGTGGCGACACTGGGGTTTAAGCACCCCAAGTGTTGGTGTTATGTTGTGGTAGGGGTGTGGGGTGTTCAGAGTAAATGTTCCTAGTATTGCACATTTTCCAGTGTCTTACAAACATGAAGGTATGTATGCATTCAGAAAGTGTGGAAGTGGATGGGACTTTTAGTTATTTAACTTCACAAAATGTAAAATTTGACTGGAAGGGAAAACATTTCTAACATGGACCAGTAAAAATGTCTTCTAAATAATTCTGACCAAAGCATTTCAATTGAAACCTCATGATATTTAAATATCCATGGAGACTGAATAAGTGAGTAAACAGAACATGAAATAGTAACACCTGTTTTGTTTAGTGCTAGCACCTCTGCAGACTTAAAAGCCCCGATAAAATTAACGCTCATCTCTCACAGATGACAGCCAATGACACTCACAGTATAGCCTCTCAGAATCAACTGATTACTATGACTGACAGCACTGTCAGTTTCCTACTAATTATCTTGATTGTGCTCTCTCTTGTACATACAGCTGCACCACTTGCACACCGTTTTCATCTGTCTGCACTGTCTGGAAAGTCTTTTGTGACTGTATGCAAGGATGTCTCTTGTGTTCTGGCAACAGAGGAGTAAAATGGTCCTGTGAGTGCAGAGACTACTGCTGAACATGCTGACAGCTAAGGAAATGCACTACAACATAGGACTACTGCATCACATAGCAACAGCACTACTGACAGAGGATGACATAAACAATGTCATCGGCGTCACCAACATTCCTAGTTTCAATTACTATTATTGTGATTTCTATATTTTTGAATCAGTTTGTATGAAAAGTTGCCAATAAAGAATTGCATTTATTTGAGTGTTACTATCTTATTAATTTTGCAGGTTGGTCATGCATGACCACGAACTCATGAAGACTTATTTTCATGCAATCATTTCATAGTCTGCAGTATAAACTATTAGCCTGTAAATCATTAACTCATCCATACTGACATGAGATATTAATTTACATATCTCAGAATCAGCTGGTGAATTATGCTCTGAAATGTGTCTGCCTTGTTATGGTCGACTTATGATTGGGACAGCTCTGTTCTTTGAAATACACAAAGTTTCCACCAGCAAGCCAGAATAGTGTCATGATCAGCCTGGCTGATGATTGGTGTGACATTGATGAGCCCCTTGCAGACCACTATGCAATGGACTGACAGTGTCCCACCCTGAAAAGCCCTCTCCTATCAAAATGTTTTCTGCACATGTGCATGGTGAACATAAAAAAATGGATGCATTTAATCTATTAACCCAGTTCAACTCTGAGCTAAGAAAAGTGATTTTAACTATATGTAACCCCCTGTTATCGGAGTTACTAGAATCCCAGTAAGACCTAGTGGTAGGCAGGGAAGGCAGCTTGTGAAACTCCAGTTAAATGGATTTCAAACTGTCTCACTCTGTTCTCAGTCTTAGCTGAGACTGAGGGATGACATCACCATAGAACTGTCTCAGCTGCATGAGCCACATTGGAATCTGCAGCTGGGAGTCAGGTTAGAATGTTGGGAGTTTTTGAAAAGTGAACAGCAGTTGTGTGTGAACAGTCTTGAAGAGAGGAGCACAGCAGTCTGTGCACAGGCTCTTAGAGCCTAAAGCTCTGATATAGAGCTACTTTTAAGGGAAAGGTGTGTGTTTCCACCAAAGAGAACACAATGGCTATTCGTGAAGTGGTGGGCGCTGTTACTGGTCTCTGTGCCCATCCCTGAGGGATGGGGGTAAAATTTGCCTGTTATTCCAGGGCAACCCTCCTGGTTTCAGCTAGGAAGAAGCTGCCTTATTTTTCTAAGTTGTGCTGCGGCAACAGAAGCTGTCAGAGTAAGCCTGTGGGGCACCTGCAACCAAAGGTGAGTTCTGCTCTTACATGGGCCTATGTTCCACCTGAACTGTTGTAAAGTAGGGATTGGACTGGTTAATCAGTGGAGGCCTAGAGGAATAGGCTAAGCCAAAGTAAAAGTATGTTCAAGTCCAATACAAGGGAAAGCCAAGACACGTAGAGGAAATGTGTTATGCATTTACCCTTTAATCTACACTGCCAAGCTTTTCAGAAAGAGATGTTTAAGTATGTTCGAGTCTAGTACAAGGAGAAAGTCAAGACATGTAGAGGAAATGTCCAAGCATTTACCCTTTAATCTACATTGCCAAGCTTTTCAGAAAGAGTTGTTTAATGTTCAGAGAAATAGCGGGTATGAATTGTGGAAGCTAGAGGTGGGAACCCCCCATCTTTAGTAACCAGGTTAACCTCTCTGGATTTGCTCTGTGGCCCTTTTACTTTGCCTCAGGCACTTGGCCAGTGCTGAGGGAAGGAGTCGAAGGCTCTAAGGTGGTTTAGGGAGCCATCGGAAATTGGGTTCCATGTCAAATGGAAGGTGTTCGAGTGGCCAGCAGGGGAGCCGTGCCAGGGAAACCCCAAATAGTGTACAAGTCGGGCTGTGTACCCAAAGCAGCATGTAAGTCCGGGCTGTGTGCCTGGTGGGTCCAGAGCCTGAGGGCTGAAGTGTTGAGGAAATGTTCTCTTCTCTTATCTGCATTACCAGGAATGTAGCCCCGTTGGGGGTCCGTCTATGCTTTGTTTGTTCAGTTTGGATGTGAATAAAAGCCACACTTTAGAATCCCATTCCTGGTATTGGACATTACAGTTATTGCTTCCTGTGTTTGGATCTACTTGGGTGCCCCTGTGCAGAGTAGCCAAACCTAGCCCTTGTGCTGAGTAACCTAGTCCTTCCCGAACCCAGTCCCCACCTGGTACTGCTGTTAGCTTCAACAGCATACCACCTGTCATTTGCAAAAAGGCAGGGGTGTAGGGGTTACAAAATGGAGGCACCACTTTGGATTTTAAATTAGGGAAGAAAGGTGCTCGGGAAAGGGGCTAGTGTTTTGGTTATTTGGCAGTGGGTAGCCCAAAAAGCTGAAGCAAGTTTAACTAGTGTGTCGCTGTGTGCTGTGGTTCATATGCTGCTGTTAAAATGCCAACTGTTTACCAAGGAGCAGTAAAGCAGAAAGAGTATTCCCTTGTCCTGCATCAAATATTTACAGCGTTTTTGCCAGCTTTTAAAAAACTGTGTGTGATAAAGAAAAGTGTGGAAGACTAGGGGTAGCAACAAGAAAATTGTGCCCTGGACGTTGAAAATGCTTTCTAGTAAACTGTGTGACAAAGAAAAGTGTAGAAGACTAGGGGTAGCAACAGGAATATTATGCCCTGGACGTTGGAAATGCTTTTTAGTAAACTGAGAGACTTGCTGTGTTAATGGCCATGCTAAATGGTTGAAATGGGTTCCCACCATGGAGTCAGTTAGAGGGGAAAAAAAAAAAGTGGTTTCTGCAGTTTAAATTTGCCTGCTCAACAATCGCCGTGAGGAGAAGAGCACTCGCGAGGGAAAGAGGCTCATTTGCATGGCGTCGTGTGATTGGTGAGGCTGCAATCAGTCCCACCCCCCAGCAAGCTCTAGCATTCGAGAGGGAGTGTGAGTGGAGTGCGTATACTGGCTTAGTGGAGGAGCATCACGGTGATTAAAAAGCGCTATAAAAGTATTAAATAGACTTTACTGTTTAAAATCGGGTTCAACCCACATCTCGATCGACTGGATTGTGAGTGTGGTGATCGGAGGGACGATTGGCAGGATTGCCAACCCACTTCCTTTCTGAGGCCTCCAAGACTGTCTGCAGGCGGTTTTTCCATCGCAGTAAACAGCTACTGATAACAGTGAGTACCAACAGTAATAATTGCTCAAAACAGTGATTTTCTGCCAAAATCCAGCTGAATATGTGTGCAGCAGTGTAGTCGCTTTGCAAATAAAGACTGTGTCAAGTTTTACCCGCTAAAGCAAGTCTGTTAAGCCATTGACTGTGAGCATAGTTATGGGTTCAGCATCAGCATAAAGTTCAAAGCCAGTAGAGAGACCTTGAGTTGCAGCAAAATGTGCAGCACTAGTTACAGGCAATCCTGTGCTTGAAATCCTGAAGCTTTAAGGGACTGTGAGCCAAAGCAATGTTTTCAGCAAGTGAAAAGTCCATGGCAAATCATATAAATGTGCTAGGAAAAAGAACAGTGCAAGTTTGTGCAGTTTGAGCAGAGTTATCAGTAGTGTGTGTAAATTGGACGCGTAGGCTTGGACCCAGTTTCTGAAATGTTGATGCACAGAGTGCCGCCATTACGGGTAAGTAGTAATGTAAAACAGCAGCAGAGGAGCCATTTTAAAAGTAAAAGAGTGTTCAGTGATGTGGGACTTTCAGTAACAGTGA
This sequence comes from Neoceratodus forsteri, assembly GCA_016271365.2. Taxonomy (NCBI): domain Eukaryota; kingdom Metazoa; phylum Chordata; order Ceratodontiformes; family Ceratodontidae; genus Neoceratodus; species Neoceratodus forsteri. Next base: position 1,310,236,828 of record CM057449.1, read on the forward strand.
GCATTTGTTTATTTTTCCCTGCAGTCATGACCTCAGGACCAGCCCGCTACCCGGATCATGCCCAAGCTATGGTAGCAGCAGAAGTAAATAAGTTAAGGGACATTGAAAGGTGTTACTATGGAGGACAACAGCCTTCTCATGTGGCGATTCCTGGATATCCAGTGCAAGTGTGTTTAATATGCTTAAATGCTGGAAGGGACATCTTCATGGCACCTCACTGTTCGGGGTGCTTACAGAAATACAGCTTGTTTAAAGCACCCAAGATTCGTTTGGCTCCCACATGGACAAAAGTTCAGGAATTTGTAGTTGGCAGCACACAGCACCAGGCGGAGCCTGTTGGAGAAGGCTCCTCGGGGGAGTGTGGCACAAAGCTAGAGGGTGCAGATTTGCAGACAGAACCATATGCTGATGTTTTGGATGCTGGATCGCAGAGAGATAATTCAGACAGAGCATCAGTAGACCACTGGAGGGGAGGGCCTAGCCCAAGTCTCATAGGAGAAGATGAGATGAGGGAGGCCTGAATGGAGGTATTGACCTCCACCCAGTGAGTGGATAGTCTCAGGAGTGAGGATGACTGCTCACTCCTGGGCACAGATCTCAGTGAGGAAGAAGAAGAGTGGGCACCCTATGGCCTGGCTGAAAAAGGAACAGGTACACAGCCTCAAGCTCTTGCCTCAGAAGAATGCATGGAAGAGAGTGGTGGATGCCACTGCCCTGGCTGTGCAAGAAGAAGAAGCCAGGGATCCATTTTAAGTCTTGTTGAGAATGCATAGCTGGCAGAACCAGGACTGGCCACCCCCAAGCCAGGCAAGCGGTCTCAGGTTGACCAAAGCTAGTAAAGAGGAGAGACTGGTTCGTAGGAAGGCGAATGAAATCTATGGGATGTCCTTTCCTACTTTCCTCGGAGAATCTGGGAGGAGATTGAGAACAGCAGAAAATCCTGGATCTGGGCCGAAGCAATGAAATGTGTGCATCCTGGTGCAAACAAGCATGTCAGGAACAGAATGTTTCATGAAACATACACCCTGTGGAAAAGAGGTAGAACACTGTTTATGGACACTGTTCGAATAGTGGATGGAGAGGGACATGAAACCTTTCACAGTGCGAATTATGTGCGCCCAGACGGGGTAATAATTCAAACTCCTAGCCTCATGTACTATTGGTCTCAATGCAAGGACCTCCCTGCAAATGTGCCCATGCCTACCAGATAGAAAGCAGACAGTGGTAGTCAATACTGCCACACCAGCCACTGCAGTGCCATTGTTGTTCCACCAGTATGAATGTCCCTGACTCAGATGCCCCACATTCATCAGTTCTACAGTGTACTGACTTTCCAGAATCCATCCACTGGTCCACCAGATGACTTCAGATTCAGAGAGGACGTCAGCCCAGCTGTATTCTGATCCATCGCCTGGTAACCGGATGGCGTCAGACCAGCTGTTTTCCTTTTTGTTCCTGTTCCAAGGTTCCATCTCCAGAGATGACATCATCCCAGCAGTTTCCAGATGTGTCCTCCTGTAGTTCCCTAAAGATGTCCTCCCAGCTGTATTGGAAGAATGCTGCCAAGGAGAGTCTTCGACAGAGGAGCAGATCAGTGCCATTTGTTCATTCTACAAGAGGCTGGTAAGTCCAAACTTTTCTATCCTTATGACATTGTAGTACATACCCTACACTAGCAGACTCCAGAATGTGTGAACTGTCCTCAAAGACTCTCCCCTTTGGGACTTCAGCCTGCTAGAACTGTGCTTCACTTGGCTGCGTCCCAGGAGAGACTCTTTAATGGACTAGCCTTTGGGCACTGTGGTCACTAGATGGGACTTTTTAGGGCACTCCATCCCCCAAATATGTATTGTAATTAATGTCATTGTTTTTCTACTGTTTTCTAGTGTATATACTGTTTTCTACCTTTTCTAAAAAAAATCTTTGGGATTCTCCAGTGTTTTGATGGTAGGGGTTTAGATAGACTATGTATGCAGATTAGGAGAGTGTTGTCTTTTCTTTTTCTTGCAGGTGTTCCTGAAGAAGATAGAAGAGAAGACAAGAAGAGGAGGAGGGCTCATCGGAGTTCCTAAATAGTACTTAGTGTGTAGTATTTAAAGTACTGTTGTTGTTACTGTAGTAACTCTTTCCTTCCACATGTAGTTGGGCGGTATGAGGGAGTAATGTAAGAGATGGTATTAGTTTCCTGGTGTGTGGTTGCATGGTGCCCAAGGTTGGGAGGTCCCGGTTTGTTTTGTTTTGGGGTTTTGAGTTAGAGGCAGACAGATTTTCCCAAGAAGGCTAGGGGGAATAGACAGGCTATGGTCCTGAACGGCGTAGGGACTGCAGTGCTGATCTGTGGGGCTATGCTCTGGACAGTTCTACCAAAGCCACTAGACACCCCATAGCTAGTGGGTAGAGTAGAGGCTGATGTGTCCAGCCCAAGGCCCTCAGGCCCTTAGTGTTGCCTGCCTGTGCTAGCACATGGTAGGAGGGGGTCTGATCACCCCCCTCTGCAGGTTGCACATAGGGTGGGATGGCTCAACCGGGTAAATAATGACTGCGGACAGTCATTTTCCTGGCCCAGGGCGAGTGTAACCCCCCCTGTTACCTGGGATTACTAGAATCCCAATAAGACCTAGTGGTAGGCAGGGAAGGCAGTTTGTGAAACTCCAGTTAAATGGATTTCAAACTGTCTCACTCTGTTCTCAGTCTCAGCTGAGACTGAGGGATGATATCACCATAGAACTATCACAGCTGCATGAGCCACATTGGAATCTGCAGTTGGGAGTTAGGTTAGAATGTTGGGAGTTTTTGAACAGTGAGCAGCAGTTGTGTGTGAGCAGTCTTGAAGAGGGGAGCACAGCAGTCTGTGCACAGGCTCTTGGAGCCTAAAGCTCTGATATAGAGCTACTTTTAAGGGAAAGATGTGTGTGTTTCCACCAAAAGAGGAACACAGTAAGCTGTTCGTGAAGTGGTGGAGACCGCTGTTACTGAGTCTCTGTACCCCATCCCTGAGGGATAGGAAGTTAAGGTTTTGCCTGTTATCCAGGGGCAACCCTCCTGGTTTCCGGCTAGGGAAGAAGCTGCCTTATTTTCTAAGTTGTGCTCGGCAACAGAAGCTGTCAAGAATCGCCTGTGGGGCACCTGCAACCAAATGGTGAGTTCTGCTCTTACATGGGGCCTATGTTTCACCTGAACTGTTGTAAAGTGAAGATTGGACTGCTTAATCACTGGGAGGCCTAGAGGAATAGGCTAAGCCAAAGTAAAAGTATGTTCAAGTCCAGCACAAGGGGAAAGCCAAGACAAGTAGAGGAAATGTGCAATGCATTTACCCTTTAATCTACATTGCCAAGCTTTTCAGAAAGAGTTGTTTAATGCCCAGAGAAATGGCTGGGTATGGATTGTGGAAGCTAGAGGTGGGAAACCCCCCATCTTTAGTAACCAGGTTCACCTCTACGGATTTGTTCTGTGGCCCTTTTACTTTGCCTCAGGCACTTGGCCAGTGCTAAGGGAAGTACCCAGATGTAGGATTGAAAGGAAATTTCCCTTAAGGAGTCGGAGGCTCTAAGGTGGTTTAGGGAGCCACCGGAAATTGGGTTCCATGTCAAATGGAAGGTGTTCAAGTGGCCAGCAGGGGAGCCGTGCCAGGAAAACCCAAATAGTGTACAAGTCGTGGCTGTGTACCAAAGCAGCGGCAAGTCCGGCTGTGTGCTGGGGGTCCAGAGCCTGAGGGCTGAAGTGTTGAGAAATGTTCTGTTCTCTTGTCTGCATTACCAGGAATGTAGCCCCATGGAGTCCATCTATGCTTTGTTTGTTCAGTTTGGATGTGAAAAAAACCACACTTTAGAATCCTATTCCTGGTATTGGATATCACAGTTATTGCTTCCTGTGTTCGGATCTACTTGGGTGCCCCCGTGCAGAGTAGCCAAACCTAGCCCTTGGGCCGAGTAACCTAGTCCTCCCCGAACCCAGTCCCCACCTGATACTGCTGTCAGCTTCAACAGCATACCACCTGTCATTTGCAAAAAGGCAGGGGTGTAGGGGTTACATACATACATACATATATATATAAATATCCCCTGAAGGAAAGGAGAAAACAGATAGGAATCATTTAACTTTCTTCCACTAACAATAGTTAATAACAGTGTATGGTAACCACTTATTCTGTATGGTTTTCTGACATCTGTAAAAAGTCATACTGCTGTAGTAGTGACATCTACACTTTTCATTCTGCTGCACCATGGACGTCATAGAACACAGCCGCTTGCAAGCTGCTCTTTTCACTTTCTAAGCACCGAGCTGAGGCTCACGAGTAACTGTCTACCTGCTTAACCAGAAATAAAGAAAAAAAAAACACCAGCCTTAATTTGTTTTTTTTTCCCTCTTTATTTGCAGCATAGACAGGTACCAGTGAATGGTAAAGTAGACCAAAGACTACCTCCCTTCTTGTTGACGTAACGATGCAATGACGTCACTGATGTGCTTGCAGTTACTAAACGTGCTTTCAAGGATGCCAGAAGATAGTAAAAGCTGAGGGGGCAGAGGATCAGAAGGGCATTTATAATGATAAAAAGGGCTATTTTTCTAAACTAGTTTTTGCTATACAAAAAAAAGTGGGGGGGCTGCCACCCCTCCTCCCCCCGGTTCCAACGCCTATGCGTGCTTTTGTGAAACTGATATTGTTGCCATCACTGTCACCAAACAAGGTAAACTGAAGAAAGCATTCTTGATTTTTTTTTATTTTATTTTGTACCATATGCTATATAAAATAGCTTATGGGAGCCCTCATACACAACATGGTTATTCTTCCACCTCGTGGTTACAATGACAAGTGAGGACCTCTCAAGCTAACAGTAGTTAATAAGATAGTCAAATTCAAAACCAGTTGGAGAACTTTTAGACAACAGACTTGATCCCCCCACTCCATAATTATGCCCTAGAAACAAAGTCCTGTATGTGGACCTGTAAGATTCAATATCTAACATGGTGAAGAACAGGCAAGCCTAGTAACATACTATACTTACAAACATATGAACATACAAAGAATCCAGCAGAAGAAGGCCATTTGGTCTATCAAATCTGCTCGTATTGCATGGTTCACAGCTTGAGCTAATGTTCCTGCTCTCCCCACGCCTCCCATCCTACCTTCCCATGATCCTTACCTTCCCCCTGTGCCTATCCTAGCCTCTCTTAAAGCTGCTCACTGGTCTTCAATGAGATGATCTCTTCCAGCAGCACATTCCAAGTGTCCACCATCCTATCTATGAAGAAGTCCTTCCTGACCTCCCTCCCTCCTAAACCTCCCACCCTCCAGCTTAAGACTGTGTCCCCTCGTGTTATGGTTGCCACTCAGCTTAAAGAGACTCTCCTTATCAATCATATTTATCCCTTTCAAGTACTGGAGCATCCCAATCATGTCCCCTCTCTCGCTCCTGTCTTCCAGAGAGTACATGTTCAGTGCCCTCAACCTCTCCTCGTAAGCCTTATACTGCTGACCCACTATCATTTTTGTAGCCCTCCTCTGGACCTTCTCCAGCAGATTAATGTCCTTTTTGTGGTGTGGGCACCAGTACTGAACTCCATACTCCAGATTTGGCCTTACCAGTGACCTGTACAAGGGCAGTATAACCTCCTCTCTCCTACCACTGATTCCCCTAGATATGCATCCTAGCATCTCGTTTGCCTTTGCTGCTGTTTTCCTGTACTGCGTGGAGTGCTTGAGGTCACTAGTGATCATCACTCCCAGGTCCTTCTCCTCCTCTGATGTACATGCTGTGACTCCACCCAGGTAGTACTTTGTCCTGGGATTCTTGCCTCCAATATGCATAACTTTGCATTTCTTGGCATTGAAACCAAGCTGCCAGATCCTGGACCACCTCCCCAGCTTTTCCAGATCTTCCTGTAGATCCTGCATCCCTTCAGCTGTGTCTACTCTCTTGCAGAGCTTGGTGTCATCCATGAATAGGCACATTTTGCCCTTAATGCCATCCCCAGTGTTGCTGATGAAGACATTGAACAACACTGGCCCCAGCACCAAGCCCTGTGGGACCCCACTGGTTACCTCTCTCTGGTGCCAGATAACTCTCCCTCCACAACCACCCTCTGGGTTCTGTCCCATAGCCAGTTTTCCACCCTTCTGGATATCTTTTCCGCAACCCCAAGATCCACCAACTTCCTGATCAACCTTTTGTGGGGCACAGAGTCAAAGGCCTTGTTGAAATCAAGATTAAACAACCTGAATAAAGGCAGGAAAAAAACTGTGTCTGATCAAATTAGTCCAAACAGTCGAAATAGGGTGGAAACGTTCAAGTGTGGCTGACACCTCAAAGAAAACTTTGAAAAACATAATAATTATATACAATTCAGCTTACATTCTATATATATTCTATAGGTTTCTTCTCACCATTTACCATTATTAATTACTGAGGAAATTTACATGAATACATATTTATTTCTTAGAGTTCATCTGCCTCTATAGCTTACTCCCTACTTCAAGTCATAATCCTGTATTGTGAAATCACAATCTGTTGCCGTGGGCGTAACTGTGATGTCACAAGGAGTGCATTATGACTTCAGGTGGGGAGAAAGCAACAGGAACAGATAAACTGCTCTGGAGCTAAGATCCTATTTTCATGCATATGACCTCAGTGATAAATAATGGGGAGGAGAAATACAGAATTAACGTTAAAAACAAGCTGAACTGTATCTTATTATTATGTTTTGCTAAAGTTCTCTTGAAGGTATCAGCTGCTCTTTAAATCATAATCCACAGAGCCCTAAGAACATAAAGGGGATTGCAGAATGCAGTCAGTGTTGTTCAAATCTGTGGGAGAAGGGGGAAGAGAAGTGGAATTTGTTTAACCAGGAAAGGCACACTAAGCTGGAGCTTGTTTCCAAGTGAGACTTGGGAGCACAAGGAAATTAGATGACTTGCTCAGGGTCACACAGTATGCAAGTGGGGGCTGATGGGATTCAAACCCAGGTTTCCAGGTTTGCAGCTCAGTGCCCTTAACCACTACTTTCTACTGCCTCCTAAAGTCATTTTACCCTTGCCACCTGTCAAGTATCACCTTCAAAACAAAGTTATGCCATGATACGTAAACATGTAACATGTCATGTTAGCTAAACAAGGTTGGTGTTGAGTAAGTGAGCAGAGCTGAAAGAAGGATGCTTTGCCTGCAGTGACCTGGTAACTAAAGATATACCAGTGACTGAGACTTCTGTTTGCTAGAGATGACCAGCCCACAAGGTTAAAGAGTGCAGCAATGAGTACAAAAGCAGGGACCAGTGATGAAGGGAGTAAATAGAATATGTAAAGAGAGCCAAAGGAATTGCTCTTTGTTGACCTACCAGTACAGCCTGTCTTTAGCATGCAGGTGTAAATTAGCGTCCTTATCTCAGCTAAACCTTCCTTATACTTCCACCCTCACAATTCACCTGTAATACATGGGGTTTCAGCATTCACTCTATTGCCTGCCTGTGATACAGGGATATCAGGTGTACCAAAGGATGTTATCGTATGTGTCAGTTAGCAACATAAACAGGAAAGATGCATTGTTTCTGCCCTCACCACAGCAGAATAACCGAAAAATCAGTTGGGTAGATCAAACATTCAGGACCTATGTGTGTTAATTATTTATTTATCAGAAATTAGTGACTTGGAAAGGCACCCTAAACCAGGGATCACTTCCAGGTGTGACTGGGGGAAGGGTTTATTTATTTATTTATTTTTGTTGACCCGGTAAGCTCACTGGGCCTAGAAGTCCCTTTTCAGGGGCCACTGGGGAGAGGAATACAGGTGGCAAGCAACTGAAATTGAACCAGATTAAGCTGTTGTGTATTTTTTAGTGAATTGGAGAAATCTGGCCAGGACTCCGGAAAATTCCCCTACTCATTTTCAATAAGTGCCATGGGATCTTTAGCATCCACCTGAACTACCACCAATTCAGGCAGATGGGACCATGGTTTAACATCTTATCTGAAAGACGGCTCCTCAGAAGTGCAGCACCCCACTCAGTCATGCTGCACTACAGTGCCAGTACTGGGATATTAACCCAAGTGCCAGATGTGGGAACTGAACCCACAGCCGTTCGATCTCCCAGCCTCAGAGGCGAGTATACTACATACTGAACCACTGACACTGCAGAACAAGGAAAGGTGAGTAAAATCATATGCAACAACATACAGTTGGTTAAAGAAATAATGGCCAGCCCACCAGTGCAGTGGTAGCCCTACCTCTTGTGATGTCAGCAACCCAGCTGGCCAAGGGAAGAATGGTGGAGCATCCCAACGGATGCTTGCCTGATCAAGTGAGGGAGGGCATCTAGTCTCTACCACACTACTTCTACCTGGGTGACCACAGGAGATGGTGCAAGTGAAGCCAGCAAATTGAGTGAGGGCGACATCACCACCCTAATATACTCAATATGCACGAGTGCATCCCTTGCATCAGTCCAGGGTCCATGTGGCATCCAAGGGCTATGAGAAACAAAGGAAAAATCCGACAATGAAGGATGCCACCCACCTCAGGCTCACACTGCCAACTAGGCTCCACTCCAGAAATAAAACTTTAACTTTACCAGAGGTGGGTTGGCCTTCAGAGTCTTTTCCTGGGGGGGGGGGCATGTGATAACGGCTAATTAATTAGGGCAACTGTCACAACGGCAACTCTAAAACAGCATGGGCAGAAACAGTGATGCCAAATTACGGCAACCATACAAAAAAACAACTTTTCAGGCATTTGCACCACAGAACATTTCAGGCTTCATTTAGACCCCAATACCTCCTCCTCCTCCCTGCAGCGCTACCAGCACCTGAAACAAGCTGCTCCATTCAGATCTCCTTGCTGACATATTTCAACCAGTCCACACCCCATCAGACCATTGTGCACCTTTATTTACATGGGGGGGCTCTGTCCCAACCCCCCCACAGGGTCTGTGCCTCCCAAACCCCCAAATCATTAAGATTCCAACTCCGAGGCGCACCTGAGTAATGAGGATATCAGCAAGCCTTGTTCGCTCAATCCTTCTGTTCGCTGTTTTGTACCAGTTGCTATTATTTTGATCGCTCATCATGATTTGCTCTTATGTGTTCACTATTTAAACCTTGCTGTTATTTATTTATTTTATTTATTTAGCTTTTGTTTACCGGGTAGGTGCGCTAGCCAGCAGATGACTATTTTCAGGCACGACCCGTTATAATGTGATACGGGGGGGGGGGGGCATCTAGGTGGGGAACATGGAGCAGTTGGTATGTCAAAGGGATGGCAGGTGACAGGTCTGGGTGGTCTGGCAGGGCTGATGGAGGGCTGGTTGGTGCAAGGGGACATAAAGTATACTAAATTAAAAAGAAATAACTGAAAGGACAACAGAAGAAAGGAGTTACAGCCATAGAATAAGCCACCTGTCATCAACGGGGATGGTGGGTGACAATTTAACCTGCACATGCAAAAGTACAGCAGCAATTAAATCTTCCAAGGAGTGGAGGAAACCAGACTTGTCACAAAAAGCAAGCATTTGTTTATGCCAAATGTTTGCATGCTTGTATTGCTGTGTAGGTGCTGGGCATTGATAGCGCAAAGGCTAAAATTAACAAATTAATAACACAAGTTATAATAGTGAAATTGTCATGGCTTGGGAAATGAGTTTTACACAGAATGCTGTTGCTCTATTACACTGTGGCCTTGAAGTTTCAAAATACTAGTTTGTATTACCCCAGCAAATGAACATGACAGATGTCATTTATGAACTATGAATGAAACAATGTTTTGTGGGATGACCACGAAAACAGGTCTTGGAGGTGGATTTGATAATGACACCTACTAGTTCATTCAATGGTGTAAAAAAACATGAATATGTTGAAAATGTGGGTTCAAAAAGTAAAAATATTGCAACATTATGATTAAATGAAAAATGTGGGAACGTCTTGTCTCAGAACAGGAAGATCAGGAGCTTAAATGGCACAGAGCCAGTAAGTAAGTAGGGAGAAAAAAAATAAATAGAGGAAAGAGTAAATATTCCAAACAACTGTTAAGGGACAAAAATAAGACATGATGGGAGTGGTGCAATGCAGTGGCTGTGGAGCACAAGTCTTCCGGGAGATGTTCTGGAGGGTGCTGTGTTGTCCCATCTGCAGGCACCTCTCTGGGCTGAAGGAGGAGGTTTCTCATCTCCAGGCTGAGTTGGCCAGGATTTGGGGAACGTCCTTTACCACCCAGGGACCACCACAACCAGAGATTGCCAAGAAAGAGGAGCAGTTGGACCACAATGGGCTCAGGAAGGGTGAGGGTGATGGAACAGAGGTGCATCCTTCCAGTTGTACCTCTCCACAATTCATATTCTGTTCTGGAAAACTGTGGTTCCTCTATGGAGCACCTGCAGTGGAGACCAAAGAGGATGCTGGGAACCTCCACAAAGGAGACCCACAGGAGCGTGGCATGGGACCTCACAGGAAAAGGAAACAACTCCTGGTGGGGGACTCCATTGTTGGGGGGCAGAACTGGGGGAGGAAGGGGAGAGGGAGGTAAGGTGTCTGCCTGGCACCATGGCTTGAGAAACAGGGAGCGAATCCTCAGGATCGCCGGAGCAGCTGCACGGGGGAGGGAGTTGGATGTCATTGTCCACCTAGGGACAAATGACCTGGCTGAAAAAGTGATCAGAACAGTGCAGGAAGAGTTTGTGGAGTTTGGAAGGGGCCTTAGACAAATAGCATGCACGGTAACCTTATCGGAGGTGCTGCCTGTCTATGGCATGGGTAAGGCTAGGGTGCTCCGCACCATGGGATTCAATCAGTGGTTGAAAAACTGGTGCAGAGTTCAGGGATTTGGCTTCATTGGGGACTGGGGGTCCACCTGGAGTGATGCAGGATTATACTGGCATGATGGTCTGCATCTGTCCAGGAGGGGAACTAGGATCCTAGGTGATAGATTTAAATGCTTCATTTGCAAGCATTTAAACTAGCCAAGGGGGAGGCACTGGAGAGGAAGAGGAAAATCCTTGCCCCAAAAATCAGGGTAGTAAGTGAGGTAAGCACCAAGATAGAGATGTCGATAGGGAGAAGTTCAGGGGTAAATGGAGAAAATGACAAAGGCAATAAGGACAGAGATGGGGCAAAAAGGGGTAAGGCCAACAAGAAATGGAAGGTAATGAGTTCCAATACCTGTAGTCTGGGCAACAAGCTCCCTGAACTGGTGGCCTTGATGGAAGAGGGATACCTGGTTATCATAGCAGTCACAGAAACATGGTACGCAGAGAACCATGACTGGGATGTTAACATACCAGGGTACACAACCTACAGGTGGGGCAGAGAGGGTAGAAGAGGGGGAGGAGTAGCTCTCTGTGTAAGGGAAGGGATAAATGCAATGGAACAAAAGAGTAAACAGGGAGGAGTGGAGGCACTGTGGGTCACCTTAGAGACTAGAAATGGCACCACAGTCTGCACAGGGGTTGTATACAGACCACCATGTCAGGAGGGAATGGACAAAGATATGATAGAAGGCATCCTTAGGATGGCAGAGAAAAAGCGGATATTGTGGATGGGAGACCTAAATATGCCACATGTTAACTGAGCACCTTTGCTGTAGCCACATCCAAAAGCAGGGCCATTTTCAATGCCCTACAGGTGGCATGCCTCAGACAGATAGTTTTGGAACCCACTCTTGAGGGAGCAATCTTAGACCTTATACTCTCAAATGGGGACAGTGAGAGGATCTCAGATCAAGAAGGTCGGTAGTCATCTGGGAATAAGTGACCACCAGACAGTGTGGTTCATGATAAACTCAGCTACAGAGTCAAGCCATACAAAAGTGAGGGCACTGGACTTCAGGAGGGCTGACTTTGGCAAGATGGGAGCATGCCTTAGAAAAGCACTAGAAAACAGGCTAGGAAGGGTGGAGCAATAATGGGGAAACATCAACACTGCCATCACAGAGGCAACAGCCTTTGTGTTAAGCAAATAAATAAATCAAAATGAAAGAAAAAGCCACTATGGTTCTCTAAAGAGGTGGCGGGGAAGGTTAGGGAGAACAAGACAGCATTTAGGAAGTAGAAGGAAACACAGAAGGAACAGGACAGAGAACTGTACCAGTTAAGGCAGAAGGAAGCAGGGAGTGAAGTCAGAATAGCAAAGGCCCAAACTGAGGAAAAGATAGCCAACTCAATTAAGAAATGGATAAAACCTTTTATAGGTACATCAGGGAGTGTAGAAAGACAAAGAGAGGGATAGTGAGGCTGAATAGAATGGACGGTGGGTGGGCAGAGAGGACAATGAAAAGCAGGATACTAAATTAATACTTCTGCTCAGTATTCACAAAAGAGGAGGAGGGGGGAGGTGCCTAATCCAAGTAACAGAAGCACTCTGGATAGGGGGTTGATCCCAGTCCTTTCACAGAAGAAAGGGTTCTGAAAGAACTCCTAAAACTGAAGGGGGACAAAGCAATGGGGCCTGATGGAATTCGCCCCAGAATTCTAAAAGAATTAAGGGGAGAACTAGTGACACCACTGACTACCTTTTTAACAAATCACGGGAGGATGGTGTGGTAAATGAGGACTGGAGGAGGGCAGATGTGATTCCCCTTCACAAAAGTGGGAGCAAGGCAGAAGCAGGAAACTACAGACCTGTTAGTTTAACCTCAGTGATAGGGAAAATAATGGAATCACTTCTGAAGGAAAGAATTGTCTGAGTATCTAGAGGCCAGAGGGCACAGGACCCTAGGCAGCATGGATTCACAGCGGAAGGTCATGCCAGACAAATCTGATAGATTTCTTTGACTGGGTGACCAAAGTAGTAGATCAGGAGGGGCTGTGGACATGGCCTACCTAGACTTTAGCAAGGCATTTGACACAGTCCCACACAAAAGATTAATATACAAGTTAGCCAGCCTGGGAGTGGGTCCCAAGATGACAGCCTGGGTAAAGAATTGGCTGGAGAATAGGACACAGAGAGTAATAGTAAATGGAGTCCACTCAGAAGAAGAAGGGTTACTAGTGGGTACTGCAGGGTTCAGTATTAGGACGGTCCTCTCTCAATGTCTTTATAAGCGACATTGCGGAAGGACTGGAAGGAAAATATGTCTCTTTGCAGATGACACTAAGGTCTGCAACAGAGTTGATGCACAGGGTGGGGTGGAAAGGATGAGAAGGGACTTGGCAAGGTTAGAGGAATGGTCAAATGTATGGCAGCTTAGATTCAATGCTAAGAAGTGTGAAGGTAATGCACCTGGGAAACAAAACCCAGGGAAGAGTACACAATGGGGGTGAGATACTAACAACAAAATATGGAAAGGGACCTGGGGGTAGTCATATCAGATGACCTAAAGGTGGGCAAGCAATGTGAGAGGGCAGCAAGGAGGGCTGGGGGGATACTGGGATGCATAGGGAGAGGCATCACCAGTAGAAAACAGGAAGTTATTATCCCTCTGTACAGACAGCTGGCGAGACCCCATCTGGAGTACTGTGTGCAGTTCTGGAGACCCAATCTCCGCAAAGACATAGACAGGATGGAAGCTGTCCAGAGGAGGGCAACTAAAATGGTGCAGGGTCTGCACTGGAAGACATATGAAGAGAGACTTATGGAGCTTAATATGTATAGCCTCGAGGAAAGGAGGGAGAGGGGACATGATAGAAACTTTCAAGTACCTCAAGGGAATCAACAAAGTCCAAGAGGGTAGCATCTTTCAAAAAAAGAGGTGTGCAAGAACAAGAGGCACAATTTGAAGATGGGGGTGGCTCAGAGGTAATCTAGGAAGTATTTTTCACAGAGAGGGTTGTGGATGCATGGACGGCCTTCCGGAGGAGGTTGTGGAGTCAAAATCAGTGGTGGAATTCAAGCATGCATGGGACAGTCATAAGGCAATTCTGGGGGTTGGGGGTAAGAAGAAGTAGGCTGTTGGTTAACTAGGATCTGCAGCTTATCCAGTAGGTAGGGAAATGAGCAGACTGGGTGGGCCAAGCGGTCCTTATCTGCCGTCAAATTATATGTTTCTATGAGGAGAGGCTAAAGGAGCTTAATTTGTAAACCCTTGAGGAAAGGAGAGAGAGGGGGGACATGATAGAAACTTTTAAGTACCTCAGCAGAATCAACAAAGTTCAAGAGAGTAGCATCTTTCAGAAAAAGAGATGTGCAAGAACAAGGGGACACAATTTGAAGATAGAGGGCGGAAGGCTCAGGGGCAATGTGAGGAAGTATTTTTTCACAGAGGTGGACACATGGAACAGCCTTCCTGAGGAGGTTGTGGGGTCTAAATCTGTGGGAGAATTCAAGAATGCATGGGACAGACATAAGGCAATTCTTGTAGGGGGTAGGAAGAAATAGGCTGTTGGTTAACTAGGATCTGCAGCTTATCCTGTAGGTAGGGAAATGGGCAGACTAGGTGGGCCAAGCGGTCCTTATCTGCCCGTCAAAGTCTATGTTTCTATGTTGTTCGTAACTTTGTTGGTTTTTGAAATTTTTACTCCCAGATTTTCAACGTCATCTTTTTATGACACCATCTTAGGAACGTGACAGGTCTTATTTATGAAATCATGGCCGAAGCATCATTTTGTGGCACAATCTGTGAGAAGACCTTTAGGGCGGGATTTGAAAAATGACAACTATTATGTTCATTAAGTGGGGTGACAAAAAGTCTATGCTGAAAATCTTTGCAACATTAACGATTTTAATAACATACATTTTAAAAATAAAAGTACAAGTCAGTTATAGGCTGAGGTTGTTTGATAGATAATCATTATCTTTGCAGTTACAGGTGGATGAATATTTACTTGAAAGGGTAGATGACACAACATATTAAAAATTATGAAATTATTAAATAAATGTTCTAAAATGATGATATGATTCACATCAATGGAGGTTGCTGCAGCACTCTGCAAAGCAAGACATCATGAAACATCTGAGCAGCTGAGGTCGGGGTGGGAGGTGAGGTTACAGATCAGGAAGTAAAAGGGATTGAGCGGCTGACACCACAGATCCCAAATAAATTAATTATATTTATATTTATTTATTTAACTACTGAAGATGTCTCCTCTGTCAAGCACCTCAGGGTCTGGCTTGATCACCATCTAGATTTTTCTTTTCATGTCCTGTTACCCACAAGAAGTTCTGCCCCCAACTTGGGGCAGTATACAGAAATAAGAGAAGCATTCCACTTTCTACATGCAGACAAATCCTCACTAAGATGATTCTAGCTATTTTTGACTACAGAGACACTGTTTATAGTGTTGTTCGATAGTCCACTTTAGCTAGACTGAACCCTCTCTTTCTCCTCTTCTGTCACTTTGCCCTAGATGAACCCTTGTGTACTCATTATTGAACCCCATATTCTTCCCTCTTCCTCCCTCTCTTGATGCCAGGCACCTTACCCACTATGTTTCCTTCAAATCCAAATTTTGGTTTGGCTCTCTACCCTTGTTTCTTGCCTTTATCCTCTCTTCCCCTTCATCCTCATACTCTCTTTGCAATGCTTTGCTCCGCTCCTTTGCTCTCTGTTATATGAAATCTACAGCTGATCAAGCTGCCTTCTGGTTCCATTTCCTTAAACATGGGGTTCTCTTCCCCCCTCAGTTTGCTCTGTTCCCTCCTATCCTGCTCTTATTGCTCCCCTCTGTGATTTCTGTTCTCACTCCTGTAGTTGTTTCTGACACTGGTTTGGATCTCTTTCACCTGTAACTCCGATCATTGCTTGCCACAGTTCCCATTTCCCTAGCATCATTTATTCCCCCTGGTGCTTGCTTTGATATGTTGATTAATATTTAATTGCTCATTCATCATGTGCACAATTTACTCTGTGTAACTTACTGTTTGGTAATATTATTCTTAAGTATTATTGTCTTGTTTATTTTGATATACTTATTTCCATTCTATGTATTTTATACCCTGTGTTTTGTAATTGTTCTCTCCTCTTCCCTTCCCCCAGGATGCATCTAGAAATGAGCTGATACCAGCTCAGTAACTCTTCCTGGTAAAACCTGAAATGAATAAATAAATGAAATGAAATTAATTAATTAATTAATTAATTAATTAGTTACATTTGAAAATTGCTGGCTGGGAAAGGCACACTGAGCTGAGGCATGTTTCCAGGTGTGACCCGGGAAGGAGCAGAGGATACATACAGCAATACATAACACAGACACAGTTTTGCAGTTACAATAAAGTGCAGAGACATGGTTAAAATAAATGACAAAATAAGTGCAAAATAAGCAAACAAGAAATGAACAACAAATGAGCATATCAGGAACACTTCCAGCAAGGTATGAGGCAAGTGTATATTTCATTGTATTCTCCTGAGGTCGTTCCTGAAAATAGGCAAATGTCTTGTCTAGTGTACTTACCTAGTCAACAAAAGCTAAATAAATAAATACAGTAAGGCAGTCGGGAGGAAAACAGGAGAAGAGGGGAAGGGAAGGAAGGAGTTTCAGCTGGTGCTTGAGGAGACAGGGAGCCAGTGAAGTGGAGGAAGAGGGAGCTGATTCACTAGTCCGGAGTGAAGGGAGACAATAGAAAAAGGTTGATTGCTGGTCTACATATAATGCCACCAAGTCCGCCACTAACTAATTGGTCTAACTACACAATGCTCAGAAATGAATGGAAGAGAACCTTCAACATAGTAAAGTCTTCACTTCACTCACTCCTGTGTGATGTATCAGCTGGTAACCCAAGACCTTTCTGGAAAAATGTCAAACTACTCCTCAGCCAGTCTAGTAATACTACATCCAAGGACCTAATTACTGATAGAGTTAATTGCAAGAACTCTGTCACCGCGCAGCTAATGCCTTCAATCAAAGTTTCACTGACTTCTCTGTTTAGACTGGAGTCTTCTCCTCCCCCCCCCCCCATCTCTTCCTCTGGCCTTTCCACCACAGAGGTCTGCCCTTGTCACCCCATATCAAAGTGATCACTTCTGGAGAAGTTCACAGACTCCTTATGCAAATTCCACTATCGAAGTCTGCCGCCTCTGATGAAATAGAGTCTAAAATACAGAGGATTGCTGATGCAGAACTTGCCCTTCCTGTCATAGAATCTTTAACCTGTACCTTACAATGGAAAATCTCACATGTTGTTCCACTTTACAAGAAAGGTGACTGCACCAACACTTGCAACTACAGGCCAATCGCAATACCACCCGTACTCAACAAATTGTTAGAAAAATTGTCTATCTCCCAACTGTCTTGAGTACCTCAAAAATCATAACATCCTGTCTCCTGCACATCACGGCTTTAGAAAAGACCACAGCACTACTACTGTCCTTCAGTCACTAACCTCCTCCATTTCCTCTGCCATGGATAGGGGTGAGCTCACCGGTACGGTCTTCACTGACCTTACTAAGGCCTTTGATTTGGTCACCCACACCCTACTCAGTGGGAAACTAAGTGCTTTGGGCATCTCCTCCACTGCCCTGTCATGGTTCAAAAGCTACTTGGGCAATTGGTGTCAGTGAGTTAAATTTGGTTATGCCCTGTCTGACCCAGCTGCTACCACAGTCAGGGACCCCTAAGGATCCATAATGGGGCCCAACCTTTTCTCTTTACACAATACTCAATCCAAACTAGTTGTAGGTACTGGACTCCATTCCTATATGCTGATGACCTTGTCCTCTTCATGAGCTCTTGCAGCATCCTGGATTTAAATTGCTCACTCTTTCCTGACCTTCAATTGGTGCAAGCAGGGCTCCACTCAAACAGGCTCCATATTTATTTACAGTAGTTATTTCAGAGTTTTATCAGGAAGACATGCTGAGCGGAGTACAGCTTGATTCCAGATGCGTCCTTATGGATAGTACTAGGATCCAAGCCAAGTGTTTTGGCTCAGCACCAAGGATACAAGTGTGCCATGCCCCACTAGCAGTAGCATGCATTGATGGATCCTGTCTTACCACAGTCTCCTCTTTTAACTACCTGGGAGTTACACGGGACACCTCTCTGGGCTTCTCAGCTCATATCTCTGCTGCCTGTAAGGCTGCGAATACTAGGTTGGGGCTCTCCTATAAGATTAGAGACAACCTTACATCCAAAGCCTGTGTCCGGGACATCCTGCTCCACAAACTGACCTACAGAATGGCAGTCTACTATTCAGCCTCCAGAACTGTTCTACAAAAAAGGGACATGGCCTATAACAACATTTGCAGGTTTGTCTTGGCAACAAACAGATATACACACCATTGTGACTTTTACACCAGAATAAGATGGCTTCTTCCACCAGCCTTATGCAAATTTACCTTTGGAAGTGTGATACATACGGCGGTGACTAGCAGTCCCCCTTGTCCCTTTCAGCGCTACTCACACACAATATCCAATCCTATTCAATAAGGTCTAATATCCCTCGCTCCTTACACATACACAAATCTAAGATGAAACCAGGAAAAATGTGTTTCTCCTACTCTGCTCCCACACTTTGGAATTCCATCCTGATCAAGGCCCATCAGTGTCCCTCCAGCCAGGCCTTCAACAGAGTGTACCGCTCTCTCTTAACCAGGCTTCTGTATGTACCTGCCCTTACACTACTAGGAACTATGTCACCTTGCCTATCATGGCTAACACCATATCAATGAATGTCACCTAACCCTGTGTCTTGATTGTATGTATACTGTTGTACATAGTACAATATATTTGCACAATGCTTCTCATATTTTGTATCTTGTGTATTATGTCCTTGCTTTATTTACTTCCCTGTTCTGCTGCTGTTCTATATGTAATGCACTTCTTCTTTGTTAATTGTATACCTTGAATTGACCTTCTATGTTGTAATCTCCTGGGTCATGCTTGAAAATAGGCAAATGTTTTTGTCTAGTGCTCCAACCTGGTAAACAGAAACTAAATAAATAAAATGGTGACAGCACTACCCCCCAGTAGTTACAGCACAGACCAAACCCAAGTCTCAGCACTGCCCCCACCCCTGACAGTCACATAACTACTCCTGCCCTGAACAGTCACAGCACTGACCCCCAACCCCGCCTGAACACTGCCCGCACCAAGTCACGGCACTAATCCCACCCCAGCAGAGACAACACTGACCCCACCACCTAGTGGTCACAGAACAAACTCCCACCCAACAGTCACAGAACTGAATCCCAATCCAACAGTCACAGCACTGACTCCACCCCTGAAAACAGTCACAGCACTGATTCTCCCCCACCAACAGACACAGCACTGACTCCCCCCAATAACAGTCACAGCACTGACTCCTCCCACAAACAGTCACAGCACTGAACCTCACTCCAAAGTCTCAGCACTTCCCCAACCCCCAATAGTCACAGCACTGACTCTCAAACCCAAGTTAGAGTACTGCCCCCATACCCACAATCACCGAACTGCCCCCACCCTGAGAAGTCACAGCACTGCCCCCCACCACCCAACAGAGAACTAACTTCCTACCCAACAGTCACAGAACTGAATCCCAAACCCAACAGTCATACCACTTACCCCCACACCTCAATAGTCACAGTACTGAACACTCACTCCTCAACAGTCATAGCACATACCCCCATTCCTAACAGTTATTCACTGACCCACCACCCAACAGTCACAGAACTGACAGAACTGACTCCCCCACCCAATAGTCACAGAACTGACCCCAATCCAGCAGTCACAGAACTAGGCCCCCGATCCCAAACAGTCACAGCACTGACATGCCACCCCAGCCACAGTACAGTCCCCACCCAAAAATCATGGCACTGAACCCCAACCCTAGTAGTCACAGCACTGACTCCCCCACCAAAACAGTCACAAAACTGCCCCAGCCGCAGTCTGGACACTGCCTCACCCAAGGGTCACAGCAGCGAGTCTCACTCCCGACAGTCACAGCACTGACCTACATCCAACAGTCACACTACTGGCCCCCACACCCAATAGTCACAGCACTGACTCCTTGCCCCAACAGTCATCGTACTGCCCACAAGCCCTAGTCTAGACACAGCACAGACTCGCAATCCAACAGTCACAGCACTGACTTCCAACCCAACAGAAAAAGCACAGACCCCCATTCTCAGACACAGCACTAACCCCATCCCCAACTGTCACAGCACTGACACCCAGACCCCTGCAGTCACGGTACTGAACCTCACCACTGACAGTCAGAGCACTGAGCCCCACCCCAACAGTCAAAGGCCCCTCTGAGGAAGAATATTTTTGATTGGAAGCGCCATGGATTTTTTCTTGAATGGAATACCCTTTGGCTCTCACTTTTTTGGTATTAAATCTACTTATTGCACTCAGTCCCTTGTTCACTGGTTATTTATAATGATAAAAAGGGCTCTTTTTTGAAACTAGTTTTTGCTATATAAAGAAAAAATGGGGGGGGGCTACCACCCCTTTCGCCCCCCCCGGTTCCAACGCCTATGCATGCTTTTGTGAAACTGATATTGTTGCTTGCCATCACTGTCACCAAACAAGGTAAACTGAAGAAAGCATTCTTGATTTTTTTTTTAATTTTGTACCATACACTATATAAAATAGCGTATGGGAGCCCTCATACACAACATGGTTATTCTTCCACCTCGTGGTTACAATGACAGTGAGGACCTCTCGAGCTAACAGTAGTTGATAAGATAGTCAAATTCAAAACCAGTTGGAGAACTTTTAGACAACAAACTTGATCTCCCCACTCCATAATTATGCCCCAGAAAACAAAAGTCCTCTATGTGGACAAATAAGATTCAATATCTAACATGGTGAAGAACAGGCAAGCCTAGTAATATACTATACCTATGAACATATGAACATGCAAAGAATTCAGCAGAAGAAGGCCATTTGGTCTATCAAGTCTGCTCATATTGCATGGTTCACAGCTTAAGCTAATATTACTGCCCTCCCCATGCCTCCCATCCTACCTACCCATAATCCTTACCTCCCCCTGTGCCTATCCCAACCTCTCTTAAAGCTGCCCACTGTCTTCAATGAGATGATCTCTTCCAGCAGCACATTCCAAGTGTCCACCACCCTCTCTGTGAAGAAGTGCTTCCTGACCTCCCTGCTAAACCTCCCACCCTCCAGCTTAAGACTGTGCCCCCTCATGTTATGGTTGCCACTCAGCTTAAAGAGACTCTCCTTATCAACCATATTTATCCTTTTCAAGTACTGGAGGGTCCCAGTCATGTCCCCTCTCTCACTCCTGTCTACCAGAGAGAACATGTTCAGTGCCCTCAACCTCTCCTCATATGCCTTACCCTGCTGACCCACTATCATCTTTGTAGCCCTCCTCTGGACCTTCTCCAGCAGATTAATGTCCTTTTGTGGTGTGGGCACCAGTACTGAACTCCATACTCTAGATGTGGCCTTACCAGTGACCTGTACAAGGGCAGTCTAACCTCCTCTCCTACCACTGATTCCCTAGATATGCATCCTAGCATTTCGTTTGCCTTTGCTGCTGCTTTCCTGTACTGCATGGAGTGCTTCAGGTCACTAGAGATCATCACTCCCAGGTCCTTCTCCTCCTCTGATGTACATGCTGTGACTCCACCCAGGTAGTACTTTGTCCTGGGATTCTTGTCTCCAATATGCATAACTTTGCATTTCTTGGCATTGAAACCAAACTGCCAGATCCTGGACCACCTCCCCAGCTTTTCCAGATCTTCCTGTAGATCCTGTATCCCTTCAGCTGTGTCTACTCTCTTGCAGAGCTTGGTGTCATCCATGAATAGGCACATTTTGCCCTTAATGCCATCCCCAATGTGGCTGATGAAGACATTGAACAACACTGGCCCCAGCACCAAGGCCTGTGGGACCCCACTGGTTACCTCTCTCTGGTGCCAGATAACTCTCCCTCCACAACCACCCTCTGGGTTCTGTCCCTTTGCTAGTTTTCCACCCTTCTGGATATCTTTTCCCCAACCCCGAGATCCACCAACTTCCTGATCAACCTTTTGTGGGGCACAGAGTCAAAGGCCTTGCTGAAATCAAGTTTAAACAACCTGAATAAAGGCAGGAAAAACTGTCTGATCAAATTAGTCCAAACAGTCGAAATAGGTGGAAACATTCAAGTGTGACTGACACCTCAAGAAAACTTTGAAAAACATAATAATTATGTACAATTCAGCTTACATTCCATATATATCAGACATAAAATAGACAGGTCCAAGCCTGGATGAACCTCTACAAACCAGATGTACTAGCCATCTCGGAAACTTGGTTAAAAGCCCACATCCTGAATCATGAGATACAAATTCTGGGCTACAATAGCTTCCTCAAGGACCGGGTATCTAAAAAAGGGGAAGGGGTACTAATCTACACAAAGGTTGACCTCTCAGCGTCACCCCTAACCCTGCATGCAAACTGCACCGCAGAGGGAGAAAATATATATATCCACATAACCTTAGGACAAGCCAAACAACTAACAATTGGCTGTGTCTACCACCACAAAACAACCTTCCAATCCTGAAGCCATCACTAATGTGTTTGCTTGCAAGGGAGCTCTGGGCAAGCTGATCTTGGGAGACTTCAACATAAATTGGGCTCAGGACCCTGGCCAGGCTGCGATGTCCTTGACTCAAGAAGTAGGTCTGACGCAGGTCATCTCCTTACCGATCAGACAATTACAAAACGGGAACCACACAACCTCAACTGGGCTTTGGTGTCAAATCCTCTAATATACAGCATCAGGAACTATTGCAGACTCCTTGAGTGACTATTCCCCCATTTTCTGTATATGGAAAAACAGACCACCCAAGATACAACCTAGAATCCTCTCCACCCGAGACTTCTCCAAATTCTCAGAACTACAATTCAACAACTACCTAAGCAGCCGGGACTGGAAGCCCATAATTACTCTCCCAACTCTTTCTGAGGCCCTGATTTACTTCCAGGGTGAACTAAACATAGCCGCCAATCTCTTTGCTCCTATTACAAGTCTAAGGGCAAAAGGCAGCTGCTATAAGTGAATCTCCCCCTCCCTCAAAGCCCTTATGGTGACTTGGGACAAGGCCTGGAAAAAATTTACGCTCTCCTCCTCTCCAGCAGATCTTATGGAATACAAAGCCCTAAGAAACAAAGCCAAGAGGGCCATAAAACTAGGTAAGCATGACTACCTAACACACCTCCAGAAATCTAGCCTGGGCAACCCCAAGCAATTCTGGAACCATGTTAATGATCTGATCAAGGGGAGCAAAAAACCTGAATCCTGCCCCATAGAGATCAATGGTCAGCTCACAACTGACTGTTCTCACATATCAGCTGCCCTAAGCAGGCACCTCAGACCTAGAGGCCTTCAAGACATGCCTGTCCCCCCCACCTCCCCCTCAGCTCAGCTGAAGCACCCTACATGAATCAACCCTTATTTCACCTAAGACTTGCCAAATGGACCAAGTCCTTACCCTCCTAAGAAACTTGAAACCCAAAGGTTCAGGAGGACCTGATGGGGTCAACCTCGCTTCTGAAGGCAGGAGCAACCTCTTTGTCCTGGCCCATAACCATGCTCCTCAACAGATCCCTTAGGGAAGGAGCAGTCCCCAACCAGTGGAAACATGCCAACTTCGCACTCCATCCACAAAGGGGACCCAGGATAAACTTAACAACTATAGGCCTATCTCCCTCCTCTGCTCACTGTCGCCAAGGTGCAAGAAAGGGTAATCTACAATCAACTCAGAGACTACCTGTAAGCACCCTGCTCCTTGCCCCCACCCAACACGGGTTCAGAACAAACCAGGTGAGCACTGACACTGCCCTCATCAACTCTCGGACCTAAGTGCTCAGGGCAGTTGACAAAGGTATACCCACTGGTGCTGTCTTTATTGACTTATCCAAGGCATTTGACCTCGTTGACCACAACTTGCTGCTACAAAAACTGCAAAATGTTGGTCTTGACACCCATGACCTAAAGTGGTTTGAGAGCTACCTATCAGGCCGGGCTCAGAGGGTCACGTGGAAAGGCGTCATGTCAGACCCGCTACCCCTAAAACAGGGAGTACATCTGGGATCAATACTCGGCCCCCTCCTATTTTCCTTGTTTACCAATGAACTAAGCTCCTACTGTGGGGGGAGCTCGATTGTACAGTATGCAGACGATACTGTCATCTTCAGTCACATGAGCGATGTAGCTACACTAGGACCTACCCTCCAAAAGGATCTCATGTCCCTAGAGACTTGGCTATGTGAGAACAGAATGGTACTCAAAGCTGACAAGACCAAGTCAATGCTATTCGGGCCAAGATCCCTAGGACTTGACAGGTCCTCACTCCTCCACTTAACCACACTCTCTGGCAAAGACATCAACGTTGTACCTTCCCTCAAATACCTAGGCCTTACGCTTGACCAAAACATCACTTACAAAGAACACATAGACCAGGTCACTAGGACCCTCCATCGCAAACTCGGCACCTTGTACCGACTCAGGGACCAGCTCATCCCTGAGGCCAGGCTCTCTATTGCTACTAGTGTCTTGCTCCCTACCCTGACCTTTGTGGACCCTATAATACAGGGCATGGGAAAGCAAGAGATAACCAGGATGAAAACCCTGTATAATAAAATTGCTCACTTTGCCACTCAAGACCACCCACGACGGCAGCACTGCGACTCTCTAGCTCAGCTCTGCTGGCCTACCTTGGCTGCTCATCTCCAATATCCCCTGCTTGTCCAGGCCTACGAGCTTCTCAAACCCCATGCTCCGCCTAGCACAGTTAAGTCTATAACTCTCAAGCACAACCCAAGGAACCTTAGGACTTTGATAGGACACTCTTAGAAGTCCCCAGATTAAGGACAAATACCGGCGCTAGGTCCTTTCCTCCCAAGCACCCTGCCAATGGAACAAGCTCCCCCCTCTGTCCAAGACACCCCCTCACTCATGAACTTCTGCACCAGGCTCAAGTCCCACATACTAACCTCAAGCTCGTGCCACTGCTATGGTCCATAAGGATCCTCAGGCAATCCCCTCCTTTTCACACACCTCCTACTAGCAAAACCCACATACTACCTGCCTCCTCTAGTTCTCCCTTCTTCTCTCCTGGGCTTATATACTAATGCTGGAATTATATTACATGCAACGACTTACCTACTCAAATTGTGTCATGATGATAACCATGTCTGTATCCAATTATTCCTGTAACTTTCTCATGCTGTAATAACTTATGCATACAAATGTTCTTTTTGCACTTTGTATCTAACTAGTATTGTTATCCCGGGTTGCCCCTGAAAAAGGGACCTTCGGGGCCCAGTGGGCCTACCCAGTCACCAAAATTTAATAAATAAATAAATAAAATATTCTATAGGTTTCTTCTCACCATTAACCATTATTAATTACTGAGAATTTACATGAATACATATTTATTTCTTAGAGTTCATCTGCCTCTATAGCTTACTCCCTACTTCAAGTCATAATCCTGTATTGTGAAATCACAATCTGTTGCCGTGGACGTAACTGTGATGTCACAAGGAGTGCATTATGACTTCAGGTGGGGAGAAAGCAACAGGAACAGATAAACTGTTCAGGAGCTAAGATCCTATTTTCATGAATATGACCTCAGTGATAAATAATGGGGAGGAGAAATACAGAATTAAGGTTAAAAACAAGCTGAACTGTATCTTATTATTATGTTTTGCTAAAGTTCTCTTGAAGGTGTCAGCTGCTCTTTAAAGCATAATCCACAGAGCCCTAAGAACATAAAGGGGATTGCAGAATGCAGTCAGTGTTGTTCAAATCTGTGGGAGAAGGGGAAGAGAAGTGGAATTGTTCAACCAGGAAAGGCACACTAAGCTGGAGCTTGTTTCCAAGTGAGACTTGGGAGCACAAGGAAATTAGATGACTTGCTCAGGGTCACACAGTATGCAAAGTGGGGGCTGATGGGATTCAAACCCAGGTTTCAGGTTTGCAGCTCAGTGCCCTTAACCACTACTCTCTACTGCCTCCTAAAGTCATTTTACCCTTGCAACCTGTCAAGTATCACCTTCAAAACAAAGTTATGCCATGATATGTAAACATGTAACATGTCATGTTAGCTAAACAAGGTTGATGTTGAGTAAGTGAGCAGAGCTGAAAGAAGGATGCTTTGCCTGCAGTGACCTGGTAACTAAACATATACCAGTGACTGAGACTTCTGTTTGCTAGAGATGACCAGCCCACAAGATTAAAGAGTGCAGTAATTAGTACAAAAGCAGGGACCAGTGATGAAGGGAGTAAACAGAATATGTAAAGAGAGCCAAAGGAACTGCTCTTTGTTTACATACCAGTACAGTCTGTCTTTAGCATGCAGGTGTAAATTAGCATCCTTATCTCAGCTAAACCTTCGTTATACTTTCACCCTCACAATTCACCTGTAATACATGGAGTTTCAGCATTCACTCTATTGTCTGCCTGTGATACAGGGATATCAGGTGTACCAAAGGATGTTATCGTATGTGTCAGTTAGCAACATAAACAGGAAAGATGCTTTGTTTCTGCCCTCACCACAGCAGAATAACCGAAAAATCAGTTGGGTAGATCAAACATTCAGGACCCATGTGTGTTAATTATTTATTTATTAGAAATTAGTGACTTGGAAAGGCACCTAACCAGGGATCACTTCCAGGTGTGACTGGGGAAGGGTTTATTTATTTATTTATTTTGTTGACCGGTAAGCCACTGGGGCCTAAAGTCCTTTTCAGGGGACTGGGGGAGGGGAATACAGATGGTAAGCAACTGAAATTGAACCAGATTAAGCTGTTGGTAGTATTTTTAGTGAATTGGAGAAATCTGGCCAGGACTCCGGGAAAATTCCCCTACAATTTTTCAATAAGTGCCATGGGATCTTTAGCATCCACATGAACTACCACCAATTCAGGCAGATGGGACCATGGTTTAACATCTTATCTGAAAGACGGCTCCTCAGAAGTGCAGCACCCCACTCAGTCACACTGCACTACAGTGCCAGTATTGGGATATTAACCCAAGTGCCAGATGTGGGAACTGAACTCACAGCCGTCTGATCTCCCAGCCTCAGAGGTGAGTGTGCTACATACTGAGCCACTGACACTGCAGAACAAGGAAAGGTGAGTAACATCATATGCAACAAAATACAGTTGGTTAAAGAAATAATGGCCAGCCCACCAGTGCAGTGGTAGCCCTACCTCTTGTGATGCCAGCAACCCAGCTGGCCAAGGGAAGAATGGTGGAGCATCCCAACGGATGCTTGCTTGATCAAGTGAGGGAGGGCATCTGGTCTCTGCCACACTACTGCCACCTGGGTGACCACAGGAGATGGTGCAAGTGAAGTCAGCAAATTGAGTGAGGAGGACATCACCACCCTAATATACTCAGCATGCACGAGTGCATCCCTTGCATCAGTCCAGGGTCCATGTGGCATCCAAGGGCTATGAGAAACAGATGAAAAAATCCTGACAATGGAGGATGCCACCCACCTCAGGCTCCACACTGCCAACTAGGCTCCCACTCCAGAAATAAAACTTTAACTTTACCAGAGGAATTGGGTTGGCCTTCAGGGTCTTTTCCTGGGGGGGGTGCATGTGATAACGGCTAATTAATTAGGGTAACTGTCACAACAGCAACTCCAAAACAGCATGGACAGAAACAGCGATGCCAAATTATGGTGACCATACAAAAAAAACAGCTTTTCAGGCATTTGCACCACAGAACATTTCAGGCTTCATTTAGACCTCAACACCTCCTCCCTGCAGCGCTACCAGCACCTGAAACAAGCTGCTCCATTCAGATCTCCTTGCTGATATATTTCAACCAGTCCACACCTCATCAGACCATTGTGCACCTTTATTTACATGGGGGGGCTCTGCTCCAACCCCCACAGGGGCTGTGCCTCCAGAACCCCGTATCTTTAACATTCCAACTCTGAGGCGCACCTGAATAGTGGGGATATCAGCAAGCCTTGTTCGCTCAATCCTCCTGTTCACTGTTTTGTACCAGTTGCTATTATTTTGATACGCTCATCATGATTTGCTCTTATGTGTTCACTATTTAAACCTCAGGGATCTAGGTGGGAACATGGAGCAGTTGGTATGTCATAGGGATGGCAGGTGACAGGTCTGGGTGGTCTGGCAGGGCTGATGGAGGGCTGGTTGGTGCAAGGAGGCAAAAAGTATACTAAATTAAAAAGAAATAACAGAAAGGACAACAGAAGTAAGGAGTTACAGCCATAGAATAAGCCTCCTGTCATCAACGGGGATGGTGGGTGACAATTTAACTTGCACATGCAAAAGTACAGCAGCAATTAAATCTTCCAAGGAGTGGAGGGAAACCAGACTTGTCACAAAGAAAGCAAGCATTTGTTTATGCCAAATGTTTGCATGCTTGTGTTTGCTGTGTAGGTGCTGGGCATTGATAGCGCAAAGGTTAAAATTAACAAATTAATAACACAAGTTATAATAGTGAAATTGTCATGCTTGGGAAATGAGGAGTTTTACACAGAATGCTGTTGCTCTATTACACTGTGGCCTTGAAGTTTCAAAATACTAGTTTGTATTACCCCAGCATATGAACATGACAGGCGTCATTTATGAACTATGAATGAAACACTGTTTTGTGGGATGACCACGAAAACAGGTCTTGGAGGGGGAATTTGATAATGACACCTACTATGTTCATTCAATGGTGTAAAAAAACATGAGTATGTTGAAAATGTGGGTTCAAAAAATAAAAATATTGCAACATTATGATTAAATGAAAAATGTAGGAATGTCTTGTCTCAGAACAGGGAAGATCAGGAGCTTAAATGGCACAGAGGCAGTAAGTAAGTAGGAAGAAAAAAGATAAACAGAGGAAAGTAAATATTCCAAACAGTTAAGGGCCAGAAATAAGACATGATGGGAGTGATGCAATGCAGTCGCTGTGAAGTACAAGTCTTCCGAAGACATTCTGGAGGATGCAGTGTTGTCCCATCTGCAGGTACCCTCTGTGCTGAGGGAGGAGGTTGCTCATCTCCAGGCTGAGTTGGTCGGATTTGGGGACCTCCTTTACCACCCAGGGACTACCAGGGCCACTTCTGTTGTCTCAGAGGTTGCCAAGAAAGAGGAGCGGTTGGACCACAGTGGGCTCAGGGAGGGTGAGGGTGATGGAACAGAGGCGCATCCCTCCAGTTGTGCCTCTCTACAATTCATATGCCATTTGGCAAACTGTGGTTCCTCTATGGAGGCACCTGCAGTGGAACAAGGAGCATGCTGGGAACCTCCACAAAGGAGACCCACAGGAGGGTGGCATGGGACCTCACAGGGGAAGGAAACAACTCCTGGTGGGGAATCCATTGTTACGGGGGTAGAACTGGGGGAGGAAGGGGAGAGGGATGTAAGGTGCCTGCCTGGCACCATGGCTTGGAGGAACAGGGAGCGAATCCTCAGGATCGCCGGAGCAGCTGAATGGAGGAGGGAGCTGGATGTCATTGTCCACCTAGGGACAAATGACCTGGCTGAGAAAGGGATCAGAACAGTGCAGGAAGAGTCTGTGGAGTTGGGAAGGGGCCTTAGACAAGTAGCATGCATGGTAACCTTATTGGAGGTGCTGCCTGTCTATGGCATGGGTAAGGCTAGGGTGCTCCGCACCATGGGATTCAATCAGTGGTTGAAAAACTGGTGCAGAGCTCAGAGACTTGGCTTCATTGGGGACTGGGTGTCCACCTGGAGTGATGCAGGCTTATACTGGCATGATGGTCTGCATCTGTCCAGGAGGGGAACCAGGATCCTAGGTGATAGGTTTAAATGCTTCATTGGCAAGCATTTAAACTAGCCAAGGGGGGAGGCACTGGAAAGGAGCAGGAAAATCCTTGCCCCCCCCCAAAAATCAGGGTAGTAAGTGAGGGCAGCAAGATAGAGATGTCGATAGGGAGAATGTCAGGGTAAATGGAGAAAATGGCAAAGGCAATAAGGACAGTGATAGGGCAAAATGGGGTATGGCCAACAAGAAATGAAGGGTAATGAGTTCCAATACCTGTTGACTGGGCAACAAGCTCCCTGAACTGGTGGCCTTGATGGAAGAGGGATACCTGGATATCATAGCCGTCACAGAAACATGGTACACAGAGAACCATGACTGGGATGTTAACATACCAGGGCACACAACATACAGGTGGGGCAGGGAGGGTAGAAGAGGGGGAGGAGTAGCTCTCTATGTAAGGGAAGGGATAACTGCAATGGAACAAAAGAGTTAATAGGGAGGAGTGGAGGCACTGTGGGTCACCTTAGAGACTGGAAATGACACCACAATCTGCACAGGGGTTGTATACAGACCCCCATGTCAGGGGGAGGGAGTGGACAAGGATATAATAGAAGGCATTCTTAGGATGGCAGAGAAAGGGGGGATACAGTATTGTGGATGGGAGACCTGAATATGCCAGATATTAACTGGAGCACCTTTGCTGTAGCCACATCCAAAAGCAGGGCCATTTTCAATGCCCTACAGGTGGCATGCCTCAGACAGATAGTTTTGGAACCCACTCTTGAGGGAGCAATCTTAGACCTCATAGTCTCAAATGGGGAGAGTGAGAGGATCTCAGATCAAGAAGGTGGGTAGTCATCTGGGAATAAGTAACCACCAAACAGTGTGGTTCACGATAAACTCAGCTACAGAGTCAAGCCATACAAAAGTGAGGGCACTGGACTTCAGGAGAGCTGACTTTGGCAAGATGGGAGAGTGCCTTAGAAAAGCACTGGCAAACTGGCTAGGAGGGGTGGAGCAACAATGGGGAAACATCAAAACTGCCATCACAGAGGCAACAAGCCTTTGTGTAAAGCCAATAAACAAATCAAAATGAAAGAAAAAGCCACTATGATTCTCAAAACAGGTGGCAGGGAAGGTTAGGGAGAACAAGACAGCATTTTGGAAGTACAAGGAAACACAGAAGGAGCAGAGAGGTACAGTGAAAAGGCAGGGATACTAAATGAATACTTCTGCTCAGTATTCACAAAAGAGGTGGAAGGGGGAGGTACCTAATCCAATTAGCAGAAGCACTCTGGATAGGGGGGGTCAATCCCAGTCCTTTCACAGAAGAAAGGGTTCTGAAAGAGCTCCTAAAACTGAAGGTGGACAAAGCAATGGGGCCTGATGGAATTCACCCCAGAATTCTAAAAGAATTAAGGGGAGAACTAGTGACACCACTGACTACCCTTTTTAACAAATCATGGGAGGATGGTGTGGTAAATGAGGATTGAGGGAAGGCGGATGTGATTCCCCGTCACAAAAGTAGGCGCAAGACAGACGCAGGGAACTACAGACCTGTCAGTTTGACCTCTGTGGTAGGGAAAGTGATGGAATCACTTCTGAAGGAAAGAATTGTTGAGTACCTAGAGTCCAGTGGGGCACAGAACCCACAGCAGTGGGGGTTCACAGTGGGAAGGTCATGTCAGACAAATCTAATTTATTTCTTTGACTGAGTGACCAAAGTAATAGACCAGAGAGGGGCTGTGGACATAGCCTACCTAGACTTTAGCAAGGCATTTGACACAGTCCCACACAAAAGATTAATAATCAAATTAACCAGTCTTGAAGTGGGTCCAGGGTGGTAGCCTGGATAAAACATTGGCTAGACAACAGGACACAGAATGTAATTGTAAATGGAGTCCACTCTGAAGAAAGAGGGGTTACTAATGGGGTACTGCAGGGTTCAGTACTGGGTTCAGTCCTTTTTAATGTCTTTATAAGTGACATTGCAGAGGGACTGGAAGTAAAAGTATGCCTCTTTGCAGATGACACAAAGATCTGCAATAGGGTTAATACAAAAGGAGGCGTGGAAAGGATGAGAAGGGACTTGGCAAGGTTGGCAGAATAGTCAGAAGTATGGCAGCTTGGATTCAATGCAAAAGAAGTGCAAAATAATGCACCTGGGAAACAAAACCCTAGGGAAGATTACACAATGGGTGGGAGGTAATACAACAACAAAATGGAAAGGAACCTGGGGTAATCATATCAGATGACCTTAGGGTTTAACAAGCAATGTGAGAAGGCAGTAGGGAGGGCTGGGGGGATATTGGGATGAATAGGGAGAGGCATCAAGAGCAGAAAACATAAGTTGTTATCCTGCTGTACAGACAGTTGGTGAGACCCCATCTGCAGTACTGCATCCAGTTCTGGAGACCCCATCTCCACAAGGGCATAGACAGGATGGAGGCAGTCCAAAGGAGGGCAACGAAAATGGTGCAGGGTCTGCAAGAGAAGCCATACAAGGAGAGACTAAAGGAGCTTAATATGTACACCTTTGAGGAAAGAAGGGACATGATAGAAACTTTAAAGTACCTCAGCAGAATCAACAAAGTTCAAGAGGGTAGCATCTTTCAGAAAAAGAGATGTGCAAGAACAAGGGGACACAATTTGAAGACAGAGGGGGGATGGCTCAGGGGCAATGTGAGGAAGCATTTTTTCACAGAGGTGGACGCATGGAACAGCCTTCCTGAGGAGGTTGTAGGGTCTAAAACTGTGGGAGAATTCAAGAATGCATGGGACAGACATAAGGCAATTCTTGTAGGGAGTGGGAAGAAATAGGCTGTTGGTTAACTAGGATCTGCAGCTTATCCTGTAGGTAGCGAAATGGGCAGACTAGGTGGGCCAAGCAGTACTTATCTGCTGTCAAAGTCTATGTTTCTGTGTTGTTTATAACTTTGTTGGTTTTTGAAATTTTTACTCCCAGAATTTCAATGTCATCTTTTTATGACACCATCTTAGGAACATGACAGGTCTTATTTATGAAATCATGGCCGAAGCATCATTTTGTGGCACAACCTGTGAGAAGACCTATAGGGTGGGATTTGAAAAATGACAACTATTATTTTTATTAAGTGGGGTGAGAAAAGGGCTATGCTGAAAATCTTTGCAACATTAATGATTTTATAACATTAATTTAAAAATAAAGGTACAAGTCAGTTATAGTCTGAGGTTGTTTGATAGATAATCATTGTCTTTGCAGTTACAGGTGGATGAATATTTACTTGAAAGGATAGATGACAACATATTAAAAATTATGAAATGATTAAATAAATGTTGTAAAATGATGATATGATTTACATCAATGGAGGTTGCTGCAGCACTCTCCAAACTAAGACGTCATGAAACGTCTGAGCAGCTGGGGGTCGGGGTGTTGGTGCGGGGGTGAGGTTACAGATCAGGAAGTAAAAGAGATTGAGTGGCTGACACCACAGATCTCAAATAAATTAATTGTATTTATAGTTATTTATTTAACTATTGAAGATGTGTCCTCCGTCAAATACCTCAGGGTCTGGCTTGATCACCATCTAGATTTTCTTTTCATGTGCCTGTTACCCACAAGAGTTCCACCCCAGCTTGGGGCACCATACAGAAATAAGAGAAGCATTCCACTTCCTACAGGCAGACAAGTCCTCACTAAGATGATTCTTGCTGTTTTTGACTACAGAGACACTTTATAGTGCTGTTCGATAGTCCACGTTAGCTAGACTGGACCCTCTCTTTCTCCCCTTCTGTCACTTTGCCCTAGATGAACCCTCTGTGTACACATTATTGAACCCCATGTTCTTCCCTCTTCCTCCCCTCTCTTGATGCCAGGCACCTTACCCACTATGTTTCCTTCAAATCCAAATTTTGGTTTGGCTCTCTCCCCTTGTAGCTTGCCTTTATACTCTCTTCCCCCCTTCATCCTCATACTCTCTTGCAATGCTTTGCTCCGCTCCTTTGCTCTCTGTTATATGAAATCTACGCTGATCAAGCTGCCTGCTGGTTCCATTTCCTTAAACATGGGGTTCTCTTCCCCTCAGTTTGCTCTGCTCCCTCCTATCCTGCTCTTATAGCTCTCCTCTGTGATTTCTCTTCACTCCTGTAGTTGTTTCTGATACTGGTTTGGATCTCTTTCACCTGTAACTCTGATCATGGTTTGCTGCACTTCCCATTTGCCCAGCATCATTTATTGTATTCCAGTGGTGCTTGCTTTGATATGTTGATTAATATTTAATTGCTCATTCATCATGTGCACAATTTACTCTGTAACTTACTATCTGGCAATTTCATTCTTAAGCATTATTGACTTGCTTATTTTGATATACTTATTTCCATTCTATGTATTTTATACCCTGTGTTTTGTAATTGTTCTCTCCTCTTCCCTTCCCCCAGGACACATCTAGAAATGTGCTGATATCAGCTCAGTATGTCTTTCCTGGTAAAACCTGAAATGAATGAATAAATTAATGAAATGAAATGAAATTAAATGAAATGAATGAATGAATGAATTAGTTACATTTGAAAATTGGTGACTGGTAAAGGCACACTGAGCTGAGGCTTGTTTCCAGGTGTGACCTGGGGCAAGGGAGCAGAGGATACATACAGTAATTAATAGCACAGGCACAGTTTGGCAGTTACAATAAAGTGCAGAGACATGGTTAAACTACATGACAAAAAGAAGTGCAAAATAAGCAAACAAGAAATGAACATCAGATGAGCGTGTCAGGAACACTTCCAGCAAGGTATGAGGCAAGTGTATATTTCATTGTATTCTCCCAGGGTCGTTCCTGAAAATAGGCAAATGTCTTGTCTAGTGTACTTACCTAGTCAACAAAAGCTAAATAAATAAATACAGTAAGGGGAGCAGTCAGGGAGGGGAAAACAGGAGAAGAGGGGGAAGGGGAAGGGAAGGAGTTTCAGCTGGTGCTTGAGGGAGACAGGGGAGCCAGTGAAGTGGAGGGAAGAGGGGAGCTGATTCACTAGTCCGGAGTGAAGGGAGACAATAGAAAAAGGTTGATTGCTGGTCTACATATAATGCCACCAAGTCTGCCACTACTAATTGGTCTAACTACACACTACTCAGAAATGAATGGAAGAGAACCTTTCAACATAGTAAAAGTCTTCACTTCACTTCACACTCCTGTGTGATGTATCAGCTGGTAACCCAAGACCTTTCTGGAAAAATGTCAAACTACTCCTCAGCCAGTCTAGTAATACTACATCCAAGGACCTAATTACTGATAGAGTTAATTGCAAGAACTCTGTCACCGCAGCTAATGCCTTCAATCAAAAGGCGCTTTTACACACACAGTCTTACAACGGAATCAGCGTTACGGAGGGACCGTACCGGTCCATCCCATGCTGTGTAAACGCTTTTTGTTCCGTTGTAAAATGAACGTTTGCCTGAACCACATTCCCTGGCATGGGTGGTGTGTCCCCCAGTGTGCCGTTGCAGCCCGCAGTGTAAAGCATCCATTCTGGCTCAAGAACTTCGGCTCAGTTATCATCGCGTCACGGCCACTGTTGTACCCGGCATGCATACTGGTAAGGAGTACTGCACCGATATAGAAAGTGGGGTGATGTTGTGGTGAAACAGGAGCGAAACAGGAGCTTGTCTAATCAGGTCGTGAAGCGAAACAGGCTGTACCGGCGCCGGACAGGTAACGCTGGTTTCGGTACAGTACTGTGTGTGTAAAAGCGCCTAAAGTTTCACTGACCTCTCTGTTTAGACTGGAGTCTTCTCCCCCATCTCTTCCTCTGGGTTTTCCACCACAGAGGCCTGCCCTATCTTGCCCCCCATATCAAAGTGATCACTTTTGGAGAAGTTCACAGACTCCTTATGTAAATTCCACTATCAAAGTCTGCCGGCTCTGATGAAATAGAGACTAAAACACAGAGGATTGTTGATGCAGAACTTGCTCTTCCTGTCATGAGAATCTTTAACCTGTACCTTACAATGGAAAATCTCACATGTAGTTCCACTTTACAAGAAAGGCGATTGCACCAATACTGGCAACTATAGGCCAATCACAATACCACCTGTACTCAACAAATTGTTAGAAAAATTGTTTGTCTCCCAACTGACTTGAGTACCTCAAAAATCATAACATTCTGTCTCCTGCACATCACGGTTTTAGAAAAGACCACAGTACTACTACTGTCCTCCAGTCACTAACCTCCTCCATTTCCTCTGCCATGGATAGGGGTGAGCTCACCGGTACGGTCTTTATTGACCTTACTAAGGCCTTTGATTTGGTCACCCACACCCTACTCAGTGGGAAACTAAGTGCTTTGAGCATCTCTTCCACTGCCCTGTCATGGTTCAAAAGCTACCTGGGTAATTGGTATCAGCAAGTTAAATTTGATTATGCCCTGTCTGACCCAGCTGCTACCACAGCCAGGGTCCCTATGGATCCATAATGGGGCCCCTCCTTTTCTCTTTACAAATAAACTCAATCCAGACTAGTTTTAGGCACTGGACTCCATTCCTATATGCTGATGACCTTGTCCTCTTCATGAGCTCTCGTAGCATCCTGGATTTAAATTGCTGACTCTTTCCTGACCTTCAATTGGTGCAAGCAGGGCTCCACTCAAACAGGATCCTTATTTATTTATTTATTTCAGAGTTTTACCAGGAAGGCACGCTGTGCAGAGTACCGCTTGATTCCAGATGCATCCTTATGGACAGTACTAGGATCCAAGCCATGTGTTTTGGCTCAGCACGAAGGATACAAGTGTGCCATGCCCCACTAGCAGTAGCATGCATTGATGGATCCTGTCTTACCACAGTCTCCTCTTTTAACTACCTGGGAGTTACACTGGACACCTCTCTGGGCTTCTCAGCTCATATCTCTGCTGCCTGTAAGGCTGTGAATACTAGGTTGGGGCTCTCCTATAAGATTAGAGACAACCTTATATCCAAAGCCTGTGTCCGGGACATCCTCTTCCACAAACTAGCCTACAGAATGGCAGTCTACTACTCAGCCTCCAGAACAATTCTACAAAAAAGGGACATGGCCTATAAGAAAAAATTACTCACCTTAGTAATTGCTTTTCTTCTCATGGAGTCTTGCTATATTATAACAATAGCAGTCAGCCACTGCAGCTGAACTTCCCCGGAGAGGAAGGAGTTAACTCCAGAAGAACTGGAGTTCTACAGCGCGAGGGCGCTTGTGCCCAAAGTTTCATCTGGCAGTTTCAAATGAAACTGTCAGATCTTTACTTAAGCTAACATCAAAGGACGGAAAGTCTATGTGGAAAACTACACTAGCCCATGGCTACCTACTAGTAGTAATAACAACAATATAAAGAACAAAGAAACACTCAGAGCCATAATAACAAAAATTGATGGTATTATGGTTCGTTTTACCACCCTTGACAAGCACATATGAACCCCCCTTCCCCAAAGACTCAAGTCCAGGAAGGGGGCAATATAAATAACCTAAATGAAACAATCTAGATCCTTAACCCAAAGGAAAAGAGGGTAAGGGAAAAACTACAATGGCATGACACAGTGCTTGCACCAATTCGCCACCCCTACCCAAGTAGAAGTTCTGAGAGGGGTAGGAGGGAGGGTGGTTATAATATAGCAAGACTCCATGAGAAGAAAAGCAATTACTAAGGTGAGTAATTTTTTCTTCAAACACCATGAAGTCTTGCTATATTATAACAATAGCAGATTACACAGCAGTACCTCCATGGAGGAGGGTCAGAACCTACTTAGGAAATAGGCTCTGAAGCACAGCTGTCAAACTGAACATCTCTCCTGGACTGGACATCCAGGGAATAATGCTTGGTAAAGGTGTGAACTGTCTTCCAGGTAGCAGCTTGACAAATCTCCAGAATGGGATGTCTCTAGCAGCCGCTTAGAGACGCAGCTGTACCCTGGTGAGTGGGCCTCAATCCTGAGGGGGTACTCTACCCAGTTTCTGATAACAGAATTGGATACAAGAAACAATCCACCTTGCAATTGTTCTCTTAGTGGCAGGTTTCCCTTTGCCAACCTCGCATAGGTAAGAAAGAGTTGGAGGATTCAACCTATGACCTCTGGTGCGCTCTAAATAGTAGCTTAAGCTCTTTTGACATCCAAGCTGTGCAGTCTCCTCTCACCTGAGGAAGAATGCTCAGTGAAAAATACTGGAGAGAGATAGATTGATTCAGGTGGAAATCAGAAACCACCTTAGGCAAAACTTTCTATTAGTCCTAGGACTACCTTATCTCTGTGGAAGGAGATAAAATCTTCTTTCACTGACAGGGCCTGTAGCTCACTTATCGTCTGGCAGAGGTGATAGCTACTAGGAAAAATGGTTTTCAAGTTAAATACTTGAGCTCTGCAGAAGACAGAGGCTCAAAGGGGGTTGCATTAACTGAGCAATGCAAATATTCAGGTCCCAGGCGGAGCTGGTTCTCAAAAGGAGGGTTAGTATGAAGTAACCCTTTAAAAACTTGGAGAACACCGGGTGAGAAGAAAGGGAGGCAGGCTTCCTGCTGACACAAAAGCAGAGACAGCTGCCAGATGAACCTTCAGGGTAGCTGGTCTAAGGCCTAGGGAATTCAGATGGACCAAATAGTCCAGTAGAATGGGAAGATCAGCAGATTCTGGGATAATCTGCCTCTCAGAGCACCAGATGGAAAACCCTTCCACTTAGAATTATAAGTGGCCCTAGTGGAAGGCTTCCTTGAAGCCTTTAAAATATCCATGACACCTTGAGAAAGGTGTAAGTCAGCAATTCTAGCTCCTCAAGAGCCAAGCCTTGAGGTGGAGGGATTTGAGGTCCGATACACACTCTCCCTGTGCACAGGCCAGTAAGTCGTGGACTCTGGGCAGGCTCAGGGCAGGGTGGACTGCCAAGGACAGGAGCAGAGGGTACCAGGGCTGTCTGGCCCAATCTGGGGCAATCAGAATCACTCTGCAAGGTTGAGATCTGATTTTTACTAGTACCCTGAAAAGGAGAGGAAAGGGGGGAAAGGCATACAGGAACTTCCCTTCCCTTTCCAGTCCAACAGAAAGGCGTCCAGAGGGACTGAGCCCAGAACTGGAGACCTGCAACAGAAAAGAGGAAGTTGGTGGTTGTCTGGGGCTGCGAAAAGATCTATCTGAGGAGTGCCCCATCTGGCAAAGACAGACCCCAGCACTTGTGGATTCAGAGCCCATTCGTGATGGCCCTGAGAAATTCTGCTGAGGCGTCCAGGACATTGTCCTTCCCTGGGAGATGAACGCTATCAGGGAGGTGTTCAGGGAGTAAGCCAGAGACCACAACTTCATTGCTTCGTGCACAAGGCTGAAGACCGAGTGCCCCTTGCTTGTTGATGTACCACATTGTGGTGGTATTGTCTGTCCTGACTTGAACCACTTTGTTCTGGACAGAATCTGAAAACACCGAAGAGCTAAAAAGACAGCTCTGAGTTCCAAAAGATTGATGTGGAGCAGAGACTCCTGAGGAGACCATACCCCTGAGTGGCAAGGTCGCCCAGGTGAGCCCCCACCCTAACAGGGAGGCATCCATGGTGAGGGTGAGGGTGAGAAATGGAATGAAGGAACCCCTGTCTTAAATTGCTCTGGACCTGCCACCAGTGGAGGGCTAGGATCAGAGTTTGAGTAACTGGGACCAACTTGGTAAGGGGTCCTTCCTTTGAGACCAATAGGCCCTCAAATGGAACTGAATGTCCCTCATCTGGAATCTTGCTCCTGAACGACAGCTGTGGAAGCAGCCATGTGCCCGAGGAGTTGCGAAAATGCCTTGCTGGTCGAGAGACCCGCAGGGTAAAGGAGGATGCCAGGGCGATGAGTCTGTCCACCCTTTCCGAGGGAAGAAAAGCCCTGGCTAACCTTGTGTTCAATTCTGCACCTATGAAAGTTAGGACCTGAACTGGTTCCAGAACTGACTTTGGTAAGTTTAGCAGGAATCCCAGGGAAGTGAGAAGCTGCTGGGTGACTTGCAAGTGGATTTCACCTGACCTGGAGACTGACCCACAATGAGCCAGTCGTCCAGGTAGGAAACACAGCAACCCTTGCCTTCTTAAGTGAGCCACTACTACAGCGAGACATTTGTGAATACCCTTGGCGCAGAGGTAAGGTCAAGGGCATTGCCCTGAACTGGTAGTGGCCTGAGGCAGTTCAACCCGAGGTACTTTCGTGAGAAGGCCTGATCAGAACATGAAAATAGGCATCCTTGAGGTCCAGGAAGCTAGCCAGTCCCTGGCCTTAGGGAAGGCAATATCATTGCCAGAGTCAACATTTTGAACTTTGGTTTCAACAGATGCTTGCTCAAGTATCTTAAATCTAGAATGGGCCGCCATTCTCCTGTCTTTTGGGGTAAGAAAGTATCTTGAATGAAGCCCCTTGCCCTGATGGCAAGGAGGAACCCTTTCCACTGCTTTGCAGTCCAGCAGAGCAGAAACACTCTGCTTCCAAAGCAAGGGCTTCTGAAGGATTTGCAGGTGGAAAATGCCTGGCTCTCATCTTTGGAAAGTGTTTGAAGCTGAGAACCAGACC
The DNA here is from genome assembly GCA_016271365.2 of Neoceratodus forsteri. Classification (NCBI taxonomy): domain Eukaryota; kingdom Metazoa; phylum Chordata; order Ceratodontiformes; family Ceratodontidae; genus Neoceratodus; species Neoceratodus forsteri. The sequence goes on from CM057449.1 coordinate 1,310,276,897, forward strand.
CTGGCCTATTACTCCAGAACCCATCTGTCCGTAGTTAGGGACAGCCAGTTCCAGCTGAAATAGGCCAACCTGCCCCCACTGGTACAGGAGAATCGGCCCTGGACACCCCATCAGGGTGCCTGCTTAGCAGCAGCCTTAGGCTGAGGGAGGGGACGGTCTACTTGTGCCACGTCTACGCTGCCTTCTGAAGAAACCTCTGCAGAGACAGCAGAGGAGGCTTGAAATTGGTAAAAGGCCTGGAAAAGGGCCTGCCCCTACCTCTGGAGCATGCCTTTGTGGCATGGCATGCTTCTCCTTAGCCTGGGCACTTTTGTAGTAGTTCTGTATTCATCCATCTTTTTCATATAGTTTTCTGTTTGCTCCCCAAAAGAGAATTTCCCACTACAGGAAAATCCATAGCCTTTGACTGGGTATCTTGGGACAGATTAGTGCATCTGAGCCATGCCAACCTACAAGCTACAGAAGTGGCATGACCCTAGAAGAAACATCATTAACATCAACAGCAGTATGAAATTGAACTTTAGAGGCTTCAATGCCATCAGCAGCCACCTGTTCCAACTCACTAGCCAGCTGGCCATGGGCCTGCTTGGCTAACTGCAATACTGTGTCCCACCTAGATTTCTGATATCTAGCTACATAAGCCATATAATTTGCCTGCCTGAGTCCCAAAGAAGCTGCCATATACTGTTTCTTCGCCATGGCATCAATCTTCCGGAACCTTATCAGGAGGATGTGAGGCCAGAGGAATATTAGCCTTGTCACAGGCTGCAGCTTGTACCACACCCACATGACTACACTGCTCAGTAAGGAAGTCTGTATCCGAGCCTGACAAAGTATACCTTCTGTCCATTTTTTATCTACAGGAGGACAGAATGAGGATTTTTAAAATCTTTGTTGTTTGCTTCCTAAATGACTTATGCAAAGGAATAGACAACCTCCTAGACTCTGGAATATCCATCATTTCCACATAATCAGGCTCCTCTTGCTCATCCACAGCCTCCCTAAAGGAAGCTGGAGGGTTTCTGCAACCTTTTGTAAAAATAAAGAAAGAAGGGGACTCAGACAGAATAGGAGGAGATTTAAAGGTCTGTCTGGAGAGATGTCCTGTTCAATGGGCACGTCCAGACCCCCCCAGCCACACATATATTGATCAAATTCCTCCTCCCCCTCCTGTGGTTCATAAAAATCCTCAACTTCAAAATCCTGAACCACTGGGACTGAACGAACCAACCTTTTACCAGCTGTTGGTGGTTCTACAGATCCCTGAGACAGTGACTGGACAATCTGAATGGCTTTAGTTATCTCTGCAGCAGTTGGAGACACAATTTTGGACTCCAGACCTACTGATTTCCTTGTCTTTTTACTTGGGACTGGTTCCTCTGAACCAGCCTTCCTTTTGCCCGAGGAAGTCTCGCCCTGGTCAGAGGGCACTCCCTCTGGTCCAGTGGGTACTGGACCGGGCTGGCCATCCGGGTCAGCGGACTTTTTGGCCTCTTGTTCCCTGAGCCAGCGAATCTTTTCTCCAGGGTGGCTGCAGGAAGTACACACACCTGGCAGTCTGACAGGAGGTGGTCAGCCCAGACAATAAACACAAGAGTGGTGTGGGTCAGCCTTGAGGCGTCCCCACAGACATCAGCGTTGAAACCCAGTGGGCCCGGTTTTTTTTGGGTTTCTCAGACATACGCCAGCCTAACCAAAACTTGCCCTTTGATGGCAGTGCCAGGCAAGACACCTTTATCGGGTTCCTAACCGTGTCACGGTATTTGAAAAACGTTATAATTCCGCTTTTTAGAACCGATAAGAACCGGAACCGTGACTCTCAAAACCCACTGTACACTTTTAAATGCAGAAAACTCAACCGATCGGTTCAAAACCGAACCGATAATTAATTTTCCACACAGACTTAAATTTTAGTACTTACGTGTTACCAGATAGAGCTTTAAACCGAAATGCGGTAAAATAATACTTTTGCCGTTCAAATGAACCGAAAAATACCGCTAATCCGAGAATGAACCGAGCTGAAGGAGCTGATCTCAGAGCGACTGTTCAGTGAAGCGGAGAAGAATCTGACAGTTTCATTTGAAACTGCCAGATAGAGTTTTTGGGCACAGCGCCTCTAGCTGTAGAACTCCAGATCTTCTGGAGTTAACTCCTTCCTCTCCGGGGCAGTTCAGCTGCAGTGGCTGACTGCTATTGTTATATATAGCAAGACTTCATGGTGTTTGAACAACATTTGCAGGTTTGCCTTGGCAACAAACAGATATACACACCATTGTGACTTTTACACCAGAATAAGATGGCTTCTTCCACCAGCCTTATGCAAATTTACCATCGGACGTGTGATACATACGGTGGTGACTAGCAGTCCCCTTGTCCTTTCAGCCACTCACACAAGACATCCAATCCTATTCAATAAGGTCTAATATCCCTCACTCCTATCACATACCCAAATCTAAGATGAAATTAGGAGAAATGGGTTTCTCCTACTCTGCTCCCACACTTTGGAATTCCATCCTGATCAAGGTCCATCAGTGTCCCTCCAGCCAAGCTCTCCTTCAACAGAGTGTACCGCCTTCCTTTAACCAGGCTTCTGTATGTACCTGCCCTTATACTACTAGGAACTGTGTCACCTTGCCTATCGTAGTAACAACATACCAATGAAATGTCACCTTACCCTGTGTCTTGATTGTATGTATACTGTTATACATAGTACTATATCTCTGCACAATGCCTCTCATATTTTGCATCTTGTGTATTATGCCCTTGCTTTATTTACTTCCCTGTTCTACTGCTGTTGTGTATGTAATGCACCTTCTTTTCTTGTTAATTGTATACCTTGAATTGACCTTTCTATGTTGTAATCTCCTGGGTCATACCTGAAAACAGGCAAACGTTTTTGTCTAGTGCTCCAACCTGGTAAACAAAAACTAAATAAATAAAACAGCGACAGCACTGACCCCCCCCCAAGTAGTTACAGCACAGACTCCCAAACCCAAGTCTCAGCACTGCCCCCACCCCTGACAGTCACATAACTACCCTGCCCTGAACAGTCACAGCACTGACCCCCAACCCCTGCCTGAACACTGCCCGCACCAAGTCACGGCACTAATCCCACCCCAGCAGAGACAAGCACTGACCCCCACCACCTAGTGGTCACAGAAAAAATCCCCACCAACAGTCACAGAACTGAATCCCCAATCCAACAGTCACAGCACTGACTCCCCCACCAACAGACACAGCACTGACTCCTCCAATAACAGTGACAGCACTGACTCCCCACAAACAATCACAGCACTGAACCTCTCTCCAAAGTTACAGCACTGATCCCACCCCCAGTAGTCAGGCACTGACTCCCAAACCCAAGTTAGAGCACTGCCCCTACCCACAATCACAGAACTGCCCCCACCCTGAATAGTCACAACATTGATCCCCAGCCCCGGTCTGAACTCAGCACTGACCTCACTCCAGCAGTGACAGCACTGATCCTCCACCTCCCAACAGTCAGAGAACTAACTTCCTACCCAACAGTCACAGAACTGAATCCCAAACCCAGCAGTCATACCACAACTCCCACACCCCAACAGTCACAGTACTGAACACTCACTGCTCAATAGTCATAGCACTGACCCCCATTCCTAACAGTTATACACTGACCCACCTCCCAACAGTCACAGAACTGACAGAACTGACTCCCTCACCCAGCAGTCACAGAACTAAGCCCCACATCCCAAACAGTCACAGCATTGACATGCCACCCCAGCCACAGCACAGTCCCCACCCAAAAATCATGGCACTGAACCCCAACCCTAGCAGTCACAGCACTGACTCCCCCACCTAAACAGTCACAACACTGCCCCCAGCCGCAGTCAAGACACTGCCTTACCCAAGGGTCACAGCAGCAAGTCTCACTCCCGACAGTCACAGCACTGACCTACATACATCCAACTGTCACACTACTGGCCCCCACACCCAATAGTCACAGCACTGCCTCCTCACACTAACAGTCATAGTACTGCCCCCAAACCCTAGTCTAGACACAGCACAGACTCCCAATCCAACAGTCACAGCACTGACTTCCAACGCAACAGAAAAAGCACAGACCCCCATCCTCAACAGACACAGCACTAACTCCATCCCTAACTGTCACAGCACTGACACCCAGACCCTGCAGTCACGGTACTGAACCTCACCACTGACAGTCACAGCACTGACACCCAGACCCCTGAGTCACGGTACTGAACCTCACCACTGACAGTCATGGCACTGACACCAAGACCCCTGCAGTCACAGTACTGAACCTCACCACTGACAGTCACAGCACTGACACCCAGACTCCTGCAGTCACGGTGCTGAACCTCGCCACTGACAGTCACAGCACTGACACCCAGACCCCTGCAGTCACGGTATTGAATCTCACAACTGACAGTCACAGTACTGACCCCACCCCAACAGTCAAAGGCCCCGAGGAAGAATATTTTTGATTCAAAGCACCAGGTTTTTTTCTTGAATGGAATACTCTTTGGCTCTCACTTTTTGGTATTAAATCTACCTATTGCACTCAGTTCCTTGTTCACTGGTTATTCATTTTCCACTCATTTCGCATGCTTTTTGCTCAGTAGACTTTTTGTTTTCTGAGTCAAAGGACTGACACTGACCCCAACCCCTGACAGTCACAGCACTGACCCCCACCTCTGACAGTCAGAACACTGACTCTCCTCACCCAACAGTTACAGCATGTACCCCCAATTTAAGCAGTCACAGCAATCTCTAACCCCTGACAGTCACAGCACTGATCTTCACCCCAACAATCAACAGCACTGGCCCCCCACAATCTGAACACTGTCCCCCAACAGTCACAGGACTGACCCCCACCCAACAGTCAGAGCACTGAACCCCGCTCCAACTGTCACCGCAATACCCCCAACCCAGCACTATCTCACACTACTGTCAGTCACAACACTAATCCAACCACCACCACCTCACTCTGGATGCTGCCACTCACCCAACAGTCAGAGCACTGACTCCCCACCCCCATCAACTACAGCACTGACTCCAAACCCAGTTACATCACTGAACTCCCCACCTAACAGTCACAGCTCTGAACCCACCCTTAACAGTCACAACACTGACCCCACCCCAACAGTCACAGTACTAACCCTCCACCTCCAATGGTCACAGCACTGCCCCATCCCAGTCTGGATACTGCCCCCTCCCAACAGTCACTAATGACCCCACCCAACAGTTCACAGCACTGCATCCCACCCCACATAGTATTCTACCCCCATCAGTCACAGCACCGATCCCAACCCCCAACAGTCGCTGCACAGACCCCAACCCCAGTCAGAGCAATGACCCACCACACCCTCAAGAGTTGCAGTACTGACTCTCACCCCAATCCTCCATCTCCCAAACAACAGCTAAGTGAAATTCTGCCAGCAGAGTAGCACTCTGTTACACTGCAGTTAGTGAGTTACACAGCTGCCTAGTTACACAGCATGTCACTACGGTAGTTAACTTGTCGACACTGTCTGAGTTGCCCTCCTCAATGGCTACCACACTCAACAAACTGCTTATTCTCAAACTGCTGCTGCCACGTCTGGACAGGGCCCCTGCAAAGGTACATCAGAGGAACCCCAAGTTTGGCTGCTGGGACAGACTGGGCTGATGCTGGTGTATGATGTCAGGGCTCTCAGAAGCACATGTTTTTTAGTGAGGGTAATAAGTTATGAGTGCAGGGTGGGTGGTGGAGTGTCTGGCTTCTTGTAGACTCAAGTTGGCTCTCATCTTGTTCATCTCCATCAACTCCAGTGTGGCTGGGCCCGGTTAGCACCCTTCAGCTGGAGGTTGTGGTATCTCTCAATTGGGTGCCCAGCTGAGGCCCATCTTGCTGCGTGGCTCAGCCTCAAAGTACCTCCACTGACCATGCCATCATGAGTCTCCGCCTCCTCGGCCTGGAAGTCGGCAGGATGTGCATAATCCGGCCTTCATAGCCATGAAGGAGAAGAAAGCCTGAGGGAGGAGGGTGCTGTGCTGGTCTTGCAAAACTGCAAGGAGCTACTGCAGTATTATGCAGCCTCTAAAATTGTGCAGAGACCCACTGCAAGGTGCACAGCAATGTATCATGGCCCTGAAAGAATGCCTCTCTCAGAGGAGAGGGGCTGCACCAGAGTCAGACATAAGTGGGGGCTAAAGGGCTGAAGCTGTCTATTTGTTTCAGACACTGTCATTTTAGTCAGGTTTTGCAGCAACAGCACAAGTTTCTTAAATTTCACTTTCAGCATATGTGCACCAGCTGCTGCCTTCCCAGCTTTTCTGAGTCACAGCGTGATGTGATCCATTCTCGCTCCCATCCCTTACCTGTTGCAGTGTGTGCAGTGTGCAGGTATATAGACTTTGCTTAGCACTAAATAAGAGAAGGAGAGCCCTTTGCTAGAAGTCATATGGGAAATGAAATACTCTTTTGAACAGATCTGTGAATTACCAGTATTTCAGTAAAACTGTCCCGAATGTCAACCTGTAAAGGTCCATTGGATTAAGGGCAGGACCAAGGGGCACAAGGACCGCAGTTGCAGTAGGGGCCTGCATTAGCAGGGGATCTGGGCAGGCAGCCACAGTATTTTACAACATTTATGCATGTAGGTAAGTCTTGCAGCCAGGCTGTGCAGCAGTATTTTCATCCTGCCTGCCAGGCTACTGGCATGTTTCTCCATCCTCCCTCCCCCAGCAGCATGGTGTTCTGCAGAGGGTCCTCAGTCCCATTCCGCTACATTGAGCCCACCACCTGGAACAAACAACTAAACTCCCTGATGGGGTTGGGGCAACAGGGAGGACAGTTCTGCATCATGAACAACTTAGGTGAGAAGTCACCCCGTCCACAGGTTGGGCTCAGGCTTTGCTTTTCAAATCACTGAATCCCATCTCAACCCCAGCGATGAGGCACAGGTACAACAAAGTGAAGGTAAGTGACAGTGGCAAGTAATGGAATGAATCTGAATGATGCCTGCCCACCTTGTTTGCACCTCCCTGCACTACTGACTAGTCTGGCTGCCTGCCGTTGGCTACCACATCGCTTTCATGTTCATGAGACTGGAGGAGTTTGACTTGAGCTGCTTCCAAGCCATGGTGGCACTGTGCTGAGTCTACCAACTGGCTGCTGGCCCCTGCCAAACACAGCTGCAAAACAGCTGTAAATTATGGTCACTTCCGTGACTGCTTCTCTTCTCAGTCGCCAGGCAGACTGGACTACACCTGGGGAATGAGACTGCTGCCAGCTGCTGCTGCCTGCTTGACTTCTGGGACTTTGGGTAGGAGTGACTTCACAAGGCAAGCTTCAAGCAAGCCCTGCAAGACTGCTGCTGCTGCTGTTTTCTGAATCCTGTTCTTTTCCTGACTTGAAAAAATAACAGGTATGTCATGTACTGTATCTGGTTTACATTGATGATGATTGATGGGAGGGGAGGCTGGATGGTGGGTAAATATTTAAAAGTGAAGTATGTGCAGAATTTCTCATTGTGACTTAATTGCACACCAAGTACCCCCTCGAGCTCTAGGAAGGGCTAGTCAGACTAAGGAGCCAAATAGGGTCAAGGTGAGGGTTTTGCCAGGTAGGGTGAGGGGAGGGTATCCTGGTAAAAATATATAATGGTCCAAATGTGAGAGACAGAGGATGGGAGACCAGAAGGATCGAGGCGAGGGTACCTTAGTCATAAAAGAAAAATCTACTGGTTTTGGAATAAGGTTGCTGAGTGGGGACATATTGTAGTGAGCTGGGAAGGTCCATGCAATGTTTTAAAAATAGTGTATGTCTGGAAAGGTGGGTGGAGGGTGGGAAGGTCTGTGCCGAGAGTGGGGCTTGTTTACAAAAATTGTATATGTCTTGGATGGTTGATGGGGGAAGTTGTAAGGTCCATAATGGGAGGGAACTGATTTAAAAAAAGCGGTGCTGGTCTGGGATGGCTGATGGGGGCGGAAGGTCTGTACCAGGATTAGGATTTGTTTAAAAAAACTGTGCAGGACTAGGATGGTTGCTAGGGGTGGGAGGTTCTGTGTTAGGAAGGATAGTTGTTTAAAATATTTTGCAGATCTGGGATGGCTGCAGGAGGGTAGAAAGGTCTGTTGGGTGGGGGACTTGTTTAAAAACTGTATAGGTGTGTGAAAGCCTGTGTTGAGTTGTAAGATCCATGCTGATTGGGGGGGGGGGGCTTGTGTGAAAAAAACCTTGTGCTTGTTCGAGAAGGTGGGTGGAGGGTTGGAAGATCCACACCATGTGAAGACCTTGTGTAAAAAAAATTGTGTTTGTCCAGGAAGGTGGGTAGAGGGTGGCAAGGTTTGTGCCAAGTATGGGGCTTGTTAAAAAAAATGTGCAGATCGGTTAACATGGCTGGATGGTGGGAAGGTCCATGCTGAGTGGAGGCTTGGGTAAAACAAAATTGTGCAGGAAGGTGGGTCGAGAGTTGGAATGATTACTTTACACTAACATTTTGGTTGTGAGGAAGGGCCCCGCGACATTTTTTACAGGGAGGCCCTTAATGTACTGGGTACAGCTCTGATTGGACTACTCTCGCAGATGGCCTCTTAATTCTAAAGTGGGACTTGGGAGGGACAAGATCAGTGCAGCTGGCGAGGGGTAGAGAGAGCTGGCTATGTAAAAGGAGGCACCTCAGTGGTTTTAGAATTCTTGCAAGTTATCAACAAGTTTTGTGAACTGTCAGTGCCTCCAGGCGGCGCAGCCAGGAAATGGTTTCTAACTAAGGTGACAATGGATAGCAAAGGACAGATAGTTATAATTTAGCTAAGCAATTTTTATGTGTTCCAAATTAAAGTTCAACTTATGTTGTTTGATGACAGAAATGCAATCCATTAACAGTTATGAACTGACCCTCACTGTGTTTAAATTTCATGTGCATTTGATCAGGTACAGCTGACACAACCCCCCATCCCTTACCTGTTTTGCAGAGCATGTCCAGGCAATCTGTCAGTCTGACAGATACTGCTATATTCTTCTTATTGTTGTTCAGTCAAATAGCCTTGGTGCTAAATAAAAGAGGGAGAAAGCCTTTTGCTAGAAGTCATAGCAGTGAAATGAAATACTCTCCAAGTGTTTGAATTTCATGTGCATTTGATCAGGGAGGGTACAACTGTCTGACCCGCCCAATCCCTTACCTGTTGCAGTGCACACCTAGGTGATCTGTCAGATTGCCAGGCATGCACTGCAATGGGTAGGGGATGAACGGGTGTCAGATAGTTGCACCCTGACCAAATGCACACAAAACTGAAACACTTGCGTATGTCCTTTCCCTCCTATGATTTCTAGCAAAGGGCTCTCTCCCCTCCTCTTATTTAGCACAACGCCTACATGCCCACTGTACTGAGACTGAAAACAATAATATGCAGCCCCCCTGGGTGAGGCAGTCTTTCTGTACATCTTGCAGTGGATCTGTGCATGAGGTTACAGGTCTAAAAATTTGATCAAACAAGGGGAAAAACTTGCCCTCCACTCTGACTCAGCCCTTGGAGAGGCCACCCCAATACTCCAATGAGCAGCCCTAAGTGCAACAGACAGAAAAACAAAACCCGTCAAGGCCAGACATTTATCCACACGCTGATGCAGCTCCATGCAAAAATCAATGGAGCAAACCTGGCTAAAGCACATAACCGATTTCCTGCTGAGGTGTCAGTGGGAATAGCTCCTTACACACCCTAGTGAGGAACATCTCCGATAGAATATAGTTACACTGACAGCAATAGGCCCCAAATGACATTTGGTTCCCAAACACTAAAGATATCATTAGAAGAGAGAGGGAGAATACTTTTACAGTTCAGTCGTGATATGTAGTGACAAGTGGAAACATCCAGATGATGGTGAATGGAGAAAGTTTTGTCCAGTGGTTTTGATATCTCAGTTTTAGGAGGCACTGCTGATAGGCCATAATGAAGATGGTTTAGAATTATTTTAAACACATTTTGTACCAGTTTATAAACTTACAGTATATGAAGGATAGGCTCATTTATTATTAAGCAAAGGTGGTGGTGGGGTTGTGGGGGGGCTATGAGAAGAGTGCATGCGTTCTCTGTGTTGTGTGTGGGTCCCTCCAATTTTTTTTCCAAAATGACTGCTTCTAAGTTAAATAAATAAAAAAGTGTATGTGTGTATACATATATATGTATATGTATATATATATATATATGTATATGTGTATATATACATATACGATGAATAATATGTGTGTGTGTGTATGTATATACATTTATAAAATGGGTAGGGAAATTGCTTGGGATTTATTTGCTATTGAGCATCATATGACCTGCATATATCAGAGCACAACCACACACCTACACTCCCCCACACACTTTTGCCCCCACTCCAAAACAATTTTAACATTTATAAGATAGATAAACCACTCTGAGGTGTGCGGTCGTGTTTGATATATGCACCCTTGGGTGGTTGACACACAAGGCGTGACCGCACACCTCAGAGTGGTTTATCTATTATACATATATATCATCAGGAGGAGATAAAGCCAAACAGCTCACAGATGAAGAACAATTTTTCATTGTCATCATCACCTATCATTTATTGGAGGCAAGTTGAGAGTAAACTCTCTTTTACAATTGCATGCAGAAACATAGAATACAAACCCATACATGAAATCCAGTGAGAATAAAAACAATTATGACATCACATACAATGGAAAAATACAGTCCACCCATAACAGGCACACTGGCTATGCAACAACCATTGATAAAGATCTTAAAATGGGAGATAGGTAATAGGATATTCAAATTTAATTCAGTTTTTAGAGGCAGTGTGATTGAATGGTTAACACATTGGTTTGAGAGCCCAGAGGTCACAGGGCAAACCCCACAAGAGGTGACTATAAACTGTATGGCCTTGAGCAAGTCACTTAACCTCCCAAACTCTCATCCACCCTTTTGGAGAAATGGGAAAAACAGGACTCCACTGAAAATTAGATCTTGCATCGTGGCTGGGCTATCCTTTGTGAATAAGTTACAAAAAATACATTTAAGTTTCTCTTCACAGGAGGGCATATACCCACAGAAAAAGAAAAGAACCAATCTGCTAGATTAGTCATTGCATAATGTCCCGCTGGATGCATCTAAAAATGAGCTGATTACAGCTCAACATATCCCTCTGGTAAAACCTTTGAAATAAACAAAACAAATAAATATATACATACATACATAAACATCAGTACATACATACATACATACATATAGTACATACATACAGTACATACATACATATAGTACATAATGCATACAGTACATAATACATATTTACATATACAAGTACATGCATACATATATACATACAGTAAACATACAGTACATACACATACATACATACAGTACATACATACTTCATACACATACATACAGTACATACAATACATACATACATACATAACATACATATATACATAAACATACAGTACATACACATACATACAGTACATAAAGTACATACATACAGTAGTACATACATATATACAGTACATACATATACATACATACCATATCTGGGCAACCATAGGAGATGATTGCAGCAGCCCCTGACACAGCCAGCATTGGCAGAGAGGACCACCCCTTAGAATGGCATGAAAAAATAAATTATTTTCATGTGGTGAAGCAGAGCTGTCAACTGTTGCTTAAGGTCATCACTAAGTGAAAACAGAAGCTTGATGCCATTGCCACACGCTCCAACAGCCAAGAGTTGTGCAAGGTATCCCTTGAGGAAAACAAATCTGACAGGAGGAGGAGTAGCTCTCTATGTAAAGGAAGGGATAAAAGCAACTGAACAAAAGAATAAACAGGGAGGAGAGGAGGCACTGTGGGTCACCTTTGAGACTGAAAGGGCACCACAATCCGACAGGGTTGTAAGCAGACCCCATGTCAGGGGGAGGGAATGGACAAGGATATGATAGAAGGCATTCTTAGAATGGCAGAGAAAGGGGAGATACTGTTGATGGGAGACCTGAATATGCCAGATGTTAACTGGAGCACATTTGTTGCAGCCACATCCAAGAGCAGGGCCATTCTTGATGCCCTACAGGTGGCAGGCATTAGACAGCTGGTTTTGGAACCCACTCGTGAGAGAGCAATCTTAGACCTCTTACTCTCAAACGGGGCAGTGAGAGGATCTCAGATCTAGAAGTGGGTTGCCATCTGGGGACAAGTGACCATCAAACAGTGTGGTTCACATTAAACTCAGCTACAGAGTCAAGCCATACAAAAGTGAGGGTACTGGACTTTAGGAGGGCTGACTTTGGCAAGATGGGAGAATGCCTCAGAAAAGCACTAGCAAACAGGCTAGAAGGAGGTGTGGAGCAACAATGGGGAATCATCAAAACTGCCATCACAGAGGCAACAAGCCTTTGTGTGAAGCAAATAAACAAATCAAAGAAAGAAAAAGCCACTATGGTTCTCTCATAAGAGGTGGCTGTGAAAGTCAGGAAGAAAAGATAGCATTCGGAGTATAAGGAAACACAGAAGGAGCAGGACAGAGAGCTGTACCAGTTAAGGAGAAGGAAGCAGGGAGGGAAGTCAGAATAGCAAAGGCCCAAACTGAAGAAAAGATAGCCAACTCAGTTAAGAAGGGGGATAAAACCTTTTATAGGTACATCAGCCAGTAGAAAGACAAAGGGAGGGATAGTGAGGCTGAATAGAATGAACGGTGGGTGGGCAGAGGGGACAGTGAAAAGCAGGGATACTGAATGAATATTTCTGCTCAGTATTCACAAAGAGGAGGGAAGTGCCTAATCCAATTAACAGAAGCACTTTTGATAGGGGGTCGATCCCAGTCTTTTCACAGAAGAAAGGGTTCTGCAAGAACTCCTAAAACTAGAAGGTGGACAAAGCAATGGGTCCTGATGGAATTCACCCCAGAATTCTAAAAGAATTAAGGAGGAACTAGTGAAACCACTGGCTATTCTTTTAATAAATCATGGGAGGATGGCGTGGTACCGAGGACTGGAGGAAGGCGGATGTGATTCCCCTTCACCAAAGTGGGACCAAGACAGAGGCAGGAAACTACAGACCTGTCAGTCTGACCTCTGTGGTAGGGAAAGTGATGGAGTCACTTCTGAAGGAAAGAATAGCTGAGTACCTAGAGGCCAGTGGAGCACAGGACCCAAGGCAGCATGGGTTCACAGCGGGAAGGTCATGTCAGACGAATCTAATAGATTTCTTTGACTGGGTGACCAAAGTAGTAGACCAGGGAGGGGCTGTGGACATAGCCTACCTAGGCTTTAGCAAGGCATTTGACACAGTCCCACACAAAAGATTAATAATCAAATTAACCAGCCTGGGAGTGGGTCCCAGGGTGGTAGCCTGGGTAAAACATTGGCTGCACAACAGGACACAGAAGGTAATTGTAAATAGAGTCCACTCTGAAGAAAGAGAAGTTACTAGTGGAGTACCTCAGGGTACAGTATTGGGTCCAGTCCTTTTTAATGTCTTTATAAGTGACATTGCAGAGGGACTGGAAGGAAAAGTATGCCTTTTTGCAGATGACACAAAGATCTGCAACAGGGTTGATACACAAGGAGGCGTGGAAAGGATGAGAAGGGACTTCTGCAAGGTTGGAGGAATGATCAGAAGTATGGCAGCTAGGATTCAATGCAAAGAGTGCAAAATAATGCATCTGGAAACAAGAACCCAGGGAAGAATACTCAATGGATGGGGAGGTAGTAACAACAACAAAAAGGAAAGGGACCTGGGGTAATCATATCAGATGACCTTAAGGTTGCAAGCAATGTAAGAAGGCAGTAGGGAGGGCTGAGGGTATACTGGGATGTATAGGAGAGGCATCAGCAGCAGAAAACAGGAAGTTGTTATCCCTCTGTACAGACAGTTGGTGAGACCCCATCTGGAGTACTGTGTCCAGTTCTGAGAACCCCATCTCCTCAAGGACATAGACAAGATGAGAGGTAGTCAGAGGAGGGCAACTAAAATGGTGCAGGGTCTGCAGAAGCCGTATGAGGAGAGACTAAAGGAGCTTAATATGTATACCCTTGAGGAAAGAAGGAGGGGGGACATGATAGAAACTTTAAGTACCTCAGTGGAATCAACAAAGTCCAAGAGGGTAGCATCTTTCAGAAAAGAGACGGCAAGAACAAGGGGACACAATTTAAAGATAGAAGGAGGGCAGTTCAGGGGCAATGTGAGAGTATTATTTCACAGAGAGGTGAGTGGATGCATGTAACAGCCTTCCTGAGAGGTTGTGGGGTCTAAAACTGTGGAGAATTCAGAATCGTGGGACAGACATAGGGCAATTCTTGTGGGGGGCAGGAAGAAATAGGCTGTTGGTTAACTAGGATCTGCGGCCTATCTTGTAGATAGGGAAATCGGCAGACTAGATGGGCCAAGCGGTCCTTATCTGCCGTCAAAGTCTATGTTTCTATGACAGCATATTTAAGAAATATGGACACAGTGTAATACAAAACACTACAACTGTTTTGGTCTATGCTTCCTTCTTACTATCATGGGACAACTAATCTTACACTGAATAGTTGAGAACACAGAATATCAGTAACATTCTCCACCTTGTTGTCTTACCATTATTTGAGCAAGCACCAAACTGGACAGCATGAGATAATGTGAAGCAGTCTATGGTTCAGCCACTGAGCATTCTGGGAAACAGTTTACGTCCTGCAGTACTAGTTTTTCGATGACTCCTGACAGTAGATGGGACAGCCATTCCTGTAGCCTCAGTATGCAATGAATCCTGTGCATAAAATGTGGCCGTGAAAGAGATATAAACTGAGATCCCAGGAGGGTCAGGTTTTGCTACATCAATTATAAGGTATTAACCAGGAATCAGTCCATTATTCCTAGCTAATTTGTTGAGAAGTCTTTTTCAGCAACCTCAATTTTCCTGATGACGTGATGCAGCCATGAAATGAATTCTACATGGTGGAAGAAATGAATGGACTTGTATTTACAAATTGAGGAGCTGAGCCTTCCTTTTCCTGTCTAGTCTTTCATATTCCTCTGCAAGGGAAAAGCCATCCTCCACGAGAATTCTACTTCATGGGCTAGCCCTGGCATGGAGACAACGCAAGCTGGTGAAGCCAAAACAAGGATTTCAAAAACAATTTTTCCCAAACAGCTAACTCTTCTTATTATACTTGCTGTCAAATATCAACATGAGTTTATTTTCAAAACTGTAAGATTGAGACATGGTATCCCTGTAAAAATAACTAAAGAGTTACATACTCCAGATCAAAAATGCTGGAGATAAACAGAATGTCTTCATTATGTAGCCCTATAAAGCCAAGACATTGATAAAAATAGCAAAAAAATGTTTCCCTGTTTGTTGAACAAATAGCTGACTACCTTAAAGTTGTAGGGAGCAACAGATGACCAAAGATGTTGGATCTCTCATGGCAAGATCATTTCGGGGGTGACACATAATTAAAATGTAATCACGAGAGGGCACTACGTTATACTTTTATAGTTATTCCTTCATTCAAAAAGCAATAGTTGGATGGTAATTGGGGTGATATTTTCCCCCAAGACTCTATGGGATGCTGCCTACTTTCACCAATACTATTTCACCAATCTGGCACCTAAGTTGCGTAACTGATTCTTATGTTGCTTACTTGGGCCTGAGACGGGTGAACTATAAAACAATGAATCAGATGAGTTAATAACTACTTTGTTTATCAGTTGAAACTAACACTACAACTGCACTGCAGTTGTAATGTTACAAGCAGCATACATGTAACTACAATGTAATTACCCCTGTTGCATGTAATTAATTGTTACCTATCCTGCAGTTACATTGAAACTGGCACTTAAAATAAAGTGTGACTATTTGAATTAGGTTGAGCTACTACAGTATGTGCAATAATGCCCTCCTGTAGTATATTTTGCAGCTACACAATCCAAGGTAATATTTTCCTTTTAACATGGAAGGGAACAGAGGCCATCCAGTCCCACACCAGTCTACCACTCCAGACAAGCTAACTTTTTTATTGTGTTCGGGAGACTTTTGAGTTCAAGAGCCTTTTTTCAAATGTGTCCAAGTCAAATGTGGTTATGTGCAACAAGAGGTTCATAATAGTAACAAATAGCGATGGCAAACATTACCATAATACAGAGGGTTTTACACTGTGAGTAGTAGCAGCAAGTTTCAGCAGGCATAGAAACATAGAAACGTAGACTTTGACTGCAGTTAAGGACCACTTGGCCCACCTAGTCTGCCCATTTCCCTACCTATTGGATAAGCTGCAGATTCTAGTTAACCAACGGCCTACTTCCTGCAACCCCCCACTATAATTGCCTTATTTCTGTCCAATGCGTGTTTGAATTCCCCATTGTTTTAGACCCCACAACCTCTCCAGGAAGGCGGTTCCATGTGTCCACCACTCCCTCCATGAAAAAATTTCCTCACATCACCCTGAGCCATCCCTCTATCTTTAAATTGTGTCCCTTTGTTCTACACATCTCTTTTTCTGAAAGATGCTACCCTCCTGGACTTTGTTGGTTCCTTGAGGTACTTGAAAGTTTCTATCATGCCCCCGTCCCTCCTTTCATCAAGGGTATACATATTAAGTTCTCTCAGTCTCTCTTCATATGGTTTCTGATGCAGACCCTGCACCATTTTAGTTGCCCTCCTCTGGACTGCTTCCATCCTGTCTCTGCGTCCTACGTAAATGAGGTCTCAAAACTGCACGCAGTTCTCCAGATGGGGTCTCACCAACTGTCTGTACAGAGGGATAACCACTTCCCTTTTTCTACTTGTGATGCCCCTCCCTATGATTCCCAGTATCTCCCTGGCTCTCCTTACCAACTTCTCACATTGCTTACCCACCTTTAGGTCATCTGATATGACTACCCCCAGGTCCCTTTCCATTATTGTTGTTGTTAGTACCTCCCCTGCTATTGCGTACTCTTCTCCTGGGTTTTTATTTCCCAGGTGCATTACTTTGCACTTCTTTGCATTGAATCTAAGTTGCCATATGTCTGACCATTCCTCCAACCTTGCTAAGTCCTTCTCATCCTTTCTACCCCACCTTGTGTATCAACTCTGTTACAGATCTTTGTGTCATCTGCAAAGACATACCTTTCCTTCCAGACCCTCTGCAATGTCACCTATAAAGACCTATAAAGAGGACTGGACCAGTACTGAGCCCTGAGGTACTCCACTAGTAACCCCCCTTTCTTCAGAATGTGTTGCATTCACTACCTTCTGTGTCTTGTTGTACAGCCAGTTTGCTACCCAGGCTACCACCCTGGGACCCACTCCCAGGCTGGCTAACTTGATTATTAATCTTTTGTGTGGGACTGTGTCAAATGCCTTACTAAAGTCTAGGTAGGCCATATCCACAGCCCCTCCCTGGTCTATTACTTTGGTCACCCAGTCAAAGAAACCGATTAGATTTGTCTGACATGACCTTCCTGCTGTGAATCCATGCTGTCTTGGTCCAGCACCCGCTAGCCTCTAGGTACTCAACAATTTTTTTCTTTCAGAAGTGATTCCATCATTGTCCCCACCACTGAGGTCAAACTAACAGGTCTGTAGTTTCCTGCTTCTGCCTTGGTCCCACTTTTGAGAAGGGAATCTGCCCTTCTCCAGTCCTCAGGTACCACCCCATACTCCCATGCTTTGTTAAAAGTGTGGTCAGTAGATGTCACTAGGTCCTCCTTTAGTTCTCTTAGGACTCTTGGGTGAATCTGTCAGGCCCCATTGCTTTGTCCACCTTGAGTTTTAAGGGTTCTTTCAGGACTCTTTCTTCTGTAAATGGACTGGTATCAACCCAACTACCCAGAGTGCTTCTATTGTTTGGTTTAGGTAACTCCTCCTCCTCTTCTTCTTTTGTGAATACTGAGCAAAAGTATTCATTCAGTATCTCTGCCTTTTCACTGTCTCCCTCTGCCCACCTCCCCTCTCCTTTATTAATCTTCATTATCCCTCCCTTAACCTTTCTATGCTCCCTAATGTACCCATAAAAGGTTTTATCCCCCTTCTTAACTGAGTTGGCTATCTTTTCCTCGGTTTGGGCCTTTGCTTTTCTGACTGCCTTCCCCACTTCTTTCTGCTTTAATTAATACAGCTCCCTGCGTGCTCCTTCTGTGATTCCTTATACTTTTTGAATGCAGCCTTTTTCTCCTTAACCTTCCCTGACACCTCTTTTGAGAACCATAGTGTTTTTATTCCGCTTGTTTTCTTTATTTGTTTCACAAAAGACTTGTTGCCTCTATGATGGCAGTTTTGATTTTTCTCCATTGATCTTCCACCTCCTTTCTGCCCATTTACTAATGCATTCCTCAGGTATTCACACATTATGCCAAAGTCAGCCCTTCTAGAGTCCAATTTCCTTGTCTTTGTATGGCTTGTCTCCATGGTTGTGTTTATTGTGAAGCACACTGTGCAGTGGTCGCTTGTTCCCAGATGCCTACTGACTTCTAAATTTGTGATCCTCTCTCTATTTGAGAGTACCAGGTATAATATTGCTCCCTCCCAAGTGGGTTCCACCCCTAGCTGTCTAAGGCATGCCCCCTGTAGGGCATCGAGAATGACCCTGCTCTTGGATGTGGCTGCAGTACATGTCGTCCAGTTAACATCTGGCATATTCAGGTCCCCCATCAACAGTATCTCCCCTTTTTCAGCCATTTTGAGAATGTCCTCTATCATTTTCTTGTCCATTTCCTCCCCTTGAGACGGGGGTCTGTATACAACCCCTGTGCAGATTGTGATGCCATTCCCTGTCTCCAAGGTGACCCAGAGTACCTCTTGTCCTCCCCCTTTACTTTTTAGTTCTGTAGCTTTGATCCCTTCCTTTATGTGAGAGCACTCCCCTCCTCTTTTACCCCTCTGTCCCTTCTGTAGATTGTGTACCCTGGTATGTTGACATCCCAGTCATGGTTCATGGTTCTCCGTGTACCATGTTTCTGTGACTGCCACAATATCCAAGTGTTCCTCTTCCATCAGAGCTACTAGCTCAGAAAGCTTGTTTCCCAGACTATGGGCGTTGGTACTCATTGCCCTCCATTTAATGTTGGCTTTATCATTTTTTACCCCATCCCTGCTCTTGTTGCCCTTGTCTATTTTTAAATTTACCCCTGTCCTGCCCTCTGTCAAGCTCTGTACCTCAGTATTTAGCTTACTACCTGCCATGTTTTGTGGGGGGAGGCTTGAACTTTCCTGCTTCCTATCAGCACCTCCCTCCTTGGCTAGTTTAAAAGCTTGCCAAGGAAGCATTTGAACCTGTCACCTGGGAGCTTGGTTCCCTTCCTGGACAGATGCAGACCATCGTGCCAGTATAGACCTTCATCCCTCCTGGTGGACCCCCAGTCTCCAGCGAAGCCAAAGCCCTGTGCTCTGCACCAGTTTTGCAACCATTCATTAAACTGCATGGTGTGCAGTGCCCTAGCCTCACCTCTGCCATAGACTGTCAGTACCTCTGAGAAGGTTACCATGCTTGCTACCTGTTTGAGACCCCTCCCCAACTCCACAAATTCATCCCGCTGCACTGATCTCATGCCTAGCTAGGTCATTTCTCCCGAGGTGGACAATGATATCTAGTTCCCTCTCCTGTGATACTGCTTCTGCAATCCTGAGGAAGAGGCATTAGCAGAAAACACAAGTATGCGTGGTGTGATGGGCATCAAGAGTGACAGACTCTAGTAAAAAAGTAATGCACAGCGTGACTGCTGAGAGCATATTTCAGCAGGCAATAAAACAAATAACTCAGGTATGTGCAGCTGTCACATCATCAGGGCTGCAGATGGTATCAGAAGAGGCAGGGTGCGGATGTAAAGCACGTCCCCTACGTGGGGGGCTAAGGTATTGGATCAACTAGGCACACTTGCAGTAGAGTTTTTGGAATAGGTGGGCTATGACTTGGGCCATGTAGGTAGCAAAGGTGAAGAGAGTGGTAAGTGCCGAGTGAGTTCCAGGCTCTGATTACTCTACATATGAAAACAGTATTGACTGAGTGATGTTTTCTCATGGCTTTTGGTCACCCATGGGATGGGTTCCATAGCTATTGCTGATTGTGGACTTACATACCCAACTCCCAGCTTTGCTGCTCTGGACAGCACCAACCTTCCTGTTTTAATTAAAAAACTTTTCTTGTCTTTTTAAACAAAAATGTTAAGTTGCCCAGTGCCCTCTTTAGATTCAGCCATGCTTTTAACTGCAGCAGCTTCCATGCAGCTTGGTTGCCACATAGTGGCCAAGCGCCAGTACTGCATGCTTTACATAAGATATGTTCCCTGGTGTATCAAATTCCCATTTTCCTGATGCACCCGAAAACATTTTCAAGGCTGTTTACTGGCACAAGGACATTCTTAAATTCATGGAAACATTATTAGAAAAATGATTTATCCTGTCATGTCACGTCCAACTAAGAATATGCACAGGATGGCAGCAAGAAGATTAGCTCCCACAATTGCAGTCATTGCCATCATTCAAGGTTTCTTTATGTACATGTCTGTCTGTCTCTGGTTACTCTGTTTCTTTTAAAGTCCTTGTCATTCTGCATATGCTTTTGAAATGTTTGAATAGCTTTATTTTACTGGGATTTTAATTATTATTGCACTCAGCCGATCACCTCTGAAACTGCATCTTTGAAAGCAGCTGTAACCAAAAGGATAGTAACCCTATATTTCTTTCTTTTACTATATTCACAACCATATTCTACATCTATCAAACATGTTTGTGAAAATTTCATGAGACTGAAATGGTTTAAGCATCAAAACATACAAATGTTCCCATTTTGGTGGTGTTAGTTCAAGAGGGCATCATAGTATTGGTAATTTCTCTCTATTTTGCATTTGTAGAAAAAATTAAACAAACATCATGGCAAATGATGTGTCCTTGTTTCACTTTTTCTTTCAACCTCTTGCTGGCACCTAAAACTCTGATGTTATAAACACATAAAACAATCTGACCATTTAGAGATATTTCATAAAGAGGGATTAAGTCTCACCATATAACTTTAACATGGCAACCCACGCTTTTGTTGTGAATTTTAAATGTTTAGATGACAATCATGCACTGGGCAAAAAATATGAATTTGAAGTTGCAGAAACAGCAGGGAGCGTCTTTAGCGACACGTTAAAAATGTTGACATAATTCCTTAGTTTTAGTGTGATGCAGTGATCTTATATTCACAATGAGTCATACCAGGATGGATCATCAGATATTGGCACAATCAATTCTCCAGGCACTATACAGTTATACTAGAGGTGAGTCAACAATTCTTTAGGCTTAGGGCCCTCCATGGGATGAGGAATGACTGATACCGAAGACCAGCTTTACTGGTTCGTGGTCAAGCTCAAGAGACAGTGGCTGTTGGTGGCAGCAGCAGGCTACTGTTTGGCATTTATACTTTGGTTTTCTAATGTGTTGGGCTTGGATCAGTCTACACAAATGTTTAGGAGTAAAGAAGGTACTGGAAGGTGGAGGAAGATCTGAATCCAGGATGACTATAGCAGACATTTCCAAACAATAGGAGGCAGTATAGTGCTGTGGTTTAGGGCACTGAGCTGCAAACCTGGAGACCTAGGTTTGAATCCACAGCCCCTACCTCATACTGTGTGACCCTGAGCAAGTCACTTAAATTAATTGTGCTCCCAATTCACACCTGAAACAAGCTTCAGCTTAATGTGCCTTTCCTGGTTACATTTTCCTTTTCCATTTCCCTTTCCAGTAGTAGCATCAAGTATGGCAGAGCCAAAAGAAACCAAACCAGGATATAGCCAAAAGTGTATAGCTCTGTAGCTCACACACCCACTAGAAATGCAGTCAACCAGTCAAATACTTTAGTTTTTATCTGAAAAGTGCACACCTGCACAAAATGTTGGGGTGGGGATGTCATTATCACTGCTGCACTGCCTGTGTAAGTTGCTTTCAACAATTTGCTATATGTAAATAAACTGTTAAAAATACAATATCTGATTGTTTGACTGCATTTCTGGTGGGATGTGAGCTACAAATTTTGGGGGTATAAACTTTTCAAGTTTGCTATCCTGGGTAATGGATTCTGTGTTCATAGCACTGCCAGATATATGATTATCTCCCTATTCAAGGTGGCCTTGATGCTTACATTCTGTGGGACCTTACATGTTTCAGAATTCACAGCAACATCACGAAGAAACAGACCAAGAAGGGGTTTGAGAAAAGGTGATGAGATCAATTCAGCCATGGGCACCATGATTAAATTAATCATTATTACAATAATAATTAGGAAATCAAAGATGTACCAGGGAAAGGCATGGGTGAGGATTGGGTTGGGGTTGGGACTACAGTGAGGACGAGGAAGCACTCTAGATAGTCCTTGGGCTAGATAGTGACCCCCCACCCCAGGAAATTTTCAAGACTGTGATTTTGAAAAGTCTGTATCATAGCAATTTGGAATTTACTTGTTTGCCATTTGCTGATGGATGGTATCTTCTGTTTGGTACAGGGTCATATGTGCCATCAATTTTTGTAGGAACTGAAGGGCAACGACGAAGGGGTAGGGATAGCTTTTCATGTAGTAAATCTAAGTATGTGACTAAAAATAATGGTAAATTGGGTATCAATAAAAAGGTTTTTAGTTTTTCTATCATATGAATATAATCTAGAGGTTCATGAAGTCAATAGTAACGTAATCATAAAATCACAATGTTGACCCGACAGTTTGGGAAATCAAATAGACTGTAGATGGGGATGTATAAGGATGTTTTCTATGAAATTATTATTGCATCAATGAATATTGAAAATTTTTTTTTTTGTAGAAAATAATTCTGAAAAAAGCAAACTCATTTCTGTTTCTTTTTCAGGACTTGAGACAGAATGGCTGAGGACATCCTGCGATACTAAAAGCACCTAAGTCATGGCGGACAAGTGCCGTACCATGAGAAGCTATGCATGATTCACAGCAGCAAGAACACGTCTGACATAATAATAAGACCTTCAACATTGGCCTGTCAGTTCAGAATTGAAGAGGTTGCATGTAGGGGACAATTGTGTGACGACCCAAGTATCACACTCGATGAGATACGCAATAACATACCTGATGAACTTGATAACATGCATCATGGGCAAGGCCACTGTTTTTCGGTTTTAACCGGAAAATCCGGTAAAATTCCGGAATTAGGGCTGCCTGAAAACCGGTAAAAATGAAGATTTCATGGAATCTGACATTTTCTATCAGATCAGTAAATCTATAAAAAATGTTTTTCTTTTAATTCCTTCCTGTACTACTTTCAGTTTGCTTTATTTAATGCTCTGTATATTAAGCCTTCTTTCATTCTGATTATTTATGCACATACTAAAAGAATGATAACAGAATCCCGGTAAAATCTGGAAATTAGAGTAACAATCACCGGTGAAATTCCGGAATCTTAAGTCTTGAAAACGGAATTTAATTATTTTAATCACCGTAAATCAGTGGCCTTGATCATGGGTATCACAGACAGTGCTACCAGTCATTTACAAATGTCAAATACCTTAGGAAAAGAAAGTGTCATGTTGATGATAACACACAGGACCAACTGCCTTCAACCTCCCAAAGGAGCAGAGCTCAAACACCTTCCCAAGTGTTATTTCCTTCAAACCAGTGTATTATATGTGGAGAACGAGATAAGTGGATTTCAGGAGCAAAAAAAAAAAGACAAAACTAGGGAAAACCTGATGCAGTGTGTAACAAAAACTGCAGAGCATCTGTCAAAGAAGCAGCAGAGGCAAAGCAAGATGATAATCTAGTATGCAGCACTCAAGATGTTGATGATCACCATTGGGCACACCTCTCCCAGAAGGACTGACGTGGCTCGCGATTCGAGACCCCGACACTGCAAGAAGCTCCAGCTGCCGGTGTTGCCTCCAGAAACAGGCAGCCCCCATTGGGTGCACCTCACCCAGATGGACTGACACGGCTCGCAATTTGAGCCCCCACACCTTGCAAGGAGCTCCAGCCACCGGTGTTGCCTCCTGAAACAGGCAGCTCCTATTGGGCACACCTCGCCCAGATGGACTGACGTGGCTCCACGATTCCAGCCCCTACCCTGCAAGGAGTTTCAGCCACGCGCGCTGCCTCCAGAAACAGGTGAGAAGACAAACTGGAGCCGGGACCTGCTCATGAGCCAATTGGAGCATTCAAGTACTGCAGCCCCCATTGGATGCCACTTGCTGCTCCTTCAACCCCACTGGCTCTGGGCAAAATTCTCTGGACAGATTGACTCTGCTAGTACCGGGAGTTCCTTCAGAACCCGTTTTTTCCTAAATTCAGTGAAACATCTGTACTGTGCCTATTTTAGTCAGTTTATCATGTTTTTACCCAGTATAGCTTGCTTTAGGTAGTCTGGTGTGCAAATTGCGTGGGGCCGAGTCAGGGGAGCTAAAAGTGTTGCAGTGTTTCAATTGCTGCTGCCTCCATTGACTCATCTCTGTCTAAATTAAGCTCCCAATTTAAAGTGCTGCATGAAGTCTTAAATTGTGTTGTGTACTTCTCCCTCCTGTTCCCTGGTCTGTCCCGAACGGGTCGGCGTCTGGCCATACTCTTTTAACTTGCCTGCCATCCCCCTCCCCATCCCGTCTTGCTTAAATTTAAACTGCAGAGAACTCGCCAGTTTTGGTGCGCTTTCTCCGACCTTTGCACTAAATCACAAGCCTATTTTGACCCCCAGTCAGAGAGCTCTGCACCAATGCCTACCTATTTTTTCTTTGTGTTGTGCCCTTCCTCTAAATCTGCAAATTCCTACTGTGTTTCCCAATCACTTATATTGTTGCCCTCCCTTCCTCCTGCAGGCTGCCCCCATTGGCAACATCTCACCCAGACGGACTGACACGGCTCATAATTCGAGCCCCTGACCCTGCAAGGGCTCCAGCCACTGGTGTTGCCTCCAGAAACAGGTGAGCAGCCAGACTGTAGCCCTGGACCGCTCATGAGCTGATTGGAGCATTGCGAGTACTGCAGCCCCCATTGGATGCCGCTTGCTGCTCCTTCAACCCCATTGGCTCTGGGTGAAATTTCCTGGACAGGCTGACTCTGCTAGCACCAGAAGTTTCTTTGGAACCCATTTTTTCTGCCCCTCCCCTCCACTGATTAAATATACTTTCTTTCCCGCCTCATACCCTGGCGCCTCCCTCATTGGCCATCTGAGCACCTCTGTTCATTGGGTTGCTGAGCTCAGCCTTCAGCCAATCATTTACTGGCTGCCAATCCCTTAGATCTCTACTAACACTACAGTGCTCCCTGAGCTGTTACTCCACTGCCACACCCAGTGATCAGGAATCATGTCTCCCCTGCCCGGACACATGCTCCTTCTTACTTTCCTATGCACCTGCCTCCCGCCACTCCTGTCCAACATGCCACCAACTCTTCCTAACCTGCCTCCCCCCATCCTACTGCACATTGGCAGTCCCCATTTCTCCTCTAACTCGGTGACCATCCCATCACCCAGCCATATTTGGTCCCACTTCACCTTGCATCCCTGTCCCTTCCTCCCGGCTCCCTCACACTCTTGGGTAATTATGCATCTAACTACCTCCTGGCATGCCGCCCCTGAGTCGGTCAAGCCACACCAAGACATTGCTTGTCATCATTCACGGCCACGCATGTTTGCACACTACCTCACTACTAGCCTCCTGCTCCTTGCAGCAGGACATACACCCAAACCCAGGTCCCTAATCACCACCCATCTTACCAAATGCAGTGAGTTCCTCCCATAACACAACCACAACCCCCACTGAGTCCAACTCCCTCATGGCCTACGTCTCTTGCACCTAAATATAAGACGTCTACCCCTCAAGCTTGATTCCTCCAGTTACTCACAGCTTACTATGCCCCGATGTCCTCACCCTCTCTGAAATGTGGCTAAATAAGAATATCTCTAATCCTTAAGCATTATCGTAGGCTACACACTGGCCCATCAGGACAGGTCATCTAGAGGAGGCAGCATGGCCATCTATGTAAACTCAGAATTGTGCTTCTCAGTAGTCCTAGCAAAGGCAGAACCCCTCGCCTATGAACTGCTACTGCTGCGACTGTCACTCCCTTTCTGTCACCTGATCTATATAGCTGGTGTTTACTGCTGACCCGGCATACCTGCAACAGGTGTCAACGACCTCCTAGCACAAATATCATCCTCAGCCCCTACTGGAGAACTATATATTTTGGGAGATTTCAATCACAATTGGCTAGCTCCATCCTTCAATAAAACTCGAACAGCTATATCCACACTAAACCTATAGCAAACCATCACCGAGCCCACACGTCTAAACCTCAAAATGGGTAACCACTCACTAATAGACTGGGCTCTCACCAACCACCCCCACTGGGTCATTAATGCAGGACTATTACCTGATTCCCTAAGTGATCACCATATTCTTTACCTAGTCCGAAAATTCACTGCTCCAAATCCGCCCCAAATTACCTAGTCCAACGCTCCTTCAAATCCATAAATCTCAGTCCTGTACTTGATGACCTTGTGCTTGCAAACTGGGATTCTCCATTATACCCTGCTCCATAGACAAGGCCTTCACTCATTTCCAAAGCACGTTCCTCAAAGTCTGGGACACGCATGCCCCTCTGCATCTCACTAGAGTATGTGGCAACCACCTGCCTTGGATCACCCAAGAACTTTTAACATGCCATAATACGGGACAAAGCATGGAGGACACACAAAGTCTCACACGATTTCACCATCTATCGGACTCTTCTCAATAAGTGCACCAGAGCAACCCGTCTTGCTAAAGCGGATTACTTCAGCTCCTCCCTCCACTCGAACTTAAACAGTCCATCGAAATTCTGGAAGGTCATTCATTCCCTCTTCACCCCACCAGCTGCTTGTGCCTCCCCGCTCCTAATCGTGAATAATATCCTCCTCCCGGAGCCTTGTGCTGTTGCCACAGAATTCAACACATATTTCTCCTCCTGCACCTCTGCTCTCCTCTCCTCCTTGCCCACTCCTGTGCCACATTCCTCCCACTGGTTTAATGAACACAAATGGGCACTCACCTTCTCCTTCCATGACATCTTGCCTTCTGACGCCCTCGAGGCCCTATAGGCTATCAACCCATCAAAGGTAAATCCTCCTGATGGCTTAGACAACAAACTCCTCCACCTCTCTGCTCCTGCCGCCATAGCCCCCTTGCCAACCTCCTTAACCTCTCTATTCCACTGCATCCATCCCTAGATATGGAAGCATGCTGTCATCATCCCCACAGGGGTGTCCCCACCTCCCCTCAAACTACCACCCTATCTCTTTTCTCCCAGCTCTTACTAAACTACAAGAACACCTAGTGCTCAACCAACTCACCTCATTTCTCTCTGAATCAAATTTCTTCACGCCTTTCCAGTCCGGTTTGGGAAAGGACACTCCACTGCCTCCTCCTGATCAGGCTCACAGACACCATCCTCACTGGTATGGATAAAGGGCTGATTACCTCAGCTATCTTCACCAATCTTGCCAAAAGCTTTCAACATTGTCTCTCACCTCCTGCTGTTATTGTGCTTCTCAGAAGTTGGCCTCTCTGACTCAGCCACAAAATGATTCAATGCCTACCTCTCAGGCAGGACACAATCAATTAGAATTACGGACACCACCTCCTCTCCCCTCCATGCATACCGGTGTTCCCCAAGGGCCAGTACTCAGTCCCCTTCTGTTCTCCGTCTTTCTCAATAACCTCCCTCTAGAGTGCTCAAATGCATCTATTCATATACTGTCCTATTCGCCTCAGGCTCCTCCGAAGAGGTAACAGCCAACCTCCAGTCTGAGTTCAACAAAGTTCAGCTTTGGTTCAGCTCTCACCAGCTCTCACTCAACACTAAAAAAATGGTCACCATGACCTTCGGCACTCGTCAACAACTATTGAGGCTCCTTTACCTCCCCGCCTTCCACACCCTTGATGGGACAATACTAGAGGATGCCACTTCCTTCCGGTACCTCGGGGTATGGCTTGACCGTCATCTTTCCTTCTCTGACTACATCAATGCAATCATAAAAAAACTTTTCCCCAAGCTTGGCGCCCTCTACAGGTATCACCATAGCCTTCCCCTTACTGCTAGGCGTGAACTAGTGCAGAATATCATCCTTCCCTCTTTCGATTATTGTGACATAGTCTACAGTGCTGCTCCCAAATCCACCCTAGCCAGACTGGACCCCCTTTTCCATGCCTTCTGTTGCTTCGCTATCGATGTCACCCTCCGCACCCATCACTGTGACCTCTACCATTCCCTTGCATTCCCATCCCTCGAAAATGCCGACTGCAGCACTGCACCAAATTCGTCTCAAAATTTTGGCTCAACACCCTCCCATCCTATCTCTCCTTGTTACTTTCCTCTACTCCCACCCCAACTCACACCCTTAGCTCCCTAGATTACCGTCTCCTACTAATCCCAAGGCGGAGGACCAAAATCAGGCAAGCTACCTTCTCACACTGTTTCCCTAAACTCTGGAATGAGCTTCCTCCTCAAATTCACCACTCCTCCTCTAACCACCCCTATCTACAGCACTGGCAAACTACCTCATGGTAAACTGCACCTGTACTTGATTCCTTCTATTGCATACCACTGGTCTGTCCCCCCTTGTCTGACTAGCGGCACCTAGCACACGCTATGGAAGCTGGCTTATTCAAAACCAACTATAGCACTACTTGGCTGTGTTTTCTTGTCCTGTCCTATGGTGCACTTATTACTCTGTCTGTTCATCTCAGTGGTATCGGATTCTATTGTGCTTCAGGCTAAACCATAACCGATGTATTCTTTGTACTTCAAGCCAAACTGCAGCCAATGTTTACTGTCAATCATTATACTGTAAGCTATGTGCCTTTTGATACTAGTTAAATTACAACAATTCCTGTTTTTTCTTGTAACATGCATAATTATCTCACCTACTGTATACCTGCCTAAATGTCAGTCACTTGATAACCTCGTGTTATCTCCTTCTGTATCCCCTCCCCCAGGTCGCTCGAGGAGACAAGAATCTTCTTGCTCAGTGTGCCTTTCCAGTGAAACAATTTCAATAAATTAATAAATAAAATAAATTTCATTGCAAGGGAGGCTCATTATGACAACTCTTGATTATACAAGGAATGATGAGATAAGTGCAGTAGTGAACAAACTGGTGAAAGTGTTGAACAAATCAGAACCCACAAAAGGCATTTGAGTATATCACGAATATATTGAAAAGAATATCATCAGAGGATCACAGGTTGAATGAATGACAATGTTAATGAGAAAGGTACTGTTTATTTATGCAGGCTCATGACCCAGCATTCTATAATCCTAATTACAAAACAAACAAGTTGAAAACAAGTTGATCAAACACTTTGGTCAGAGGATAAGGTTCTGGCAGCACACTTTAGAAGTGAACTTATTTACTCTAATGAGCTCCCAACTGGTCAAGCTGTGGAGATTGCATTTGAGTCTGCTGCATCAGATGACAGGAGATTTGAAGAGACAGTGACTCTTTTGCGTTGTCTCATCATGGATTCCTTCAGGGAATCACAGGAGCTTCCCTGGCCACCTTCTTCAGGTTTTCTGCTCTCCAACACCATCTCACCCCTGGATGTGCTTGTAAAATTTCTGGCCCACCTCATTTCTGGCTGATCTAATTTTATGAACACCTCAAGAAGAAGCGAGAGGTTAGTGAATTCATTTAGTCAAGATATTTGCTATGCAGTGAGTTGTGGTCAATGGAAAATGCCAAAACATCTCCTAGGAATGACTGCAAGACACATCACTGGTAGTGCTGAAATCATGAGTATCCTCAACCGCTTCAGACACTGAAAGTTCTATTCAACCCTTTTGGAGCTAGAAACTGCTATGTGTGATAGTATTGTTGAGAGTGACAGCACTCTACGTGTAACCATAGGTACTGACAGAAATATTGTGATGCATTTTTGCTGGGACAATTTTGATCTTAATGAAGAAATCCCTTCTGGTGCTAGCACCATACATTCAACTCATGGTATTGTAATGCAGGAAAAGGCAGAGGAATGCCTACTTACATCTGCGGATCTAGCCAGCCCAAAAGCAAAAGAAATAATTTTAGTACAAGCCTCAAGAGCTTAAACCATGCTTTGTTAAGCAACATGTTGAACCAAACCTGATTGTAGTTCAGACTGCCACCTCTGTTCCAGAGATTGTGAACCAAGCTTGTGTATCAGATTTCATGTTTTCTTCTGCAGAAACCAGATGTATGATGGGATACAATCTGCTCCTGGGTGGACAGGCTGGGTATCTTCCACAGGGGACCAGTCAGGATCAGTGCAAAGACAAACAAATGTTGACTACATGGTACCAATTAACTCTTCTGTAACAGAGAACTCCACTGTACAACATGTACTGTAGGTATCAGAAAATGCTACCAGAGAGGTTGGCCAATAGTACACGATTGTTACTTTTGATCTTGCTGTTGCAAAGAAGGCATATGCTATCATGCGGCAGAATGCACACCAGTTCAGTGATGTCATTGTCCAACTTGTTTTCCACACAATTTGCTCATACTTAGGAGCTCTTGGGAAAGTGCTACTGTGCATGGTACTGGCTTTGCTGACATCATCATTGAGTCAGAGGTGTGCCAGTGGCTTTGTTGAAAAAGTATTGAGTGGCAAACACTGCAACAGGGCCATGCAGGTGCATAAGCTACCCGTTAGGCACTTGAACGTCTTCTTTTTCAGTCATTCCAAACCAGCACTGATGTACAGACATTGGTAGAAGAGGCCAAAGAAGAGGTGAAAGGCTAGTGGAAAGACTAGGGTCTGACACATTACATGAGGCAGTTGCCAGGGACTGTTGTCACCAACTTTGCAAAAGTACTTCAAATTTAAAGAGAGTGTGAGGCATGGCAAACTTGGGAAGACGGCACAGTTTTGGATTCAGTGCGTGGACAGAATCTAGTTGGTGCTTAGGTTTCTGCGCACTACCAAGGAAAACAACTTTGACTGCAACTAGCATGTGTTGAACAACTTTGCCCTCTGCTTTTTAGCCTGGATCACCTAAACTACGCAAGGTGTCTGTCTGTTTATTTTCTGACACTCCTAAACCTAGAGCATACTCTTACTGGAGCTGATGCCTTGCTGCAGAATGGCTGGTTCAGTGTGTGTGGATCCAATGTGCTAGCATCAAGAAATGCTGTTGATCTGACCATTGAACAGACAATCAATCGATATGCCAAGTCCAGTGGAGATATTGTTGGATTCAACAGGAATAATCCAATCTATTACTGGTGGTGTGTAACAAGGCATTCCCAAGCAAGTTATGTGACTGCCACATGAAACTGCTGGAATGGTAGACTTGGAGGAATACTTTCACAAAGATGCTAGGCCTGCAGAGATGGCACTCAATGAGAAGGATGTACAGAAGCTGATCAATGCATTCAGAAACTTCATCAATCCTTTTGAGATTGAAGTCAAAAAGGCACTATTCTGTCTCTCATCAGGTGCACGAGCCCCAGGAGATGTTGAAAATGACTTGTTCAGTGCTGAAAATGGGAAAAGAAGCCTTTCAGCAATTTTTGGAGACAAAGCTTGTTGACAAAACACAGTTCCTTTCATGCGCCCTTAAAAAGCAGTCGCTAAAGACGTTTGCTTCCTTCAGCAGTCAAAGAAACTCAGATCCTCACAAATGAAGATTGTTGCTGAGAGAGTTGGCAGAGGTCCTGGCAGGGCCATTGGTGGACCTGTTCAATTCCTCTCTGAACTCTGGGTGCATGCCCAAGGACTGGAGGGAAGCATATGTGGTACCTCTCCATAAGGGTGGCCAAAGGATGAACCAGGGAACTACAGACCAGTGAGCCTTACAGCAATTGTGGGAAAACTGATGGAGACAATTCTCAAGGAAAGGTTGGTGCAATTTCTTGAGGATAACAATCTACAGGACATCAGGCAGCATGGGTTTGTCTCAGGCAGATCCTGCCAGATGAACTTGGTTGATTTTTATGACTGGGTTACGAGGGGACTGGACAGGGGACATGCAATGGATGTCCTCTACCTGGATTTCAGCAAGGCCTTTGACTCAGTGCCACACAGTAGATTGACCTGCAAGTTGAAGAGTCTGGGAGCAGGGAGAAACTGGTCAGATGGGATGAGAACTGACTGCAGGGTAGACAGAAGAAGGTAGTAGTGGGGGGTGGCATCTGAACCTAGAGGCAGTAACAAGTGGTGTACGCAGGGCTCAGTGCTGAAACCGGTTCTGTTTAACATTTTCATAGCCAACATTGCAGTAGGGATTAAGAGCAAGATCAGTCTCTTCGCAGGTGACACAAAGATTAGTGCAAAGATAGATGGGGAGGAGGGAGCAAAAGTACTTCAGGAAGATTTAACAAAACTGGAGGAATGGTCTCACACTTGGCAGCTTAGTTTTAATGCCAAGAAGGAAAAGTGATACATTTGGGAGGCAAGAACTAAGGACACAATTACTGGTTGGAGGGTGTCTTGTTCACAAAATCCAAGAAGGAGAAGGATCTGGGAGTGCTGGTAACCAGGGAGATGAACCACTCTGCTCACTACAGGAAGGCAGCAGAAGACAAACAAGATGCTAGGGTACATTGCAAGGGGATTACTTCTAGGAGTGGGGAGGTCATCTTGTTCTGTACAGGTCCCGGTGAGACCGGACCCTAGAGTACTGCATACAATTCTGGCACCTCACTTGAAAATAGACATCAAACTACTGGAGGGGTATAGTTCAGAGTAACAAAATGATCCTGGAATTAGGGGACAGATCATGAGGAGAGACTTAGAGACCTCAATATGTATACCCTGGAGGAAAGAAGGAGAGAGAGATATGATTGAGACCTTCAAGTACCTGAAGGTTTGAACAGAGTAGACACCAGCTGTATGTTCAATCTGAAGGGTGGAAGGAAGCCAGGGACACTATGAAGTTGGAAGGGCAGTTCATGAGGGAACTGAGGAGGCACTATTTCACAGAAAGGGTGGTGGCAGGGTGGAATGCTCTGCCAAAGGAAGTCGTATCACTGCAGAGTGTTGGGGCTTCAAGAGGGAGTGGGAAAGATTCAAGGGGAGGGTACAAACTAGGAGGGGGTGGGAGATGGGGGGCATATGAGGGGGGGTAGCTGCAGTCTAATAGACTGGAGTGATGCACACTTGAGCAGACTAGATAGACCGAATGGCCTGTATCTGCTGGCAATTTGTATGTTCGTATGTTCAGGTGACTGCACAAAGAAGCCTCTTTGAGCAACCGCTAATGCTTTCAAAACAGAACAGCCTTAGCATGGAGAACACTTTCTCGTATCCATTGAATCCACTGCTATGATCGTTAGCAACTTCAGATAGCCTACCAGTGAAGACAGAGAAATCCACCCTTCTTCACAAACTTGAAGATGAGATAGTACACAGTACAATGAATTGGGATGAAGATAAAGTTTACATCTGTAATGGCAATGCACTTCTCCAGTCAATGACTGGTCTACCACAGACATTTGGAGAGCTAGCTGAAAAGGTCTTTAGTGCATTACCAAAGGTAAAAGGTTGGATTTTGTAACAGACACCTCTAAATATAATTCCAAAAAGTTTGCAGAATGCAGAAGACAAGGATCATCAGAGTCTTTCTTGGTGAAAGGTCCATCAACAAAGGGAAAGGAACATTGTTTGACCAGGAGTAGCACACTAAGCCAAAGCGTGTTTCCAGAGGCAACCTGGGAGCACAAGGAAGTTAAGTGACTTGCTCAGGATCACACAGTATGCACCTAGGCGGATGTGGATTCAAGCCCAGGTCTCCATATCTGCAGCTCAGAGCCTTAATTCACTGCGCTATACTGCCTCCAAAGGTGCCAAGAAAGTGGAAATCCTTCTCACAAATGACAAGACAAACTTGATCAAACTTCTTCTCAGTGAGTGGCAAAAGGAAACATATGTGTCAAGACTAATGGATCATCAAATCTTTTTGACTTTGAGGAAAACTGTATCTCTTTGACAATCCTTGACGGAATCACAACACAGAGCTGCGCATACCAGAGCTTTCTTCATCTTAGGAAAGGCGAGGATACCGAATATTAACCCGCTGCTTTCATGCAGTGGCATCAACATCCTCAACTGACATCACCATCAGATTACCAGACACAGATGTATTTCTGCTGCTGCTGTACTATGGCAATCAAATACAGAAGAACATCAACTTTGACACAAGAGTGGCAAATAAACGTCAGCTTTTGAACATCAAACTCTAATCCAGATTCACGGTGCTGAGATGTGCAGTGCACTGATTGCACTGCATGCATTTTCAGGGTATGACAGCACAAGTACAATTGTTAGGAAAGGGAAAGTCAAACCCTATAACATCCTGCGAAATCAAAAGGAGTATACGGCAACTTTCCAAGCACTTGGTGACACAGAACATGAATTGGATGCCATCCATGCTGACCTTGAAAGATTTGTCTGCTGCTTGCACAGGCAGCCATCATATACTGATATCAATAAACTTCGCTATTTATTTAATTTATTTATTTATTGAATTTTGGTGACCAGGTAGGCCCGCTGAGACAAAACAGTCCCTTTTCAGTGGTGACCCGGAAAGTACATTATGGGAAGTGCAATTCTAGACACAAAACAAGTTGTACATAGAGTTCGATTACAAAAACAAGGACAGCAACAGTGGATAAAAACATGATGCTATGACATTGCAGCAGAAATTTCACACAGGAAGCAGCCAACTATTGTCAAATTATGATGGCATTGATCTGAGTCTACTGCCTCCATGTAGCGCCAATACTGAGAATGCATGTACTGAGAATGAATTACCAAGCCCTGTCTGGAAAAATGCCCATGTGTCACACACTAACATCCCAAGTCCTGAAACACAAGACATGAGTAGAAACTTAATGAACCCAGGAATCCTGGAGTAAGACTGTGTGATGGTGACATTATATCACAGGAACTGGTGGACATTTTGTCCCAGGAGGAGACCCTGAATCAGGCAGATGAGGAAGATGACAATGATGTTCTTTCTGCCAGTTTGGCAGATGAGATCTTTGATGCTGAGGATGAAAACTGTGGGGATGAAGATGACAACTAAATTATAATGGCAAAGATATTACTGTTACAGTGTGTCAATTTAATCATACACTTATACATCAAGTATTGTTATAACTATATTCTGATACCACCAATTTCCATAGTTTCAATGACATTGCAAAGTACTCCTATATATATATCAATATGATGCCATTACTGTTGTGACCATTGAGCTGAATCTTTTCTAATTATAATAAAGTCATAGATGAGTATGTAACCTTTTTATTGATACCCATTTTGTCATTATTTGACTTACATATATAGACTTAAATCAACAAAAACTACCTCTACCCCATCTTTGTTGTTTTCTTTTCTGATATACAGTGGTCGAATGTTAGCCTGTAGCAAACAAAGCTACCATTGCCAGATGGCAAACAAGTCAATTCTAAATTAATACAGTGTAAGCTTCTAAGAAACCAATGTCTTGAAAATTCCTGGGAGGAGCAGGATAGCCCACAAATTAAGAGGAATATACATAGGACACATGAGAATGGGTAACCTTTGAACCAGTTTCCATTTACACAAAGTTTTGGGCAATGCTTTAAAGGGGAACAGTCAGCACCAAGGGGCCCCACACTCAAGTGTGGGGCTGGTCCCAATGTGCACTTTGTGTGTAAAGACATTTTGGTTTCTTACTGTTTACTGCAATATAGTAGATTGTATTAGACTCATTTTGTTTACTTCTAGGCTGACATCTTCTGTTACTACAAATCCCAGAATTCCCTGCAGCTGACATCAGAGCAGTAGGCAGTAGTGAGAGATTCAATAGCCTGCAGTGCATGTTACAGTTTATATAAGCTTTATATATATATATATATATATATGTGTATATATATATATATATATAAATATATATATCTGATCTTTGTTTGTTGCTCAGCTGACACTCCTGGGCTAAATACATTGGACTGTACTTAGTTCATGAAGAAAAGCAGAACAGGAAAACATCTGATCAGAGATAAATGCTGTAACATGTACTGCAGACTATTGAATCTCCCACTACTGCCTACTACTTGATGTCGGGTTTGTGGATTCTGGATTTGTAGTAACAGAAGATGTCAAGATAGTCTAGAAGTAACCAAACTTGGTCTGATATAGTCTATTATACTATGGTAAACAGTAAGTAAACCAAAATCATTCTGCACACAAAATGTTCATTGGGACCAGACCCACACTTGAGTGTGTGGGCCCTTCAATCACTGATTTGCCCTTTATGAGGCCTACTGTAGCAGACCCTAGAATATATGAGACACTCACTCCATTTGGACAGTTACATGGGTAGCCAGAGAAGATACTGTATGTCAGAAAGTGAGATACAAATACTGGCGAGATGGAAATCTCACAGTGAAGCATTACATTAGACCTCATGATATAGCACAACACTGGCATACTGTATCTCTATTCTTATTTTAAAGCTGGGTAGTGGGCAGCTGCTTGGTGGGAGTCTGGATTACGTCGGGCGGCTTATCTACACTAGGCAACCCATTACAGGAGAGATAATGCCAGCATGGGCTCCAGTTGACATTTCCTAGCGTAATGAAGAAGTCATATGGCTGGGCCAACAAGGGATGCTGAGGATCAGATGGGGCCTGCATTAAGGAAGAGAGCCACAGATGCCCACCCACAAGATTTTAGTCATGCACCTAAGGGAAACAATCTCAGGATAATGAACATGGTTGCTCTCCAGTGCAAGATGAAAGAGGTCCTCAGAATGCCTTATCAGAACCTACCAGACAGGAAGCTGTTTGGGTCACACATACTGGAAGGTTGACACTATGCTTGTTCCCTTATCGGACATTCAACAGGATATATTTTTCCTGAGAATTCAGGTTGCCACAGAGCCTTACGTTAGGTGACATCATGTGAAGAGCATGGTCCACGGAACCATGTTGGCGGCACTGGGAGTCTCTCATGGGTTTAACCTTTTTAAGTCTTTGTAACCAGCCATGAATTGGAGGAGGGAGGCCTACACTCTGCACAGACAGGCAACACCTTTTGGGTGGCCAGTGGCATGGGTAGTGTTCGCTTTGTGTATATACAAGGATATGTATGGTAGTATATATATGGCTACATATGGTAGGAATTAAAAGGAATGCCATTAGGGCTGTAGTTTATGCATACAAATATTTGTAGTCCTAGCTAATGTAAAGTTCATGTCATGCCCAGTGGGGTTTTCTTTGTTTATGTCCACTGATGTGTTTCCACTATCTCTGAGTTGAAATAAAGATGGCTACTAAACAGACATGCCATATCTGAGTCTTCCTGCACAGGCACATAAATATCACACCTTCAGTGACTGCACTGATCCCACAGGCCATGGGCCACCCGAAGGGCTGAACCCTGAAGTGGGCTTCCCTGAAGGACTTCATGATCCCTACAGCTGGAAAGGAGCAGGCTGGCCTAGCACTTTGCCGAGGATGGATTGTGTGAGGTGCGTCTTCATTTTGACCCACCTGTGAAGCCTAGCCACGGGAGGCAGGATGCAGCCCTAACTCTCTTGTCTCAAGGTGGGAGGGCAGCAGGGTTTCCGCCTTTTAAGGAGCCCAAAGTGGGACATTTCGTACTGAAACATGACTTTTCACAGTGCAATACGTAACCTTGACCAATGCAATGTCTTCTTTTTTCTAAATAATTAGAACTAAGACTAGTTGATTTCGTTTTTAGGTGGTAATATTGTTTCCTATTATTCAGAGGTATTTTGGGTATGGCATCATAGTTTCTTTAACTTCTAGAGGAAAGTAAGAAAATATTTTTTCTACTATTAAATCAGGACATTTAGCATTTTCATGTTTTTGCAGGACAGACCCACCCAAACTAGGACAGTCCTGACAGAATCAGGAGAGGTGGTAACCCTAGAGGGCATGGGTCCTCAGAGACAGAAGGAGAGAGAGAGACTCCTTCCTGTGCACATCACATATTTGTAATGCCTTCCGTTGTTATGTAAATGAACACTTGGCTTTGGTCATTTATTCACATCAAACGGTGCTGTTATTGTCTTGAAGCAGAGGATGTGGGGGATCTTGAATCACCTATGCACCTTTAAAGAGGAATCAAAGGGTGAAAGGGGTTGTTTATTGACTCCTTGTCCACAAGAACTGGTCTGGTGGCATGGGTCCACTGCTTCTCCAGGCCCTCCCCTTTCCCATTCTGCATGCACGGTGGGAGGAAGGGGTTGGCAGCACCCTGCATGGATGCTCAACAACTGTTTAGGTGGCCAGTGGCATGAGAAACAGGTGCTTCGATGGAGGGGTCATGCAACTACACTGACAACACAGTTCCTATTCCCCATAGGCCAGAGACTACTGGAGGCCAGGGCCAGGGAGGGCTTTTGACTTGAGTTTGTAATTCCTATGTGTGGAAGGAGGAGGAGGATAGAGATAGAGAAAATGTAGAAGTTGATGGCAGATAAGGATCGCAAGGCCCATCCAGTCTGCCCATTTCTTTTTCTACCTAATGAATGTGCCATCAGTTTTGCCTTGTCAGTGGCCTATCTATTCATACTCATCTGTATTGCTCCCTTATGCCTATCCCATGCCTGTTTGAAGCCTCTACACTGTATTCATATCCACCACTTCCTGAGGTAGGCTGTTCCATGCATCCACCACCCTTTCTGTGAAAAGAACTTCCTTACATTACCTCTTAATCAGCCTCCTCTGATCTCATGCTGTGTCTTTTTGTCCTGCTATTTTTCTTATATTGAAACATGTTAGACTCTTTCATCTTGTTAATGTCCTTAAGGTGTTTGAATGTTTCGATCATATCACTTCTCTCCAATCTTGCTCTAGGGTATGCATATTGAGCTCCGTTAATCTGTCCTCATAAGTTTTCTGATGCAGTCCCTGTACCATTCTGGTTGCTCTTCTCTAGACTGCCTCAATTTAGTGTCCTTGTGAAGGTGCAGCCTCCAGTACTGCACACAGTACTCCAGATGGGGCCTAACAAGTGTCTTGTAAAGAGGGACCATTACCTCCCTCTTACAACTTGTGATACCCATACTAATACACCCCAACATCCCCCTAGCCTTACCTACTGCTTTACTGGTCTGCTTGGATGATTTCAGGTCATCTGTGATGATGATGCCCAAGTATCTTTCTTTCCTTGTGACTGCCAGCAACTCCCCTCCAGCCTATAGGTGGTCTCTTCCCTATGTGCATGATCTTGCACTTCTTTGCATTAAACCCCAGTTGCCACTCTTCCTACCATTTTGCCAGTTTATCCAGATCTCTTCTCATTCTGCCCACCCCATCTGGATCATTTACTCTATTGCAGATCTTGGTGTCATCTGCAAACAGACAAACCTTACCCTCTAGTCCATCTGCAAAGTCACTGATGAAAATATTGAAGAGGACTGGCCCCAGGACTGATCCCTGAGGTACCCACTTGTGACTTGCATCTCTTCTGAATTTATACCGTTTACCACCACTCTCTGTTTTCTGCCCATCAACCAGTTTGCCACCCAGTTGACCAACTTCTGACCTACCTGAGCCTACCCAGCTTATTAATCAATCTTCTATGTGGAACAGTATCGAAAGCTTTGCTGAAGTCAAGGTAGGTGACATCAACTGCTTCCCCTTGGTCCACCACTCTGGTTACCCAGTCAAAAAATCTATGAGATTAGTTTGACAGGACCTTCCTGTTGTAAACCCATGCTGTCTTGGATCCTGTGCTCCTATGGATTCCAGGTGTTGCACTATCCTTTCCTTAAGGAGTGCCTCCATAATCTTGCCGACTACTGAGGTAAGATTGACTGGTCTGTAGTTCCCTGCCTCCTCCCTGCTACCACTCTTGTGAAGCAGGATCACATGAGCCCTTCTCCAGTTTTCTGGGACCTCTCCTGTGCTCAGAGACTCAATAAATAGTTCTGATAATGGCTCTGCTAGTTCCACCCTTAGCTCCTTAAGTACCCTGGGATGTATGCCATCAGGTCCCATTGCCGTGTCCACCCTGAGCTTATTGAGCTCTTTTAGAAGCCTTTCTATTGTGAAGGGACTAGCGCACACCTCCCTCCCTTCTGTGTCCATGGTGCTGATCTGTGGGCCCTGCCCAACCTTCTCTTCAGTAAATACTGAGCAGAAATATCTATTTAGGATAGATACTTTTACATGGTCCTCCTCCTCACATGCCCCCTTATCCCCTTTGATTTTAGCAAAACCTCCTCTGGGCTTTCTCTTTCACTAATGTATCTATAGAAAGTCTTAAAAACCAAAAACAGGTGCTGCATCAGCATGTGGTCTGAAAGCAAAACAAAATGCACACTGAAAATGGAAAATAGAGTTAAAAATCTACGTTTCGACCTTAGGTCTTCTTCAGGAAATATCTAAAAGAGAAAAAAAGACAAAGTTAGTGTAGAGGGGAGGTAAAATGAGGGATATATATGTGGGAAAGAAAATCTTATAGAAAGTCTTGTTCCCTTCTTTTACTGTTCATTTTAGAGTTTCCTCGGTTTGGGCTTTTGCCTACCTTACTGTCTTCCCTGCTTCCCTTAGGGAAGTTTGGTATGCCTCCCTATCTTCATCTCACTGCACTCCCTTATATTTCCTGAAGGCCAGCCTATTGACTCTGACCTTTTCTGCTACTGTGTTTGAGAATCAAAGTGGTTTCCTTCTTCTTTGCACTTCCTTTCCTCTCTAACACATTCGGATGTAGCTTTAAGTATTGCATCCTTAATGCTTGCCCACTTTGCCTGTACCCCCTGACCTGTATTTCTTTTTGCCAGGGCTAGCTTAACTCTGTTGGCCATCTTATCAAAGTGTAGTGCCTGCTGCTCCGTCAACTCATTTTGCTCCATGAGTAAAGTCTACCGATGGGGAGGGCTGCAGTCCTCACTCTTGTGATATGAAGGGAGGTTAGGGGTTACTCAAGGAGACTCCTCCTGTGCACATTACCTATTTTAATCCCTCCATAAACATTGTTATGTAAATAAATGCTTAGCTGTGGCCCTTTAATCCCAACAAGGGGTGGTAACTGATTTAGGGCAGAGAATGAGGCAGTGCTTCAATAACTAATGATTCAACTAGAAGACAAAGGTCTCTTCACAAAATACAGAAAGAGTAAGCAAAAGCCTTAATGTCTATTATAAAATTGCAAGAAAGAATCTACAAACTTCATTGGCCAAAATGCAACACCTGAGATTAGTTTAGTGTACAATTTACAGTATGTACTGTAAAAAGCTCACTACCTGCCACCTGTGTATGAAATCACAGCTTTCCAAACCAACATTCCTGCTCTTATCTCTGTATCTGTAGCTCCCCCACCAGGTGCTGGCACTTAAAAGGAACCCCAACGCACCATTTGATCTTTTCAAACACTATAAAATTTGCTTTTCTACTGCACTCATACAACTGTGTTTGCCTAGTAATTAAATCTGCTGTTGACACAAGCTATACAGAGCCCATCTTTGCCATTTTGTGAATCTAATAAACTACTTCAGGTATTGATTGAAAGGTCTGAGATGCAATTCCTAGCAATGAAAGGACATTCCACCTTCGGCTATATACCTTTCAGCCCCTTCAGTGTGCATTTTAAATCCTATAAATCACTCTCTGGAGTGGTTTATTACTTATTTAACTCTTAACTCTCTAAATAATTGTGCACTTATCCTTGGTGCGCATATTTTTCTGGTGCACAAACTTTACCCCATATGTCTTTATGCAGTCACTGCACTGTTAGTATCTAATCCACTGTTTTACAGAAAATGGCCGAGATAGAGTACACTTGAGAAGTA
Organism: Neoceratodus forsteri; assembly: GCA_016271365.2. NCBI lineage: Eukaryota > Metazoa > Chordata > Ceratodontiformes > Ceratodontidae > Neoceratodus > Neoceratodus forsteri. Next base: position 1,310,318,611 of record CM057449.1, read on the forward strand.
CTATATAACGGTACATTAGTGAAATGTATGGCATGCAGTATTCAGAATCAAGTCTGCTGTAGCGAGGCTACTTCACATTCCTGTAAGCAGCTAGTCCTTGGAAACTCATTCATACAATAATTTAAAGGAAAAGTTAATAAGATAACCTGGTTGCAAGATTTCAAAACATATGTTTTCTGGTTGCCAGGCTCAGTGCAATCAGAGTGACAATACTAAAAAGCTGCTATAACACCCAGAAGGAGAGCGAGAGAGAGGGAATGATAAAGCTGTACAAATGCCTACAGTGGGTGACTAAAGTAGGGGATTAATAAAGGAGCTACAGTAGCAGAGAGTTGCTCATGCCGAGTGGGAAGGAACTCAAGTACCAGTGCAAACTCAATGAAGCTGGTGGATGGGAGATTTCAGATGGATGTCAGAAAGTATTTCTTTAAGGAGAGAGTGGTAAAGGAATGGAGTAGAGTACCAAAGGAGCTAGTCTATGTGAAATCAGTAGGGGTTCAGGTACGGGTGAAACAGATAAGTGGCTCTGGTAAAGACATTATAAAAATAGAGCTGGTAAGTGGGAGGGAAGGACCAAGAGGTCCCACAGAATCAGCATTAGATATAGTAGGTAGAGCTAGGCAGAACTGATGGGCAGGGCCTTTTTCTGCCAACAACTTCTATGTTTCTATTCATAGAATCATAGAAACTGATGGCAGAAAAGGACCATCCGGCCCATCAAGTCTGCCCCTCACCACCACCTTAGTCCACACTCCCCTTGGGGCTCCTCCCATAACCACATGTGCTTATTCCATGCTCTCTTGAAACCAGACACAGTCTCGCCCTCACCGCCTCCTCTGGCAACCTGTTCCATGATTCCACCACTCTCTCAGTGAAGAACTGTCCCTCACATGCCCCTAAAGTTCCCTCCTGTAGACTCAGGCTGTGCCCTCGCATTATGGAACCTACCTTCCTGTGAAATAAACACCCCTGCCTCACTTTATGTATCCCTTTGTTGTACTTGAAGGTCTCTATCATGTCCCCCTTCTAGTCTCCAATGTGTAGATCCCCAATTCCTTACACCTCTGTTTGTAGGGCTTGTCATCCATCCCTAGCACCATCTTGGTCACTCTTCTTTGAACCCTTTCCACCAACTGTATGTCCTTTTGGAGGTAAGGCCTCCAGAACTCGACACCGTACTCAAGGTGTGGCCTCACTAAGGCTTGGTACAAGGGTGTCAGGACCTCCTTTCTCCTACTTGTTATTCCCCTGCTAATACTTGCCAGCATTCCATACGCCCTCCCCATGGCCCTGGTGCACTGCTTCTCCACCCTTAGGTCGCTGGTGACTGTTATCCCCAGGTCCCTTTCTTGATCCGATGATCCTGATTTTCTCCCTTCTTCCCCCCAAGTTGTGTAATCTAAATGTGGGTTTCTGATGCCCATGTGCATCACTGCACACTCCTTTTTGTTGAAATTCAGCTGCTGGGTGTCCGCTCACCGTTCCAGAGTCCTCTGGTCCTGTCTCATTGGTTCACTCTTTGCTGAGAATGTCTGACACGAACTTTGTCAAATCCCTAATGGGTGTACTAAAATCAAACCTTGAGCATCCACTACACCACTGGATGTATAAAGATTGATTTTTTAACAAGATTTAATGCTAGTTATTAAAAATGAAATGCTTGTCCAACCTAATGGGTCTGTAATGATGGATACCCTGGTTAGTACCTGACCACATTCACCTGTTACCAGTGCTGCATCACAAGGTGCTGGCACCTCTGCTGGTCAATGCAATTGCAATTTTAAATATCAAGACAGTCTTGTCATCAACCATACATTGAGCAAACACAAGCTGCTTAAAGAACCATTAACACCAAAAACCACAGACAGGAAAATTTTCTAAATTTTTAAGAAGCAGTCAGTTGTAACTTTTTTTTAAATTTCTGAAATATTTTTCTTTTTCCTTTTGGTCATTAGAAAGTTTTCTGTGTGATAGTATCATGCTTGATGAGTGCAATGTACTCTGTTGGACAGCTGGTATATCTCATCATATTCCTCCCACTACATCATCAGCACCGTGATCTCACTGACAGTGACATCACAGATGACTGATCTGGCGTGGCTCTTCCTGAACAGCTGTGATGTCACAATGTTGATTATGTAATGGGAGGAGCAGAGCTACTGTAGACATGTCAGCTGCCAGGCAGAGTGCAGTTCCACACAGCACACCTACTAACATCAGGTAAACAATCTTCTAATTAACCAAAGGGGGGTGCTATTGAGCACACTCATGGAGCAGACATGTTTCTGTCAGCTCCGAGCTGCAAGGATTAATTTCTTTATTTTTGCCTTACAACATTTTCAAATCAACTGGTCTTCAGCACTATTTGATAGCTTACATACTTGGGAGTCGATTGATCCACTGTCAAGAATGGGCCCAATAAAGGCCGTCAAGGACTGAGTGAGTCTCAGCCTCCAGTGGAGCTACAGGCATAACACCCTGCCCATCCATGCTGCTGCGGAGCCTCCGTGAAAGGCTTTACAAGTATGGGATGCAGGCCATTGATACTGAAGTTGAAGCTATTTTCAGGGGAACGGGGAACAGGATGTCGAAACTGAGGTGGCCACTAAAGCAGCCACTACAGCTGAATTGAAGCCACACAAGCTGTTTCTGCCACAGCCCAAATTGTGAAGAAGAATGCTCAGCTATGCTACCATTTAGAAGCACTTGAAAATGTTCAGAGGCCTCTAATGTTAGAATTGTTGCTTATCAGAGGAAAGAGGTGCCCGATCTTCTTTCTTTTTAAAGGATTGGCTACCAGGGACCCTGCAGATTGAGTCAGACTGGGCAAATCATTTTGTGCAGGCCTACCATATCTCACCAAGATCTGCGGATACTCAGCAAGATCTCCCATGTACTGTGTTGCTGGTTACTGATGGAGTCACCATGAGGGATGCTTATTACAATCTGCTCGTTATGCAGAACACCTTAATTGTGGTGGACAAACTGTGCATTTATTCCCTGATCTCTCTTATGTTATTTGGGATTGTAGGAAAAAGTTTGATGGTGTTTGAGCCAAGCTAAGAGCTCTGGGGTGGTCCACTCACTGTTAATGCCTGCCATCTCCATATTTTTGTTGTAAGCCCCTCAATTCGGGCTTACCTGGTAGAACTACAACCCTCTGCCAGACGTCCTCTGAATGGCTGTGATGTTAACGGTTAAATTAAATAATCTGTGGCCTGAGTTCAGGGAGCCTGCCAGGAAGACAAAGTGCAGCTCCTAAAGAACTACAAACCGTTACTGCTGGGAAAATACCTGAGGCAGCCTGGAAATCACCTGGGGAGTTGCAGCCAATAATAGAGAGCTGCTCAGGAAATAGAAAGGCTGTTTTTGGCACCGAGAAGGGATTGGAGGTCAAGAGGGACTGCAGGGTGGATGTGAGAGGAGAGACTGCTCTCATGAATACAGTCTAACTGGCTGTGCAAACCCTGCCTAACTCCATCTGCAAGCTGAGTGCAGGAGGAAAAGTAGCTGCTTGTGAGACTGAAACAGGGTGAGAAATGCAAAGTTTATAGCAGCCCAGCTAGTTTGGACTTCAGTTTAATTGAGAAAAATAAAAAATGGGTTGTGGACTTTGAAAATAATCCCTGCTCCCACAGTGCAGAAATCATTAAGTGAAGTGGACATTTCAGCCAGGAGAGAGTCTGCAAGTGTTGATCCAAGCTGCTGCAACAGGACCCAGCCTGCTGTGAAAGTATCCTCAGGTGAGGGGCTGTAGCTTTCAGACTGTGGTAGCACTGCTGCCCTGCGTTGGTCGAGGTGGTCCTGCATGCTTTGGAAAGGGTTTGGGGAACATAAGCAAACTTAGTTCCCTGGACTGAAGACATTGACGCACCGGTTGAGGGATGAAGCAGGCCTGCCTGTGTGATGTCTGTATACAAAGGCCCGTAGGCGAAGCTGGCAAGGCCAGGCAGGTGAAGCTCATCATCCCTGGAACCATCAAGTTTATTTTTCCCACCAGTGGTGCACCACCTACGTCAAAACCTCCATGGTACCGTGCACCGCAACTGGCTGTGAACCCCCAGAGTGGACTGCTAACCATGAGTACCCCGAGCTGTGGCTCTGGGGAGTTTGTTAGTTAGCTAGTCAGATAGGATTCTGGGGGTAAATCATTCCACCTCTATTAAGAGACACTCAAGTCTGCCAGTATAAGATAATCAATTCAACGTGTGTTGTGTTTAACTGGGCCCCGACGAAAGACCCCAGGCCTGCACCACTGCACAGGGACAATCTGGGTGCACCCAGGGGGTGGTGAGAAGGGTTGATACTGGGGAAGGTATTGTGCCTAGAGTGAATTGTATTTGACATTCTCCTCCTTGTTACCCCTCCCCAATAAATAAGGTTACTGTTTGCATTTCATTCACTGTCCCTGTGTTATTGAAGAGTGCTGCGGGGGCGTAGTGTGGAAACTGTAATTTGTATGGGGAACATATTGTTGGGGCAGGGTACTATTTCCTGGGGGGTGGTAACCTGTTTTCTATCCACAGGATTCTCTTGCCATTACCCCAGGTGGAGTCACCGCGGCACACGAGCTGTCACTGCAGAACCCAGGCCAACCCCCTCAGAGGTGTGTTCGGAACCACCTTGTGGGCCCCAGAGCAGCCAAGGAGAATCAAAGGCTGTTACATTATGGTGGCCATATGTTTCAATTTACAGATCCAGTTGAGGCAGGGAAGCAGGTGGAGCTAACACAATGGTAGTTTGCGCCACCAGGGACCCTCACAGGATGATCAGAGCTCTGCAGAAGCTGATCGGACACTTGAGAGGTCTCAGTCTTTGCCCGAACTGTTTGTCTAACACTTTAGCCCTACTTCTGAGAGGCTTAGATGTTATAGTCTATCTGGACCTAATAGTTCTTCATTTTTTGGGGGGACTGTAAGATCCTTCATTTAACCATTATGGTTGGCGATTTGTTTACTGCTACAAATTGTGGATTACTTGAATTGGATATAATTTTGCTAGAATATTTTCTTATACATAGCTGTTCCAGTCAGAATAATGAGGTTGCTCTCTTGTTAGTGATGGAACTGAACAGATCACTGTGTATGTTTGGATACATATATGTTGGGGTTAGGGTCACATCAACTTCTATTGGTTGAAGATATCCGGTGTTCCGACTCTGCAGATTTTAAACTGACTACCACATTCCTGTGAGGGTAGCTATCAGAACTATACATGGTTTTCATAGTATTTGTTTGGATAGACCCCATATCCAGAAACCATTATTGTTTAGATTATTTTCCTGTTCCACTGGATGGATCCTGTATAACTGGTTGATGTCTGACATGAGGTTGTACCTTGATATTGTATTTTGTAAAAAAAATGCAATAAATTTAAAATACAAAAATAAAACAAAGGAAAAGGAAAAATGCCTCGGATATAAAAGGTAATAGTTGACTGCTTTTAAAATGAGTATTACTTTTAGGATACAGTAGCTTCGCCTAATTGGGAGGCTAAAATCAAGTAGCAACTGCAAACATGACTCCTCTCTGTTGAGGCTTATAGGCCCAGATATTCAAAGGGGTGTCGCCCGGCACATCTCTGAAATACAACCCTGGACTTTATACAAAGGGGTGATGCACAGCGCAAGTCCGGATGCACCGCAGTATGAATATAATGTATGTGGCGCATCCAGAGGGGGCATTCCCGTGCATACATGGCACATCTCCATATTCAGCCAATATACTGACAAATTATTCTTGATGTCTAGTGGAACCGATCAACCGCTGATCAAGTTCCATGTACTAACTCATTACCAATGGTGTCTAGAAGCACCCTCACCCCCCTGTCGTGTTCCATATGCAAAAACTCAGGGGAAGAGTACACAATAGAAACATAAAAACATAGAATTTGATGGCAGATAAGGACCGCTTGGCCCACCCCCTAAAGGTTAGTAAGTAATGTGAGAAGGCAGTAGGGATGGCTGGGGAGATACTGGGATGTATAGGGAGAGAGGCATCACAGAAAACAGGAAGTTGTTATCCCTCTGTACAGACAGTTGATGAGACCCCATCTGGAGTACTGCATCTGGTTCTGGAGACCCCATCTCTGCAAGGACATAGACAGGATGGAGGCAGTCCAGAGGAGGGCAACTAAAAAGGTGCAGGGTCTGCAACAGAAGCCATATGAGGAAAGACTAAAGGAGCTTAATAAGTATACCCTTGAGGAAAGGAGGGAGTGGGGGGCCATGATAGAAACTTTTAAGTACCTCAAGGGAATCAGCAAAGTCCCAGAGGGTAGCATCTTTCAGAAAAAGAGATGTGCAAGAACAAGGGGGCACAATTTGAAGATAGAGGGAGGAATAGCTCAGGGGTAATGTGAGGCCTTCCTGAGGAGGTTGTGGGGTCACAAACAGCGGGGAATTCACGAATGCATGGGACAGACATAAGGCAATTTTGGTGAGGGGGTAGGAAAAATAGGTTGTTGGTTAACTAGGATCTGCAGCTTATCCAGTAGATAGGGAAATGGGCAGAGTGGGTGGGGCAAGCAGTCCTTATCTGCCGTCAAAGTCTATGTTTCAATGTTTTCTATGATGTATTATCCCTGGTATCTAGAGGCACTGCTCACCCCTCAATCACATTCTATATACTGACACATTATACCTGGTGTCTAGTGGCACCCCTCACCCTGCTATTGTGTTCCATATACTGATGTTTTATCCTGGTGTCTAGATGCACCCCTCACCACCCAATTATGTTCCATATACTGACATTTTATCCCTGGTGTCTAGTGGCACCCCATTCCCCAGTCACCTGTTCCATTCTCTCTATTCATCCCTGGTGTCTAGTGGTTCTCCTCACCCCCATTGCCTATTGACAAAAGTAAAAGTATTGAGTGGTAGTCCAGTGTTCCGCCACTCATCCGATCCATTCACAGAGCATCATCTCTTACAGCCCCTTATCCTGGTGTCCTGTGGCAGTCAGTGATGCCCAATACAGAGATCAGTAGAGCCTCCTCCACCTCCTTGGTTGAACATCAAAGGATCTGTCAGTGAGCATGCAAGAATGATGAGCAAGCAGCTTTAGAGAGGAATTTAGGTTTATGAAGCAACAGCAAAGTAAAATCAATTTTTTAACTTTATTAATTTTATCAGCTGTTACAATTGATATAATAATATACTGTGATGGACGCTGCACTGGTAGACCTCGGGGTTCTTCACTCGGAGTGGTGAAAGGAACTGTCTCACTACCAGCAGTGCCAGCAACACCCTCAGCAGGTGGGATGGCGAGGGGCCGCTTGAGGTCCGAATGGGGTTGGGCTGGTGGAATCACCTGACAAGAAGAGGCAGGAGTCGTACACAGAGATTGGATGAAGCAAAGATTTTTTTTAGACAGGAGGGGACGGAGGACATGGTCATACAGAAACATACCAACCACAAAAACAGCAGGGAGTATGGACAGCATTATGGATATCTAAACAGTAACAACTAAACTCTAAAATGTCTAAACTCTAGACTATTATTCTCTATGGGTGCACTAGGCCTATTGCCACTATACTCTAAAATTCCTTAGCAGTATCCTGTAACAGCAATTAGTACATAGATGGAAATCAAGTGTTTTCACTACCCACAATACAATATTTGGTTTTACAATGACTATCCAATTCTGACAAAGTCCAAATGTCTGTCGCCTTCGTATGCACCTTTCTTGTTGGTAGCTACAAGGGAAAATAAACAGAACTGTGGAACCTAATCTCAATTCCCAGCAAGGACCTAGATAAGGCTACTGGGGTGGTGAGAGGTTTGGTAAACAGACCATATATCTTTGGCAAAAGCCCACTCTCTCCGAGGCTGCGAATGTAGCACCAAAGCAACTGGTTCCTGAAATGACACACTGAAGCAAGAAGTTCCTCGGCCAAACCCACTTCTAGGGTTGCAAGGATGAAGAAAGACCAAGATCTGCATGGCGATGAATCAAATGGAGGATTACCACGATCTGACTGATGCTGCAGCACTCCAAGGGCCAGCTGGACTCGGAAGGAACTCTGACAGGACCAGGAACCATAAGAATCTGAAGAGATGATGGTTGACTCTGCAATCCTAGGATCAGGAACTAACACAAAACAAAGCAGCGGCACAGGCCGGACTGGGCTTGACGGACTCGACTTTCGGTGAGCGACCAGGTGGGGACAGAACAGGTTCTCCAAGATGAGCTCTCTCTTCTGTAGAGGGCGACCAACTTGAACATCTGGAACAGGAACCATACGGAACAACACTGGCATGGCTGTCGTGATGCGTTTCGGCGGACGTACGTTCAAGCTGTAAAAACAAGAAAACGGCAGGTACGACTTGTACGACTGATGACGGACTCGACTTCAGCGGACGACACAAACGGACGGGATGAGTTGATGGATGATCTTCTTGGAGTGAAGAATGCTGGAAGGATGTCTTCTTCTGAGTAGAGACTGATTCTGAGCACGTGGTGTAACAGACCACACTAGGAGACTGCAGTGTGGTAGAAGATATATAACTGAAGAATGCCCAAAGAACTGTGGAATAGTACAATAATTTGCCAGAGGAAGGCAAATTATAACTTCAGGGGTAATTGTTACTGATAAGGGCCAATGTCCAGGTGCTTAGAGCAATAGTTCAGGTACTTGGACCAATAGTTCGGTACTTAGGACAATAGTTCAGCATAAACAGTACAGTAATCACAGTAAATTCACAGTATAGGCAAATAGAACACTCTAAAATGAACCCTGTTTCTATAGGTAGGGTATTCTGGGATAGGATCCCTTACTGTACGTTGTGGCTAGGGAATCCTTTAGTACCACTAGGCTGGCTTGCCCTATTCTGCTAGGCCGGGGCCTCCCTAGACCAGGCTTTACCTCGGGCCTAAATGCCTACCTTTACCTCGGACCTGAAGCCCTCATTAGCTTGGGCCTGGTGCCCCACTTTATACTGGGCCTGGTGCCCCACTTTACAATGGGCCTGGTGCCCTCGTTGCATTGGGCCTGGTGCCCCAATTTATACTGGGCCTGATGCCCCTCATTGCTTTGGGCCTGGTGCCCCACCTTAGATTGGGCCTGGTACCCCAATTTACAATGGGCCTGATGCCCCTTTAAACTTTGGGCCTGATGCCACACTTTACCATGGGCCTAATGCCCTGCTTTATATTTGGGCCAGAATTGCCCTTTTAAATGCTGTTGCCCAATTAAATCTGCAGGCTCCCAGTGCCTGCTGTCATTTATTCGGTGAAATCCCCTGTAAATCCGCCCCTAATGCATATTTATAGGCCTTTGCTTTGTGCCTTGCTACCTGGCCCCTCCCGTGGGCGTCGCTAGCCCTGCCTCAAATGAATATTCAAAGGGTCCTGGCAACCGAGGACCCTACAGCGCTCGGCCGCTCCTCTAAGCGCCTACTGCGCTCTTCAAATTAAACAACAGTCTCTTTGGACAGGCGGCCAGCACGTAGTGTGTGCTGCCACCAACTCACCGCTCTGACGAGCTGCTCCGGGGAATCAGGAGGCAACCAGGAGGCGGGAGGGATGCTGACAGTGGGAGGGAGTATACAGGCGGCAGGGGGGACGACCAGGGGGCCTCAGATGGCCAAAAAAGATGCGGGCGCGATGCGGCTGGCAAAGCTGCTGACGTGGGACCGAGATTAAACTGTAAAACACTCGGGGGGCTAAAACAAATAACCGGAGGGCTTTTAAGCCCTAAAACGCGGGAACAACAGTGTTTTCTTCTTCGTGGTGCCCCGATGGCACCACCGACTGCAGCACTGGACAAAGCAGGGAGTCTGGACATCTTCACTAGCTGGAGCTCGAGCAGGCACACAGAACAGTCCTCGGGGAACGGCTTCAACCCACCAGGTAAGCCTTCCTGGTTCCCCTTAACTTTCTGTGTCCTCTCTTCTCCACAACTAGCAGGAAACTGAACAACTAAACAATTATCTTTTAAACTTGAACCTCCCTGGGTTCTAGATTGGCTGGAGTGGAATGCTGTGCATGAGCCACTCAGCACAACATTCCATCCAGGCCATTATGACACCTATTGCTTTTTACAATCTGTCTTTTGACCTGTTGTAAGTGCACAGGGCACTTTTCTATTATTTACAGTGTTTTGTGTGTGTAGGGAGGTTGACTTTTTATTCCTAGGGGTCCCTTCGTACAGTACTCTGCTGCCTACACCTCTGCAGGCACCCTGTGCACCTGTGGACTCTTAGTTTATTTATTTTTATTTTATTTTTCTGGAATGGCCAACTTTGGGGCATTACAATATACTGAATAGACCATACAAAATACATACATCTTCTAAGAAAACAGCATTTCTTTTAATCATAGGAGTTATGCATCCAACATATTATGATAACACAATGGGGAAAAACACTGCTGCAGCTACACAAGTTACATATAAAATGCGGACTCTAGGTGCCCAAAGAGCAATATGACTAATTGCAAAATTAAATTGTTCAGTAATGCAGTCAGAATTAGACATCCTACCTGAGGGTTTTGGCAACATGTTATATGCCAAAGCGCTAAAGAAAAGGCAAATTTATATATTCAGTGACAGGTTAACTTGTTAATAAAAGCATTTGTCAATGCCGAATGTTCGCCACTGGTATTGCTGTCGTACCAGGTCTTGCTTGTACACAATTTTAATATATATTTACCCAGGACAGAGCAGATGAGATGCAGTTATCTCATTTTCAGTGGTGTCCTGCTTTGACACATCATTAGGCTGTATTTACCCAAGATAGGGCAGCTGAGAGGCAATATTCACATTTTGACCTCAAATGTCCAACAGTCTTTTTATGATCGGACTTGATGATCAAAACAGGTGAAATTTTTAAAATCCAATCTAAAAGGTGATTTCGCTGTGCAACTGTGGAAACAAGTTTCAGCAGGGATTTGAAAAATGATGCCTGTCATGATCAGAAGGTGGGGTAACACAAGGGATATGTTGAACATTAGGAGCCAAAATCTGCAGTAAATAAATTTATGAGTAAATGTTGGAACAATTTGTTTCCTCATAACTTAGTTGGTTTTTCACATTTTTACCCCAAATATTGAACATAATCGTTTTATGATCACTCCTTCTGAGCATGACAGATGTCTTTTATAAAACAATGGCTGAAACGTCATTTTGCACCCCAAGTGTTAAAACACATTTTGGGTAGGATCTGAACAATGACAGCTGTCACATATATGAGGTGGTGTGAAAAATGGCTATGTTGAAAATTTGGGGTCAAAATATTGAAAATTACCAGAGTTACAAGACTGTTTGTAAACTTCAATGTAGGCTCATAACTTTGTTGTTTTTTTAATATCTGTAACCCAAATTTTCAAAATAGCTTTCTTATGACACCACCTCAAGAACGATGGTGGAGAACATTTTCAACTCCTGCCTGAAAGGTGATTTCATGCAGTGACCACAAAAATCATCTTCTGAGACACGAAAACACATCTGGATTTGAGAAATGGCATGTGTCACATTCATGAGGTGCTGTAAAGAAATGGCTACGTTGAAAATTTGGGGTCAAAATATTGAAAATTATCAAAGTTACAAGCCTGTGTTCAAAATTTCGATGTAGGCTCATGACTTTGTTTTTTTTTTTTTTTTATATTTTTACCCCAAATTTTCAACATAGCCTTTTTATGACCCACCTCATGAACAAGGGCAGAGTACATTTTTAACTACTGCCCAAAAAGTGATTTCATGCAGTGACTGCAAAATCACTTTTCAAGACAGATTTGCCAAATTTCAGTGCCATTGCTCATGAGATGGGGTCCCAAAAAAGACATCTTGAAAATGTTGACCCAAACTATTCAAAAATGGTCAAGTTAGGCCACTAAGTTAAAAACTCCACTGAAATACATTGAACCACATACCTGATTTCCTCACTTTGTGGCCCAGCATTGAAGTGTGAAGACACATCTGTGGCTCAGAGAAGATTCAATGGCATTGGACCATCTGGAGGGTAAGTAAGGGCTTTTGGGGGTATGGGGTGGTGGGTGCTGAGTGGGAGGGTCATGTGGGGGGCTAATGGTGTGACAGCAACAGACATCAATGGATGGTTTTTTTCTACAGGGTATATAACATTGAAAAAACATACGAGGAGCGGTCTTCTTTATTTTAGGTGGCGACACTGGGGGATTAAGCACCCCAAGTGTTGGTGTTATGTTTGTAGTGGGGGTGTGGAGTGTTCAGAGGTAAATGTTCCTAGTATTGCACATGTTCCCAGTGTCTTACGAACATGAAGGTATGTATGCATTGAGAAAGTGTGGAGGTGGAGGGGACTTTTCAGCTATTTAACCTCACAAAATGTAAAATTTGACTGGAAGGGAAAACATGTCTAACATGGACCAGCAAAAATGTCTTCTAAATGATTCTGGCCAAGGTCTTTCAGTTGAAACCTCCTGATATTTAATATCCATGGAGACTCAATAAGTGAGTAAACAGAACATGAAATAGTAACGCCTGTTTAATTTAGTGCTAGCACCTCTGCAGACTTAAATGTGCTGATAAACATAACACTCATCTCTCAAGATTCCAGCCAATGACACTCACAGTATAGCCTCTCAGAGACAGCTGATTACTATGACTGACAGCACTGTCAGCTTCCTACTATTATCTTGATTTTCCTCTCTCTTGTATCTACAGCTGCACCACTTGCACACAGTTTTCATCTGTCTGTACTGTCTGAAAAGTCTTTTGTGACAGTATGCAAGGATGTCTCTTATGTTCTGGCAACAGAGGAGTAAAATGGTCCTGTGAGTGCAGAGAATACTGCTGAACATGCAGACAACTAAGGAAATGCACTACAACATAGGACTACTGCATCACATAGCAACAGCACTACTGACAGAGGATGACATAAACAACGTCATCGGCGTCACCAACATGCCTAGTTTCGATTACTAATATTGTGATTTCTATATTTTTGTATCAGTTTGTATGAAAAGTTGGCAATAAAGAATTGCATTTATTTGAGTGTCACTATCTTATTAATTTTGCAGGTTGGTCATGCATGACCACGAACATAGCAAGACTTATTTTCATGCAATAATTTCATATTCTGCAGTATAAATTATTAGCCTGTAAATTCGTTAACTCATCCATACTGACATGAGACATTGATTTACATATCTCAGAATCAGCTGGTGAATTATGCTCAGAAATGTGGTCTGCCTTGTTATGGTCGACCTATGATTGGGACATCTCTGTCCTTTGAAATACACAAAGTTTTCATCTAGCAAGCCAGAATAGTGTCATGATCAGCCTGGCTAATGATTGGTGTGACACTGATGACCCCTTGCAGATCACTATGCATTGGGCTGACAGTGTCCCACCCTGAAATGCCCTCTCCTAACAAAATGTTTACTGCATGTATGCATACGGTGAACATAAAAAGGATGTATCTAATCTATTAACCCACTTCAACTTTTAGCTAAGAAAAGTGATTCTTAATCATATATATATATATATATATATAATATATCATATACATACACACACACACACACATATGTGTATATATACATATATATATATATATATATATATATATATATATATATATATCCCTGAAGGAAAGGAAAAAGCAGATAGGAACCATTTAACTTCCTTCCACAAACTGCAGTTAATAAGATAATAGTGTATGCCACGTATTCTGTATGGTTTTCTGAAATCTGTAAAGTCATTCTGCTTTAGTAGTGACGTCTGCACTGCAGGAAAATGACTTTTCATTCTGCTGCACTACAGACGCCATAGAACGCAGCCGCTTGCAAGCTGCTCTTTTCACTTTCCAAGCACCGAGCTGAGGCGCACGAGTAACTGTCTACCTGCTTAACCAGAAATAAAGAAAAAAAAAACACTTGCCTTAATTTTTTTTCCTCTTTATTTGCTGCATGGACAGGTACCAGTGAATGGTAAAATAGACCAAAGACTACCTCCCTTCTTGTTGACGTAACGATGCACTGATGTCACTGATGTGCTTGCGGTTACTAAACTTTCTTTTGTGAAACTGATATTGTTGCCACCACTGTCACCCAACAAGGTAAACTGAAGAAAGCTTTCTTGTTGTAACTCCCTATAAATGGGGGTTCTGGAAAAGTCTTCCTCAAGCTCACCTAATTGCTCACTGCCTGGTTGGTGTTGGCGCTAAAGCCGTTTAAATGTTGTTGCCAGTTAGCACCTTTAAAACCTCCATGTACTGTCTCCTTAAGTGCTGCCTGATTGCAGACATAATTATTCTAAATGGGGGTCTGAGTGTTTCCTGCTCGAGTCCTGCTTGGGCTGCTGAATAATTGCTCCGCTTTCGCCTATCGCGCTAATTGCGCAGAGGAGCCCTGCTGTAAGATGTAACTAATTGATGGTATTCAATAGTATTGATGAAAAAGTAGTTTGTTCTAACCTGCCTTTCTTTGCAGCAAGGACTGTTTGTGTTTAACTCCACCATATTGGTCCTGAACTGCTGGACTGGACCAATCAGTACTTTAGGACTCTAAAGTGGAGCCTGTTAAAGTGGGACTGTGTGGTGCCAGACTGGGAATTGTAGTTTTGGACTATTGGTGCCTTTTTGCACCAACAAGGGAAGCCTGTTGTGACTGACAGCAGAACTGATCAATCAAACCTTTTGGATCTAAAGGAAATCCCCTGAGCTGTCTGCTGGCAAGCCAGAACTGAGTTAGAAGCTGAGAGAGAAGGAGATCTCATAGTTCGAGCGGTCGTGTTATGCAGTAGTTCGTGTGGGAGAACCATGGAAGGCCTGACTTCTGGCCTGCTTGCCTGTTTTCTACTCTGAAAAGATTGAGAGAATTGTTTTGGACTAGATCCGAGCTGTGTGCTTTAAGCAAGCTGCTGAATTGGGACCAGGCTTAACCTGTAGAAGACCAAAGATTTTGCTAAAAGTGATCGGCCTGTCAGGAACTTTAGTCATACGTTGTGCTTCCAGGTTTTAGCAGTGATTTTGCGACCTGGATTGAGGAGCAGCCTGCCTGGCACAGTAAACTTTTCTTTACATATAAATGTGTGGTGAACTGGAGGGTGAAATCTGGTTTTCCCCAAGCTGAGTTGTGTGCTGAGGGCTGGAACCTGTGTCCAGCTCAAGTCAGACTGAATCTGCTTGCTACTCAATGCAGTCGGGCCCTGCCACGAGGGCCTTGTCTCCCCTACCCTGCTTCTTCTGGCAATCCAGAACATCCATCTGTCATCTCGAATCTCAACCATCATCCGTCCTGTGTCCAACTTTGGGTATCATGAGTAACAAACAGGGTAACTCCCTGCAACATATCTTTAGAATCACAAGTGTGTCATCTGATTTGTTTGTTGTGATGTTTCCACGAACTGAGCCCTCCGGCTCCAGATTACAATCAGTGAGAGTGCATGTTAATGCTTTTTTCCTCACAGGGCCCCTACCGGCTGCAAGACCGGCTTACCCCGGGCAATGGTCCTAGCTAGCCCCCTTTTCCATCCTGGGTACCCAGAGAGTGTGACTGATAGGGACACTGACTGCATGCACCACTTTGATATTTATAGTGTGATTAAGCCAACTAACCTGATTATCCACATCCTTGTTATAACCCACCTGAATAAATGAGATCTACTTCTTTTGCTGCAAGCCACATTGGCTATGGTGTTTGTTTAAGCCTAAGGTATTGCATAGTTGTTTTGCCTTGCATCATCTTATTTTACAGGGGGTCCCTAGAAGCAAGCAAAAGAGTCAGTCCTGGGGGTAAGTGCTAAATCTAGGGTGATGTAAAACCTATCTGGGGTGTTGGGAAGGCAAATATTGTGTATTGTGTGGGCCACTAGCAGGAGACGGGGGTCACAGTGTCCTGAGGGCTGTGGCCTGGTTAGTCAGAATAATACCAACCCTGACCTTTGGGTAGAGGTACCCGTCACAGAATCTGGGCCCCTTAACCTGTTACTAGCCAAGCAGACAGGGGTAGTAGCCCTTGGAATAGCGCCACCTAGGAGTAACATTTTTGTTTTGTTTTGTTTTTGTACCATACACTATATAAAATAGCATATGGGAGCCCTCATACACAACATGGTTATTCTTCCACCTTGTGGTTACAATGACAAGTGAGGACCTCTTGAGCTAACAGTAGTTAATAAGATAGTCAAATTCAAAACCAGTTGGAGAACTTTTAGACAACAAACTTGATCCCCTCCCCCCCACTGTGTAATTATACCCCCAGAAAATGAAAGTCCTGTATGTGGACATATAAGATTCAATATCTAACATGGTGAAGAACAGACAAGCCTAGTAACATACTATATCTATGAACAAATGAACATATGAAGAAGCCAGCAGAAGAATGCCATTTGGTCTGTCAAGTCTGCTCGTGTGCAAGGTTCTCAGCTTGAGCTAATGTTCCTGCTCTCCCCACTCCTCCCATCCTACTTACCCATGATCCTTACCTTCTCCCTACACCTATCCCAGCCTCTTAAAGCTGCCCACAGTCTTCACTGAGATGATCTCTTCCAGCAGCACATTCCATGTGTCCACCACCATCTCTGTGAAGAAGTGCTTCCTAAACTCCCTCCTAAACCTCTCACCCTCCAACTTAAGACTGTGTCCCCTCATGTTATGGTTGCCACTCAGCTTAAAGAGACTGTCTGTATCAACCATATTTATCCCTTTCAAGTACTTGAATGTCCCAATCATGTACCCACTCTCTCTCTCTCCTGTCTTCCAGAGAGTACATGTTCACTGCCCTCAACCTCTCCTCATATGCCTTACCGTGCTGACTCACTATCATCTTTGTAGCCCTCCTCCAGACCTTCTCCAGCAGATTAATGTCCTTTTTGTGGTGTGGACACCAGTACTGAACTCCATACTCTAGATGTGGCCTTACCAATGACCTGTACAAAGGCAGTATAACCTCCTCTCTCCTACTACTGATCCCCCTAGATATGCATCCTAGCATTTCGTTTGCCTTTGCTGCTGCTTTCCTGCAGTGTGTGGAGTGCTTCAGGTCACTAGTGATCATCACTCCCAGGTCCTTCTCCTCTTCTGATGTAGATACTCTGACTCCACCCAGGTAGTACTCTGTCCTGGGATTCTTGTCTCCAATATGCATACCTTTGCATTTCTTGGCATTGAAACCAAGCTGCCAGATCCTGGATCACCTCCACAGCTTTTCCAGATTTTCTGTAGGTCCTGTATCCCTTCAGCTGTGTCTACTCTCTCTTGCAGAGCTTGGTGTTATCTGCAAATAGGCCATTTTGCCCTTAATGCCATCTCCAATGTCACTGATGAAGACATTGAACAACACTGGGCCCAGCACCAAGCCCTGTGGGATCCCACTGGTTACCTCTCCGGTGCCAGAAAACTCTCCCCCACAACCACTCTCTGGGTTCTGTCCCTAGCCAGTTTTCTACCCATCTGGATATCTTTTCCCCAACCCTGAGATCCACCAACTTCCTGATCAACCTGTTGTGGGGCACAGAGTCAAAGGCCTTGTTGAAATCAAGATAGAACAACCTGAATAAAGGCAGGAAAAAACTGTGTCTCTGATCAAATTAGTCCAAGCAGTCAAAATAGGGCAGAAACATTAAAGTGTGGCTGACACCTCAAAGAAAACTTTGAAAAACATAATAATTATGTACAATTTAGCTTACATTCCATATACATTCTATAGAGTTCTTCTCACCATTATTAATTACTGAGGACATTTACATGATATTCCTTAGAGTTCATCTGCCTCTATAGCTTACTCCCTACTTCAAGTCATAATCCTGTATTGTGACTTCACAATCTGTTGCCATGGGAGTAACTGTGATGTCACAAGCAGTGCATTATGACTTCAGGTGGGGAGAAAGCAACAGGAACAGATAAACTGTTCAGGAGCTAAGATCCTATTTGCATGCATATGACCTCAGTGATAAATAATGGGGAGGAGAAATACAGAATTAACATTAAAAACAAGCTGAACTGTATCTTATTATTATGTTTTGCTAAAGTTCTCTTGAAGGTATCAGCTGCTCTTTAAAACATAATCCACAGAGCCCTAAGAACATAAAGGGATTGCAGAATGCAGTCAGTGTTGTTCAAGGCTGTGGGAGAAGGGGAAGGGAAGTGGAATTTGTCTAACCAGGAAAGGCACACTAAGCTGGAGATTGCTTCAAAGTGAGACTTGGGAGCACAAGGAAATTAAATGCGCTGATGGGATTCAAACCCAGGTTTCCAGCTCAGTGCCCTTAATCACTATGTTAGATTGCCTCAGAGGTAGGTCATTTTACCCTTGTAACCTGTCAAGTATCACCTTCAAAACAAAGTTATGCCATGATACACGTTAGCAATAAGGGACAAAGGGGTGTGTAAACCATGTTTTACAGCACGGCCTGGGCGTGAGGCATAGGCCAACAGTCGAAAGTGACTTCTAGCTGCTGGGCTGCAAGGTGTGAAATGTGGTTTATACACACCCTGAGTGCCTTTATTGTGCTTTTAAATGGACTCTCTTTTTTACTTTTGACTATTGGGAAAAGCAAGTTTATATGTAGAAAATAGAGAATCTTGGATGGGCAACTATGCACAACAAGTGTGTTCTGCCACAGAGGGGTTCTGATTCTCTCTGACCTCGACAGCAAAGCTTGAGAGGTCCATGGGAATCAGAACCCTGAGGTGGCAAAACACACTGGTTGTGCATAGAGTTGCTCATCCTGTATTTTTTATAGTGTATAGTACTGTATGAAATATGTGTTTGTGAGTTCTTTTATTTTCAAAATTAAACTGACTCATGCAGTCTCTAGAGGTTCTAGAATGCTATTCTACCACAGTAAGGTAGAATAACATTCCATGACCTTTGAACTGTGGTACAACAGCATTTTGAAAGGGCTGGAATTCTATACAGAACAACACTCCACTATACACTATAAGAAAAAATTACTCACCTTAGTAATTGCTTTTCTTCTCATGGAGTCTTGCTATATTATGACAATATGCAGTCAGCCACTGCAGCTGAACTGCCCCGGAGAGGAAAGAGTTAACTCCAGAGAGTTTGGAGTTCCACAGCGCGAGGGCGCTATACCAAAGCTCTATCTGGCCAGTTTCAAATGAAACTGTCAGATCTTTTCGAAGCTAACACTAAGCAACAAGTCTATGTGGAAAGCTCTACACTAGCCAAGTGGCTACCTACTAGTAGGAATAACAACAATATAAACAACAATATAAACAGCAATAATAATAATAACAATGAATAATAGTATTATTAGTTTCTCCCTAACAAGCACTATTAGACCCCCTTCCCCAAGACTCAAGTCCAGGAAGGGGGCCAACATATTACTTAAAACAGAAATACCTAATTCCCTAACCCTAAATAAAGGGGGTGAAGGGAAGAACTAAAATGGCATGACACAGTGCTTGCACTATTTGCCACCCCTACCCAAGTAGAAGTTCTGAGAGGGGCAGGAGGGAGGGTGGTCATAATATAGCAAGACTCCATGAGAAGAAAAGCAATTACTAAGGTGAGTAATTTTTTCTTCAAACACCATGAAGTCTTGCTATATTATGACAATACAGATTACACAGCAGTATCTCCATGGAGGAGGGTCAGAACCTACTTAGGAAATAGGCTCTGAAGCACAGCTGTGCCAAAACGAGCATCTCTCCTGGACTGAATATCCAGGGAATAATGCTTGGTAAAAGTGTGAACTGTTTTCCAAGTAGCAGCTTGACAGATTTCCAGAATGGGAATATCTCTAGCAGCCACTAGAGATGCAGCTGTACCCCTGGTGGAGTGAGCCATCAGTCCTGAGGGGGGTTCTCTACCTAGTTTTTGATAACAAAATTGGATACAAGAGACAATCCACCTTGCAATTGTCCTCTTAGTGGCAGGTTTCCCTTTGCCAACCTCGCCATAGGTAAGGAAGAGTTGGAGGGATTCGAACCTGTGACCCTTGGTGCGTTCCAAATAGTAGCTTAAGGCTCTTTTGACATCCAAGCTGTGCAGACTCCTCTCACCTGAGGAAGAATGCTCAGTGAAAAAAACTGGAAGAGAGATGGATTGGTTCAGGTGGAAATCTGAAACCACTTTAGGCAAAAACTTTCTGTTAGTCCTGAGGACTACCTTATCTCTGTGGAAAGAGATAAAATCTTCTTCCACTGACAGGGCCTGTAGTTCACTTATGCATCTGGCAGAAGTGATAGCCACTAGGAAAACAGTTTCCAAGTCAGAAACTTGAGCTCTGCTGAGGACAGAGGCTCAAAGGGGGTTGCTTAACTGAGCAATGCAAACATTCAGGTCCCAAGCGGGAGCTGGTTCTCGAAAAGGAGGGTGTGAAGTAACCCTTTAAAAAACGTGGAAAGCACAGGGTGAGAAGAAAAGGAAGCAGGCTTCCTGCTGACAGAAAAGCAGAGACAGCTGCCAGATGAACCTTTAAGGTAGCTGGCCTAAGGCCTAAGGAATTAAATGGACCAAATAGTCCAGTAAAATGGCAGATCAGCAGATTCTGGGATAATCTGCTTCTCAGAGCACCAGATGGAAAACCTTTCCACTTAGAATTGTAAGTGGCCTAGTGGAAGGCTTCCTTGAAGCCTTTAAAATATCCAAAACACCTTGAGAAGGTGTAAGTCAGCAATTCTAACTCCTCAAGAGCCATGCCTTGAGATGGAGGATTTGAGGTCCGGATACCACACTCTCCCCTGTGCACAGGCCAGTAAGTCGTGGACTCTGGGCAAGCTCAGGGCAGGGTGGACTGTCAAGGACAGAAGCAGTGGGTACCAGGGCTGTCTGGCCCAATCTGGAGCAATCAGAATCATCTTGCAGGGCTGAGATCTGATTTTTACTAGTACCCTGAAAAGAAGGGAAGGGGGGAAAGGCATACAGGAACTTCCCTTTCCAATCCAACTGAAAGGCGTCCAGGGGGACTGATCCCAGCACTGGAGGCCTGCAACAAAACAGAGGAAGTTGGTGGTTGTCTGGGGCTGCGAAAAGATCTATCTGAGGGTGCCCCATCTGGCAAAGACTGACCCCAGCACCTGAGGATTCAGAGCCCATTCGTGATGGCCCTGAGAAATCCTGCTGAGGGCATCCGCCAGGACATTGTCCTTCCTGGAAGGTGAACTACTATCAGGGAGGTGTTCAGGAGAGCCAGAGACCACAACTTCATTGCTTTGGTGCACAAGGCTGATGACCGAAGTGCCCCTTGCTTGTTGATGTACCACATTGTTGTGGTGTTGTCTGTCCTGACTTGAACTACTTTGTTCTGGACAGAAGCTGAAAATGCCTGAAGAGCTAAAAGGACAGCTCTGAGTTCCAAAAGATTGATGTGGAGCAGAGATTCCTGGGAGACCACACCCTGAGTGGACAGGTCACTCAAGTGAGCTCCCACCCTAACAGGGAAGCATCCTCGTGGTGAGGGTGAGGGAGTGGGAAATGGAATGAAAGGAACCACTTGTTTTAGATTGCTTTGATCCTGCCACCAGTGTAAGGCCAGGATCAGGTTTGGGGTCACTGGAACCAATTTGGAAGGGGTCCCTCCTTTGAGACCAATAGGCCCTCAAATGGAACTGAATGTCCCTCATCTGGAATCTTGCTCCTTGCACTACAGCTGTGGAAGCAGCCATGTGCCCTAGGGTTGCAGAAAATGCCTTGCTGGTCGAGAGACCCGAGGGTAAAGGAGGATGCCAGGACAATGAGTCTGTCTACCCTTTCCGAGGGGAGAAATGCCCTGGCTAACTTTGTGTTCAATTCTGCACCTATGAAAGTTAGGACCTGAACTGGTTCGAGAACTGACTTTGGTAAATTCAGCAGGAATCCAGGAAGTGAGAAGCTGCTGGGTGACTTGCAAGTGGGATTTTACCTGATCTGGGGACTGACCCACTATGAGTCAGTCATCCAGGTAGGGAAACACAGCAATCCCTTGCCTTCTTAAATGAGCCACTACCACAGCTAGACATTTCTGAATACCCTTGGCTCAGAGGTAAGGCCGAGGGCATTGCTCTGAACTGGTAGTGGCCTGAGGGTAGTTCGAACCTGAGGTACTTTTGGTGAGAAGGCCTGATCAGAACATGAAAATAGGCATCCTTGAGGTCCAGGGAAGCTAACCAGTCCCCTGGCCTCAGGAGAAGGCAAAATCATTGTCAGAGTTAACATTTTGAACTTTGGTTTCAAAAGATGCTTGTTCAGGTACCTTAAATCTAAAATGGGCCGCCATTCTCCTGTCTTTTGGGGTAAGAAAGTATCTTGAGTACAGCCCTTGCCCTGATGGCAAGGAGGACCCTTTCTACTGCTTTGCAGTCCAAAGAAAAAACCTCTGCTTCAAAGCAAGGGCTTCTGAAGGATTTGCAGGTGGAAAATGTCTGGCTCTCATCTTGGAAACTGTTTGAAGCTGAGAACCAGACCCTGGCCTATTACCTCCAGAACCCACCTGTCCAGTTAGGGACACCCAGTTCTGGCTGAAATAAACCAACCTGCCCCCACTGGTACAGGAGACCGGCCCTGGGCACCCCATCAGGGTGCCTGCTTGCAGTAGCCTTAGGCTGAGGGGAGGGGGATGGTTTACTTGTGCCCCGTCTACCTCTGCCTCTAAAGAAACCCCTCTGTGCAAATGCAGAGGAGGCCTGAAATTGGTAAAAAAGGCCTGTGGAAAGGCCTGCCCCTACCTCTGGGAGCGTGCCTCTGTGGAGTGGCATGCCTCTCCTTAGCCTGGGCACTTTTGTAGGTAGTTCTGTATTCATCCATCTTTTCATATAGTTTTCTGTTTGTTCCCAAACAGAGAATTACCCACAACAGGAAAATCCATAGCCTTTGACTGAGTATCTTGGGACAGATTAAGTGCATCTGAGCCATGCCAACCCACGGAAAGCTACAGAAGTGGCCATGACCCTAGAGGAAACATCATTAACATCAACAGCAGTATGAAATTGAACTTTAGAGGCTTCAATGCCATCAGCAGCCACCTGTTCCAACTCACTAGCCAGCTGGCCATGGGCCTGCTGGCTAACTGCAATACTGTGTCCCACCTAGATTTCTGATATCTAGCCACAAGCCATATAATTTGCCTGCCTGAGTCCCAAAGAAGCAGCCATATACTGTTTTTTCGCCATGGCATCAATCTTCCTGGAATCCTTATCAGGAGGATGTGAGGCCAGAGGAATATTAGCCTTGTCACGAGGCTGCAGCTTGTACCACACCTACATGACTACACTGCCAGTGAGGGAAGTCTGTATCAGAGCCTGACAAGGTAAATCTTCTGTCCATTTTTTATCTACAGGAGGGACAGAATGAGGATTTTAAAATCTTTGTTGTTTGCTTCCTAAATGACTTATGCAAAGGAATAGACAACCTCCTAGACTCTGGTATATCCATCATTTCTACATAATCAGGCTCCTCTTGCTCATCCACAGCTTCCTCTAAAGGAAGCTGGAGGGTTTCTGCAACCTTTTGTAAAACATAAAATGAGAAGGGGACTCAGACAGAATAGGAGGAGATTCTAAAGGTCTGTCTGGAGAAATGTCGGTTCAATGGCACGTCCAGACCCTCCCAGCCACACATGTAATGATCAAATTGTCCTCCCTCTCCTGTGGTTCATAAAATTCCTCAACATCATACTCCTGAACCACTGGCACTGAACGAACCAACCTTTTACCAACTGTAGGTGGTTCGGCAGGACCCTGAGACAGTGACTGGACAATCTGTATGGCTTTAGCTATTTCTGCAGCAGTTGGAGAGACAATTTTGGACTCCAAACCTACTGATTTCTTTGTCTTTTTCACTGAGACTGGTTCCCCTGAACCAGCCTTCCTTTTGCCCGAGGAAGTCTCGCCCTGGTCAGAGGGCACTCCCTCTGGTCCAGTGGGTACTGGACCGGGCTGGCCATCCGGGTCAGCGGACTTCTTGGCCTCTCATTCCCTGAGCCGGCCCAATCTCTTTTCCAGGGTGGCTGCAGGGAAATTTTTACACACCTGGCAGTCTGACAGGAGGTGGTCAGCCCCCAGACAATAAACACAAGTGGTGTGTGGGTCAGCCTTGGCAAAGGCTTCCCCACAGACATCACAGTGTTGAAACCCACTGGGCCAGGTTTTCTTTTGGTTTCTCAGACATAATGCCAGCCTAACCAAAAACTTGCCCTTTTGATGGCAGTGCCAGGCAAGACACCCTTTCGGTTCCTAACCGTGTCTCGGTATTTGAAAACCTATTTTAAAAGCAAGGTTTTTAGAACCAATAAGAACCGGAACCGCACTCTAAAAGCCCAACCACACTTTAAAACGTTAAATTAAGCAAACCGATCGTTCAAAACCGAACCGATAATTGAATTTCCACACAGACTTTAAATTTTCTACTTACGGTTTACCAGATAGAGCTTTTAACGAAATGCGGTAAAATAAATAATACCGCTGAACCGAGAAATGAACCGATGTGAAGGAGCTGATCTCAGAGCGACTGTTCAGTGAAGCGGAGTAAAGAATCTGACAGTTTCATTTGAAACTGGCCAGATAGAATTTGCTATAGCCAACGCTGTGGAACTCCAGACTCTGGAGTTAACTCTTTCCTCTCCGGGCAGTTCAGCTGCAGTGGCCGACTGCATATTGTCATAATATAGCAAGACTTCATGGTGTTTGAATAGATTTACTTTGTACATTTGTGAAAAATAATTCTTCCTCCCACTGCAAGTGATGTCATTGATTATGTCATTGTATTGTTGCATATTTTCTTCTTCCTGTTTTTTTTCTTTCTGTTGTTCCCCCACATTCAAGATATGGAATGTTTATCATGAAATGTTTACCACACATACATGGATTCAAAATTCTGCTCAGTTCCACTGGCAGAATGTTTCTCGCCCAACACACTGTACAGACATACAACAAAGGCCTTTGTTACAGCCAGAGACTCAGTTATCTCACTGTCAGGGCAGGAAGAAGAAGAGAGTTCCCTGATGAGCAGGTAAAGATAGAAGGGTGATTTTTGACTGTCAGCAAAGAAACAGTTGTAGTGAAAACTATAAACAATACTTATTATTTCTAATTTGTTTATGTATGTAAGGAGAGTGTGACAACGAGGGAAACAGCATTTATTTCATTTGTTTTATTTTTTTTTATTTAAGGTAGTTTTATTTTTAGGGCCCAGCTGACATTTTTTCACAGTGTAAAGGCAGCAGCTATGTTTGTGGTGGAAGATCAGCTCTGGCAGTAGAGGGCTAACTGACATGTCTGTGTTCCAAATGCTCATTGATCTGTGTTGCAGACTCTTCACTGCTGAGCAGTCCTTTTTACCCATTGTAAACCATATTTTACACATAAATAAGAGGCAATCAGATTACATGATTTTCCCCTGCCATTTATAAAAACATGTAACATGTCATGACATGCTAACATGCCTTGTTAGCAAAACAAAGTTGGTGTTGAGTGGGTGAGCAGAGCTGAAAGAAGGTGCTTTGCTTACAGAGACCTGGTAACTAAAGATATACCAGTGACTGAGACTTCTGTTTGCTAGAGATGACCAGCCCACAAGGTTAAAGAGTGCAGTAATGAGTACAAAAGTAGGGACCAGTGATGAAGGGAGTAACTAGAATATGTAAATAGAGCCCAAGGAACTGCTCTTTGTTTACCTACCAGTACAGCCTGTCTTTAGCATGCAGGTGTAAATTAGCGTCCTTATCTCAGCTAAACCTTCCTTATACTTCCACCCTCACAATTCACCTGTAATACATGGGGTTTCAGCATTCACTCTATTATCTGCCTGTGATTCAGGGATATCAGGGGTACCAAAGTATGTTATCAGTATGTGTCAGTTAGCATCATAAACAGGAAAGATGCATTGTTTCTGCCCTCACCACAGCAGAATAACCGAAAAGCCAGTTGGGCAGATCAAACATTCAGGACCCATGTGTGTTAATTATTTATTTATTAGAAATTAGTGACTCGGAAAGGCACATAAACCAGGGATCACTTCCAGGTGTGACTGGGGGAAGGGTTTATTTATTTATTTATTTATTTTTGTTGACCCGGTTAGCCCACTGGGCCTAGAAGTCCCTTTTTCAGGGGCGACTGGGGAGGGGAATACAGATGGTAAGCAACTGAAATTGAACCAGATTAAGCTGTTGGTGGTATTTTTAGTGAATAGGAGAAATTTGGCCAGGACACCAGGGAAATTCCCCTACTCTTTTTCGATAAGTGCCATGGGATCTTTAACATCCACCTGAACTACCACCAATACAGGCAGATGGGACCTTTGCCTTACCGATGGAATAACAGAGAAATAGTCCATCAGTCTGACTTATGTCAGCTGGTAAGCATATAGGTTGCTTGGTTCACAGGGCAGTAGCTTGCAGAGCACTAGAACGCATGTAAAATTTTCAGTGACAGCTTGACGCTGAAAGCATAACCATGGACTATAATGATCTGTTTTGGCACTCCTGAGGCATTATGCAATGAGCACTTACCACACAATTGTGTGGTAGCAATGCTGATGTTCTCTACTGCACAATGAAAAGGCAATCAAATTGGTCAGAGAAAACAGGTGACAATAGGGGGTGATTGAATAGCAGTTTAGGTTTGAATGTAATTAATGAATGCCGTTCCATGCTAATGAAATGCAGCCTTACACAGTGATGAGATTATAGTGGGATAATAGCTCTATGTGGCCAGCCTCAATTTGAAGAGACTGGGCTGGCTCCAGCAAGTCTGTAAGAGCACTGTGTTTGAATTCATAGTGTTATATTTTTGAGTGATGGATATGTGCAGTCAGAGAAAGGACAGTAGCAGGAGAATTTAATAATTCGCTTATTAATGAGTAACTGAAAAGGGCATACAGAGAGAGTGCTAAAGTCTTGCCTTTCTCCTCTTATTACTCCTGCACGAAGTTTACATGTAAGTGTCCATGTACACATTACCTAGAGCCCTCTAATATTGTGGCTCTTTTTTTTTTTAATTATCTAGTTATTACAGCCTCGGTTTACAGACCTTTGACTCATAGACTCACTTACAAAGGCACCTCGTCAAGACAGAAAGAAGTCACAGCAAACAAAACAGGAAACAACATAACAATGAGATGAAAAAAGCAAAAGTTGTCAATGGAATTGAATGGTGGTACACGCTTGGTAACAGGTAGATCACAGTAGTCATAACATACACGAGTACCGCATCGGGTAGCAACCAGAGATAGTTTATTACAATAGTCAAAAGATATTGACTGAGACACCAGGCATCTACAGCAAAGGCAGACACAGCTTACCCAGCCTAAGGTTGAAGGTAATGGTCAGGCGGTGGATTATGTGCAGTTGGAGCAGTGAGTGCTTGTGAGTTGGTTTCTGAGAGAAACCTTGAAAGGACCAAGCATAGTGGAGTCAGCTATGTTGGCTGGGAGGGAACTGAACCAGGATGGAGCACGATAGCAAAATGATCTCTGGCCCATAGTGGTCATTACCCTGTGGAAAATAAGGGCGGTTTTGACAGTGCTGCGGTTGGAGACTGAGTTGGAGGCATGATGCAGGGTGGTGGCAACCAGGGGAGAGCCCTAGCAGGACCTTTTTTACAAGAAGGCAGGTTTGGAAGCGGAGTCTTTATTGAAGGTTGAGCAAGTTGGTTGTGGAGTACACCAGACACATATGGGTGCGCCAAGGGGCTCCCATCAGTAGCCTGCAGGCCTTTTTTACATAGAAACATAGAAGTTGATGGCAGATAAGGACCTTAAGGCACATCCAGTCTGCCCATTTCTTTTTCTACCCCCAGAGAGTGGAAGCAGTCTGTGAACGCTCAAGCTTTGTCCATCCGGCCTGACAGACAGCAACCCGGGTCAGTTCACGAACAATGGTCGACAGCATTACAACTGGAAATGCAACTAGTGTGCCAAAGTGATGGCTCTGGTAGAGTTTCACTAATGGTTGATGGGTGCACAGAACAACACAGACTCTTGTAGGTCCCCAACCTGAATTTCAGTAAGGCGTTCCGTTCGGTACACAATTACGGTCTGGGAAAGACAGTGTATGAGGGTGTGGTACCATTTGAACTGGTGGGTAGAAAACTGTTGGTGGTATAGTCCTGTCTCCCAGAGCATGGTCCCCCAATGTTAGGTAAGGGTGCACATCCGGTTCAATGACAATGGCTTGGTCATCGGGAAGGGTGTTAGAAGTAGGCAGATTATTTTTGTGGAGTACTCTAAACTTGGCTAACTGGTGGAGGCATGATGAAGTGAGAGAAAGGCAAGGGAACTGGATACCATGTCGATGTGGGCACGGTAGTGGGAAGTGTGGTTAAACGCAGGGAAAAGAAAGGTGCTGCATCTGTGGGAGGGGTTGGCTAAAACCAATGCCATGAACACACTCTGTATGTGGTAACACCACAGTCAACAACAGGTGAGAGTGACCTAGGCGAGATCTTAAAGAAACTCAGTGAAAGGTAAATAGATACTACGATGCATAACCAGGGGCGTTACCTGCCAGAGGAGGTAGGCGATGATGACTCTATAATTCCATGGATAGGCCACAACATCAATCATGTTTGCAGATCTGGAGACCACATAGCACTGCTGGAGAGGGAACAGAGGAGGAGAGAAGTATGATACAGTCATTGTAGGTTTGGAGCTAGAAGGCACAGTTGGAAGAACTAAGGCTGTATGTATTGCAAGGCAGGAGGGACAGAAGGTGCCATGATCAAGGTCTTACAGTATAGAAATGGGGAAATAAGGATTGTGCCAAGGAGCTGTTCTATAGTACAAAGCAGTGAACTATCCGGGTGCAGGAGTGGAAGATGTAGTGTGTTAAGTACAGGGTAGGAAGAAATAGGCTGTGGGTTAACTAGGATCTGTGGCCTATACTGTAGGTAGGGAAATGGAAAGACTAGATGGCCAGAGCGGGCCTTATCTTCCATCCAAGTCTATGCAAAGTGTTGCACTTGCAAGTAGTTTGCTGTACAGTAAAAGAGTACAGTGGATTGATTCAATAGCCGTTTTATCAAGTTATTTGCACAGCTCCACCAGGACCACTAGGACCCATCCTCTCTGACAATTTGGAAGTGTGGATATTCAGTCTGTCCTCATAGGTCCTCCCCAGGAAAACGATACATTTGTTAGCATCCGTACCGACTAGTTTAGGCGCTTCATTTGTGTCCTTGTGTCGTCCTGCTAAAATATCAAAGGTGAGTCCGGTGTGCATCACTGCCATATTCAGGCACAGCGCACGTAGTGCATCAAAGTCCATTCGGTTGATTTGTTAATGTAATAGAAACACAGCATCACAATCAGATGGGCAGTGATCATAAAAACGAATGAACGACACAATAAGATTTAAAACTCTATGGTGATGCCAGATAAGACGTACGTTAACACGCAACATAGATGTAGGCACAAAGCAATGAGTCATATACCTTGCCAGGGTCTGTCATGACATAGGATGCACAGTTTGCTTCTCAGAAATCCTGCTGGTGCCAAGAGCTAGTGGAGAACACAAAAGGAAGTTTAGGGAGATAAACCAGTGGCTCAGGGAGTGGTGTGAGGCCAGAGGGTATGGGTTGATGGGGGATTGGGGGGAGACCTGGGAGGATAAGGAGCTGTATGCTAGAGATAGACTCGATCTCAATTTGAAGGGGGGAATCCTTAAGGTGAAAATAGAGGGGTTCATTGGTGAAAAGTGGGGTTTAAACTTGTGAAGGGGTGAGGGATGGGAGAAAAGGCTGCCAAGGGGGGTGCCTATAAAGGACGGACTCTTTCTCCACACCCATGGAGAGCTGGAGGATTGCGGAAAAAGGCTGACTGGTAAAGTGCAGACCAGGGGAACACAGAATCCCCATGGGAACACAAGCAGGGGAAATGGAAGTAAAGGGAAAGGGTGGAAGGTAGTCCTGAAAAATGCCAGGAGCTTGGGCAATAAAATGCCTGAGCTCCAGGCGATGCTAACTGAGGGAGCAGTGGATGTGGCAGCATTCACTGAGACCTGGGCCACTGCAGGACACAACTGGTACCTGAACCTGGAGGGTTACACTATGTTCAGGAAGAACAGGGGGGAGGGAAGGGGAGGAGGGGTAGCAATGATAGTCAAAAACTGCTTTGGCATGGGGGAATAGAGGAGGCAGAGGGAAATGAGGAGGCAATTTGTGTCACCTTGATAACAAGGTGGGGCAAGAGAGTAATAATAGGAGTGGTGTATAGACCCCCTGCCCTGGCAGAGAAGCTGGAGGAGAGTCTGGTGGAAGATGTTAGGAGACACTGCAGACTGGGCAGAGGAACGGTGGTGGTGTTGGGGGACTTAAAACTGCCACGAACAGACTGGGAGACTATGACATCCTCTGTGACCAGGGAACAGAGGTTGTTGGATGTCTTCAAGACATGTTCCTAACTCAGCCGGTGGGGGAACCGACCAGGGAGGGGCGGGTACTGGATGTGGTCCACCCAGACAGTGACCAGATTGGGTGCCTGGAGGTAAGGGACCCATGAGCGGGGAGTGACCATGCCACGGTCTGGTTTTGCCTGGACCGAGGAGGGCTAGAAAGCTGCACAAAGACGGAGGTAACTGACTTCAGGGGGGTGGATTTTAAGGAAATGGGAAGGATCCTTAAGGAGCATTTGCATGTGATTGGGTCAGACATGGACGCTGATAGTAGGTGGAAATCATCAGGAGAGGGGTGCAGGATGCTACCAGCACCTGTGCAAGAGTAAGACGAAAATGCGATAGGGCCCGAAAACCCTGCAGGTGGAACAGGGAGGTACAGGAGGTGGTGCGGGGAAAGAACCTAGCCTATAAGCAATTCAAGTGCTCAAGGAGTGAAAGGGATTGAGGGGAGTATGAGCTGATGGCTAGAAGGGCCACTAGGGTGGTGAGGGCGGCTAAGGCAAGGAAGGAGCAGAACCTGGCCAGGGAAATTAGGAGAGGGAACAAGGGGTTCTTTAGATACATTGTGGAAAAACGAAGGGTGAAGGGGCAGATTAGCAGGATTAAATCAGGGGAGAGATGGGCACAAGACCGGGGGGAGCAGGCTGAGGTACTAAATGAGTACTTCACCTCAGTTTTCACCAAGGAAAATGGGGGTGCTGCATCATACATGGGAGGAGACAGAGATACTGAGTAGGGGTGGACCCTACTGATCGGGGGGTCTGGGGAGAGGGGAGGCCTAAGCAGGGAGAAGAGGTACCGGAAGTGGAAATCACAGCAGAGAGACTGAGGGAAGCCCTCAGCTCCCTTAACACGGAGAAAGCACTGGGGCAGGATAAATTACATCACAGAGAGCTGAAGGAACTTGCAGATGTCCAGGCGAAACCCCTGGTGGAGCTTTTAACCATCTCTCTGAGGACAGGGTGGGTGCCCCAGAACTGGAAGGTGGCCAATATAGTGCCTATCCACAAGGGGGGATCAAGGGAGGTGGCAGGGAACTACAGGCCTGTCAGCTTGACATCGGTGGTGGGCAAGGTGATGGAGGGCATTGTCAAGGAGAGGCTGGGGGACCTGGACAAGTCAGGGTGCCTGGATGATAGACAGCATGGATTTGTACGGGAAATTGTGTCAGACAAACCTTGTGGAGTTCTATGACTGGGTGACGAGTGCCTTGGACCTGGGTATACCAGTGGACGTTCTCTTTCTAGACTTCAGCAAGGCATTTGACTCTGTTCATCACATGGGCCTGTTGGATAAGATGGGAGAAATGGGGGTGGTGAACCAGATGATCAGATGGATAGGCAATTGGCTCAGGATGGGACACAGATGGTCATAGTTGGCAGGATAGTCTCATCCCCAAGAGGGTCATTAGTGGGGTCCCCCAGGGATCAGTCCTTGGGCACCTCCAGTTCAGCGCCTACATCTCAGACATAAGGACAGGAATCAGGAGTGAGATGAGTCTCTTTGCGGATGACTCAAAACTGGGGGCGGTGGCGGATGGGAGGATGGGAGGGTGGCCCTACAGGGGGACCTGGAGGCTCTGGAAAGATGGTCTAGAAAGTGGAAGCTGAGGTTCAATGCAGGGAAATGCAAGGTACTACACCTGGGGGCCAGAAACCAGGCCAAGTGTACACCATGGGGAATGCTACAATTCTCGATGGCTGAGAGGGACCTGAGGGTGTTGGTGGATGTCAAGATGAACAACTCTGAGACTTGTAGGAGGGCAGCAGCCAAGGACAATAGGATGCTGGGATGCATCGCTAGGGGGATCACCTCCAAGGAGGGAAGTGATACTCCCTGTATAACTGCTGGATGAGGCCGCACCTTGAGTAATGCGTGCAGTTTTGGAGGCCACATTTAAAGAGGGACATTAAACTCCGAGAGAGGGTGCAGAGAAGGGCAACCAAAATGATTTGGGGCTTGGGGGACAGGACCTATGAGGAGAGGCTCGAAGAGCTAAATATGTACACATTGGAAGAGAGAAGGGACCGGGGGGACATGATAGAGGTCTTCCGGTACATGAAGAGGGTAAATAGGGGAGGAACAGTCAGGGTGTTTTGAAGGAAGGAGGAGGGAGCCACTAGAGGGCATGGATGGAAGCTGGAGGGAAGATCGGGGGTGAAAGGAGGAGGTGCTACTTCACTGAGAGGGTGGTGGGGCCTGAAATGCACTGCCTAGGGGGCTGGTGGAGCAAGAGGGGTGGAGGGGTTCAAGAGGGGGTGGGACAGGTACAGGGAAGGGTTCTGGAAGCAAAATCCAATGCAGCAATAATATTCGGAACTGAGAATGGAGAAGCCAGAGAAGGCGAGGGGGGCAGCAAGGCCAGCACCCAGGGTGGGGGCTAACCAAATGAGCAGACACGAAAGACCGTTAGGCCTATTCTGCTGGCATTTTAGTATGTTAGTATATTATGTTGTGCTTTCGGTATTATGTAGTTGACAGAACAAGCCACACATACAGGATATAAATGCATGGCTATGAAGATGGTGCAAGCCAAGGACGGCATGCTGGGTAGGGGACTGGTGAGCAAACTTGGAAGGACAAGGGTCTGTGCACAACGGTCAGGCTCCACCATAGCAATGAGAGAAAAAAGGTTCTTGCAGCCGAGACTGGTATCGTAGATCCATTCCATCTTGTGTTTAAACTTGTGTGGTAGCGGTGGGGGGGAATGGCAGGCACAGGCCTTATCACAAATGCCTAGGGTTAAAGTGAGGTCATGCTATATGCCTGTAGCATTGGTAATAAGATGTCGTAGCTGCAGACCCTGATGGCGTAAAGGGTGTGTGTGTGTGTGTGTGTGTGTGTGTGTGCGTTGGCAGTAACAGAGATATGTGTCTGTCATACAGGCACGACTGAACTAAACTTACTTCATTACAACAGATGCCGAAAGGATAGAGGGAGTGTGAGGTAGCGTTACCAGGGATAGCATATTGATAAGCAAAGGTAGGAAGCAGTGGACCAGGTACATGATGTCTGGGTGAAAAATTGAAGGTTGCCGGTGGAAAAGTGATGAAGATGGGGGTGGTATATAGACCCCCTGTGCAAGGAGGAAGAACTGAAGGAAAGCCTGCAGGCAATCCTTAAGAACCACTAAGGTGTAAGCAGTGACATCCCTTTGGAGATTTGAGACTGTAATGTGCCCCAAACAAATTGGGGATACATGGTCTACAGAGCAACCACAGAGCCATGCAAGCTTGACGTCTTCAAGGACGCATTGCTTGCCACGTTGTTCACGGAGATGACAAGGGAGGGACGCATCATAGATGTCCTGTCAGATGGTGACCTCATGTTGGATGTAGTTATTAGGAACCCACTGATGGGTGGCGCACGCCATGTTTAGATTATCCCTATAATTATGGCATGAGGCAAAGACACAGGACAAAAGGTGGAGTATTTTCGAGTGGTGGACCTTTGGTGGATGGAGCAGATCGTGAGTGGCAATTGAGATTGGATTAGGCAAAGTATGATCACGGAGACATGATGATAAATGATAAATAATAGGTTCCAATAGGCTGCAATGGAATACTAGAGAGAAAGATGTAAGGGAGGAAAAGCATGAAAGCGAAGATAGCTGACGAAGGAGACAACCTTGATGCACAGATGAAGAAGAAGGATGCTTATAGACATTATAAAAGCTCTCGGGACATATAGACAAGGTGGAGTATGACATGGCAGCCATGCGGTGCTCTCGGGTGTTGCAATCAGCAAATGAGATGGTGTAGCCAAGATTCACCCTGGGCCTGGGGAGGGGGCAGGTCTCGGTAGGTAGGTATAGCAGGGAGAAGATGAAAGGTGAAGTGCCAGAGCATCATCATCTCATGATGGGTGGCGGGGGACATTGAGGCGTGAGCGAAGGTGGAGGCACTGAATGACTTGATGGCCTCTTTCATTAATAATGAGGGTGGTGCTGGGTGTTTACCATGGTTAAAGAGAGGGAAAAGGGACGGAGGAAATACCCAGAAGTTGGGTTGACGGACACACAAGGACATAAAATGGGACAAGAAAAGGGCCAATGTTGGGATACATTACGGGTGCTCGAAGATGATGGATACCCTGTACAGCACACTAGCAGATAATTGTAACTAATATCTGCAGTCT
The DNA here is from genome assembly GCA_016271365.2 of Neoceratodus forsteri. Lineage (NCBI taxonomy): Eukaryota > Metazoa > Chordata > Ceratodontiformes > Ceratodontidae > Neoceratodus > Neoceratodus forsteri. The sequence continues at coordinate 1,310,353,003 of CM057449.1, forward strand.
GTGTAGTTACCTCAGAAATGGTGGACGCCCATATTGTGACAATTTACAAAAGGGGGAGTGCAAGATGAGCAGGGTAACTAGAGGGAAGTTAGCATGATGTTGGCAGTGGGGAAAGCGATGTAGAGAATCATGAAGGAAAAGAGTAGAGGGGTTGATGAGGGCATGGGGATAGTCAAAGAGTGGACAGCAGAGCTCTGTTAATGGCAGATTGCGATACAGAAATCGGGTGTCGTTCAATGGAGGGGTGAGAAGTATGCTTGATAAGGGCAGTGAAGTGGATCCCCTCTTTCAGGTCTTGAGCAGAACTTTTGACTCCATGCCACATCATGGACTATTGTGGAAGCTGAAGTGTATCAGTGAGTTGGGTGAGGATGGAAAAGTGGGTAGGAAACTGTCTGGCATGGGTGGGTACGGAGGGTGACATTGGGTGTGTCGGCGGTAACCACCTACCTGCGTGATAACACATGGGTCGATTAATGAGTCCACACCAATTTACACACACACACACACACACAATCATGCACACACACTCACACACAGAGAGACACGGTGAGGTGCACACACATGCACACAATCATACACACACACACACACACATGCACGCACACCTATTGTGGTTGGAGGAAAGTTGCTATTGCAGCTGAAAAAGGCCAGCTACATCTCTGCCACTAGCTTGCTGCAGTACACTAACACACTGTGGTATGACACAGTCACATGACAATGCAATTGCACCATACAATACTACTAACTTTCAACGAAGAGTGCACTATAAAAAAAGAGGTAATTGGTCCCTTCTAATGTTCCCCACACGTAAACCAGTGACCTCCACATCTCTGCTTACCTGAATCCCTCACAAATCCTATGATAACCAGGTGCACTGGTACAATGGTCAGTTATACTATTACCCATCCCACTGGTCTCACCTAAATGGTTTTTCACCACACATATGACCTTTCATGGCCTATGCATGGTTGAAGCCTTACACCAGTATCAGATAAATTTTTCAGTATTCTGCTTGCTATGTAGTATTGGCCATGGCACTGATGTAGAATTAGTATGTGTTCTTTGACTTACAAGCATTTCTGACATTGTGTCAAATGATGTGCCCTTTTTTCTGTACAATATTTTATATCAGAACTATACAGCAGAACGTGATGTAACCGTGTATGTTGCATCGTATGAAATCTGCATTAAAAATAATCTTTCTATCCTCTCTGTACTGTGTAACCTCAGGGCTGAGGACAGAAAAGTGTTACTAGTGTGTCTAGTTCCCCCTGATCATTCATAAATAAATAATAATGACTGACACGATATTGAATGTACTGTAAGACAAAAAAAAGGCATTTGACAAGAAGTACTACTACAGCAAGGCACTCAATGTGTGAGGTACCTTGTAGACAACTGACTGCTAGCAAGACTCAGAGACAAAGACAAGACGGTACCTAAGTGCATCAAAACATTTTAAATTAAACAACTAAATAAATAAAATTTTCACTAAGGGACTTACAAAAGAACATTGTTAGTCTGAGACAAGGCATTACACTTTCTGTGGAAACTGTCAAGAGAGCCTTTCATCCTTGTCTGGCACTACAAGAATGAAGACAAAGCTCTCTGAAGGGGGTAGGACTGCTGCTTGAGATAATGAGCTTAGCTCAAGCTGCTTATTTATATTTATATTGCAGCAATGTCATGTACATTCCAAGGCACAGTCATACTCAGCATGAAAGCCTTGAAGTGGGCTACACAAAAAGGAGTAGCAGGAAGAGGTGATAACATGTGGAAACAAAAACACATGGTCTAGGCACACAAAGATCCATGTGAATTACAATAACAAATTTACTTGCATCATTGTTTGTCTGCAAAGGTCTGACAAGAGGCCATTGAGAGATGAAGAGAAGTTATTTTATTTACTTGCATAAGTATTGTGAAGTGGAGTAGTCCCTGGGGAGATATCTAGGAAAGAGTTTCATTTGATGGAAGGAAACATGGTTTGAAAGCAGACAACATAAAACTTGAATAGTAGAAAGGGTAGACAAGAGTACGATTTGGGCACATGGAATAAACACGAACAATTAGGCAAAAAAAAAATAGAAACGCATCAAGCATTACAACAACCAATAAATGGTATATAAGAGTGCGTTCGGCTAACTGTTCAAAAATACAACACAACAAAAAGAAAAAAGTGACGCACTCAAGTTGTAAGCCATGGGTAGTGAAAGACATGATGCTGTCTTATAGAAGTGTTCTTTGAAAAACATGACAAAAAAAATGCTGTCTTCGCGAGTTCACAGAGACGGTGCCATACTCATTGCTGTGTCATACTCACACAGCAAATAAAAACATGTTCAAATAGCATGCCACGATTTACTGCATGGATAACTGCATCCAGCTGTGGTAACACTATGTCCATGTATGTAAAGACAATGTGTAGCTTTTTAGTTGGCAGTCAAAATAACAGTAGCAACGTGTGCAGAGAAAGTGCAAGGGAACAAGAGCTTATTATAAGGATATAACCTTAAAAACAAAAAATAGCTGCTCAAACCTTTAAATTACTACACACTGGAATTCACATTTCTTATAAGGGGTGCTGCTAGATGGTAACAAATAACAAACAAAGCAAAAGGACTAGCTCACACCCCCCCACATAGCATAACATTTAAACTTTCAAATGCCAAAATTGGCTATATTTACTTTCAAGCTCCATGTGAGGAGGGTCCTCTTAGTTTCAGATTGGAATTCCAATTTGAGTATTATAAGGATGAATGGTGCATGCACAATTTAGAGTCAAAATTAAACCAGAAAATATGCCATAAAACATAGAAGCCCATCAATGGAAATGTACAGTATGCACTAGTCAATACTCATGTTCAGTTAGCTAGAACTAAATGCTACTATTGCTTCAAAGGACATTATTGAGTATTGTACCAGGAAATACATTTTAGACAGAAGGTGCATGAACAAACAACATTGAGAGGAAATTATTTTCAAGTCTGGTGACGAGTGAATTGCATCCACATGTAGGTGGAATCAGTGGGCTAAAGTGGATGTAAGTGCATGGCTAGACAGTGAAAGGTGGAAACAAACTTCTAGGGTCGCTGCATAAACACGGTGGGGTCAGTGAAAAGACAGGGACTGGGTGTGTGTACTAGCACTCCACCCCACACCACAGCAGCACATAGCACTCTAGGTGTAGGCTTTTGTTCATTGCAAATGAAAAAAAATGCAAAATTGGGGCATAGAAAGGAAAAGAATGAAACACATGCATGAGGGGGCACTATACCAGCACCCTAAAATACCATCACATAGCACTCTCAGTGTAGGGCAACCCAAAAAAATTTTTGCGTTTGGTTTTCTTACTGGCAAACAAAAACTGATACACTGGGACAGAGAAGGGAAAACAACAAAAGACATGGACTGTGATGCTATACTTGCCCCCACCCCACCACCATATAGCGATCTTGGTCTAGGTCAACAACAAAAAGTTTTCCATTTGGTTTTGTTACTGGCAAACAAAAAAGGAAAAATTAGACGCAGATAAGGAAAAACAATGAAAGACATGCACTGGGTGGCTAAGATCAACCCCACACCACCACCACATAGTGATGTTGATTTTGGTCAACCAAACAAAAATGTTTAATTTTGTTTGGTTGCTGGAAACAAAAAATAATGAAAAATTGGGGCATAGAAAGGAAGCCAATGAAAAACATGGACTGGGTCACCATACTATCCCCCCACCAAACACCACATAGTGATTTTGTTCTAGGGCAACAAAAATATATTTTTTGGTTTGGTTTTGTTCCTGGCAAATGAAAAACATGCAAAATTGGGCCACATAAGGGAAAACAATGAAAGACATGGACTGTGTCACCATACTAGCCCCCCACCACCACCACCACCACATAGTGATCTTGGTGTAGGTCAACAAAATAATATTTTTTCATTTGGTTTTGTTCCTGGCAAATGAAACAAATGCAAAATTGGGCCATATAAGGGAAAACAATGAAAGACATGGACTGGGTCACAATACTAGCCCTCCCCACACCACATAGTGATTTTGTTCGAGGTGAACCCAAAAATATTTCTTTGTTTGTTTTTGTTCCTTGCAAATCAAAAAATGCAAAAGTAGGGCATATAAGGGAAAACAATGAAAGACATGGACTGGGTCACCATACTAGCACCCCCAACACCACATAGTGATTTTGTTCTAGGGCAACAAACAATATTTGTTCATTTGGTTTTGTTCCTGGAAAATAAAAAAAAATGCAACATTGGGGAATAGAAGGGAAAAAAATAAAAGACATGCACTGGGTTGCTATACTGGCCCTACACACCACCACCACCATAGTGAACTTGGTTTAGGTCAACAAAACAATATAATTTAGTTTGGTTTTGTTCATAACAAATGAAAAAATGCAAAATTGGGGCATATAAGGGCAAAGAATGAAAGACATGGACTGGGTCACCATACTACCCACCACCCCATAAAACAAAGTGATTTAGTTCTAGACGGCAACCCAAAATATGTTTTCATTTAGTTGTGTTCTGGCAAATGAAAAAATTCAAAACTGGGCCATATAAGGAGAACAATGAAAGACATGTACTGGGTCACCATACTAGACCCCCACCCACACCACATAGTGATCTTGGTCTCGGTCAACAAAACAATATATTTTGTTTGCTTGTGTTCCTGGCAAATGAAAAATATGCAAAATTAGGGGCATATAAATGAAAAGAATGAAAGACATGGACTGGGTCACCATACTAGCACCCCTCCACCCACCACATAGTGATCTTGGTCTCGGTCAACAAATAAATATTTTTCATTTGGTTGTGTTCCTGGCAACCGAAAAATATGCAAAATTAGAGCATATAAGGAAAACAATGAAAGACATGGGCTGGGTCACCATAATAACCCCTCCAACACCACATAGTGATCTTGGTCTAGGTCAACAAATCAATATTTTTTGTTTGGTTGAGTTCCTGGCAAACGAAAAATATGCAAAATTGGAGCATATAAGGGAAAACAATGAAAAACATGGACTGGATCACCATACTAGCCCCCCCTACACACACCACATAGTGATCTTGGTCTATGTCAACAAAATAATATTGTTCCTTTTTTTTTGGTACTGGCAAAAGAAAAAATTACAAATTGGGACATAGAAGGGAAAAAAATAAAAGACATAGACTGGGTCACCATAATAGCCCACCCCCCAACACCACATAGTGATCTTTGTCTAGTCCAAAGAAACAATATTTTTAGTTTGGTTTTGTTCCTAACAAACAAAAGAAATGCAAAATTGGGGCATATAAGGGAAAACAATGAAAGACATGGAGTGGGTCAGCATACCAGCCCCCACCCCGCACCACATAGTGATTTTGTTCTAGGTGAACCCAAAAACATTTCTTTGTTTGGTTTTGTTCCTGACAAATGAAACAAATGCAAAATTCGGGCATATAAGGCAAAACAGTGAAAGACATGGACTGGGTCACCATACTAGCACCCCTGACCCCACACCACATAGTGATCTTGGTCTAGGTCAACAAAACAATATTTTTTTATTTGGTTTTGTTCCTGGCAAATGAAAAAAGTGCGAAATTGGTGAATAGAAGGGAAAAAAATTAAAGACATGGACTGCAAAACATTCGTCCCCAGATCAAGAACCAGCCGTGGCCAGAGGTCCTTCTGCTATAGAGCCCCAACCTGGTTTAACTCTCTCCCTGCCACCATCACCAATGCCATCACCATCTCCAAGTTCAAAACCGCACTTCGGAACCATATCTTCAGCACTCGTAACTGCTCCTGTCTCTGAACATAGCCTCCACCTCTGCTTCTCGTGACAATGCCCCCCGGGCAGCTCTCCACCCAACCATCCCCTCCACCACTTCCCTGTACACCATGCCTAGGTTTAACCTGGCCAGTGCCAGCTGTTTCAGTGTTTACCTACCAGAATGCTCACTTGATACCAACTTGTGTAACACCTGTTATCAATTACATGTACCCTGTACCCAATTGTATTTGTCTGACAACAATGTGACGTGGCGCCTCTGTTGAGCGCCTATTGTTTTGCAAATCTTTGCTATGTAACCAAAACACAATGTATGTCTTTATGTATGAAGTACCTCTGGAAACGAGCCTCTGGCTCAAGGTTGTAAAACTGATTCTTAAATAAATAAATAAAATAAATACTAGCCCCCACAACCACCACCACATAGTGATCTTGGTTTAGGTCAACAAGACAATATTTTTCGTTTGGTTTTGTTGTGAACAAATGAAAATTTGGGGCATATAAGGAAAACAAACACATGGACTGGGTCACCATACCCCCAAAAAAAAACATAGTGATTTTCTTCTAGGGCCAGCAAAAAGTATTTTGTCATTTTGTTTTGTTCTTGCAAAATGGAAAAAATGCAAAACTAGGCCATATAAGGGAAAACAATGAAAGACATGGACTGTGTCACCATACTATCAACCCCCCCCCACCCACACCACATAGTGATCTTGGTCTAGGTCAAAAAAATCAATATTTTTTCATTTGGTTGTGTTACTGGAAAATGAAACATATGCAAAAATGGGGCCATATAAGGGAAAACAATGTAAGACATGGACTGGGTCAACATACTAGCCCCCCCAACACATAGTGATCTTGGTGTAGGTCAACAAATCAATATTTTTTAGTTTTGTTGTGTTCTGTAAAACGAAAATATGCTAAATTGGGATATATAAAGGAAAACAATGATTGGCATGGGCTGGGTCACCATACTAGCCCCCCACCACATAGTGATCTTGTTGTAGGTCAGCAAAAATATTTTCCTTTGGTTGTGTTCCTGGCAAACAAAAAAATTAAAAATTGGCCATATAAGGCTAAACAATGAAAGACATGGAATGGGTCACCATACTAGCCCCCCACCACCACACTACATAGTGTTCTTTGTCTCGGTCAACAGAAGAATATTTTGCCATTTTCTTTTGTTCCTGGCAAAGAAAAAAATTTAAAATTGGGGCATAGAGGGAAAACAGTAAAGACATGGACTGGATCACTATACTAACCCCCAACACCACCACAACCAATAGTGATCTTGGTCTAGGTCAACCGAAAATATTGCGTCTTTGGGTTTTGTTGATGGCAAACGAAAAAAAATTCTAAATTGGGGCAGATAAGGGAACACAATGAAACACATGAACTGGGAAGGTATACTAGCTACCCCCAACCACCACATAGTGATCTTGGTATAGGTCAAGCAAAAAATGTGCGTTTGTTTGGTTTTGTTACTGGCAAATGATAAAAAAATTCGAAATTAGGGCAGAGAAGGAAACACAATGAAACACATGAACTGGGATGCTATACTAGGCCCCCCACATAGTGATCTTGGTGTAGGTCAACAAAAAATATTTTTTCTTTTGGTTTTGTTACTGGCAAATGAAAAAAATGCTGAACTGAGGCAGAGAAGGGGAAACTATGAAAGACATGGACTGCAAAGCTTTACTAGACCACCCCACCACCACCATCACATAGTGATCTTGATCTCTAGGTCAACAAAAACATAATTTTTTTATTCGGTTTTGTTGCTGGAAAACAAAAAACATTCTAATTTGTGCAAGATAAGGAAAAAGAAATTAATAACATGCTTTTTTAAAAGGAAGAATTAGTTCTCCATCTGAGGAAAGCATACACTACACACAAATGTCATACAGGTGAAAAAAAAAGCAGTGATAATATGTTTACTTTGAGATTCATGCAATGGAAATTAAAATGTGATAAATTTGAGGAGTGAACACCTGAGCCACATGACTAAATTGGTTGTTTTGCTTTGTGGCTGTGTTAGATATCCTCTATGGCATCTAGAAAGTAACACCAAATGTGTCAGGGAAGGCTGCAGCAGCGCTGCTACTGCTGAGGGGTTAGTGTGGTTAGAGAGAATTCTGGTACAGAACCAGCCAGAACAGTACATTTGGAGGTATGGCTACACCGAGTGTATCCCTCTCTCTCACTCTTAGCAGACGGATGGCACACACGCATAGTAAAGCAATTCCCCTAGCACTAATCATAAGACACCATATCTGGTTGATCTGAGGAAGATAGCATGGCCTAAGGATGGGAGTACAGTGATTTTTAATAACAGAACACCAGTCCCAGCCTCAGCAGTTACTGACTCCTGGGGTAATGGCGAGTCACTTGATCTCCTTGTTCGCAGTTTTCAAGATGGAGATATGCACAGAAAACGACAGTATGTGTTAAAGAACATCATACTCGGTAAAGAATTGTATCAACAATTCAACCGGCAAGACAGTCATTTCTGTGGAAGTGTTTTTTTAATACTGGCCCCTGTTCGCATCTTTCCCTGCCTTTTAGTAAATGCTAGTCGCAGAAATTGCATGGATCCATTACTTGGCCGGACAGAACAGCTAATAGTGGAAGGCTGTCACTCTCACTCTCTGTAGCCAGACTCATTGCACACCGGCTCCAGCCTTTGTACATGTAGGGTGGCATATGTGAACACACTGATGACGGGGCTCAATAGGTCAGATAAGAAGCGTACATGTGTGAGAAACAGCCCAAAAATACACCAGATGCAGCACCTACGATAGGAACTTACCAAACAGCAGAAGCAGCAATAGGATGGGAGCAGCGGGAACAAGCAGCACACAGCGCCTGTTTCCAAGCCAGCAGGAAAGAATGACTGGAATGCGCAATCACAAGCACACTGATTGCATGGGTGCATGAGACCTGGGTGGTTAGTAATGTGCTGTGTGTGGTGGGAGGTACACCACAAAGACGGGCATTAAGTCGGACCCGAGGGAATGTCAATTATTGATTATAAAAATAAATATACGCTGGACTGCCTAACGTAAAGGTAAACAAATTATTGTAGCCTCATAATGAATGCTAGTCGTTATAGAAGTTTGCTTTTTGAGAAAACACTAAAATCAACAGGTTCGAAAGCTGACAGTGTCCCTCTAAGTAATGCTGTTCACAGGTGTGTATTGGATCACACATACTGTAATGTAGTGCCAAAACACCCTGATCCCCACACAATCATGCGCCGGTGATCAGCACATTGCTTCGCTATCCATCATGGCCTGCCACCAACCAAGTTGTACTACCTGCTGTTACAGTATGCACTTAGTGACAGCTCAGTCAGCATCCTGCAGCACCCTACATCTCTGCTTGGTCAGTTTCTCACCTGTGCTGACACTCAGTATCCATTCCTGGCTACTCCTACTTAAGGCAAGATAGAGCAGGCAGGGGAAGTGGTGTGGCCATGTACATTCATACCTCCCTCCAATTCTCAACAGTTTACTCCTCCTCTAACTCAGTGACCCGTGATGCTTTAGCAAGTTCATGTGTCCGTTCCATTTACTCTCCCTATCTTTGTAGCTGGTATCTAATGCTGTCCTACCGTCCAGCCCTCTATTATTCTTGACCTCATAACTTCCATCATTTCTTTCTCTAGCTCTGTGGAGATCTACATCCTCCCCTTCCCAAAGGCAGTGTCCCTTCCTCTTCTGGTAACCACCACCCTATCTATCCTTCATACACTACCAAAACTTAAAGAAAACAGAGTTCTCACAGCCTAACTCATATATGACACATCCATTCACCCCTTCCCAATCTGTTTTCAGGGAAAAATGATCTACTGCCACCTCCTTAATTGACCTCACTGACTATATACCGACAGAGATGGCCAATGGCCAAATCACCTCATCAGTTTTGGTCATCTGGGTTAAGGCCTTCAACACTGACTCCCACTCCCTTCTCTTAGACTACCTATCAACAGCTGATCTATTTCCCTCAGCCACAAACTTGCTCAAAGCAAAACGCACTGGTAGAACCAGTCAAGATTTCTGCTGAAATTTCCCTCACATCCAGATTGGAACTGGTGTCTCGCAGGGCTCAGTGTTAGGGCCCTTATTATTCTCCATCTTTCTAAATGACCTTCCATCATCTGCTCACCCTCCACCATACACATGTAAGAGCGGAGGGCTCCGAGACGATCAGCGGGTCGGCGGCACCTGTGCAGCCGACCAAGGGTTCCAGGAGGCCGGGAGAAGCAGGCAGAATGTACGGGCAAAGCCGCAAACCAATCGGAAAGCGACCGCAGACTGTGCCTTGCTTCCGATTGGTGCGCCTTCCCCATAGACTTAAACTGGGGTTTGCAGCACTATTCTGGCTGGGACTTCTGCTTTTCTGTAATTTATTTTGAATTTCTCATAAAAAGTGCTGTTTTCTCTTACTTTGTGCCTGGTTTATGGGCTGTTTTTCCCTAGGTTAAAATTAAGTGTTACAGTATTTTGAATTTTTGTGTGGGCTAGACGCTAAGGCGCCTAACCCCCCTACCCTCCCAGTCTATTGTTGTGCAGATCTCAAGTTTTAGCACCTTGTTGCAGATTACTGCAATAAAGGTACTTTACTGACTGCCTTCTCCTCTGTCCCCCACCTTGGAGAAGGCGCAGCCCTCGAGATCCAAAGAGCGGAGGAGCTCCGAGACGCCAGCCGGTCGGCGGCACCTGTGCAGCCGACCAAGGGTTCCAGGAGGCCGGGAGAAGCAGGCAGAAGGTACGGGCAAAGCCGCAAACCAATCGGAAAGCGACCGCAGACTGTGCCTTGCTTCCGATTGGTGCGCCTTCCCCATAGACTTAAACTGGGGTTTGCTGCACTATTCTGGCTGGGATTTCTGCTTTTCTGTAATTTATTTTGAATTTCTCATAAAAAGTGCTGTTTTCTCTTACTTTGTGCCTGGTTTATGGGCTGTTTTTCCCTATGTTAAAATTAAGTGTTACAGTCTTTTGAATTGTTGTGTGGGCTAGACGCTTAGGCGCCTAACCCCCATACCCTCCCAGTCTATTGTTGTGCAGATCTCAAGTTTTAGCACCTTGTTGCAGATTACTGCAATAAAGGTACTTTACTGACTGCCTTCTCCTCTGTCCCCCACCTTGTAGAAGGCGCAGCCCTCGAGATCCAAAGAGTTGAGGGGCTCCGAGACGCCAGCGGGTCAGCGGCACCTGTGCAGCCGACCAAGGGTTCCAGGAGGCCGGGAGAAGCAGGCAGAAGGTACGGGCAAAGCCGCAAACCAATCGGAAAGCGACCGCAGACTGTGCCTTGCTTCCGACTGGTGCGCCTTCCCCATAGACTTAAACTGGGGTTTACTGCACTATACTGGCTGGGATTTCTGCTTTTCTGTAATTTATTTTGAATTTCTCATAAAAAGTGCTGTTTTCTCTTACTTTGTGCCTGGTTTATGGGCTGTTTTTCCCTATGTTAAAATTAAGTGTTACAGACTTTTGAATTGTTGTGTGGGCTAGACGCTTAGGCGCCTAAACCCCCATACTCTGCCAGTCTATTGTTGTGCAGATCTCAAGTTTTAGCACCTTGTTGCAGATTACTGCAATAAAGGTACTTTACTGACTGCCTTCTCCTCTGTCCCCCACCTTGTAGAAGGCGCAGCCCTCGAGATCCAAAGAGCGGAGGGGCTCCGAGACGCCAGCGGGTCGGCGGCACCTGTGCAGCCGACCAAGGGTTCCGGGAGGCCGGGAGAAGCAGGCAGAAGGTACGGGCAAAGCCGCAAACCAATCGGAAAGCGACCGCAGACTGTGCCTTGCTTCCGATTGGTGCGCCTTCCCCATAGACTTAAACTGGGGTTTGCTGGACTATTCTGGCTGGGATTTCTGCTTTTCTGTAATTTATTTTGAATTTCTCATAAAAAGTGCTGTTTTCTCTTACTTTGTGCCTGGTTTATGGGCTGTTTTTCCCTATGTTAAAATTAAGTGTTACAGTCTTTTGAATTGTTGTGTGGGCTAGACGCTTAGGCGCCTAACCCCCCCCATAATCTCCCAGTCTATTGTTCTGCTGATCTCAAGTTTTAGCACCTTATTGCAGATTACTGCAATAAAGGTACTTTACTGACTGCCTTCTCCTCTGTCCCCCACCTTGGAGAAGGCGCAGCCCTCGAGATCCAAAGAGCGGAGGGGCTCCGAGACGCCAGTGGGTCGGCGGCACCTGTGCAGCCGACCAAGGGTTCCAGGAGGCCGGGAGAAGCAGGCGGAAGATACAGGCAAAGCCGCGAACCAATCGGAAAGTGACCAGACAGCAGTGCCTTGTTATTGATTGGTGCGCCTTCCCCATAGACTTAAACTGGGGTTTGCTGCACTATTCTGGCTGGGATTTCTGCTTTTCTGTAATTTATTTTGAATTTCTCATAAAAAGTGCTGTTTTCTCTTACTTTGTGCCTGGTTTATGGGCTGTTTTTCCCTATGTTAAAATTAAGTGTTACAGTCTTTTGAATTGTTGTGTGGGCTAGACGCTTAGGCGCCTAACCCCCATACCCTCCCAGTCTATTGTGCAGATCTCAAGTTTTAGCACCTTGTTGCAGATTACTGCAATAAAGGTACTTTACTGACTGCCTTCTCCTCTGTCCCCCACCTTGTAGAAGGCGCAGCCCTCGAGATCCAAAGAGCGGAGGGGCTCCGAGACGCCAGCGGGTCGGCGGCACCTGTGCTGCCGACCAAGAGTTCCAGGAGGCCGGGACAAGCAGGCAGAAGGTACGGGCAAAGCCGCAAACCAATCGGAAAGCGACCGCAGACTGTGCCTTGCTTCCGACTGGTGCGCCTTCCCCATAGACTTAAACTGGGGTTTACTGCACTATTCTGGCTGGGATTTCTGCTTTTCTGTAATTTATTTTGAATTTCTCATAAAAAGTGCTGTTTTCTCTTACTTTGTGCCTGGTTTATGGGCTGTTTTTCCCTATGTTAAAATTAAGTGTTACAGTCTTTTGAATTGTTGTGTGGGCTAGACGCTTAGGCGCCTAACCCCATACCCTCCCAGTCTATTGTTGGGCAGATCTCAAGTTTTAGCACCTTGTTGCAGATTACTGCAATAAAGGTACTTTACTGACTGCCTTCTCCTCTGTCCCCCACCTTGTAGAAGGCGGCCCTCGAGATCAAAGAAGGAGGGGCTCCGAGGCATGGCGGGAGTCGGCGGCACCTGTGCAACCGACCAAAGGGTTCCAGGAGGCGGGAGAAGCAGGCAGATGTACTGGCAGCAAGCCAAACCAATCAGAAGCGACCGCAGACTGTGCCTTGCTTCGATTGATGCGCCTTCCCATAGACTTAAACTGGGGTTTGCTGCACTATTCTGGCTGGGATTTCTGCTTTTCTGTAATTTATTTTGAATTTCTCATAAAAAGTGCTGTTTTCTCTTACTTTGTGCCTGGTTTATGGGCTGTTTTTCCCTATGTTAAAATTAAGTGTTACAATCTTTTGAATTGTTGTGAGGGCTAGACGCTTAGGCGCCTAACCCCCCCATACCCTCCCAGTCTATTGTTGTGCAGATCTCAGGTTTTAGCACCTTGTTGCAGATTACTGCAATAAAGGTACTTTACTAACTACCTTCTCCTCTGTCCCCCACCTTGTAGAAGGCGCAGCCCTCGAGATCCAAAGAGCGGAGGGGCTCCGAGACGCCAGCGGGTGGGCTGCACCTGTGCAGCCGACCAAGGGTTCCAGGAGGCCGGGAGAAGCAGGCAGAAGGTACGGGCAAAGCCGCAAACCAATCGGAAAGCGACCGCAGACTGTGCCTTGCTTCCGATTGGTGCGCCTTCCCCATAGACTTAAACTGGGGTTTGCAGCACTATTCTGGCTGGGACTTCTGCTTTTCTGTAATTTATTTTGAATTTCTCATAAAAGTGCTGTTTTCTCTTACTTTGTGCCTGGTTTATGGGCTGTTTTCCCTAGGTTAAAATTAAGTGTTACAGTATTTTGAATTTTGTATGGGCTAGGCGGCTTGGCTCTACCCCCCATACCCTCCAGTCTATTGTTGTGCAGATCTCAAGTTTGCTTTGTGATTGCAGATTACTGCAATAAAGGTACTTTACTGACTGCCTTCTCTCTGTCCCCACCTTGAAGAGGCGCAGCCTAGAGATCAAAGGCGGAGGACTCCGAGGCGTCAGCGGGTGGCGGCACCTGTGCAGCCAGCGAAGGTGTTCAGGAGGACGGAAGAAGCAGGCAGAAAGTGCGAGCAAAACCGCAAACCAATGGAGCGACCGCAGACTGTGCCTTGCTTCCGACTAGTGCGCCTTCCCCATAGACTTAAACTGGGGTTTACTGCACTATACTGGCTGGGATTTCTGCTTTTCTGTAATTTATTTTGAATTTCTCATAAAAAGTGCTGTTTTCTCTTACTTTGTGCCTGGTTTATGGGCTGTTTTTCACTATGTTAAAATTAAGTGTTACAGACATTTGAATTGTTGTGTGGGCTAGACGCTTAGGCGCCTAAACCCCATACTCTGCCAGTCTATTGTTGTGCAGATCTCAAGTTTTAGCACCTTGTTGCAGATTACTGCAATAAAGGTACTTTACTGACTGCCTTCTCCTCTGTCCCCCACCTTGTAGAAGGCGCAGCCCTCGAGATCCAAAGAGCGGAGGGGCTCTGAGACGCCAGCGGTTCGGCGGCACCTGTGCAGCCGACCAAGGGTTCCGGGAGGCCGGGAGAAGCAGGCAGAAGGTATGGGCAAAGCCACAAACCAATCGGAAAGCGACCGCAGACTGTGCCTTGCTTCCGATTGGTGCGCCTTCCCCATAGACTTAAACTGGGGTTTGCTGGACTATTCTGGCTGGGATTTCTGCTTTTCTGTAATTTATTTTGAATTTCTCATAAAAAGTGCTGTTTTCTCTTACTTTGTGCCTGGTTTATGGGCTGTTTTTCCCTATGTTAAAATTAAGTGTTACAGTCTTTTGAATTGTTGTGTGGGCTAGGCTGCTTAGGCGCCTAACCCCCCCCATAATCTCCCAGTCTATTGTTCTGCTGATCTCAAGTTTTAGCACCTTATTGCAGATTACTGCAATAAAGGTACTTTACTGACTGCCTTCTCCTCTGTCCCCCACCTTGGAGAAGGCGCAGCCCTCGAGATCCAAAGAGCGGAGGGGCTCCGAGACGCCAGTGGGTCGGCGGCACCTGTGCAGCCGACCAAGGGTTCCAGGAGGCCGGGAGAAGCAGGCGGAAGATACAGGCAAAGCCGCGAACCAATCGGAAAGTGACCGCAGACAGTGCCTTGCTTACGATTGGTGCGCCTTCCCCATAGACTTAAACTGGGGTTTGCTGCACTATTCTGGCTGGGATTTCTGCTTTTCTGTAATTTATTTTGAATTTCTCATAAAAAGTGCTGTTTTCTCTTACTTTGTGCCTGGTTTATGGGCTGTTTTCCCTATGTAAAATTAAGTGTTACAGTCTTTTGAATTGTTGTGTGGGCTGGGCGGCAATGCCTAACCCCCCTACCCTCCCAGTCTATTGTGCAGATCTCAAGTTTTAGCACCTTGTTGCAGATTACTGCAATAAAGGTACTTTACTGACTGCCTTCTCCTCTGTCCCCCACCTTGTAGAAGGCGCAGCCCTCGAGATCCAAAGAGCGGAGGGCTCCGAGGCTGCCAGCAGCGGCACCTGTGCTGCCGACCAAGAGTTCCAGGAGGCGGGACAAGCAGGCAGAGAGTACGGGCAAACCAGAAAACCAATCGAGCGACCGAGACTGTGCCTTGCTTCCGATTGATGCGCCCTCCATAGACTTAAACTGGGGTTGCTGCACTATTCTGGCTGGGATTTCTGCTTTTCTGTAATTTATTTTGAATTTCTCATAAAAAGTGCTGTTTTCTCTTACTTTGTGCCTGGTTTATGGGCTGTTTTTCCCTATGTTAAAATTAAGTGTTACAGTCTTTTGAATTGTTGTGTGGGCTGGACGCTAAGGCGCCTAACCCCCCATACCCTCCCAGTCTATTTTGTGCAGATCTCAAGTTTTAGCACCTTGTTGCAGGTTACTGCAATAAAGGTACTTTACTGACTGCCTTCTTCTCTATCCCCCACCTTGTAGAAGGCGCAGCCCTCGAGATCCAAAGAGTTGAGGGGCTCCGAGACGCCAGCGGGTCAGCGGCACCTGTGCAGCTGACCAAAAGGGTTCAGGAGGCCGGGAGAAGCAGGCAGAGATGCAGGCAAAGCCGCAAACCAATGAGCGACCGCGAACTGTGCCTTGCTTCCGACTAGTGCGCCTTCCCCATAGACTTAAACTGGGGTTTGCTGCACTATTCTGGCTGGGATTTCTGCTTTTCTGTAATTTATTTTGAATTTCTCATAAAAAGTGCTGTTTTCTCTTACTTTGTGCCTGGTTTATGGGCTGTTTTTCCCTATGTTAAATTAAGTGTTACAGACTTTTTGAATTGTTGTATGGGCTAGGCGGCTTAGGCGCTAAACCCCCATACTCTGCCAGTCTATTGTTGTGCAGATCTCAAGTTTTAGCACCTTGTTGCAGATTACGCAATAAAGGTGCTTACTGACTGCCTTCTCCTCTGTCCCCCACCTTGTAGAAGGCGCAGCCCTCGAGATCAAAAAGCGGAGGGGCTCAAGGCATGTGGTTGGTCGACACCTGTGCAGCCGACCAAGGAGTTCGGAGGCCGGGAGAAGCAGGCAGAAAATGCAGGGCAAAGCCGCAAACCAATCGAGCGACCGCGGAGCTGTGCCTTGCTTCAGTTAGTGCGCCTTCCCATAGACTTAAACTGGGTTTGCTGCACTATTCTGGCTGGGATTTCTGCTTTCTGTAATTTATTTTAATTTCTCATAAAAGTGCTGTTTTCTCTTACTTTGTGCTTGGTTTATGGGCTGTTTTCCCTATGTTAAAATTAAGTGTTACAGTCTTTTGAATTGTTGTGGGGCTGAGCGGCTTGGCGCTACCCCCCATACCCTCAGTCTATTGTGCAGATCTCAAGTTTTGCAGCACTTGTTGCCAGGTTACTGCAATAAAGGTACTTACTGACTGCCTTCTTCTCTATCCCCACCTTGAAGAGCGCAGCCCTCGAGATCAAGAGGAGGGGCTCCGAGGCATAGCGGGTCGGCGGCACCTGTGCAGCTGACCAAGGGTTCCAGGAGGCCGGGAGAAGCAGGCAGAAGGTACGGGCAAAGCCGCAAACCAATCGGAAAGCGACCGCAGACTGTGCCTTGCTTCCGATTGGTGCGCCTTCCCCATAGACTTAAACTGGGGTTTGCTGCACTATTCTGGCTGGGATTTCTGCTTTTCTGTAATTTATTTTGAATTTCTCATAAAAAGTGCTGTTTTCTCTTACTTTGTGCCTGGTTTATGGGCTGTTTTCCCTATGTTAAAATTAAGTGTTACAGTCTTTTGAATTGTTGTGTGGCAGGCGGCTAGGGCTGCCCCCATACCCTCCCAGTCTATTGTTGGGCAGATCTCAAGTTTTAGCTCCTTGTTGCAGATTACTGCAATAAGGTACTTACTGACTGCCTTCTCCTCATTCCCACCACTTGTAGAAGGCGCAGCCCTCGAGATCAAGCGGAGGGGCTCCGAGGCATCAGTCGGCGGGCACCTGTGCAGCCGACCAAGGGTTCCAGGAGGCCGGGGAAGCAGGCAGATGGTGCAGGCAAGCCACAAACCAATCGGAGCGACCGCAGACTGTGCCTTGCTTCCGATTGGTGCGCCTTCCCCATAGACTTAAACTGGGGTTTGCTGCACTATACTGGCTGGGATTTCTGCTTTCTGTAATTTATTTTGAATTTCTCATAAAAAGTGCTGTTTTCTCTTACTTTGTGCCTGGTTTATGGGCTGTTTTCCCTATGTTAAAATTAAGTGTTACAGTCTTTTGAATTGTTGTGTGGGCCCAGGCGGCTTGGCGCTTCTACACCCTCCCAGTCTATTGTTGGGCAGATCTCAGTTTTAGCTCCTTGTTGCAGATTACTGCAATAAAGGTACTTACTGACTGCCTTCTCCTCTGTCCCCCACCTTGTGAATCAGCCCTCGAGATCAAAGAGGCGGAGGGGCTCCCGAGGCATGTGGTGGCGGCACCTGTGCAGCCGACCAAAGGGTTCCAGGAGCGGGAGAAGCAGGCAGATGTGCAGAGCAAAGCCACAAACCAATCAAAGCGACCGCAGACTGTACCTTGCTTCCGATTAGATGCGCCTTCCCATAGACTTAAACTGGGTTTGCTGCACTATTCTGGCTGGGATTTCTGCTTTTCTGTAATTTATTTGAATTTCTCATAAAAAGTGCTGTTTTCTCTTACTTTGTGCCTGGTTTATGGGCTGTTTTCCTATGTTAAAATTAAGTGTTAATCTTTTGAATTGTTGTGAGGCTAACCTTGGCAACCCTAACCCCATACCCTCCCAGTCTATTGTTGTGCAGATCTCAGGTTTTAGCACCTTGTTGCAGATTACTGCAATAAAGGTACTACTACTACCTTCTCCTCTGTCCCCCACCTTGTAGAAGGCGCAGCCCTCGAGATCAAGCCCGGAGGGGCTCCGAGGCATGTGGAGTGGGCTGCACCTGCAGCCGACCAAGAGGTTCAAGGAGGCCGGGAGAAGCAGGCAGGAGTCACGGGCAAACTGCCGACCAATAGGAAGCGACCGCCAGCTGTGCCTTGCTTCGATTAGTGCGCACTTCCCATAGACTTAAACTGGGGTTTGCAGCACTATTCTGGCTGGGACTTCTGCTTTTCTGTAATTTATTTTGAATTTCTCAAAAAGTGCTGTTTCTCTTTACTTTGTGCCTGGTTTATGGGCTGCTTTGCAGTAAAGGTGGCTTAAGAAAACAGACCAAATGAGGGACTCAGAAGAAGAGAGGCTGGCAGTCTTCAATTGATATCCTTAGCACTTGGTCCTTTGTTTGAGGACTGCAGCATGAGGACCACTCAGAGGACATCTCCTTTAAGAGGCCTAGCCTCCTAATTGACTGAAGGTGTGCAAAGAGTCCGAACTTTTGCTGTGGTGGCCAGGAGTCCAGTGATGATCACTGTTGGGAGATGGCTGAAGCTGCGGCTGAAGCCCTTCATATCCCATGGATCCAAGTGGTGGCATTCTGTCAGGACTTGCAAGTGAGGACCTGCTTGTAGGAATAGTTACAAATTCGAATTTGGAAATGAACGGGGTAGAATGGATCTGGTGACATGAAGGCAGAGGGAGAGTGGTTAAAGAGGAGTGTAGTGAGCAATGATGAGTACGAAGAGGGGCGTTGGAAGCAAAGCAGTAGAAGAAGTTGCAGAGGGTATCCATTCTGGCCAGGGAAACAGAGGGAGCAGTGCCATAGACCTTGTCTACCTAGTCAAAGACTAGGAGCACCACTTTGGTAACAACTTTGTGGCAGAGCTGAGGAGCCAGACAATCTTTATTGCTGTATAGGGCACCAAGTTTAGGGCAGAGCTTCGCATGGATGGCGTAAATGTGGGCAGAGATGTCAAGCTTGCCATCTAGACACACATGGAGAAACTTGAAGAGTTGGACTGCTTCTAGAGGGTTGCCATCCAAGGTGGTGAAGGTGAGTAGAGTTAGGAGTGTAAAAAAAAGTCAGGCTTGTACCAAAGGTCATGAACACTGTTTTTTTGTGCCGACACAGAGCTGGTTTGATTGGAATCAGTGTAAAACATTATGGAAGTCTTCCTGGAGCAGACCTTCTATGGCAATGGGGTCCTTTCCTTTCCTTTTCACAGTAAATTGAAAATGATGCCTGTAGAACTAGTTGCCTTACAGGGAGGTAAAGTTCTGTCTTGTGTTTTTCAGTGTATATCTTATATTTATTTATTTCAAAAGATTTACCAGGAAAGACATACTAAACTGAAATAGCTTGCTTCCTGATGTGACCTGGGGGAGTGGGGGAAGTAGCAATGAAAAGAACAGGATGAGCTAGCCAGAACATCTGAAAAGCAATAGATCAAGTAAGAGCACATTGGAATGCAGTTGGAGTATGAACCAGGCACTGCTAGGTACAGTACTGTAGTACAGATGACAGCAATTTGAAGAGTGAATGAAATGTCATTGGTGCTTTGTTCAACACGGAAGGATGGAGGAATCTAGGGGGCAGAGGGAAATAATTAGGACAGCAACAGGGGCAGTGGGGGGAGAGAACTAAAGGGCAGCAAAATACAGCATATGATCTGCGACAACTGCAGGAGTGAGTAGTGAATTCATGGAGAAGAGATCCGAGTGAGTGGGAGGAAGGAGAAGTATGAATGGTAATGGGAAGAGCCCCATAGTTTGGGAAGTGGTAGGAGAAGGCATCTTGGCCAGCAGAGGATTTTACAGAGAGGCATGCAAGACAGTGAGGGATAGTGATACGAAGAGTGTGGGGGGGGGGGGAATGAAGGAGGGAGGAAAGTTAAGGAGGGAGGGACCCAAGTCAGAATTTGTTGATGAACATAGCACAATGAGCGAGGCGAATGGCATTGATCAAGGGAAGGAAAGTATAGGGAGGAGTAAAAGGAGCAATGGTGGTTCTAGGGAGGCAATCAAGAGCAAAGTGGCAGAAAGAGTGAAATAGTGGGTCCAGTCTGGCTAGGGTGGATTTGTGAGCAGCACCATAACCAATGTCACCATAGTCAAAGACAGGGGGTTCCATGTCAATTGCGCGCAAAATATTTCAGCGCAATCATTTACAGCGCTGACAGTTCAGCGCTGATATTGTCAATGCACAACTATTTCAGTGCCTGACTTTACGTTGCAATTAATTTAAAATTAAGAGTTGCGGAACCAGGGGTGTAGCCAGATTTCAGATCGGCACACCAAGTAGACTCACTGCTACCCTCACCCTTTAGGGTGTAAGAACCTCCCCCGTGTACCCAAACAATATACAAATGTACACCAGGACCTCCGTGGTTTGTTGCCTCATTTGGCACAATAAATAGAACTTTGTATCTCATGACAGTGGTTGTTGCCTTGCATGGGGAATACAAATGCCAATGCATTGCTCCCTAAGACACCCACATACCAGCCCAGAGCCTGTAAAGTTGTATTGTCCTTGGGATGCAAAGACAGTATTAGTGACCAGTCCTTCTAGTTTCAACTCCTACGAATACAATTACAGAAAGGTTCAGCATTTTCTTTGTTAGTTTTCATGGAAAAAGGAAGCAGTTCAGAGCCTATTTGCTACCCCCCTTAAATAAAATTGCACACCATGGAGTACTTGGAGTATGCCTGGCTACACCCATGGCGGCAACCACACATCAGTACATACCTTAGCTGAACACAAAGGTAGAAATATACGCTCAGTTCTCTCTTGGTACAGAGATTCAATCAGCAGCAGATGTGTCAGCCAATGATGGTGTGCTGTCTAGCACTGTGTTACCTTATGCTAATTGTTAAAACACAAATCTGTCACTGTCCTGGCAGCACCCTTCCCTGGTTAGACATGCTGCTACACTTCGTGTTGAGCACCAGAGGACAGCCTCTCCTGACACACGAGGGATATATATACTACAAGGAGAGAAAGTATGGAGACAAGGAGTATTAGTCAGTCTGCCAGTGCCAAACTTCCCTCCATTCCAAGTTTAAAAAGAAGTGCACAAAGGGCACGGCAAACAGCAGCTGTGGCTCCAAGTCAACCTGTATACTTTAGTGAATTGCAAATTCCACCTGAGTACTGTAAAACGGACAGTAGGGAACAGTTTTTTTTGCATGATTCTGGCAGTAATGACCCAGAAAGATTTCTTATTTATTTCTACTAAGCAAAATCTTCACTACATGCGAAATTCATTGCATTGGTATGTGGACGGAACATTCAAGGCTACACCAACTATAAAAGTAGACAAAACATGAACGAATTGAAAATGGAGCAGTACCTTTTAGGCATGGTCCCTTCAGCTCCAAGGAAAAAGTACAGAGTGTGAGACACTGCAAAACCCATCGTGTTGGTTGTGGAATCATATGGAACATCCAATTGTGCCTATTATCTGGGGAGAGGGGTTGCACATAACTACAGTTGCAGGTCTAAGCATAAAGACAGTGTAATTTGCTGATGACAAGTTTTAATAATTTTCAAATAAAGGTTACATTTTAAATGTTTAGAAAAGGAACTTGGAAATGAAGTTGATTAGGATGTTGGAATGGTACACTGCCGTTGGTACGATGATGTATAACGTATGATGTCATCAAGAAGCAATCAAGTGGTGTGATGGAGTCTGTCCTTATCTGTTGCAAGAGAGAACTGATCCTGTTTGTATACCAGGTATGTACTACTCTGTAGTTGCTGCCATTCAGTGTCATATTTGAGAATTAAAAAGAAGCAGTATCTTAGCCGTGTAAAGCATGTTGAAAAGCATTTCTGTGTGCTGTATTGGTATCACACTGTAATTCGAATAGCGCTGAATTGTAATGTCGCTGTAAATGATGTCGCTGAATTGTTTGCGATGAAATGACGTGATACCAAGACAGGGAGAATAATCTTCGAGATGATCTGTTTTTGTGGGCTGAAACCAGAATACTTGCTTTACTCTTGTAAAGTGCACCCAGTTTGGGGTGCAGCTTCTGGTGGATGGCATCCACATGAACAGAGAAATGGAGCTGACAATCTAGCCAGACCCCGAGGTATTTAAGGAGGAAACATCCTCAATAGCGACACCATCAAGGGTATGGAAGGAGGGAAGGGGGATTAATCTAGCTAGTCTCTGCCTTGTGCTGAAAGTCATGGAGACCATTTACTTGGCATTGAGGAAGCTAATTATTTGGATTAGTATTTATTTTAACAGAAAAAGCTCCATTGAGCAAAGCTCATTTGCAAGGAGGTTCTGGGTAAAACAGATTAGAATACAGCAAATTAAATGGCAGTATACAAAACAGTTCATGTAATACAGAGTTAGATATGCTCATAGTACAGTCAGCAGTTCTACTCTAATACAAAGACTAGCATAATGAAAGCAGTTTGAGTATAGCTATTATAGAATAGACAAAGAGAATGAAATTTCAGTATTCAGAAAATTATAATACGAGGATTAAATTAAGTTCAAATAGCACACACATTTGTCAGCACAGTTTTGACCAAGAAGGGTTTGGAAGTAATGGGGGACTGACAAGTGAATGCAGTTTAAGTGATTCCTAGAAGGCATTCCAGGCCATGGGAGCAGCCCAGCTAAAAGCCACCATCTTAACATAATTTGAGAAGTGCCTGGGGACATCAAATAGGATAAGCTTGTGTTTTTTTTTAAATGGTAAAACCCTGAGGATCTGCGAAGGAGATCAGATATGTATAATGGTATGGAAGTCTACATCTCTTCGAGACACCAGTAATTTAGATGTTTGAGCCTTCTGATTTCTAATGAAGACGATCCCACTTCCTTGTATAGCAGACAGCGCTGGGTTTTGGCCTGTAGATCTGAGATGAATCAGAGTGCTCTGTGATAGATCACATCCAATCTAGCCAAACTAGAACCAGAGGCGGTAGCACTTGTATACATAATATCGCCATAGTACTATGGGAAGAAATGTCACCTGAACGAGTCTTTTTTTAGCTTCAGTGCTGAAATGGAATTGGCATAACATTTTACTGAGATTTTCAAGACACACAGTGAAAGATAAGTTATTATCCAACCACTTGCCCAGGTATTTAAAGTAATCTACCATTTCTAGCATTTCACTTGATAGGGTTTTGATTCCTAAACTGTGTGCGTGGTAGTGTGTGTGTGTGTGTGTGTGCATGGGGGGGGGCAGGTGGGTTTAGAAGAGAATCATAAACTTAGTTTTAGCAGCTTTTAAGAGAAGCTTAGAAGTATATAGATTAACTTGCAGTTGATCAAAAGCCTCTTGTAGTGAATTCATGGCCATCTCAGGTGTTGGACTAGCAGTGTACAAAACAGTATCATCTGCATAAAAGTGCAGTTTTGTATTTACAGTGTTATTACTCAGGTCACTAGTGTACATCATAAATAACAAAGATCCCAGAATTAGATCCTTGTGGTACTCCTTTGCACACTTGGACACAATTCCATTAGCCCAGAACCAGTGCTGAATGTTGGTGAAGTCCAGTTGGAGCCATGCCATGAGGTTTGAGGCAGAGGATGCAGAGGCATACATGTCAATGGATGCAGCCGAGGCATAGAGGACCATGTAATCTGCATACATGTCAGTAGATGTAGAGGCATAGAGGACCATGTAATCTGCATACATGTCAGTAGATGCAGAGACATAGAGGACCATGTAATCTGCATACATGTCAATAGATGCAGAGGCATAGAGGACCACGTAATCTGCATACATGTCAATAGATGCAGAGGCATAGAGGACCAAGTAGTCTGCATGCATGTCAATGGATGCAGCAGTGGCACAGTGGACCATGTCATCTGCATGCATGTCAATAGATGCAGAGGCATAGAGGACCATGTCATCTGCATACATGTCAGTAGATGCAGAGGCATAGAGGACCATGTAATCTGCATGCATGTCAATAGATGCAGAGGCATAGAGGACCATGTCATCTGCATACATGTCAATAGATGCAGAGGCATAGAGGACCATGTAATCTGCATACATGTCAGTAGATGCAGAGGCACAGAAGACCATGTAATCTGCATACATGTCAATAGATGCAGAGGCATAGAGGACCAAGAAGTCTGCATACATGTCAATGGATGCAGCAGAGGCATAGAGGACCATGTCATCTGCATGTATGTCAATAGATGCGGAGGCATAGAGGACAATGAAATCTGCATTCATGTCAGTAGATGCATAGGAAGAGGCAGAGGGAATGTTATTCAGGAATATGGAGACTAGAAAAAGGCCAAGCATGGATCCTTGGGGCACACCAGACCAGATATGGAGAGGAAGGGATAAGGTATCACCAATATGGACAGCTTGAGACCTGCCCTCCAGGTACAGCAGGAGCAGAACCACCCAACTGAGTAAGCAGAAAGACCCCTGACTTTAGCTTCTGGAGAAGGATATTATGTGCAACAGTGTCAAATGCTTTGACCAGGTCAACAAAAAAGACTGAGGTGACCAATACTGGTAATCCTCAAAGTACCTCAATGTGAAACTGAATTTGGGAAGATCCTTCACCTACTGTGGGGCAACCCTATGAAGTGCTTCCAAGTTGAAAACAAGGAGATCTACCAGATCAAATGTTTTAAGCAACAAGTTATACAGCTGCTACTGGAAAATACAAATGTAGCCATATTTAAGAACCAAAGTTAACTGTTTCTGAAGCTCATTTCTTTTAAAAGGAATAACTTTGGAACGAGTATTAGAAATGTCATTTTTTTCTTATATGACTACCTGGGGTCAGTACAGGCCTGATATCCAAAAATAAGAACACCTGCAAACAGTATTTGTGAGTGTGCTAAACCAGAATTTTGCTGGTACTCCCAGCCAGCCCATCAAAAGTCCCTGGAACACCAGCGCAATCCCACAACACCAAAGTGCAATAATACTGCTGTGCCTATGCAAATGAGTGAGTCCTTGCATATCATCACAGCGATATCTTCCAAGGTTTGTGTAGTGGTAAATAGCCTCCAAAGAAATGCCAGCAAACAATACTTCTTAACGGCGCATCCCCATCCTCCCGCAGACAGAGCAGCTGTACTGCAGCCACCCGCTCCTGATCCCACATGTTGTAAGTGTAGAGGTATCTCTGGTGTCCAGTGGCACCGTCAGCAAGAAACACCTGTGCTATATAATGGCATGTTACCTTTAGTGTCTAGTGGCAGCCCCCAATTGCCTAGTCCATATACTGACATGTTATCCCTGGTGTCTAGTGTCACCCTTACCCCCAATCACCTGTTCCATATGCTGACAAGTTATCCCTGGTGTCTAGTGGCACCCCTCACCTCCTTGGCGTTCCATATGCTGACATGTTATCCCTGGTGTCTAGTGGCACCCCTCACCCGATCACATTCCATATACTGACAAGTTATTCCTGGTGTCTAGTAAAAACCGATCAACCCCTGATCATGTTCCATATACCGACACATTACCCCTGGTGTCTAGAAGCACCCTCACCCCCCTATCGTGTTCCATATACAAAAACCTAGGGGGAAGAGTACACAATGGAGGGACGTATTAGCAACAACAAAAATGGAAAGGGACCTAGGGTAATTACATCAGATGACCTAAAGGTTAGCAAGCAATGTGGAGAAGGGCAGTAGGGATGGCTGGGATGTATAGGGAGAGGTATCACCAGTAGAAAACAGAAAGTTGTTATCCCTCTGTACAGACAGTTGGTGAGACCCCATCTGAGTACTATGTCCAGTTCTAGAGACCCCATCTCTGCAAGAACATAGACAGGATGGAGACAGTCAGAGGACGACAACTAAAATGGTGCAGGGTCTGCAACAGAAGCCATGTGAGGAGAGACTAAAGGAGCTTAATATGTATACCCTTGAGAAAAGGAGGAAGATGGGGACGTGGTAGGAACTTTAAGTACCTCAAGGGAATCAACAAAATCCAAGAGGTAGCATCTTTCAGAAAAGATGTGCAAGAACAAGGGGCGCAATTTGAAGATAGAGGTGGGATGGCTCAGGGTAATGTAAGGAGTATTTTTCACAGAGACAGTGGTGGATGCATGGAACTGCCTTCCAGAGGAGGTTGTGGGGTCAAAAACATTGGGGGAATTCAAGAATGCATGGGACAGACATAAAGCAATTTTTGTGGGGGGTTGGAAGAAATAGGCTGTTGGTTAACTAGGATCTGCAGCTTATCCAGTAGGTAGGGAAATGGGCAGACTAGGTGGGCCAAGCGGTCCTTATCTGCTGTCAAAGTCTATGTTTCTATGTTTTCTATGATGTATTATCCCTGGCATCTAGAGGCACTCCTCACCCTCCCCAATCACATTCCATATACTGACATATTATCCCTGGTGTCTAGTGGCACCCCTCACCCCCTGATCATGTTCCATATACTGACATGTTATCCCTGGTGTCTAGTGGCACCCCTCACCCCTATCACATTCCAATTACTGAAACTACTCACACCTTGTTTTGCTGCTTAAGTGCCACTGCCTAACTGTTACCTGGTTTAATTTAGAAAGGTACTGTAATAATTGTTAAAAATTGTTTGTTGTCTGCTGATCGTGGATCTGCCCTGCCTATTGTTTTCTACTATGTCCACTTCCAACTCCTTTGCTAATTTTCTGAGTTCTCTCCTCCCCGTGGTGCCAGAGCAGGTGATTACCTCTCTTGTTCTTGACTGCCATCATCCAACCCCCATTTCCCTTTTCACTTTCAGCTGTTGTTAATTCTTTCTTTTTTATTCTACCTGCTCCCGACTGCCTGCTGTCTCCCGCCTCCAGCACCTCCGTCACTGCTCCTTTGTTCTTTCCAGCTTATCTCTGCCCCCTCTCTCCTGTCTCTCTCTTCTGCAGATCTCAGCCCTTGAATGGGCTCACCCTGCTGCCGGAGCGGCCACTGCTTCAGGAAGCCAGCTGCCCACCCGCACCACCTCCTCCAGCTGCTCTTGAGATCCTAAAGCCGGGTAAGCTTGCAGACCCGACTGGGACAGCTCCGTGTCGCCTCCATTGGCCACTGAGGCTTGCCACCACCCCTGATTGGACTAGGCTCTTACACCTTTGACAGGGATTGGTCTGCCTCATAAACACTGCTTCTGGGCTCCTCGCCCATTGAAAGCACTGCTAAAAGCCGCATTTTATACCTGCCCACCCCGTCTTCTGCCTTAATTAAATAGTCTTAAACTCCTCCCACTTCCCTAGCCCCACCTGCCCTCTCACTATTGGTCCTCCTCATTCTGCCCTCCACTCCACTCCTACTTCTGCTTGACCCACACCTCTCTCTCTCTCTCTCTCTCTCTCTCTCTCTCTCTCTCTCTGTCTCTCTCTCTCTCTCTCTCTCTCTCTCTCTCTCTCTGTCTCTCTGTCTCTCTCTCTCTCTCTCTCTCTCTCTCCCTCTCTCTGTCTCTCTCTCTCTCTCTGTCTCTCTCTCTCTCTCTCTCTCTCTCTCTCTGTCTCTCTGTCTCTCTCTCTCTCTCTCTCTCTCTCTCTCTCTGTGACCCATTCTTTTACCTTTCCATCCTTCTTGTGTCTTGCCATTCCATTGCATTCCCATCATGGTAGCGGTTTCTGCTCTTATATCTCCTCACTATGTTTGCTCAGATTCTTTTTCTCCTATCACTACCCACACTCTGCTACCTCCCTGGGGCCTGCTGCCCCTCACCTCTACCCCATTTCCAGTTCAACATTATCCACTACCCCACAGGCACCCTCTCCTCTCCTCCTCCTCACTCCCCTGCCCCCCACTTCTGCTCTTTATGGCAACTCGCTGGAGCAAACACCCAATGTCCCTGGACCTTACCGCCTCCGCTCCCCCTATTGCAAGGTTTTTCATCTCTTTGGGTGAAACACAAACAGACTACCTATCCTAACAGCACTGGGCGGCCTCATAAGCTCACCCTTAGAGCCTTAAGTATGTCCTCTCTGAAGCTTCTACTTCTCCTCTCAGGAATATCCACCCTAACCCTGGTCCCCTAACCGATGGGCCTGCAAGAACCAGAAACACTCAGGAGCTCTCCCTTGTGACCATTAATATCTGCAGTCTCATTCCTAAGCTTGATGCCCTTCAAGTTTTCACTAACCAGCATACTCCTGACATCATCTCAGTTATCCGAAACCTGGCTCACACCCAAAACTCCACTACCGCAGTGCCCTACCTGGCTACAATGTCTTCAAGCTGGACCGGCAGACCAAAGAGGAGGGGCTGTGCATTATATCTCAAAGACTCCCTCCTGGGCCACCCGTTAACTGCCCCACCCTCTGACTACCTGGCACAGATCCTCCCAATCCATATCATTCTTGGAGCCCATGGCAAGCACTCTCTGTTGCCGCAGTCTGCATTCCCCAAAGACCAAGTGAAAGGCATAAATACTGTCCTGGAATTCACCAGAATGCTGTCACCTAACACTGAGGTAATCATGCTTGGTGATTTTAACATAAACTGGCTTGCTCCTGATTCTGGAGGTCTAAAGAATGCCATCTCTCCTGTTCACCTCACACAGCTGGTTCACTCCCGACCAGGCACAACTACAGAACTGGTACCAGCTGTCTACTCAACTGGGTTCTCTCCAGCCACCCCGCCCTTATCTCCGATATTTCCATCCTACCGGATTCCATCAGTGATCACTCCCCTATCACCTGTGTATGGTCCAACAAATTCAGCAAACCTCCACCATCAGTCATCACCTGCAGATCCCTCCCTCATGGGAACCTCAGTCTCCTTAAATCCTATCTCAGAAACGAGGACTGGAAGCCTATCTTTGAAGCAAATGATGTCAACATAGCCTTGGACTCCTTCATCTCCATCTTCAACAAAGCCTGCGACACCTACACCCCCCATCAAAAAGCATTAAGGTCAAGTCCCTCTGCAATCCCTGGTTGACCGCCAACCTAATAGCACAGTTTAAATCAAGACACCGCCTCTGGCTTCTGGCCCGTGACTCTGGTTCACCAGCTGCAATTCAGAACTACAAGCGAGCATGAAATGATTGCACTAAGGCCATTAAACTACACAAAAGCACCTAGTACAGGGAAGCCCTCACAAACACTTGGGGTAATGGTAGAGCTTTCTGGCACAACATCAAGGAAGTGACCGGTAAACAGCCAAAAGCATCCCCTAATATGCTCTGTGTTGATGGAACTATTACACTTGACCCCTCAACTATTGCTAATACCTTTAATACCACTTTCACTGACCTCAGCTCTGTTCTTCCCCCTGACGTCTTCTCTGAATCTGACCCCCCTGCAGACCAAACAAGGCCCTCCTCTCTACTACCCACCCTCCCTTCTTTTTAAATCACTCAAGCAGCACGAAGCTCGCAAGTACATTGGCAATGCCATTGCCAACACAAGGTATAGTGGGGACTAGCTGGATTTAAAACTACTGTCCCTCACGCTCGACGAAGTTATCAGACCTCTCACCAAGATCCTTAACCTATCCCTCTGCCTTGGCCAGTTCCCTGACTTATGGAAATCTTCCATCATCACCCCAGTATACAAGAACGGTGATAAAACTCACTACCAGCCACTCTCCATACTACCTCCCCTCTCAAAAGCACTCAAATGTATCGTTGCTGACCAACTCACTGACTACCTAGACAACCACAATATCTTATGTCATCAACAACATGGCTTCAGGAAAGGGCACAGTACCACATCTGCCCTCTTGGAATTTACCGCAGCCATCCACAGCTCCCTAGACAATGGCCATCTTACCGGTGCAGTCTTTATCAATTTAACAAAGGCTACTGATACAGTCCACCACAACCTCCTGCTTAACCAGATCTTAACTACGGGGCTCTCCGCTGACTCTATGGCATGGTTCCAAAGCTGCTTGTTAAACAGATCACAATGAGTAAAGATTGCTGGTACTCTCTGCAACGCTTTGCCAGTCCGCTCAGGAGTTCCCCAGGGATCCATTCTGGGGCCGCTTCTTTTTTCCTTTTCCTGAATAACCTCCCTAAATCCTGCCCTGAACAAATCATTCTCTATGCAGATGATGCCGTAATTCTCTCTTCGAACAAGGACCAGCACTCCCTTCAAAATAATCTCCAACTTGGATTCTCATCAGTGGAAAAATGGTTCAAAGCACAGAGACTTATCCTTAACTACAGAATACCCAAGACTATGCTTTTCCGCAACTCCCACAGCAAACACAGGCCACCCCCTTGATCATTTCAAACCAACATGGGACAACCCTTGAACTGGTTCCAACTTTCAGATACTTAGGGATCACTCTTGACTGTAACCTGTCATACGTATCGCACATAGACAATGTTGCTAAGGCCACCAAAATATGGCTTGGCCTTCTCTACAGGCACAGATCCTGCCTAACTCCCGCTGCCTTGAACATTGCAGTACATAGCTCTATTCTCTCCATCATTGACTATGGCCTTAACATTTATGGATCGGCCACTCCTACAGCTCTCAGACGTATCTCCACCTCACTCAACAAAGCTTGTTGTCTGATCACTGGGCCTCACCGCCTAACCCACACTTGTGATCTCTATGCTCAATTAGGTTGGCTACAACTACCAAATCACATAAAATATCTTACCTGCACTATGGCTAAGAAGATCACCTTGGGCCTGGCTCCCTCTGGGGTTCTATCTCTACTCCGCCCTAGCAGTAACCCCCACTACACAAGAGGCTTGGAGTTTCATCGCCTGCAAGTTCCACACGGCAAAACCTCCTTCGGCCAAGGTTCATTCACTTACAGGGCCCCATACTAGTGGAATAGCCTTAGTACTGACATCTCCTCGGCCCGCAAGCTAGGACTACTTAAAACAAAGCTCCGATCCCACCTCTCCACCTCTAGCATCTGTGACTGTCATTTCTAGCCTGGCCCTCTACTCAGTCATACAGTCCTATCTGAGGCGCCCTCCCTACACCACTCTCCTCGGTCCACTCCACCCCTCCCTATTCCACCCACCTTCACTCCGCCCCACCCCATTTTCCTATACTTCTGCTCATGTTGAGAACTGCCTTTGCAAGCTATACGAAATATTACTATACAATTGTATATTAATCCATTTTCTGTACCACCTGTATTTGCTTTATTGTACATTGCTTATGCTCCACTGTTGTACTACTGTATTGTTCAGTCTCTGACGTGGAACCTTTGTAAAAGAGCCTTTGACTCAAAGGTATTTGTAAGCCTAGAATAAATAAATAAAAAAAATAAATACTGACATGTTATCCCTGGTGTCTAGAGGCACCCCTCACCACCTGATTATGTTCCATATGCTGACATTTTATCCCCGGTGTCTAGTGGCACCCCCATTCCCCAGTCACCCTTTCCATTCTCTCTTATTCGTCCCTGGTGTCCAGTGGTTCCCCTCACCCCCCCATTGCCTATTGACAAAAGTAAAAGTATTGAGTGGTAGTCCAGTGTTCCCCCACTCATCCCATCCATTCAAGAGCACCATCTCTTACAGCGCCCTTATCCTGGTGTCCTGTGGCAATCAGTGATGCCCAATACAGAGACCAGTAGATCCTCATCCCACCTCCTTAGTTGACCATCAAAGGATCTGTCAGTGAGCGTGCATGAATGACGAGCAAGCAGCTTTAGAGAGGAATTTAGGTTTATGAAGCAATAGCAAAGTAAAAAAAATCTATTTTTTTAACTTTATTAATTTTATCAGCTGTTACAATTGATATAATAACATATACTGAGTAGACCATACAAAATACATACGTATATCTTTTAAGAAAACAGCATTTATCTTAATCATAGGAGTATTAATCATAGGAGACATGTTCAAGGCAGCGGGAGTTGGGCAGGACCTGTGCCTGTAGAGAGAAGGCCAAGCCATATATTGGCGGCCTTAGCAACATTGTCTATGTGCCATACGTATGACAGGTTACAGTACCTACAACCTTAAGAGTCAATAGGAGTTATGCATCCAACATATTATGCTAACACAATGGGGGGAAAAAACACTGCTGCAACTACACAAGTTACATATAAAATGCGGACTCTAGGTGCCCAAGAGCAATAAGACTAATTTGCGAAATTATATTGTTCATTAATGCAGTCCAGAGTTAGACACCCTACCTGAGGGTTTATGGCATTATGTTATATGCCGAAAGCTCTAAAAAAAAGGCAAATTTTTATATTCAGTGACAGGTTAACTTGTTAATAAAAGTATTTGTCAATGCTGAATGTTCGCCACTGGGTATTGCTGTTGTACCAGGTCTTGCCTGTACACAATTTTAATATATATTTACCCAGGACAGAGCAGATGAGATGCAGTTATCTCATTTTCAGTGGTGTCCAGCTCTGACACATTCTTGTACTGTAATTACCCAGGATAGGGCAGCTGAGAGGCAATATCTACTTTTAAGTGTTCTCCCATATTTTGACCCCAAATATCCAACAGTCTTTTTATAATCTGACTTTATGATTAGAGACAGGTGGAATTTTTAAAATCCAATCTGAAAGGTGATGTCGCTGTGCAATTGTGGAAACAAGTTTCAGAAAGGATGTGAAAAAATGATGCCTGTCATGTTCAGAAGGTGGGGTAACACAAGGGATATGTTGAACATTAGGGGCCAAAATCTGCAAAAAATAAAGTTCTGAGTAAATGTTGGAACAATTTGTTTCCTCATAACTTAGTTGTTTTTTCACATTTTTACTCCAAATTTTGAACATAATCATTTTATGATCACTCCTTCTGAGCATGACAGGTGTCTTTTATAAAACAATGGCTGAAATGACATTTTGTACCACAGTGTAAAAACACATTTTGGGTAGGATTTGAAAAATGACAGCTGTCCACATTTTTGAGTAGTGTGAAAAATGGCTATGTTGAAACTTGGGGTCAAAATATTGAAAATTACCAAAGTTAGGAGGCTGTTTGTAAACTCCAATGTAGGCTCATAACTTTGTTTTTGGTTTTTTTCAACATTTGTCCCCCAAATTTTCAAAATAGCTTTCTTATGACACCACCTCATGAACAATGGCGGAGAAAATTTACAACTCCTGCCTGAAAGGTGATTTCATGCAGTGACCACAAAAATCACCTTTCGAGACACGAAAACACATTTTGGCCAGGATTTGAGAAATGGCATGTGTCACATTCGTGAGGTGCTGTGAAGAAATGGCTATGTTGAAAACTTGTGGTCAAAATATTGGAAATTATCAAAGTTACAAGCCTGTGTTCACAAATTTTAATGTAGGCTCATAACTTTGTTTTTTCCTTTTATATTTTTACCCAGATTTTCAACATAGTCTTTTTATGACCTCACCTCATGAACAAGGCAGAGTAAATTTTCAACTACTGCCCAAAAAGTGATTTCACGCAGTGACCGCAAAATCACCTTTCAAGACAGATTTGCCTAATTTCACTGCCATTGTTCATGAGGTGGGATTCCAAAAAAGACATATTGAAAATTTGGGGCATAGATATTCAAAATGGTCAAGTTAGGCCACAAAGTTCAAACCCCTCTGAAATTGAACCACATACCTGATTTCCTCAGTTTGTGGCCCAGCACTGAAGAGTAAAGACGCATCTGTGGTTCAGAGAAGATTCAATGGCATTGGACCCTCTGGAGGGTAAGTAAGGGCTTTTGGGGGGTATGGGTTGGTGGGTACTGAGTGGGAGGGTCATGTGGGGGGCTAATGGTGTGGCAGCAACAGACATCGATGGATGGTTTTCTTTTCTACAGGGTATATAATAGGGGAAAAAAGCATAC
This sequence comes from Neoceratodus forsteri, assembly GCA_016271365.2. Taxonomy (NCBI): domain Eukaryota; kingdom Metazoa; phylum Chordata; order Ceratodontiformes; family Ceratodontidae; genus Neoceratodus; species Neoceratodus forsteri. The sequence continues at coordinate 1,310,386,939 of CM057449.1, forward strand.
GAGGAACGGTCTTCTTCATTTTAGGTGGCGACACTGGGGGTTTAAGCACCCCAAGTGTTGGTGTTATGTTTGTGGTAGGGGTGTGGGGTGTTCAGAGGTAAATGTTCCTAGTATTACACATTTTCCCAGTGTCTTACGAACATGAAGGTATGTATGCATTCAGAAAGTGTGGAAGTGGAGGGGACTTTTTAGTTATTTAACCTCACAAAATGTAAAATTTGACTGGAAGGGAAAACATTTCTAACATGGACCAGTAAAAATGTCTTCTAAATAATTCTGACCAAAGCATTTCAATTGAAACCTCATGATATTTAAATATCCATGGAGACTGAATAAGTGAGTAAACAGAACATGAAATAGTAACACCTGTTTTGTTTAGTGCTAGCACCTCTGCAGACTTAAAAGCCCCAATAAAATTAACGCTCATCTCTCACAGATGACAGCCAATGACACTCACAGTATAGCCTCTCAGAATCAACTGATTACTATGACTGACAGCACTGTCAGTTTCCTACTAATTATCTTGATTGTGCTCTCTCTTGTACATACAGCTGCACCACTTGCACACCGTTTTCATCTGTCTGCACTGTCTGGAAAGTCTTTTGTGACTGTATGCAAGGATGTCTCTTGTGTTCTGGCAACAGAGGAGTAAAATGGTCCTGTGAGTGCAGAGAATACTGCTGAACATGCTGACAGCTAAGGAAATGCACTACAACATAGTGCTACTGCATCGCATAACAATAGCACTGCTGACAGAGGATGACAGAAACAACGTCATCGGTGTCACCAACATTCCTAGTTTCAATTACTATTATTGTGATTTCTATATTTTTGAATCAGTTTGTATGAAAAGTTGCCAATAAAGAATTGCATTTATTTGAGTGTTACTATCTTATTAATTTTGCAGCTTGGTCATGCATGACCACAAACATAGCGAGACTTATTTTCATGCAATCATTTCATAGTCTGCAGTATAAACTATTAGCCTGTAAATCATTAACTCATCCATACTGACATGAGATATTAATTTACATATCTCAGAATCAGCTGGTGAATTATGCTCTGAAATGTGGTCTGCCTTGTTATGGTCGACTTATGATTGGGACAGCTCTGTCCTTTGAAATACACAAAGTTTCCTACCAGCAAGCCAGAATAGTGTCATGATCAGCCTGGCTGATGATTGGTGTGACATTGATGAGCCCCTTGCAGACCACTATGCATTGGACTGACAGTGTCCCACCCCTGAAAAGCCCCTCTCCTATCAAAATGTTTTCTGCACATGTGCGCATGGTGAACATAAAAAAATGGATGCATTTAATCTATTAACCCAGTTCAACTCTGAGCTAAGAAAAGTGATTTTTAACTATATATGTAACCCCCCTGTTACTCGGAGTTACTAGAATCCCAGTAAGACCTAGTGGTAGGCAGGGAAGGCAGCTTGTGAAACTCCAGTTAAATGGATTTCAAACTGTCTCACTCTGTTCTCAGTCTTAGCTGAGACTGAGGGATGACATCACCATAGAACTATCGCAGCTGCATGAGCCACATTGGAATCTGCAGCTGGGAGTTAGGTTAGAATGTTGGGAGTTTTTGAAAAGTGAACAGCAGTTGTTTGTGAACAGTCTTGAAGAGAGGAGCACAGCAGTCTGTGCACAGGCTCTTAGAGCCTAAAGCTCTGATATAGAGCTACTTTTAAGGAAAAGTGTGTGTGTTTCCACCAAAGAGAACACAATGGCTATTCGTGAAGTGGTGGGCGCTGTTACTGGTCTCTATGCCCATCCCTGAGGGATGGGGGTAAAATTTGCCTGTTATTCCAGGGGCAACCCTCCTGGTTTCCGGCTAGGGAAGAAGCTGCCTTATTTTTCTAAGTTGTGCTGCGGCAACAGAAGCTGTCAAGAATTGCCTGTGGGGCACCTGCAACCAAAGGGTGAGTTCTGCTCTTACATGGGGCCTATGTTCCACCTGAACTGTTGTAAAGTGGGGATTGGACTGGTTAATCAGTGGGAGGCCTAGAGGAATAGGCTAAGCCAAAGTAAAAGTATGTTCAAGTCCAATACAAGGGGAAAGCCAAGACACGTAGAGGAAATGTGTTATGCATTTACCCTTTAATCTACACTGCCAAGCTTTTCAGAAAGAGATGTTTAAGTATGTTCGAGTCTAGTACAAGGGGAAAGTCAAGACATGTAGAGGAAATGTGCCAAGCATTTACCCTTTAATCTACATTGCCAAGCTTTTCAGAAAGAGTTGTTTAATGTTCAGAGAAATAGCCGGGTATGAATTGTGGAAGCTAGAGGTGGGAACCCCCCCCCCATCTTTAGTAACCAGGTTAACCTCTACGGATTTGCTCTGTGGCCCTTTTACTTTGCCTCAGGCACTTGGCCAGTGCTGAGGGAAGGAGTCGAAGGCTCTAAGGTGGTTTAGGGAGCCATCGGAAATTGGGTTCCATGTCAAATGGAAGGTGTTCGAGTGGCCAGCAGGGGAGCCGTGCCAGGGAAACCCCAAATAGTGTACAAGTCGGGCTGTGTACCCAAAGCAGCATGTAAGTCCGGGCTGTGTGCCTGGTGGGTCCAGAGCCTGAGGGCTGAAGTGTTGAGGAAATGTTCTCTTCTCTTATCTGCATTACCAGGAATGACTTCCCGTTGAGTCCGATCTATGCTTTGTTTGTTCAGTTTGGATGTGAATAAAAGCCACACTTTAGAATCCCATTCCTGGTATTGGACATTACAGTTATTGCTTCCTGTGTTGGATCTACTTAGGTCCCCCTGTGCAGAGTAGCACAACCTAGCCCTTGTGCTGAGTAACCTAGTCCTCCCGAACCCAGTCCCCACCTGGTACTGCTGTTACTTCAACAGCATACCACCTGTCATTCGCAAAAGGCAGGGGTGCTGGGGGTTACAAAATGGAGCACCACTTTGGATTTTAAATTAGGAAGAAGGTGCTCGGGAAAGGGCTAGTGTTTTGGTTATTTGGATGGGTAGGCTGAAGCAAGTTTAACTAATTAGTAAGCTGTGTGCTGTGGTTCATATGCTGCTGTTAAATGCCAACTGTTTACCAAGGAGCAGTAAAGCAGAAAGAGTATTCCCTTGTCCTGCATCAAATATTTACAGCGTTTTTGCCAGCTTTTAAAAAACTGTGTGTGATAAAGAAAAGTGTGGAAGACTAGAGGTAGCAACAAGAAAATTGTGCCCTGGACGTTGAAAATGCTTTCTAGTAAACTGTGTGACAAAGAAAAGTGTAGAAGACTAGGGGTAGCAACAGGAATATTATGCCCTGGACGTTGGAAATGCTTTTTAGTAAACTGAGAGACTTGCTGTGTTAATGGCCATGCTAAATGGTTGAAATGGGTTCCCACCATGGAGTCAGTTAGAGGAAAAAAAAAGATAGTTTCTGCAGTTTAAATTTGCCTGCTCAACAATCGCCCGTGAGGAAAGAGCACTCGCGAGGAAGAGGCTCATTGCATGGCGTCGTGTGATTGGTGAGGCTGCAATCAGTCCCACCCCAAGTCAAGGACTCTAGCATTCGAGAGGAGTGTGAGTGGAGTCGTATAGCGGCTTAGTGGAGGAGCATCACCGGTGATTAAAAGCGCTATAAAAGTATTAAATAGACTTTACTGTTTAAAATCGGGTTCAACACATCTCGATCGACTGGATTGTAGAGTGTGGTGATCGGAGGCGATTGGCAGGATTGCCAACCCACTTCCTTTCTGAGGCCTCCAAGACTGTCTGCAGGCGTTTTCCATCGCAGTAAACAGCTACTGATAACAGTGAGTACCAACAGTAATAATTGCTCAAAACAGTGATTTTCTGCCAAAATCCAGCTGAATATGTGTGCAGCAGTGTAGTCGCTTTGCAAATAAAGACTGTGTCAAGTTTTACCCTTAAAGCAAGTCTGTTAAGCCATTGACTGTGAGCATAGTTATGGGTTCAGCATCAGCATAAAGTTCAAAGCCAGTAGAGAGACCTTGAGTTGCAGCAAAATGTGCAGCACTAGTTACAGGCAATCCTGTGCTTGAAATCCTGAAGCTTTAAGGGACTGTGAGCCAAAGCAATGTTTTCAGCAAGTGAAAAGTCCATGGCAAATCATATAAATGTGCTAGGAAAAAGAACAGTGCAAGTTTGTGCAGTTTGAGCAGAGTTATCAGTAGTGTGTGTAAATTGGATGCGCAGTGGCTTGGACCCAGTTTCTGAAATGTTGATGCACAGAGTGCCGCCATTACGGGTAAGTAGTAATGTAAACAGCAGCAGAGGAGCCATTTTAAAAGTAAAAGAGAGTGTTCAGTGATGTGGGACTTTCAGTAACAGTGAGCATTTGTTTGATTTTCCCTGCAGTCATGACCTCAGGACCAGCCCGCTACCCGGATCATGCCCAAGCTATGGTAGCAGCAGAAGTAAATAAGTTAAGGGACATTGAAAGGTGTTACTATGGAGGACAACAGCCTTCTCATGTGGCGATTCCTGGATATCCAGTGCAAGTGTGTTTAATATGCTTAAATGCTGGAAGGGACATCTTCATGGCACCTCACTGTTCAGGGTGCTTACAGAAATACAGCTTGTTTAAAGCACCCAAGATTCGTTTGGCTCCCACATGGACAAAAGTTCAGGAATTTGTAGTTGGCAGCACACAGCACCAGGCGGAGCCTGTTGGAGAAGGCTCCTCGGGGGAGTGTGGCACAAAGCTAGAGGGTGCAGATTTGCAGACAGAACCATATGCTGATGTTTTGGATGCTGGATCGCAGAGAGATAATTCAGACAGAGCATCAGTAGACCACTGGAGGGGAGGGCCTAGCCCAAGTCTCATAGGAGAAGATGAGATGAGGGAGGCCTTTGAATGGGAGGTATTGACCTCCACACCCAGTGAGGAGTGGATAGTCTCAGGAGTGAGGATGACTGCTCACTCCTGGGCACAGATTCTCAGTGAGGAAGAAGAAGAGTGGGCACCTATGTGGCCTTGTGAAAAAGGAACGGGTACACAGCCTCAAGCTCTTGCCTCAGAAGAATGCATGGAAGAGAGTGGTGATGCCACTGCCCTGGCTGTGCAAGAAGAAGAAGCCAGGGATCCATTTTTCATCTTGTTGAGAATGCATAGCTGGCAGAACCAGGACTGCCCCCCAAAGCCAGGCAGCGGTCTCAGGTTGACCAAAGCTAGTAAAGAGGAGAACTGGTTGTAGGAAGGCGAATGAAATCTATGGGATGTCCTTTCCTACTTTCTCGGAGAATCTGGGAGGAGATTGAGAACAGCAGAAAATCCTGGATCTGGGCGAAGCAATGAAATGTGTGCATCCTGGTGCAAACAAGCATGTCAGGAACAGAATGTTTCATGAAACATACACCCAGTGGAAAAGAGGTAGAACACTGTTTATGGACACTGTTCGAATAGTGGATGGAGAGGGACATGAAACCTTTCACAGTGCGAATTATGTGCGCCCAGGCGAGGTAATAATTCAAACTCTACCGCCTCATGTACTATTGGTCTCAATGCAAGGACCTCCCTGCAAATGTGCCCATGCCTACCAGATAGAAAGCAGACAGTGGTAGTCAATACGCCACCACTGCAGTGCCATTGTTGTTCCACCAGTATGAATGTCCCTGACTCAGATGCCCACATTCATCAGTTCTACAGTGTACTGACTTTCCAGAATCCATCCACTGGTCCACCAGATGACTTCAGATTCAGAGGACGTCAGCCCAGCTGTATTCCTGATCCATCGCCTGGTAACGGATGGCGTCAGACCAGCTGTTTTCCTTTTTGTTCCTGTTCCAAGGTTCCATCTCCAGAGATGACATCACCCCAGCAGTTTCCAGATGTGTCCTCCTGTAGTTCCCTAAAGATGTCCTCCCAGCTGTATTGGAAGAATGCTGCCAAGGAGAGTCTTCGACAGAGGAGCAGATCAGTGCCATTTGTTCATTCTACAAGAGGCTGGTAAGTCCAAACTTTTCTATCCTTATGACATTGTAGTACACACCCTACACTAGCAGACTCCCAGAATGTGTGAACTGTCCTCAAAGACTCTCCCCTTTGGGACTTCGGCCTGCTAGAACTGTGCTTCACTTGGCTCCGTCCCAGGAGAGACTCTTTAATGGACTAGCCTTTGGGCACTGTGGTCACTAGATGGGACTTTTAGGGCACTCCATCCCCAAATATGTATTGTAATTAATGTCACTGTTTTTCTACTGTTTTCTAGTGTATATACTGTTTTTTCTACCTTTTCTAAAAAAAATCTTTTTGGGATTCTCCACTGTTTTGATGGTAGGGGTTTAGATAGACTATGTATGCAGATTAGGAGAGTGTGTTGTCTTTCTTTTTCTTGCAGGTGTTCCTGAAGAAGATAGAAGAGAAGACAAGAAGAGGAGGAGGGGCTCATCGGAGTTCCTAAATAGTACTTTAGTGTGTAGTATTTAAAGTACTGTTGTTGTTACTGTAGTAACTCTTTCCTTCCACACGTGTGGTTGTGGCGGTATGAGGGAGTAATGTAAGAGATGGTATTAGTTTCCTGGTGTGTGGTTGCATGGTGCCCAAGGTTGGGGAGGTCCCCGGTTTGTTTTTGTTTTGGGGTTTTGAGTTAGAGGCAGACAGATTTTCCCAAGAAGGCTAGGGGGGAATAGACAGGCTGTGGTCCTGAACGGCCGTAGGGACTGCAGTGCTGATCTATTAGGGCTATGCTCTGGACAGTTCTACCAAAGCCACTAGACACCCATAGCTAGTGGGTAGAGTAGAGGCTGATGTGTCAGCCCAAGGCCTCTAGGCCCTTAGTGTTGCCTGCCTGTGCTAGCACATGGTAGGAGGGGGTCTGATCACCCCCCTCTGCAGGTTGCACATAGGGTGGGATGGCCTCAGCCGGGTAAATAATGACTGCGGACAGTCATTTTCCTGGCCCAGGGCGAGTGTAACCCCCCCTGTTACCTGGGATTACTAGAATCCCAATAAGACCTAGTGGTAGGCAGGGAAGGCAGTTTGTGAAACTCCAGTTAAATGGATTTCAAACTGTCTCACTCTGTTCTCAGTCTCAGCTGAGACTGAGGGATGATATCACCATAGAACTATCACAGCTGCATGAGCCACATTGGAATCTGCAGTTGGGAGTTAGGTTAGAATGTTGGGAGTTTTTGAACAGTGAGCAGCAGTTGTGTGTGAGCAGTCTTGAAGAGGGGAGCACAGCAGTCTGTGCACAGGCTCTTGGAGCCTAAAGCTCTGATATAGAGCTACTTTTAAGGGAAAGATGTGTGTGTTTCCACCAAAAGAGGAACACAGTAAGCTGTTCGTGAAGTGGTGGAGACCGCTGTTACTGGTCTCTGTGCCCCATCCCTGAGGGGATGGGGGGGTAAAAGGTTTGCCTGTTATTCCAGGGGCAACCCTCCTGGTTTCCGGCTAGGGAAGAAGCTGCCTTATTTTTCTAAGTTGTGCTGCGGCAACAGAAGCTGTCAAGAATCGCCTGTGGGGCACCTGCAACCAAATGGTGAGTTCTGCTCTTACATGGGGCCTATGTTTCACCTGAACTGTTGTAAAGTGAAGATTGGACTGCTTAATCACTGGGAGGCCTAGAGGAATAGGCTAAGCCAAAGTAAAAGTATGTTCAAGTCCAGCACAGGGGAAAGCCAAGACAAGTAGAGAAAATGTGCAATGCATTTACCCTTTAATCTACATTACCAAGCTTTTCAGAAAGAGTTGTTTAATGCCCAGAGAAATGGCTGGGTATGGATTGTGGAAGCTAGAGGTGGGAAACCCCCCATCTTTAGTAACCAGGTTCACCTCTACGGATTTGTTCTGTGGCCCTTTTACTTTGCCTCAGGCACTTGGCCAGTGCTAAGGGAAGTACCCAGATGTGGGATTGAAAGGAAATTTCCCTTAAGGAGTCGGAGGCTCTAAGGTGGTTTAGGGAGCCACCGGAAATTGGGTTCCATGTCAAATGGAAGGTGTTCAAGTGGCCAGCAGGGGAGCCGTGCCAGGGAAACCCCAAATAGTGTACAAGTCGGGCTGTGTACCCAAAGCAGCGTGCAAGTCCGGGCTGTGTGCCAGGTGGGTCCAGAGCCTGAGGGCTGAAGTGTTGAGGAAATGTTCTGTTCTCTTGTCTGCATTACCAGGAATGTAGCCCCATGGGGGTCCATCTATGCTTTGTTTGTTCAGTTTGGATGTGAATAAAAACCACACTTTAGAATCCTATTCCTGGTATTGGATATCACAGTTATTGCTTCCTGTGTTCGGATCTACTTGGGTGCCCCCGTGCAGAGTAGCCAAACCTAGCCCTTGGGCCGAGTAACCTAGTCCTCCCCGAACCCAGTCCCCACCTGGTACTGCTGTCAGCTTCAACAGCATACCACCTGTCATTTGCAAAAGGCAGGGGTGTAGGAGTTACATACATACATATATATATAAATATCCCCTGAAGGAAAGGAGAAAACAGATAGGAATCATTTAACTTTCTTCCACTAACAATAGTTAATAACAGTGTATGGTAACCACTTATTCTGTATGGTTTTCTGACATCTGTAAAAAGTCATACTGCTGTAGTAGTGACATCTACACTTTTCATTCTGCTGCACCATGGACGTCATAGAACACAGCCGCTTGCAAGCTGCTCTTTTCACTTTCTAAGCACCGAGCTGAGGCGCACGAGTAACTGTCTACCTGCTTAACCAGAAATAAAGAAAAAAAAAACACCAGCCTTAATTTGTTTTTCCTCCTTATTGCAGCATAGACAGGTACCAGTGAATAGTAAAGTAGACCAAAGACTACCTCCCTTCTTGTTGAATAACGTGATGCAATGACGCACTGATGTGCTTTCTTGTGGTTACTAAACGTGCTTTCAAGGATGCCAGAAGATAGTAAAAGCTGAGGGGCAGAGGATCAGAAGGGCATTTATAATGATAAGTAATATTTTTCTAAACTAGTTTTTGCTATACAAAGTAGGGGCTGCCACCCTCCTCCCCCGGTTCCAACGCCTATGCGTATGCTTTTTGTGAAACTGATATTGTTGCCATCACTGTCACCAAACAAGGTAAACTGAAGAAAGCATTCTTGATTTTTTTTTATTTTATTTTGTACCATATGCTATATAAAATAGCTTATGGGAGCCCTCATACACAACATGGTTATTCTTCCACCTCGTGGTTACAATGACAAGTGAGGACCTCTCAAGCTAACAGTAGTTAATAAGATAGTCAAATTCAAAACCAGTTGGAGAACTTTTAGACAACAGACTTGATCCCCCCCACTCCGCAATTATGTCCCTAGAAAACAAAAGTCCTGTATGTGGACCTGTAAGATTCAATATCTAACATGGTGAAGAACAGGCAAGCCTAGTAACATACTATACTTACAAACATATGAACATACAAAGAATCCAGCAGAAGAAGGCCATTTGGTCTATCAAATCTGCTCGTATTGCATGGTTCACAGCTTGAGCTAATGTTCCTGCTCTCCCCACGCCTCCCATCCTACCTTCCCATGATCCTTACCTTCCCCCTGTGCCTATCCTAGCCTCTCTTAAAGCTGCTCACTGGTCTTCAATGAGATGATCTCTTCCAGCAGCACATTCCAAGTGTCCACCATCCTATCTATGAAGAAGTCCTTCCTGACCTCCCTCCTCCTAAACCTCCCACCCTCCAGCTTAAGACTGTGTCCCTCGTGTTATGGTTGCCACTCAGCTTAAAGAGACTCTCCTTATCAATCATATTTATCCCTTTTCAAGTACTGGAGCATCCCAATCATGTCCCTCTCTCGCTCCTGTCTTCCAGAGAGTACATGTTCAGTGCCCTCAACCTCTCCTCGTAAGCCTTATACTGCTGACCCACTATCATTTTGTAGCCCTCCTCTGGACCTTCTCCAGCAGATTAATGTCCTTTTGTGGTGTGGGCACCAATACTGAACTCCATACTCCAGATTTGGCCTTACCAGTGACCTGTACAACGGCAGTATAACCTCCTCTCTCCTACCACCTGTTCCCCTAGATATGCATCCTAGCATCTCGTTTGCCTTTGCTGCTGCTTTCCTGTACTGCGTGGAGTGCTTGAGGTCACTAGTGATCATCACTCCCAGGTCCTTCTCCTCCTCTGATGTACATGCTGTGACTCCACCCAGGTAGTACTTTGTCCTGGGATTCTTGCCTCCAATATGCATAACTTTGCATTTCTTGGCATTGAAACCAAGCTGCCAGATCCTGGACCACCTCCCCAGCTTTTCCAGATCTTCCTGTAGATCCTGTATCCCTTCAGCTGTGTCTACTCTCTTGCAGAGCTTGGTGTCATCCATGAATAGGCACATTTTGCCCTTAATGCCATCCCCAGTGTTGCTGATGAAGACATTGAACAACACTGGCCCCAGCACCAAGCCCTGTGGGACCCCACTGGTTACCTCTCTCTGGTACCAGATAACTCTCCCTCCACAACCACCCTCTGGGTTCTGTCCCATAGCCAGTTTTCCACCCTTCTGGATATCTTTTCCGCAACCCCAAGATCCACCAACTTCCTGATCAACCTTTTGTGGGGCACAGAGTCAAAGGCCTTGCTGAAATCAAGATTAAACAACCTGAATAAAGGCAGGAAAAAACTGTGTCTGATCAAATTAGTCCAAACAGTCGAAATAGGGTGGAAACGTTCAAGTGTGGCTGACACCTCAAAGAAAACTTTGAAAAACATAATAATTATATACAATTCAGCTTACATTCCATATATATTCTATAGGTTTCTTCTCACCATTTACCATTATTAATTACTGAGGAAGTTTACATGAATACATATTTATTTCTTAGAGTTCATCTGCCTCTATAGCTTACCCCCTATTTAAAGTCATAATCCTGTATTGTGAAATCAAAATCTGTTGCCATGGGAGTAACTGTGATGTCACAAGCAGTGCATTATGACTTCAGGTGGGGAGAAAGCAACAGGAACAGATAAACTGCTCAGGAGCTAAGATCCTATTTTCATGCATATGACCTCAGTGATAAATAATGGGGAGGAGAAATACAGAATTAAGGTTAAAAACAAGCTGAACTGTATCTTATTATTATGTTTTGCTAAAGTTCTCTTGAAGGTGTCAGCTGCTCTTTAAAGCATAATCAACAGAGCTCTAAGAACATAAAGGGGATTGCAGAATGCAGTCAGTGTTGTTCAAATCTGTGGGAGAAGGGGGAAGGGAAGTGGAATTTGTTCAACCAGGAAAGGCACACTAAGCTGGAGCTTGTTTCCAAGTGAGAATTGGCAGCACAAGGAAATTAGATGACTTGCTCAGGGTCACACAGTATGCAAGTGGGGGCTGATGGATTCAAACCCAGGTTTCCAGGTTTGCAGCTCAGTGCCCATAACCACTACTCTCTGCCTCCTAAAGTCATTTTACCTTGCCACCTGTCAAGTATCACCTTCAAAACAAAGTTATGCCATGATATGTAAACATGTAACATGTCATGTTAGCTAAACAAGGTTGATGTTGAGTAAGTGAGCAGAGCTGAAGAAGGATGCTTTGCCTGCAGTGACCTGGTAACTAAAGATATACCAGTGACTGAGACTTCTGTTTGCTAGAGATGACCAGCCCACAAGGTTAAAGAGTGCAGCAATGAGTAGCAAAGCAGGGACCAGTGATGAAGGGAGTAAATAGAATATGTAAAGAGAGCCAAAGGAATTGCTCTTTGTTGACCTACCAGTACAGCCTGTCTTTTAGCATGCAGGTGTAAATTAGCGTCCTTATCTCAGCTAAACCTTCCTTATACTTCCACCCTCACAATTCACCTGTAATACATGGGGTTTCAGCATTCACTCTATTGCCTGCCTGTGATACAGGGATATCAGGTGTACCAAAGGATGTTATCGTATGTGTCAGTTAGCAACATAAACAGGAAAGATGCATTGTTTCTGCCTCACCACAGCAGAATAACCGAAAAATCAGTTGGGTAGATCAAACATTCAGGACCTATGTGTGTTAATTATTTATTTATCAGAAATTAGTGACTTGGAAAGGCACCCTAAACCAGGGATCACTTCCAGGTGTGACTGGGGGAAGGGTTTATTTATTTATTTATTTTTGTTGACCCGGTAAGCTCACTGGGCCTAGAAGTCCCTTTTTCAGGGGCGACTGGGGGGAGAGAGGAATACAGGTGGCAAGCAACTGAAATTGAACCAGATTAAGCTGTTGGTAGTATTTTTAGTGAATTGGAGAAATCTGGCCAGGACTCCGGGAAAATTCCCCTACTCATTTTCAATAAGTGCCATGGGATCTTTAGCATCCACCTGAACTACCACCAATTCAGGCAGATGGGACCATGGTTTAACATCTTATCTGAAAGACGGCTCCTCAGAAGTGCAGCACCCCACTCAGTCATGCTGCACTACAGTGCCAGTACTTGGATATTAACCCAAGTGCCAGATGTGGGAACTGAACCCACAGCTGTTCGATCTCCCAGCCTCAGAGGTAGTGACTACATACTGAGCCACTGACACTGCAGAACAAGGAAAGGTGAGTAAAATCATATGCAACAACATACAGTTGGTTAAAGAAATAATGGCCCAGCCCACCAGTGCAGTGGTAGCCCTACCTCTTGTGATGTCAGCAACCCAGCTGGCCAAGGGAAGAATGGTGGAGCATCCCAGCGGATGCTTGCCTGATCAAGTGAGGGAGGGCATCTAGTCTCTGCACACTACTTCTACCTGGGTGACCACAGGAGATGGTGCAAGTGAAGCCAGCAAATTGAGTGAGGGCGACATCACCACCCTAATATACTCAATATGCACGAGTGCATCCCTTGCATCAGTCCAGGGTCCATGTGGCATCCAAGGGCTATGAGAAACAGAAGGAAAAATCCCGACAATGAAGGATGCCACCCACCTCAGGCTCCACACTGCCAACTAGGCTCCCACTCCAGAAATAAAACTTTAACTTTACCAGAGGTGGGTTGGCCTTCAGAGTCTTTTCCTGGGGGCATGTGATATGACGCAATTAATAGAGGCAACTGTCACAGCGCAACTCTAAAACAGCATGGGCAGAAACAGTGATGCCAAATTACGGCAACCATACAAAAAAACAACTTTTCAAGCATTTGCACCACAGAACATTTCAGGCTTCATTTAGACCCCAATACCTCCTCCTCCTCCCTGCAGCGCTACCAGCACCTGAAACAAGCTGCTCCATTCAGATCTCCTTGCTGACATATTTCAACCAGTCCACACCCCATCAGACCATTGTGCACCTTTATTTACATGGGGGCTCTGCTCAACCCACAGGGGCTGTGCACTCCAGAACCCCCTATCTTTAAGATTCCAACTCGAGACGCACCTGAATAGTGGGGATATCAGCAAGCCTTGTTCGCTCAATCCTTCTGTTCGGCTGTTTTGTACCAGTTCTATTATTTTGATAGCTCATCATGATTTGCTCTTATGTGTTCACTATTTAAACCTTGCTGTTATTTATTTATTTTATTTATTTAGCTTTGTTTTACCTGAGTAGGTGCGCCAGCCAGCAGATGACTATTTTCAGTACCCAATCCGCTATAATGTGATGGGGGGCATCTAGGTGGGGAACATGGAGCAGTTGGTATGTCAAAGGGATGGCAGGTGACAGGTCTGGGTGGTCTGGCAGGGCTGATGGAGGGCTGGTTGGTGCAAGGGGACATAAAGTATACTAAATTAAAAAGAAATAACTGAAAGGACAACAGAAGAAAGGAGTTACAGCCATAGAATAAGCCACCTGTCATCAACGGGGATGGTGGGTGACAATTTAACCTGCACATGCAAAAGTACAGCAGCAATTAAATCTTCCAAGGAGTGGAGGGAAACCAGACTTGTCACAAAGAAAGCAAGCATTTGTTTATGCCAAATGTTTGCATGCTTGTATTTGCTGTGTAGGTGCTGGGCATTGATAGCGCAAAGGCTAAAATTAACAAATTAATAACACAAGTTATAATAGTGAAATTGTCGTGCTTGGGAAATGAGTTTTACACAGAATGCTGTTGCTCTATTACACTGTGGCCTTGAAGTTTCAAAATACTAGTTTGTATTACCCCAGCAAATGAACATGACAGATGTCATTTATGAACTATGAATGAAACAATGTTTTGTGGGATGACCACGAAAACAGGTCTTGGAGGGTGGATTTGATAATGACACCTACTAGTTCATTCAATGGTGTAAAAAAACATGAATATGTTGAAAATGTGGGTTCAAAAAGTAAAAATATTGCAACATTATGATTAAATGAAAAATGTGGGAACGTCTTGTCTCAGAACATGAAGATCAGGAGCTTAAATGGCACAGAGCCAGTAAGTAAGTAGGGAGAAAAAAAATAAATAGAGGAAAGAGTAAATATTCCAAACAACTGTTAAGGGACAAAAATAAGACATGATGGGAGTGGTGCAATGCAGTGGCTGTGGAGCACAAGTCTTCCGGGAGATGTTCTGGAGGGTGCTGTGTTGTCCCATCTGCAGGCACCTCTCTGGGCTGAAGGAGGAGGTTTCTCATCTCCAGGCTGAGTTGGCCAGGATTTGGGGAACGTCCTTTACCACCCAGGGACCACCACAACCAGAGATTGCCAAGAAAGAGGAGCAGTTGGACCACAATGGGCTCAGGAAGGGTGAGGGTGATGGAACAGAGGTGCATCCTTCCAGTTGTACCTCTCCACAATTCATATTCTGTTCTGGAAAACTGTGGTTCCTCTATGGAGGCACCTGCAGTGGAGACCAAAGAGGATGCTGGGAACCTCCACAAAGGAGACCCACAGGAGCGTGGCATGGGACCTCACAGGAAACAACTCCTGGTGGGGACTCCATTGTTAGGGGGCAGAACTGGGGAGGAAGGGAGAGGGAGGTAAGGTGCCTGCCTGGCACCATGGCTTGAGAAACAGGGAGCGAATCCTCAGGATCGCCGAGCAGCTGCACGGGAGGAGTTGGATGTCATTGTCCACCTAGGGACAAATGACCTGGCTGAAAAAGTGATCAGAACAGTGCAGGAAGAGTTTGTGGAGTTGGGAAGGGGCCTTGAACAAGTAGCATGCATGGTAACCTTATTGGAGGTGCTGCCTGTCTATGGCATGGGTAAGGCTTAGGTGCTCGCACCATGGGATTCAATCAGTGGTTGAAAAACTGGTGCAGAGTTCAGGACTGGCTTCATTGGGGACTGGGGGTCCACCTGGGTGATGCAGGATTATACTGGCATGATGGTCTGCATCTGTCAGGAGGAACCAGGATCCTAGGTGATAGGTTTAAATGCTTCATTGCAAGCATTTAAACTAGCCAAGGGGAGGCACTGGAGAGGAAGAGGAAAATCCTTGCCCCCCCCCAAAAATCAGGGTAGTAAGTGAGGTAAGCACCAAGATAGAGATGTCGATAGGGAGAAGTTCAGGGGTAAATGGAGAAAATGACAAAGGCAATAAGGACAGAGATGGGGCAAAAAGGGGTAAGGCCAACAAGAAATGGAAGGTAATGAGTTCCAATACCTGTAGTCTGGCCAACAAGCTACCTGAACTAGTGGCCTTGATGGAAGAGGGATACCTGGTTATCATAGCAGTCACAGAAACATGGTACACAGAGAACCATGACTGGGATGTTAACATACCAGGGTACACAACCTACAGGTGGGGCAGAGAGGGTAGAAGAGGGGGAGGAGTAGCTCTCTGTGTAAGGGAAGGGATAAATGCAATGGAACAAAAGAGTAAACAGGGAGGAGTGGAGGCACTGTGGGTCACCTTAGAGACTAGAAATGGCACCACAGTCTGCACAGGGGTTGTATACAGACCACCATGTCAGGAGGAGGGAATGGACAAAGATATGATAGAAGGCATCCTTAGGATGGCAGAGAAAGGGCGGATATTGTGGATGGGAGACCTAAATATGCCACATGTTAACCGGAGCACCTTTGCTGTAGCCACATCCAAGAGCAGGGCCATTTTCGATGCCCTACAGGTGGCATGCCTCAGACAGATAGTTTTGGAACCCACTCTTGAGGGAGCAATCTTAGACCTTATACTCTCAAATGGGGACAGTGAGAGGATCTCAGATCAAGAAGGTCGGTAGTCATCTGGGAATAAGTGACCACCAGACAGTGTGGTTCATGATAAACTCAGCTACAGAGTCAAGCCATACAAAAGTGAGGGCACTGGACTTCAGGAGGCTGACTTTGGCAAGATGGGAGCATGCCTTAGAAAGCACTAGAAAACAGGCTAGGAAGGGTGGAGCAATAATGGGAAACATCAACACTGCCATCACAGAGGCAACAGCCTTTGTGTTAAGCAAATAAATAAATCAAAATGAAAGAAAAGCCACTATGGTTCTCTAAAGAGGTGGCGGGAAGGTTAGGAGAACAAGACAGCATTTAGGAAGTAGAAGGAAACACAGAAGGAACAGGACAGAGAACTGTACCAGTTAAGGCAGAAGGAAGCAGGGAGTGAAGTCAGAATAGCAAAGGCCCAAACTGAGGAAAAGATAGCCAACTCAATTAAGAAATGGATAAAACCTTTTATAGGTACATCAGGGAGTGTAGAAAGACAAAGAGAGGGATAGTGAGGCTGAATAGAATGGACGGTGGGTGGGCAGAGAGGGACAATGAAAAAGCAGGGATACTAAATTAATACTTCTGCTCAGTATTCACAAAAGAGGAGGAGGAGGGAGGTGCCTAATCCAAGTAACAGAAGCACTCTGGATAGGGTTGATCCCAGTCCTTCACAGAAGAAAGGGTTCTGAAAGAACTCCTAAAACTGAAGGGGACAAAGCAATGGGGCCTGATGGAATTCACCCCAGAATTCTAAAAGAATTAAAGGGAGAACTAGTGACACCACTGACTACCTTTAACAAATCACGGGAGGATGGTGGTAAATGAGGACTGGAGGAGGGCAGATGTGATTCCCCTCACAAAAGTGGGAGCAAGGCAGAAGCAGGAAACTACAGACCTGTTAGTTTAACCTCAGTGATAGGGAAAATAATGGAATCACTCTGAAGGAAAGAATTGTCGAGTATCTAGAGGCCAGAGGGGCACAGGACCCAAGGCAGCATGGATTCACAGCGGGAAGGTCATGCCAGACAAATCTGATAGATTTCTTTGACTGGGTGACCAAAGTAGTAGATCAGGAGGGGCTGTGGACATGGCCTACCTAGACTTTAGCAAGGCATTTGACACAGTCCCACACAAAAGATTAATATACAAGTTAGCCAGCCTGGGAGTGGGTCCCAAGATGACAGCCTGGGTAAAGAATTGGCTGGAGAATAGGACACAGAGAGTAATAGTAAATGGAGTCCACCAGAAGAAAGAAGGGTTACTAGTGGGTACTGCAGGGTTCAGTATTAGGACGGTCCTCTTCAATGTCTTTATAGCGACATTGCGGAAGGACTGGAAGGAAAATATGTCTCTTTGCAGATGACACTAAGGTCTGCAACAGAGTTGATGCACAGGGTGGGGTGGAAAGGATGAGAAGGGACTTGGCAAGGTTAGAGGAATGGTCAAATGTATGGCAGCTTAGATTCAATGCTAAGAAGTGCAAGGTAATGCACCTGGGAAACAAAAACCCAGGGGAAGAGTACACAATGGGGGGTGAGATACTAACAACAACAAAAATGGAAAGGGACCTGGGGGTAGTCATATCAGATGACCTAAAGGTGGGCAAGCAATGTGAGAGGGCAGCAAGGAGGGCTGAGGGGATACTGGGATGCATAGGGAGAGGCATCACCAGTAGAAAACAGGAAGTTATTATCCCTCTGTACAGACAGCTGGCGAGACCCCATCTGGAATACTGTGTGCAGTTCTGGAGACCCAATCTCCGCAAAGACATAGACAGGATGGAAACTGTCCAGAGGAGGGCAACTAAAATGGTGCAGGGTCTGCACTGGAAGACATATGAAGAGAGACTTAAGGAGCTTAATATGTATAGCCTCGAGGAAAGGAGGAGAGGGGACATGATAGAAACTTTCAAGTACCTCAAGGGAATCAACAAAGTCCAAGAGGGTAGCATCTTTCAAAAAAAGAGGTGTGCAAGAACAAGGGGGCACAATTTGAAGATGGGGGGCGGCTCAGAGGTAATCTAGGAAGTATTTTTTCACAGAGAGGGTTGTGGATGCATGGACGGCCTTCCGGAGGAGGTTGTGGAGTCAAAATCAGTGGTGGAATTCAAGCATGGGACAGTCATAAGGCAATTCTGGGGGTGGGGGTAAGAAGAAGTAGGCTGTTGGTTAACTAGGATCTGCAGCTTATCCAGTAGGTAGGAAATGAGCAGACTGGGTGGGCCAAGCGGTCCTTATTCGTCACAAATTATATGTTTCTATGAGGAGAGGCTAAAGGAGCTTAATTTGTAAACCCTTGAGGAAAGGAGAGAGAGGGGGACATGATAGAAACTTTTAAGTACCTCAGCAGAATCAACAAAGTTCAAGAGAGTAGCATCTTTCAGAAAAAGAGATGTGCAAGAACAAGGGGACACAATTTGAAGATAGAGGGCGGAAGGCTCAGGGGCAATGTGAGGAAGTATTTTTTCACAGAGGTGGACACATGGAACAGCCTTCCTGAGGAGGTTGTGGGGTCTAAATCTGTGGGAGAATTCAAGAATGCATGGGACAGACATAAGGCAATTCTTGTAGGGGGTAGGAAGAAATAGGCTGTTGGTTAACTAGGATCTGCAGCTTATCCTGTAGGTAGGGAAATGGGCAGACTAGGTGGGCCAAGCGGTCCTTATCTGCCGTCAAAGTCTATGTTTCTATGTTGTTCGTAACTTTGTTGGTTTTTGAAATTTTTACTCCCAGATTTTCAATGTCATCTTTTATGACACCATCTTAGGAACATGACAGGTCTTATTTATGAAATCATGGTCAAGCATCATTTTGTGGCACAATCTGTGAGAAGACCTATAGGGTGGGATTTGAAAATGACAACTATTATGTTCATTAAGTGGGTGACAAAGGCTATGCTGAAAATCTTTGCAACATTAATGATTTTAATAACATACATTTTAAAAATAAAAGTACAAGTCAGTTATAGGCTGAGGTTGTTTGATAGATAATCATTATCTTTGCAGTTACAGGTGGATGAATATTTACTTGAAAGGGTAGATGACACAACATATTAAAAATTATGAAATTATTAAATAAATGTTCTAAAATGATGATATGATTCACATCAATGGAGGTTGCTGCAGCACTCTGCAAAGCAAGACATCATGAAACATCTGAGCAGCTGGGGGTCGGGGTGGAGGGTGAGGTTACAGATCAGGAAGTAAAAGGATTGAGCGGCTGACACCACAGATCCCAAATAAATTAATTATATTTATATTTATTTATTTAACTACTGAAGATGTGTCCTCTGTCAAGCACCTCAGGGTCTGGCTTGATCACCATCTAGATTTTTCTTTTCATGTCCCTGTTACCCACAAGAAGTTCCACCCCCAACTTGGGGCAGTATACAGAAATAAGAGAAGCATTCCACTTTCTACATGCAGACAAATCCTCACTAAGATGATTCTAGCTATTTTTGACTACAGAGACACTGTTTATAGTGTTGTTCGATAGTCCACTTTAGCTAGACTGAACCCTCTCTTTCTCCTCTTCTGTCACTTTGCCCTAGATGAACCCTTGTGTACTCATTATTGAACCCCATATTCTTCCCTCTTCCTCCCCTCTCTTGATGCCAGGCACCTTACCCACTATGTTTCCTTCAAATCCAAATTTTGGTTTGGCTCTCTACCCTTGTTTCTTGCCTTTATCCTCTCTTCCCCCCTTCGTCCTCATACTCTCTTTGCAATGCTTTGCTCCCGCTCCTTTGCTCTCCGTCATATGAAATCTATTGCTGATCCAGCTGCCTTCTCGTTCCATTTCCTTAAACATGGGGTTCTCTTCCCCCCTCAGTTTGCTCTGTTCCCTCCTATCCTGCTCTTATTGCTCCCCTCTGTGATTTCTGTTCTCACTCCTGTAGTTGTTTCTGATACTGGTTTGGATCTCTTTCACCTGTAACTCCGATCATTGTTTGCTGCACTTCCCATTTGCCTAGCATCATTTATTCCCCCTGATGCTTGCTTTGATATGTTGATTAATATTTAATTGCTCATTCATCATGTGCACAATTTACTCTGTGTAACTTACTGTTTGGTAGTATTATTCTTAAGTATTATTGTCTTGTTTATTTTGATATACTCAATTCCATTCTATGTATTTTATACCCTGTGTTTTGTAATTGTTCTCTCCTCTTCCCCTTCCCCAGGATGCATCTAGAAATGAGCTGATACCAGCTCAGTAACTCTTTCCTGGTAAAACCTGAAATGAATAAATAAATGAAATGAAATGAAATGAAATGAAATGAAATTAATTAATTAATTAGTTAGATTTGAAAATTGCTGGCTGGGAAAGGCACACTGAGCTGAGGCATGTTTCCAGGTGTGACCCGGGGGAAGGGAGCAGAGGATACATACAGCAATACATAACACAGACACAGTTTTGCAGTTACAATAAAGTGCAGAGACATGGTTAAAATAAATGACAAAAATAAGTGCAAAATAAGCAAACAAGAAATGAACAACAAATGAGCATATCAGGAACACTTCCAGCAAGGTATGAGGCAAGTGTATATTTCATTGTATTCTCCTGGGGTCGTTCCTGAAAATAGGCAAATGTCTTGTCTAGTGTACTTACCTGGTGAACAAAAGCTAAATAAATAAATACAGTAAGGGGAGCAGTCAGGGAGGGGAAAACAGGAGAAGAGGGGGAAGGGGAAGGGAAGGAGTTTCAGCTGGTGCTTGAGGGAGACAGGGGAGCCAGTGAAGTGGAGGGAAGAGGGGAGCTGATTCACTAGTCCGGAGTGAAGGGAGACAATAGAAAAAGGTTGATTGCTGGTCTACATATAATGCCACCAAGTCCGCCACTAATAATTGGTCTAACTACACAATGCTCAGAAATGAATGGAAGAGAACCTTTCAACATAGTAAAAGTCTTCACTTCACTTCACACTCCTGTGTGATGTATCAGCTGGTAACCCAAGACCTTTCTGGAAAAATGTCAAACTACTCCTCAGCCAGTCTAGTAATACTACATCCAAGGACCTAATTACTGATAGAGTTAATTGCAAGAACTCTGTCACCGCAGCTAATGCCTTCAATCAAAGTTTCACTGACCTCTCTGTTTAGACTGGAGTCTTCTCCTCCCCCCCTCCCATCTCTTCCTCTGGCCTTTCCACCACAGAAGCCTGCCCTTGTCACCCCATATCAAAGTGATCACTTCTGGAGAAGTTCACAGACTCCTTATGCAAATTCCACTATCAAAGTCTGCGCGCTCTGATGAAATAGAGTCTAAAATACAGAGGATTGCTGATGCAGAACTTGCCCTTCCTGTCATGAGAATCTTTAACCTGTACCTTACAATGGAAAATCTCACATGTTGTTCCACTTTACAAGAAAGGTGACTGCACCAACACTTGCAACTACAGGCCAATCGCAATACCACCCGTACTCAACAAATTGTTAGAAAAATTGTCTATCTCCCAACTGACTTGAGTACCTCAAAATCATAACATCCTGTCTCCTGCACATCACGGCTTTAGAAAGACCACAGCACTACTACTGTCCTCCAGTCACTAACCTCCTCCATTTCCTCTGCCATGGATAGGGTGAGCTCACGTGCAGTCTTCACTGACCTTACTAAGGCCTTTGATTTGGTCACCCACACCTACTCAGTGGGAAACTAAGTGCTTGGGCATCTCCTCCACTGCCCTGTCATGGTTCAAAAGCTACTTGGGCAATTGGTGTCAGTGAGTTAAATTTGGTTATGCCCTGTCTGACCCAGCTGCTACCACAGTCAGGGACCCCTAAGGATCCATAATGGGGGCCCAACCTTTTCTCTTTACACATAATACTCAATCCAAACTAGTTGTAGGTACTGGACTCCATTCCTATATGCTGATGACCTTGTCCTCTTCATGAGCTCTTGCAGCATCCTGGATTTAAATTGCTCACTCTTTCCTGACCTTCAATTGGTGCAAGCAGGGCTCCACTCAAACAGGCTCCATATTTATTTACAGTAGTTATTTCAGAGTTTTATCAGGAAGACATGCTGAGCGGAGTACAGCTTGATTCCAGATGCGTCCTTATGGATAGTACTAGGATCCAAGCCAAGTGTTTGGCTCAGCACCAGAGATACAAGTGTGCCATGCCCCACTAGCAGTAGCATGCATTGATGGATCCTGTCTTACCACAGTCTCCTCTTTTAACTACCTGGGAGTTACAGGACACCTCTCTGGGCTTCTCAGCTCATATCTCTGCTGCCTGTAAGGCTGTGAATACTAGGTTGGGCTCTCTATAAGATTAGAGACAACCTTACATCCAAAGCCTGTGTCTGGGACATCCTGCTCCACAAACTGACCTACAGAATGGCAGTCTACTATTCAGCCTCCAGAACTGTTCTACAAAAAAGGGACATGGCCTATAACAACATTTGCAGGTTTGTCTTGGCAACAAACAGATATACACACCATTGTGACTTTTACACCAGAATAAGATGGCTTCTTCCACCAGCCTTATGCAAATTTACCTTTGGAAGTGTGATACATACGGCGGTGACTAGCAGTCCCCTTGTCCCTTTCAGCTTACTCACACAATATCCAATCCTATTCAATAAGGTCTAATATCCCTCGCTCCTTACACATATACAAATCTAAGATGAAACCAGGAAAAATGTGTTTCTCCTACTCTGCTCCCACACTTTGGAATTCCATCCTGATCAAGGCCCATCAGTGTCCCTCCAGCCAGGCCTTCAACAGAGTGTACCGCTCTCTCTTAACCAGGCTTCTGTATGTACCTGCCCTTACACTACTAGGAACTATGTCACCTTGCCTATCATGGCTAACACCATATCAATGAATGTCACCTAACCCTGTGTCTTGATTGTATGTATACTGTTGTACATAGTACAATATATTTGCACAATGCATCTCATATTTTGTATCTTGTGTATTATGTCCTTGCTTTATTTAC
This sequence comes from Neoceratodus forsteri, assembly GCA_016271365.2. Taxonomy (NCBI): domain Eukaryota; kingdom Metazoa; phylum Chordata; order Ceratodontiformes; family Ceratodontidae; genus Neoceratodus; species Neoceratodus forsteri. The sequence goes on from CM057449.1 coordinate 1,310,409,847, forward strand.
TTCCCTGTTCTGCTGCTGTTCTATATGTAATGCACCTTCTTTTCTTGTTAATTGTATACCTTGAATTGACCTTCTATGTTGTAATCTCCTGGGTCATGCTTGAAAATAGGCAAATGTTTTTGTCTAGTGCTCCAACCTGGTAAACAGAAACTAAATAAATAAAATGGTGACAGCACTACCCCCCCCCAGTAGTTACAGCACAGACTCCCAAACCCAAGTCTCAGCACTGCCCCCACCTCTGACAGTCACATAACTGCCCCGCCCTGAACAGTCACAGCACTGACCCCCTAACCCCCATCTGAACACTGCCCGCACCAAGTCACAGCACTAATCCCACCCCAGCAGAGACAACACTGACCCCCACCACCTAGTGGTCACAGAACAAACTCCCCACCCAACAGTCACAGAACTGAATCCCCAATCCAACAGTCACAGCACTGACTCCACCCCTGAAAACAGTCACAGCACTGACTCCCCCCACAAACAGTCACAGCACTGAACCTCACTCCAAAGTCTCAGCACTGCCCCACCCCAATAGTCACAGCACTGACTCTCAAACCCAAGTTAGAGTACTGCCCCCTATGCCCACAATCACAGAACTGCCCCCACCCTGAGAAGTCACAGCACTGCCCCCCACCACCCAACAGTCAGAGAACTAACTTCCTACCCAACAGTCACAGAACTGAATCCCAGACCCAACAGTCATACCACTTACTCCCACACCTCAATAGTCACAGTACTGAACACTCACTCCTCAACAGTCATAGCACATACCCCCATTCCTAACAGTTATTCACTGACCCACCACCCAACAGTCACAGAACTGACAGAACTGACTCCCCCACCCAATAGTCACAGAACTGACCCCAATCCAGCAGTCACAGAACTAGGCCCCGATCCCAAACAGTCACAGCACTGACATGCCACCCCAGCCACAGTACAGTCCCCACCCAAAAATCATGGCACTGAACCCCAACCCTAGTAGTCACAGCACTGACTCCCCCACCAAAACAGTCACAAAACTGCCCCCAGCCGCAGTCTGGACACTGCCTCACCCAAGGGTCACAGCAGCGAGTCTCACTCCCGACAGTCACAGCACTGACCTACATCCAACAGTCACACTACTGGCCCCCACACCCAATAGTCACAGCACTGACTCCTTGCCCCAACAGTCATCGTACTCCCCCAAAGCCCTAGTCTAGACACAGCACAGACTCGCAATCCAACAGTCACAGCACTGACTTCCAACCCAACAGAAAAAGCACAGACCCCCATTCTCAGACACAGCACTAACCCCATCCCCAACTGTCACAGCACTGACACCCAGACCCCTGCAGTCACGGTACTGAACCTCACCACTGACAGTCAGAGCACTGAGCCCCACCCCAACAGTCAAAGGCCCCTCTGAGGAAGAATATTTTTGATTTGAAGCGCCTGGATTTTTTCTTGAATGGAATACCCTTTGGCTCTCACTTTTTTGGTATTAAATCTACTTATTGCACTCAGTCCCTTGTTCACTGGTTATTTATAATGATAAAAGGGCTCTTTTGAAACTAGTTTTGCTATATAAAGAAAGAAGGGGGGGCTACCACCCCTTTCGCCCCGGTTCCAACGCCTATGCATGCTTTTGTGAAACTGATATTAACTTGCCACCACTGTCACCAAACAAGGTAAACTGAAGAAAGCATTCTTGATTTTTTTTTAAATTTTGTACCATACACTATATAAAATAGCGTATGGGAGCCCTCATACACAACATGGTTATTCTTCCACCTCGTGGTTACAATGACGAGTGAGGACCTCTCGAGCTAACAGTAGTTGATAAGATAGTCAAATTCAAAACCAGTTGGAGAACTTTTAGACAACAAACTTGATCTCCCCCACTCCGCAATTATGCCCCCAGAAAACAAAAGTCCTCTATGTGGACAAATAAGATTCAATATCTAACATGGTGAAGAACAGGCAAGCCTAGTAATATACTATACCTATGAACATATGAACATGCAAAGAATTCAGCAGAAGAAGGCCATTTGGTCTATCAAGTCTGCTCATATTGCATGGTTCACAGCTTAAGCTAATGTTACTGCCCTTCCCATGCCTCCCATCCTACCTACCCATAATCCTTACCTCCCCCTGTGCCTATCCCAACCTCTCTTAAAGCTGCCCACTGTCTTCAATGAGATGATCTCTTCCAGCAGCACATTCCAAGTGTCCACCACCCTCTCTGTGAAGAAGTGCTTCCTGACCTCCCTGCTAAACCTCCCACCCTCCAGCTTAAGACTGTGCCCCCTCATGTTATGGTTGCCACTCAGCTTTAAAGAGACTCTCCTTATCAACCATATTTATCCTTTTCAAGTACTGGAGGGTCCCAGTCATGTCCCCTATCTCACTCCTGTCTACCAGAGAGAACATGTTCAGTGCCCTCAACCTCTCCTCATATGCCTTACCCTGCTGACCCACTATCATCTTTGTAGCCCTCCTCTGGACCTTCTCCAGCAGATTAATGTCCTTTTTGTGGTGTGGGCACCAGTACTGAACTCCATACTCTAGATGTGGCCTTACCAGTGACCTGTACAAGGGCAGTCTAACCTCCTCTCTCCTACCACTGATTCCCCCTAGATATGCATCCTAGCATTTCGTTTGCCTTTGCTGCTGCTTTCCTGTACTGCATGGAGTGCTTCAGGTCACTAGAGATCATCACTCCCAGGTCCTTCTCCTCCTCTGATGTACATGCTGTGACTCCACCCAGGTAGTACTTTGTCCTGGGATTCTTGTCTCCAATATGCATAACTTTGCATTTCTTGGCATTGAAACCAAACTGCCAGATCCTGGACCACCTCCCCAGCTTTTCCAGATCTTCCTGTAGATCCTGTATCCCTTCAGCTGTGTCTACTCTCTTGCAGAGCTTGGTGTCATCCATGAATAGGCACATTTTGCCCTTAATGCCATCCCCAATGTCGCTGATGAAGACATTGAACAACACTAGTCTAACACCAAGGCCTGTGGGACCCCTGGTTACCTCTCTCTGGTGCCAGATAACTCTCCCTCCACAACCACCCTCTGGGTTCTGTCCCTTTGCTAGTTTTCCACCCTTTGGATATCTTTTCCCAACCCGAGATCCACCAACTTCCTGATCAACCTTTTGTGGGGCACAGAGTCAAAGGCCTTGCTGAAATCAAGTTTAAACAACCTGAATAAAGGCAGGAAAAAACTGTGTCTGATCAAATTAGTCCAAACAGTCGAAATAGGGTGGAAACGTTCAAGTGTGACTGACACCTCGAAGAAAACTTTGAAAAACATAATAATTATGTACAATTCAGCTTACATTCCATATATATCAGACATAAAATACACACGGTCCAAGCCTGGATGAACCTCTACAAACCAGATGTACTAGCCATCTCGGAAACTTGGTTAAAAGCCCACATCCTGAATCATGAGATACAAATTCTGGGCTACAATAGCTTCCTCAAGGACTGGGTATCTAAAAAAGGGGGAAGGGTACTAATCTACACAAAGGTTGACCTCTCAGCGTCGCCCCTAACCCTGCATGCAAACTGCACCACAGAGGGAGAAAGTATATATATCCACATAACCTTAGGACAAGCCAAACAACTAACAATTGGCTGTGTCTACCACCCACCAAAAACAGCCTTCCAATCCCTTGAAGCCATCACTAATGTGTTTGCTTGCAAGGGAGCTACGGAGCAGCTGATCTTGGGAGACTTCAACATAAATTGGGCTCAGGACCCTGGCCAGGCTGCGATGTCCTTGACTCAAGAAGTAGGTCTGACGCAGGTCATCTCCTTACCGATCAGACAATTACAAAACCGGGAACCACACAACCCTCAACTGGGCTTTGGTGTCAAATCCCTCTAATATACAGCATGCGGGAACTATTGCAGACTCCTTGAGTGACTATTCCCCCATTTTCTGTATATGGAAAAACAGACCACCCAAGATACAACCTAGAATCCTCTCCACCCGAGACTTCTCCAAATTCTCAGAACTACAATTCAACAACTACCTAAGCAGCCGGGACTGGAAGCCCATAATTACTCTCCAACTCTTTCGAGGCCCTGATTTACTTCCAGGTGAACTAAACATAACGCCAATCTCTTTGCTCCTATTACAAGTCTAAGGCAAAAGGCAGCTGCTATAAGTGAATCTCCCTCCCTCAAAGCCCTTATGGTGACTTGGGACAAGGCCTGGAAAAATTTACGCCTCCTCTCCCAGCAGATCTTATGGAATACAAAGCCCTAAGAAACAAAGCAAGAGGGCCATAAAACTAGGTAAGCATGACTACCTAACACCTCCAGAAATCTAGCCTGGGCAACCCCAAGCAATTCTGGAACCATGTTAATGATCTGATCAAGGGGAGCAAAAACCTGAATCCTGCCCCATAGAGATCAATGGTCAGCTCACAACTGACTGTTCTCACATATCAGCTGCCCTAAGCAGGCACTTCTCAGACCTAGAGGCCTTCAAGACATGCCTGTGCCCCCCACCTCCCCCTCAGCTCAGCTGAAGCACCCTACATGAATCAACCCTTATTTCACCTAAGACTTGCCAAATGGACCGAAGTCCTTACCCTCCTAAGAAACTTGAAACCCAAAGGTTCAGGAGGACCTGATGGGGTCAACCCTCAGCTTCTGAAGGCAGGAGCAACCTCTTTGTCCTGGCCCATAACCATGCTCCTCAACAGATCCCTTAGGGAAGGAGCAGTCCCCAACCAGTGGAAACATGCCAATCTCGTACCCATCCACAAAGGGGGGCCCAGGGATAAACTTAACAACTATAGGCCTATCTCCCTCCTCTGCTCACTCGCCAAGGTGCAAGAAAGGGTAATCTACAATCAACTCAGAGACTACCTGTAAGCACACCTGCTCCTTGCCCCCACCCAACACGGGTTCAGAACAAACCACGGCACTGACACTGCCCTCATCAACTTCTCGGACGAAGTGCTCAGGGCAGTTGACAAAGGTATACCCACTGGTGCTGTCTTTATTGACTTATCCAAGGCATTTGACCTCGTTGACCACAACTTGCTGCTACAAAAACTGCAAAATGTTGGTCTTGACACCCATGACCTAAAGTGGTTTGAGAGCTACCTATCAGGCCGGGCTCAGAGGGTCACGTGGAAAGGCGTCATGTCAGACCCGCTACCCTAAAACAGGAGTACATCTGGGATCAATACCGGCCCCTCCTATTTTCCTTGTTTACCAATGAACTAAGCTCCTACTGTGGGGGGCTCGATTGTACAGTATGCAGGCGATACTGTCATCTTCAGTCACATAGGCGATGTAGCTACACTAGGACCTACCCTCAAAAGGATCTCATGTCCCTAGAGACTTGGCTATGTGAGAACAGAATGGTACTCAAAGCTGACAAGACCAAGTCAATGCTATTCGGGCCAAGATCCTAGGACTTGACAGGTCCTCCTCCTCCTTAACACACTCTCTGGCAAAGACATCAACGTTGTACCTTCCCCAAATACCTAGGCCTTACGCTTGACCAAAACATCACTTACAAAGAACACATAGACCAGGTCACTAGGACCCTCCATCGCAAACTCGGCACTTGTACCGACTCAGGGACCAGCTCATCCCTGAGGCCAGGCTCTCTATTGCTACTAGTGTCTTGCTCCCTACCCTGACCTTTGTGGACCCTATAATACAGGGCATGGGAAAGCAAGATAACAGATGCAAACCCTGTATAATAAAATTGCTCACTTTGCCACTCAAGACCACCCACGACGGCAGCACTGTAACTCTCTAGCTCAGCTCTGCTGGCCTACCTTGGCTGCTCATCTCCAATATCCCCTGCTTGTCCAGGCCTACGAGCTTCTCAAACCCCATGCTCCGCCTAGCACAGTTAAGTCTATAACTCTCAAGCACAACCCAAGGAACCTTAGGACTTCTGATAGGACACTCTTAGAAGTCCCCAGATTAAGGACAAATACCGGCGCTAGGTCCTTTTCCTCCCAAGCACCCTGCCAATGGAACAAGCTCCCCCCCTCTGTCCAAGACACCCCCTCACTCATGAACTTCTGCACCAGGCTCAAGTCCCACATACTAACCTCAAGCTCGTGACACTGCTATGGTCCATAAGGATCCTCAGGCAATCCCCTCCTTTTCACACACCTCCTACTAGCAAAACCCACATACTACCTGCCTCCTCTAGTTCTCCCTTCTTCTCTCCTGGGCATACATACTAATGCTGGAATTATACTACATGCAACGACTTACCTACTCAAATTGTGTCATGATGATAACCATGTCTGTATCCAATTATTCCTGTAACTTTCTCATGCTGTAATAACTTATGCATACAAATGTTCTTTTTTGCACTTTGTATCTAACTAGTATTGTTATCCCGGGTTGCCCCTGAAAAAGGGACCTTTGGGGCCCAGTGGGCCTACCCGGTCACAATAATTTAATAAATAAATAAATAAAATATTCTATAGGATTCTTCTCACCATTAACCATTATTAATTACTGAGGAAATTTACATGAATACATATTTATTTCTTAGAGTTCATCTGCCTCTATAGCTTACCCCCTATTTAAAGTCATAATCCTGTATTGTGAAATCACAATCTGTTGCCATGGGAGTAACTGTGATGTCACAAGCAGTGCATTATGACTTCAGGTGGGGAGAAAGCAACAGGAACAGATAAACTGTTCAGGAGCTAAGATCCTATTTTCATGCATATGACCTCAGTGATAAATAATGGGAGGAGAATACAGAATGAAGGTTAAAAACAAGCTGAACTGTATCTTATTATTATGTTTTGCTAAAGTTCTCTTGAAGGTATCAGCTGCTCTTTAAAGCATAATCCACAGAGCCCTAAGAACATAAAGGGGATTGCAGAATGCAGTCAGTGTTGTTCAAATCTGTGGGAGAAGGGGGAAGAGAAGTGGAATTTGTTCAACCAGGAAAGGCACACTAAGCTGGAGCTTGTTTCCAAGTGAGACTTGGGAGCACAAGGAAATTAGATGACTTGCTCAGGGTCACACAGTATGCAAGTGGGGGCTGATGGGATTCAAACCCAGGTTTCCAGGTTTGCAGCTCAGTGCCCTTAACCACTACTCTCTACTGCCTCCTAAAGTCATTTTACCCTTGCAACCTGTCAAGTATCACCTTCAAAACAAAGTTATGCCATGATATGTAAACATGTAACATGTCATGTTAGCTAAACAAGGTTGATGTTGAGTAAGTGAGCAGAGCTGAAAGAAGGATGCTTTGCCTGCAGTGACCTGGTAACTAAACATATACCAGTGACTGAGACTTCTGTTTGCTAGAGATGACCAGCCCACAAGATTAAAGAGTGCAGTAATTAGTACAAAGCAGGGACCAGTGATGAAGGAGTAAACAGAATATGTAAAGAGAGCCAAAGGAACTGCTCTTTGTTTACATACCAGTACAGTCTGTCTTTAGCATGCAGGTGTAAATTAGCATCCTTATCTCAGCTAAACCTTCGTTATACTTTCACCCTCACAATTCACCTGTAATACATGGAGTTTCAGCATTCACTCTATTGTCTGCCTGTGATACAGGGATATCAGGTGTACCAAAGGATGTTATCGTATGTGTCAGTTAGCAACATAAACAGGAAAGATGCATTGTTTCTGCCCTCACCACAGCAGAATAACCGAAAAATCAGTTGGGTAGATCAAACATTCAGGACCCATGTGTGTTAATTATTTATTTATTAGAAATTAGTGACTTGGAAAGGCACCCTAAACCAGGAATCACTTCCAGGTGTGACTGGGGGAAGGGTTTATTTATTTATTTATTTTTGTTGACCCGGTAAGCTCACTGGGGCCTAGAAGTCCCTTTTCAGGGGCGACTGGGGGGAGGGGGGAATACAGATGGCAAGCAACTGAAATTGAACCAGATTAAGCTGTTGGTAGTATTTTTAGTGAATGGGAGAAATCTGGCCAGGACTCCGGGAAAATTCCCCTACAATTTTTCAATAAGTGCCATGGGATCTTTAGCATCCACCTGAACTACCACCAATTCAGGCAGATGGGACCATGGTTTAACATCTTATCTGAAAGACAGCTCCTCAGAAGTGCAGCACCCCACTCAGTCACACTGCACTACAGTGCCAGTATTGGGATATTAACCCAAGTGCCAGATGTGGGAACTGAACTCACAGCCGTCTGATCTCCCAGCCTCAGAGGCGAGTGTGCTACATACTGAGCCACTGACACTGCAGAACAAGGAAAGGTGAGTAACATCATATGCAACAAAATACAGTTGGTTAAAGAAATAATGGCCAGCCCACCAGTGCAGTGGTAGCCCTACCTCTTGTGATGCCAGCAACCCAGCTGGCCAAGGGAAGAATGGTGGAGCATCCCAACGGATGCTTGCTTGATCAAGTGAGGGAGGACATCTAGTCTCTACCACACTACTGCCACCTGGGTGACCACAGGAGATGGTGCAAGTGAAGCCAGCAAATTGAGTGAGGGGGACATCACCACCCCAATATACTCAGCATGCACGAGTGCATCCCTTGCATCAGTCCAGGGTCCATGTGGCATCCAAGGGCTATGAGAAACAGATGAAAAAATCCTGACAATGGAGGATGCCACCCACCTCAGGCTCCACACTGCCAACTAGGCTCCCACTCCAGAAATAAAACCTTAACTTTACCAGAGGAATTGGTTGGCCTTCAGGGTCTTTTCCTGGGGGGGGCATGTGATAATGGCTAATTAATTAGGGTAACTGTCACAACAGCAACTCCAAAACAGCATGGACAGAAACAGCGATGCCAAATTATGGTGACCATACAAAAAAACAGCTTTTCAGGCATTTGCACCACAGAACATTTCAGGCTTCATTTAGACCTCACCACCTCCTCCCTGCAGCGCTACCAGCACCTGGAAAGAAGCTGCTCCATTCAGATCTCCTTGCTGATATATTTCAACCAGTCCACACCTCATCAGACCATTGTGCACCTTTATTTACATGGGGGCTCTGCTCCAACCCCCACAGGGGCTGTGCATCCAGAACCCCGTATCTTTAACATTCCAACTCCGAGGCGCACCTGAATAGTGGGGATATCAGCAAGCCTTGTTCGCTCAATCCTCCTGTTCACTGTTTTGTACCAGTTGCTATTATTTTGATCGCTCATCATGATTTGCTCTTATGTGTTCACTATTTAAACCTCAGGGATCTAGGTGGGGAACATGGAGCAGTTGGTATGTCATGGGGATGACAGGTGACAGGTCTGGGTGGTCTGGCAGGGCTGATGGAGGGCTGGTTGGTGCAAGAAGGCAAAAAGTATACTAAATTAAAAAGAAATAACAGAAAGGACAACAGAAGTAAGGAGTTACAGCCATAGAATAAGCCTCCTGTCATCAACGGGGATGGTGGGTGACAATTTAACTTGCACATGCAAAAGTACAGCAGCAATTAAATCTTCCAAGGAGTGGAGGGAAACCAGACTTGTCACAAAGAAAGCAAGCATTTGTTTATGCCAAAAGTTTGCATGCTTGTGTTTGCTGTGTAGGTGCTGGGCATTGATAGCAAAGGTTAAAATTAACAAATTAATAACACAAGTTATAATAGTGAAATTGTCATGCTTGGGAAATGAGGAGTTTTACACAGAATGCTGTTGCTCTATTACACTGTGGCCTTGAAGTTTCAAAATACTAGTTTGTATTACCCCAGCATATGAACATGACAGGCGTCATTTATGAACTATGAATGAAACACTGTTTTGTGGGATGACCACGAAAACAGGTCTTGGAGGAGGGATTTGATAATGACACCTACTATGTTCATTCAATGGTGTAAAAAAACATGAGTATGTTGAAAATGTGGGTTCAAAAAATAAAAATATTGCAACATTATGATTAAATGAAAAATGTAGGAATGTCTTGTCTCAGAACAGGAAGATCAGGAGCTTAAATGGCACAGAGGCAGTAAGTAAGTAGGAAGAAAAAAAGATAAACAGAGGAAAGTAAATATTCCAAACAGTTAAGGGCCAGAAATAAGACATGATGGGAGTGATGCAATGCAGTCGCTGTGAAGTACAAGTCTTCCGGAAGACATTCTGGAGGATGCAGTGTTGTCCCATCTGCAGGTACCTCTCTGTGCTGAGGGAGGAGGTTGCTCATCTCCAGGCTGAGTTGGTCAGGATTTGGGGGACCTCCTTTACCACCCAGGGACTACCAGGGACACTTCTGTTGTCTCAGAGGTTGCCAAGAAAGAGGAGCGGTTGGACCACAGTGGGCTCAGGGAGGGTGAGGGTGATGGAACAGAGGCGCATCCCTCCAGTTGTGCCTCTCTACAATTCATATGCCATTTTGGCAAACTGTGGTTCCTCTATGGAGGCACCTGCAGTGGAGACAAGGAGCATGCTGGGAACCTCCACAAAGGAGACCCACAGGAGGGTGGCATGGGACCTCACAGGGGAAGGAAACAACTCCTGGTGGGGGAATCCATTGTTACGGGGGTAGAACTGGGGGAGGAAGGGGAGAGGGATGTAAGGTGCCTGCCTGGCACCATGGCTTGGAGGAACAGGGAGCAAATCCTCAGGATCGCCGGAGCAGCTGAATGGGGAGGGAGCTGGATGTCATTGTCCACCTAGGGACAAATGACCTGGCTGAGAAAGGGATCAGAACAGTGCAGGAAGAGTCTGTGGAGTTGGGAAGGGCCTTGAACCAAGTAGCATGCATGGTAACCTTATTGGAGGTGCTGCCTGTCTATGGCATGGGTAAGGCTAGGGTGCTCCGCACCATGGGATTCAATCAGTGGTTGAAAAACTGGTGCAGAGCTCAGAGACTTGGCTTCATTGGGGACTGGGTGTCCACCTGGAGTGATGCAGGCTTATACTGGCATGATGGTCTGCATCTGTCCAGGAGGGGAACCAGGATCCTAGGTGATAGGTTTAAATGCTTCATTGGCAGGCATTTAAACTAGCCAAGGGGGGAGGCACTGGAAAGGAGCAGGAAAATCCTAGCCCCCACCCAAAAAAATCAGGGTAGTAAGTGAGGTAAGCAGCAAGATAGAGATGTCGATAGGGAGAATGTCAGGGGTAAATGGAGAAAATGGCAAAGGCAATAAGGACAGTGATAGGGCAAAATGGGGTATGGCCAACAAGAAATGAAGGGTAATGAGTTCCAATACCTGTTGACTGGGCAACAAGCTCCCTGAACTGGTGGCCTTGATGGAAGAGGGATACCTGGATATCATAGCCATCACAGAAACATGGTACACAGAGAACCATGACTGGGATGTTAACATACCAGGGCACACAACATACAGGTGGGGCAGGAGGGTAGAAGAGGGAGGAGTAGCTCTCTATGTAAGGAAGGGATAACTGCAATGGAACAAAAGAGTTAATAGGGAGGAGTGGAGGCACTGTGGGTCACCTTAGAGACTGGAAATGGCACCACAATCTGCACAGGGGTTGTATACAGACCCCCATGTCAGGGGGAGGGAGTGGACAAGGATATAATAGAAGGCATTCTTAGGATGGCAGAGAAAGGGGGGATACAGTATTGTGGATGGGAGACCTGAATATGCCAGATATTAACTGGAGCACCTTTGCTGTAGCCACATCCAAGAGCAGGGCCATTTTCGATGCCCTACAGATGGCATGCCTCAGACAGATAGTTTTGGAACCCACTTGAGGGAGCAATCTTAGACCTCATACTCTCAAATGGGAGAGTGAGAGGATCTCAGATCAAGAAGGTGGGTAGTCATCTGGGAATAAGTAACCACCAAACAGTGTGGTTCACGATAAACTCAGCTACAGAGTCAAGCCATACAAAAGTGAGGGCACTGGACTTCAGGAGAGCTGACTTTGGCAAGATGGGAGAGTGCCTTAGAAAAGCACTGGCAAACTGGCTAGGAGGGGTGGAGCAACAATGGGGAAACATCAAAACTGCCATCACAGAGGCAACAAGCCTTTGTGTAAAGCCAATAAACAAATCAAAATGAAAGAAAAAGCCACTATCATTCTCAAAACAGGTGGCAGGGAAGGTTAGGGAGAACAAGACAGCATTTTGGAAGTACAAGGAAACACAGAAGGAGCAGAGAGGTACAGTGAAAAAGCAGGGATACTAAATGAATACTTCTGCTCAGTATTCACAAAAGAGGTGGAAGGGGAGGTACCTAATCCAATTAGCAGAAGCACTCTGGATAAGAGGGTCAATCCCAGTCCTTTCACAGAAGAAAGGTTCTGAAAGAGCTCCTAAAACTGAAGGTGGACAAAGCAATGGGGCCTGATGGAATTCACCCCAGAATTCTAAAAGAATTAAGGGGAGAACTAGTGACACCACTGACTACCCTTTTTAACAAATCATGGGAGGATGGTGTGGTAAATGAGGATTGGAGGAAGGCGGATGTGATTCCCCATCACAAAAGTAGGCACAAGACAGACGCAGGAAACTACAGACCTGTCAGTTTGACCTCTGTGGTAGGGAAAGTGATGGAATCACTTCTGAAGGAAAGAATTGTTGAGTACCTAGAGGCCAGTGGGGCATAGGACCCACAGCAGTGGGGGTTCACAGTGGGAAGGTCATGTCAGACAAATCTAATTTATTTCTTTGACTGAGTGACCAAAGTAATAGACCAGAGAGGGGCTCTGGACATAGCCTACCTAGACTTTAGCAAGGCATTTGACACAGTCCCACACAAAAGATTAATAATCAAATTAACCAGTCTTGAAGTGGGTCCAGGGTGGTAGCCTGGATAAAACATTGGCTAGACAACAGGACACAGAAGGTAATTGTAAATGGAGTCCACTCTGAAGAAAGAGGGGTTACTAATGGGGTACTGCAGGGTTCAGTACTGGGTCAGTCCTTTTTAATGTCTTTATAAGTGACATTGCAGAGGGACTGGAAGTAAAAGTATGCCTCTTTGCAGATGACACAAAGATCTGCAATAGGGTTAATACAAAAGGAGGCGTGGAAAGGATGAGAAGGGACTTGGCAAGGTTGGCAGAATAGTCAGAAGTATGGCAGCTTGGATTCAATGCAAAGAAGTGCAAAATAATGCACCTGGGAAACAAAAACCCTAGGGAAGATTACACAATGGGTGGGAGGTAATAACAACAACAAAAATGGAAAGGAACCTGGGGGTAATCATATCAGATGACCTTAGGGTTAGCAAGCAATGTGAGAAGGCAGTAGGGAGGGCTGGGGGGATATTGGGATGAATAGGGAGAGGCATCAAGAGCAGAAAACATAAGTTGTTATCCTGCTGTACAGACAGTTGGTGAGACCCCATCTGCAGTACTGCATCCAGTTCTGGAGACCCCATCTCCACAAGGGCATAGACAGGATGGAGGCAGTCCAAAGGAGGGCAACGAAAATGGTGCAGGGTCTGCAAGAGAAGCCATACAAGGAGAGACTAAAGGAGCTTAATATGTACACTTTGAGGAAAGAAGGGACATGATAGAAACTTTAAAGTACCTCAGCAGAATCAACAAAGTTCAAGAGGGTAGCATCTTTCAGAAAAGAGATGTGCAAGAACAAGGGGACACAATTTGAAGACAGAGGGGATGGCTCAGGGCAATGTGAGGAAGCATTTTTTCACAGAGGTGGACACATGGAACAGCCTTCCTGAGGAGGTTGTAGGGTCTAAAACTGTGGGAGAATTCAAGAATGCATGGGACAGACATAAGGCAATTCTTGTAGGGAGTGGGAAGAAATAGGCTGTTGGTTAACTAGGATCTGCAGCTTATCCTGTAGGTAGCTGAAATGGGCAGACTAGGTGGGCCAAGCACTATCTGCTGTCAAAGTCTATGTTTCTGTGTTGTTTATAACTTTGTTGGTTTTGAAATTTTTACTCCCAGAATTTCAATGTCATCTTTTTATGACACCATCTTAGGAACATGACAGGTCTTATTTATGAAATCATGGCCGAAGCATCATTTTGTGGCACAATCTGTGAGAAGACCTATAGGGTGGGATTTGAAAAATGACAACTATTATTTTTATTAAGTGGGGTGAGAAAAGGGCTATGCTGAAAATCTTTGCAACATTAATGATTTTAATAACATTAAATTTAAAAATAAAGGTACAAGTCAGTTATAGTCTGAGGTTGTTTGATAGATAATCATTGTCTTTGCAGTTACAGGTGGATGAATATTTACTTGAAAGGATAGATGACACAACATATTAAAAATTATGAAATGATTAAATAAATGTTGTAAAATGATGATATGATTCACATCAATGGAGGTTGCTGCAGCACTCTCCAAAGTAAGACGTCATGAAACGTCTGAGCAGCTGGGGGTCGGGGTGTCGGCGCGGGGGTGAGGTTACAGATCAGGAAGTAAAAGAGATTGAGTGGCTGACACCACAGATCCCAAATAAATTATATTTATAATTATTTATTTAACTATTGAAGATGTGTCCTCCGTCAAATACCTCAGGGTCTGGCTTGATCACCATCTAGATTTTTCTTTTCATGTGCCTGTTACCCACAAGAAGTTCCACCCCCAGCTTGGGGCACCATACAGAAATAAGAGAAGCATTCCACTTCCTACAGGCAGACAAGTCCTCACTAAGATGATTCTTGCTGTTTTTGACTACAGAGACACTTTATAGTGCTGTTCGATAGTCCACTTTAGCTAGACTGGACCCTCTCTTTCTCCCCTTCTGTCACTTTGCCCTAGATGAACCCTCTGTGTACACATTATTGAACCCCATGTTCTTCCCTCTTCCTCCCCTCTCTTGATGCCAGGCACCTTACCCACTATGTTTCCTTCAAATCCAAATTTTGGTTTGGCTCTCTCCCCTTGTAGCTTGCCTTTATACTCTCTTCCCCCCTTCATCCTCATACTCTCTTCGCAATGCTTTGCTCCCGCTCCTTTGCTCTCTGTTATATGAAATCTACCGCTGATCAAGCTGCCTTCTGGTTCCATTTCCTTAAACATGGGGTTCTCTTCCCCCCTCAGTTTGCTCTGCTCCCTCCTATCCTGCTCTTATAGCTCTCCTCTGTGATTTCTCTTCTCACTCCTGTAGTTGTTTCTGATACTGGTTTGGATCTCTTTCACCTGTAACTCTGATCATGGTTTGCTGCACTTCCCATTTGCCCAGCATCATTTATTGTATTCCCAGTGGTGCTTGCTTTGATATGCTGATTAATATTTAATTGCTCATTCATCATGTGCACAATTTACTCTGTAACTTACTATCTGGCAATTTCATTCTTAAGCATTATTGACTTGCTTATTTTGATATACTCAATTCCATTCTATGTATTTTATACCCTGTGTTTTGTAATTGTTCTCTCCTCTTCCCTTCCCCCAGGACACATCTAGAAATGTGCTGATATCAGCTCAGTATGTCTTTCCTGGTAAAACCTGAAATGAATGAATGAATGAATAAATTAATGAAATGAAATGAAATGAAATTAAATTAAATGAAATGAATGAATGAATTAGTTACATTTGAAAATTGGTGACTGGTAAAGGCACACTGAGCTGAGGCTTGTTTCCAGGTGTGACCTGGGGCAAGGGAGCAGAGGATACATACAGTAATAAATAGCACAGGCACAGTTTTGCAGTTACAATAAAGTGCAGAGACATGGTTAAACTACATGACAAAAAGAAGTGCAAAATAAGCAAACAAGAAATGAACATCAGATGAGCGTGTCAGGAACACTTCCAGCAAGGTATGAGGCAAGTGTATATTTCATTGTATTCTCCTGGGGTCGTTCCTGAAAATAGGCAAATGTCTTGTCTAGTGTACTTACCTAGTCAACAAAAGCTAAATAAATAAATACAGTAAGGGAGCAGTCAGGGAGGGAAAACAGGAGAAGAGGGGAAGGGAAGGAAGGAGTTTCAGCTGGTGCTTGAGGGAGACAGGAGCCAGTGAAGTGGAGGGAAGAGGGAGCTGATTCACTAGTCCGGAGTGAAGGAGACAATAGAAAAAGGTTGATTGCTGGTCTACATATAATGCCACCAAGTCTGCCACTACTAATTGGTCTAACTACACTACTCAGAAATGAATGGAAGAGAACCTTTCAACATAGTAAAGTCTTCACTTCACTTCACACTCCTGTGTGATGTATCAGCTGGTAACCCAAGACCTTTCTGGAAAAATGTCAAACTACTCCTCAGCCAGTCTAGTAATACTACATCCAAGGACCTAATTACTGATAGAGTTAATTGCAAGAACTCTGTCACGCAGCTAATGCCTTCAATCAAGACGGCTTTTACACACCAGTCTCACAACGGAATCAGCTGCCATGAGACCGCATCGTCCATCCCATGCTGTGTAAATGCTTTTGTTCCGCTGTAAAATGAACGCTTGCCTGAACCACATTCCCTGGCATGGGTGGTGTGTCCCCAGTGTGCCGTTGCAGCCCGCGGTGTAAAGCATCCATTATGGCTCAAGAACTTGGCTCCAGTTATCATCGGCGTCACGGCCACTGTTGTACCCGGCATGCATACTGGTAAGGAGTACTGCACCGATATAGAAAGTGGGGTGATGTTGTGGTGAAACAGGAGCGAAACAGGAGCTTGTCTAATCAGGTCGTGAAGCGAAACAGGCTGTACCGGCGCCGGACAGGTAACGCTGGTTTCGGTACAGTACTTGTGTGTAAAGCCCTAAAGTTTCACTGACCTCTCTGTTTAGACTGGAGTCTTCTCCCCCATCTCTTCCTCTGGGTTTTCCACCACAGAGGCCTGCCCGTCTTGTCCCCCATATCAAAGTGATCACTTTTGGAGAAGTTCACAGACTCCTTATGTAAATTCCACTATCAAAGTCTGCCGGCTCTGATGAAATAGAGTCTAAAACACAGAGGATTGCTGATGCAGAACTTGCTCTTCCTGTCATGAGAATCTTTAACCTGTACCTTACAATGGAAAATCTCACATGTTGTTCCACTTTACAAGAAAGGCGATTGCACCAATACTGGCAACTATAGGCCAATCACAATACCACCTGTACTCAACAAATTGTTAGAAAAATTGTCTGTCTCCCAACTGACTTGAGTACCTCAAAAATCATAACATTCTGTCTCCTGCACATCACGGCTTTAGAAAAGACCACAGTACTACTACTGTCCTCCAGTCACTAACCTCCTCCATTTCCTCTGCCATGGATAGGGTGAGCCACCGCACGGGTCTTTATTGACCTTACTAAGGCCTTTGATTTGGTCACCCACACTCTACTCAGTGGGAAACTATGCTTTGAGCATCTCTTCCACTGCCCTGTCATGGTTCAAAAGCTACCTGGGTAATTGGTATCAGCAAGTTAAATTTGATTATGCCCTGTCTGACCCAGCTGCTACCACGTCAGGGTCCCTATGGATCAATAATGGGGCCCTCCTTTTCTCTTTACAAATAAACTCAATCCAGACTAGTTTTAGGCACTGGACTCCATTCCTATATGCTGATGACCTTGTCCTCTTCATGAGCTCTCGTAGCATCCTGGATTTAAATTGCTGACTCTTTCCTGACCTTCAATTGGTGCAAGCAGGGCTCCACTCAAACAGGATCCTTATTTATTTATTTATTTCAGAGTTTTACCAGGAAGGCACGCTGTGCAGAGTACGGCTTGATTCAGATGCATCCTTATGGACAGTACACGGATCCAAGCCATGTGTTTTGGCTCAACCGAAGGATACAAGTGTGCCATGCCCCACTAGCAGTAGCATGCATTGATGGATCCTGTCTTACCACAGTCTCCTCTTTTAACTACCTGGGAGTTACACTGGACACCTCTCTGGGCTTCTCAGCTCATATCTCTGCTGCCTGTAAGGCTGTGAATACTAGGTTGGGGCTCTCCTATAAGATTAGAGACAACCTTATATCCAAAGCCTGTGTCCGGGACATCCTCTTCCACAAACTGGACTACAGAATGGCAGTCTACTACTCAGCCTCCAGAACAATTCTACAAAAAAGGGACATGGCCTATAACAACATTTGCAGGTTTGCCTTGGCAACAAACAGATATACACACCATTGTGACTTTTACACCAGAATAAGATGGCTTCTTCCACCAGCCTTATGCAAATTTACCATCGGAAGTGTGATACATACGGTGGTGACTAGCAGTCCCCCTTGTCCCTTTCAGCGCTACTCACACAAGACATCCAATCCTATTCAATAAGGTCTAATATCCCTCACTCCTATCACATACCCAAATCTAAGATGAAATTAGGAGAAATGGGTTTCTCCTACTCTGCTCCCACACTTTGGAATTCCATCCTGATCAAGGTCCATCAGTGTCCCTCCAGCCAAGCCTTCAACAGAGTGTACCGCTCTCTCTTTAACCAGGCTTCTGTATGTACCTGCCCTTATACTACTAGGAACTGTGTCACCTTGCCTATCGTGGCTAACAACATACCAATGAAATGTCACCTTACCCTGTGTCTTGATTGTATGTATACTGTTATACATAGTACTATATCTCTGCACAATGCCTCTCATATTTTGCATCTTGTGTATTATGCGCTTGCTTTATTTACTTCCCTGTTCTACTGCTGTTGTGTATGTAATGCACCTTCTTTTCTTGTTAATTGTATACCTTGAATTGACCTTTCTATGTTGTAATCTCCTGGGTCATACCTGAAAACAGGCAAACGTTTTTGTCTAGTGCTCCAACCTGGTAAACAAAACTAAATAAATAAAACAGCGACAGCACTGACCTCCAAGTAGTTACAGCACAGACTCAAACCCAAGTCTCAGCACTGCCCCCACCCCTGACAGTCACATAACTACTCCTGCCCTGAACAGTCACAGCACTGACCCCCAACCCCTGTCTGAACACTGCCCGCACCAAGTCACGGCACTAATCCCACCCCAGCAGAGACAGCACTGACCCCCACCACCTAGTGGTCACAGAAAAAATCCCACTCAACAGTCACAGAACTGAATCCCCAATCCAACAGTCACAGCACTGACTCCCCCACCAACAGACACAGCACTGACTCCTCCAATAACAGTGACAGCACTGACTCCCCCACAAACAATCACAGCACTGAACCTCTCTCCAAAGTTACAGCACTGACCCCACCTCCAGTAGTCAGGCACTGACTCCCAAACCCAAGTTAGAGCACTGCCCCTCTACCCACAATCACAGAACTGCCCCACCCTGAATAGTCACAACATTGATCCCCAGCCCCGGTCTGAACTCAGCACTGACCTCACTCCAGCAGTGACAGCACTGATCCTCCACCTCCCAACAGTCAGAGAACTAACTTCCTACCAACAGTCACAGAACTGAATCCCAAACCCAGCAGTCATACCACAACTCCCACACCCCAACAGTCACAGTACTGAACACTCACTGCTCAATAGTCATAGCACTGCCCCCCATTCCTAACAGTTATACACTGACCCACCTCCCAACAGTCACAGAACTGACAGAACTGACTCCCTCACCCAGCAGTCACAGAACTAAGCCCACATCCCAAACAGTCTGCAGCATTGACATGCCACCCCAGCCACAGCACAGTCCCCACCCAAAATCATGGCACTGAACCCCAACCCTAGCAGTCACAGCACTGACTCCCCACCCTAAACAGTCACAACACAGCCCTAGTCAGCAGTCAAGACACTGCCTACCCAAGGGTCACAGCAGCAAGTCTCACTCCCGACAGTCACAGCACTGACCTACATACATCCAACTGTCACACTACTGGCCCCACACCCAATCAGTCACAGCACTGCCTCCTCACACTAACAGTCATAGTACTGCCCCCAAACCCTAGTCTAGACACAGCACAGACTCCCAATCCAACAGTCACAGCACTGACTTCCAACGCAACAGAAAAGCACAGACCCCATCCTCAACAGACACAGCACTAACTCCATCCATAACTGTCACAGCACTGACACCCAGACCCCTGCAGTCACGGCATTGAACCTCACCACTGACAGTCAGAAAATTTGACACCCAGACCCCTGCAGTCACGGTACTGAACCTCACCACTGACAGTCATGGCACTGACACCAAGACCCCTGCAGTCACAGTACTGAACCTCACCACTGACAGTCACAGCACTGACACCCAGACTCCTGCAGTCACGGTACTGAACCTCACCACTGACAGTCACAGCACTGACACCCAGACCCCTGCAGTCACGGTATTGAATCTCACAACTGACAGTCACAGTACTGACCCCCACCCCAACAGTCAAAGGCCCCGAGGAAGAATATTTTTGATTCAAAGCACCAGGGATTTTTTCTTGAATGGAATACTCTTTGGCTCTCACTTTTTTGGTATTAAATCTACCTATTGCACTCAGTTCCTTGTTCACTGGTTATTCATTTTCCACTCATTTCCGCATGCTTTTTGCTCAGTAGACTTTTTTGTTTTCTGAGTCAAAGGACTGACACTGACCCCAACCCCTGACAGTCACAGCACTGACCCCCACCTCTGACAGTCAGAACACTGACTCCTCACCCCCAACAGTTACAGCATGTACCCCCAATTTAAGCAGTCACAGCAATCTCCAACCCCTGACAGTCACAGCACTGATCTTCACCCCAACAATCAACAGCACTGGCCCCCCACAATCTGAACACTGTCCCCCAACAGTCACAGGACTGACCCCCACCCAACAGTCAGAGCACTGAACCCCGCTCCAACTGTCACCGCAATACCCCCAACCCAGCACTATCTCACACTACTGTCAGTCACAACACTAATCCAACCACCACCACCTCACTCTGGATGCTGCCACTCACCCAACAGTCAGAGCACTGACTCCCCACCCCCATCAACTACAGCACTGACTCCAAACCCAGTTACATCACTGAACTCCCCACCAACAGTCACAGCTCTGAACCCACCCTTAACAGTCACAACACTGACCCCACCCCAACAGTCACAGTACTAACCCTCCACCTCCAATGGTCACAGCACTGCCCCATCCCAGTCTGGATACTGCCCCTCCCAACAGTCCACTAATGACCCCCACCCAACAGTCACAGCACTGCATCCCACCCCAACATAGATTCTACCCCATCAGTCACAGCACCGATCCCAACCCCCAACAGTCGCTGCACAGACCCCAACCCCAGTCAGAGCAATGACCCACCACACCCTCAAGAGTTGCAGTACTGACTCTCACCCCAATCCTCCATCTCCCAAACAACAGCTAAGTGAAATTCTGCCAGCAAGTGTAGCACTCTGTTACACTGCAGTTAGTGAGTTACACAGCTGCCTAGTTACACAGCATGTCACTACGGTAGTTAACTTGTCGACACTGTCCTGAGTTGCCCTCCTCAATGGCTACCTCAACAAACTGCTTATTCTCAAACTGCTGCTGCCACGTCTGGACAGGGCCCCTGCAAGGTACATCAGAGGAACCCAAGTTTGGCTGCTGGGACAGACTGGGCTGATGCTGGTGTATGATGTCAGGGCTCTCCAGAAGCACATGTTTTAGTGAGGGTAATAAGTTATGAGTGCAGGGTGGGTGGTGGAGTGTGCTTGGCTTCTTAGGAGTAGACTCAAGTTGGCTCTCATCTTGTTCATCTCCATCAACTCCAGTGTGGCTGGGCCCGGTTAGCACCCTTCAGCTGGAGGTTGTGGTATCTCTCAATTGGGTGCCCGCTGAGGCCCATCTTGCTGCGTGGCTCAGCCTCAAAGTACCTCCACTGACCATGCCATCATGAGTCTCCGCCTCCTCAGCCTGGAAGTCGGCAGGATGTGCAGTCGGCCTTCATAGCCATGAAGGAGAAGAAAGCCTGAGGAGTGAGGGTGCTGTAGCTGGTCTTGCAAAACTGCAAGGAGCTACTGCAGTATTAGCCCCCCCCCAAATTGTGCAGAGACCCACTGCAAGGTGCACAGCAATGTATCATGGCCCTGAAAGAATGCCTCTCTCAGCGGAGAGGGGCTGCACCAGAGTCAGACATAAGTGGGGGCTAAAGGGCTGAAGCTGTCTATTTGTTTCAGACACTGTCATTTTAGTCAGGTTTTGCAGCAACAGCACAAGTTTCTTAAATTTCACTTTCAGCATATGTGCACCAGCTGCTGCCTTCCCAGCTTCTTCTGAGTCACAGCGTGATGTGATCCATTCTCGCTCCCCATCCCTTACCTGTTGCAGTGTGTGCAGTGTGCAGGGTATATAGACTTTGCTTAGCACTAAATAAGAGAAGGAGAGAGCCCTTTGCTAGAAGTCATATGGGGAAATGAAATACTCTTTTGAACAGATCTGTGAATTACCAGTATTTCAGTAAAACTGTCCCGAATGTCAACCTGTAAAAGGTCCATTGGATTAAGGGCAGGACCAAGGGGCACAAGGACCGCAGTTGCAGTAGGGCCTGCATTAGCAGGGGATCTGGGCAGGCAGCCACAGTATTTTACAACATTTATGCATGCAGGTAAGTCTTGCAGCACAGGCTGTGCAGCAGCAGTATTTTCATCCCTGCCTGCCAGGCTACTGGCATGTTTCTCCATCCTCCCTCCCCAGCAGCATGGTGTTCTGCAGAGGTCCTCAGTCCCATTC
Organism: Neoceratodus forsteri; assembly: GCA_016271365.2. NCBI lineage: Eukaryota > Metazoa > Chordata > Ceratodontiformes > Ceratodontidae > Neoceratodus > Neoceratodus forsteri. The sequence continues at coordinate 1,310,432,278 of CM057449.1, forward strand.
CGCTACATTGAGCCCACCCACCTGGAACAAACAACTAAACTCCCTGATGGGGTTGGGGCAACAGGGAGGACAGTTCTGCATATGAACAACTTAGGTGAGAAGTCACCCCGTCACATCAAGTCACAGGTTGGGCTCAGGCTTTGCTTTTAAATCACTGAATCCCATCTCAACCCCAGCGATGAGGCACAGGTACAACAAAGTGAAGGTAAGTGACAGTGGCAAGTAATGGAATGAATCTGAATGATGCCTACCCACCTTGTTTGCACCTCCCTGCACTACTGACTAGTCTGGCTGCCTGCCGTGGCTACCACATCGCTTTCATGTTCATGAGACTGGAGGAGTTTGACTTGAGCTGCTTCCAAGCCATGGTGGCACTGTGCTGAGTCTACCAACTGGCTGCTGGCCCCTGCCAAACACAGCTGCAAAACAGCTGTAAATTATGGTCACTTCCGTGACTGCTTCTCTTCTCAGTCGCCAGGCAGACTGGACTACACCTGGGAATGAGACTGCTGCCAGCTGCTGCTGCCTGCTTGACTTCTGGGACTTTGGGTAGGAGTGACTTCACAAGGCAAGCTTCAAGCAAGCCCTGCAAGACTGCTGTTGCTGCTGTTTTCTGAATCCTGTTCTTTTCCTGACTTGAAAAAATAACAGGTATGTCATGTACTGTATCTGGTTTACATTGATGATGATTGATGGGAGGGGAGGCTGGATGGTGGGTAAATATTTAAAAGTGAAGTATGTGCAGAATTTCTCATTGTGACTTAATTGCACACCAAGTACCCCCTCGAGCTCTAGGAAGGGCTAGTCAGACTAAGGAGCCAAATAGGGTCAAGGTGAGGGTTTTGCCAGGTAGGGTGAGGGGAGTGGGTATCCTGGTAAAAAATATATAATGGTCCAAATGTGAGAGACAGAGGATGGGAGACCAGAAGGATCGAGGCGAGAGGGTACCTTAGTCATAAAAAGAAAAAATCTACTGGTTTTGGAATAAGGTTGCTTAGTGGGGACATATTGTAGTGAGCTGGGAAGGTCCATGCAATGTTTTAAAAATAGTGTATGTCTGGAAAGGTGGGTGGAGGGTGGGAAGGTCTGTGCCGAGAGTGGGGCTTGTTTACAAAAATTGTATATGTCTTGGATGGTTGATGGGGGAAGTTGTAAGGTCCATAATGGGAGGGGAACTGATTTAAAAAAAAACGGTGCTGGTCTGGGATGGCTGATGGGGGGCGGAAGGTCTGTACCAGGATTAGGATTTGTTTAAAAAAAACTGTGCAGGACTAGGATGGTTGCTAGGGGTGGAAGGTTCTGTGTTAGGAAGGATAGTTGTTTAAAATATTTTGCAGATCTGGGATGGCTGCAGGAGGTAGAAAGGTCTGTGTTGGGTGGGGACTTGTTTAAAAACTGTATAGGTGTGTGAAAGCCTGTGTTGAGTTGTAAGATCCATGCTGATTGGGGGCTTGTGTGAAAAAACCTTGTGCTTGTTCGAGAAAGGTGGGTGGAGGGTTGGAAGATCCACACCATGTGAAGACCTTGTGTAAAAAAAAATTGTGTTTGTCCAGGAAGGTGGGTAGAGGGTGGCAAGGTTTGTACCAAGTATAGGGCTTGTTAAAAAAATGTGCAGATCTTTTAACAGGCCAGAGGGTGGGAAGGTCCATGCTGAGTGGGAGGCTTGGGTAAAACAAAATTGTGCAGGAAGGTGGGTCGAGTTGGAATGATTACTTTACACTAACATTTTGGTTGGTGAGGAAGGGCCCCACGACACTTTTTACAGGGAGGCCCTTAATGTACTGGGTACAGCTCTGATTGGACTACTCTCACAGATGGCCTCTTAATTCTAAAGTGGGACTTGGGAGGACAAGATCAGTGCAGCTGGCGGGGGTAGAGAGCTGGCTATGTAAAGGAGGCACCTCAGTGGTTTTAGAATTCTTGCAAGTTATCAACAAGTTTTGTGAACTGTCAGTGCCTCCAAGGGCGCAGCCAGGAAATGGTTTCTAACTAAGGTGACAATGGATAGCAAAGGACAGATAGTTATAATTTAGCTAAGCAATTTTTTATGTGTTCCAAATTAAAGTTCAACTTATGTTGTTTGATGACAGAAATGCAATCCATTAACAGTTATGAACTGACCCTCACTGTGTTTAAATTTCATGTGCATTTGATCAGGGTACAGCTGACACAACCCCCATCCCTTACCTGTTTTGCAGAGCATGTCCAGGCAATCTGTCAGTCTGACAGATACTGCTATATTCTTCTTATTGTTGTTCAGTCAAATAGCCTTGGTGCTAAATAAAAGAGGGAGAAAGCCTTTTGCTAGAAGTCATTGCAGTGAAATGAAATGAAATACTCTCCAAGTGTTTGAATTTCATGTGCATTTGATCAGGGAGGGTACAACTGTCTGACCGCCCAATCCCTTACCTGTTGCAGTGCACACCTAGGTGATCTGTCAGATTGCCAGGCATGCACTGCAATGGGTAGGGATGAACGGTGTCAGATAGTTGCACCCTGATCAAAATGCACACAAAATTGAAACACTTGCGTATTTCCTTTCCTCCTATGATTTCTAGCAAAGGGCTCTTCCTCCCTCTTATTTAGCACAACGCCTACATGCCCACTGTACTGAGACTGAAAACAATAATATGTAGCCCCCCGCTGGGTGAGGCAGTCTTTCTGTACATCTTGCAGTGGATCTGTGCATGAGGTTACAGGTCTAAAATTTGATCAAACAAGGGGAAAACTTGCCCTCCACTCTGACTCAGCCCTTGGAGAGGCCACCCAATACTCCAATGAGCAGCCCTAAGTGCAACAGACAGAAAAACAAAACCTGTCAAGGCCAGACATTTATCCACACACTGATGCAGCTCCATGCAAAAATCAATGGAGCAAACCTGGCTAAGCACATAAACCGATTTCCTGCTGAGGTGTCAGTGGGGAATAGCTCCTTACACACCCTAGTGAGGAACATCTCCGATAGAATATAGTTACACTGACAGCAATAGGCCCCAAATGACATTTGGTTCCCAAACACTAAAGATATCATTAGAAGAGAGAGGGAGAATACTTTACAGTTCAGTCGTGATATGTAGTGACAAGTGGAAACATCCAGATGATGGTGAATGGAGAAGTTTTGTCCAGTGGTTTTGATCTCAGTTTTAGGAGGCACTGCTGATAGGCCATAATGAAGATGGTTTAGAATTATTTTAAACACATTTTGTACCAGTTTATAAACTTACAGTATATAAGGATGGCTCATTTATTATTAAGCAAAGGTGGTGGTGGGGGGTTGGGGGGGCTATGAGAAGAGTGCATGCGTTCTCTGTGTTGTGTGTGGGTCCCTTCAATTTTTTTTTCAAAATGACCTGCTTCTAGGTTAAATAAATAAAAAAAAGTGTGTATGTGTGTATACATATATATGTATATGTGTATATATACATATACGAGTGAATAATATGTGTGTGTGTGTATGTATATACATTTATAAAATGGGTAGGGAAATTGCTTGGGATTTATTTGCTATTGAGCATCATATGACCGTGCATATATCAGAGCACAACCATGCAACCTACACTCCACACACTTTTGCCCCCACTCCAAAACAATTTTAATATTTTATAAGATAGATAAACCACTCTGAGGTGTGTGGTCGTGCTCTGATATATGCACTCCTTGGGTGGTTGACACACAAGAGCGTGACCTCACACCTCAGAGTGGTTTATCTATTATACATATATATCATCAGGAGGAGATAAAGCCAAACAGCTCACAGATGAAGAACAATTTTTCATTGTCACCATCACCTATCATTTATTGGAAGGCAAGTTGAGAGTAAACTCTCTTTTACAATTGCATGCAGAAACATAGAATACAAACCCATACATGAAATCCAGTGAGAATAAAAACAATTATGACATCACATACAATGGAAAAATACAGTCCACCCATAACAGGCACACTGGCTATGCAACAACCATTGATAAAGATCTTAAAATGGGAGATAGGTAATAGGACATTCAAATTTAATTCAGTTTTTAGAGGCAGTGTGATTGAATGGTTAACACATTGGTTTGAGAGCCCAGAGGTCACAGGGCAAACCCCACAAGAGGTGACTATAAACTGTATGGCCTTGAGCAAGTCACTTAACCTCCCAAACTCCTCATCCACCCTTTTGGAGAAATGGGAAAAACAGGACTCCACTGAAAATTAGATCTTGCATCGTGGCTGGGCTATCCTTTGTGAATAAGTTACAAAAATACATTTAAGTTTCTCTTCACAGGAGGGCATATACCCACAGAAAAGAAAGAACCAATCTGCTAGATTAGTCATTGCATACTGTCCCGCTGGATGCATCTAAAAATGAGCTGATTACAGCTCAACATATCTCTCTGGTAAAACCTTTGAAATAAACAAAACAAATAAATATATACATACATACATAAACATACAGTACATACATACATACATACATACATACATACATACAGTGCATACATACATATAGTACATACATGCATACAGTACATACATACATATTTACATAAACTTACAGTACATATATACATACAATACATACATACAGTACATGCATACATATATACATACAGTAAACATACAGTACATACATACATACAGTACATACATACATACTTTCATACACATACATACAGTACATACAATACATACATACATACAATACATACATACATATATACATAAACATACAGTACATACACACATACATACAGTACATAAAGTACATACATACAGTAGTACATACATATATACAGTACATACATACATACAGTACATACATACTTACATATCTGGGCAACCATAGGAGATGATTGCAGCAGCCCTGATACAGCCAGCATTGGCAGAGAGACCACCCTTTAGAATGGCATGAAAAATAAATTATTTTCATGTGGTGAAGCAGAGCTGTCAACTGTTGCTTAAGGTCATCACTAAGTGAAAACAGAAGCTTGATGCCATTGCCACACGCTCCAACAGCCAAGAGTTGTGCAAGGTATCCCTTGAGGAAAACAAATCTGACAGGAGGAGGAGTAGCTCTCTATGTAAAGGAAGGGATAAAAGCAACTGAACAAAAGAATAAACAGGGAGGAGAGGAGGCACTGTGGGTCACCTTGGAGACTGGAAAGGGCACCACAATCCGCACAGGGGTTGTGTACAGACCCCCATGTCAGGGGGAGGGAATGGACAAGGATATGATAGAAGGCATTCTTAGAATGGCAGAGAAAGGGGAGATACTGTTGATGGGAGACCTGAATATGCCAGATGTTAACTGGAGCACATTTGTTGCAGCCACATCCAAGAGCAGGGCCATTCTTGATGCCCTACAGGTGGCAGGCATTAGACAGCTAGGTTTTGGAACCCACGTGAGAGAGCAATCTTGAGACTCTTACTCTCAAACAGGGGCAGTGAGGAGGATCTCAGATCTAGAGTGGGTTGCCATCTGGGAACAAGTGACCATCAAACAGTGAGGTTCACATTAAACTCAGCTACAGAGTCAAGCCAACAAAAGTGAGGGTACTGGACTTTAGGAGGGCTGACTTTGCAAGATGGAGAATGCCTCAGAAAAGCACTAGCAAACAGGCTAGAAGGAGGTGTGGAGCAACAATGGGGAATCATCAAAACTGCCATCACAGAGGCAACAAGCCTTTGTGTGAAGCAATAAACAAATCAAAACGAAAGAAAAAGCCACTATGGTTCTCATAAGAGGTGGCTGTGAAAGTCAGGAAGAAAAAGATAGCATTCCGGAAGTATAAGGAAACACAGAAGGAGCAGGACAGAGAGCTGTACCAGTTAAGGGAGAAGGAAGCAGGGAGGGAAGTCAGAATAGCAAAGGCCCAAACTGAAGAAAAGATAGCCAACTCAGTTAAGAAGGGGGATAAAACCTTTTATAGGTACATCAGCGAGCGTAGAAAGACAAAGGGAGGGATAGTGAGGCTGAATAGAATGAACAGTGGGTGGGCAGAGGGGACAGTGAAAAGCAGGGATACTGAATGAATATTTCTGCTCAGTAGTCACAAAGAGGAGGGAAGTGCCTAATCCAATTAACAGAAGCACTCTTTGATAGGGGGTGATCCCAGTCTTTTCACAGAAGAAAGGGTTCTGCAAGAACCCTAAAACTGAAGGTGGACAAAGCAATGGGTCCTGATGGAATTCACCCAGAATTCTAAAAGAATTAAGGGGGAACTAGTGAAACCACTGGCTATTCTTTTTAATAAATCATGGGAGGATGGTGTGGTACCGAGGACTGGAGGAAGGCGGATGTGATTCCCCTTCACAAAAGTGGGACCAAGACAGAGGCAGGAAACTACAGACCTGTCAGTCTGACCTCTGTGGTAGGGAAAGTGATGGAGTCACTTCTGAAGGAAAGAATAGCTGAGTACCTAGAGGCCAGTGGAGCACAGGACCCAAGGCAGCATGGGTTCACAGCGGGAAGGTCATGTCAGACGAATCTAATAGATTTCTTTGACTGGGTGACCAAAGTAGTAGACCAGGGAGGGGCTGTGGACATAGCCTACCTAGGCTTTAGCAAGGCATTTGACACAGTCCCACACAAAAGATTAATAATCAAATTAACCAGCCTGGGAGTGGGTCCCAGGTGGTAGCCTTAGGTAAAACATTGGCTGCACAACAGGACACAGAAGGTAGTTGTAAATAGAGTCCACTCTGAAGAAAGAGAAGTTACTAGTGGAGTACCTCAGGGTACAGTATTGGGTCCAGTCCTTTTTAATGTCTTTATAAGTGACATTGCAGAGGGACTGGAAGGAAAAGTATGCCTTTTTGCAGATGACACAAAGATCTGCAACAGGGTTGATACACAAGGAGGCGTGGAAAGGATGAGAAGGGACTTCGCAAGGTTGGAGGAATGATCAGAAGTATGGCAGCTAGGATTCAATGCAAAGAAGTGCAAAATAATGCATCTGGAAACAAGAACCCAGGAAGAATACTCAATGGATGGGGAGGTAGTAACAACAACAAAAAAGGAAAGGGACCTGGGGTAATCATATCAGATGACCTTAAGGTTAGCAAGCAATGTAAGAAGGCAGTAGGGAGGGCTGGGGGTATACTGGGATGTATAGGGAGAGGCATCAGCAGCAGAAAACAGGAAGTTGTTATCCTTCTGTACAGACAGTTGGTGAGACCCCATCTGGAGTACTGTGTCCAGTTCTGGAACCCCATCTCCTCAAGGACATAGACAAGATAGAGAGGTAGTCCAGAGGAGGTAACTAAAATGGTGCAGGGTCTGCAAGAGAAGCCGTATGAGGAGAGACTAAAGGAGCTTAATATGTATACCCTTGAGGAAAGAAGGGAGAGGGGGACATGATAGAAACTTTTAAGTACCTCAGTGGAATCAACAAAGTCCAAGAGGGTAGCATCTTTCAGAAAAAGAGACGTGCAAGAACAAGGGGACACAATTTAAAGATAGAAGGAGGGCAGTTCAGGGGCAATGTGAGGAAGTATTATTTCACAGAGATGGTAGTGGATGCATGTAACAGCCTTCCTGAGGAGGTTGTGGGGTCTAAAACTGTGGGAGAATTCAAGAATGCGTGGGACAGACATAGGGCAATTCTTGTGGGGGGCAGGAAGAAATAGGCTGTTGGTTAACTAGGATCTGCGGCCTATCTTGTAGATAGGGAAATCGGCAGACTAGATGGGCCAAGCGGTCCTTATCTGCCGTCAAAGTCTATGTTTCTATGACAGCATATTTAAGAAATATGGACACAGTGTAATACAAAACACTACAACTGTTTTGGTCTATGCTTCCTTCTTACTATCATGGGACAACTAATCTTACACTGAATAGTTGAGAACACAGAATATCAGTAACATTCTCCACCTTGTTGTCTTACCATTATTTGAGCAAGCACCAAACTGGACAGCATGAGATAATGTGAAGCAGTCTATGGTTCAGCCACTGAGCATTCTGGGAAACAGTTTACGTCCTGCAGTACTAGTTTTTCGATGACTCCTGACAGTAGATGGGACAGCCATTCCCTGTAGCCTCAGTATGCAATGAATCCTGTGCATAAAATGTGGCCGTGAAAGAGATATAAACTGAGATCCCAGGAGGGTCAGGTTTTGCTACATCAATTATAAGGTATTAACCAGGGAATCAGTCCATTATTCCTAGCTAATTTGTTGAGAAGTCTTTTTCAGCAACCTCAATTTTCCTGATGACGTGATGCAGCCATGAAATTAATTCTACATGGTGGAAGAAATGAATGGACTTGTATTTACAAATTGAGGAGCTGAGCCTTCCTTTTCTTGTCTAGTCTTTCATATCCCACAACAAGGAAAAGCCATCCTCCATGAGAATTCTACTTCATGGGCTAGCTCTGGCATGGAGACAGTGCAAGCTGGTGAAGCCAAAACAAAATTTCAAAACAAATTTCCCAAACAGCTAACTCTTCTTATTATACTTGCTGCAAATATCAACATGAGTTTATTTTCAAAACTGTAAGATTGAGACATGGTATCCCTGTAAAAATAACTAAAGAGTTACATACTCCAGATCAAAAATGCTGGAGATAAACAGAATGTCTTCATTATGTAGCCCTATAAAGCCAAGACATTGATAAAAATAGCAAAAAAATGTTTCCCTGTTTGTTGAACAAATAGCTGACTACCTTAAAGTTGTAGGGAGCAACAGATGACCAAAGATGTTGGATCTCTCATGGCAAGATCATTTCGGGGGTGACACATAATTAAAATGTAATCACGAGAGGGCACTACGTTATACTTTTATAGTTATTCCTTCATTCAAAAAGCAATAGTTGGATGGTAATTGGGGGTGATATTTTCCCCCAAGACTCTATGGGATGCTGCCTACTTTCACCAATACTATTTCACCAATCTGGCACTTAAGTTGCGTAACTGATTCTTATGTCGCTTACTTGGGCCTGAGATGGGTGAACTATAAAACAATGAATCTGATGAGTTAATAACTCCTTTCTTTATCAGTTGAAACTAACACTACAACTGCACTGCAGTTGTAATGTAGTTACAAGCAACAGACATGTAACTACAATGTAATTACCTCGTTGCATGTAATTAATTGTTACCTATCCTGCAGTTACATTGAAACTGGCACTTAAAATAAAGTGTGACTATTTGAATTAGGTTGAGCTACTACAGTATGTGCAATAATGCCCTCCTGTAGTATATTTTGCAGCTACACAATCCAAGGTAATATTTTCCTTTTAACATGGAAGGGAACAGAGGCCATCCAGTCCCACACCAGTCTACCACTCCAGACAAGCTAACTTTTTTATTGTGTTCGGGAGACTTTTGAGTTCAAGAGCCTTTTTTCAAATGTGTCCAAGTCAAATGTGGTTATGTACAACAAGAGGTTCATAATAGTAACAAATAGCGATGGCAAACATTACCATAATACAGAGGGTTTTACACTGTGAGTAGTAGCAGCAAGTTTCAGCAGGCATAGAAACGTAGACTTTGACTGCAGTTAAGGACCACTTGGCCCACCTAGTCTGCCCATTTCCCTACCTATTGGATAAGCTGCAGATTCTAGTTAACCAACGGCCTACTTCCTGCAACCCCCCACTATAATTGCCTTATTTCTGTCCAATGCGTGTTTGAATTCCCCCATTGTTTTAGACCCCACAACCTCTCCAGGAAGGCGGTTCCATGTGTCCACCACTCCCTCCATGAAAAAAAATTTCCTCACATCACCCCTGAGCCGTCCCCCTCTATCTTTAAATTGTGTCCCTTTGTTCTTACACATCTCTTTTTCTGAAAGATGCTACCCTCCTGGACTTTGTTGATTCCCTTGAGGTACTTGAAAGTTTCTATCATGTCCCCCCGTCCCTCCTTTCATCAAGGGTATACATATTAAGTTCTCTCAGTCTCTCTTCATATGGTTTCTGATGCAGACCCTGCACCATTTTAGTTGCCCTCCTCTGGACTGCTTCCATCCTGTCTACGTCCTTACGTAAATGAGGTCTCCAAAACTGCACGCAGTTCTCCAGATGGGGTCTCACCAACTGTCTGTACAGAGGGATAACCACTTCCCTTTTTCTACTTGTGATGCCCCTCCCTATGATTCCCAGTATCTCCCTGGCTCTCCTTACCAACTTCTCACATTGCTTACCCACCTTTAGGTCATCTGATATGACTACCCCAGGTCCCTTTCCATTATTGTTGTTGTTAGTACCTCCCTGCTATTGCGTACTCTTCTCCTGGGGTTTTTATTTCCCAGGTGCATTACTTGCACTTCTTTGCATTGAATCTAAGTTGCCATATGTCTGACCATTCCTCCAACCTTGCTAAGTCCCTTCTCATCCTTTCTACCCCCACCTTGTGTATCAACTCTGTTACAGATCTTTGTGTCATCTGCAAAGAAGCATACCTTTCCTTCCAGACCCTCTGCAATGTCACCTATAAAGACCTATAAAGAGGACTGGAACCAGTACTGAGCCCTGAGGTACTCCACTAGTAACCCCCCTTTCTTCAGAATGTGTTGCATTCACTACCTTCTGTGTCTTGTTGTACAGCCAGTTTGCTACCCAGGCTACCACCCTGAGACCCACTCCCAGGCTGGCTAACTTGATTATTAATCTTTTGTGTGGGACTGTGTCAAATGCCTTACTAAAGTCTAGGTAGGCCATATCCACAGCCCCTCCCTGGTCTATTACTTTGGTCACCCAGTCAAAGAAACCGATTAGATTTGTCTGACATGACCTTCCTGCTGTGAATCCATGCTGTCTTGGGTCCAGCACCCCGCTGGCCTCTAGGTACTCAACAATTTTTTTTCTTTCAGAAGTGATTCCATCATTGTCCCCACCACTGAGGTCAAACTAACAGGTCTGTAGTTTCCTGCTTCTGCCTTGGTCCCACTTTTGAGAAGGGGAATCTGCCCTTCTCCAGTCCTCAGAGTACCACCCCATACTCCCATGCTTTGTTAAAAGTGTGGTCAGTAGATGTCACTAGGTCCTCCTTTAGTTCTCTTAGGACTCTTGGGTGAATCTGTCAGGCCCCATTGCTTTGTCCACCTTGAGTTTTAAGGGTTCTTTCAGGACTCTTTCTTCTGTAAATGGACTGGTATCAACCCAACTACCCAGAGTGCTTCTATTGTTTGGTTTAGGTAACTCCTCCTCCTCTTCTTCTTTTGTGAATACTGAGCAAAAGTATTCATTCAGTATCTCTGCCTTTTCACTGTCTCCCTCTGCCCACCTCCCCTCTCCTTTATTAATCTTCATTATCCCTCCCTTAACCTTTCTATGCTCCCTAATGTACCTATAAAAGGTTTTATCCCCCTTCTTAACTGAGTTGGCTATCTTTTCCTCGGTTTGGGCCTTTGCTTTTCTGACTGCCTTCCCCACTTCTTTCTGCTTTAATTAATACAGCTCCCTGTCGTGCTCCTTCTGTGATTCCTTATACTTTTTGAATGCAGCCTTTTTCTCATAACCTTCCTGACACCTCTTTGAGAACCATAGTGTTTTTATTCCGCTTTGTTTTCTTTATTTGTTTCCACAAAGGCTTGTTGCCTCTATGATGGCAGTTTTGATTTCTCCATTGATCTTCCACCCTCCTTTCTGCCCATTTACTAATGCATTCCTCAGGTATTCACACATTATGCCAAAGTCAGCCCTTCTAGAGTCCAATTTCCTTGTTTTTGTATGGCTTGTCTCCATGGTTGTGTTTATTGTGAAGCACACTGTGCAGTGGTCGCTTGTTCCCAGATGCCTACTGACTTCTAAATTTGTGATCCTCTCTCCATTTGAGAGTACCAGGTCTAATATTGCTCCCTCCCGAGTGGGTTCCACCACTAGCTGTCTAAGGCATGCCCCCTGTAGGGCATCGAGAATGACCCTGCTCTTGGATGTGGCTGCAGTACATGTCGTCCAGTTAACATCTGGCATATTCAGGTCCCCCATCAACAGTATCTCCCCTTTTTCAGCCATTTTGAGAATGTCCTCTATCATTTTCTTGTCCATTTCCTCCCTTGAGACGGGGTCTGTATACAACCCCTGTGCAGATTGTGATGCCATTCCCTGTCTCCAAGGTGACCCAGAGTACCTCTTGTCCTCCCCCTTTACTTTTTAGTTCTGTAGCTTTGATCCCTTCCTTTATGTAGAGAGCTACTCCCCCTCCTCTTTTACCCCTCCTGTCCCTTCTGTAGATTGTGTACCCTGGTATGTTGACATCCCAGTCATGGTTCATGGTTCTCCGTGTACCATGTTTCTGTGACTGCCACAATATCCAAGTGTTCCTCTTCCATCAGAGCTACTAGCTCAGAAAGCTTGTTTCCCAGACTATGGGCGTTGGTACTCATTGCCCTCCATTTAATGTTGGCTTTATCATTTTTACCCCATCCCTGCTCTTGTTGCCCTTGTCTATTTTAAATTTACCCTGTCCTGCCTCTGTCAAGCTCTGTACCTCAGTATTTAGCTTACTACCTGCCATGTTTTGTGGGGGAGGCTTGAACTTTCCTGCTTCCTATCAGCACCTCCCTCCTTGGCTAGTTTAAAAGCTTGCCAAGGAAGCATTTGAACCTGTCACCTGGGAGCTTGGTTCCCTTCCTGGACAGATGCAGACCATCGTGCCAGTATAGACCTTCATCCCTCTGGTGGACCCCCAGTCCCCAGCGAAGCCAAAGCCCTGTGCTCTGCACCAGTTTTGCAACCATTCATTAAACTGCATGGTGTGCAGTGCCTAGCCTCACCTCTGCCATAGACTGTCAGTACCTCTGAGAAGGTTACCATGCTTGCTACCTGTTTGAGACCCCTCCCCAACTCCACAAATTCATCCTGCGCTGCACTGATCTCATGCCTAGCTAGGTCATTTCTCCCGAGGTGGACAATGATATCTAGTTCCCTCTCCTGTGATACTGCTTCTGCAATCCTGAGGATGAGGCATTAGCAGATAACACAAGTATGCGTGGTGTGATGGGCATCAAGAGTGACAGACTCTAGTAAAAAGTAATGCACAGCGTGACTGCTGAGGCATATTTCAGCAGGCAATAAAACAAATAACTCAGGTATGTGCAGCTGTCACATCATCAGGCTGCAGATGGTATCAGAAGAGGCAGGGTGCTTGGATGTAAAGCACGTCTCCTACGTGGGGGCTAAGGTATTGGATCAACTAGGCACACTTGCAGTAGAGTTTTGGAATAGGTGGGCTATGACTTGGGCCATGTAGGTAGCAAAAGGTGAAGAGAGTGGTAAGTGCCGAGTGAGTTCCAGGCTCTGATTACTCTAATATGAAAACAGTATTGACTGAGTGATGTTTTCCTCATGGCTTTTGGTCACCCATGGGATGGGTTCCATAGCTATTGCTGATTGTGGACTTACATACCCAACTCCCAGCTTTGCTGCTCTGGACAGCACCAACCTTCCTGTTTTAATTAAAAAACTTTTCTTGTCTTTTTAAACAAAAATGTTAAGTTGCCCAGTGCCCTCTTTAGATTCAGCCATGCTTTTAACTGCAGCAGCTTCCATGCAGCTTGGTTGCCACATAGTGGCCAAGCGCCAGTACTGCATGCTTTACATAAGATATGTTCCCTGGTGTATCAAATTCCCATTTTCCTGATGCACCCGAAAACATTTTCAAGGCTGTTTACTGGCACAAGGACATTCTTAAATTCATGGAAACATTATTAGAAAAATGATTTATCCTGTCATGTCACGTCCAACTAAGAATATGCACAGGATGGCAGCAAGAAGATTAGCTCCCACAATTGCAGTCATTGCCATCATTCAAGGTTTCTTTATGTACATGTCTGTCTGTCTCTGGTTACTCTGTTTCTTTTAAAGTCCTTGTCATTCTGCATATGCTTTTGAAATGTTTGAATAGCTTTATTTTTACTGGGATTTTTTAATTATTATTGCACTCAGCCGATCACCTCTGAAACTGCATCTTTGAAAGCAGCTGTAACCAAAAAAGGATAGTAACCCCTATATTTCTTTCTTTTACTATATTCACAACCATATTCTACATCTATCAAACATGTTTTGTGAAAATTTCATGAGACTGAAATGGTTTTAAGCATCAAAACATACAAATGTTTCCCCCATTTTGGTGGTGTTAGTTCAAGAGGGCATCATAGTATTGGTAATTTCTCTCTATTTTTGCATTTGTAGAAAAAAATTAAACAAACATCATGGCAAATGATGTGTCCTTGTTTCACTTTTTCTTTCAACCTCTTGCTGGCACCTAAAACTCTGATGTTATAAACACATAAAACAATCTGACCATTTAGAGATATTTTCCATAAAGAGGGATTAAGTCTCACCATATAACTTTAACATGGCAACCCACGCTTTTGTTGTGAATTTTAAATGTTTAGATGACAATCATGCACTGGGCAAAAAAATATGAATTTGAAGTTGCAGAAACAGCAGGGAACGTCTTTAAGCGACACGTTAAAAATGTTGACATAATTTCCTTAGTTTTAGTGTGATGCAGTGATCTTATATTCACAATGAGTCATACCAGGATGTGCGAATCATCAGATATTGGCACAATCAATTTCTCCAGGCACTATACAGTTATACTAGAGGTGAGTCAACAATTCTTTAGGCTTAGGGCCCTCCATGGGATGAGGAATGACTGATACCGGAAGACCAGCTTTACTGGTTCGTGGTCAAGCTCAAGAGACAGTGGCTGTTGGTGGCAGCAGCAGGCTACTGTTTGGCATTTATACTTTGGTTTTCTAATGTGTTGGGCTTGGATCAGTCTACACAAATGTTTAGGAGTAAAGAAGGTACTGGAAGGTGGAGGAAGATCTGAATCCAGGATGACTATAGCAGACATTTCCAAACAATAGGAGGCAGTATAGTGCTGTGGTTTAGGGCACTGAGCTGCAAACCTGGAGACCTAGGTTTGAATCCCACAGCCCCTACCTGCATACTGTGTGACCCTGAGCAAGTCACTTAAATTAATTGTGCTCCCAATTCACACCTGAAAACAAGCTTCAGCTTAATGTGCCTTTCCTGGTTACATTTTCCCTTTCCATTTCCCTTTCCAGTAGTAGCATCAAGTATGGCAGAGCCAAAAGAAACCAAACCAGGATATAGCCAAAAAGTGTATAGCTCTGTAGCTCACACACCCACTAGAAATGCAGTCAACCAGTCAAATACTTTAGTTTTTATCTGAAAAGTGCACACCTGCACAAAATGTTGGGGTGGGGATGTCATTATCACTGCTGCACTGCCTGTGTAAGTTGCTTTCAACAATTTGCTAATATGTAAATAAACTGTTAAAAATACAATATCTGATTGTTTGACTGCATTTCTGGTGGGATGTGAGCTACAAATTTTGGGGTATAAACTTTTCAAGTTTGCTATCCTGGTAATGGATTCTGTGTTCATAGCACTGCCAGATATATGATTATCTCCTATTCAAGGTGGCCTTGATGCTTACATTCTGTGGGACCTTACATGTTTCAGAATTCACAGCAACATCACGAAGAAACAGACCAAGAAGGGGTTTGAGAAAAGGTGATGAGATCAATTCAGCCATGGGCACCATGATTAAATTAATCATTATTACAATAATAATTAGGAAATCAAAGATGTACCAGGGAAAGGCATGGGTGAGGATTGGGTTGGGGTTGGGACTACAGTGAGGACGAGGAAGCACTCTAGATAGTCCTTGGGCTGAGATAGTGACCCCCACCCCAGGAAATTTTCAAGACTGTGATTTTGAAAAGTCTGTATCATAGCAATTTGAATTTACTTGTTTGCCATTTGCTGATGGATGGTATCTTCTGTTTGGTACAGGGTCATATGTGCCATCAATTTTTTTAGGAACTGAAGGGCAGCGACGAAGGGTAGGGATAGCTTTTCATGTAGTAAATCTAAGTATGTGACTAAAAATAATGGTAAATTGGGTATCAATAAAAAGGTTTTTAGTTTTCTATCATATGAATATAATCTAGAGGTTCATGAAGTCAATAGTAACGTAATCATAAAATCACAATGTTGACCCGACAGTTTGGGAAATCAAATAGACTGTAGATGGGGATTTATAAGGATGTTTTCTATGAAATTATTATTGCATCAATGAATATTGAAATTTTTTTTTTTTGTAGAAAATAATTCTGAAAAAAGCAAACTCATTTCTATTTCTTTTTTCAGGACTTGAGACAGCATGGCTGAGGAGCATCCTGCGATACTAAAAGCACCTAAGTCATGGCGGACAAGTCGCCGTACCATAGAGAAGCTATGCATGATTCACAGCAGCAAGAACACGTCTGACATAATAATAAGACCTTCAACATTGGCCTGTCAGTTCAGAATTGAAGAGGTTGCATGTAGGGGACAATTGTGTGATGACCCAAGTATCACACTCGATGAGATACGCAATAACATACCTGATGAACTTGATGACATGCATCATGGGTATCACAGACAGTGCTACCAGTCATTTACAAATGTCAAATACCTTAGGAAAAGAAAGTGTCATGTTGATGATAACACACAGGACCAACTGCCTTCAACCTCCCAAAGGAGCAGAGCTCAAACACCTTCCCAAGTGTTATTTCCTTCAAACCAGTGTATTATATGTGGAGAACGAGATAAGTGGATTTCAGGAGCAAAAAAAAAAAGACAAAAACTAGGGAAAACCTGATGCAGTGTGTAACAAAACTGCAGAGCATCTGTCAAAAAAGCAGCAGAGGCAAAGCAAGATGATAATCTAGTATGCAGCACTCAAGATGTTGATGATCATCATTGGGCACACCTCTCCCAGAAGGACTGACGTGGCTCGCGATTCGAGACCCGACACTGCGAAGCTCCAGCTGCCGGTGTTGCCTCCAGAAACAGGCAGCCCCATTGGGTGCACCTCACCCAGATGGACTGACGCGGCTGCAATTTGAGCCCCACACCTTGCAAGGGCTCCAGCCACCCGGTGTTGCCTCCTGAAATAGGCAGCTCTATTAGGCACACCTCGCCTGAATGGACTGGCGTGGCTCCACGATTCAGCCCCTACCCTGCAAGGAGTTTCAGCCGCCGGCGTTGCCTCCAGAAACAGGTGAGAAGACAAACTGGAGCCAGGACCTGCTCATGAGCCAATTGGAGCATTCAAGTACTGCAGCCCCATTGGATGCCACTTGCTGCTCCTTCAACCCCACTGGCTCTGGGCAAAATTCTCTGGACAGATTGACTCTGCTAGTACCGGGAGTTCCTTCAGAACCCGTTTTTTTCCTAAATTCAGTGAAACATCTGTACTGTGCCTATTTTAGTCAGTTTATCATGTTTTTACCCAGTATAGCTTGCTTTAGGTAGTCTGGTGTGCAAATTGCGTGGAGCCGAGTCAGGGGAGCTAAAAGTGTTGCAGTGTTTCAATTGCTGCTGCCTCCATTGACTCATCTCTGTCTAAATTAAGCTCCCAATTTAAAGTGCTGCATGAAGTCTTAAATTGTGTTGTGTACTTCTCCCTGGTCTGTCCTGGACAGGTCGGCGTCTGGCCATACTCTTTTAACTTGCCTGCCACCCCCCTTCCCATCCCGTCTTGCTTAAATTTAAACTGCAGAGAACTCGGCCAGTTTTGGCCCTTTCTCCGACCTTGCACTAAATCACAAGCCTATTTTGACCCCCAGTCAGAGAGCTCTGCACCAATGCCTACCTATTTTTTCTTTGTGTTGTGCCCTTCCTCTAAATCTGCAAATTCCTACTGTGTTTCCCAATCACTTATATTGTTGCCCTCCCTTCCTCCTGCAGGCTGCCCCCATTGGCAACATCTCACCCAGACCGGACTGACACGGCTCATAATTCGAGCCCCTGACCCTGCAAGGGCTCCAGCCACTGGTGTTGCCTCCAGAAACAGGTGAGCAGCCAGACTGTAGCCCTGGACCCGCTCATGAGCTGATTGGAGCATTGGAGTACTGCAGCCCCCATTGGATGCCGCTTGCTGCTCCTTCAACCCCATTGGCTCTGGGTGAAATTTCCTGGACAGGCTGACTCTGCTAGCACCAGAAGTTTCTTTGGAACCCATTTTTCTGCCCCTCCCCTCCACTGATTAAATATACTTTCTTTCCCGCCTCATACCCTGGCGCCTCCTCATTGGCCATCTGAGCACCTCTGTTCATTGGGTTGCTGGGCTCAGCCTTCAGCCAATCATTTACTGGCTGCCAATCCCTTAGATCTCTCACTAACACTACAGTGCTCCCTGAGCTGTTACTCCACTGCCACACCCAGTGATCAGGAATCATGTCTCCCCTGCCCGGACACATGCTCCTTCTTACTTTCCTATGCACCTGCCTCCCGCCACTCCTGTCCAACATGCCACCAACTCTTCCTAACCTGCCTCCCCCCATCCTACTGCACATTGGCAGTCCCCATTTCTCCTCTAACTCGGTGACCATCCCATCACCCAGCCATATTTGGTCCCACTTCACCTTGCATCCCTGTCCCTTCCTCCCGGCTCCCTCACACTCTTGGGTAATTATGCATCTAACTACCTCCTGGCATGCCGCCCTGAGTCGGTCAAGCCCACTACCAAGACATTGCTTGTCATCATTACGATACGTACACGTGTTTGCACACTACCTCACTACTAGCCTCCTGCTCCTTGCAGCAGGGGACATACACCCAAACCCAGGTCCCCTAATCACCACCCATCTTACCAAATGCAGTGAGTTCCTCCCATAACACAACCACAACCCCCACTGGAGTCCAACTCCCTCATGGCCTACGTCTCTTGCACCTAAATATAAGACGTCTACCCCTCAAGCTTGATTCCCTCCAGTTACTCACAGCTTACTATGCCCCCGATGTCCTCACCCTCTCTGAAATGTGGCTAAATAAGAATATCTCTAATCCTTCGCTTACTATCGCAGGCTACACACTGGCCCATCAGGACAGGTCATCTAGAGGAGGCAGCATGGCCATCTATGTAAACTCAGAATTGTGCTTCTCAGTAGTCCTAGCAAAGGCAGAACCCCTCGCCTATGAACTGCTACTGCTGCGACTGTCACCCCTTTCTGTCACCTGATCTATATAGCTGGTGTTTACTGCTGACCGGCATACCTGCAACAGGTGTCAACGACCTCCTAGCACAAATATCCTCCTCAGCCCCTACTGGAGAACTATATATTTTGGGAGATTTCAATCACAATTGGCTAGCTCCATCCTTCAATAAAACTCGAACAGCTATATCCACATAAACCTATAGCAAACCATCACCGAGCCCACGTCTAAACCTCAAAATGGGTAACCACTCACTAATAGACTGGGCTCTCACCAACCACCCCCACTGGGTCATTAATGCAGGACTATTACCTGATTCCCTAAGTGATCACCATATTCTTTACCTAGTCCGAAAATTCACTGCTCCAAATCCGCCCCAAATTACCTAGTCCAACGCTCCTTCAAATCCATAAATCTCAGTCCTGTACTTGATGACCTTGTGCTTGCAAACTGGGATTCTCCCATTATACCCTGCTCCATAGACAAGGCCTTCACTCATTTCCAAAGCACGTTCCTCAAAGTCTGGGACACGCATGCCCCTCTGCATCTCACTAGAGTATGTGGCAACCACCTGCCTTGGATCACCCAAGAACTTTTAACATGCCATAATACACGGGACAAAGCATGGAGGACACACAAAGTCTCCCAAACGATTTCACCATCTATCGGACTCTTCTCAATAAGTGCACCAGAGCAACCCGTCTTGCTAAAGCGGATTACTTCAGCTCCTCCCTCCACTCGAACTTAAACAGTCCATCGAAATTCTGGAAGGTCATTCATTCCCTCTTCACCCCACCAGCTGCTTGTGCCTCCCCGCTCCTAATCGTGAATAATATCCTCCTCCCGGAGCCTTGTGCTGTTGCCACAGAATTCAACACATATTTCTCCTCCTGCACCTCTGCTCTCCTCTCCTCCTTGCCCACTCCTGTGCCACACATTCCTCCCACTGGTTTAATGAACACACATGGGCCACTCACCTTCTCCTTCCATGACATCTTGCCTTCTGACGCCCTCGAGGCCCTATGGGCTATCAACCCATCAAAAGGTAAATTCCCTGATGGCTTAGACAACAAACTCCTCCACCTCTCTGCTCCTGCCATCGCAACCCCCTTGCCAACCTACTTAACCTCTCCTATTCCACTGCATCCATCCCCTAGATATGGAAGCATGCTGTCGTCATCCCCCGCAAAGGGGGTGTCCCCACCTCCCTCAAACTACCACCCTATCTCTTTTCTCCCAGCTCTTACTAAACTACAAGAACACCTAGTGCTCAACCAACTCACCTCATTTCTCTCTGAATCAAATTTCTTCACGCCGTTCCAGTCCGGATTTGGGAAAGGACACTCCACTGCCTCCTCCCTGATCAGGCTCACAGACACCATCCTCACTGGTATGGATAAAGGGCTGATTACCTCAGCTATCTTCACCAATCTTGCCAAAACTTTCAACATTGTCTCTCACCTCCTGCTGTTATTGTGCTTCTCAGAAGTTGGCCTCTCTGACTCAGCCACAAAATGATTCAATGCCTACCTCTCAGGCAGGACACAATCAATTAGAATTACGGACACCACCTCCTCTCCCCTCCCCATGCATACCGGTGTTCCCCAAGGGCCAGTACTCGGCCCCCTTCTGTTCTCCGTCTTTCTTAATAACCTCCCTCTAGAGTGCTCAAATGCATCTATCATATACTGTCCTATTCGCCTCAGGCTCCTCCCGAACAGGTAACAGCCAACCTCCAGTCTGAGTTCAACAAAGTTCAGCTTTGGTTCAGCTCTCACCAGCTCTCACTCAACACTAAAAAAATGGTCACCATGACCTTCGGCACTCGTCAACATCTATTGAGGCTCCTTTACCTCCCCGCCTTCCACACCCTTGATGGGACAATAGTAGAGGATGCCACTTCCTTCCGGTACCTCGGGGTATGGCTTGACCGTCATCTTTCCTTCTCTGACTACATCAATGCAATCATAAAAAAACTTTGCCCCAAGCTTGGCGCCTCTACAATATCACCATAGCCTTCCCTTACTGCTAGGCGTGAACTAGTGCAGAATATCATCCTTCCCTCTTTCGATTATTGTGACATAGTCTACAGTGCTGCTCCCAAATCCACCTAGCCAGACTGGACCCCCTTTCCATGCCTTCTGTTGCTTCGCTCATCGATGTCACCCTCCGCACCCATCACTGTGACCTCTACCATTCCCTTGCATTCCCATCCCTCGAAAATGCCGACTGCAGCACTGCACCAAATTCGTCTCAAAATTTTGGCTCAACACCCTCCCATCCTATCTCTCCTTGTTACTTTCCTCTACTCCCACCCCAACTCACACCCTTAGCTCCCTAGATTACCGTCTCCTACTAATCCCAAGGCGGAGGACCAAAATCGGGCAAGCTACCTTCTCACACTGTTTCCCTAAACTCTGGAATGAGCTTCCTCCTCAAATTCACCACTCCTCCTCTAACCACTCCTATCTACAGCACTGGCAAACTACCTCATGGTAAACTGCACCTGTACTGATTCCTTCTATTGCATACCACTGGTCTGTCTCCCCCTTGTCTGACTAGCGGCACCTAGCACACGCTATGGAAGCTGGCTTATTCAAAACCAACTATAGCACTACTTGGCTGTGTTTTCTTGTCCTGTCCTATGGTACACTTATTACTCTGTCTGTTCATCTCAGTGGTATCGGATTCTATTGTGCTTCAGGCTAAACCATAACCGATGTATTCTTTGTACTTCAAGCCAAACTGCAGCCAATGTTTACTGTCAATCATTATACTGTAAGCTATGTGCCTTTTAATACTAGTTAAATTACAACAATTCCTGTTTTTTTCTTGTAACATGCATAATTATCTCACCTACTGTATACCTGCCTAAATGTCAGTCACTTGATAACCTGCGTGTTATCTCCTTCTGTATCCCCTCCCCCCAGGTCGCACCAGGAGACAAGAATCTTCTTGCTCAGTGTGCCTTTCCCGGTGAAACAATTTCAATAAATTAATAAATAAAATAAATTTCATTGCAAGGGAGGCTCATTATGACAACTCTTGATTATACAAGGAATGATGAGATAAGTGCAGTAGTGAACCAAACTGGTGAAAGTTGAACAAATCAGAACCCACAAAAGGCATTTGAGTATATCGCGAATATATTGAAAAGAATATCATCAGAGGATCACAGGTTGAATGAATGACAATGTTATGTAAAAGGTACTGTTTATTTATGCAGGCTCATGACCCAGCATTCTATAATCCTAATTACAAAACAAACAAGTTGAAAAACAAGTTGATCAAACACTTTGGTCAGAGGATAAGGTTCTGGCAGCAGCACTTTAGAAGTGAACTTATTTACTCTAATGAGCTCCCAACTGGTCAAGCTGTGGAGATTGCATTTGAGTCTGCTGCATCAGATGACAGGAGATTTGAAGAGACAGTGACTCTTTTGCGTTGTCTCATCATGGATTCCTTCAGTGAATCACAGGAGCTTCCCCTGCCACCTTCTTCAGGTTTTCTGCTCTCCAACACCATCTCACCCCTGGATGTGCTTGTAAAATTTCTGGCCCACCTTATTTCTGGCTGATCTAATTTTATGAACACCTCAAGAAGAAGTGAGAGGTTAGTGAATTCATTTAGTCAAGATATTTGCTATGCAGTGAGTTGTGGTCAATGGAAAATGCCAAAACATCTCCTAGAAATGACTGCAAGACACATCACTGGTAGTGCTGAAATCATGAGTATCCTCAACCGCTTCAGACACTGAAAGTTCTATTCAACCCTTTTGGAGCTAGAAACTGCTATGTGTGATAGTATTGTTGAGAGTGACAGCACTCTACGTGTAACCATAGGTACTGACAGAAATATTGTGATGCATTTTTGCTGGGACAATTTTGATCTTAATGAAGAAATCCTTCTGGTGCTAGCACCATACATTCAACTCATGGTATTGTAATGCAGGAAAAGGCAGAGGAATGCCTACTTACATCTGCGGGATCTAGCCAGCCAAAAGCAAAAGAAATAATTTTAGTACAAGCCTCAAGAGCTTAAACCATGCTTTGTTAAGCAACATGTTGAACCAAACCTGATTGTAGTTCAGACTGCCACCTCTGTTCCAGAGATTGTGAACCAAGCTTGTGTATCAGATTTCATGTTTTCTTCTGCAGAAACCAGATGTATGATGGGACACAATCTGCTCCTGGGTGGACAGGCTGGGTATCTTCCACAGGGGACCAGTCAGAATCAGTGCAAAGACAAACAAATGTTGACTACATGGTACCAATTAACTCTTCTATAACAGAGAACTCCACTGTACAACATGTACTGTAGATATCAGAAAATGCTACCAGAGAGGTTGGCCAATAGTACACGATTGTTACTTTTGATCTTGCTGTTGCAAAGAAGGCATATGCTAACATGCGGCAGAATGCACACCAGTTCAGTGATGTCATTGTCCAACTTGTTTTCCACACAATTTGCTCATACTTAGGAGCTCTTGGGAAAGTGCTACTGTGCAGTACTGGCTTTGCTGACATCATCATTGAGTCAGGTGTGTGCCAGTGGCTTTGTTGAAAAAGTATTGAGTGGCAAACACTGCAACAGGGCCATGCAGGTGCATAAGCTTACCCGTTAGGCACTTGAACGTCTTCTTTTTCAGTCATTCCAAACCAGCACTGATGTACAGACATTGGTAGAAGAGGCCAAAGAAGAGGTGAAAAGGCTAGTGGAAAGACTAGGGTCTGACACATTACATGAGGCAGTTGCCAGGGACTGTTGTCACCAACTTTGCAAAAAGTACTTCAAATTTAAAGAGAGTGTGAGGCATGGCAAACTTGGGAAGACGGCACAGTTTTGGATTCAGTATGTGGACAGAATCTAGTTGGTGCTTAGGTTTCTGCGCACTACCAAGGAAAACAACTTTGACCTGCAACTAGCATGTGTTGAACAACTTTGCCCTCTGCTTTTTAGCCTGGATCACCTAAACTCACGAAGGTGTCTGTCTGTTTATTTTCTGACACTCCTAAACCTAGAGCATACTCTTACTGGAGCTGATGCCTTGCTGCAGAATGGCTGGTTCAGTGTGTGTGGATCCAATGTGCTAGCATCAAGAAATGCTGTTGATCTGACCATTGAACAGACAATCAATCGATATACCAAGTCCAGTGGAGATATTGTTGGATTCAACAGGAATAATCCAATCTATTACTGGTGGTGTGTAACAAGGCATTCCCAAGCAAGTTATGTGACTGCCACATGAAACTGCTGGAATGGTAGACTTGGAGGAATACTTTCACAAAGATGCTAGACCTGCAGAGATGGCACTCAGTGAGAAGGATGTACAGAAGCTGATCAATGCATTCAGAAACTTCATCAATCCTTTTGAGATTGAAGTCAAAAAGGCACTATTCTGTCTCTCATCAGGTGCACGAGCCCCAGGAGATGTTGAAAATGACTTGTTCAGTGCTGAAAAATGGGGAAAAGAAGCCTTTCAGCAATTTTTGGAGACAAAGCTTGTTGACAAAACACAGTTCCCTTTCATGCGCCCTTAAAAAAGCAGTCGCTAAAGACGTTTGCTTCCCTTCAGCAGTCAAAGAAACTCAGATCCTCACAAATGAAGATTGTTGCTGAGAGAGTTGGCAGAGGTCCTGGCAGGGCCATTGGTGGACCTGTTCAATTCCTCTCTGAACTCTGGGTGCATGCCCAAGGACTGGAGGGAAGCATATGTGGTACCTCTCCATAAGGGTGGCCAAAGGATGAACCAGGGAACTACAGACCAGTGAGCCTTTACAGCAATTGTGGGAAAACTGATGGAGACAATTCTCAAGGAAAGGTTGGTGCAATTTCTTGAGGATAACAATCTACAGGACATCAGGCAGCATGGGTTTGTCTCAGGCAGATCCTGCCAGATGAACTTGGTTGATTTTATGACTGGGTTACGAGGGACTGGACAGGGACATGCAATGGATGTCCTCTACCTGGATTTCAGCAAGGCCTTTGACTCAGTGCCACACAGTAGATTGACCTGCAAGTTGAAGAGTCTGGGAGCAGGGAGGAAACTGGTCAGATGGGATGAGAACTGACTGCAGGGTAGACAGAAGAAGGTAGTAGTGGGGGGGGTGGCATCTGAACCTAGGGCAGTAACAAGTGGTGTACCGCAGGGCTCAGTGCTGAAACCGGTTCTGTTTAACATTTTCATAGCCAACATTGCAGTAGGGATTAAGAGCAAGATCAGTCTCTTCGCAGGTGACACAAAGATTAGTGCAAAGATAGATGGGGAGGAGGGAGCAAAAGTATTTCAGGAAGATTTAGCAAAACTGGAGGAATGGTCTCACACTTGGCAGCTTGGTTTTAATGCCAAGAAGGGAAAAGTGATACATTTGGGAGGCAAGAACTAAGGACACAATTACTGGTTGGAGGGTGTCTTGTTCACAAAATCCAAGAAGGAGAAGGATCTGGGAGTGCTGGTAACCAGGGAGATGAACCACTCTGCTCACTACAGGAAGGCAGCAGAAGACAAACAAGATGCTAGGTTACATTGCAAGGGGATTACTTCTAGGACTGGGAGGTCATCTTGCTCCTGTACAGGTCCCAGGTGAGACCGGACCCTAGAGTACTGCATACAATTCTGGCACCCCTACTTGAAAATAGACATCAAACTACTGGAGGGGGTATAGTTCAGAGTAACAAAAATGATCCTGGAATTAGGGGACAGATCATATGAGGAGAGACTTAGAGACCTCAATATGTATACCCTGGAGGAAAGAAGGGAGAGAGGGGATATGATTGAGACCTTCAAGTACCTGAAGGGTTTGAACAGAGTAGACACCAGCTGTATGTTCAATCTGAAGGGTGGAAGGGAAGCCAGGGGACACTATGAAGTTGGAAGGGGGCAGGTTCATGATGGAACTGAGGAGGCACTATTTCACAGAAAGGGTGGTGGCAGGGTGGAATGCTCTGCCAAAGGAAGTCGTATCACTGCAGAGTGTTGGGGGCTTCAAGAGGAGTGGGAAAGATTCAGGGGAGGTACAAACTAGGAGGGTGGGAGATGGGGGGGCATATGAGGGGGGTAGCTGCAGTCTAATAGACTGGAGTGATGCACACTTGAGCAGACTAGATAGACCGAATGGCCTCTATCTGCTGGCAATTTGTATGTTAGGTATGTTCAGGTGACTGCACAAAGAAGCCTCTTTGAGCAACCGCTAATGCTTTCAAAACAGAACAGCCTTAGCATGGAGAACACTTTCTCGATCCATTGAATCCACTGCTATGATCGTTAGCAACTTCAGATAGCCTACCAGTGAAGACAGAGAAATCCACCCTTCTTCACAAACTTGAAGATGAGATAGTACTCAGTACAATGAATTGGGATGAAGATAAATTTTACATCTGTAATGGCAATGCACTTCTCCAGTCAATGACTGGTCTACCACAGACATTTGGAGAGCTAGCTGAAAAGGTCTTCAGTGCATTACCAAAGGTAGAAAGGTTGGATTTTGTAACAGACACCTCTAAATATAATTCCAAAAAGTTTGCAGAATGCAGAAGACAAGGATCATCAGAGTCTTTCTTGGTGAAAGGTCCATCAACAAAGGAAAGGAACATTGTTTGACCAGGAGTAGCACACTAAGCCAAAGCGTGTTTCCAGACGCAACCTGGGAGCACAAGAAGTTAAGTGACTTGCTCAGGATCACACAGTATGCACCTAGGCGGATGTAGGATTCAAGCCCAGGTCTCCATATCTGCAGCTCAGAGCCTTAATTCACTGCGCTATACTGCCTCCAAAGGTGCCAAGAAAGTGGAAATCCTTTCTCACAAATGACAAGACAAACTTGAATCAACTTCTTCTCAGTGAGTGGCAAAAGTAAACATATGTGTCAAGACTAATGGATCATCAAATCTTTTTTGACTTTGAGGAAAACTGTATCTCTTTGACAATCCTTGACGGAATCACAACACAGAGCTGCCTTGTACCAGAGCTTTCTTCATCTTAGGAAGAAGCGGATACACGAATATTGCTACGCTGCTTTCATGCAGTGGCATCAACATCCTCAACTGACATCACCATCAGATTACCAGACACAGATGTATTTCTGCTGCTGCTGTACTATGGCAATCAAATACAGAAGAACATCAACTTTGACACAAGAGTGGCAAATAAACGTCAGCTTTTGAACATCAAACTCTAATCCAGATTCACGGTGCTGAGATGTGCAGTGCACTGATTGCACTGCATGCATTTTCAGGGTATGACAGCACAAGTACAATTGTTAGGAAAGGGAAAGTCAAACCCTATAACATCCCACAAGTAAATCAAAGATGGTACGGCAACTTTCAAGCACTTGGTGACACAGAACATGAATTGATGCCATCCATGCTGACCTTGAAAGATTTGTCTGCTGCTTGCACAGGCAGCCATCATATACTGATATCAATAAACTTCGCTATTTATTTAATTTATTTATTTATTGAATTTTGGTGACCAGGTAGGCCCGCTGAGACAAAACAGTCCCTTTTCAGTGGTGACCCGGAAAGTACATTATATTGGGAAGTGCAATTCTAGACACAAAACAAGTTGTACATAGAGTTCCGATTACAAAAACAAGGACAGCAACAGTGGATAAAAAACATGATGCTATGACATTGCAAGGCAGAAATTTCACACAGGAAGCAGCCAACTATTGTCAAATTATGATGGCATTGATCTGAGTCTACTGCCTCCATGTAGCGCAATACTGAGAATGCATGTACTGAGAATGAATTACCAAGCCCCTGTCTGGAAAAATGCCCATGTGTCACACACTAACATCCCAAGTCCTGAAACACAAGACATGAGTGGAAACTTGATGAAACAGGAATCCTGGAGTAAGACTGGTGTGATGGTGACATTATACCACAGGAACTGGAGGACATTTTGTCACAGGAGGAGACCCTGAATCAGGCAGATGAGGAAGATGACAATGATGTTCTTTCTGCCAGTTTGGCAGATGAGATCTTTGATGCTGAGGATGAAAACTGTGGGGATGAAGATGACAACTAAATTATAATGGCAAAGATATTACTGTTACAGTGTGTCAATTTAATCATACACTTATACATCAAGTATTGTTATAACTATATTCTGATACCACCAATTTCCATAGTTTCAATGACATTGCAAAGTACTCCTATATATATATCAATATGATGCCATTACTGTTGTGACCATTGAGCTGAATCTTTTCTAATTATAATAAAGTCATAGATGAGTATGTAACCTTTTTATTGATACCCATTTTGTCATTATTTGACTTACATATATAGACTTAAATCAACAAAAACCACCTCTACCCCATCTTTGTTGTTTTTTCTTTTCTGATATACAGTGGTCGCACATGTTAGCCTGTAGCAAACAAAAGCTACCATTGCCAGATGGCAAACAAGTCAATTCTAAATTAATACAGTGTAAGCTTCTAAGAAACCAATGTCTTGAAAATTCCCTTGGGAGGGGAGCAGTGATAGCCCACAAATTAAGAGGAATATACATAGGACACATGAGAATGGGTAACCTTTGAACCAGTTTCCATTTACACAAGTTTTGGGCAATGCTTTAAAGGGGAACAGTCAGCACCAAGGGGCCCCACACTCAAGTGTGGGGCTGGTCCCAATGTGCACTTTGTGTGTAAAGACATTTTGGTTTCTTACTGTTTACTGCAATGTAGATTGTATTAGATCTCATTTTGTTTACTTCTAGGTTGACATCTTCTGTTACTACAAATCCCAGAATTCCTGCAGCTGACATCAGAGCAGTAGGCAGTAGTGAGAGATTCAATAGCCTGCAGTGCATGTTACAGTTCATATAAGTTTATATATATATATATATATATATATATATATATATATATATATATATATATATATATATATATATATATATATATATATATATAGTATATATATATATATATAAATATATATGTCTGATCTTTTGTTTGTTGGCTCCACTGACCTCCCTGGGCTAAATACATTGGACTGTACTTAGTTCATGAAGAAAAGCAGAACAGAAAAACATCTGATCAGCGATAAATGCTGTAACATGTACTGCAGACTATTGAATCTCCCACTACTGCCTACTACTTGGATGTCGGCTGCAGGGGATTCTGGGATTTGTAGTAACAGAAGATGTCAGCATATAGTCTAGAAGTAACCAAACTTGGTCTGATATAGTCTATTATACTATGGTAAACAGTAAGTAAACCAAAATCATTCTGCACACAAAATGTTCATTGGGACCAGACCCACACTTGAGTGTGTGGGGCCTTTCAATGACTATTTGCCCTTTGAGGCCTACTGTAGCAGACCCTAGGAATATGAGACACACTCACTCCATTTGGACAGCGACATGGGTAGCCAGAGAAGATACTGTATGTCAGAAAGTGAGATACAAATGCTGGCGAGATGGAAATCTCACAGTGAAGCATTACATTAGACCTCATGATATAGCACAACACTGGCATACTGTATCTCTATTCTTATTTTAAAGCTGGGTAGTGGGCAGCTGCTTGGTGGGAGTCTGGATTACGTCGGGCGGCTTATCTACACTAGGCAACCGTACAGGAGAGATAATGCCAGCATGGGCTCCAGTTGACATTTCCTAAGCGTAATGAAGAAGTCATATGGCTGGGCCAACAAGGGATGCTGAGGATCAGATGGGGCCTGCATTAAGGGAAGAGAGCCACAGATGCCCACCCACAAGATTTTAGTCATGCACCTAAGGGAAACAATCTCAGGATAATGAACATGGTTGCTCTCAGTGCAAGATGAAAGAGGTCCTCAGAATGCCTTATCAGAACCTACCAGACAGGAAGCTGTTTGGGTCACACATACTGGAAGGTTGACACTATGCTTGTTCCCTTATCGGATATTCGACAGGATATATTTTTCCTGAGAATTCAGGTTGCCACAGAGCCTTACGTTAGGTGACATCATGTGAGGAGCATGGTCCACGGAACCATGTTGGCGGCACTTGGGGAGTCTCTCATGGGTTTAACCTTTTTTAAGTCTTTGTAACCAGCCATGAATTAGAGGAGGGGGAGGCCCACACTCTGCACAGACAGGCAACACCTTTTTGGGTGGCCAGTGGCATGGGTAGTGTTCGCCTTTTGTAGTATATACAAGGATATGTATGGTAGTATATATATGGCTACATATGGTAGGAATTAAAAGGAATGCCATTAGGGCTGTAGTTTATGCATACAAATATTTGTAGTCCTAGCTAATGTAAAGTTCATGTCATGCCCAGTGGGGTTTTCTTTGTTTATGTCCACTGATGCGTTTCCACTATCTCTGAGTTGAAATAAAGATGGCTACTAAACAGACATGCCATATCTGAGTCTTCCTGCACAGGCACATAAATATTACACCTTCAGTGACTGCACCGATCCCACAGGCCATGGGCCACCCGAAGGGCTGAACCCTGAAGTGGGCTTCCCTGAAGGACTTCATGATCCCTACAGCTGGAAAGGAGCAGGCTGGCCTGGCACTGCCCGAGGATGGATTGTGTGAGGTGCGCTTTCATTTTGACCCACCTGTGAAGCTTAGCTACGGGAGGCAGGATGCAGCCCTAACTCTCTTGTCTCAAGGTGGAGGCAGCAGGGTTTCCGCCTTTTAAGGAGCCCAAAGTGGGACATTTCGCATTGAAACATGACTTTTCACAGTGCAATACGTAACCTTGACCAATGCAATGTCTTCTTTTTTCTAAATAATTAGAACTAAGACTAGTTGATTTAGTTTTTAGGTGGTAATATTGTTTCCTATTATTCAGAGGTATTTTGGGTATGGCATCATAGTTTTCTTTAACTTCTAGAGGAAAGTAAGAAAATATTTTTTTCTACTATTAAATCAGGACATTTAGCATTTTTCATGTTTTTTGCAGGACAGACCCACCCAAACTAGGACAGTCCTGACAGAATCAGGAGAGGTGGTAACCCTAGAGGGCATGGGTCCTCAGAGACAGAAGGAGAGAGAGAGACTCCTTCCTGTGCACATCACATATTTGTAATGCCTTCCGTTGTTATGTAAATGAACACTTGGCTTTGGTCATTTATTCACATCAAACAGGTGCTGTTATTGTCTTGAAGCAGAGGATGTGGGGGATCTTGAATCACCTATGCACCTTTAAAGAGGAATCAAAGGGTGAAAGGGGTTGTTTATTGACTCCCTGTCCACAAGAACTGGTCTGGTGGCATGAGTCCACTGCTTCTCCAGGCCCTCCCCTTTCCCATTCTGCATGCACGGTGGGAGGAAGGGGGTTGGCAGCACCCTGCATGGATGCTCAACCACTGTTTAGGTGGCCAGTGGCATGAGAAACAGGTGCTTCTGATGGAGGGTCATGCAACTACACTGACAACACAGTTCCTATTCCCATAGGCCAGAGACCACTGGAGGGCCAGGGGCCAGGGAGTGGGCTTCTTTGACTTGAGTTTGTAATTCCTATGTGTGGGAAGGAGGAGGAGGATAGAGACAGATAAATGTAGAAGTTGATGGCAGATAAGGATCGCAAGGCCCATCCAGTCTGCCCATTTCTTTTTCTACCTAATGAATGTGCCATCAGCTTTTGCTTTGTCAGTGGCCTATCTATTCATACTCATCTGTATTGCTCCCTTATGCCTATCCCATGCCTGTTTGAAGCCCTACACTGTATTCATATCCACCACTTCCTGAGGTAGGCCGTTCCATGCATCCACCACCCTTTCTGTGAAAAAGAACTTCCTTACATTACCTCTTAATCAGCCTCCCTCTGATCTCATGCTGTGTCTTTTTGTCCTGCTATTTTTCTTATATTGAAACATGTTAGACTCTTTCATCTTGTTAATGTCCTTAAGGTGTTTGAATGTTTCGATTATATCACTTCTCTCCAACCTTGCTCTCGGGTATGCATATTGAGCGCCGTTAATCTGTCCTCATAAGTTTTCTGATGCAGTCCCTGTACCATTTTGGTTGCTCTTCTCTAGACTGCCTCAATTTAGTGTTCTTGTGAAGGTGCAGCCTCCAGTACTGCACACAGTACTCCAGATGGGGCCTAACAAGTGTCTTGTAAAGAGGGATCATTACCTCCCTCTTACAACTTGTGATACCCATACTAATACACCCCAACATCCCCCTAGCCTTACCTACTGCTTTACTGGTCTGCTTGGATGATTTCAGGTCATCTGTGATGATGATGCCCAAGTATCTTTCTTTCTTGTGACTGCCAGCAACTTCCTCCAGCCTAAGGCGGTCTCTTCTATGCATGATCTTGCACATCTTTGCATTAAACCCCAGTTGCCACTCTTCCTACCATTTTGCCAGTTTATCCAGATCTCTTCTCATTCTGCCCACCCATCTGGATCATTTACTCTATTGCAGATCTTGGTGTCATCTGCAAACAGACAAACCTTACCCTCTAGTCCATCTGCAAAGTCACTGATGAAAATATTGAAGAGGACTGGCCCAGGACTGATCCCTGAGGTACCCACTTGTGACTTGCATCTCTTCTGAATTTATACGTTTACCACCACTCTCTGTTTTCTGCCCATCAACCAGTTTGCCACCCAGTTGACCAACTTCTGACCTACCTGAGCCTACCCAGCTTATTAATCAATCTTCTATGTGGAACAGTATCGAAAGCTTTGCTGAAGTCAAGGTAGGTGACATCAACTGCTTCCCCTTGGTCCACCACTCTGGTTACCCAGTCAAAGAAATCTATGAGATTAGTTTGACAGGACCTTCCTGTTGTAAACCCATGCTGTCTTGGATCCTGTGCGCCTATGGATTCCAGGTGTTGCACTATCCTTTCCTTAAGGAGTGCCTCCATAATCTTGCCCGCTACTGAGGTAAGATTGACTGGTCTGTAGTTCCCTGCCTCCTCCCTGCTACCACTCTTGTGAAGCAGGATCACATGAGCCCTTCTCCAGTTTTCTGGGACCTCTCCTGTGCTCAGAGACTCAATAAATAGTTCTAATAATGGCTCTGCTAGTTCCACCCTTAGCTCCTTTAAGTACCCTGGAATGTATGCCATCAGGTCCCATTGCCTTGTCCACCCTGGAGCTTATTGAGCTCTTTTAGAAGCCTTTCTATTGTGAGGGACTAGCGCACACCTCCCTCCCTTCTGTGTCCATGGTGCTTGATCTGTGGGCCTGCCCAACCTTCTCTTCAGTAAATACTGAGCAGAAATATCTATTTAGGATAGATACTTTTACATGGTCCTCCTCCTCACATGCCCCTTATCCCCTTTGATTTTAGCAAAACCTCCTCTGGGCTTTCTCTTTCACTAATGTATCTATAGAAAGTCTTAAAAAACCAAAACAAGGTGCTGCATCAGCATGTGGTCTGAAAGCAAAACAAAATGCACACTGAAAATGGAAAATAGAGTTAAAAATCTACGTTTCGACCTTAGGTCTTCTTCAGGAAATATCTAAAAGAGAAAAAAAAACAAAATTAGTGTAGAGGGGAGGTAAAATGAGGGATATATATGTGGGAAAGAAAATCTTATAGAAAGTCTTGTTCCCTTCTTTTACTGTTCATTTTAGAGTTTCCTCGGTTTGGGCTTTTGCCTACCTTACTGTCTTCCCTGCTTCCCTTAGGGAAGTTTGGTATGCCTCCCTATCTTGATCTCGCTGCACTCCCTTATATTTCCTGAAGGCCAGCCTGTTGACTCTGACCTTTTCTGCTACTGTTTTTGAGAACCAAAGTGGTTTCCTTCTTCTTGCACTTCCTTTCCTCTCTAACACATTTGGATGTAGCTTTAAGTATTGCATCCTTAATGCTTGCCCACTTTGCTTGTACCCCCTGACCTGTATTTCTTTTTGCCAGGGCTAGCTTAACTCTGTTGGCCATCTTATCAAAGTGTAGTGCCTGCTGCTCCGTCAACTCATTTTGCTCCATGCGTAAAGACTACCGATGGGGGAAGGGCTGCAGTCCTCACTCTCGTGATATGAAGGGAGGGTGAGGTTACTCAAGGAGACTTCCTTCTGTGCACATTACCTATTTTTAATCCCTCCATAAACATTGTTATGTAAATAAATGCTTAGCTGTGGCCCTTTAATCCCAACAAAGGGGTGGTAACTGATTTAGGGCAGAGAATGAGGCAGTGCTTCAATAACTAATGATTCAACTAGAAGACAAAGGTCTCTTCACAAAATACAGAAAGAGTAAGCAAAAGCCTTAATGTCTATTATAAAATTGCAAGAAAGAATCTACAAACTTCATTGGCCAAAACGCAACACCTGAGATTAGTTTAGTGTACAATTTACAGTATGTACTGTAAAAAGCTCACTACCTGCCACCTGTGTATGAAATCACAGCTTTCCAAACCAACATTCCTGCTCTTATCTCTGTATCTGTAGCTCCCCCACCAGGTGCTGGCACTTAAAAGGAACCCCAACGCACCATTTGATCTTTTCAAACACTATAAAACACAAATTTGCTTTTCTACTGCACTCATACAACTGTGTTTGCCTAGTAATTAAATCTGCTGTTGACACAAGCTATACAGAGCCCATCTTTGCCATTTTGTGAATCTAATAAACTACTTCAGGTATTGATTGAAAGGTCTGAGATGCAATTCCTAGCAATGAAAGGACATTCCACCTTCGGCTATATACCTTTCAGCCCCTTCAGTGGCATTTTAAATCCTATAAATTCACTCTCTGAGTGGTTTATTACTTATTTAACTCTTAACTCTCTAAATAATTGTGCACTTATCCTTGGTGCGCATATTTTTCTGGTGCACAAACTTTACCCCATATGTCTTTATGCAGTCACTGCACTGTTAGTATCTAATCCACTGTTTTACAGAAAATGGCCGAGATAGAGTACACTTGAGAAGTACTATATAAC
Source organism: Neoceratodus forsteri (assembly GCA_016271365.2). Taxonomy (NCBI): domain Eukaryota; kingdom Metazoa; phylum Chordata; order Ceratodontiformes; family Ceratodontidae; genus Neoceratodus; species Neoceratodus forsteri. The sequence continues at coordinate 1,310,467,068 of CM057449.1, forward strand.
GGTACATTAGTGAAATGTATGGCATGCAGTATTCAGAATCAAGTCTGTTGTAGCGAGAGGCTACTTCCACATTCCTGTAAGCAGCTAGTCCTTGGAAACTTCATTCATACGATCATTTAAAGGAAAAGTTAATAAGATAACCTGGTTGCAAGATTTCAAAACATATGTTTTCTGGTTGCCAGGCTCAGTGCAATCAGAGTGACAATACTAAAAAGCTGCTATAACACCCAGAAGGAGAGCAGAGAGGAATGATAAAGCTGTACAAATGCCTACAGTGGGTGACTAAAGTAGGGGATTAATAAAGGAGCTACAGTAGCAGAGAGTTGCTCATGCAGTGGGAAGGAACTCAAGTACCAGTGCAAACTCAATGAAGCTGGTGGATGGGAGATTTCAGATGGATGTCAGAAAGTATTTCTTTAAGGAGAGAGTGGTAAGGAATGGAGTAGAGTACCAAAGGAGCTAGTCTATGTGAAATCAGTAGGGGTTCAGATGCAGGTGAAACAGATAAGTGGCTCTGGTAAAGACATTATAAAAAATAGAGCTGGTAAGTGGGAGGGAAGGACCAAGAGGTCCCACAGAATCAGCATTAGATATAGTAGGTAGAGCTAGGCAGAACTGATGGGCAGGGCCTTTTTCTGCCAACAACTTCTATGTTTCTATTCATAGAATCATAGAAACTGATGGCAGAAAAGGACCATCCGGCCCATCAAGTCTGCCCCTCACCACCACCTTAGTCCACACTCCCCCCTTGGGGCTCCTCCCCATAACCACATGTGCTTATTCCATGCTCTCTTGAAACCAGACACAGTCTCGGCCCTCACCGCCTCCTCTGGCAACCTGTTCCATGATTCCACCACTCTCTCAGTGAAGAACTGTCCCCTCACATGGCCCCTAAAGTTCCCTCCCTGTAGACTCAGGCTGTGCCCTCGCATTATGGAACCTACCTTCCTGTGAAATAAACACCCCACCTCCACTTTATGTATCCCTTTGTTGTACTTGAAGGTCTCTATCATGTCCCCCCCTTCTAGTCTCCAATGTGTAGATCCCCAATTCCTTACACCTCTGTTTGTAGGGCTTGTCATCCATCCCTAGCACCATCTTGGTCACTCTTCTTTGAACCCTTTCCACCAACTGTATGTCCTTTTGAGGTAAGGCCTCCAGAACTCGACACCGTACTCAAGGTGTGGCCTCACTAAGGCTTGGTACAAGGGTGTCAGGACCTCCCTTTCTCCTACTTGTTATTCCCCTGCTAATACTTGCCAGCATTCCATCGCCCTCCCCATGGCCCTGGTGCACTGCTTCTCACCCTTAGGTAGCTGGTGACTGTTATCCCCAGGTCCCTTTCTTGATCCGTGATCCTGATTTTCTCCCTTCTTCCCCCCAAGTTGTGTAATCTAAATGTGGGTTTCTGATGCCCATGTGCATCACTGCACACTTCTTTTTGTTGAAATTCAGCTGCTGGGTGTCCGCTCACCGTTCCAGAGTCCTCTGGTCCTGTCTCATTGGTTCACTCTTTGCTGAGAATGTCTGACACGAACTTTGTCAAATCCCTAATGGGTGTACTAAAATCAAACCTTGAGCATCCACTACACCACTGGATGTATAAAGATTGAGTTTTTTTTAACAAGATTTAATGCTAAGTTATTAAAAAAAATGAAATGCTTGTCCAACCTAATGGGTCTGTAATGATGGATACCCTGGTTAGTACCTGACCACATTCACCTGTTACCAGTGCTGCATCACAAGGTGCTGGCACCCTCTGCTGGTCAATGCAATTGCAATTTTAAATATCAAGACAGTCTTGTCATCAACCATACATTGAGCAAACACAAGCTGCTTAAGAACCATTAACACCAAAAATTGCAGACAGGAAAATTTTCTAATTTTTAGAAGCAGTCAGTTGTAACTTTTTTAAATTTCTGAAATATTTTTCTTTTTCTTTTGGTCATTAGAAAGTTTTCTGTGTGATAGTATCATGCTTGATGAGTGCAATGTACTCTGTTGGACAGCTGGTATATCTCATCATATTCCTCCCACTACATCATCAGCATCGTGATCTCACTGACAGTGACATCACAGATGACTGATCTGGCGTGGCTCTTCCTGAACAGCTGTGATGTCACAATGTTGATTATGTAATGGGAGGAGCAGAGCTACTGTAGACATGTCAGCTGCCAGGCAGAGTGCAGTTCCACACAGCACACCTACTAACATCAGGTAAACAATCTTCTAATTAACCAAAGGGGGGTGCTATTAAGCACACTCATGGAGCAGACATGTTTCTGTCAGCTCCGAGCTGCAAGGGATTAATTTCTTTATTTTTTGCCTTACAACATTTTCAAATCAACTGGTCTTCAGCACTATTTGATAGCTTACATACTTGGGAGTCGATTGATCCCACTGTCAAGAATGGGGCGCTTCAATAAAGGCCGTCAAGGACTAGTAAGTCTCAGCCTCCAGTGGAGCTACAGGCCAACACCCCTGCCCGTCCATGCTGCTGCGGAGCCTCCGTGAAAGGCTTTACAAGTATAGGATGCAGGCCATTGATACTGAAGTTGAAGCTATTTTCAGGGGAACGGTGAACAGGATGTCAAAACTGAGGTGGCCACTAAAGCAGCCACTACAGCTGAATCGCAAGCCACACAAGCTGTTTCTGCCACAGCCCAAATTGTGAAGAAGAATGCTCAGCTATGCTACCATTTAGAAGCACTTGAAAATGTTCAGGGGACCTCTAATGTTAGAATTGTGGCTTATCAGAGGAAGAAAGGTGCCCGATCTTCTTTCTTTTTAAAGGATTGGCTACAGGGACCCTGCAGATTAGAGTCAGACTGGGCAAATCATTTTGTGCAGGCCTACCATATCTCACCAAGATCTGCGGATACTCAGCAAGACCTCCATGTACTGTGTTGCTGGTTACTGATGGAGTCACCATGAGGGATCGCTTATTACAATCTGCTCGTTATGCAGAACACCTTAATTGTGGTGGACAAACTGTGCATTTATTGTTATTTGGGATTGTAGGAAAAAGTTTGATGGTGTTTGAGCCAAGCTAAGAGCTCTGGGGTGGTCCACTCACTGTTAATGCCTGCCATCTCCATATTTTTGTTGTAAGCCCCTCAATTCGGGCTTACCTGGTAGAACTACAACCCTCTGCCAGACGTCCTCTGAATGGCTGTGATGTTAACGGTTAAATTAAATAATCTGTGGCCTGAGTTCAGGGAGCCTGCCAGGAAGACAAAGTGCAGCTCCTAAAGAACTACAAACCGTTACTGCTGGGAAAATACCTGAGGCAGCCTGGAAATCACCTGGGGAGTTGCAGCCAATAATAGAGAGCTGCTCAGGAAATAGAAAGGCTGTTTTTGGCACCGAGAAGGGATTGGAGGTCAAGAGGGACTGCAGGGTGGATGTGAGAGGAGAGACTGCTCTCATGAATACAGTCTAACTGGCTGTGCAAACCCTGCCTAACTCCATCTGCAAGCTGAGTGCAGGAGGAAAAGTAGCTGCTTGTGAGACTGAAACAGGGTGAGAAATGCAAAGTTTATAGCAGCCCAGCTAGTTTGGACTTCAGTTTAATTGAGAAAAATAAAAAATGGGTTGTGGACTTTGAAAATAATCCCTGCTCCCACAGTGCAGAAATCATTAAGTGAAGTGGACATTTCAGCCAGGAGAGAGTCTGCAAGTGTTGATCCAAGCTGCTGCAACAGGACCCAGCCTGCTGTGAAAGTATCCTCAGGTGAGGGGCTGTAGCTTTCAGACTGTGGTAGCACTGCTGCCCTGCGTTGGTCGAGGTGGTCCTGCATGCTTTGGAAAGGGTTTGGGGAACATAAGCAAACTTAGTTCCCTGGACTGAAGACATTGACGCGCAGGTTGAGGGATGAAGCAGGCCTGCCTGTGTGATGTCTGTATACAAAGGCCCGTAGGCGAAGCTGGCAAGGCCAGGCAGGTGAAGCTCATCATCCCTGGAACCATCAAGTTTATTTTTCCCACCAGTGGTGCACCACCTACGTCAAAACCTCCATGGTACCGTGCACCGCAACTGGCTGTGAACCCCAGGTGGACTGCTAACCATGGGTACCCCGAGCTGTGGCTCTGGGGAGTTTGTTAGTTAGCTAGTCAGATAGGATTCTGGGGGTAAATCATTCCACCTGTATTAAGAGATACTCAAGTCTGCCAGTATAAAATAATCAATTCAACGTGTGTTGTGTTTAACTGGGCCCTGACGAAAGACCCCAGGCCTGCACCACTGCACAGGGACAATCTGGGTGCACCCAGGGGGTGGTGAGAAGGGTTGATACTGAGGAAGGTATTGTGCCTAGAGTGAATTGTATTTGACATTCTCCTCCTTGTTACCCCTCCCCAATAAATAAGGTTACTGTTTGCATTTCATTCACTGTCCCTGTGTTATTGAAGAGTGCTGCGGGGGCGTAGTGTGGAAACTGTAATTTTTATGGGGAACATATTGTTGGGGCAGGGTACTATTTCCTGGGGGGTGGTAACCTGTTTTCTATCCACAGGATTCTCTTGCCATTACCCCAGGTGGAGTCACCGCGGCACACGAGCTGTCACTGCAGAACCCAGGCCAACCCCCTCAGAGGTGTGTTCGGAACCACCTTGTGGGCCCCAGAGCAGCCAAGGAGAATCAAAGGCTGTTACATTATGGTGGCCATATGTTTCAATTTACAGATCCAGTTGAGGCAGGGAAGCAGGTGGAGCTAACACAATGGTAGTTTGCGCCACCAGGGACCCTCACAGGATGATCAGAGCTCTGCAGAAGCTGATCGGACACTTGAGAGGTCTCAGTCTTTGCCCGAACTGTTTGTCTAACACTTTAGCCCTACTTCTGAGAGCTTAGATGTTATAGTCTATCTGGACCTAATAGTTCTTCATTTTTGGGGGACTGTAAGATCCTTCATTTAACCATTATGGTTGGCGATTTGTTTACTGCTACAAATTGTGGATTACTTGAATTGGATATAATTTTGCTAGAATATTTTCTTATACATAGCTGTTCCAGTCAGAATAATGAGGTTGCTCTCTTGTTAGTGATGGAACTGAACAGATCACTGTGTATGTTTGGATACATATATGTTGGGGTTAGGGTCACATCAACTTCTATTGGTTGAAGATATCCGGTGTTCCGACTCTGCAGATTTTAAACTGACTACCACATTCCTGTGAGGGTAGCTATCAGAACTATACATGGTTTTCATAGTATTTGTTTGGATAGACCCCATATCCAGAAACCATTATTGTTTAGATTATTTTCCTGTTCCACTGGATGGATCCTGTATAACTGGTTGATGTCTGACATGAGGTTGTACCTTGATATTGTATTTTGTAAAAAAAATGCAATAAATTTAAAATACAAAAATAAAACAAAGGAAAAGGAAAAATGCCTCGGATATAAAAGGTAATAGTTGACTGCTTTTAAAATGAGTATTACTTTTAGGATACAGTAGCTTCGCCTAATTGGGAGGCTAAAATCAAGTAGCAACTGCAAACATGACTCCTCTCTGTTGAGGCTTATAGGCCCAGATATTCAAAGGGGTGTCGCCCGGCACATCTCTGAAATACAACCCTGGACTTTATACAAAAGGGGGTGATGCACAGCGCAAGTCCGGATGCACCGCAGTATGAATATAATGTATGTGGCGCATCCAGAGGGGGCATTCCCGTGCATACATGGCACATCTCCATATTCAGCCAATATACTGACAAATTATTCTTGATGTCTAGTGGAACCGATCAACCGCTGATCAAGTTCCATGTACTAACTCATTACCAATGGTGTCTAGAAGCACCCTCACCCCCCTGTCGTGTTCCATATGCAAAAACTCAGGGGAAGAGTACACAATAGAAACATAAAAACATAGAATTTGATGGCAGATAAGGACCGCTTGGCCCACCCCCTAAAGGTTAGTAAGTAATGTGAGAAGGCAGTAGGGATGGCTGGGGAGATACTGGGATGTATAGGGAGAGAGGCATCACAGAAAACAGGAAGTTGTTATCCCTCTGTACAGACAGTTGATGAGACCCCATCTGGAGTACTGCATCTGGTTCTGGAGACCCCATCTCTGCAAGGACATAGACAGGATGGAGGCAGTCCAGAGGAGGGCAACTAAAAAGGTGCAGGGTCTGCAACAGAAGCCATATGAGGAAAGACTAAAGGAGCTTAATAAGTATACCCTTGAGGAAAGGAGGGAGTGGGGGGCCATGATAGAAACTTTTAAGTACCTCAAGGGAATCAGCAAAGTCCCAGAGGGTAGCATCTTTCAGAAAAAGAGATGTGCAAGAACAAGAGGGCACAATTTGAAGATAGAGGGAGGAATAGCTCAGGGGTAATGTGAGGCCTTCCTGAGGAGGTTGTGGGGTCACAAACAGCGGGGAATTCACGAATGCATGGGACAGACATAAGGCAATTTTGGTGAGGGGGTAGGAAAAATAGGTTGTTGGTTAACTAGGATCTGCAGCTTATCCAGTAGATAGGGAAATGGGCAGAGTGGGTGGGGCAAGCAGTCCTTATCTGCCGTCAAAGTCTATGTTTCAATGTTTTCTATGATGTATTATCCCTGGTATCTAGAGGCACTGCTCACCCCCGAATCACATTCTATATACTGACACATTATACCTGGTGTCTAGTGGCACCCCTCACCCTGCTATTGTGTTCCATATACTGATGTTTTATCCCTGGTGTCTAGATGCACCCCTCACCACCCAATTATGTTCCATATACTGACATTTTATCCCTGGTGTCTAGTGGCACCCCATTCCCCAGTCACCTGTTCCATTCTCTCTATTCATCCCTGGTGTCTAGTGGTTCTCCTCACCCCCATTGCCTATTGACAAAAGTAAAAGTATTGAGTGGTAGTCCAGTGTTCCGCCACTCATCCGATCCATTCACAGAGCATCATCTCTTACAGCCCCTTATCCTGGTGTCCTGTGGCAGTCAGTGATGCCCAATACAGAGATCAGTAGAGCCCTCCTCCCACCTCCTTGGTTGAACATCAAAGGATCTGTCAGTGAGCATGCAAGAATGATGAGCAAGCAGCTTTAGAGAGGAATTTAGGTTTATGAAGCAACAGCAAAGTAAAATCAATTTTTTTTAACTTTATTAATTTTATCAGCTGTTACAATTGATATAATAATATACTGTGATGGACGCTGCACTGGTAGACCTCGGGGTTCTTCACTCGGAGTGGTGAAAGGAACTGTCTCACTACCAGCAGTGCCAGCAACACCCTCAGCAGGTGGGATGGCGAGGGGCCGCTTGAGGTCCGAATGGGGTTGGGCTGGTGGAATCACCTGACAAGAAGAGGCAGGAGTCGTACACAGAGATTGGATGAAGCAAAGATTTTTTTTAGACAGGAGGGGACGGAGGACATGGTCATACAGAAACATACCAACCACAAAAACAGCAGGGAGTATGGACAGCATTATGGATATCTAAACAGTAACAACTAAACTCTAAAATGTCTAAACTCTAGACTATTATTCTCTATGGGTGCACTACGGCCTATTGCCACTATACTCTAAAATTCCTTAGCAGTATCCTGTAACAGCAATTAGTACATAGATGGAAATCAAGTGTTTTCACTACCCACAATACAATATTTGGTTTTACAATGACTATCCAATTCTGACAAAGTCCAAATGTCTGTCGCCTTCGTATGCACCTTTCTTGTTGGTAGCTACAAGGGAAAATAAACAGAACTGTGGAACCTAATCTCAATTCCCAGCAAGGACCTAGATAAGGCTACTGGGGTGGTGAGAGGTTTGGTAAACAGACCATATATCTTTGGCAAAAGCCCACTCTCTCCGAGGCTGCGAATGTAGCACCAAAGCAACTGGTTCCTGAAATGACACACTGAAGCAAGAAGTTCCTCGGCCAAACCCACTTCTAGGGTTGCAAGGATGAAGAAAGACCAAGATCTGCGTGGCGATGAATCAAATGGAGGACTACCACGATCTGACTGATGCTGCAGCACTCCAAGGGCCAGCTGGACTCGGAAGGAACTCTGACAGGACCAGGAACCATAAGAATCTGAAGAGATGATGGTTGACTCTGCAATCCTAGGATCAGGAACTAACACAAAACAAAGCAGCGGCACAGGCCGGACTGGGCTTGACGGACTCGACTTTCGGTGAGCGACCAGGTGGGGACAGAACAGGTTCTCCAAGATGAGCTCTCTCTTCTGTAGAGGGCGACCAACTTGAACATCTGGAACAGGAACCATACGGAACAACACTGGCATGGCTGTCGTGATGCGTTTGACGGACGTACGTTCAAGCTGTAAAAACAAAGCGGCAGTGCGACATACGACTGATAGCGGACTCGACTTCAGCGGACGACACAACAGACGGGATGAGTTGATGGATGATCTTCTTGGAGTGAAGAATGCTGGAAGGATGTCTTCTTCTGAGTAGAGACTGATTCTGAGCACGTGGTGTAACAGACCACACTAGGAGACTGCAGTGTGGTAGAAGATATATAACTGAAAGAATGCCCAAGAACTGTGGAATAGTACAATAATTTGCCAGAGGAAGGCAAATTATAACTTCAGGGTAATTGTTACTGATAAGGGCCAATGTCCAGGTGCTTAGAGCAATAGTTCAGGTACTTGGACCAATAGTTCGGTACTTAGGACAATAGTTCAGCATAAACAGTACAGTAATCACAGTAAATTCACAGTATAGGCAAATAGAACACTCTAAAATGAACCCTGTTTCTATAGGTAGGGTATTCTGGAATAGGATCCCTTACTGTACGTTGTGGCTAGGGAATCCTTTAGTACCACTAGGCTGGCTTGCCCTATTCTGCTAGGCCGGGGCCTCCCTATAGACCAGGCTTTACCTCGGGCCTAAAGTCGTACCTTTACCTCGGACCTGAAGCCCTCATTAGCTTGGGCCTGGTGCCCCACTTTATACTGGGCCTGGTGCCCCACTTTACAATGGGCCTGGTGCCCCTCGTTGCATGGGCCTGGTGCCCCAATTTATACTGGGCCTGATGCCCCTCATTGCTTTGGGCCTGGTGCCCCACCTTAGATTGGGCCTGGTACCCCAATTTACAATGGGCCTGATGCCCCTTTAAACTTTGGGCCTGATGCCACACTTTACCATGGGCCTAATGCCCTGCTTTATATTTGGGCCAGAATTGCCCTTTTAAATGCTGTTGCCCAATTAAATCTGCAGGCTCCCAGTGCCTGCTGTCATTTATTCGGTGAAATCCCGCCTTAAATCCCGCCCCTAATGCATATTTATAGGCCTTTGCTTTGGCCTTGCTACCCTGGCCCCTCCCCGTGGGCGTCGCTAGCCCTGCCTCCAAATGAATATTCAAAAGGGTCCTGGCAACCGAGGACCCTACAGCGCTCGGCCGCTCCTCTAAGCGCCTACTGCGCTCTTCAAATTAAACAACAGTCTCTTTGGACAGGCGGCCAGCACGTAGTGTGTGCTGCCACTAACTCACCGCTCTGACGAGCTGCTCCGGGGAATCAGGAGGCAACCAGGAGGCGGGAGGGATGCTGACAGTGGGAGGGAGTATACAGGCGGCAGGGGGGACGACCAGGGGGCCTCAGATGGCCAAAAAAGATGCGGGCGCGATGCGGCTGGCAAAGCTGCTGACGTGGGACCGAGATTAAACTGTAAAACACTCGGGGGGCTAAAACAAATAACCGGAGGGCTTTTAAGCCCTAAAACGCGGGAACAACAGTGTTTTCTTCTTCGTGGTGCCCCGATGGCACCACCGACTGCAGCACTGGACAAAGCAGGGAGTCTGGACATCTTCACTAGCTGGAGCTCGAGCAGGCACACAGAACAGTCCTCGGGGAACAGCTTCAACCCACCAGGTAAGCCTTCCTGGTTCCCCTTAACTTTCTGTGTCCTCTCTTCTCCACAACTAGCAGGAAACTGAACAACTAAACAATTATCTTTTAAACTTGAACCTCCCTGGGTTCTAGATTGGCTGGAGTGGAATGCTGTGCATGAGCCACTCAGCACAACATTCCATCCAGGCCATTATGACACCTATTGCTTTTTACAATCTGTCTTTTGACCTGTTGTAAGTGCACAGGGCACTTTTCTATTATTTACAGTGTTTTGTGTGTGTAGGGAGGTTGACTTTTTATTCCTAGGGGTCCCTTCGTACAGTACTCTGCTGCCTACACCTCTGCAGGCACCCTGTGCACCTGTGGACTCTTAGTTTATTTATTTTTATTTTATTTTTCTGGAATGACCAACTTTGGGGCATTACAATATACTGAATAGACCATACAAAATACATACATCTTCTAAGAAAACAGCATTTCTTTTAATCATAGGAGTTATGCATCCAACATATTATGATAACACAATGGGGAAAAACACTGCTGCAGCTACACAAGTTACATATAAAATGCGGACTCTAGGTGCCCAAAGAGCAATATGACTAATTGCAAAATTAAATTGTTCAGTAATGCAGTCAGAATTAGACATCCTACCTGAGGGTTTTGGCAACATGTTATATGCCAAAGCGCTAAAGAAAAGGCAAATTTATATATTCAGTGACAGGTTAACTTGTTAATAAAAGCATTTGTCAATGCCGAATGTTCGCCACTGGTATTGCTGTCGTACCAGGTCTTGCTTGTACACAATTTTAATATATATTTACCCAGGACAGAGCAGATGAGATGCAGTTATCTCATTTTCAGTGGTGTCCTGCTTTGACACATCATTAGGCTGTATTTACCCAAGATAGGGCAGCTGAGAGGCAATATTCACATTTTGACCTCAAATGTCCAACAGTCTTTTTATGATCGGACTTGATGATCAAAACAGGTGAAATTTTTAAAATCCAATCTAAAAGGTGATTTCGCTGTGCAACTGTGGAAACAAGTTTCAGCAGGGATTTGAAAAATGATGCCTGTCATGATCAGAAGGTGGGGTAACACAAGGGATATGTTGAACATTAGGAGCCAAAATCTGCAGTAAATAAATTTATGAGTAAATGTTGGAACAATTTGTTTCCTCATAACTTAGTTGGTTTTTCACATTTTTACCCCAAATATTGAACATAATCGTTTTATGATCACTCCTTCTGAGCATGACAGATGTCTTTTATAAAACAATGGCTGAAACGTCATTTTGCACCCCAAGTGTTAAAACACATTTTGGGTAGGATCTGAACAATGACAGCTGTCACATATATGAGGTGGTGTGAAAAATGGCTATGTTGAAAATTTGGGGTCAAAATATTGAAAATTACCAGAGTTACAAGACTGTTTGTAAACTTCAATGTAGGCTCATAACTTTGTTGTTTTTTTAATATCTGTAACCCAAATTTTCAAAATAGCTTTCTTATGACACCACCTCAAGAACGATGGTGGAGAACATTTTCAACTCCTGCCTGAAAGGTGATTTCATGCAGTGACCACAAAAATCATCTTCTGAGACACGAAAACACATTTGGATTTGAGAAATGGCATGTGTCGCATTCATGAGGTGCTGTAAAGAAATGGCTACGTTGAAAATTTGGGGTCAAAATATTGAAAATTATCAAAGTTACAAGCCTGTGTTCATAAATTTCGATGTAGGCTCATGACTTTGTTTTTTTTTTTTTTTTATATTTTTACCCCAAATTTTCAACATAGCCTTTTTATGACCCCACCTCATGAACAAGGGCAGAGTACATTTTTAACTACTGCCCAAAAAGTGATTTCATGCAGTGACTGCAAAATCACTTTTCAAGACAGATTTGCCAAATTTCAGTGCCATTGCTCATGAGATGGGGTCCCAAAAAAGACATCTTGAAAATGTTGACCCAAACTATTCAAAAATGGTCAAGTTAGGCCACTAAGTTAAAAACTCCACTGAAATACATTGAACCACATACCTGATTTCCTCACTTTGTGGCCCAGCATTGAAGTGTGAAGACACATCTGTGGCTCAGAGAAGATTCAATGGCATTGGACCATCTGGAGGGTAAGTAAGGGCTTTTGGGGGTATGGGGTGGTGGGTGCTGAGTGGGAGGGTCATGTGGGGGGCTAATGGTGTGACAGCAACAGACATCAATGGATGGTTTTCTTTTCTACAGGGTATATAACATTGAAAAAAACATACGAGGAACGGTCTTCTTTATTTTAGGTGGCGACACTGGGGGATTAAGCACCCCAAGTGTTGGTGTATGTTTGTAGTGGGGTGTGGGGTGTTCAGAGGTAAATGTTCCTAGTATTGCACATGTTCCCAGTGTCTTACGAACATGACAGTATGTATGCATTGAGAAAGTGTGGAGGTGGAGGGGACTTTTCAGCTATTTAACCTCACAAAATGTAAAATTTGACTGGAAGGGAAAACATGTCTAACATGGACCAGCAAAAATGTCTTCTAAATGATTCTGGCCAAGGTCTTTCAGTTGAAACCTCCTGATATTTAATATCCATGGAGACTCAATAAGTGAGTAAACAGAACATGAAATAGTAACGCCTGTTTAATTTAGTGCTAGCACCTCTGCAGACTTAAATGTGCTGATAAACATAACACTCATCTCTCAAGATTCCAGCCAATGACACTCACAGTATAGCCTCTCAGAGACAGCTGATTACTATGACTGACAGCACTGTCAGCTTCCTACTATTATCTTGATTTTCCTCTCTCTTGTATCTACAGCTGCACCACTTGCACACAGTTTTCATCTGTCTGTACTGTCTGAAAAGTCTTTGTGACAGTATGCAAGGATGTCTCTTATGTTCTGGCAACAGAGGAGTAAAATGGTCCTGTGAGTGCAGAGAATACTGCTGAACATGCAGACAACTAAGGAAATGCACTACAACATAGGACTACTGCATCACATAGCAACAGCACTACTGACAGAGGATGACATAAACAACGTCATCGGCGTCACCAACATGCCTAGTTTCGATTACTAATATTGTGATTTCTATATTTTTGTATCAGTTTGTATGAAAAGTTGGCAATAAAGAATTGCATTTATTTGAGTGTCACTATCTTATTAATTTTGCAGGTTGGTCATGCATGACCACGAACATAGCAAGACTTATTTTCATGCAATAATTTCATATTCTGCAGTATAAATTATTAGCCTGTAATTCGTTAACTCATCCATACTGACATGAGACATTGATTTACATATCTCAGAATCAGCTGGTGAATTATGCTCAGAAATGTGGTCTGCCTTGTTATGGTCGACCTATGATTGGGACATCTCTGTCCTTTGAAATACACAAAGTTTTCATCTAGCAAGCCAGAATAGTGTCATGATCAGCCTGGCTAATGATTGGTGTGACACTGATGACCCCTTGCAGATCACTATGCATTGGGCTGACAGTGTCCCACCCTGAAATGCCCTCTCCTAACAAAATGTTTACTGCATGTATGCATACGGTGAACATAAAAAGGATGTATCTAATCTATTAACCCACTTCAACTTTTAGCTAAGAAAAGTGATTCTTAATCATATATATATATATATATATATAATATATCATATACATACACACACACACACACATATGTGTATATATACATATATATATATATATATATATATATATATATATATATATATCCCTGAAGGAAAGGAAAAAGCAGATAGGAACCATTTAACTTCCTTCCACAAACTGCAGTTAATAAGATAATAGTGTATGCCACGTATTCTGTATGGTTTTCTGAAATCTGTAAAGTCATTCTGCTTTAGTAGTGACGTCTGCACTGCAGGCAAATGACTTTTCATTCTGCTGCACTATGGACGTCATAGAACACAGCCGCTTGCAAGCTGCTCTTTTCACTTTCCAAGCACCGAGCTGAGGCGCACGAGTAACTGTCTACCTGCTTAACCAGAAATAAAGAAAAAAAAAACACTTGCCTTAATTTTTTTTCCTCTTTATTTGCTGCATGGACAGGTACCAGTGAATGGTAAAATAGACCAAAGACTACCTCCCTTCTTGTTGACGTAACGATGCACTGATGTCACTGATGTGCTTGCGGTTACTAAACTTTCTTTTGTGAAACTGATATTGTTGCCACCACTGTCACCCAACAAGGTAAACTGAAGAAAGCTTTCTTGTTGTAACTCCCTATAAATGGGGGTTCTGGAAAAGTCTTCCTCAAGCTCACCTAATTGCTCACTGCCTGGTTGGTGTTGGCGCTAAAGCCGTTTAAATGTTGTTGCCAGTTAGCACCTTTAAAACCTCCATGTACTGTCTCCTTAAGTGCTGCCTGATTGCAGACATAATTATTCTAAATGGGGGTCTGAGTGTTTCCTGCTCGAGTCCTGCTTGGGCTGCTGAATAATTGCTCCGCTTTCGCCTATCGCGCTAATTGCGCAGAGGAGCCCTGCTGTAAGATGTAACTAATTGATGGTATTCAATAGTATTGATGAAAAAGTAGTTTGTTCTAACCTGCCTTTCTTTGCAGCAAGGACTGTTTGTGTTTAACTCCACCATATTGGTCCTGAACTGCTGGACTGGACCAATCAGTACTTTAGGACTCTAAAGTGGAGCCTGTTAAAGTGGGACTGTGTGGTGCCAGACTGGGAATTGTAGTTTTGGACTATTGGTGCCTTTTTGCACCAACAAGGGAAGCCTGTTGTGACTGACAGCAGAACTGATCAATCAAACCTTTTGGATCTAAAGGAAATCCCCTGAGCTGTCTGCTGGCAAGCCAGAACTGAGTTAGAAGCTGAGAGAGAAGGAGATCTCATAGTTCGAGCGGTCGTGTTATGCAGTAGTTCGTGTGGGAGAACCATGGAAGGCCTGACTTCTGGCCTGCTTGCCTGTTTTCTACTCTGAAAAGATTGAGAGAATTGTTTTGGACTAGATCCGAGCTGTGTGCTTTAAGCAAGCTGCTGAATTGGGACCAGGCTTAACCTGTAGAAGACCAAAGATTTTGCTAAAAGTGATCGGCCTGTCAGGAACTTTAGTCATACGTTGTGCTTCCAGGTTTTAGCAGTGATTTTGCGACCTGGATTGAGGAGCAGCCTGCCTGGCACAGTAAACTTTTCTTTACATATAAATGTGTGGTGAACTGGAGGGTGAAATCTGGTTTTCCCCCAAGCTGAGTTGTGTGCTGAGGGCTGGAACCTGTGTCCAGCTCAAGTCAGACTGAATCTGCTTGCTACTCAATGCAGTCGGGCCCTGCCACGAGGGCCTTGTCTCCCCTACCCTGCTTCTTCTGGCAATCCAGAACATCCATCTGTCATCTCGAATCTCAACCATCATCCGTCCTTGTGTCCAACTTTGGGTATCATGAGTAACAAACAGGGTAACTCCCTGCAACATATCTTTAGAATCACAAGTGTGTCATCTGATTTGTTTGTTGTGATGTTTCCACGAACTGAGCCCTCCGGCTCCAGATTACAATCAGTGAGAGTGCATGTTAATGCTTTTTTCCTCACAGGGCCCCTACCGGCTGCAAGACCGGCTTACCCTGGGCAATGGTCCTAGCTAGCCCCCTTTTCCATCCTGGGTACCCAGAGAGTGTGACTGATAGGGACACTGACTGCATGCACCACTTTGATATTTATAGTGTGATTAAGCCAACTAACCTGATTATCCACATCCTTGTTATAACCCACCTGAATAAATGAGATCTACTTCTTTTGCTGCAAGCCACATTGGCTATGGTGTTTGTTTAAGCCTAAGGTATTGCATAGTTGTTTTGCCTTGCATCATCTTATTTTACAGGGGGTCCCTAGAAGCAAGCAAAAGAGTCAGTCCTGGGGGTAAGTGCTAAATCTAGGGTGATGTAAAACCTATCTGGGGTGTTGGGAAGGCAAATATTGTGTATTGTGTGGGCCACTAGCAGGAGACGGGGGTCACAGTGTCCTGAGGGCTGTGGCCTGGTTAGTCAGAATAATACCAACCCTGACCTTTGGGTAGAGGTACCCGTCACAGAATCTGGGCCCCTTAACCTGTTACTAGCCAAGCAGACAGGGGTAGTAGCCCTTGGAATAGCGCCACCTAGGAGTAACATTTTTGTTTTGTTTTGTTTTTGTACCATACACTATATAAAATAGCATATGGGAGCCCTCATACACAACATGGTTATTCTTCCACCTTGTGGTTACAATGACAAGTGAGGACCTCTTGAGCTAACAGTAGTTAATAAGATAGTCAAATTCAAAACCAGTTGGAGAACTTTTAGACAACAAACTTGATCCCCTCCCCCCCACTGTGTAATTATACCCCCAGAAAATGAAAGTCCTGTATGTGGACATATAAGATTCAATATCTAACATGGTGAAGAACAGACAAGCCTAGTAACATACTATATCTATGAACAAATGAACATATGAAGAAGCCAGCAGAAGAATGCCATTTGGTCTGTCAAGTCTGCTCGTGTGCAAGGTTCTCAGCTTGAGCTAATGTTCCTGCTCTCCCCACTCCTCCCATCCTACTTACCCATGATCCTTACCTTCTCCCTACACCTATCCCAGCCTCTTAAAGCTGCCCACAGTCTTCACTGAGATGATCTCTTCCAGCAGCACATTCCATGTGTCCACCACCATCTCTGTGAAGAAGTGCTTCCTAAACTCCCTCCTAAACCTCTCACCCTCCAACTTAAGACTGTGTCCCCTCATGTTATGGTTGCCACTCAGCTTAAAGAGACTGTCTGTATCAACCATATTTATCCCTTTCAAGTACTTGAATGTCCCAATCATGTACCCACTCTCTCTCTCTCCTGTCTTCCAGAGAGTACATGTTCACTGCCCTCAACCTCTCCTCATATGCCTTACCGTGCTGACTCACTATCATCTTTGTAGCCCTCCTCCAGACCTTCTCCAGCAGATTAATGTCCTTTTTGTGGTGTGGACACCAGTACTGAACTCCATACTCTAGATGTGGCCTTACCAATGACCTGTACAAAGGCAGTATAACCTCCTCTCTCCTACTACTGATCCCCCTAGATATGCATCCTAGCATTTCGTTTGCCTTTGCTGCTGCTTTCCTGCAGTGTGTGGAGTGCTTCAGGTCACTAGTGATCATCACTCCCAGGTCCTTCTCCTCTTCTGATGTAGATACTCTGACTCCACCCAGGTAGTACTCTGTCCTGGGATTCTTGTCTCCAATATGCATACCTTTGCATTTCTTGGCATTGAAACCAAGCTGCCAGATCCTGGATCACCTCCACAGCTTTTCCAGATTTTCTGTAGGTCCTGTATCCCTTCAGCTGTGTCTACTCTCTCTTGCAGAGCTTGGTGTTATCTGCAAATAGGCCATTTTGCCCTTAATGCCATCTCCAATGTCACTGATGAAGACATTGAACAACACTGGGCCCAGCACCAAGCCCTGTGGGATCCCACTGGTTACCTCTCCGGTGCCAGAAAACTCTCCCCACAACCACTCTCTGGGTTCTGTCCCTTAGCCAGTTTTCTACCCACCTGGATATCTTTTCCCCAACCCTGAGATCCACCAACTTCCTGATCAACCTGTTGTGGGGCACAGAGTCAAAGGCCTTGTTGAAATCAAGATAGAACAACCTGAATAAAGGCAGGAAAAAACTGTGTCTCTGATCAAATTAGTCCAAGCAGTCAAAATAGGGCAGAAACATTAAAGTGTGGCTGACACCTCAAAGAAAACTTTGAAAAACATAATAATTATGTACAATTTAGCTTACATTCCATATACATTCTATAGAGTTCTTCTCACCATTATTAATTACTGAGGACATTTACATGATATTCCTTAGAGTTCATCTGCCTTTATAGCTTACTCCCTACTTCAAGTCATAATCCTGTATTGTGAAATCACAATCTGTTGCCATGGGAGTAACTGTGATGTCACAAGCAGTGCATTATGACTTCAGGTGGGGAGAAAGCAACAGGAACAGATAAACTGTTCAGGAGCTAAGATCCTATTTGCATGCATATGACCTCAGTGATAAATAATGGGGAGGAGAAATACAGAATTAACATTAAAAACAAGCTGAACTGTATCTTATTATTATGTTTTGCTAAAGTTCTCTTGAAGGTATCAGCTGCTCTTTAAAACATAATCCACAGAGCCCTAAGAACATAAAGGGGATTGCAGAATGCAGTCAATGTTGTTCAAGGCTGTGGGAGAAGGGGGAAGGGAAGTGGAATTTGTCTAACCAGGAAAGGCACACTAAGCTGGAGATTGCTTCAAAGTGAGACTTGGGAGCACAAGGAAATTAAATGCGCTGATGGGATTCAAACCCAGGTTTCCAGCTCAGTGCCCTTAATCACTATGTTAGATTGCCTCAGAGGTAGGTCATTTTACCCTTGTAACCTGTCAAGTATCACCTTCAAAACAAAGTTATGCCATGATACACGTTAGCAATAAGGGACAAAGGGGTGTGTAAACCATGTTTTACAGCACGGCCTGGGCGTGAGGCATAGGCCAACAGTCGAAAGTGACTTCTAGCTGCTGGGCTGCAAGGTGTGAAATGTGGTTTATACACACCCTGAGTGCCTTTATTGTGCTTTTAAATGGACTCCTTTTTTTTTTTACTTTTGACTATTGGGAAAAGCAAGTTTATATGTAGAAAATAGAGAATCTTGGATGGGCAACTATGCACAACAAGTGTGTTCTGCCACAGAGGGGTTCTGATTCTCTCTGACCTCGACAGCAAAGCTTGAGAGGTCCATGGGAATCAGAACCCTGAGGTGGCAAAACACACTGGTTGTGCATAGAGTTGCTCATCCTGTATTTTTTATAGTGTATAGTACTGTATGAAATATGTGTTTGTGAGTTCTTTTATTTTCAAAATTAAACTGACTCATGCAGTCTCTAGAGGTTCTAGAATGCTATTCTACCACAGTAAGGTAGAATAACATTCCATGACCTTTGAACTGTGGTACAACAGCATTTTGAAAGGGCTGGAATTCTATACAGAACAACACTCCACTATACACTATAAGAAAAAATTACTCACCTTAGTAATTGCTTTTCTTCTCATGGAGTCTTGCTATATTATGACAATATGCAGTCAGCCACTGCAGCTGAACTGCCCCGGAGAGGAAAGAGTTAACTCCAGAGAGTTTGGAGTTCCACAGCGCGAGGGCGCTATACCAAAGCTCTATCTGGCCAGTTTCAAATGAAACTGTCAGATCTTTACGAAGCTAACACTAAGCAACAAGTCTATGTGGAAAGCTCTACACTAGCCAAGTGGCTACCTACTAGTAGGAATAACAACAATATAAACAACAATATAAACAGCAATAATAATAATAACAATGAATAATAGTATTATTAGTTTCTCCCTAACAAGCACTATTAGACCCCCTTCCCCAAGACTCAAGTCCAGGAAGGGGGCCAACATATTACTTAAAACAGAAATACCTAATTCCCTAACCCTAAATAAAGGGGGTGAAGGGAAGAACTAAAATGGCATGACACAGTGCTTGCACTATTTGCCACCCCTACCCAAGTAGAAGTTCTGAGAGGGGCAGGAGGGAGGGTGGTCATAATATAGCAAGACTCCATGAGAAGAAAAGCAATTACTAAGGTGAGTAATTTTTTCTTCAAACACCATGAAGTCTTGCTATATTATGACAATATGCAGATTACACAGCAGTATCTCCATGGAGGAGGGTCAGAACCTACTTAGGAAATAGGCTCTGAAGCACAGCTGTGCCAAAATGAGCATCTCTCCTGGACTGAATATCCAGGGAATAATGCTTGGTAAAAGTGTGAACTGTTTTCCAAGTAGCAGCTTGACAGATTTCCAGAATGGGAATATCTCTAGCAGCCACTAGAGATGCAGCTGTACCCCTGGTGGAGTGAGCCCTCAGTCCTGAGGGGGGTTCTCTACCTAGTTTTTGATAACAAAATTGGATACAAGAGACAATCCACCTTGCAATTGTCCTCTTAGTGGCAGGTTTCCCTTTGCCAACCTCGCCATAGGTAAGGAAGAGTTGGAGGGATTCGAACCTGTGACCCTTGGTGCGTTCCAAATAGTAGCTTAAGGCTCTTTTGACATCCAAGCTGTGCAGACTCCTCTCACCTGAGGAAGAATGCTCAGTGAAAAATACTGGAAGAGAGATGGATTGGTTCAGGTGGAAATCTGAAACCACTTTAGGCAAAAACTTTCTGTTAGTCCTGAGGACTACCTTATCTCTGTGGAAAGAGATAAAATCTTCTTCCACTGACAGGGCCTGTAGTTCACTTATGCATCTGGCAGAAGTGATAGCCACTAGGAAAACAGTTTCCAAGTCAGAAACTTGAGCTCTGCTGAGGACAGAGGCTCAAAGGGGGTTGCTTAACTGAGCAATGCAAACATTCAGGTCCCAAGCGGGAGCTGGTTCTCGAAAAGGAGGGTGTGAAGTAACCCTTTAAAAAACGTGGAAAGCACAGGGTGAGAAGAAAAGGAAGCAGGCTTCCTGCTGACAGAAAAGCAGAGACAGCTGCCAGATGAACCTTTAAGGTAGCTGGCCTAAGGCCTAAGGAATTAAATGGACCAAATAGTCCAGTAAAATGGCAGATCAGCAGATTCTGGGATAATCTGCTTCTCAGAGCACCAGATGGAAAACCTTTCCACTTAGAATTGTAAGTGGCCTAGTGGAAGGCTTCCTTGAAGCCTTTAAAATATCCAAAACACCTTGAGAAGGTGTAAGTCAGCAATTCTAACTCCTCAAGAGCCATGCCTTGAGATGGAGGATTTGAGGTCGGATACCACACTCTCCCCTGTGCACAGGCCAGTAAGTCGTGGACTCTGGGCAAGCTCAGGGCAGGGTGGACTGTCAAGGACAGAAGCAGTGGGTACCAGGGCTGTCTGGCCCAATCTGGAGCAATCAGAATCACCTTGCAGGACTGAGATCTGATTTTTACTAGTACCCTGAAAAGAAGGGGAAAGGGGGGAAAGGCATACAGGAACTTCCCTTTCCAATCCAACTGAAAGGCGTCCAGGGGGACTGATCCCAGCACTGGAGGCCTGCAACAAAACAGAGGAAGTTGGTGGTTGTCTGGGGCTGCGAAAAGATCTATCTGAGGGGTGCCCATCTGGCAAAGACTGACCCCAGCACCTGAGGATTCAGAGCCCATTCGTGATGGCCCTGAGAAATCCTGCTGAGGGCATCCGCCAGGACATTGTCCTTCCTGGAAGGTGAACTACTATCAGGGAGGTGTTCAGGAGAGCCAGAGACCACAACTTCATTGCTTTGGTGCACAAGGCTGATGACCGAAGTGCCCCTTGCTTGTTGATGTACCACATTGTTGTGGTGTTGTCTGTCCTGACTTGAACTACTTTGTTCTGGACAGAAGCTGAAAATGCCTGAAGAGCTAAAAGGACAGCTCTGAGTTCCAAAAGATTGATGTGGAGCAGAGATTCCTGGGAGACCACACCCTGAGTGGACAGGTCACTCAAGTGAGCTCCCACCCTAACAGGGAAGCATCCTCGTGGTGAGGGTGAGGGAGTGGGAAATGGAATGAAAGGAACCACTTGTTTTAGATTGCTTTGATCCTGCCACCAGTGTAAGGCCAGGATCAGGTTTGGGGTCACTGGAACCAATTTGGAAGGGGTCCCTCCTTTGAGACCAATAGGCCCTCAAATGGAACTGAATGTCCCTCATCTGGAATCTTGCTCCTTGCACTACAGCTGTGGAAGCAGCCATGTGCCCTAGGGTTGCAGAAAATGCCTTGCTGGTCGAGAGACCCGAGGGTAAAGGAGGATGCCAGGACAATGAGTCTGTCTACCCTTTCCGAGGGGAGAAATGCCCTGGCTAACTTTGTGTTCAATTCTGCACCTATGAAAGTTAGGACCTGAACTGGTTCGAGAACTGACTTTGGTAAATTCAGCAGGAATCCAGGAAGTGAGAAGCTGCTGGGTGACTTGCAAGTGGGATTTTACCTGATCTGGGGACTGACCCACTATGAGTCAGTCATCCAGGTAGGGAAACACAGCAATCCCTTGCCTTCTTAAATGAGCCACTACCACAGCTAGACATTTCTGAATACCCTTGGCTCAGAGGTAAGGCCGAAGGGCATTGCCCTGAACTGGTAGTGGCCTGAGGGTAGTTCGAACCTGAGGTACTTTTGGTGAGAAGGCCTGATCAGAACACGAAAACAGGCATCCTTGAGGTCCAGGGAAGCTAACCAGTCCCCTGGCCTCAGGAGAAGGCAAAATCATTGTCAGAGTTAACATTTTGAACTTTGGTTTCAAAAGATGCTTGTTCAGGTACCTTAAATCTAAAATGGGCCGCCATTCTCCTGTCTTTTGGGGTAAGAAAGTATCTTGAGTACAGCCCTTGCCCTGATGGCAAGGAGGACCCTTTCTACTGCTTTGCAGTCCAAAGAAAAAACCTCTGCTTCAAAGCAAGGGCTTCTGAAGGATTTGCAGGTGGAAAATGTCTGGCTCTCATCTTGGAAACTGTTTGAAGCTGAGAACCAGACCCTGGCCTATTACCTCCAGAACCCACCTGTCCAGTTAGGGACACCCAGTTCTGGCTGAAATAAACCAACCTGCCCCCACTGGTACAGGAGACCGGCCCTGGGCACCCCATCAGGGTGCCTGCTTGCAGTAGCCTTAGGCTGAGGGGAGGGGGACGGTTTACTTGTGCCCCGTCTACCTCTGCCTCTAAAGAAACCCCTCTGTGCAAATGCAGAGGAGGCCTGAAATTGTAAAAAAGGCCTGTGGAAAGGCCTGCCCCTACCTCTGGGAGCGTGCCTCTGTAGAGTGGCATGCCTCTCCTTAGCCTGGGCACTTTTGTAGGTAGTTCTGTATTCATCCATCTTTTTCATATAGTTTTCTGTTTGTTCCCCAAACAGAGAATTACCCACAACAGGAAAATCCATAGCCTTTGACTGAGTATCTTGGGACAGATTAGTGCATCTGAGCCATGCCAACCCACGGAAAGCTACAGAAGTGGCCATGACCCTAGAGGAAACATCATTAACATCAACAGCAGTATGAAATTGAACTTTAGAGGCTTCAATGCCATCAGCAGCCACCTGTTCCAACTCACTAGCCAGCTGGCCATGGGCCTGCTGGCTAACTGCAATACTGTGTCCCACCTAGATTTCTGATATCTAGCCACAAGCCATATAATTTGCCTGCCTGAGTCCCAAAGAAGCAGCCATATACTGTTTTTTCGCCATGGCATCAATCTTCCTGGAATCCTTATCAGGAGGATGTGAGGCCAGAGGAATATTAGCCTTGTCACGAGGCTGCAGCTTGTACCACACCTACATGACTACACTGCCAGTGAGGGAAGTCTGTATCAGAGCCTGACAAGGTAAATCTTCTGTCCATTTTTTATCTACAGGAGGGACAGAATGAGGATTTTAAAATCTTTGTTGTTTGCTTCCTAAATGACTTATGCAAAGGAATAGACAACCTCCTAGACTCTGGTATATCCATCATTTCTACATAATCAGGCTCCTCTTGCTCATCCACAGCTTCCTCTAAAGGAAGCTGGAGGGTTTCTGCAACCTTTTGTAAAACATAAAATGAGAAGGGGACTCAGACAGAATAGGAGGAGATTCTAAAGGTCTGTCTGGAGAAATGTCGGTTCAATGGCACGTCCAGACCCTCCCAGCCACACATGTAATGATCAAATTGTCCTCCCTCTCCTGTGGTTCATAAAATTCCTCAACATCATACTCCTGAACCACTGGCACTGAACGAACCAACCTTTTACCAACTGTAGGTGGTTCGGCAGGACCCTGAGACAGTGACTGGACAATCTGTATGGCTTTAGCTATTTCTGCAGCAGTTGGAGAGACAATTTTGGACTCCAAACCTACTGATTTCTTTGTCTTTTTCACTGAGACTGGTTCCCCTGAACCAGCCTTCCTTTTGCCCGAGGAAGTCTCGCCCTGGTCAGAGGGCACTCCCTCTGGTCCAGTGGGTACTGGACCGGGCTGGCCATCCGGGTCAGCGGACTTCTTGGCCTCTCATTCCCTGAGCCGGCCCAATCTCTTTTCCAGGGTGGCTGCAGGGAAATTTTTACACACCTGGCAGTCTGACAGGAGGTGGTCAGCCCCCAGACAATAAACACAAGTGGTGTGTGGGTCAGCCTTGGCAAAGGCTTCCCACAGATATCACAGTGTTGAAACCCACTGGGCCAGGTTTTCTTTTGGTTTCTCAGACATAATGCCAGCCTAACCAAAAACTTGCCCTTTTGATGGCAGTGCCAGGCAAGACACCCTTTCGGTTCCTAACCGTGTCTCGGTATTTGAAAACCTATTTTAAAAGCAAGGTTTTTAGAACCAATAAGAACCGGAACCGCACTCTAAAAGCCCAACCACACTTTAAAACGTTAAATTAAGCAAACCGATCGTTCAAAACCGAACCGATAATTGAATTTCCACACAGACTTTAAATTTTCTACTTACGGTTTACCAGATAGAGCTTTTAACGAAATGCGGTAAAATAAATAATACCGCTGAACCGAGAAATGAACCGATGTGAAGGAGCTGATCTCAGAGCGACTGTTCAGTGAAGCGGAGTAAAGAATCTGACAGTTTCATTTGAAACTGGCCAGATAGAATTTGCTATAGCCAACGCTGTGGAACTCCAGACTCTGGAGTTAACTCTTTCCTCTCCGGGCAGTTCAGCTGCAGTGGCCGACTGCATATTGTCATAATATAGCAAGACTTCATGGTGTTTGAATAGATTTATTTTGTACATTTGTGAAAAATAATTCTTCCTCCCACTGCAAGTGATGTCATTGATTATGTCATTGTATTGTTGCATATTTTCTTCTTCCTGTTTTTTTTCTTTCTGTTGTTCCCCCACATTCAAGATATGGAATGTTTATCATGAAATGTTTACCACACATACATGGATTCAAAATTCTGCTCAGTTCCACTGGCAGAATGTTTCTCGCCCAACACACTGTACAGACATACAACAAAGGCCTTTGTTACAGCCAGAGACTCAGTTATCTCACTGTCAGGGCAGGAAGAAGAAGAGAGTTCCCTGATGAGCAGGTAAAGATAGAAGGGTGATTTTTGACTGTCAGCAAAGAAACAGTTGTAGTGAAAACTATAAACAATACTTATTATTTCTAATTTGTTTATGTATGTAAGGAGAGTGTGACAACGAGGGAAACAGCATTTATTTCATTTGTTTTATTTTTTTTTATTTAAGGTAGTTTTATTTTTAGGGCCCAGCTGACATTTTTTCACAGTGTAAAGGCAGCAGCTATGTTTGTGGTGGAAGATCAGCTCTGGCAGTAGAGGGCTAACTGACATGTCTGTGTTCCAAATGCTCATTGATCTGTGTTGCAGACTCTTCACTGCTGAGCAGTCCTTTTTACCCATTGTAAACCATATTTTACACATAAATAAGAGGCAATCAGATTACATGATTTTCCCCTGCCATTTATAAAAACATGTAACATGTCATGACATGCTAACATGCCTTGTTAGCAAAACAAAGTTGGTGTTGAGTGGGTGAGCAGAGCTGAAAGAAGGTGCTTTGCTTACAGAGACCTGGTAACTAAAGATATACCAGTGACTGAGACTTCTGTTTGCTAGAGATGACCAGCCCACAAGGTTAAAGAGTGCAGTAATGAGTACAAAAGTAGGGACCAGTGATGAAGGGAGTAAATAGAATATGTAAATAGAGCCCAAGGAACTGCTCTTTGTTTACCTACCAGTACAGCCTGTCTTTAGCATGCAGGTGTAAATTAGCGTCCTTATCTCAGCTAAACCTTCCTTATACTTCCACCCTCACAATTCACCTGTAATACATGGGGTTTCAGCATTCACTCTATTATCTGCCTGTGATTCAGGGATATCAGGGGTACCAAAGTATGTTATCAGTATGTGTCAGTTAGCATCATAAACAGGAAAGATGCATTGTTTCTGCCCTCACCACAGCAGAATAACCGAAAAGCCAGTTGGGCAGATCAAACATTCAGGACCCATGTGTGTTAATTATTTATTTATTAGAAATTAGTGACTCGGAAAGGCACATAAACCAGGGATCACTTCCAGGTGTGACTGGGGGAAGGGTTTATTTATTTATTTATTTATTTTTGTTGACCCGGTTAGCCCACTGGGCCTAGAAGTCCCTTTTTCAGGGGCGACTGGGGGGAGGGGGGAATACAGATGGTAAGCAACTGAAATTGAACCAGATTAAGCTGTTGGTGGTATTTTTAGTGAATAGGAGAAATTTGGCCAGGACACCAGGGAAATTCCCCTACTCTTTTTCGATAAGTGCCATGGGATCTTTAACATCCACCTGAACTACCACCAATACAGGCAGATGGGACCTTTGCCTTACTGATGGAATAACAGAGAAATAGTCCATCAGTCTGACTTATGTCAGCTGGTAAGCATATAGGTTGCTTGGTTCACAGGGCAGTAGCTTGCAGAGCACTAGAACGCATGTAAAATTTTCAGTGACAGCTTGACGCTGAAAGCATAACCATGGACTATAATGATCTGTTTTGGCACTCCTGAGGCATTATGCAATGAGCACTTACCACACAATTGTGTGGTAGCAATGCTGATGTTCTCTACTGCACAATGAAAAGGCAATCAAATTGGTCAGAGAAAACAGGTGACAATAGGAGGTGATTGAATAGCAGTTTAGGTTTGAATGTAATTAATGAATGCCGTTCCGTGCTAATGAAATGCAGCCTTACACAGTGATGAGATTATAGTGGGATAATAGCTCTATGTGGCCAGCCTCAATTTGGAGACTGGGCTGGCTCCAGCAAGTCTGTAAGAGCACTGTGTTTGAATTCATAGTGTTATATTTTTGAGTGATGGATATGTGCAGTCAGAGAAAGGACAGTAGCAGGAGAATTTAATAATTTGCTTATTAATGAGTAACTGAAAAGGGCATACAGAGAGAGTGCTAAAGTCTTGTCTTTCTCCTCTTATTACTCCGGCACGAAGTTTACATGTAAGTGTCCATGTACACATTACCTTGAGCGCTCTAATATTGTGGCTCTTTTTTTTTTTAATTATCTAGTTATTACAGCCTCGGTTTACAGACCTTTGACTCATAGACTCACTTACAAAGGCACCTCGTCAAGACAGAAAGAAGTCACAGCAAACAAAACAGGAAACAACATAACAATGAGATGAAAAAAGCAAAAAGTGTCAATGGAATTGAATGGTGGTACACGCTTGGTAACAGGTAGATCACAGTAGTCATAACATACACGAGTACCGCATCGGGTAGCAACCAGAGATAGTTTATTACAATAGTCAAAAGATATTGACTGAGACACCAGGCATCTACAGCAAAGGCAGACACAGCTTACCCAGCCTAAGGTTGAAGGTAATGGTCAGGCGGTGGATTATGTGCAGTTGGAGCAGTGAGTGCTTGTGAGTTGGTTTCTGAGAGAAACCTTGAAAGGACCAAGCATAGTGGAGTCAGCTATGTTGGCTGGGAGGGAACTGAACCAGGATGGAGCACGATAGCAAAATGATCTCTGGCCCATAGTGGTCATTACCCTGGGACAATAAGGGCGGTTTTGACAGTGCTGCGGGTGGAGACTGAGTTGGAGGCATGATGCAGGGTGGTGGCAACCAGGGGAGAGCCCTAGCAGGGCCTTTTTTACAAGAAGGCAGGTTTGGAAGCGGAGTCTTTATTGAAGGTTGAGCAAGTTGGTTGTGGAGTACACCAGACACATATGGGTGCGCCAAGGGGCTCCCATCAGTAGCCTGCAGGCC
The DNA here is from genome assembly GCA_016271365.2 of Neoceratodus forsteri. Lineage (NCBI taxonomy): Eukaryota > Metazoa > Chordata > Ceratodontiformes > Ceratodontidae > Neoceratodus > Neoceratodus forsteri. Next base: position 1,310,494,649 of record CM057449.1, read on the forward strand.
TTTTTTACATAGAAACATAGAAGTTGATGGCAGATAAGGACCTTAAGGCACATCCAGTCTGCCCATTTCTTTTTCTACCCCCAGAGAGTGGAAGCAGTCTGTGAACGCTCAAGCTTTGTCCATCCGGCCTGACAGACAGCAACCCGGGTCAGTTCACGAACAATGGTCGACAGCATTACAACTGGAAATGCAACTAGTGTGCCAAAGTGATGGCTCTGGTAGAGTTTCACTAATGGTTGATGGGTGCACAAGAACAACACAGACTCTTGTAGGTCCCCAACCTGAATTTCAGTAAGGCGTCCGTTGAGTACACAATTACGGTCTGGGAAAGACAGTGTATGAGGGTGTGGTACCATTTGAACTGGTGGGTAGAAAACTGTTGGTGGTATAGTCCGTCTCCCAGAGCATGGTCCCCCAATGTTAGGTAAGGGTGCACATCCGGTTCAATGACAATGGCTTGGTCATCGGGAAGGGTGTTAGAAGTAGGCAGATTATTTTTGTGGAGTACTCTAAACTTGGCTAACTGGTGGAGGCATGATGAAGTGAGAGAAAGGCAAGGGAACTGGATACCATGTCGATGTGGGCACGGTAGTGGGAAGTGTGGTTAAACGCAGGGAAAAGAAAGGTGCTGCATCTGTGGGAGGGGTTGGCTAAAACCAATGCCATGAACACACTCTGTATGTGGTAACACCACAGTCAACAACAGGTGAGAGTGACCTAGGCGAGATCTTAAAGAAACTCAGTGAAAGGTAAATAGATACTACGATGCATAACCAGGGGCGTTACCTGCCAGAGGAGGTAGGCGATGATGACTCTATAATTCCATGGATAGGCCACAACATCAATCATGTTTGCAGATCTCGAGACCACATAGCACTGCTGGAGAGGGAACAGAGGAGGAGAGAAGTATGATACAGTCATTGTAGGTTTGGAGCTAGAAGGCACAGTTGGAAGAACTAAGGCTGTATGTATTGCAAGGCAGGAGGGACCGAAGGTGCCATGATCAAGGTCTTACAGTATAGAAATGGGGAAATAAGGATTGTGCCAAGGAGCTGTTCTATAGTACAAAGCAGTGAACTATCCGGGTGCAGGAGTGGAAGATGTAGTGTGTTAAGTACAGGGTAGGAAGAAATAGGCTGTGGGTTAACTAGGATCTGTGGCCTATACTGTAGGTAGGGAAATGGAAAGACTAGATGGCCAGAGCGGGCCTTATCTTCCATCCAAGTCTATGCAAAGTGTTGCACTTGCAAGTAGTTTGCTGTACAGTAAAAGAGTACAGTGGAATGATTCAATAGCCGTTTTATCAAGTTATTTGCACAGCTCCACCAGGACCACTAGGACCCATCCCTCTCTGACAATTTGGAAGTGTGGATATTCAGTCTGTCCTCATAGGTCCTCCCCAGGAAAAGATACATTTGTTAGCATCCGTACCGACTAGTTTAGGCGCTTCATTTGTGTCCTTGTGTCGTCCTGCTAAAATATCAAAGGTGAGTCCGGTGTGCATCACTGCCATATTCAGGCACAGCGCACGTAGTGCATCAAAGTCCATTCGGTTGATTTGTTAATGTAATAGAAACACAGCATCACAATCAGATGGGCAGTGATCATAAAAACGAATGAACGACACAATAAGATTTAAAACTCTATGGTGATGCCAGATAAGACGTACGTTAACACGCAACATAGATGTAGGCACAAAGCAATGAGTCATATACCTTGCCATGGTCTGTCATGACATAGGATGCACAGTTTGCTTCTCAGAAATCCTGCTGGTGCCAAGAGCTAGTGGAGAACACAAAAGGAAGTTTAGGGGAGATAAACCAGTGGCTCAGGGAGTGGTGTAAGGCCAGAGGGTATGGGTTGATGGGGGATTGGGGGGAGACCTGGGAGGATAAGGAGCTGTATGCTAGAGATAGACTCGATCTCAATTTGAAGGGAAGGGGAATCCTTAAGGTGAAAATAGAGGGGTTCATTGGTGAAAAGTGGGGTTTAAACTTGTGAAGGGGTGAGGGATGGGAGAAAAGGCTGCCAAGGGGGTGCCTATAAAGGACGGACTCTTTCTCCACACCCATGGAGAGCTGGAGGATTGTGGAAAAAGGCTGACTGGTAAAGTGCAGACCAGGGGAACACAGAATCCCCCATGGGAACACAAGCAGGGGAAATGGAAGTAAAGGGAAAGGGTGGAAGGTAGTCCTGATAAATGCCAGGAGCTTGGGCAATAAAATGCCTGAGCTCCAGGCGATGCTAACTGAGGGAGCAGTGGATGTGGCAGCATTCACTGAGACCTGGGCCACTGCAGGACACAACCGGTACCTGAACCTGGAGGGTTACACTATGTTCAGGAAGAACAGGGGGGAGGGAAGGGGAGGAGGGGTAGCAATGATAGTCAAAAACTGCTTTGGCATAGGGGAATAGAGGAGGCAGAGGGAAATGAGGAGGCAATTTGTGTCACCTTGATAACAAGGTGGGGCAAGAGAGTAATAATAGGAGTGGTGTATAGACCCCCTGCCCTGGCAGAGAAGCTGGAGGAGAGTCTGGTGGAAGATGTTAGGAGACACTGCAGACTGGGCAGAGGAACGGTGGTGGTGTTGGGGGACTTAAAACTGCCACGAACAGACTGGGAGACTATGACATCCTCTGTGACCAGGGAACAGAGGTTGTTGGATGTCTTTCAAGACGCGTTCCTAACTCAGCCGGTGGGGGAACCGACCAGGGAGGGGCGGGTACTGGATGTGGTCCACCCAGACAGTGACCAGATTGGGTGCCTGGAGGTAAGGGACCCATTAGGCGGGAGTGACCATGCCACGGTCTGGTTTTGCCTGGACCGAGGAGGGCTAGAAAGCTGCACAAAGACGGAGGTAACTGACTTCAGGGGGGTGGATTTTAAGGAAATGGGAAGGATCCTTAAGGAGCATTTACATGTGATTGGGTCAGACATGGACACTGATAGTAGGTGCGAAATCATCAGGAGAGGGGTGCAGGATGCTACCAGCACCTGTGCAAGAGTAAGACAAAAATGCGATAGGGCCCGAAAACCCTGCAGGTGGAACAGGGAGGTACAGGAGGTGGTGTGGGGAAAGAACCTAGCCTATAAGCAATTCAAGTGCTCAAGGAGTGAAAGGGATTGAGGGGAGTATGAGCTGATGGCTAGAAGGGCCACTAGGGTGGGAGGGCGGCTAAGGCAAGGAAGGAGCAGAACCTGGCCAGGGAAATTAGGAGAGGGAACAAGGGATGCTTTAGATACATTGTGGAAAAACGAAGGGTGAAGGGGCAGATTAGCAGGATTAAATCAGGGGAGAGATGGGCACAAGACCCGGGGGAGCAGGCTGAGGTACTAAATGAGTACTTCACCTCAGTTTTCACCAAGGAAAATGGGGGTGCTGCATCATACATGGGAGGAGACAGAGATACTGAGTAGGGGTGGACCCATACTGATCGGGGGGTCTGGGGAGAGGGGGAGGCCTAAGCAGGGAGAAGAGGTACCAGAAGTGGAAATCACAGCAGAGAGACTGAGGGAAGCCCTCAGCTCCCTTAACACGGAGAAAGCACTGGGGCAGGATAAATTACATCACAGAGAGCTGAAGGAACTTGCAGATGTCCTGGCGAAACCCCTGGTGGAGCTTTTAACCATCTCTCTGAGGACAGGGTGGGTGCCCCAGAACTGGAAGGTGGCCAACATAGTGCCTATCCACAAGGGGGGATCAAGGGAGGTGGCAGGGAACTACAGGCCTGTCAGCTTGACATCGGTGGTGGGCAAGGTGATGGAGGGCATTGTCAAGGAGAGGCTGGGGGACCTGGACAAGTCAGGGTGCCTGGATGATAGACAGCATGGATTTGTCCGGGGGAAATTGTGTCAGACAAACCTTGTGGAGTTCTATGACTGGGTGACGAGTGCCTTGGACCTGGGTATACCAGTGGACGTTCTCTTTCTAGACTTCAGCAAGGCATTTGACTCTGTTCATCACATGGGCCTGTTGGATAAGATGGGAGAAATGGGGGTGGTGAACCAGATGATCAGATGGATAGGCAATTGGCTCCAGGATGGGACACAGATGGTCATAGTTGGCAGGATAGTCTCATCCCCAAGAGTGTCATTAGTGGGGTCCCTCAGGGATCAGTCCTTGGGCACCTCCAGTTCAGCGCCTACATCTCAGACATAAGGACAGGAATCAGGAGTGAGATGAGTCTCTTTGCGGATGACTCAAAACTGGGGGCGGTGGCGGATAGGGAGGATGGGAGGGTGGCCCTACAGGGGGACCTGGAGGCTCTGGAAAGATGGTCTAGAAAGTGGAAGCTGAGGTTCAATGCAGGGAAATGCAAGGTACTACACCTGGGGGCCAGAAACCATGGCCAAGTGTACACCATGGGGAATGCTACAATTCTCGATGGCTGAGAGGGACCTGAGGGTGTTGGTGGATGTCAAGATGAACAACTCTGAGACTTGTAGGAGGGCAGCAGCCAAGGACAATAGGATGCTGGGATGCATCGCTAGGGGGATCACCTCCAAGGAGGGAAGTGATACTCCCTGTATAACTGCTGGATGAGGCCGCACCTTGAGTAATCGTGCAGTTTTGGAGGCCCATTTAAAGAGGGACATTAAACTCCGGGAGAGGGTGCAGAGAGGCAACCAAAATGATTTGGGGCTTGGGGACAGGACCTATGAGGAGAGGCTCGAAGAGCTAAATATGTACACATTGGAGAGAGAGAAGGGACCGGGGGGACATGATAGCGGTCTTCCGGTACATGAAGAGGGTAAATAGGGGAGGAACAGTCAGGGTGTTTTGAAGGAAGGAGGAGGGGCCACTAGAGGGCATGGATGGAAGCTGGAGGGATGAAGATTCGGGGGTGAAAGGAGGAGGTGCTACTTCACTGAGAGGGTGGTGAGGCCTGAAATGCACTGCCTAGGGGGCTGGTGGAGCAAGAGGGGTGGAGGGGTTCAAGAGGGGGTGGGACAGGTACAGGGGAAGGGTTCTGGAAGCAAAATCCAATGCAGCAATAATATTCGGAACTGAGAATGGAGAAGCCAGAGAAGGCGAGGGGGGCAGCAAGGCCAGCACCCAGGGTGGGGGCTAACCAAATGAGCAGACACGAAAGACCGTTAGGCCTATTCTGCTGGCATTTTAGTATGTTAGTATATTATGTTGTGCTTTCGGTATTATGTAGTTGACAGAACAAGCCACACATACAGGATATAAATGCATGGCTATGAAGATGGTGCAAGCCAAGGACGGCATGCTGGGTAGGGGACTGGTGAGCAAACTTGGAAGGACAAGGGTCTGTGCACAACGGTCAGGCTCCACCATAGCAATGAGAGAAAAAAGGTTCTTGCAGCCGAGACTGGTATCGTAGATCCATTCCATCTTGTGTTTAAACTTGTGTGGTAGCGGTGGGGGGGAATGGCAGGCACAGGCCTTATCACAAATGCCTAGGGTTAAAGTGAGGTCATGCTATATGCCTGTAGCATTGGTAATAAGATGTCGTAGCTGCAGACCCTGATGGCGTAAAGGGTGTGTGTGTGTGTGTGTGTGTGTGTGTGTGCGTTGGCAGTAACAGAGATATGTGTCTGTCATACAGGCACGACTGAACTAAACTTACTTCATTACAACAGATGCCGAAAGGATAGAGGGAGTGTGAGGTAGCGTTACCAGGGATAGCATATTGATAAGCAAAGGTAGGAAGCAGTGGACCAGGTACATGATGTCTGGGTGAAAAATTGAAGGTTGCCGGTGGAAAAGTGATGAAGATGGGGGTGGTATATAGACCCCCTGTGCAAGGAGGAAGAACTGAAGGAAAGCCTGCAGGCAATCCTTAAGAACCACTAAGGTGTAAGCAGTGACATCCCTTTGGAGATTTGAGACTGTAATGTGCCCCAAACAAATTGGGGATACATGGTCTACAGAGCAACCACAGAGCCATGCAAGCTTGACGTCTTCAAGGACGCATTGCTTGCCACGTTGTTCACGGAGATGACAAGGGAGGGACGCATCATAGATGTCCTGTCAGATGGTGACCTCATGTTGGATGTAGTTATTAGGAACCCACTGATGGGTAGCGCATGCCATGTTTAGATTATCCCTATAATTATGGCATGAGGCAAATGACACAGGACAAAAGGTGGAGTATTTTCGAGTGGTGGACCTTTGGTGGATGGAGCAGATCGTGAGTGGCAATTGAGATTGGATTAGGCAAAGTATGATCACGGAGACATGATGATAAATGATAAATAATAGGTTCCAATAGGCTGCAATGGAATACTAGCGAGAAAGATGTAAGGGAGGAAAAGCATGAAAGCGAAGATAGCTGATGAAGGAGACAACCTTGATGCACAGATGAAGAAGAAGGATGCTTATAGACATTATAAAAGCTCTCGGGACATATAGACAAGGTGGAGTATGACATGGCAGCCATGCGGTGCTCTCGGGTGTTGCAATCAGCAAATGAGATGGTGTAGCCAAGATTCACCCTGGGCCTGGGGAGGGGGCAGGTCTCGGTAGGTAGGTATAGCAGGGAGAAGATGAAAGGTGAAGTGCCAGAGCATCATCATCTCATGATGGGTGGCGGGGGACATTGAGGCGTGAGCGAAGGTGGAGGCACTGAATGACTTGATGGCCTCTTTCATTAATAATGAGGGTGGTGCTGGGTGTTTACCATGGTTAAAGAGAGGAAAAGGGACGGAGGAAATACCCAGAAGTTGGGTTGACGGACACACAAGGACATAAAATGGGACAAGAAAAGGGCCAATGTTGGGATACATTACGGGTGCTCGAAGATGATGGATACCCTGTACAGCACACTAGCAGATAATTGTAACTAATATCTGCAGTCTGTGTAGTTACCTCAGAAATGGTGGACGCCCATATTGTGACAATTTACAAAAGGGGGAGTGCAAGATGAGCAGGGTAACTAGAGGGAAGTTAGCATGATGTTGGCAGTGGGGAAAGCGATGTAGAGAATCATGAAGGAAAAGAGTAGAGGGGTTGATGAGGGCATGGGGATAGTCAAAGAGTGGACAGCAGAGCTCTGTTAATGGCAGATTGGGATACAGAAATCGGGTGTCGTTCAATGGAGGGGTGAGAAGTATGCTTGATAAGGGCAGTGAAGTGGATCCCCTCTTTCAGGTCTTGAGCAGAACTTTTGACTCCATGCCACATCATGGACTATTGTGGAAGCTGAAGTGTATCAGTGAGTTGGGTGAGGATGGAAAAGTGGGTAGGAAACTGTCTGGCATGGGTGGGTACGGAGGGTGACATTGGGTGTGTCGGCGGTAACCACCTACCTGCGTGATAACACATGGGTCGATTAATGAGTCCACACCAATTTACACACACACACACACACACAATCATGCACACACACTCACACACAGAGAGACACGGTGAGGTGCACACACATGCACAGAATCATACACACACACACACACATATGCACGCACACCTATTGTGGTTGGAGGAAAGTTGCTATTGCAGCTGAAAAAGGCCAGCTACATCTCTGCCACTAGCTTGCTGCAGTACACTAACACACTGTGGTATGACACAGTCACATGACAATGCAATTGCACCATACAATACTACTAACTTTCAACGAAGAGTGCACTATAAAAAAAGAGGTAATTGGTCCCTTCTAATGTTCCCCACACGTAAACCAGTGACCTCCACATCTCTGCTTACCTGAATCCCTCACAAATCCTATGATAACCAGGTGCACTGGTACAATGGTCAGTTATACTATTACCCATCCCACTGGTCTCACCTAAATGGTTTTTCACCACACATATGACCTTTCATGGCCTATGCATGGTTGAAGCCTTACACCAGTATCAGATAAATTTTTCAGTATTCTGCTTGCTATGTAGTATTGGCCATGGCACTGATGTAGAATTAGTATGTGTTCTTTGACTTACAAGCATTTCTGACATTGTGTCAAATGATGTGCCCTTTTTTCTGTACAATATTTTATATCAGAACTATACAGCAGAACGTGATGTAACCGTGTATGTTGCATCGTATGAAATCTGCATTAAAAATAATCTTTCTATCCTCTCTGTACCGTGTAACCTCAGGGCTGAGGACAGAAAAGTGTTACTAGTGTGTCTAGTTCCCCTGATCATTCATAAATAAATAATAATGACTGACACGATATTGAATGTACTGTAAGACAAAAAAAAGGCATTTGACAAGAAGTACTACTACAGCAAGGCACTCAATGTGAGGTACCTTGTAGACAACTGACTGCTAGCAAGACTCAGAGACAAAGACAAGACGGTACCTAAGTGCATCAAAACATTTAAAATTAAACAACTAAATAAATAAAATTTTCACTAAGGGACTTACAAAAGAACATTGTTAGCCTGAGACAAGGCATTACACTTTCTGTGGAAACTGTCAAGAGAGCCTTTCATCCTTGTCTGGCACTACAAGAAGGAAGACAAAGCTCTCTGAAGGGGGTAGGACTGCGGCTTGAGATAATGAGCTTAGCTCAAGCTGCTTATTTATATTTATATTGCAGCAATGTCATGTACATTACAAGGCACAGTCATACTCAGCATGAAAGCCTTGAAGTGGGCTACACAAAAAAGGAGTAGCAGGAAGAGGTGATAACATGTGGAAACAAAAACACATGGTCTAGGCACACAAAGATCCATGTGAATTACAATAACAAATTTACTTGCATCAATTGTTTGTCTGCAAAGGTCTGACAAGAGGCCATTGAGAGATGAAGAGAAGTTATCCTTATTTACTTGCATAAGTATTGTGAAGTGGAGTAGTCCCTGGGGAGATATCTAGGAAAGAGTTTCATTTGATGGAAGGAAACATGGTTTGAAAGCAGACAACATAAAACTTGAATAGTAGAAAGGGTAGACAAGAGTACGATTTGGGCACATGGAATAAACACGAACAATTAGGCAAAAAAAAAAAATAGAACGCATCAAGCATTACAACAACCAATAAATGGTATATAAGAGTGCGTTTGACTAACTGTTCAAAAATATAACACAACAAAAAGAAACAAGTAACGCACTCAAGTTGTAAGCCATGGGTAGTGAAAGACATGATGCTGTCTTATAGAAGTGTTCTTTGAAAAACATGACAAAAAAAAATGCTGTCTTCGCGAGTTCACAGAGATGGTGCCATACTCATTGCTGTGTCATACTCACACAGCAAATAAAAACATGTTCAAATAGCATGCCACAATTTACTGCATGGATAACTGCATCCAGCTGTGGTAACACTATGTCCATGTATGTAAAGACAATGTGTAGCTTTTTAGTTGGCAGTCAAAATAACAGTAGCAACGTGTGCAGAGAAAGCGCAAGGGGACAAGAGCTTATTATAAGGATATAACCTTAAAAACAAAAATAGCTGCTCAAACCTTTAAATTACTACACACTGGAATTCACATTTCTTATAAGGGTGCTGCTAGATGGTAACAAATAACAAACAAAGCAAAAGGACTAGCGCACACCCTCCCCCCCCACATAGCATAACATTTAAACTTTCAAATGCCAAAATTGGCTATATTTACTTTCAAGCTCCATGTGAGGAGAGGGTCCTCTTAGTTTCAGATTGGAATTCCAATTTGAGTATTATAAGGATGAATGGTGCATGCACAATTTAGAGTCAAAAATTAAACCAGAAAATATGCCATAAAACATGAAGCCCATCAATGGAAATGTACAGTATGCACTAGTCAATACTCATGTTCAGTTAGCTAGAACTAAATGCTACTATTGCTTCAAAGGACATTATTGAGTATTGTACCAGGAAATACATTTTAGACAGAAGGGTGCATGAACAAACAACATTGAGAGGGAAATTATTTTCAAGTCTGGTGACCGAGTGAATTGCATCCACATGTAGGTGGAATCAGTGGGGTTGTGTGGACAAGTGCATGGCTAGACAGTGAAAGGTGAAACAAACTTCAGGGTCGCGTACAAATACGAGGGGTCAGTGAAAGACAGGGACTGGGTGTGTGTACTAGCACTCCACCCCACACCACAGCAGCACATAGCACTCTAGGTGTAGGCTTTTGTTCATTGCAAATGAAAAAAAAATGCAAAATTGGGGCATAGAAAGGAAAAGAATGAAACACATGTATGGGGGCACTATACCAGCACCCTAAAATACCATCACATAGCACTCTCAGTGTAGGGCAACCAAAAAAAATTTTTGCATTTGGTTTTCTTACTGGCAAACAAAAAAACTGATACACTGGGACAGAGAAGGGAAAACAACAAAAGACATGGACTGTGATGCTATACTAGCCCCCCCACCCCACCACCATATAGCGATCTTGGTCTAGGTCAACAACAAAAAAGTTTTCCATTTGGTTTTGTTACTGGCAAACAAAAAACAAGGAAAATTGGAGCAGATAAGGAAAAACAATGAAAGACATGCACTGGGTGGCTAAGATCAACCCCCACACCCACCACCACATAGTGATGTTGATTTCGGTCAACCAAACAAAAATGTTTAATTTTGTTTGGTTGCTGGAAAACAAAAATAATGAAAAATTGGGGCATAGAAAGGAAGCCAATGAAAAACATGGACTGGGTCACCATACTATCCCCCACCAAACACCACATAGTGATTTTGTTCTAGGGCAACAAAAATATATTTTTTGGTTTGGTTTTGTTCCTGGCAAATGAAAAACATGCAAAATTGGGCCACATAAGGGAAAACAATGAAAGACATGGACTGTGTCACCATACTAGTCCCCCCCCCACCACCACCACCACATAGTGATCTTGGTGTAGGTCAACAAATAATATTTTTTCATTTGGTTTTGTTCCTGGCAAATGAAACAAATGCAAAATTGGGCCATATAAGGAAAACAATGAAAGACATGGACTGGGTCACAATACTAGCCCTCCCCACACCACATAGTGATTTTGTTCGAGGTGAACCCAAAATATTTCTTTGTTTGTTTTGTTTCCTTGCAAATCAAAAAAATGCAAAAGTAGGGCATATAAGGGAAAACAATGAAAGACATGGACTGGGTCACCATACTAGCACCCCAACACCACATAGTGATTTTGTTCTAGGGCAACAAACAATATTTGTTCATTTGGTTTTGTTCCTGGAAAATAAAAAAAAATGCAACATTGGGGAATAGAAGGGAAAAAAATAAAAGACATGCACTGGGTTGCTATACTGGCCCCTACACACCACCACCACCACATAGTGAACTTGGTTTAGGTCAACAAAACAATATAATTTAGTTTGGTTTTGTTCATAACAAATGAAAAAAATGCAAAATTGGGGCATATAAGGGCAAAGAATGAAAGACATGGACTGGGTCACCATACTACCCACCCACCCCCATAAAACAAAGTGATTTAGTTCTAGGGCAACCCAAAAATATGTTTTCATTTAGTTGTGTTCCTGGCAAATGAAAAAAATTCAAAACTGGGCCATATAAGGGAGAACAATGAAAGACATGTACTGGGTCACCATACTAGCACCCCCACCCCACACCACATAGTGATCTTGGTCTCGGTCAACAAAACAATATATTTTTGTTTGCTTGTGTTCCTGGCAAATGAAAAATATGCAAAATTGGGGCATATAAGTGAAAAGAATGAAAGACATGGACTGGGTCACCATACTAGCACCCCCCTCCACCCACCACATAGTGATCTTGGTCTCGGTCAACAAATAAATATTTTTTCATTTGGTTGTGTTCCTGGCAACCGAAAAATATGCAAAATTGGAGCATATAAGGGAAAACAATGAAAGACATGGGCTGGGTCACCATAATAGCCCCTCCAACACCACATAGTGATCTTGGTCTAGGTCAACAAATCAATATTTTTTGTTTGGTTGAGTTCCTGGCAAACGCAAAATATGCAAAATTGGAGCATATAAGGGAAAACAATGAAAAACATGGACTGGATCACCATACTAGCCCCCCCTACACACACCACATAGTGATCTTGGTCTATGTCAACAAAATAATATTGTTCCTTTTTTTTTGGTACTGGCAAAAGAAAAAATTACAAATGGGACATAGAAGGAAAAAATAAAAGACATAGACTGGGTCACCATAATAGCCCACCCCAACACCACATAGTGATCTTGTCTAGTCCAAAAAACAATATTTTTAGTTTGGTTTTGTTCCTAACAAACAAAAGAAATGCAAAATTGGGGCATATAAGGAAAACAATGAAAGACATGGAGTGGGTCAGCATACCAGCCCCACCCCGCACCACATAGTGATTTTGTTCTAGGTGAACCCAAAACATTTCTTTGTTTGTTTTTTCCTGACAAATGAAACAAATGCAAAATTCGGGCATATAAGGCAAAACAGTGAAAGACATGGACTGGGTCACCATACTAGCACCCTGACCCCACCACATAGTGATCTTGGTCTAGGTCAACAAAACAATATTTTTATTTGGTTTTGTTCCTGGCAAATGAAAAAGTTGAAATTGGTGAATAGAAGGAAAAAATTAAAGACATGGACTGCAAAACATTCGTCCCCAGATCAAGAACCAGCCGTGGCCAGAGGTCCTTCTGCTATAGAGCCCCAACCTGGTTTAACTCTCTCCCTGCCACCATCACCAATGCCATCACCATCTCCAAGTTCAAAACCGCACTTCGGAACCACATCTTCAGCACTCGTAACTGCTCCTGTCTCTGAACATAGCCTCCACCTCTGCTTCTCGTGACAATGCCCCCCGGGCAGCTCTCCACCCAACCATCCCCTCCACCACTTCCCTGTACACCATGCCTAGGTTTAACCTGGCCAGTGCCAGCTGTTTCAGTGTTTACCTACCAGAATGCTCACTTGATACCAACTTGTGTAACACCTGTTATCAATTACATGTACCCTGTACCCAATTGTATTTGTCTGACAACAATGTGACGTGGCGCCTCTGTTGAACGCCTATTGTTTTGCAAATCTTTGCTATGTAACCAAAACACAATGTATGTCTTTATGTGACGAAGTACCTCTGGAAACGAGCCTCTGGCTCAAAGGTTGTAAACTGATTCTTAAATAAATAAATAAAATAAATACTAGCCCCCCCCCCCACAACCACCACCACATAGTGATCTTGGTTTAGGTCAACAAGACAATATTTTTTCGTTTGGTTTTGTTGTGAACAAATGAAAATTTGGGGCATATAAGGGAAAACAAACACATGGACTGGGTCACCATACCCCCAAAAAAAAACATAGTGATTTTCTTCTAGGGCCAGCAAAAAGTATTTTGTCATTTTGTTTTGTTCTTGCAAAATGGAAAAAATGCAAAACTAGGCCATATAAGGGAAAACAATGAAAGACATGGACTGTGTCACCATACTATCAACCCCTCCCCACCCACACCACATAGTGATCTTGGTCTAGGTCAAAAAAATCAATATTTTTTCATTTGGTTGTGTTACTGGAAAATGAAACATATGCAAAAATGGGGCCATATAAGGGAAAACAATGTAAGACATGGACTGGGTCAACATACTAGCCCCCCCAACACATAGTGATCTTGGTGTAGGTCAACAAATCAATATTTTTTAGTTTTGTTGTGTTCCTGGCAAACGAAAAATATGCTAAATTGGGATATATAAGGGAAAACAATGATAGGCATGGGCTGGGTCACCATACTAGCCCCCCCCCCGCACACCACATAGTGATCTTGTTGTAGGTCAACCAAAAAATATTTTTCCTTTGGTTGTGTTCCTGGCAAACAAAAAAAATTTAAAATTGGGCATATAAGGGTAAACAATGAAAGACATGGAATGGGTCACCATACTAGCCCCCCCACCACACACACACGCCACATAGTGTTCTTTGTCTCGGTCAACAGAAGAATATTTTGCCATTTTTCCTTTTGTTCCTGGCAAAAGAAAAAAATTGAAAATTGGGGCATAGAGGGGAAAACAGTAAAAGACATGGACTGGATCACTATACTACCACCCCCACCACCACCACAACCACATAGTGATCTTGGTCTAGGTCAACCGAAAAATATTGTGTCTTTGGGTTTTGTTGATGGCAAACGAAAAAAATTCTAAATTGGGGCAGATAAGGGAACACAATGAAACACATGAACTGGGAAGGTATACTAGCCACCCCCAACCACCACATAGTGATCTTGGTATAGGTCAAGCAAAATATGCGTTTGTTTGGTTTTGTTACTGGCAAATGATAAAAAAATTCTAAATTAGGGCAGAGAAGGAAACACAATGAAACACATGAACTGGGATGCTATACTAGGCCCCCACATAGTGATCTTGGTGTAGGTCAACAAAAAATATTTTTTCTTTTGGTTTTGTTACTGGCAAATGAAAAAAATGCTGAACTGAGGCAGAGAAGGAAACTATGAAAGACATGGACTGCAAAGCTTTACTAGACCACACCACCACCACCATCACATAGTGATCTTGATCTCTAGGTCAACAAAACATAATTTTTAGTCTGGTTTTGTTGCTGGAAAACAAAAACATTCTAATTTGTGCAAGATAAGGAAAAGAAATTAATAACATGCTTTTTAAAAGGAAGAATTAGTTCTCCATCTGAGGAAAGCATACACTACACAAATGTCATACAGGTAAAAAAAAGCAGTGATAATATGTTTACTTTGAGATTCATGCAATGGAAATTAAAATGTGATAAATTTGAGGAGTGAACACCTGAGCCACATGACTAAATTGGTTGTTTTGCTTTGTGGCTGTGTTAGATATCCTCTATGGCATCTAGAAAGTAACACCAAACGTGTCAGGGAAGGCTGCAGCAGCGCTGTTACTGCTGAGGGGTTAGTGTGGTTAGTGAGAGAATTCTGGTACAGAACCAGCCAGAACGGTACATTTGGAGGGTATGGCTACACCGAGTGTATGTCCCTCTCTCTCACTCTTGGCAGACGGATGGCACACACGCATAGTAAAGCAATTCCCCTAGCACTAATCATAAGACACCATATCTGGTTGATCTGAGGAAGATAGCATGGCCTAAGGATGGGAGTACAGTGATTTTTAATAACAGAACACCAGTCCCAGCCTCAGCACAGTTACTGACTCACTCGGGGAATATGAGCGAGTCACTTGATCTCCTTGTTCGTCAGTTTTCCCGCATGGAAAGACATGCACAGAAAACGACAGTATGTGTTATAGCACACATCATACCCCGGGTAAAGAATTGTATCAACAATTCAACCGGCAAGACAGTCATTTCTGTGGAAGTTGTTTTTTTTAATACTGGCCCCTGTTCGCATCTTTCCCTGCCTTTTAGTAAATGCTAGTCCGCAAAATTGCATGGATCCATTACTTGGCCGGACAGAACAGCTAATAGTGGAAGGCTGTCATCTCACTCTCTGTAGCCAGACTCATTGCACACCGGCTCCAGCCTTTGTACATGTAGGGTGGCATATGTGAACACACTGATGACGGAGCTCAATAGGTCAGATAAGAAGCGTACATGTGTGAGAAACAGCCCAAAAATACACCAGATGCAGCACTTACGATAGGAACTTACCAAACAGCAGAAGCAGCAATAGGATGGGAGCAGCGGGAACAAGCAGCACATAGCGCCTGTTTCCAAGCCAGCAGGAAAGAATGACTGGAATGCAATCACAAGCACACTGATTGCGCGGGTGCATGAGACCTGGGTGGTTAGTAATGTGCTGTGTGTGGTGGGAGGTACACCACAAAGACGGGCATTAAGTCGGACCCGAGGGAATGTCAATTATTGATTATAAAAATAAATATACGCTTGGACTGCCCAACGTAAAGGTAAACAAATTATTGTAGCCTCATAATGAATGCTAGTCGTTATAGAAGTTTGCTTTTTGAGAAAACACTAAAATCAACAGGTTCGAGAGCTGACAGTGTCCCTCTAAGTAATGCTGTTCACAGGTGTGTATTGGATCACACATACTGTAATGTAGTGCCAAAAACACCTGATCCCCACACAATCATGCGCCGGTGATCAGCACATTGCTTCGCTATCCATCATGGCCTGCCACCAACCAAGTTGTACTACCTGCTGTTACAGTATGCACTTAGTGACAGCTCAGTCAGCATCCTGCAGCACCCTACATCTCTGCTTGGTCAGTTTCTCACCTGTGCTGACACTCAGTATCCATTCCTGGCTACTCCCGCTTAAGGCAAGATAGAGCAGGCAGGGGAAGTGGTGTGGCCATGTACATTCATACCTCCCTCCAATTCTCAACAGTTTACTCCTCCTCTAACTCAGTGACCCGTGATGCTTTAGCAAGTTCATGTGTCCGTTCCATTTACTCTCCCTATCTTTGTAGCTGGTATCTAATGCTGTCCTACCGTCCAGCCCTCTATTATTCTTGACCTCATAACTTCCATCATTTCTTTCTCTAGCTCTGTGGAGATCTACATCCTCCCTTCCCAAAGGCAGTGTCCCTTCCTCTTCTGGTAACCACCACCTATCTATCCTTCATACACTACCAAAACTTAAAGAGTCCAGGAAGGGGCAAATATAAATAACCTAAATGAAACAATCTAGATCCCAACCCAAAGGAAAAGAGGGTAAGGGAAAACTACAATGGCATGACACAGTGCTTGCACTAATTCGCCACCCCTACCCAAGTAGAAGTTCTGAGAGGGGTGGGAGGGTGGTTAGAATATAGCAAGACTCATGAGAAGAAAAGCAATTACTAAGGTGAGTAATTTTTCTTCAAACACCATGAAGTCTTGCTATATTATAACAATAGCAGATTACACAGCAGTACCTCCATGGAGGAGGGTCAGAACCTACTTAGGAAATAGGCTCTGGAGCTACAGTTGTGCTAACTGAGCATCTCCTTGACTGCACATCCAGGAATAATGCTTGGTAAAGGTGTGAACTGTCTTCCAGGTAGCAGCTTGACAAATCTCCAGAATGGGATAGTCTCTAGCAGCCGCTTAGAGACGCAGCTGTACCCCTGGTGGAGTGGGCCTCAATCCTGAGGGGGGTACTCTACCCAGTTTCTGATAACAGAATTGACACAAGAAACAATCCACCTGTAATTGTCTCTTAGTGGCAGGTTTCCCTTGCCAACCCCAACATAGGTAAGAAAGAGTTGAGGATTCAACCTATGACCCTGGTGCTCTCAATAGTAGCTACGCTCTTTTGACATCCAAGCTGTGCAGTCTCCTCCACCTGAGGAAGAATGCTCAGTGAAAAATACTGGGAGAGAGATAGATTGATTCAGGTGGAAATCAGAAACCACCTTAGGAAACATCTCTATTAGTCCTAAGACCTCACTTATCTCTGTGGAAGGAGATAAAATCTCTTCACTGACAGGGCCTGTAGCTCACTTATATGCCTGGCAGAGGTGATAGCTACTAGAAAAATGGTTTTCCGTTAAATACTTGAGCTCTGCAGAAGACAGAGGCTCCAAAGGGGTTGTATTAACTGAGCAATGCAAATATTCAGGTCCCAGGCGGAGCTGGTTCTCAAAAGGAGGGTTAGTATGAAGTAACCCTTTAAAAACTTGGAGAACACCGGGTGAGAAGAAAGGGAGGCAGGCTTCCCTGCTGACACAAAAGCAGAGACAGCTGCCAGATGAACCTTCAGGGTAGCTGGTCTAAGGCCTAGGGAATTCAGATGGACCAAATAGTCCAGTAGAATGGGAAGATCAGCAGATTCTGGGAAATCTGCCCCTCAGAGCACCAGATGGAAAACCCTTCCACTTAGAATTATAAGTGGCTCCTAGTGGAAGGCTTCTCCTTGAAGCCTTTAAATATCCATGACACCTTGAGAAAGGTGTAAGTCACAAGTTCTAGCTCCTCAAGAGCCAAGCCTTGAGGTGGAGGGATTTGAGGTCCGATATCACACTCTCCCTGTGCACAGGCCAGTAAGTCGTGGACTCTGGCAGGCTCAGGGCAGGGGTGGACTGCCAAGGACAGGAGCAGAGGGTACCAGGGCTGTCTGGCCCAATCTGGGGCAATCAGAATCACTCTGCAAGGTTGAGATCTGATTTTACTAGTACCCTGAAAAGGAGAGGAAAGGGGCATACAGGAACTTCCTTCCCTTCCAGTCCAACAGAAAGGCGTCCAGAGGGACTGAGCCCAGAACTGGAGACCTGCAACAGAAAAGAGGAAGTTGGTGGTTGTCTGGGGCTGCGAAAAGATCTATCTGAGGAGTGCCCCATCTGGCAAAGACAGACCCCAGCACTTGTGGATTCAGAGCCCATTCGTGATGGCCCTGAGAAATTCTGCTTGAGGCGTCCGCCCAGGACATTGTCCTTCCCTGGGAGATGAACGCTATCAGGGAGGTGTTCAGGGAGTAAGCCAGAGACCACAACTCTCATTGCTTCGTGCACAAGGCTGAAGACCGAGTGCCCCTTTGCTTGTTGATGTACCACATTGTGGTGGTATTGTCTGTCCTGACTTGAACCACTTTGTTCTGGACAGAATCTGAAAACACCCAAGAGCTAAAAAGACAGCTCTGAGTTCCAAAAGATTGATGTGGAGCAGAGACCCTGAGGAGACCATACCCCTGAGTGGCAAGGTCGCCTCAGGTGAGCCCCCACCCTAACAGGGAGGCATCCATGGTGAGGGTGAGGGAGTGAGAAATGGGAATGAAGGGAACCCCTGTCTTAAATTGCTCTGGACCTGCCACCAGTGGAGGGCTAGGATCAGAGTTTGAGTAACTGGGACCAACTTGGTAGGTGTCCTTCCTTTGAGACCAATAGGCCCTCAAATGGAACTGAATGTCCCTCATCTGGAATCTTGCTCCTGAACGACAGCTGTGAAGCAGCCATGTGCCCGAGGAGTTGCAGAAAATGCCTTGCTGGTCGAGAGACCCGCAGGGTAAAGGAGGATGCCAGGGCGATGAGTCTGTCCACCCTTTCCGAGGGAAGAAAAGCCCTGGCTAACCTTGTGTTCAATTCTGCACCTATGAAAGTTAGGACCTGAACTGTTTCCAGAACTGACTTTGGTAAGTTTAGCAGGAATCCCAGGAAGTGAGAAGCTGCTGGGTGACTTGCAAGTGGATTTCCTGACCTGGAGACTGACCCACAATGAGCCAGTCGTCCAGGTAGGAAACACAGCAACCCTTGGCTTCTTAAGTGAGCCACTACTACAGCGAAACATTTGTGAATACCCTTGGGCGCAGAGGTAAGGTGAAGGCATTGCCCTGAACTGGTAGTGGCCTGAGGCAGTTCGAACCTGAGGTACTTTCGTGAGAAGGCCTGATCAGAACATGAAAATAGGCATCCTTGAGGTCCAGGAAGCTAGCCAGTCCCTGGCCTTAGGGAAGGCAATATCATTGCCAGAGTCAACATTTTGAACTTTGTTCAACAGATGCTTGCTCAAGTATCTTAAATCTAGAATGGCCGCCATTCTCCTGTCTTTTGGGGTAAGAAAGTATCTTGAATAAAGCCCCTTGCCCTGATGGCAAGGAGGAACCCTTTCCACTGCTTTGCAGTCCAGCAGAGCAGAAACCTCTGCTTCCAAAGCAAGGGCTTCTGAAGGATTTGCAGGTGGAAAATGCCTGGCTCTCATCTTTGGAAAGTGTTTGAAGCTGAGAACAGACCCTGGCCTATTACTCCAGAACCCATCTGTCCGTAGTTAGGGACAGCCAGTTCCAGCTGAAATAGGCCAACCTGCCCCCCACTGGTACAGGAGAATCGGCCCTGGACACCCTATCAGGGTGCCTGCTTAGCAGCAGCCTTAGGCTGAGGGAGGGGACGGTCTACTTGTGCCACGTCTACGCTGCCTCTGAAGAAACCTCTGCCGAGACAGCAGAGGAGGCTTGAAATTGGTAAAAGGCTTGAAAAGGGCCTGCCCCTACCTCTGGGAGCATGCCTTTGTGGCATGGCATGCTTCTCCTTAGCCTGGGCACTTTTGTAGGTAGTTCTGTATTCATCCATCTTTTCATATAGTTTTCTGTTTGCTCCCCAAAAGAGAATTTCCCACTACAGGAAAATCCATAGCCTTTGACTGGGTATCTTGGGACAGATTAGTGCATCTGAGCCATGCCAACCTACGGAAGCTACAGAAGTGGCCATGACCCTAGAAGAAACATCATTAACATCAACAGCAGTATGAAATTGAACTTTAGAGGCTTCAATGCCATCAGCAGCCACCTGTTCCAATCTCACTAGCCAGCTGGCCATGGGCCTGCTTGGCTAACTGCAATACTGTGTCCCACCTAGATTTCTGATATCTAGCTACATAAGCCATATAATTTGCCTGCCTGAGTCCCAAAGAAGCTGCCATACTGTTTCTTCGCCATGGCATCAATCTTCCGGAACTTTTATCAGGAGGATGTGAGGCCAGAGGAATATTAGCCTTGTCACAGGCTGCAGCTTGTACCACACCACATGACTACACTGCTCAGTAAGGAAGTCTGTATCCGAGCCTGACAAAGTATACCTTCTGTCCATTTTTTTATCTACAGGAGGACAGAATGAGGATTTTTAAAATCTTTGTTGTTTGCTTCCTAAATGACTTATGCAAAGGAATAGACAACCTCTAGACTCTGAATATCCATCATTTCCACATAATCAGGCTCCTCTTGCTCATCCACAGCCTCTCAAAGGAAGCTGGAGGGTTTCTGCAACCTTTTGTAAAAATAAAGAAAGAAGGGACTCAGACAGAATAGGAGGAGATTCTAAAGGTCTGTCTGGAGAGATGTCCTGTTCATCGGCACGTCCAGACCCCCCAGCCACACATATATTGATCAAATTCTCCTCCCTCCTGTGGTTCATAAAAATCCTCAACTTCAAAATCCTGAACCACTGGGACTGAACGAACCAACCTTTTACCAGCTGTTGGTGGTTCTACAGATCCCTGAGACAGTGACTGGACAATCTGAATGGCTTTAGCTATCTCTGCAGCAGTTGGAGACACAATTTTGGACTCCAGACCTACTGATTTCCTTGTCCTTTTACTTGGGACTGGTTCCTCTGAACCAGCCTTCCTTTTGCCCGAGGAAGTCTCGCCCTGGTCAGAGGGCACTCCTTCTGGTCCAGTGGGTACTGGACCGGGCTGGCCATCCGGGTCAGCGGACTTTTTGGCCTCTTGTTCCCTGAGCCAGCCGAATCTTTTCTCCAGGGTGGCTGCAGGGAAGTACACACACCTGGCAGTCTGACAGGAGGTGGGTCAGCCCAGACAATAAACACAAGGTGGTGTGGGTCAGCCTTGAGGCGTCCCCACAGACATCACAGTGTTGAAACCCAGTGGGCCCGTTTTTCTTTTGGGTTTCTCAGACATATGCCAGCCTAACCAAAACTTGCCCTTTGATGGCAGTGCTAGGTAAGACACTTTTATCGTGTTCCTAACCGTGTTCACGGTATTTGAAAAACGTTATAATTCCGTTTTTTAGAACCGATAAGAACCGGAACCGTGACTCTCAAACCCACTGTACACTTTTAAATGCAGAAAAATCAACCGATCGGTTCAAAACCGAACCGATAATTAATTTTCCACACAGACTTAAATTTTAGTACTTACGTTACCAGATAGAGCTTTAAACCAAATGCGGTAAAATAACACTTTGCCGTTCAAATGAACCGAAAAATACCGCTAATCCCGAGAATGAACCGAGCTGAAGGAGCTGATCTCAGAGCGACTGTTCAGTGAAGCGGAGAAGAATCTGACAGTTTCATTTGAAACTGCCAGATAGAGTTTTTGGGCACAGCGCCGTCGCGCTGTAGAACTCCAGATCTTCTGGAGTTAACTCCTTCCTCTCCGGGGCAGTTCAGCTGCAGTGGCTGACTGCTATTGTTATAATATAGCAAGACTTCATGGTGTTTGAACAACATTTGCAGGTTTGCCTTGGCAACAAACAGATATACACACCATTGTGACTTTTACACCAGAATAAGATGGCTTCTTCCACCAGCCTTATGCAAATTTACCATCGGACGTGTGATACATACGGTGGTGACTAGCAGTCCCCTTGTCCCTTTCAGCGCTACTCACACAAGACATCCAATCCTATTCAATAAGGTCTAATATCCCCACTCCTATCACATACCCAAATCTAAGATGAAATTAGAGAAATGGGTTTCTCCTACTCTGCTCCCACACTTTGGAATTCCATCCTGATCAAGGTCCATCAGTGTCCCTCCAGCCAAGCCTCTTCAACAGAGTGTACCGCCTTCCTTTAACCAGGCTTCTGTATGTACCTGCCCTTATACTACTAGGAACTGTGTCACCTTGCCTATCGTGCTAACAACATACCAATGAAATGTCACCTTACCCTGTGTCTTGATTGTATGTATACTGTTATACATAGTACTATATCTCTGCACAATGCCTCTCATATTTTGCATCTTGTGTATTATGCCCTTGCTTTATTTACTTCCCTGTTCTACTGCTGTTGTGTATGTAATGCACCTTCTTTTCTTGTTAATTGTATACCTTGAATTGACCTTCTATGTTGTAATCTCCTGGGTCATACCTAGAACAGGCAAACGTTTTTGTCTAGTGCTCCAACCTGGTAAACAAAACTAAATAAATAAACAGCGACAGCACTGACCCCCCAGTAGTTACAGCACAGACTCCCAAACCCAAGTCTCAGCACTGCCCCCACCCCTGACAGTCACATAACTACTCCTGCCCTGAACAGTCACAGCACTGACCCCCTAACCCCCGTCTGAACACTGCCCGCACCAAGTCACGGCACTAATCCCACCCCAGCAGAGACAGCACTGACCCCCACCACCAAGTGGTCACAGAAAAAAAATCCCCACACAACAGTCACAGAACTGAATCCCCAATCCAACAGTCACAGCACTGACTCCCCCCCACCAACAGACACAGCACTGACTCCCTCCAATAACAGTGACAGCACTGACTCCCCCCACAAACAATCACAGCACTGAACCTCTCTCCAAAGTTACAGCACTGATCCCACCTCCAGTAGTCAGAGCACTGACTCCCAAACCCAAGTTAGAGCACTGCCCCCTCTACCCACAATCACAGAACTGCCCCCACCCTGAATAGTCACAACATTGATCCCCAGCCCCGGTCTGAACTCAGCACTGACCTCACTCCAGCAGTGACAGCACTGATCCTCCACCTCCCAACAGTCAGAGAACTAACTTCCTACCCAACAGTCACAGAACTGAATCCCAAACCCAGCAGTCATACCACAACTCCCACACCCCAACAGTCACAGTACTGAACACTCACTGCTCAACAGTCATAGCACTGACCCCCATTCCTAACAGTTATACACTGACCCACCTCCCAACAGTCACAGAACTGACAGAACTGACTCCCTCACCCAGCAGTCACAGAACTAAGCCCCACATCCCAAACAGTCACAGCATTGACATGCCACCCCAGCCACAGCACAGTCCCCACCCAAAAATCATGGCACTGAACCCCAACCCTAGCAGTCACAGCACTGACTCCCCCACCTAAACAGTCACAACACTGCCCTCAGCCGCAGTCAAGACACTGCCTTACCCAAGGGTCACAGCAGCAAGTCTCACTCCCGACAGTCACAGCACTGACCTACATACATCCAACTGTCACACTACTGGCCCCCACACCCACTAGTCACAGCACTACCTCCTCACACCAACAGTCATAGTACTGCCCCCAAACCCTAGTCTAGACACAGCACAGACTCCCAATCCAACAGTCACAGCACTGACTTCCAACGCAACAGAAAAAGCACAGACCCCCATCCTCAACAGACACAGCACTAACTCCATCCATAACTGTCACAGCACTGACACCCAGACCCCTGCAGTCACGGTACTGAACCTCACCACTGACAGTCACAGCACTGACACCCAGACCCCTGCAGTCACGGTACTGAACCTCACCACTGACAGTCATGGCACTGACACCAAGACCCCTGCAGTCACAGTACTGAACCTCACCACTGACAGTCACAGCACTGACACCCAGACTCCTGCAGTCACGGTACTGAACCTCACCACTGACAGTCACAGCACTGACACCCAGACCCCTGCAGTCACGGTATTGAATCTCACAACTGACAGTCACAGTACTGACCCCCACCCCAACAGTCAAAGGCCCCGAGGAAGAATATTTTTGATTCAAAGCACCAGGGATTTTTTCTTGAATGGAATACTCTTTGGCTCTCACTTTTTTGGTATTAAATCTACCTATTGCACTCAGTTCCTTGTTCACTGGTTATTCATTTTCCACTCATTTCCGCATGCTTTTTGCTCAGTAGACTTTTTTGTTTTCTGAGTCAAAGGACTGACACTGACCCCAACCCCTGACAGTCACAGCACTGACCCCCACCTCTGACAGTCAGAACACTGACTCCTCACCCCAACAGTTACAGCATGTACCCCAATTTAAGCAGTCACAGCAATCTCTAACCCTGACAGTCACAGCACTGATCTTCACCCCCAACAATCAACAGCACTGGCCCCCACAATCTGAACACTGTCCCCCAACAGTCACAGGACTGACCCCCACCCAACAGTCAGAGCACTGAACCCCGCTCCAACTGTCACCGCAATACCCCCAACCCAGCACTATCTCACACTACTGTCAGTCACAACACTAATCCAACCACCACCACCTCACTCTGGATGCTGCCACTCACCCAACAGTCAGAGCACTGACTCCCCACCCCCATCAACTACAGCACTGACTCCAAACCCAGTTACATCACTGAATCCCCCACCTAACAGTCACAGCTCTGAACCCACCCTTAACAGTCACAACACTGACCCCACCCCCAACAGTCACAGTACTAACCCTCCACCTCCAATGGTCACAGCACTGCCCCATCCCAGTCTGGATACTGCCCCCTCCCAACAGTCACACTAATGACCCCCACCCAACAGTCACAGCACTGCATCCCACCCCACATAGTATTCTACTCCCATCAGTCACAGCACCGATCCCAACCCCCAACAGTCGCTGCACAGACCCCAACCCCAGTCAGAGCAATGACCCACCACACCCTCAAGAGTTGCAGTACTGACTCTCACCCCAATCCTCCATCTCCCAAACAACAGCTAAGTGAAATTCTGCCAGCAAGTGTAGCACTCTGTTACACTGCAGTTAGTGAGTTACACAGCTGCCTAGTTACACAGCATGTCACTACGGTAGTTAACTTGTCGACACTGTCCTGAGTTGCCCTCCTCAATGGCTACCACACTCAACAAACTGCTTATTCTCAAACTGCTGCTGCCACGTCTGGACAGGGCCCCTGCAAGGTACATCAGAGGGAACCCCAAGTTTGGCTGCTGGGACAGACTGGGCTGATGCTGGTGGATGATGTCAGGGCTCTCCAGAAGCACATGTTTTTAGTGAGGGTAATAAGTTATGAGTGCAGGGTGGGTGGTGGAGTGTACTTGGCTTCTTATGAGTAGACTCAAGTTGGCTCTCATCTTGTTCATCTCCATCAACTCCAGTGTGGCTGGGCCCCGGTTAGCACCCTTCAGCTGGAGGTTGTGGTATCTCTCAATTGGGTGCCGCTGAGGCCCATCTTGCTGCGTGGCTCAGCCTCAAGTACTTCCACTGACCATGCCATCATGAGTCTCCGCCTCGGCCTGGAAGTCGGCAGGATGTGCAAGTCGGCCTTCATAGCCATGAAGGAGAAGAAAGCCTGAGGAGGAGGGTGCTGTAGCTGGTCTTGCAAAACTGCAAGGAGCTACTGGTATTATGCAGCCCCTCAAATTGTGCAGAGACCCACTGCAAGGTGCACAGCAATGTATCATGGCCCTGAAAGAATGCCTCCTCTCAGAGGAGAGGGCTGCACCAGAGTCAGACATAAGTGGGCTAAAGGGCTGAAGCTGTCTATTTGTTTCAGACACTGTCATTTTAGTCAGGTTTTGCAGCAACAGCACAAGTTTCTTAAATTTCACTTTCAGCATATGTGCACCAGCTGCTGCCTTCCCAGCTTCTTCTGAGTCACAGCGTGATGTGATCCATTCTCGCCCCATCCCTTACCTGTTGCAGTGTGCAGTGTGCAGGGTATATAGACTTTGCTTAGCACTAAATAAGAGAAGGAGAGAGCCCTTTGCTAGAAGTCATATGGGAAATGAAATACTTTTTGAACAGATCTGTGAATTACCAGTATTTCAGTAAACTGTCCCGAATGTCAACCTGTAAAGGTCCATTGGATTAAGGGCAGGACCAAGGGGCACAAGGACCGAGTTGCAGTAGGGGCCTGCATTAGCAGGGATCTGGGCAGGCAGCCACAGTATTTTACAACATTTATGCATGCAGGTAAGTCTTGCAGCACAGGCTGTGCAGCAGTATTTCATCCTGCCTGCCAGGCTACTGGCATGTTTCTCCATCCTCCCTCCCCCAGCAGCATGGTGTTCTGCAGAGGTCCTCAGTCCCATTCCGCTACATTGAGCCCACCCACCTGGAACAAACAACTAAACTCCCTGATGGGGTTGGGGCAACAGGGAGGACAGTTCTGCATAGAACAACTTAGGTGAGAAGTCACCCTCACACAGGTTGGGCTCAGGCTTTGCTTTTCAAATCACTGAATCCCATCTCAACCCCAGCGATGAGGCACAGGTACAACAAAGTGAAGGTAAGTGACAGTGGCAAGTAATGGAATGAATCTGAATGATGCCTGCCCACCTTGTTTGCACCTCCCTGCACTACTGACTAGTCTGGCTGCCTGCCGTGGGCTACCACATCGCTTTCATGTTCATGAGACTGGAGGAGTTTGACTTGAGCTGCTTCCAAGCCATGGTGGCACTGTGCTGAGTCTACCAACTGGCTGCTGGCCCCTGCCAAACACAGCTGCAAAACAGCTGTAAATTATGGTCACTTCCGTGACTGCTTCTCTTCTCAGTCGCCAGGCAGACTGGACTACACCTGGGAATGAGACTGCTGCCAGCTGCTGCTGCCTGCTTGACTTCTGGGACTTTGGGTAGGAGTGACTTCACAAGGCAAGCTTAACAAGCCCTGCAAGACTGCTGTTGCTGTTGTTTTCTGAATCCTGTTCTTTCCTGACTTGAAAAATAACAGGTATGTCATGTACTGTATCTGGTTTACATTGATGATGATTGATGGGAGGGAGGCTGGATGGTGGGTAAATATTTAACAGTGAAGTATGTGCAGATTTTCTCATTGTGACTTAATTTCACACCAAGTACCCCTCGAGCTCTAGGAAGGGCTAGTCAGACTAAGGAGCCAAATAGGGTCAAGGTGAGGGTTTTGCCAGGTAGGGTGAGGGGAGGGTATCCTTAAAATATATAATGGTCCAAATGAGAGACAGAGGATGGGAGACCAGAAGGATCGAGGCGAGAGGGTACCTTAGTCATAAAAAGAAAAAATCTACTGGTTTTGGAATAAGGTTGCTTAGTGGGGACATATTGTAGTGAGCTGGGAAGGTCCATGCAATGTTTTAAAAATAGTGTATGTCTGGAAAGGTGGGTGGAGGGTGGGAAGGTCTGTGCCGAGAGTGGGGCTTGTTTACAAAAATTGTATATGTCTTGGATGGTTGATGGGGGAAGTTGTAAGGTCCATAATGGGAGGGGAACTGATTTAAAAAAAAACGGTGCTGGTCTGGGATGGCTGATGGGGGGCCGGGAAGGTCCGTACCAGGATTAGGATTTGTTTAAAAAAAAACTGTGCAGGACTAGGATGGTTGCTAGGGGGTGGAAGGTTCTGTGTTAGGAAGGATAGTTGTTTAAAAATATTTTTGCAGATCTGGGATGGCTGCAGGAGGGTAGAAAGGTCTGTGTTGGGTGGGGGACTTGTTTAAAAACTGTATAGGTGTGTGAAAGCCGTTGAGTTGTAAGATCCATGCTGATTGGGGGGCTTGTGTGAAAAAACCTTGTGCTTGTTCGAGAAGGTGGGTGGAGGGTTGGAAGATCCACACCATGTGAAGACCTTGTGTAAAAAAAAGAATTGTGTTTGTCCAGGAAGGTGGGTAGAGGGTGGCAAGGTTTGTGCCAAGTATGGGGCTTGTTAAAAAAAATGTGCAGATCTTTTAACAGGCCGGAGGGTGGGAAGGTCCATGCTGAGTGGAGGCTTGGGTAAAACAAAATTGTGCATGCCAGGAAGGTGGGTCGAGAGTGGGAATGGTTACTTTACACTAACATTTTGGTTGTGAGGAAGGGCCCCATGACATTTTTACAGGGAGGCCTTAATGTACTGGGTACAGCTCTGATTGGACTACTCTCACAGATGGCCTCTTAATTCTAAAGTGGGACTTGGGAGGGACAAGATCAGTGCAGCTGGCGAGGGATAGAGAGAGCTGGCTATGTAAAAGGAGGCACCTCAGTGGTTTTAGAATTCTTGCAAGTTATCAACAAGTTTTGTGAACTGTCAGTGCCTCCAAGGGCGCAGCCAGGAAATGGTTTCTAACTAAGGTGACAATGGATAGCAAAGGACAGATAGTTATAATTTAGCTAAGCAATTTTTTATGTGTTCCAAATTAAAGTTCAACTTATGTTGTTTGATGACAGAAATGCAATCCATTAACAGTTATGAACTGACCCTCACTGTGTTTAAATTTCATGTGCATTTGATCAGGTACAGCTGACACAACCCCCCATCCTTACCTGTTTTGCAGAGCATGTCCAGGCAATCTGTCAGTCTGACAGTATATTGCTATATTGTTGTTCAGTCTTATTACAGTGAGCAAATAGTCTTGGCGCTAAATAAAAAGAGGAAAAGCCTTTTGCTAGAAGTCATAGCAGTGAAATGAAATACTCTCCAAGTGTTTGAATTTCATGTGCATTCGATCAGGAGGTACAACTGTCTGACCGCCCAATCCCTTACCTGTTGCAGTGCGCACCTAGGTGATCTGTCAGATATCCCAGGCATGCACTGCAATGGGTAGGGATGAACGGTGTCAGATAGTTGCACCCTGACCAAATGCACACAAAACTGAAACACTCTGTGTATTTCCTTTCCTCCTATGATTTCTAGCAAAGGGCTCTCCCTCCTCTTATTTAGCACAACGCCTACATGCCCACTGTACTGAGACTGAAAAACAATAATATGTAGCCCCCCCTGGGTGAGGCAGTCTTTCTGTACATCTTGCAGTGGATCTGTGCATGAGGTTACAGGTCTAAAAATTTGATCAAACAAGGGGAAAAACTTGCCCTCCACTCTGACTCAGCCCTTGGAGAGGCCACCCCAATACTCAATGAGAAGCCCTAAGTGCAACAGACAGAAAACAAAACCTGCAAGGCCAGACATTTATCCACACACTGATGCAGCTCCATGCAAAAATCAATGGAGCAAACCTGGCTAAAGCACATAACCGATTTCCTGCTGAGGTGTCAGTGGGGAATAGCTCCTTACACACCCTAGTGAGGAACATCTCCGATAGAATATAGTTACACTGACAGCAATAGGCCCCAAATGTCATTTGGTTCCCAAACACTAAAGATATCATTAGAAGGGAGAGGGAGAATACTTTTACAGTTCAGTCTTGATATGTAGTGACAAGTGGAAACATCCAGATGATGGTGAATGGAGAGAAGTTTTGTCCAGTGGTTTTGATATCTCAGTTTTAGGAGGCACTGCTGATAGGCCATAATGAAGATGGTTTAGAATTGTTTTAAACACATTTTGTACCAGTTTATAAACTTACAGTATATGAAGGGATGGCTCATTTATTATTAAGCAAAGGTGGTGGTGGGGGTTGTGGGGGGGGGCTATGAGAAGAGTGCAGCACGTTCTCTGTGTTGTGTGTGGGTCCCTCCAATTTTTTTTTCCAAAATGACCTGCTTCTAGGTTAAATAAATAAAAAAAAGTGTGTATGTGTGTATACATATATATGTATATGTGTATATATACATATGCAGTAGATAAGTATGTGTGTGTGTGTGTATGTATATACATTTATAAAATGGGTAGGGAAATTGCTTGGGATTTATTTGCTATTGAGCATCATATGACCGTGCATATATCAGAGCGCAACCGCACACCTACACTCCCCCCCCACACACTTTTACCCCACTCCAAAACAATTTTAACATTTTATAAGATAGATAAACCACCTGAGGTGTGTGGTCGTGTTTGATATATGCACCCTTGGGTGGTTGACACACAAGAGCGTGACCTCACACCTCAGAGTGGTTTATCTATTATACATATATATCATCAGGAGGAGATAAAGCCAAACAGCTCACAGATGAAGAACAATTTTTCATTGTCACCATCACCTATCATTTATTGAAGGCAAGTTGAGAGTAAACTCTCTTTTACAATTGCATGCAGAAACATAGAATACAAACCCATACATGAAATCCAGTGAGAATAAAAACAATTATGACATCACATACAATGGAAAAATACAATCCACCCATAACAGGCACACTGGCTATGCAACAACCATTGATAAAGATCTTAAAATGGGAGATAGGTAATAGGACATTCAAATTTAATTCAGTTTTTAGAGGCAGTGTGATTGAATGGTTAACACATTGGTTTGAGAGCCCAGAGGTCACAGGGCAAACCCCACAAGAGGTGACTATAAACTGTATGGCCTTGAGCAAGTCACTTAACCTCCCAAACTCTCATCCACCCCTTTTGGAGAAATGGGAAAAACAGGACTCCACTGAAAATTAGATCTTGCATCGTGGCTGGGCTATCCTTTGTGAATAAGTTACAAAAAATACATTTAAGTTTCTCTTCACAGGAGGGCATATACCCACAGAAAAAGAAAAGAACCAATCTGCTAGATTAGTCATTGCATACTGTCCCGCTGGATGCATCTAAAAATGAGCTGATTACAGCTCAACATATCCTCTGGTAAAACCTTTGAAATAAACAAAACAAATAAATATATACATACATACATAAACATACAGTACATACATACAGTGCATACATACATATAGTACATACATGCATACAGTACATATATACATATTTACATAAACATACAGTACATATATATATAATATATACATACAGTACATGCATACATATACATACAGTAAACATACAGTACATACATACATACATACATACATACATACTTTCATACACATACATACAGTACATACAATACATACATACATACAGTACATACATACATATATACATAAACATACAGTACATACACACATACATACAGTACATAAAGTACATACATACAGTAGTACATACATATATACAGTACATACATACATACATACTTCATATATCTGGGCAACCATAGGAGATGATTGCAGCAGCCCTGACACAGCCAGCATTGGCAGAGAGACCACCTTTAGAATGGCATGAAAAATAATTTATTTTCATGTGGTGAAGCAGAGCTGTCAACTGTTGCTTAAGGTCATCACTAAGTGAAAACAGAAGCTTGATGCCATTGCCACACGCTCCAACAGCCAAGAGTTGTGCAAGGTATCCTTGAGGAAAACAAATCTGACAGGAGGAGGAGTAGCTCTCTATGTAAAGGAAGGGATAAAAGCAACTGAACAAAAGAATAAACAGGGAGAGAGGAGGCACTGTGGGTCACCTTGAGACTGGAAGGGCACCACAATCCGCACAGGGTTGTGTACAGACCCCATGTCAGGGGAGGGAATGGACAAGGATATGATAGAAGGCATTCTTAGAATGGCAGAGAAAGGGAGATACTGTTGATGAGAGACCTGAATATGCCAGATGTTAACTGAGCACATTTGTTGCAGCCACATCCAAGAGCAGGGCCATTCTTGATGCCCTACAGGTGGCAGGCATTAGACAGCTAGTTTGGAACCCACTGTGAGAGAGCAATCTTAGACCTCTTACTCTCAAACAGGGGCAGTGAGAGGATCTCAGATCTAGAAGTGGGTTGCCATCTGGGGACAAGGACCATCAAACAGTGTGGTTCACATTAAACTCAGCTACAGAGTCAAGCCATCAAAAGTGAGGGTACTGGACTTTAGGAGGGCTGACTTTGGCAAGATGGGAGAATGCCTCAGAAAAGCACTAGCAAACAGGCTAGAAGGAGGTGTGGAGCAACAATGGGGAATCATCAAAACTGCCATCACAGAGGCAACAAGCCTTGTGTGAACAATAAACAAATCAAAGAAAGAAAAAGCCACTATGGTTCTCATAAGAGGTGGCTGTGAAAGTCAGGAAGAAAAGATAGCATTCGGAAGTATAAGGAAACACAGAAGGAGCAGGACAGAGAGCTGTACCAGTTAAGGGAGAAGGAAGCAGGGAGGGAAGTCAGAATAGCAAAGGCCCAAACTGAAGAAAAGATAGCCAACTCAGTTAAGAAGGGGATAAACCTTTTATAGGTACATCAGCCAGCGAAAGACAAAGGGAGGGATAGTGAGGCTGAATAGAATGAACAGGTGGGTGGGCAGAGGGGACAGTGAAAAGCAGGGATACTGAATGAATATTTCTGCTCAGTATTCATAAAAGAGGAGGGAAGTGCCTAATCCAATTAACAGAAGCACTTTTGATAGGGGGTCGATCCCAGTCTTTTCACAGAAGAAAGGGTTCTGCAAGAACTCCTAAAACTGAAGGTGGACAAAGCAATGGGTCCTGATGGAATTCACCACAGAATTCTAAAAGAATTAAGGAGGAACTAGTGAAACCACTGGCTATTCTTTTTAATAAATCATGGGAGGATGGCGTGGTACCCGAGGACTGGAGGAAGGCGGATGTGATTCCCCTTCACCAAAGTGGGACCAAGACAGAGGCAGGAAACTACAGACCTGTCAGTCTGACCTCTGTGGTAGGGAAAGTGATGGAGTCACTTCTGAAGGAAAGAATAGCTGAGTACCTAGAGGCCAGTGGAGCACAGGACCCAAGGCAGCATGGGTTCACAGCGGGAAGGTCATGTCAGACGAATCTAATAGATTTCTTTGACTGGGTGACCAAAGTAGTAGACCAGGGAGGGGCTGTGGACATAGCCTACCTAGGCTTTAGCAAGGCATTTGACACAGTCCCACACAAAAGATTAATAATCAAATTAACCAGCCTGGGAGTGGGTCCCAGGGTGGTAGCCTGGGTAAAACATTGGCTGCACAACAGGACACAGAAGGTAGTTGTAAATGACGTCCACTCTGAAGAAAGAGAAGTTACTAGTGGAGTACCGCAGGGTACAGTATTGGGTCCAGTCCTTTTTAATGTCTTTATAAGTGACATTGCAGAGGGACTGGAAGGAAAAGTATGCCTTTTTGCAGATGACACAAAGATCTGCAACAGGGTTGATACACAAGGAGGCGTGGAAAGGATGAGAAGGGACTTCGCAAGGTTGGAGGAATGATCAGAAGTATGGCAGCTAGGATTCAATGCAAAGAAGTGCAAAATAATGCATCTGGGAAACAAGAACCCAGGGGAAGAATACTCAATGGATGGGGAGGTAGTAACAACAACAAAAAAGGAAAGGGACCTGGGGGTAATCATATCAGATGACCTTAAGGTTAGCAAGCAATGTAGAAGGCAGTAGGGAGGGCTGGGGGTATACTGGGATGTATAGGAGAGGCATCAGCAGCAGAAAACAGGAAGTTGTTATCCTTCTGTACAGACAGTTGGTGAGACCCCATCTGGAGTACTGTGTCCAGTTCTGAGACCCCATCTCCTCAAGGACATAGACAAGATAGAGAGGTAGTCCAGAGGAGGTAACTAAATGGTGCAGGGTCTGCAAGAGAAGCCGTATGAGGAGAGACTAAAGGAGCTTAATATGTATACCCTTGAGGAAAGAAGGAGGGGGGACATGATAGAAACTTTAAGTACCTCAGTGGAATCAACAAAGTCCAAGAGGGTAGCATCTTTCAGAAAAAGAGACGGCAAGAACAAGGGGACACAATTTAAAGATAGAAGGAGGGCAGTTCAGGGGCAATGTGAGGAATTATTTCACAGAGATGGTGAGTGGATGCATGTAACAGCCCCTTCCTGAGAGGTTGTGGGGTCTAAAACTGTGGAGAATTCAAGAATGCGTGGGACAGACATAGGGCAATTCTTGTGGGGGGCAGGAAGAAATAGGCTGTTGGTTAACTAGGATCTGCGGCCTATCTTGTAGATAGGGAAATCGGCAGACTAGATGGGCCAAGCGGTCCTTATCTGCCGTCAAAGTCTATGTTTCTATGACAGCATATTTAAGAAATATGGACACAGTGTAATACAAAACACTACAACTGTTTTGGTCTATGCTTCCTTCTTACTATCATGGGACAACTAATCTTACACTGAATAGTTGAGAACACAGAATATCAGTAACATTCTCCACCTTGTTGTCTTACCATTATTTGAGCAAGCACCAAACTGGACAGCATGAGATAATGTGAAGCAGTCTATGGTTCAGCCACTGAGCATTCTGGGAAACAGTTTACGTCCTGCAGTACTAGTTTTTCGATGACTCCTGACAGTAGATGGGACAGCCATTCCCTGTAGCCTCAGTATGCAATGAATCCTGTGCATAAAATGTGGCCGTGAAAGAGATATAAACTGAGATCCCAGGAGGGTCAGGTTTTGCTACATCAATTATAAGGTATTAACCAGGAATCAGTCCATTATTCCTAGCTAATTTGTTGAGAAGTCTTTTTCAGCAACCTCAATTTTCCTGATGACGTGATGCAGCCATGAAATGAATTCTACATGGTGGAAGAAATGAATAGACTTGTATTTACAAATTGAGGAGCTGAGCCTTCCTTTTCTTGCCTAGTCTTTCATATCCCACAACAAGGGAAAAGCCATCCTCCATGAGAATTCTACTTCATGGGCTAGCTCTGGCATGGAGACGGTGCAAGCTGGTGAAGCCAAAACAAGAATTTCAAAAACAAATTTCCCCAAACAGCTAACTCTCCTTATTATACCTGCTGTCAAATAGCAGCATGAGTTTATTTTCAGAACTGTAAGATTGAGACATGGTATCCCTGTAAAAATAACTAAAAAGTTACATACTCCAGATCAAATATGCTGGAGACAAACAGAATTTCTCCATTATATAGCCCCTTAAAGCCAAGACACTGATAAAAATAGTAAAAAAATGTTTTCTTCTTTGTTGAACAAATGGCTGACTACCTTAAAGTTGTAGGAGCAACAGATGACCAAAGATGTTGGATCTCTCATGGTAAGATCATTTCGGGGACACATAATTAAAATGTAATCACGAGAGGGCACTACGTTATACTTTTTATAGTTATTCCTTCATTCAAAAAAGCAATAGTTGGATGGTAATTGGGGTTGATATTTTCCCCAAGACTCTATGGGATGCTGCCTACTTTCACCAATACCATTTCACCAATCTGGCACCTAAGTTGCGTGAACTGATTCTATGTTGCTTACTTGGGCCTGAGACGGGTGAACTATAAAACAATGAATCAGATGAGTTAATAACTACTTTCTTTATCAGTTGAAACTAACACTACAACTGCACTGCAGTTGTAATGTTACAAGCAGCATACATGTAACTACAATGTAATTACCCCTGTTGCATGTAATTAATTGTTACCTATCCTGCAGTTACATTGAAACTGGCACTTAAAATAAAGTGTGACTATTTGAATTAGGTTGAGCTACTACAGTATGTGCAATAATGCCCTCCTGTAGTATATTTTGCTACCTACACAATCCAAGGTAATATTTTCCTTTAACATGGAAGGAACAGAGGCCATCCAGTCCCACACCAGTCTACCACTCCAGACAAGCTAACTTTTTTATTGTGTTCGGGAGACTTTTGAGTTCAAGAGCCTTTTTTCAAATGTGTCCAAGTCAAATGTGGTTATGTGCAACAAGAGGTTCATAATAGTAACAAATAGCGATGGCAAACATTACCATAATACAGAGGGTTTTACACTGTGGTAGTAGCAGCAAGTTTCAGCAGGCATAAGCGTGACTTGACTGCAGTTATGACCACTTGGCCCACCTAGTCTGCCCATTTCCCCTACTCTATTGATAAGCTGCAGATTCTAGTTAACCAACGGCCTACTTCCTGCAACCCCCCACTATAATTGCCTTATTTCTGTCCAATGCGTGTTTGAATTCCCCCATTGTTTTAGACCCCACAACCTCTCCAGGAAGGCGGTTCCATGTGTCCACCACTCCCTCCATGAAAAAAAATTTCCTCACATCACCCCTGAGCCATCCCCCTCTATCTTTAAATTGTGTCCCTTTGTTCTTACACATCTCTTTTTCTGAAAGATGCTATCCTCCTGGACTTTGTTGGTTCCTTGAGGTACTTGAAAGTTTCTATCATGCCCCCGTCCCTCCTTTCATCAAGGGTATACATATTAAGTTCTCTCAGTCTCTCTTCATATGGTTTCTGATGCAGACCCTGCACCATTTTAGTTGCCCTCCTCTGGACTGCTTCCATCCTGTCTCGCGTCATACGTAAATGAGGTCTCCAAAACTGCACGCAGTTCTCAGATGGGGTCTCACCAACTGTCTGTACAGAGGGATAACCACTTCCCTTTCTACTTGTGATGCCCTTCCTATGATTCCAGTATCTCCCTGGCTCTCTTACCAACTTCTCACATTGCTTACCCACCTTTAGGTCATCTGATATGACTACCCCAGGTCCCTTTCCATTATTGTTGTTGTTAGTACCTCCCCTGCTATTGCGTACTCTTCTCCTGGGTTTTTATTTCCCAGGTGCATTACTTTGCACTTCTTTGCATTGAATCTAAGTTGCCATATGTCTGACCATTCCTCCAACCTTGCTAAGTCCCTTCTCATCCTTTCTACCCCCACCTTGTGTATCAACTCTGTTACAGATCTTTGTGTCATCTGCAAAGAAGCATACCTTTCCTTCCAGACCCTCTGCAATGTCACCTATAAAGACCTATAAAGAGGACTGGAACCAGTACTGAGCCCTGAGGTACTCCACTAGTAACCCCTTTCTTCAGAATGTGTTGCATTTCACTACCTTCTGTGTCTTGTTGTACAGCCAGTTTGCTACCCAGGCTACCACCCTGGGACCCACTCCCAGGCTGGCTAACTTGATTATTAATCTTTGTGTGGGACTGTGTCAATGCCTTACAAGTCTAGGTAGGCCATATCCACAGCCCCTCCCTGGTCTATTACTTTGGTCACCCAGTCAAAGAAACCGATTAGATTTGTCTGACATGACCTTCCTGCTGTGAATCCATGCTGTCTTGGGTCCAGCACCCCGCTGGCCTCTAGGTACTCAACAATTTTTTTTCTTTCAGAAGTGATTCCATCATTGTCCCCACCACTGAGGTCAAACTAACAGGTCTGTAGTTTCCTGCTTCTGCCTTGGTCCCACTTTTGAGAAGGGGAATCTGCCCTTCTCCAGTCCTCAGGTACCACCCCATACTCCCATGCTTTGTTAAAAAGTGTGGTCAGTAGTGTCACTAGGTCCTCCTTTAGTTCTCTTAGGACTCTTGGGTGAATCCTGTCAGGCCCCATTGCTTTGTCCACCTTGAGTTTTAAGGGTTCTTTCAGGACTCTTTCTTCTGTAAATGGACTGGTATCAACCCAACTACCCAGAGTGCTTCTATTGTTTGGTTTAGGTAACTCCTCCTCTTCTTCTTTTGTGAATACTGAGCAAAAGTATTCATTCAGTATCTCTGCCTTTTCACTGTCTCCCTCTGCCCACCTCCCCTCTCCTTTATTAATCTTCATTATCCCTCCCTTAACCTTTCTATGCTCCCTAATGTACCTATAAAAGGTTTTATCCCCCTTCTTAACTGAGTTGGCTATCTTTTCCTCGGTTTGGGCCTTTGCTTTTCTGACTGCCTTCCCCACTTCTTTCTGCTTTAATTGATACAGTTCCCTGTCGTGCTCCTTCTGTGATTCCTTATACTTTTTGAATGCAGCCTTTTTCTCCTTAACTTTCCCTGACACCTCTTTTGAGAACCATAGTGTTTTTTTATTCCGCTTTAGTTTTCTTTATTTGTTTCACACAAAGACTTGTTGCCTCTATGATGGCAGTTTTGATTTTTCTCCATTGATCTTCCACCTCTCCTTTCTGCCCATTTACTAATGCATTCCTCAGGTATTCACACATTATGCCAAAGTCAGCCCTTCTAGAGTCCAATTTCCTTGTCTTTGTATGGCTTGTCTCCATGGTTGTGTTTATTGTGAAGCACACTGTGCAGTGGTCGCTTGTTCCCAGATGCCTACTGACTTCTAAATTTGTGATCTCTCTATTTGAGAGTACCAGGTATATATTGCTCCTCCCAAGTGGGTTCCACCCCTAGCTGTTCAGGCATGCCCCTGTAGGGCATCGAGAATGACCCTGCTCTTGGATGTGGCTGCAGTACATGTCGTCCAGTTAACATCTGGCATATTCAGGTCCCCATCAACAGTATCTCCCTTTTCAGCCATTTTGAGAATGTCCTCTATCATTTTCTTGTCCATTTCTCCTTGAGACGGGGTCTGTATACAACCCTGTGCAGATTGTGATGCCATTCCTGTCTCCAAGGTGACCCAGAGTACCTCTTGTCCTCCCCTTTACTTTTTAGTTCTGTAGCTTTGATCCTTCCTTTATGTGAGAGCTACCCCTCCTCTTTTACCCCTCTGTCCCTTCTGTAGATTGTGTACCCTGGTATGTTGACATCCCAGTCATGGTTCATGGTTCTCCGTGTACCATGTTTCTGTGACTGCTACAATATCCAAGTGTTCCTCTTCCATCAGAGCTACTAGCTCAGAAGCTTGTTTCCCAGACTATGGGCGTTGGTACTCATTGCCCTCCATTTAATGTTGGCTTTATCATTTTTTACCCCATCCCTGCTCTTGTTGCCCTTGTCTATTTTTAAATTTACCCCTGTCCTGCCCTCTGTCAAGCTCTGTACCTCAGTATTTAGCTTACTACCTGCCATGTTTTGTGGGGGGAGGCTTGAACTTTCCTGCTTCCTATCAGCACCTCCCTCCTTGGCTAGTTTAAAAGCTTGCCAAGGAAGCATTTGAACCTGTCACCTGGGAGCTTGGTTCCCTTCCTGGACAGATGCAGACCATCGTGCCAGTATAGACCTTCATCCCTCCTGGTGGACCCCCAGTCTCCAGCGAAGCCAAAGCCCTGTGCTCTGCACCAGTTTTGCAACCATTCATTAAACTGCATGGTGTGCAGTGCCCTAGCCTCACCTCTGCCATAGACTGTCAGTACCTCTGAGAAGGTTACCATGCTTGCTACCTGTTTGAGACCCTCCCCAACTCCACAAATTCATCCCACCGCTGCACTGATCTCATGCCTAGCTAGGTCATTTCTCCCGGGGTGGACAATGATATCTAGTTCCCTCTCCTGTGATACTGCTTCTGCAATCCTGAGGAAGAGGCATTAGCAAAACACAAGTATGCAGTGTGATGGGCATCAAGAGTGACAGACTCTAGTAAAAAGTAATGCACAGCGTGACTGCTGAGCATATTTCAGCAGGCAATAAAACAAATAACTCAGGTATGTGCAGCTGTCACATCATCAGGCTGCAGATGGTATCAGAAGAGGCAGGGTGCGGATGTAAAGCACGTCCCTACGTGGGGGCTAAGGTATTGGATCAACTAGGCACACTTGCAGTAGAGTTTTGGAATAGGTGGGCTATGACTTGGGCCATGTAGGTAGCAAAAGGTGAAGAGAGTGGTAAGTGCCGAGTGAGTTCCAGGCTCTGATTACTCTACATATGAAAACAGTATTGACTGAGTGATGTTTTTCTCATGGCTTTTGGTCACCCATGGATGGGTTCCATAGCTATTGCTGATTGTGGACTTACATACCCAACTCCCAGCTTTGCTGCTCTGGACAGCACCAACCTTCCTGTTTTAATTAAAAAACTTTTCTTGTCTTTTTAAACAAAAATGTTAAGTTGCCCAGTGCCCTCTTTAGATTCAGCCATGCTTTTAACTGCAGCAGCTTCCATGCAGCTTGGTTGCCACATAGTGGCCAAGCGCCAGTACTGCATGCTTTACATAAGATATGTTCCCTGGTGTATCAAATTCTCATTTTCCTGATGCACCCGAAAACATTTTCAAGGCTGTTTACTGGCACAAGGACATTCTTAAATTCATGGAAACATTATTAGAAAAATGATTTATCCTGTCCTGTCACGTCCAACTAAGAATATGCACAGGATGGCAGCAAGAAGATTAGCTCCCACAATTGCAGTCGTTGCCATCATTCAAGGTTTCTTTATGTACATGTCTGTCTGTCTCTGGTTACTCTGTTTCTTTTAAAGTCCTTGTCATTCTGCATATGCTTCTGAAATGTTTGAATAGCTTTATTTTTACTGGGATTTTTTAATTATTATTGCACTCAGCCGATCACCTCTGAAACTGCATCTTTGAAAGCAGCTGTAACCAAAAAAGGATAGTAACCCCTATATTTCTTTCTTTTACTATATTCACAACCATATTCTACATCTATCAAACATGTTTTGTGAAAATTTCATGAGACTGAAATGGTTTTAAGCATCAAAACATACAAATGTTTCCCCCATTTTGGTGGTGTTAGTTCAAGAGGGCATCATAGTATTGGTAATTTCTCTCTATTTTTGCATTTGTAGAAAAAAATTAAACAAACATCATGGCAAATGATGTGTCCTTGATTTCACTTTTTCTTTCAACCTCTTGTTGGCACCTAAAACTCTGATGTTATAAACACATAAAACAATCTGACCATTTAGAGATATTTTCCATAAAGAGGGGATTAAGTCTCACCATATAACTTAAACTAACATGGCAACCACGCTTTTGTTGTGAATTTTAAATGTTTAGATGACAATCATGCACTGGGCAAAAAATATGAATTTGAAGTTGCAGAAACAGCAGGGAGCGTCTTTAGCGACACGTTAAAAATGTTGACATAATTTCCTTAGTTTTAGTGTGATGCAGTGATCTTATATTCACAATGAGTCATACCAGGTGCGAATCATCAGATATTGGCACAATCAATTTCTCCAGGCACTATACAGTTATACTAGAGGTGAGTCAACAATTCTTTAGGGCTTAGGGCCTCCATGGGATGAGGAATGACTGATACCGGAAGACCAGCTTACTGGTTCGTGGTCAAGCTCAAGAGACAGTGGTTGTTGGTGGCAGCAGCAGGCTACTGTTTGGCATTTATACTTTGGTTTTCTAATGTGTTGGGCTTGGATCTGTCTACACAAATGTTTAGGAGTAAAGAAGGTACTGGAAGGTGGAGGAAGATCTGAATCCAGGATGACTATAGCAGACATTTCCAAACAATAGGAGGCAGTATAGTGCTGTGGTTTAGGGCACTGAGCTGCAAACCTGAGACCTAGGTTTGAATCCACAGCCCTTACCTGCATACTGTGTGACCCTGAGCAAGTCACTTAAATTAATTGTGCTCCAATTCACACCTGAAAACAAGCTTCAGCTTAATGTGCCTTTCCTGGTTACATTTTCCTTTCCATTTCCTTTCCAGTAGTAGCATCAAGTATGGCAGAGCCAAAAGAAACCAAACCAGGATATAGCCAAAAGTGTATAGCTCTGTAGCCACACACCCACTAGAAATGCAGTCAACCAGTCAAATACTTTAGTTTTTATCTGAAAAGTGCACACCTGCACAAAATGTTGGGGTGGGATGTCATTATCACTGCTGCACTGCTCTGTGTAAGTTGCTTTCAACAATTTGCTATATGTAAATAAACTGTTAAAAATACAATATCTGATTGTTTGACTGCATTTCTGGTGGGATGTGAGCTACAAATTTTGGGGTATAAACTTTTCAAGTTTGCTATCCTGGTAATGGATTCTGTGTTCATAGCACTGCCAGATATATGATTATCTCCCTATTCAAGGTGGCCTTGATGCTTACATTCTGTGGGACCTTACATGTTTCAGAATTCACAGCAACATCACGAAGAAACAGACCAAGAAGGGGTTTGAGAAAAGGTGATGAGATCAATTCAGCTATGGGCACTATGATTAAATTAATCATTATTACAATAATAATTAGGAAATCAAAGATGTACCAGGGAAAGGCATGGGTGAGGATTGGGTTGGGGTTGGACTACAGTGAGGACGAGGAAGCACTCTAGATAGTCCTTGGCTAGATAGTGACCTCCCCACCCCAGGAAATTTTCAAGACTGTGATTTTGAAAAGTCTGTATCATAGCAATTTGAATTTACTTGTTTGCCATTTGCTGATGGATGGTATCTTCTGTTTGGTACAGGGTCATATGTGCCATCAATTTTTGTAGGAACTGAAGGGCAAACGGTTTAAGGGTAGGGATAGCTTTTCATGTAGTAAATCTAAGTATGTGACTAAAAATAATGGTAAATTGGGTATCAATAAAAAGGTTTTTAGTTTTCTATCATATGAATATAATCTAGAGGTTCATGAAGTCAATAGTAACGTAATCATAAAATCACAATGTTGACCCGACAGTTTGGGAAATCAAATAGACTGTAGATGGGATGTATAAGGATGTTTTCTATGAAATTATTATTGCATCAATGAATATTGAAATTTTTTGTTTGAAAATAATTCTGAAAAAGCAAACTCATTTCTGTTTCTTTTTCAGGACTTGAGACAGAATGGCTGAGGAACATCCTGCATACTAAAAGCACCTAAGTCATGGCGGACAAGTCGCACGTACAAGAAGCTATGCATGATTCACAGCAGCAAGAACACGTCTGACATAATAATAAGACCTTCAACATTGGCCTGTCAGTTCAGAATTGAAGAGGTTGCATGTAGGGGACAATTGTGTGACGACCCAAGTATCACACTCGATGAGATACGCCAATAACATACCTGATGAACTTGATAACATGCATCATGGGCAGGGCCACTGTTTTTGGTTTTACGGAAATCCGTAAAATTCCGAATTAGGGCTGCCTGAAACCGTAAAATGAAGATTTCATGGAATCTGACATTTTCTATCAGATCAGTAAATCTATAAAAATGTTTTCTTTAATTCCTTCCTGTACTACTTTCAGTTTGCTTTATTTAATGCTCTGTATATTAAGCCTTCTTTCATTCTGATTATTTATGCATACTAAAAGAATGATAACAGAATCCTGTAAAATCTGGAAATTAGAGTAACAATCACCGTGAAATTCGGAATCTTAAGTCTTGAAAACGGAATTTAATTATTTTAATCACCGTAAATCAGTGGCCTTTGATCATGGGTATCACAGACAGTGCTACCAGTCATTTACAAATGTCAAATACCTTAGGAAAGAAAGTGTCATGTTGATGATAACACACAGACCAACCTGCCTTCAACCTCCCAAAGGAGCAGAGCTCAAACACCTTCCCAAGTGTTATTTCCTTCAAACCAGTGTATTATATGTGGAGAACGAGATAAGTGGATTTCAGGAGCAAAAAAAAAGACAAAACTAGGGAAAACCTGATGCAGTGTGTAACAAAACTGCAGAGCATCTGTCAAAGAAGCAGCAGAGGCAAAGCAAGATGATAATCTAGTATGCAGCACTCAAGATGTTGATGATCACCATTGGGCACACCTCTCCCAGAAGGACTGACGTGGCTCGCGATTCGAGACCCGACACTGCAAGAGCTCCAGCTGCCGGTGTT
This sequence comes from Neoceratodus forsteri, assembly GCA_016271365.2. Taxonomy (NCBI): domain Eukaryota; kingdom Metazoa; phylum Chordata; order Ceratodontiformes; family Ceratodontidae; genus Neoceratodus; species Neoceratodus forsteri. The sequence continues at coordinate 1,310,537,923 of CM057449.1, forward strand.
GCCTCCAGAAACAGGCAGCCCCCATTGGGTGCACCTCACCCAGATGGACTGACACGGCTCGCAATTTGAGCCCCCACACCTTGCAAGGAGCTCCAGCCACCGGTGTTGCCTCCTGAAATAGGCAGCTCCTATTGGGCACACCTCGCCCAGATGGACTGACGTGGCTCACGATTCCAGCCCCCTACCCTGCAAGGAGTTTCAGCCGCCGGCGTTGCCTCCAGAAACAGGTGAGAAGACAAACTGGAGCCCGGGACCTGCTCATGAGCCAATTGGAGCATTCAGAAGTACTGCAGCCCCCCATTGGATGCCACTTGCTGCTCCTTCAACCCCACTGGCTCTGGGCAAAATTCTCTGGACAGATTGACTTCTGCTAGTACCGGAGTTCCTTCAGAACCCGTTTTTTCCTAAATTCAGTGAAACATCTGTACTGTGCCTATTTTAGTCAGTTTATCATGTTTTTACCCAGTATAGCTTGCTTTAGGTAGTCTGGTGTGCAAATTGCGTGGGCGAGTCAGGGGAGCTAAAAGTGTTGCAGTGTTTCAATTGCTGCTGCCTCCATTGACTCATCTCTGTCTAAATTAAGCTCCCAATTTAAAGTGCTGCATGAAGTCTTAAATTGTATTTGTGTACTTCTCCCTCCTGTTCCCTGGTCTGTCCCGAGCAGGTTGACGTCTGGCCATACTCTTTTAACTTGCCTGCCACCCCTCCCCATCCCGTCTTGCTTAAATTTAAACTGCAGAGAACTCGGCCAGTTTTGGCGCGCTTTCTCCCGACCCTTTGCACTAAATCACAAGCCTATTTTGACCCCCCCAGTCAGAGAGCTCTGCACCAATGCCTACCTATTTTTTCTTTGTGTTGTGCCCCTTCCTCTAAATCTGCAAATTCCTACTGTGTTCCCAATCACTTATATTGTTGCCCTCCCTTCCCTCCTGCAGGCTGCCCCCATTGGCAACATCTCACCCAGACGGACTGACACGGCTCGCAATTCGAGCCCCTGACCCTGCAAGGAGCTCCAGCCACTGGTGTTGCCTCCAGAAACAGGTGAGCAGCCAGACTGTAGCCCTGGACCCGCTCATGAGCTGATTGGAGCATTCGGAAGTACTGCAGCCCCCCATTGGATGCCGCTTGCTGCTCCTTCAACCCCATTGGCTCTGGGTGAAATTTCCTGGACAGGCTGACTCTGCTAGCACCAGAAGTTTCTTTGGAACCCATTTTTTTCTGCCCCTTCCCCCTCCACTGATTAAATATACTTTCTTTCCCCGCCTCATACCCTGGCGCCTCCCTCATTGGCCATCTGAGCACCTCTGTTCATTGGGTTGCTGAAGCTCAGCCTTCAGCCAATCATTTTACTGGCTGCCAATCCCTTAGATCTCTCACTAACACTACAGTGCTCCCTGAGCTGTTACTCCACTGCCACACCCAGTGATCAGGCACCATGTCTCCCCTGCCCGGACACATGCTCCTTCTTACTTTCCTATGCACCTGCCTCCCGCCACTCCTGTCCAACATGCCACCAACTCTTCCTAACCTGCTCCCCCATCCTACTGCACATTGGCAGTCCCCATTTCTCCTCTAACTCGGTGACCATCCCATCACCCAGCCATATTTGGTCCCACTTCACCTTGCATCCCTGTCCCTTCCTCGGCTCCCTCACACTCTTGGTAATTATGCATCTAACTACCTCCTGGCATGCACGCCCTGAGTCGGTCAAGCCCTACCAAGACATTGCTTGTCATCATTGCAGTGCGTACCGTGTTTGCACACTACCTCACTACTAGCCTCCTGCTCCTGCAGCAGGGACATACACCAAACCCAGGTCCCTAATCACCACCCATCTTACCAAATGCAGTGAGTTCCTCCCATAACACAACCACAACCCCCACTGAGTCCAACTCCCTCATGGCCTACGTCTCTTTGCACCTAAATATAAGACGCCTACCCCTCAAGCTTGATTCCTCCAGTTACTCACAGCTTACTATGCCCCCGATGTCCTCACCCTCTCTGAAATGTGGCTAAATAAGAATATCTCTAATCCTTCGCTTACTATCGCAGGCTACACACTGGCCCATCAGGACAGGTCATCTAGAGGAGGCAGCATGGCCATCTATGTAAACTCAGAATTGTGCTTCTCAGTAGTCCTAGCAAAGGCAGAACCCCTCGCCTATGAACTGCTACTGCTGCGACTGTCACTCCCTTTCTGTCACCTGATCTATATAGCTGGTGTTTACTGCTGACCCGGCATACCTGCAACAGGTGTCAACGACCTCCTAGCACAAATATCCTCCTCAGCCCCTACTGGAGAACTATATATTTTGGGAGATTTCAATCACAATTGGCTAGCTCCATCCTTCAATAAAACTCGAACAGCTATATCCACACTAAACCTATAGCAAACCATCACCGAGCCCTGCGTCTAAACCTCAAAATGGGTAACCACTCACTAATAGACTGGGCTCTCACCAACCACCCCACTGGGTCATTAATGCAGGACTATTACCTGATTCCTAAGTGATCACCATATTCTTTACCTAGTCCGAAAATTCACTGCTCCAAATCCGCCCCAAATTACCTAGTCCAACGCTCCTTCAAATCCATAAATCTCAGTCCTGTACTTGATGACCTTGTGCTTGCAAACTGGGATTCTCCCATTATACCCTGCTCCATAGACAAGGCCTTCACTCATTTCCAAAGCACGTTCCTCAAAGTCTGGGACACGCATGCCCCTCTGCATCTCACTAGAGTATGTGGCAACCACCTGCCTTGGATCACCCAAGAACTTTTAACATGCCTTAATACACGGGACAAAGCATGGAGGACACACAAAGTCTCCCACACGATTTCACCATCTATCGGACTCTTCTCAATAAGTGCACCAGAGCAACCCATCTTGCTAAATCGGATTACTTCAGCTCCTCCCTCCACTCGAACTTAAACAGTCCATCAAAATTCTGGAAGGTCATTCATTCCCTCTTCACCCCACCAGCTGCTTGTGCCTCCCCGCTCCTAATCGTGAATAATATCCTCCTCTCGGAGCCTTGTGCTGTTGCCACAGAATTCAACACATATTTCTCCTCCTGCACCTCTGCTCTCCTCTCCTCCTTGCCCACTCCTGTGCCGCACATTCCTCCCACTGGTTTAATGAACACAAATGGAGCACTCACCTTCTCCTTCCATGACATCTTGCCTTCTGACGCCCTCGAGGCCCTATGGGCTATCAACCCATCAAAAGGTAAATCCTCTGATGGCTTAGACAACAAACTCCTCCACCTCTCTGCTCCTGCCATCGCAACCCCCCTTGCTAACCTCCTAAACCTCTCCTATTCCACTGCATCCATCCCCTAGATATGGAAGCATGCTGTCGTCATCCCCAGCAAAGGGGGTGTCCCCACCTCCCCCTCAAACTACCACCCTATCTCTTTTCTACCAGCTCTTACTAAACTACAAGAACACCTAGTGCTCAACCAACTCACCTCATTTCTCTCTGAATCAAATTTCTTCACTGCTCCAGTCCGGATTTGGGAAAGGACACTCCACTGCCTCCTCCTGATCAGGCTCACAGACACCATCCTCACTGGTATGGATAAAGGGCTGATTACCTCAGCTATCTTCGCCAATCTTGCCAAAGCTTTCAACATTGTCTCTCACCTCCTGCTGTTATTGTGCTTCTCAGAAGCTGGCCTCTCTGACTCAGCCACAAAATGATTCAATGCCTACCTCTCAGGCAGGACACAATCAATTAGAATTACGGACACCACCTCCTCTCCCCTCCATGCATACCGGTGTTCCCCAAGGGCCAGTACTCAGTCCCCTTCTGTTCTCCGTCTTTCTCAATAACCTCCCTCTAGAGTGCTCAAATGCATCTATTCATATACTGTCCTATTCGCCTCAGGCTCCTCCCCGAACGAGGTAACAGCCAACCTCCAGTCTGAGTTCAACAAAGTTCAGCTTTGGTTCAGCTCTCACCAGCTCTCACTCAACACTAAAAAAATGGTCACCATGACCTTCGGCACTCGTCAACATCTATTGAGGCTCCTTTACCTCCCGCCTTCCACACCCTAGATGGGACAATACTAGAGGATGCCACTTCCTTCCGTACTGGGTATGGCTTGACCGTCATCTTTCCTTCTCTACTACATCAATGCAATCATAAAAACTTTTTCCCAAGCTTGGCGCCTCTACAATATCACCATAGCCTTCCCTTACTGCTAGGCGTGAACTAGTGCAGAATATCATCCTTCCTCTTTCGATTATTGTGACATAGTCTACAGTGCTGCTCCCAAATCCACCCTAGCCAGACTGGACCCCTTTCCATGCCTTCTGTTGCTTCGCTACTCGATGTCACCCTCCGCACCCATCACTGTGACCTCTACCATTCCCTTGCATTCCCATCCCTCGAAAATGCAGACTGCAGCACTGCACCAAATTCGTCTCAAAATTTTGGCTCAACACCCTCCCATCCTATCTCTCCTTGTTACTTTCCTCTACTCCCACCCAACTCACACCCTTAGCTCCCTAGATTACCGTCTCCTACTAATCCCAAGGCGGAGGACCAAAATCGGGCAAGCTACCTTCTCACACTGTTTCCCTAAACTCTGGAATGAGCTTCCTCCTCAAATTCACCACTCCTCCTCTAACCACTCCCTATCTACAGCACTGGCAAACTACCTCATGGTAAACTGCACCTGTACTTGATTCCTTCTATTGCATACCACTGGTCTGTCTCCCCCCTTGTCTGACTAGCGGCACCTAGCACACGCTATGGAAGCTGGCTTATTCAAAACCAACTATAGCACTACTTGGCTGTGTTTTTCTTGTCCTGTCCTATGGTACACTTATTACTCTGTCTGTTCATCTCAGTGGTATCGGATTCTATTGTGCTTCAGGCTAAACCATAACCGATGTATTCTTTGTACTTCAAGCCAAACTGCAGCCAATGTTTACTGTCAATCATTATACTGTAAGCTATGTGCCTTTTAATACTAGTTAAATTACAACAATTCCTGTTTTTTTCTTGTAACATGCATAATTATCTCACCTACTGTATACCTGCCTAAATGTCAGTCACTTGATAACCTGCGTGTTATCTCCTTCTGTATCCCCTCCCCCCAGGTCGCACCGGGAGACAAGAATCTTCTTGCTCAGTGTGCCTTTCCCGGTGAAACAATTTCAATAAATTAATAAATAAAATAAATTTCATTGCAAGGGAGGCTCATTATGACAACTCTTGATTATACAAGGAATGATGAGATAAGTGCAGTAGTGAACCAAACTGGTGAAAGTGTTGAACAAATCAGAACCCACAAAAAGGCATTTGAGTATATCGCCGAATATATTGAAAAGAATATCATCAGAGGATCACAGGTTGAATGAATGACAATGTTACATGAGAGGTACTGTTTATTTATGCAGGCTCATGACCCAGCATTCTATAATCCTAATTACAAAACAAACAAGTTGAAAAACAAGTTGATCAAACACTTTGGTCAGAGGATAAGGTTCTGGCAGCCACACTTTAGAAGTGAACTTATTTACTCTAATGAGCTCCCAACTGGTCAAGCTGTGGAGATTGCATTTGAGTCTGCTGCATCAGATGACAGGAGATTTGAAGAGACAGTGACTCTTTTGCGTTGTCTCATCATGGATTCCTTCAGTGAATCACAGGAGCTTCCCTGCCACCTTCTTCAGGTTTTCTGCTCTCCAACACCATCTCACCCTGGATGTGCTTGTAAATTTCTGGCCCACCTCATTTCTGGCTGATCTAATTTTATGAACACCTCAAGAAGAAGTGAGAGGTTAGTGAATTCATTTAGTCAAGATATTTGCTATGCAGTGAGTTGTGGTCAATGGAAAATGCCAAAACATCTCCTAGGAATGACTGCAAGACACATCACTGGTAGTGCTGAAATCATGAGTATCCTCAACCGCTTCAGACACTGAAAGTTCTATTCAACCCTTTTGGAGCTAGAAACTGCTATGTGTGATAGTATTGTTGAGAGTGACAGCACTCTACGTGTAACCATAGGTACTGACAGAAATATTGTGATGCATTTTTGCTGGGACAATTTTGATCTTAATGAAGAAATCCCTTCTGGTGCTAGCACCATACATTCAACTCATGGTATTGTAATGCAGGAAAAGGCAGAGGAATGCCTACTTACATCTGCGGGATCTAGCCAGCCCAAAAGCAAAAAGAAATAATTTTAGTACAAGCCTCAAGAGCTTAAACCATGCTTTGTTAAGCAACATGTTGAACCAAACCTGATTGTAGTTCAGACTGCCACCTCTGTTCCAGAGATTGTGAACCAAGCTTGTGTATCAGATTTCATGTTTTCTTCTGCAGAAACCAGATGTATGATGGGACACAATCTGCTCCTGGGTGGACAGGCTGGGTATCTTCCACAGGGGACCAGTCAGAATCAGTGCAAAGACAAACAAATGTTGACTACATGGTACCAATTAACTCTTCATAACAGAGAACTCACTGTACAACATGTACTGTAGATATCAGAAAATGCTACCAGAGAGGTTGGCCAATAGTACACGATTGTTACTTTTGATCTTGCTGTTGCAAAGAAGGCATATGCTAACATGCGGCAGAATGCACACCAGTTCAGTGATGTCATTGTCCAACTTGTTTTCCACACAATTTGCTCATACTTAGGAGCTCTTGGGAAAGTGCTACTGTGCATGGTACTGGCTTTGCTGACATCATCATTGAGTCAGAGGTGTGTGCCAGTGGCTTTGTTGAAAAAGTATTGAGTGGCAAACACTGCAACAGGGCCATGCAGGTGCATAAGCTTACCCGTTAGGCACTTGAACGTCTTCTTTTTCAGTCATTCCAAACCAGCACTGATGTACAGACATTGGTAGAAGAGGCCAAAGAAGAGGTGAAAAGGCTAGTGGAAAGACTAGGGTCTGACACATTACATGAGGCAGTTGCCAGGGACTGTTGTCACCAACTTTGCAAAAAGTACTTCAAATTTAAAGAGAGTGTGAGGCATGGCAAACTTGGGAAGACGGCACAGTTTTGGATTCAGTACGTGGACAGAATCTAGTTGGTGCTTAGGTTTCTGCGCACTACCAAGGAAAACAACTTTGACGTGCAACTAGCATGTGTTGAACAACTTTGCCCTCTGCTTTTTAGCCTGGATCACCTAAACTACGCAAGGTGTCTGTCTGTTTATTTTCTGACACTCCTAAACCTAGAGCATACTCTTACTGGAGCTGATGCCTTGCTGCAGAATGGCTGGTTCAGTGTGTGTGGATCCAATGTGCTAGCATCAAGAAATGCTGTTGATCTGACCATTGAACAGACAATCAATCGATATGCCAAGTCCAGTGGAGATATTGTTGGATTCAACAGGAATAATCCAATCTATTACCGTGGTGGTGTGTAAGGCATTCCCAAGCAAGTTATGTGACTGCCACATGAAACTGCTGGAATGGTAGACTTGGAGGAATACTTTCACAAAGATGCTAGCCTGCAGAGATGGCACTCAATGAGAAGGATGTACAGAAGCTGATCAATGCATTCAGAAACTTCATCAATCCTTTGAGATTGAAGTCAAAAGGCACTATTCTGTCTCTCATCAGGTGCACGAGCCCCAGGAGATGTTGAAAATGACTTGTTCAGTGCTGAAAATGGGGAAAAGAAGCCTTCAGCAATTTTTGGAGACAAAGCTTGTTGACAAAACACAGTTCCCTTTCATGCGCCCTTAAAAAGCAGTCGCTAAAGACGTTTGCTTCCTTCAGCAGTCAAAGAAACTCAGATCCTCACAAATGAAGATTGTTGCTGAGAGAGTTGGCAGAGGTCCTGCGGGCCATTGGTGGACCTGTTCAATTCTCTCTGAACTCTGGGTGCATGCCCAAGGACTGGAGGAAGCATATGTGGTACCTCCATAAGGGTGGCCAAAGGATGAACCAGGGAACTACAGACCAGTGAGCCTTACAGCAATTGTGGGAAAACTGATGGAGACAATTCTCAAGGAAAGGTTGGTGCAATTTCTTGAGGATAACAATCTACAGGACATCAGGCAGCATGGGTTTGTCTCAGGCAGATCCTGCCAGATGAACTTGGTTGATTTTATGACTGGTTACGAGGACTGGACAGGGGACATGCAATGGATGTCCTCTACCTGGATTTCAGCAAGGCCTTTGACTCAGTGCCACACAGTAGATTGACCTGCAAGTTGAAGAGTCTGGGAGCAGGGAGAAAACTGGTCAGATGGGATGAGAACTGACTGCAGGGTAGACAGAAGAAGGTAGTAGTGGGGGGGGTGGCATCTGAACCTAGGGCAGTAACAAGTGGTGTACCGCAGGGCTCAGTGCTGAAACCGGTTCTGTTTAACATTTTCATAGCCAACATTGCAGTAGGGATTAAGAGCAAGATCAGTCTCTTCAGGTGACACAAAGATTAGTGCAAAGATAGATGGGGAGGAGGGAGCAAAAGTACTTCAGGAAGATTTAACAAAACTGGAGGAATGGTCTCACACTTGGCAGCTTAGTTTTAATGCCAAGAAGGGAAAAGTGATACATTTGGGAGGCAAGAACTAAGGACACAATTACTGGTTGGAGGGTGTCCTGTTCACAAAATCCAAGAAGGAGAAGGATCTGGGAGTGCTGGTAACCAGGGAGATGAACCACTCTGCTCACTACAGGAAGGCAGCAGAGAAGACAAACAAGATGCTAGGGTACATTGCAAGGGGGATTACTTCTAGGACTGGGGAGGTCATCTTGCTCCTGTACAGGTCCCGGGTGAGACCGGACCTAGAGTACTGCATACAATTCTGGCACCCCTACTTGAAAATAGACATCAAACTACTGGAGGGGGTATAGTTCAGAGTAACAAAAATGATCCTGGAATTAGGGGACAGATCATATGAGGAGAGACTTAGAGACCTCAATATGTATACCCTGGAGGAAAGAAGGGAGAGAGGGGATATGATTGAGACCTTCAAGTACCTGAAGGGTTTGAACAGAGTAGACACCAGCTGTATGTTCAATCTGAAGGGTGGAAGGAAGCCAGGGACACTATGAAGTTGGAAGGGCAGGTTCATGAGGGAACTGAGGAGGCACTATTTCACAGAAAGGGTGGTGGCAGGGTGGAATGCTCTGCCAAGGAAAGTCGTATCACTGCAGAGTGTTGGGGGCTTCAGAGGGAGTGGGAAAGATTCAAGGGGAGGTACAAACTGGAGGGTGGGAGATGGGGGGCATATGAGGGGGGGTAGCTGCAGTCTAATAGACTGGAGTGATGCACACTTGAGCAGACTAGATAGACCGAATGGCCTGTATCTGCTGGCAATTTGTATGTTCAGAGAAGTTCAGGTGACTGCACAAAGAAGCCTCTTTGAGCAACCGCTAATGCTTTCAAAACAGAACAGCCTTAGCATGGAGAACATTCAGATCCATTGAATCCACTGCTGATCGTTAGCAACTTCAGATAGCCTACCAGTGAAGACAGAGAAATCCACCCTTCTTCACAAACTTGAAGATGAGATAGTACACAGTACAATGAATTGGGATGAAGATAAAGTTTACATCTGTAATGGCAATGCACTTCTCCAGTCAATGACTGGTCTACCACAGACATTTAGAGAGCTAGCTGAAAAGGTCTTTAGTGCATTACCAAAGGTAAAAGGTTGGATTTTGTAACAGACACCTCTAAATATAATTCCAAAAAGTTGGCAGAATGCAGAAGACAAGGATCATCAGAGTCTTTCTTGGTGAAAGGTCCATCAACAAAGGGAAAGGGAACATTGTTTGACCAGGAGTAGCACACTAAGCCAAAGCGTGTTTCCAGAGGCAACCTGGGAGCACAAGGAAGTTAAGTGACTTGCTCAGGATCACACAGTATGCACCTAGGCGGATGTAGGATTCAAGCCCAGGTCTCCATATCTGCAGCTCAGAGCCTTAATTCACTGCGCTATACTGCCTCCAAAGGTGCCAAGAAAGTGGAAATCCTTTCTCACAAATGACAAGACAAACTTGAATCAACTTCTTCTCAGTGAGTGGCAAAAGTAAACATATGTGTCAAGACTAATGGATCATCAATCTTTTTGACTTTGAGGAAAACTGTATCTCTTTGACAATCCTTGACGGAATCACAACACAGAGCTGCTGCATACCAGAGCTTTCTTCATCTTAGGAAAGCGAGGATACCGAATATTAACCCGCTGCTTTCATGCAGTGGCATCAACATCCTCAACTGGCATCACCATCAGATTACCAGACACAGATGTATTTCTGCTGCTGCTGTACTATGGCAATCAAATACAGAAGAACATCAACTTTGACACAAGAGTGGCAAATAAACGTCAGCTTTTGAACATCAAACTCTAATCCAGATTCACGGTGCTGAGATGTGCAGTGCACTGATTGCACTGCATGCATTTTCAGGGTATGACAGCACAAGTACAATTGTTAGGAAAGGGAAAGTCAAACCCTATAACATCCCACAAGTCAAACTGAGAGTATACGGCAACTTCCAAGCACTTGGTGACACAGAATATGAATTGATGCCATCCATGCTGACCTTGAAAGATTTGTCTGCTGCTTGCACAGGCAGCCATCATATACTGATATCAATAAACTTCGCTATTTATTTAATTTATTTATTTATTGAATTTTGGTGACCAGGTAGGCCCGCTGAGACAAAACAGTCCCTTTCAGTGGTGACCGGAAAGTACATTATATTGGGAAGTGCAATTTAGACACAAAACAAGTTGTACATAGAGTTCCGATTACAAAAACAAGGACAGCAACAGTGGATAAAAAACATGATGCTATGACATTGCAAGGCAGAAATTTCGCACAGGAAGCAGCCAACTATTGTCAAATTATGATGGCATTGATCTGAGTCTACTGCCTCCATGTAGCGCAATACTGAGAATGCATGTACTGAGAATGAATTACCAAGCCCCTGTCTGGAAAAATGCCCATGTGTCACACACTAACATCCCAAGTCCTGAAACACAAGACATGAGTAGAAACTTAATGAACCAGGAATCCTGGAGTAAGACTGTGTGATGGTGACATTATATCACAGGAACTGGTGGACATTTTGTCCCAGGAGGAGACCCTGAATCAGGCAGATGAGGAAGATGACAATGATGTTCTTTCTGCCAGTTTGGCAGATGAGATCTTTGATGCTGAGGATGAAAACTGTGGGGATGAAGATGACAACTAAATTATAATGGCAAAGATATTACTGTTACAGTGTGTCAATTTAATCATACACTTATACATCAAGTATTGTTATAACTATATTCTGATACCACCAATTTCCATAGTTTCAATGACATTGCAAAGTACTCCTATATATATCAATATGATGCCATTACTGTTGTGACCATTGAGCTGAATCTTTTCTAATTATAATAAAGTCATAGATGAGTATGTAACCTTTTATTGATACCCATTTTGTCATTATTTGACTTACATATATAGACTTAAATCAACAAAACTACCTCTACCCCATCTTTTGTTTTTTTTTCTGATATACAGTGGTCGACATGTTAGCCTGTAGCAAACAAAGCTACCATTGCCAGATGGCAAACAAGTCAATTCTAAATTAATACAGTGTAAGTTCTAAGAAACCAATGTCTTGAAAATTCCTGGGAGGGAGCAGTGATAGCCCACAAATTAAGAGGAATATACATAGGACACATGAGAATGGGTAACCTTTGAACCAGTTTCCATTTACAACAAGTTTTGGGCAATGCTTTAAAGGGCAGTCAACTCAAAGAATTTACACTCAAGTGTGGGAGCTGGTCCCAATGTGCACTTTATTGTGTAAGACATTTGGTTTCTTACTGTTTACTGCAATGTAGTAGATTGTATTAGACTCATTTGTTTACTTCTAGGCTGACATCTTCTGTTACTACAAATCCCAGAATTCCTGCAGCTGACATCAGAGCAGTGAGAGCAGTAGAGAGATTCAATAGCCTGCAGTGCATGTTACAGTTTATATAAGCTTTATATATATATATATATATGTGTATATATATATATATATATATAAATATATATGTCTGATCTTTGTTTGTTGGTCAGCTGACCTCCCTGGGCTAAATACATTGGACTGTACTTAGTTCATGAAGAAAAGCAGAACAGGAAAACATCTGATCAGAGATAAATGCTGTAACATGTACTGCAGACTATTGAATCTCCCACTACTGCCTACTACTTGGATGTCGTGCTGTTGTGATTCTGGATTTGTAGTAACAGAAGATGTCAAGATAGTCTAGAAGTAACCAAACTTGGTCTGATATAGTCTATTATACTATGGTAAACAGTAAGTAAACCAAAATCATTCTGCACACAAAATGTTCATTGGGACCAGACCCACACTTGAGTGTGGGGCCCTTTCAACTGACTGTTGCCCTTTAAGGGCTACTGTAGCAGACCCTAGGGAATATGAGACACACTCACTCCATTTTGGACAGCGACATGGGTAGCCAGAGAAGATACTGTATGTCAGAAAGTGAGATACAAATGCTGGCGAGATGGAAATCTCACAGTGAAGCATTACATTAGACCTCATGATATAGCACAACACTGGCATACTGTATCTCTATTCTTATTTTAAAGCTGGGTAGTGGGCAGCTGCTTGGTGGGGTCTGGATTCGTCGGGACGCTTATCTAAACTAGGCAACCGTACAGGAGAGATAATGCCAGCATGGGCTCCAGTTGACATTTCCTAAGCGTAATGAAGAAGTCATATGGCTGGGCCAACAAGGGATGCTGAGGATCAGATGGGGCCTGCATTAAGGGAAGAGAGCCACAGATGCCCACCCACAAGATTTTAGTCATGCACCTAAGGGGAAACAATCTCAGGATAATGAACATGGTTGCTCTCCAGTGCAAGATGAAAGAGGTCCTCAGAATGCCTTATCAGAACCTACCAGACAGGAAGCTGTTTGGGTCACACATACTGGAAGGTTGACACTATGCTTGTTCCCTTATCGGACATTCGACAGGATTTATTTTTCCTGAGAATTCAGGTTGCCACAGAGCCTTACGTTAGGTGACATCATGTGAAGAGCATGGTCCACGGAACCATGTTGGCGGCACTTGGGAGTCTCTCATGGGTTTAACCTTTTTAAGTCTTTGTAACCAGCCATGAATTGGAGGAGGGAGGCCTACACTTGCACAGACAGGCAACACCTTTTGGGTGGCCAGTGGCATGGGTAGTGTTCGCTTTTGTAGTATATACAAGGATATGTATGGTAGTATATATATGGCTACATATGGTAGGAATTAAAAGGAATGCCATTAGGGCTGTAGTTTATGCATACAAATATTTGTAGTCCTAGCTAATGTAAAGTTCATGTCATGCCCAGTGGGGTTTTCTTTGTTTATGTCCACTGATGTGTTTCCACTATCTCTGAGTTGAAATAAGATGGCTACTAAACAGACATGCCATATCTGAGTCTTCCTGCACAGGCACATAAATATACACCTTCAGTGACTGCACTGATCCCACAGGCCATGGGCCACCGAAGGGCTGAACCCTGAAGTGGGCTTCCTGAAGGACTTCATGATCCCTACAGCTGGAAAGGAGCAGGCTGGCCTAGCACTGCCCGAGGATGGATTGTGAGGTGCGTCTTCATTTTGACCCACCTGTGAAGCTTCAGCCACGGGAGGCAGGATGCAGCCCTAACTCTCTTGTCTCAAGGTGGAGGCAGCAGGGTTTCCGCTTTTAAGGAGCCCAAAGTGGGACATTTCGTACTGAAACATGACTTTTCACAGTGCAATACGTAACCTTGACCAATGCAATGTCTTCTTTTTTCTAAATAATTAGAACTAAGACTAGTTGATTTAGTTTTTAGGTGGTAATATTGTTTCCTATTATTCAGAGGTATTTTGGGTATGGCATCATAGTTTTCTTTAACTTCTAGAGGAAAGTAAGAAAATATTTTTTTCTACTATTAAATCAGGACATTTAGCATTTTTCATGTTTTTTGCAGGACAGACCCACCCAAACTAGGACAGTCCTGACAGAATCAGGAGAGGTGGTAACCCTAGAGGGCATGGGTCCTCAGAGACAGAAGGAGAGAGAGAGAGACTCCTTCCTGTGCACATCACATATTTGTAATGCCTTCCGTTGTTATGTAAATGAACACTTGGCTTTGGTCATTTATTCACATCAAACGGTGCTGTTATTGTCTTGAAGCAGAGGATGTGGGGGATCTTGAATCACCTATGCACCTTTAAAGAGGAATCAAAGGGTGAAAGGGTTGTTTATTGACCCTTGTCCCCAAGAACTGGTCTGGTGGCATGAGTCCACTGCTTCTCCAGGCCCTCCCTTTCCCATTCTGCATGCACGGTGGGAGGAAGGGGTTGGCAGCACCCTGCATGGATGCTCAACAACTGTTTAGGTGGCCAGTGGCATGAGAAACAGGTGCTTCTGATGGAGGGTCATGCAACTACACTGACAACACAGTTCCTATTCCCATAGGCCAGAGACTACTGGAGGCCAGGGCCAGGGAGGGCTTTTGACTTGAGTTTGTAATTCCTATGTGTGGGAAGGAGGAGGAGGATAGAGATAGAGAAATGTAGAAGTTGATGGCAGATAAGGATCGCAAGGCCCATCCAGTCTGCCCATTTCTTTTTCTGCCTAATGAATGTGCCATCAGTCTTTGCTCTGTCAGTGGTCTATCTATTCATACTCATCTGTATTGCTCCCTTATGCCTATCCCATACCTGTTTGAAGCTCTACACTGTATTCATATCCACCACTTCCTGAGGTAGGCCGTTCCATGCATCCACCACCCTTTCTGTGAAAAAGAACTTCCTTACATTACCTCTTAATCAGCCTCCCTCCGATCTCATGCTGTGTCTTTTTGTCCTGCTATTTTTCTTATATTGAAACATGTTAGACTCTTTCATCTTGTTAATGTCCTTAAGGTGTTTGAATGTTTCGATCATATCACTTCTCTCCAATCTTGCTCTAGGGTATGCATATTGAGCTCCGTTAATCTGTCCTCATAAGTTTTCTGATGCAGTCCCTGTACCATTCTGGTTGCTCTTCTCTAGACTGCCTCAATTTAGTGTTCTTGTGAAGGTGCAGCCCAGTACTGCACACAAGCACTAGATGGGCCTAACAAGTGTCTTGTAAAGAGGGACCATTACCTCCTCTTACAACTTGTGATACCATACTAATACACCCCAACATCCCCTAGCCTTTACCTACTGCTTTACTGGTCTGCTTGGATGATTTCAGGTCATCTGTGATGATGATGCCCAAGTATCTTTCTTTCCTTGTGACTGCCAGCAACTTCCCTCCAGCCTATAGGTGGTCTCTCCTCCTATGTGCATGATCTTGCACTTCTTTGCATTAAACCCCAGTTGCCACTCTTCCTACCATTTTGCCAGTTTATCCAGATCTCTTCTCATTCTGCCCACCCATCTGGATCATTTACTCTATTGCAGATCTTGGTGTCATCTGCAAACAGACAAACTTACCCTCTAGTCCATCTGCAAAGTCACTGATGAAAATATTGAAGAGGACTGGCCCCAGGACTGATCCCTGAGGTACCCACTTGTGACTTGCATCTCTTCTGAATTTATACCGTTTACCACCACTCTCTGTTTTCTGCCCATCAACCAGTTTGCCACCCAGTTGACCAACTTCTGACCTACCCTGAGCCTACCCAGCTTATTAATCAATCTTCTATGTGGAACAGTATCGAAAGCTTTGCTGAAGTCAAGGTAGGTGACATCAACTGCTTCCCCTTGGTCCACCACTCTGGTTACCCAGTCAAAGAAATCTATGAGATTAGTTTGACAGGACCTTCCTGTTGTAAACCCATGCTGTCTTGGATCCTGTGCGCCTATGGATTCCAGGTGTTGCACTATCCTTTCCTTAAGGATTGCCTCCATAATCTTGCCCGCTACTGAGGTAAGATTGACTGGTCTGTAGTTCCCTGCCTCCTCCCTGCTACCACTCTTGTGGAGCAGGATCACATGAGCCCTTCTCCAGTTTTCTGGGACCTCTCCTGTGCTCAGAGACTCAATAAATAGTTCTGATAATGGCTCTGCTAGTTCCACCTTAGCTCCTTAAGTACCCTGGGATGTATGCCATCAGGTCCCATTCCGTGTCCACCCTGAGCTTCTTGAGCTTTTCAGAAACCCTTTCTGTTGTGAAGGGACTAGCGCACCTCCCTCCCTTCTGTGTCCATGGTGCTGATCTGTGGGCCCTGCCCAACCTTCTCTTCAGTAAATACTGAGCAGAAATATCTATTTAGGATAGATACTTTTACATGGTCCTCCTCCTCACATGCCCCCTTATCCCCTTTGATTTTAGCAAAACCTCCTCTGGGCTTTCTCTTTCACTAATGTATCTATAGAAAGTCTTAAAAACCAAAAACAAGGTGCTGCATCAGCATGTGGTCTGAAAGCAAAACAAAATGCACACTGAAAATGGAAAATAGAGTTAAAATCTACGTTTTCGACCTTAGGTCTTCTTCAGGAAATATCTAAAAGAGAAAAAAAACAAAGTTAGTGTAGAGGGAGGTAAAATGAGGGATATATATGTGGAAAGAAAATCTTATAGAAAGTCTTGTTCCCTTCTTTTACTGTTCATTTTAGAGTTTCCTCGGTTTGGGCTTTTGCCTACCTTACTGTCTTCCCTGCTTCCCTTAGGGAAGTTTGGTATGCCTCCCTATCTTCATCTCACTGCACTCCCTTATATTTCCTGAAGGCCAGCCTATTGACTCTGACCTTTTCTGCTACTGTGTTTGAGAATCAAAGTGGTTTCCTTCTTCTTTGCACTTCCTTTCCTCTCTAACACATTCGGATGTAGCTTTAAGTATTGCATCCTTAATGCTTGCCCACTTTGCTTGTACCCCTGACCTGTATTTCTTTTGCCAGGGCTAGCTTAACTTGTTGGCCATCTTATCAAAGTGTAGTGCCTGCTGCTCCGTCAACTCATTTTGCTCCATGAGTAAAGTCTACCGATGGGGGAGGGCTGCAGTCCTCACTCTTGTGATATGAAGGGAGGTTGGGGTTACTCAAGGAGACTCCCTCCTGTGCACATTACCTATTTTTAATCCCTCCATAAACATTGTTATGTAAATAAATACTTAGCTGTGGCCCTTTAATCCCAACAAAGGGGTGGTAACTGATTTAGGGCAGAGAATGAGGCAGTGCTTCAATAACTAATGATTCAACTAGAAGACAAAGGTCTCTTCACAAAATACAGAAAGAGTAAGCAAAAGCCTTAATGTCTATTATAAAATTGCAAGAAAGAATCTACAAACTTCATTGGCCAAAATGCAACACCTGAGATTAGTTTAGTGTACAATTTACAGTATGTACTGTAAAAGCTCACTACCTGCCACCTGTGTATGAAATCACAGCTTTCAAACCAACATTCCTGCTCTTATCTCTGTATCTGTAGCCCCCACCAGGTGCTGGTACTTAAAAGGAACCCTGACGCACCATTTGATCTTTTTCAAACACTATAAAACACAAATTTGCTTTTCTACTGCACTCATACAACTGTGTTTGCCTAGTAATTAAATCTGCTGTTGACACAAGCTATACAGAGCCCATCTTTGCCATTTTGTGAATCTAATAAACTACTTCAGGTATTGATTGAAAGGTCTGAGATGCAATTCCTAGCAATGAAAGGACATTCCACCTTCGGCTATATACCTTTCAGCCCCTTCAGTGTGCATTTTAAATCCTATAAATCCTCTCTGGGTGGTTTATTACTTATTTAACTCTTAACTCTAAATAATTGTACTTTTATCCTTGATGCACTTATTTTTACTAGTGCACAAACTTTACCCCATATGTCTTTATGCAGTCACTGCACTGTTAGTATCTAATCCACTGTTTTACAGAAAATGGCCGAGATAGAGTACACTTGAGAAGTACTATATAACGGTACATTAGTGAAATGTATGGCATGCAGTATTCAGAATCAAGTCTGCTGTAGAGAGAGCTACTTCACATTCCTGTAAGCAGCTAGTCCTTGGAAACTCATTCATACAATAATTTAAAGGAAAAGTTAATAAGATAACCTGGTTGCAAGATTTCAAAACATATGTTTTCTGGTTGCCAGGCTCAGTGCAATCAGAGTGACAATACTAAAAAGCTGCTATAACACCCAGAAGGAGAGCGAGAGAGAGGGAATGATAAAGCTGTACAAATGCTCTACAGTGGGTGACTAAAGTAGGGATTAATAAAGGAGCTACAGTAGCAGAGAGTTGCTCATGCCGAGGGAAGGAACTCAAGTACCAGTGCAAACTCAATGAAGCTGGTGGATGGGAGATTTCAGATGGATGTCAGAAAGTATTTCTTTAAGGAGAGAGTGGTAAAGGAATGGAGTAGAGTACCAAAGGAGCTAGTCTATGTGAAATCAGTAGGGGTTCAGGTGCAGGTGAAACAGATAAGTGGCTCTGGTAAAGACATTATAAAAATAGAGCTGGAGTGGGGAGGGAGGACCAAGAGGTCCCAAGAATTTTATATTAGATATAGTAGGTAGAGTTAGGCAGAACTGATGGGCAGGGCCTTTTCTCGCCAACAACTTCTATGTTTCTATTCATAGAATCATAGAAACTGATGGCAGAAAAGGACCATCCGGCCCATCAAGTCTGCCCTCACCACCACCTTAGTCCACACTCCCCTTGGGCTCCTCCCATAACCACATGTGCTTATTCCATGCTCTCTTGAAACCAGACAAAGTCTCGCCCTCACCGCCTCCTCTGGCAACCTGTTCCATGATTCCACCACTCTCTCAGTGAAGAACTGTCCCTCACATGGCCCCTAAAGTTCCCTCCTGTAGACTCAGGCTGTGCCCCCGCATTATGGAACCTACCTTCCTGTGAAATAAACACCCTGCCTCCACTTTATGTATCCCTTTGTTGTACTTGAAGGTCTCTATCATGTCCCCCCCTTCTAGTCTCCAATGTGTAGATCCCCAATTCCTTACACCTCTGTTTGTAGGGCTTGTCATCCATCCCTAGCACCATCTTGGTCACTCTTCTTTGAACCCTTTCCACCAACTGTATGTCCTTTTGAAGGTAAGGCCTCCAGAACTCGACACCGTACTCAAGGTGTGGCCTCACTAAGGCTTGGTACAAGGGTGTCAGGACCTCCCTTTCTCCTACTTGTTATTCCCCTGCTAATACTTGCCAGCATTCCATACGCCTCCCCATGGCCCTGGTGCACTGCTTCCACCCTTAGGTCGCTGGTGACTGCTATCCCCAGGTCCCTTTCTTGATCCATGATCCTGATTTCTCCCTTCTTCCCCAAGTTGTGTAATCTAAATGTGGGTTTCTGATGCCCATGTGCATCACTGCACACTCTTTTGTTGAAATTCAGCTGCTGGGTGTCCGCTCACCGCTCCAGAGTCCTCTGGTCCTGTCTCATTGGTTCACTCTTTGCTGAGAATGTCTGACACTTACTTTGTCAAATCCCTAATGGGTGTACTAAAATCAAACCTTGAGCATCCACTACACCACTGGATGTATAAAGATTGAGTTTTTTAACAAGATTTAATGCTAAGTTATTAAAATGAAATGCTTGTCCAACCTAATGGGTCTGTAATGATGGATACCCTGGTTAGTGCCTGACCACATTCACCTGTTACCAGTGCTGCATCACAAGGTGCTGGCACCCTCTGCTGGTCAATGCAATTGCAATTTTAAATATCAAGACAGTCTTGTCATCAACCATACATTGAGCAAACACAAGCTGCTTAAAGAACCATTAACACCAAAAATTGCAGACAGGAAAATTTTCTAATTTTTTAAGAAGCAGTCAGTTGTAACTTTTTTTTAAATTTCTGCAATATTTTTCTTTTTTCTTTTGGTCATTAGAAAGTTTTCTGTGTGATAGTATCATGCTTGATGAGTGCAATGTACTCTGTTGGACAGCTGGCATATCTCATCATATTCCTCCCACTACATCATCAGCATCGTGATCTCACTGACAGTGACATCACAGATGACTGATCTGGCGTGGCTCTTCCTGAACAGCTGTGATGTCACAATGTTGATTATGTAATGGAGGAGCAGAGCTACTGTAGACATGTCAGCTGCCAGGCAGAGTGCAGTTCCACACAGCACACCTACTAACATCAGGTAAACAATCTTCTAATTAACCAAAGGGGGGTGCTATTGAGCACACTCATGGAGCAGACATGTTTCTGTCAGCTCCGAGCTGCAAGGGATTAATTTCTTTATTTTTTGCCTTACAACATTTTCAAATCAACTGGTCTTCAGCACTATTTGATAGCTTACATACTTGGGAGTCGATTGATCCCACTGTCAAGAATGGGGCGCTCCAATAAAGGCCGTCCAAGGACTAGTAAGTCTCAGCCTCCAGTGGAGCTACAGGCCTCAACACCCCTGCCCGTCCATGCTGCTGCGGAGCCTCCGTGAAAGGCTTTACAAGTATAGGATGCAGGCCATTGATACTGAAGTTGAAGCTATTTTCAGGGGAACGGTGAACAGGATGTCAAAACTGAGGTGGCCACTAAAGCAGCCACTACAGCTGAATCGCAAGCCACACAAGCTGTTTCTGCCACAGCCCAAATTGTGAAGAAGAATGCTCAGCTATGCTACCATTTAGAAGCACTTGAAAATGTTCAGAGGGCCTCTAATGTTAGAATTGTTGGCTTATCAGAGGGGAAAGAGGTGCCCGATCTTCTTTCTTTTTTAAAGGATTGGCTACCAGGGACCCTGCAGATTGAGTCAGACTGGGCAAATCATTTTGTGCAGGCCTACCGTATCTCACCAAGATCTGCGGATACTCAGCAAGATCTCCCATGTACTGTGTTGCTGGTTACTGATGGAGTCACCATGAGGGATTGCTTATTACAATCTGCTCGTTATGCAGAACACCTTAATTGTGGTGGACAAACTGTGCATTTATTCCCTGATCTCTCTTATGTTATTTGGGATTGTAGGAAAAAGTTTGATGGTGTTTGAGCCAAGCTAAGAGCTCTGGGGGTGGTCCACTCACTGTTAATGCCTGCCCATCTCCATATTTTTTGTTGTAAGCCCCTCAATTCGGGCTTACCTGGTAGGGCTACAGCCCTCTGCCAGGCGTCCTCTGAATGGCTGTGATGTTAACGGGTTAAATTAAATAATCTGTGGCCTGAGTTCAGGGAGCCTGCCAGGAAGACAAAAGTGCAGCTCCCTAAAGAACTACAAACCGGTTACTGCTGGGAAAATACCCTGAGGCAGCCTGGAAATCACCTGGGGAGTTGCAGCCAATAATAGAGAGGCTGCTCAGGGGAAATATAAGGCTGTTTTTTGGCACCGAGAAGGGATTGGAGGTCAAGAGGGACTGCAGGGTGGATGTGAGAGGAGAGACTGCTCTCATGAATACAGTCTAACTGGCTGTGCAAACCCTGCCTAACTCCATCTGCAAGCTGAGTGCAGGAGGAAAAGTAGCTGCTTGTGAGACTGAAACAGGGTAGAGAAATGCAAAGTTTATAGCAGCCCAGCTAGTTTGGACTTCAGTTTAATTGAGAAAATAAAAAATGGGTTGTGGACTTTGAAAATAATCCCTGCTCCCCACAGTGCAGAAATCATTAAGTGAAGTGGACATTTCAGCCAGGAGAGAGTCTGCAAGTGTTGATCCAAGCTGCTGCAACAGGACCCAGCCTGCTGTGAAAGTATCCTCCAGGTGAGGGGCTGTAGGTTTGTAGACTGTGGTAGCACTGCTGCCCTGCGTTGGTCCCGAAGGTGGTCCTGCATGCTTTGGAAAGGGTTTGGGGAACATAAGCAAACTTAGTTCCCTGGACCGAAGACACTGACGCACCGGGTTGAGGGATGAAGCAGGCCTGCCTGTGTGATGTCTGTATACAAAGGCCCGTAGGCGAAGCTGGCAAGGCCAGGCAGGTGAAGCTCATCATCCCTGGAACCATCAAGTTTATTTTTCCCACCAGTGGTGCACCACCTACGTCAAAACCTCCATGGTACCGTGCAACGCAACTGGCTGTGAACCCCCAGAGTGGACTGCTAACCATGAGTACCCCGAGCTGTGGCTCTGGGGAGTTTGTTAGTTAGCTAGTCAGATAGGATTTTGGGGGTAAATCATTCCACCTCTATTAAGAGACACTCAAGTCTGCCAGTATAAGATAATCAATTCAACGTGTGTTGTGTTTAA
This sequence comes from Neoceratodus forsteri, assembly GCA_016271365.2. Lineage (NCBI taxonomy): Eukaryota > Metazoa > Chordata > Ceratodontiformes > Ceratodontidae > Neoceratodus > Neoceratodus forsteri. The sequence continues at coordinate 1,310,560,051 of CM057449.1, forward strand.
CTGGGCCCCGACGAAAGACCCCAGGCCTGCACCACTGCACAGGGACAATCTGGGTGCACCCAGGGGTGGTGAGAAAGGGTTGATACTGGAGAGGTATGTGCCTAGAGTGAATTGTATTTGACATTCTCCTCCTTGTTACCCCTCCCCAATAAATAAGGTTACTGTTTGCATTTCATTCACTGTCCCTGTGTTATTGAAGAGTGCTGCGGGGGTAGTAGTGTGGAAACTGTAATTTGTATGGAAACATATTGTTGGGGCAGGGTACTATTTCCTGGGGGTGGTAACCTGTTTTTTATCCACAGGATTCTCTTGCCATTACCCCAGGTGGAGTCACCAAGGCACACGAGCTGTCACTGCAGAACCCAGGCCAGCCCCCTCAGAGGTGTGTTCGGAACTACCCTGTAGGCCCCAGAGCAGCCAAGGAGAATCAAAGGGCTGTTACATTATGGTGGCCATATGTTTCAATTTACAGATCCAGTTGAGGCAGGGAAGCAGGTGGAGCTAACACAATGGTAGTTTGACGCCACCCGGGGACCCTCACAGGATGATCAGAGCTCTGCAGAAGCTGATACGGACACTTGAGAGGTCTCAGTCTTTGCCCGAACTGTTTGTCTAACACTTTAGCCCTACTTCTGAGAGGCTTAGATGTTATAGTCTATCTGGACCTAATAGTTCTTCATTTTTTGGGGGGACTGTAAGATCCTTAATTTAACCATTATGGTTGGCGATTTGTTTACTGCTTACAAATTGTGGATTACTTGAATTGGATATAATTTTGCTAGAATATTTTCTTATACATAGCTGTTCCAGTCAGAATAATGAGGTTGCTCTCTTGTTAGTGATGGAACTGAACAGATCACTGTGTATGTTTGGATACATATATGTTGGGGTTGGGGTCACATCAACTTCTATTGGTTGAAGATATCCCGTGTTCCGACTCTGCAGATTTTTAAACTGACTACCACATTCCTGTGAGGGGTAGCTATCCAGAACTATACATGGTTTTTCATAGTATTTGTTTGGATAGACCCCATATCCGAAACCATTATTGTTTAGATTACTTTTTCCTGTTCCACTGGATGGATCCTGTATAACTGGTTGATGTCTGACATGAGGTTGTACCTTGATATTGTATTTTGTAAAAAAAAATGCAATAAATTTAAAATACAAAAATAAAACAAAGGGAAAAGGAAAAAATGCCTCGGATATAAAAGGTAATAGTTGACAGCTTTTAAAAATGAGTATTACTTTTAGGATACAGTAGCTCGCCTAATGGGGAGGGGGGGCTAAAATCAAGTAGCAACTGCAAACATGACTCCTCTCTGTTGAGGCTTATAGGCCCAGATATTCAAAGGGGGTGTGCGCCGGCACATCTCTGAAATGCAACCCTGGACTTTATACAAAAGGGGGTGATGCACAGCGCAAGTCCGGATGCACCGCAGTATGAATATAATGTATGTGGCGCATCCAGAGGGGACGTTCCCGTGCATACATGGCACATCTCCATATTCAGCCAATATACTGACAAATTATTCTTGATGTCTAGTGGAACCGATCAACCGCTGATCAAGTTCCACGTACTAACTCATTACCAATGGTGTCTAGAAGCACCCTCACCCCCCTGTCGTGTTCCATATGCAAAAACTCAGGGGAAGAGTACACAATAGAAACATAAAAACATAGAATTTGATGGCAGATAAGGACCGCTTGGCCCACCCCCTAAAGGTTAGTAAGTAATGTGAGAAGGCAGTAGGGATGGCTGGGGAGATACTGGGATGTATAGGAGAGAGGCATCACAGAAAACAGGAAGTTGTTATCCCTCTGTACAGACAGTTGATGAGACCCCATCTGAGTACTGCATCTGGTTCTGGAGACCCCATCTCTGCAAGGACATAGACAGGATGGAGGCAGTCCAGAGGAGGGCAACTAAAAAGGTGCAGGGTCTGCAACAGAAGCCATATGAGGAAAGACTAAAGGAGCTTAATAAGTATACCCTTGAGGAAAGGAGGGAGTGGGGGGCCATGATAGAAACTTTTAAGTACCTCAAGGGAATCAGCAAAGTCCCAGAGGGTAGCATCTTTCAGAAAAAGAGATGTGCAAGAATCAAGGGCACAATTTGAAGATAGAGGAGGAATGGCTCAGGGTATGTGAGGCCTTCCTGAGGAGGTGTGGGAGTCACAAACAGCGGGGAATCTCCGAATGCATGGGACAGACATAAGGCAATTTTGGTGGGGGTAGGAAAAATAGGCTGTTGGTTAACTAGGATCTGCAGCTTATCCAGTAGATAGGGAAATGGGCAGAGTGGGTGGGGCAAGCAGTCCTTATCTGCCGTCAAAGTCTATGTTTCTATGTTTTCTATGATGTATTATCCCTGGTATCTAGAGGCACTGCTCACCCCTCAATCACATTCTATATACTGACATATTATACCTGGTGTCTAGTGGCACCCCTCACCCTGCTATTGTGTTCCATATACTGATGTTTTATCCCTGGTGTCTAGATGCACCCCTCACCACCCAATTATGTTCCATATACTGACATTTTATCCCTGGTGTCTAGTGGCACCCCCATTCCCCAGTCACCTGTTCCATTCTCTCTTATTCATCCCTGGCGTCTAGTGGTTCCCTTCACCCCGCCCCATTGCCTATTGACAAAAGTAAAAGTATTGAGTGGTAGTCCAGTGTTCCGCCACTCATCCGATCCATTCACAGAGCATCATCTCTTACAGCCCCCTTATCCTGGTGTCCTGTGGCAATCAGTGATGCCCAATACAGAGATCAGTAGAGCCCTCCTCCCACCTCCTTGGTTGAACATCAAAGGATCGGTCAGTGAGCATGCAAGAATGATGAGCAAGCAGCTTTAGAGAGGAATTTAGGTTTATGAAGCAACAGCAAAGCAAAATCAATTTTTTTAACTTTATTAATTTTATCAGCTGTTACAATTGATATAATAATATACTGTGATGGACGCTGCACTGGTAGACCTCGGGGTTCTTCACTCGGAGTGGTGAAAGGAACTGTCTCACTACCAGCAGTGCCAGCAACACCCTCAGCAGGTGGGATGGCGAGGGCCGCTGAGGTCCGAATGGGGTTGGGCTGGTGGAATCACCTGACAAGGAGAGGAGGAGTCGTATCAGAGATTGGATGAAGCAAAGATTTTTTAGACAGGAGGGACGGAGGACATGGTCATACAGAAACATACCAACCACAAAACAGCAGGGAGTATGGACAGCATTATGGATATCTAAACAGTAACAACTAAACTCTAAAATGTCTAAACTCTAGACTATTATTCTCTATGGGTGCACTACGGCCTATTGCCACTATACTCCTAAAATTCCTTAGCAGTATCCTGTAACAGCAATTAGTACATAGATGGAAATCAAGTGTTTTTCACTACCCACAATACAATATTTGGTTTTACAATGACTATCCAATTCTGACAAAGTCCAAATGTCTGTCGTCTTAGTGCGCACCGTCTTTCTTTGTTGGTAGCTACAAGGGAAAATAAAACAGAACTGTGGAACCCTAATCTCAATTCCCAGCAAGGACCTAGATAAGGCTACTGGGGTGGTGAGAGGTTTGGTAAACAGACCATATATCTTTGGCAAAAGCCCACTCTCTCCGAGGCTGCCGGAATGTAGCACCAAAGCAACTGGTTCCTGAAATGACACACTGAAGCAAGAAGTTCCTCGGCCAAAACCCACTTCTAGGGTTGCCAAGGATGAAGAAAGACCAAGATCTGCATGGCGATGAATCAAATGGAGGATTACCACGATCTGACTGATGCTGCAGCACTCCAAGGGCCAGCTGGACTCGGAAGGAACTCTGACAGGACCAGGAACCATAAGAATCTGAAGAGATGATGGTTGACTCTGCAATCCTAGGATCAGGAACTAACACAAAACAAAGAAACGGCGGACGAGGCCCGGACTGGGCTTCGACGGACTTGACTTTCGGCGAAAGACCAGGTGGGGCACAGAACAGGTTCTCCAAGATGAGCTCTCTCTCTTCTGTAGAGGGCGACCAACTTCGGAACATCTGGAACAGGAACCATACGGAACAACACTGGCATGGCTGTCGTGATGCGTTTCGGCGGACGTACGTTCAAGCTGTAAAAACAAGAAAACGGCAGGTACGACTTGTACGACTGACGACGGACTCGACTTCAGCGGACGACACAAATGGACGGGATGAGTTGATGGATGATCTTCTTGGAGTGAAGAATGCTGGAAGGATGTCTTCTTCTGAGTAGAGACTGATTCTGAGCACGTGGTGTAACAGACCACACTAGGAGACTGCAGTGTGGTAGAAGATTGAGACTGTCTTCGTACAGTAGTAAACATATAACTGAAGAATGCCCAAAGAACTGTGGAATAGTACAATAATTTGCCAGAGGAAGGCAAATTATAACTTCAGGGGTAATTGTTACTGATAAGGGCCAATGTCCAGGTGCTTAGAGCAATAGTTCAGGTACTTGGACCAATAGTTCGGGTACTTAGGACAATAGTTCAGCATAAGCAGTACAGTAATCACAGTAAATTCACAGTATAGGCAAATAGAACACTCTAAAATGAACCCCTGTTTCTATAGGTAGGGTATTCTGGGATAGGATCCCTTACTGTACGTTGTGGCTAGGAGACTCCTTAGTACCACTAGGCTGGCTTGCCCTATTACGCTAGGCTGGGGCCTCCTATAACCAGGCTTTACCTCGGGCCTAATGCCCTACCTTTACCTCAGGCCCTGAAGCCCCACGTTAGCTTGGGCCTGGTGCCCCACCTTAGATTGGGCCTGGTGCCCCACTTCACAATGGGCCTGGTGCCCCTCAAAAGACTGGGCCTGGTACCCCAATTTACAATGAGTCTGATGCCCCTCTAAACTTTGGGCCTGATGCCACACTTTACCATGGGCCTAATGCCCTGCTTTATTTTGAATGAATTGCCCCTTTAAGCTGTGTCTATTTAAATTGCAGGCCTCAGTGCCTGCTGTTATTTATTCGTGAAACTCTCCTAATCCCGCCCCTAATGCATATTTATAGGCCTTTGCTTTGCCTATACCCTGGCTCCTCCTCAGGCATCACTAGCCTCTGCCTCCAAATGAATATTCAAAACAGTCCTAGCAACCCGATGACCCTGCAGCGCTCGGCTGCTCCTCTAAGCGCCTACTGCGCTCTTCAAATTAAACAACAGTCTCTTTGGACAGGCAGTCAGCACGTAGCATGTGCTGCCGCCACCTCACCGCTCTGACGAGCTGCTCTGGGGAATCAGGAGGCAACCGGGAGGCGGGAGGATGCTGACAGTGGAGAGAGTATACAGGCGCAGGGGGACGACCAGGGGCCTCAGATGGCCAAAAAAGATGCGGGCGCGATGTGGCTGGCAAAGCTGCTGACGTGGGACCGAGATTAAACTGTAAAACACTCGGGGGGCTAAAACAAATAACCGGAGGGCTTTTAAGTCCTAAAACGCGGGAACAACAGCATTTTCTTGTTCGTGGTGCCCCGATGGCACCACCGACTGCAGCACTGGACAAAGCAGGGAGTCTGGACATCTTCACTAGCTGGAGCTCGAGCAGGCACACAGAACAGTCCTCGGGGAACGGCTTCAACCCACCAGGTAAGCCTTCCTGATTCCCCTTAACTTTCTGTGTCCTCTCTTCTCCACAGCTAGCAGGAAACTGAACAACTAAACAATTATCTTTTAAACTTGAACCTCCCTGGGTTCTAGATTGGCTGGAGTGGAATGCTGTGCATGAGCCACTCAGCACAACATTCCATCCAGGCCATTATGACACCTATTGCTTTTTACAATCTGTCTTTTGACCTGTTGTAAGTGCACAGGGCACTTTTCTATTATTTACAGTGTTTTGTGTGTTTAGGGAGGTTGACTTTTTATTTCTAGGGGCCCCTTCGTACAGTACCCTGCTGCCTACACCTCTGCAGGCACCCTGTGCACCTGTGGACTCTTAGTTTATTTATTTTTATTTTATTTTTCTGGAATGACCAACTTTGGGGCATTACAGATTCGGGCCCGCCTAAAAATACATGTCCCCATTTATTCCCTTTACACTTTATAAAACATTTCTTAAACATTACTTCTATAGGTTTCTTAGAGTATATCTTACCATTCAACATAAACTTCTATGTATATTAATTAAAACATTTTTAAAACATCTATAACTTTTCAAAAAAAGCTTTCTGATTTAAGTAACCATGTCTGTGGATTACTCTTAACAGGACTTTTCAGAAAAGGAAGGTGCTACTTGATAAGCTTCTGATATGTATCTTTTCGGGGGAACACCAAAATTGGACCTCTGTGACCTACGTATCTGGGGAACCATGTTATCATCAGAAATACACTCTACCTCCTGGAAATCTACAGGCCTATGATTTGCTGTGGGCTTAGTAACTGGATGGTAGGACAGGTTCATATGGGATGCGTGAACCCAGGGATCAGCACACCACTGCCTTGAGGACCCTATGTCAATGGGTCCATCCATGGTACGCTCCTGCCTCTCTTTTGGCACTGAGTCAGTATTTTCTTCCACAGTTCCTTGAAGTATACAGGGTTTGAGCTGGCTCTGATGTCTTAACCGACTCCCTTCCTATTTTCTGCCTGGATCTGGTAACTTTGAAATCGGATAATGGAATTACTGCAACAATATAAGGCTCAGGTTCCCATTCCTCAAGTGGATTGTTGCCTTGATTGGCTTTCTTCGCCATGACACGTTCTCCCACAGACAGTGAAAGCCTTTTTGTGTAACATTGTCCAGTTTCTTTGGTCCCCAAGGGTTAACTACATTCTTCGGTTCAGTCCTCATCTCAGGTTCTGTTTGTCCGACAACCATTTTACTCTTTGGACTGTACTCAGGGCAAGACAAATCCGACTTTCTCTGACGTCATTCTGCCGGAGGTACTCAGCTTCAGGTGATACCTTACATGGCTGGTTTGTTTTTCTGCCAATCCTCAACTATACACTGGAGCTTTTCAATTTCTTTGCAGAGCTCTTTTCTCTTATTATTCTGGAGGAGCCGTGTGGTTTGTTCTTTGGCCTCCTTTTCTTGCCGCTGGAGAGTTTCTCTGAGGAATTTGCATTCTTGCACCAGTTCCATCTTATTGTGTAAAACTTCCTCAGCTTGCTGTTCTGGTTGGCTTCTCAAATTGACTCTTACTGTTGCATTGCTGTGATCGATTCTTTCGATTTCTCTCCGGGTGTCTTCATATAGCTGGCGCCTTGTCCTTTCGGTCTCTGGTCTGTCAGTTCTTCTAAGGCCTCGCTGTTGTTCGTGTTCATCAACATCACGTCTTCTGTAGATGGGTCTCCTCTGGCCATCAAACATATCCATCGGGCATCTTCGTCTTCTTTTTGGTTGTCTTGTAAAGAGCTCTCTCTTCCAGCCATTTTTAAAGTCCCGCACCTCTTGGCAGACTTCAGTCACTTTGTGGATAAGAGCCGCAATCTGCTCTGTCCATTCCTGGTTTGGGTGCCTTTTCACTTTCTGGTGAAGCTCTTGGGGTTGAGACCACTGGGTGTAGGCCTTGTTGGAGTCTGGAAAATGGTTCTGACAACTCCCCATCGGTGCTCCCTCATATTTGGACCTTGGGTGATGTAGCCTTTCTGAATATGCCTCTGGCTGCCGTGGATCTTCCGTACCAAGCGTTCAATGGGGTATTCAGGCCATGCCGCACTCTGAGCATCATCTTGTGTTAGCGGGCTGCCACTTTCTCTCCCATCCTTCTGGATCCCCACATCCTTATGGCCTTTTCTTTAAAATCCTGAATCGAGCATTGGATCTTCCAATGTAACAAACGAGCTCTCTTTTTAGGACTCACTATTCACTCCCTCTGTGAACTTTTCTATCAAGTTTCCATCAGGGTCCTGAACCTCCCTCGGGTCAATCTTCTCAATGGCTCTCAGTGTCCTCCTGCAGACTTAAGGCATACTCCCATAGCGTTTCTTGGGGCTGTTGAGTGCGTGACAAGAACTGCAACTTCAGGTCATAGATAGTTCACATATCAAATGTGTACTGCAAGCGACGAAAGATCTGGTCAGCAGTGGCTCTCTCCCTTTCTGACCAGGACTGGACCTCACGATGGGCAACTCCTCTCAACTGCCCTATCAATATCTCAATCTTTCGGTCTTCCAGAATCTGATACAGCTGGAACACGGACTGCATCCTGGAGCAAAACTCTTCCAACGTACTGGAGTTTTCACTATCCTGTTCCCCAGTATACAGCGGAAGCCAGGGTGCTCCTAAGTAATGCAGCATGGATAAAGGTGACCAGGGCACCTGACCTGGACCTTCTCCAACTCCTCCACATGGGCTGCTACTGCCTTCCATTCCAAACAACATCTTGCTCTGTGTCTTCTCCGGCTTTGAACTCCTTGGAACATTTTCTATATCCTGCCGACTACGCCAAAAATTTTTATGTGGACGCTGCACTGGTAGACCTCGGGGTTCTTCACTCGGAGTGGTGAAAGGAACTGTCTCACTACCAGCAGTGCCATCGACACCCTCAGCAGGTGAGATGGCGAGGGGCCGCTTGAGGTCTGAATGGGGTTGGGCTGGTGGAATCACCTGACAAGGAGAGGCAGGAGTCGTACACAGAGATTGGATGAAGCAACGATGTTTATTAGACAAGAGGGGACGGAGGACATGGTCATACAGAAACATACCAACCACAAAAATAGTAGGGAGTATGGACAGCATTATGGATATCTAAACAGTAACAACTAAACTCTAAAATGTCTAAACTCTAGACTATTATTCTCTATGGGTGCACTACGGCCTATTGCCACTATACTCCTAAAATTCCTTAGCAGTATCCTGTAAGAGCAACTAGTACATAGACGGAAATCAGGTGTTTTTCACTACCCACAATACAATATTTGGTTTTACAATGACCATCCAGTTCTGACAAAGTCCAAATGTCTGTCGTCTTCGCACACACTGTCTTTCTTCATTGGTAGCTACAAGGGAAAATAAAACAGAACTGTGGAACCCTAATCTCAATTCCCAGCAAGGACCTAGATAAGGCCACTGGGGTGGTGAGAGGTTTGGTAAACAGACCATATATCTTCGGCAAAAGCCCACTCTCTCCGAGACTGCCGGAATGTAGCACCAAAGCAACTGGTTCCTTCTAGGGTTGCCAAGGATGAAGAAAGACCAAGATCTGCGTGGCGATGAATCGAATGGAGGACTACCACGATCTGACTGATGCTGCAGCACTCCAAGGGCCAGCTGGACTCGAAGGAAATCTGACAGGACCAGGAACCATAAGAATCTGAAGAGATGATGGTTGACTCTGCAATCCTAGGATCAGGAACTAACACAAAACAAAGAAACGGCGGACACATCCCAGACTGGGCTTTGATGGACTCGACTTTTGGCAAACGACCAGGTGGGGCGCAGAACAGGTTCTCCAAGATGAGCTCTCTCCCTTCTGTAGAGGGCGACCAACTTCGGGACATCTGGAACAGGAACCATACGGAACGACACTGGCACGGCTGTTGTGATGCGTTTCGTCGGACGTACGTTCAAGCTGTGAAAACAAGAAAACGGCGGCTACGACTTGTATGACTGACGACGGACTTGACTTCGACGGATGACACAAATGGACGGGATGAGTTGATGGATGATCTTCCTGGAGTGAAGAATGCTGGAAGGATGTCTTCTTCTGAGTAGAGACTGATTCTGAGCATGTGGTGTAACAGACCACACTAGGAGACTGCAGTGTGGTAGAAGATAGAGACTGTCTTCGTACAGTAGTAAAATATATAACTGAAGAATGCCCAAAGAACTGTGGAATAGTACAATAATTCTCCAGAGGAGGCAAATTATAACTTCAGGGTAATTGTTACTGATAAGGGCCAATGTCCAGGTGCTTAGAGCAATAGTTCAGGTACTTGGACCAATAGTTCGGGTACTTAGGACAATAGTTCAGCATAAGCAGTACAGTAATCACAGTAAATTCACAGTATAGGCAAATAGAACACTCTAAAATGAACCCCTGTTTCTATAGGTAGGGTATTCTGGGATAGGATCCCTTACTGTACGTTGTGGCTAGGGAATCCTTTAGTACCACTAGGCTGGCTTGCCCTATTCTGCTAGGCCGGGGCCTCCCTATAGACCAGGCTTTACCTCGGGCCTAATGCCCTACCTTTACCTCGGACCTGAAGCCCTATGTTAGCTTGGGCCTGGTGCCCCACTTTATACTGGGCCTGGTGCCCCACTTTACAATGGGCCTGGTGCCCCTCGTTGCATTGGGCCTGGTGCCCCAATTTATACTGGGCCTGATGCCCCTCATTGCTTTGGGCCTGGTGCCCCACCTTAGATTGGGCCTGGTACCCCAATTTACAATGGGCCTGATGCCCCTCTAAACTTTGGGCCTGATGCCACACTTTACCATGGGCCTAATGCCCTGCTTTATATTTGGGCCGGAATTGCCCTTTTAAATGCTGTTGCCCATTTAAATCTGCAGGCTCCCAGTGCCTGCTGTTATTTATTCGGTGAAACCCCGCCTTAAATCGCCCCTAATGCATATTTATAGGCCTTTGCTTTGGCCTTGCTACCCTGGCCCCTCCCCGTGGGCATCGCTAGCCTGCCTCCAAATGAATATTCAAAGAGTCCTGGCAACCGAGGACCCTCGCAGCGCTCGGTTGTTCTCTGGCGCCTACTGCGCCTTCTTCAAATTAAACAACAGTCTCTTTGGACAGGCGTGCCAGCACGTAGTGTGTGCTGCCACTAACTCACCGCTTGACGAGCTGCTCCGGGAATCAGGAGGCAACCAGGAGGCGGGAGGGATGCTGACAGTGGGAGGAGTATCCACAGGCGGCAGGGGATGACCAGGGGCCTCAGATGGCCAAAAAGATGCGGCGCGATGTGGCTGAAAGCTGCTGACGATGGGACCGAGATTAAACTTGTAAAACACTGGGGCTAAAACAAATAACTGGAGGGCTTTTAAGCCCTAAACGCGGGAACAACAGTGTTTTTCTTCGTGGTGCCCGATGGCACCACCGACTGCAGCACTGGACAAAGCAGGGAGTCTGGACATCTTCACTAGCTGGAGCTCAAGCAGGCACACAGAACAGTCCTCGGGGAATGGCTTCAACCCATCAGGTAAGCCTTCCTGGTTCCCCTTAACTTTCTGTGTCCTCTCTTCTCCACAGCTAGCAGGAAACTGAACAACTAAACAATTATCTTTTAAACTTGAACCTCCCTGGGTTCTAGATTGGCTGGAGTGGAATGCTGTGCATGAGCCACTCAGCACAACATTCCATCCAGGCCATTATGACACATATTGCTTTTTTACAATCTGTCTTTGACCTGTTGTAAGTGCACAGGGCACTTTTCTATTATTTACAGTGTTTTGTGTGTGTAGGGAGGTTGACTTTTTATTCCTAGGGGTCCCTTCGTACAGTACTCTGCTGCCTACACCTCTGCAGGCACCCTGTGCACCTGTGGACTCTTAGTTTATTTATTTTTATTTTATTTTTCTGGAATGGCCAACTTTGGGGCATTACAATATACTGAATAGACCATACAAAATACATACATCTTCTAAGAAAACAGCATTTCTTTTAATCATAGGAGTTATGCATCCAACATATTATGATAACACAATGGGGGGAAAAAAACACTGCTGCAGCTACACAAGTTACATATAAAATGCGGACTCTAGGTGCCCAAGAGCAATATGACTAATTGCAAAATTAAATTGTTCAGTAATGCAGTCCAGAATTAGACATCCTACCTGAGGGTTTTTGGCAACATGTTATATGCCGAAAGCGCTAAAGAAAAGGCAAATTTATATATTCAGTGACAGGTTAACTTGTTAATAAAAGCATTTGTCAATGCCGAATGTTCGCTACTGGTATTGCTGTCGTACCAGGTCTTGCTTGTACACAATTTTAATGTGTATTTACCAGGACAGAGCAGATGAGATGCAGTTATCTCATTTTCAGTGGTGTCCTGCTTTGACACACATCGTTAGGCTGTATTTACCCAAGATAGGGGCAGCTGAGAGGCAATATTCACATTTTGACCTCAAATGTCCAACAGTCTTTTATGATCGGACTTGATGATCAAAACAGGTGAAATTTTAAAATCCAATCTAAAAGGTGATTTCGCTAGTAAACTGTGGAAACAAGTTTCGCAGGGATTTGAAAAATGATGCCTGTCATGATCAGAAGGTGGGTAACATAAGGGATATGTTGAACATTAGAGCCAAAATCTGCAGTAAATAAATTTATGAGTAAATGTTGGAACAATTTGTTTCTCATAACTTAGTTGGTTTTTCACATTTTACCCCAAATATTGAATATAATTGTTTTATGATCACTCCTTCTGAGCATGACAGATGTCTTTTATAAAACAATGGCTGAAACATCATTTTGCACCCCAAGTGTTAAAACACATTTTGGGTAGGATCTGAACAATGACAGCTGTCACATATATGAGGTGGTGTGAGAAGCTATGTTGAAAATTTGGGGTCAAAATATTGAAAATTACCAGAGTTACAAGCCTGTTTGTAAACTTCAATGTAGGCTCATAACTTTGTCGTTTTTTAATATCTGTAACCCAAATTTTCAAAATAGCTTTCTTATGACACCACCTCAAGAACGATGGTGGAGAACATTTTCAACTCCTGCCTGAAAGGTGATTTCATGCAGTGACCACAAAATCATCTTCTGAGACACGAAAACACATTTGGATTTGAGAAATGGCATGTATAGCATTCATGAGGTGCTGTAAAGAAATGAGTATGGTTGAAAATTTGGGGTCAAAATATTGAAAATTATCAAAGTTACAAGCCTGTGTTCACAAATTTCGATGTAGGCTCATGACTTTGCTTTTTTTTTTTTTTTTATATATTTTACCCCAAATTTTCAACATAGCCTTTTTATGACCCCACCTCATGAACAAGGGCAGAGTACATTTTTAACTATTGCCCAAAAGTGATTTCATGCAGTGACTGCAAAATCACTTTTCAAGACAGATTTGCAAATTTCAGTGCCATTGCTCATGAGATGGGGTCCCAAAAAGACATCTTGAAAATGATTGACCCAAACTTATTCAAAAATGGTCAAGTTAGGCCACTAAGTTAAAAACTCCACTGAAATACATTGAACCACATACCTGATTTCTCACTTTGTGGCCCAGCATTGAAGTGTGAAGCACATCTGTGGCTCAGAGAAGATTCAATGGCATTGGACCATCTGGAGGGTAAGTAAGGGCTTTTGGGGGTATGGGGTGGTGGTGCTGGTGGGAGGGTCATGTGGGGGCTAATGGTGTGACAGCAACAGACATCAATGGATGGTTTTCTTTCTACAGGGTATATAACATTGAAAAAAGCATACGAGGAACGGTCTTCTTTATTTTAGGTGGTGACACTGGAGGATTAAGCACCCCAAGTGTTGGTGTTATGTTGTAGGTGGGGGTGTGGAGTGTTCAGAGGTAAATGTTCCTAGTATTGCACATTTTCCCAGTGTCTTACGAACATGAAGGTATGTATGCATTGAGAAAGTGTGGAGGTGGAGGGGACTTTTCAGCTATTTAACCTCACAAAATGTAAACTTTGACTGGAAGGGAAAACATGTCTAACATGGACCAGCAAAAATGTCTTCTAAATGATTCTGGCCAAGGTCTTTCAGTTGAAACCTCCTGATATTTAATATCCATGGAGACTCAATAAGTGAGTAAACAGAACATGAAATAGTAACGCCTGTTTAATTTAGTGCTAGCACCTCTGCAGACTTAAATGTGCTGATAAACATAACACTCATCTCTCACAGATTCCAGCCAATGACACTCACAGTATAGCCTCTCAGAGACAGCTGATTACTATGACTGACAGCACTGTCAGCTTCCTACTATTATCTTGATTTTCCTCTCTCTTGTATCTACAGCTGCACCACTTGCACACAGTTTTCATCTGTCTGTACTGTCTGAAAAGTCTTTTGTGACAGTATGCAAGGATGTCTCTTATGTTCTGGCAACAGAGGAGTAAAACGGTCCTGTGAGTGCAGAGAATACTGCTGAACATGCAGACAACTAAGGAAATGCACTACAACATAGGACTACTGCATCACATAGCAACAGCACTACTGACAGAGGATGACATAAACAACGCCATCAGGCGACCACAACATGCCTAGTTTCGATTACTAATATTGTGATTTCTATATTTTTGTATCAGTTTGTATGAAAAGTTGGCAATAAAGAATTGCATTTATTTGAGTGTTACTATCTTATTAATTTTGCAGGTTGGTCATGCATGACCACGAACAATAGCAAGACTTATTTTCATGCAATAATTTCATATTCTGCAGTATAAATTATTAGCCTGTAAATCGTTAACTCATCCATACTGACATGAGACATTGATTTACATATCTCAGAATCAGCTGGTGAATTATGCTCAGAAATGTGGTCTGCCTTGTTATGGTCGACCTATGATTGGGACATCTCTGTCCTTTGAAATACACAAAGTTTTCATCTAGCAAGTCAGAATAGTGTCATGATCAGCCTGGCTAATGATTGGTGTGACACTGATGAACCCCTTGCAGATCACTATGCATTGGGCTGACAGTGTCCCACCCCTGAAATGCCCCTCTCCTAACAAAATGTTTGCTGCATGTGTGCGCACGGTGAACATAAAAAAGGATGTATCTAATCTATTAACCCACTTCAACTTTTAGCTAAGAAAAGTGATTCTTAATCATATATATATATATATATATATATATATATATATATATGTATATATACACATATGTGTGTGTGTGTATGTATGTATATATATATATATATATATCCCCTGAAGGAAAAGAAAAAGCAGATAGGAACCATTTAACTTCCTTCCACAAACTGCAGTTAATAAGATAATAGTGTATGCCACGTATTCTGTATGGTTTTCTGAAATCTGTAAAAAGTCATTCTGCTTTAGTAGTGACGTCTGCACTGCAGGCAAATGACTTTTCATTCTGCTGCACTATGGACGTCATAGAACACAGCCGCTTGCAAGCTGCTCTTTTCACTTTCCAAGCACCGAGCCGAGGCGCGACGAGTAACTGTCTACTTGCTTAACCAGAAATAAAGAAAAAACACTTGCCTTAATTTTTTTCCTCTTTATTTGCTGCATGGACAGGTACCAGTAGAATAGTTAAAATAGACCAAAGACTACCTCCCTTCTTGTTGACGTAACGATGCACTGATGTCACTGATGTGCTTGCGGTTACTAAACTTTCTTTTGTGAAACTGATATTGTTGCCACCACTGTCACCCAACAAGGTAAACTGAAGAAAGCTTTCTTGTTGTAACTCCCCTATAAATGGGGGTTCTGGAAAAGTCTTCCTCAAGCTCACCTAATTGCTCACTGCCTGGTTGGTGTTCGGCGCTAAAGCCGTTTAAATGTTGTTGCCAGTTAGCACCTTTAAAACCTCCATGTACTGTCTCCTTAAGTGCTGCCTGATTGCAGACATAATTATTCTAAATGGGGGGTCTGAGTGTTTCCCTGCTCGAGTCCTGCTTGGGCTGCTGAATAATTGCCCCGTTTCTGCCATCGCTAATTGCGCAGAGGGAGCCCTGCTGTAAGATGTAACTAATTGATGGTATTCAATAGTATTGATGAAAAAGTAGTTTGTTCTAACCTGCCTTTCTTTGCAGCAAGGACTGTTTGTGTTTAACTCCACCATATTGGTCCTGAACTGCTGGACTGGACCAATCAGTACTTTAGGACTCTAAAGTGGAGCCTGTTAAAGTGGGACTGTGTGGTGCCAGACTGGGAATTGTAGTTTTGGACTATTGGTGCCTTTTTGCACCAACAAGGGAAGCCTGTTGTGACTGACAGCAGAACTGATCAATCAAACCTTTTGGATCTAAAGGAAATCCCCTGAGCTGTCTGCTGGCAAGCCAGAACTGAGTTAGAAGCTGAGAGAGAAGGAGATCTCATAGTTCGAGCGGTCGTGTTACGCAGTAGTTCGTGTGGGAGAACCATGGAAGGCCTGACTTCTGGCCTGCTTGCCTGTTTTCTACTCTGAAAAGATTGAGAGAATTGTTTTGGACTAGATCTGAGCTGTGTGCTTTAAGCAAGCTGCTGAATTGGGACCAGGCTTAACCTGTAGAAGACCAAAGATTTTGCTAAAAGTGATCGGCCTGTCAGGAACTTTAGCTACTGTTGTGCTTCCAGGTTTTAGCAGTGATTTTGCGACCTGGATTGAGGAGCAGCCTGCCTGGCACAGTAAACTTTTCTTTACATATAAATGTGTGGTGAACTGAAGGGGGGTCGAAATCTGGTTTTCCCCCAAGCTGAGTTGTGTGCTGAGGGCTGGAACCTGTGTCCAGCTCAAGTCAGACTGAATCTGCTTGCTACTCAATGCAGTCGGGCCCTGCCACGAGGGCCTTGTCTCCCTACCCTGCTTCTTCTGGCAATCCAGAACATCCATCTGTCATCTCGAATCTCAACCATCATCCGTCCTGTGTCCAACTTTGGGTATCATGAGTAACAAACAGGGTAACTCCCTGCAACATATCTTTAGAATCACAAGTGTGTCATCTGATTTGTTTGTTGTGATGTTTCCACGAACTGAGCCCTCCGGCTCCAGATTACAATCAGTGAGAGTGCATGTTAATGCTTTTTCCTCACAGGGCCCCTCACGGCTGCAAGACCGCTTACTCTGGCAATGGTCCTAGCTAGCCCCTTTTCCATCCTGGGTACCCAGAGAGTGTGACTGATAGGGACACTGACTGCATGCACCACTTTGATATTTATAGTGTGATTAAGCCAACTAACCTGATTATCCACATCCTTGTTATAACCCACCTGAATAAATGAGATCTACTTCTTTTGCTGCAAGCCACATTGGCTATGGTGTTTGTTTAAGCCTAAGGTATTGCATAGTTGTTTTGCCTTGCATCATCTTATTTTACAGGGGGTCCCTAGAAGCAAGCAAAAAGAGTCAGTCCTGGGGGTAAGTGCTAAATCTAGGTGTATGTGTAAAACCTATCTGGGGTGTTGGGAAGGCAAATATTGTGTATTGTGTGGGCCACTAGCAGGAGACGGGGGGGGGTCACAGTGTCCTAGAGGGCTGTGGCCTGGTTAGTCAGAATAATACCAACCCTGACCTTTGGGTAGAGGTACCTGTCACAGAATCTGGGCCCTTAACCTGTTACTAGCCAACAGACAGGGGTAGTAGCCCTTGGAATAGCGCCACCTAGAGTAACATTTTTTTTTTTGTTTTGTTTTGTACCATACACTATATAAAATAGCATATGGGAGCCCTCATACACAACATGGTTATTCTTCCACCTTGTGGTTACAATGACAAGTGAGGACCTCTTGAGCTAACAGTAGTTAATAAGATAGTCAAATTCAAAACCAGTTGGAGAACTTTTAGACAACAAACTTGATCCCTCCCCCACTGTAATTATACCCCCAGAAAATGAAAGTCCTGTATGTGGACATATAAGATTCAATATCTAACATGGTGAAGAACAGACAAGCCTAGTAACATACTATATCTATGAACAAATGAACATATGAAGAAGCCAGCAGAAGAATGCCATTTGGTCTGTCAAGTCTGCTCGTATTGCAAGGTTCTCAGCTTGAGCTAATGTTCCTGCCCTCCCCACTCCTCCCATCCTACTTACCCATGATCCTTACCTTCTCCCTACACCTATCCCAGCCTCTTAAAGCTGCCCACAGTCTTCACTGAGATGATCTCTTCCAGCAGCACATTCCATGTGTCCACCACCCTCTCTGTGAAGAAGTGCTTCCTAAACTCCCTCCTAAACCTCTCACCCTCCAACTTAAGACTGTGTCCCTCATGTTATGGTTGCCACTCAGCTTAAAGAGACTGTCTGTATCAACCATATTTATCCCTTTCAAGTACTTGAATGTCCCAATCATGTACCCACTCTCTCTCTCTCTCTCCTGTCTTCCAGAGAGTACATGTTCACTGCCCTCAACCTCTCCTCATATGCCTTACCGTGCTGACTCACTATCATCTTTGTAGCCCTCCTCCAGACCTTCTCCAGCAGATTAATGTCCTTTTGTGGTGTGGACACCAGTACTGAACTCCATACTCTAGATGTGGCCTTACCAATGACCTGTACAAAGGCAGTATAACTCCTCTCTCCTACTACTGATCCCCTAGATATGCATCCTAGCATTTCGTTTGCCTTTGCTGCTGCTTTCCTGCAGTGTGTGGAGTGCTTCAGGTCACTAGTGATCATCACTCCCAGGTCCTTCTCCTCTTCTGATGTAGATACTCTGACTCCACCCAGGTAGTACTCTGTCCTGGGATTCTTGTCTCCAATATGCATACCTTTGCATTTCTTGGCATTGAAACCAAGCTGCCAGATCCTGGATCACCTCCACAGCTTTTCCAGATTTTTCTGTAGGTCCTGTATCCCTTCAGCTGTGTCTACTCTCTTGCAGAGCTTGGTGTTATCTGCAAATAGGCGCATTTTGCCCTTAATGCCATCTCCAATGTCACTGATGAAGACATTGAACAACACTGGGCCCAGCACCAAGCCCTGTGGGATCCCACTGGTTACCTCTCCGGTGCCAGAAAACTCTCCCCCACAACCACTCTCTGGGTTCTGTCCCTTAGCCAGTTTTCTACCCATCTGGATATCTTTTCCCCAACCCTGAGATCCACCAACTTCCTGATCAACCTGTTGTGGGGCACAGAGTCAAAGGCCTTGTTGAAATCAAGATAGAACAACCTGAATAAAGGCAGGAAAAAACTGTGTCTCTGATCAAATTAGTCCAAGCAGTCAAAATAGGGCAGAAAAGTGTGTGCTTGACACCTCAAAGAAAACTTTGAAAACATAATAATTATGTACAATTTAGCTTACATTCTATATATATTCTATAGGTTTCTTCTCACCATTTACCATTATTAATTACTGAGGAAGTTTACATGAATACATATTTATTTCTTAGAGTTCATCTGCCTCTAAATCCCCTATTTAAAGTCATAATCCTGTATTGTGAAATCAAAATCTGTTCCATGGGAGTAACTGTGATGTCACAAGCAGTGCATTATGACTTCAGGTGGGAGAAAGCAACAGGAACAGATAAACTGCTCTGGAGCTAAGATCCTATTTTCATGCATATGACCTCAGTGATAAATAATGGGAGGAAAAATACAGAATTAGGTTAAAACAAGCTGAACTGTATCTTATTATTATGTTTTGCTAAAGTTCTCTTGAAGTGATCAGCTGCTCTTTAAAACATAATCCACAGAGCCCTAAGAACATAAAGGGGATTGCAGAATGCAGTCAGTGTTGTTCAAGGCTGTGGGAGAAGGGGGAAGGGAAGTGGAATTTGTCTAACCAGGAAAGGCACACTAAGCTGGAGATTGCTTCAAAGTGAGACTTGGGAGCACAAGGAAATTAAATGGGCGCTGATGGGATTCAAACCCAGGTTTCCAGCTCAGTGCCCTTAATCACTATGTTAGATTGCCTCAGAAGTAGGTCATTTTACCCTTGTAACCTGTCAAGTATCACCTTCAAAACAAAGTTATGCCATGATACACGTTAGCAATAAGGCACAAAGGGGTGTGTGTAAACCATGTTTTACAGCACGGCCTGGAGCGTAGAAGAAGAGGCCAACAGCCGAAAGTGACTTCTAGCTGCTGGCTGCAAGGTGTGAAATGTGTGGTTTGGATACACACCCTGAGTGCCTTTATTGTGCTTTTAAATGGACTCTCTTTTTTACTTTTGACTATTGGGAAAAGCAAGTTTATATGTAGAAAATAGAGAATCTTGGATGGCAACTATGCACAACAAGTGTGTTCTGTCACAGAGGGTTCTGATTCTCTCTGACCTCGACAGCAAAGCTTGAGAGGTCCATGGGAATCAGAACCCTGAGGTGGCAAAACACACTGGTTGTGCATAGAGTGCTCATCCTGTATTTTATAGTGTATAGTACTGTATGAAATATGTGTTTGTGAGTTCTTTTATTTTCAAAATTAAACTGACTCATGCAGTCTCTAGAGGTTCTAGAATGCTATTCTACCACAGTAAGGTAGAATAACATTCCTTGACCTTTGAACTGTGGTACAACAGCATTTTGAAAGGGCTGGAATTCTATACAGAACAACACTCCACTATACACTATAAGAAAAAATTACTCAACTTAGTAATTGCTTTTCTTCTCATGGAGTCTTGCTATATTATGACAATATGCAGTCAGCCACTGCAGCTGAACTGCTCCAGAGAGGAAAGAGTTAACTCCAGAGAGTTTGGAGTTCCACAGCGCGAGGGCGCTATACCAAAGCTCTATCTGGCCAGTTTCAAATGAAACTGTCAGATCTTTACGAAGCTAACACTAAGCAACAAGTCTATGTGGAAAGCTCTACACTAGCCAAGTGGCTACCTACTAGTAGGAATAACAACAATATAAACAACAATATAAACAGCAATAATAATAATAACAATGAATAATAGTATTATTAGTTTCTTCCTAACAAGCACTATTAGACCCCTTCCCCAAGACTCAAGTCCAGGAAGGTGGCCAACATATTACTTAAACAGATATGCCTAATTCCCTAACCCTAAATAAAGGGGGTGAAGGGAAGAACTAAAATGGCATGACACAGTGCTTACTAATTTGCCACCTACCCAAGTAGAAGTTCTGAGAGGGGCAGGAGGAGGGTGGTCATAATACAGCAAGACTCCATGAGAAGAAAAGCAATTACTAAGGTGAGTAATTTTTCTTCAAACACCATGAAGTCTTGCTATATTATGACAATACAGATTACACAGCAGTATCTCCATGGAGGAGGGTCAGAACCTACTTAGGAAATAGGCTCTGAAGCACAGCTGTGCCAAAATGAGCATCTCTCCTGGACTGAATATCCAGGGAATAATGCTTGGTAAAAGTGTGAACTGTTTTCCAAGTAGCAGCTTGACAGATTTCCAGAATGGGAATATCTCTAGCAGCCACTAGAGATGCAGCTGTACCCCTGGTGGAGTGAGCCATCAGTCCTGAGGGGGGTTCTCTACCTAGTTTTTGATAACAAAATTGGATACAAGAGACAATCCACCTTGCAATTGTCCTCTTAGTGGCAGGTTTCCCTTTGCCAACCTCGCCATAGGTAAGGGAAGAGTTGGAGGGATTGAACCTCTTGACCCTTGGTGCGTTCCAAATAGTAGCTTAAGGCTCTTTGACATCCAAGCTGTGCAGACTCCTCTCACCTGAGGAAGAATGCTCAGTGAAAAAACTGGAAGAGAGATGGATTGGTTCAGGTGGAAATCTGAAACCACTTTAGGCAAAAACTTTCTGTTAGTCCTGAGGACTACCTTATCTCTGTGGAAAGAGATAAAATCTTCTTCCACTGACAGGGCCTGTAGTTCACTTATGCATCTGGCAGAAGTGATAGCCACTAGGAAAACAGTTTTCCAAGTCAGAAACTTGAGCTCTGCTGAGGACAGAGGCTCAAAGGGGGGTTGCATTAACTGAGCAATGCAAACATTCAGGTCCCAAGCGGGAGCTGGTTCTCGAAAAGGAGGGTTGGTGTGAAGTAACCCTTTAAAAAACTTGGAAAGCACAGGGTGAGAAGAAAAGGAAGCAGGCTTCCCTGCTGACAGAAAAGCAGAGACAGCTGCCAGATGAACCTTTAAGGTAGCTGGCCTAAGGCCTAAGGAATTTAAATGGACCAAATAGTCCAGTAAAATGGGCAGATCAGCAGATTCTGGGATAATCTGCTTCTCAGAGCACCAGATGGAAAACCTTTTCCACTTAGAATTGTAAGTGGCCTAGTGGAAGGCTTCCTTGAAGCCTTTAAAATATCAAAACACCTTGAGAAGGTGTAAGTCAGCAATTCTAACTCCTCAAGAGCCATGCCTTGAGATGGAGGATTTGAGGTCCGGATACCACACTCTCCCCTGTGCACAGGCCAGTAAGTCGTGGACTCTGGGCAAGCTCAGGGCAGGGTGGACTGTCAAGGACAGAAGCAGTGGGTACCAGGGCTGTCTGGCCCAATCTGGAGCAATCAGAATCACCTTGCAGGGCTGAGATCTGATTTTTACTAGTACCCTGAAAAGAAGGGGAAAGGGGGGAAAGGCATACAGGAACTTCCCTTTCCAATCCAACTGAAAGGCGTCCAGGGGGACTGATCCCAGCACTGGAGGCCTGCAACAAAACAGAGGAAGTTGGTGGTTGTCTGGGGCTGCGAAAAGATCTATCTGAGGGGTGCCCCATCTGGCAAAGACTGACCCCAGCACCTGAGGATTCAGAGCCCATTCGTGATGGCCCTGAGAAATCCTGCTGAGGGCATCCGCCAGGACATTGTCCTTCCCTGGAAGGTGAACTGCTATCAGGGAGGTGTTCAGGAGTAAGCCAGAGACCACAACTTCATTGCTTTGGTGCACAAGAGCTGATGACCGAGTGCCCCTTGCTTGTTGATGTACCACATTGTTGTGGTGTTGTCTGTCCTGACTTGAACTACTTTGTTCTGGACAGAAGCTGAAAATGCCTGAAGAGCTAAAGGACAGCTCTGAGTTCCAAAAGATTGATGTGGAGCAGAGATTCCTGGGAGACCACACCCCTGAGTGGACAGGTCACTCAAGTGAGCTCCCACCCTAACAGGGAAGCATCCGTGGTGAGGGTGAGGGAGTGGGAAATGGAATGAAAGGAACCACTTGTTTTAGATTGCTTTGATCCTGCCACCAGTGTAAGGCCAGGATCAGGATTTGGTCACTGGAACCAATTTGGAAGGGGTCCCTCCTTTGAGACCAATAGGCCCTCAAATGGAACTGAATGTCCCTCATCTGGAATCTTGCTCCTTGCACTACAGCTGTGGAAGCAGCCATGTGCCCTAGGGATTGCAGAAAATGCCTTGCTGGTCGAGAGACCATGAGGGTAAAGGAGGATGCCAGGACAATGAGTCTGTCTACCCTTTCCGAGGGGAGAAATGCCCTGGCTAACTTTGTGTTCAATTCTGCACCTATGAAAGTTAGGACCTGAACTGGTTCGAGAACTGACTTTGGTAAATTCAGCAGGAATCCCA
The DNA here is from genome assembly GCA_016271365.2 of Neoceratodus forsteri. Lineage (NCBI taxonomy): Eukaryota > Metazoa > Chordata > Ceratodontiformes > Ceratodontidae > Neoceratodus > Neoceratodus forsteri. The sequence goes on from CM057449.1 coordinate 1,310,583,068, forward strand.
GGGAAGTGAGAAGCTGCTGGGTGACTTGCAAGTGGGATTTTACCTGATCTGGGGACTGACCCACTATGAGTCAGTCATCCAGGTAGGGAAACACAGCAATCCCTTGCCTTCTTAAATGAGCCACTACCACAGCTAGACATTTCGTGAATACCCTTGGCTCAGAGGTAAGGCCGAAGGGCATTGCTCTGAACTGGTAGTGGCCTGAGGGTAGTTCGAACCTGAGGTACTTTTGGTGAGAAGGCCTGATCAGAACATGAAAATAGGCATCCTTGAGGTCCAGGGAAGCTAACCAGTCCCTGGCCTCAGGAGAACAAAATCATTGTCAGTGTTAACATTTTGAACTTTGGTTTCAAAAGATGCTTGTTCAGGTACCTTAAATCTAAAATGGCGCCATTCTCCTGTCTTTTTGGGGTAAGAAAGTATCTTGAGTACAGCCCTGCCCTGATGGCAAGGAGGGACCTTTCTACTGCTTTGCAGTCCAAAAGAAAAAACCTCTGCTTCCAAAGCAAGGGCTTCTGAAGGATTTGCAGGTGGAAAATGTCTGGCTCTCATCTTGAAACTGTTTGAAGCTGAGAACCAGACCCTGGCCTATTACCTCCAGAACCCACCTGTCCAAAGTTAGGGACACCAGTTCTGGCTGAAATAAACCAACCTGCCCCCCACTGGTACAGGAGAATCGGCCCTGGGCACCCCATCAGGGTGCCTGCTTGGCAGTAGCCTTAGGCTGAGGGAAGGGGGACGGTTTACTTGTGCCCCGTCTACCTCTGCCTCTAAAGAAACCCCTCTGTGCAAATGCAGAGGAGGCCTGAAATTGGTAAAAAGGCCTGTGGAAAGGCCTGCCCCTACCTCTGGGAGCGTGCCTCTGTAGAGTGGCATGCCTCTCGTTAGCCTGGGCACTTTTGTAGGTAGTTCTGTATTCATCCATCTTTTTCATATAGTTTTCTGTTTGTTCCCCAAACAGAGAATTACCCACAACAGGAAAATCCATAGCCTTGACTGAGTATCTTGGGACAGATTAGTGCATCTGAGCCATGCCAACCTCACGGAAAGCTACAGAAGTGGCCATGACCCTAGAGGAAACATCATAACATCAACAGCAGTATGAAATTGAACTTTAGAGGCTTCAATGCCATCAGCAGCCACCTGTTCCAACTCACTAGCCAGCTGGCCATGGGCCTGCTTGGCTAACTTGCAATACTGTGTCCCACCTAGATTTCTGATATCTAGCCACATAAGCCATATAATTTGCCTGCCTGAGTCCCAAAGAAGCAGCCATATACTGTTTTTCACCATGGCATCAATCTTCCTGGAATCCTTATCAGGAGGATGTGAGGCCAGAGGAATATTAGCCTTGTCACGGGCTGCAGCTTGTACCACACCTACATGACTACACTGCTCAGTGAGGGAAGTCTGTATCAGAGCCTGACAAGGTAAATCTTCTGTCCATTTTTTATCTACAGGAGGGACAGAATGAGGATTTTAAAATCTTTGTTGTTTGCTTCCTAAATGACTTATGCAAAGGAATAGACAACCTCCTAGACTCTGGTATATCCATCATTTCTACATAATCAGGCTCCTCTTGCTCATCCACAGCTTCCTCTAAAGGAAGCTGGAGGGTTTCTGCAACCTTTTGTAAAACATAAAATGAGAAGGGACTCAGACAGAATAGGAGGAGATTCTAAAGGTCTGTCTGGAGAAATGTCGGTTCAATGGCACGTCCAGACCCTCCCAGCCACACATGTAATGATCAAATTGTCCTCCCTCTCCTGTGGTTCATAAAATTCCTCAACATCATACTCCTGAACCACTGGCACTGAACGAACCAACCTTTTACCAACTGTAGGTGGTTCGGCAGGACCCTGAGACAGTGACTGGACAATCTGTATGGCTTTAGCTATTTCTGCAGCAGTTGGAGAGACAATTTTGGACTCCAAACCTACTGATTTCTTTGTCTTTTTCACTGAGACTGGTTCCCCTGAACCAGCCTTCCTTTTGCCCGAGGAAGTCTCGCCCTGGTCAGAGGGCACTCCCTCTGGTCCAGTGGGTACTGGACCGGGCTGGCCATCAGGGTCAGTGGACTTCTTGGCCTCTCATTCCCTGAGCCGGCCCAATCTCTTTTCCAGGGTGGCTGCAGGGAATTTTACACACCTGGCAGTCTGACAGGAGGTGGTCAGCCCCAGACAATAAACACAGTGGTGTGGGTCAGCCTTGGCAAAGGCTTCCCACAGATATCACAGTGTTGAAACCCACTGGGCCAGGTTTTCTTTTGGGTTTCTCAGACATAATGCCAGCCTAACCAAAAACTTGCCCTTTTGATGGCAGTGCCAGAAAGACACCCCTGCGTCCTAACCGTGTCATGGGTATTTGAAAACCTATTTTAAAAGCAAGGTTTTTTTAGAACCAATAAGAACCGGGAACCGCACTCTAAAAGCCCAACCACACTTTAAAACGTTAAATTAAGCAAACCGATCGGTTCAAAACCGAACCGATAATTGAATTTCCACACAGACTTTAAATTTTCTACTTACGGTTTACCAGATAGAGCTTTTAACCGAAATGCGGTAAAATAAATAATACTCGCTTGAACCGAGAAATGAACCGATGTGAAGGAGCTGATCTCCGGAGCGACTGTTCAGTGAAGCGGAGTAAAGAATCTGACAGTTTCATTTGAAACTGGCCAGATAGAGCTTTGGTATAGCGCCCGCGCGCTGTGGAACTCCAGACTCTCTGGAGTTAACTCTTTCCTCTCCGGGGCAGTTCAGCTGCAGTGGCTGACTGCATATTGTCATAATATAGCAAGACTTCATGGTGTTTGAATAGATTTACTTTGTGCATTTGTGAAAAATAATTCTTCCTCCCACTGCAAGTGATGTCATTGATTATGTCATTGTATTGTTGCATATTTTCTTCTTCCTGTTTTTTTTCTTTCTGTTGTTCCCCCACATTCAAGATATGGAATGTTTATCATGAAATGTTTACCACACATACATGGATTCAAAATTCTGCTCAGTTCCACTGGCAGAATGTTTCCTTAACACACTGTACAGACATACAACAAGGCCTTTGTTACAGCCAGAGACTCAGTTATCTCACTGTCAGGGCAGGAAGAAGAAGAGAGTTCCCTGATGAGCAGGTAAAGATAGAAGGGTGATTTTTGACTGTCAGCAAAGAAACAGTTGTAGTGAAAACTATAAACAATACTTATTATTTCTAATTTGTTTATGTATGTAAGGAGAGTGTGACAACGAGGAAACAGCATTTATTTCATTTGTTTTATTTTTTTTTATTTAAGGTAGTTTTATTTTTAGGGCCCAGCTGACATTTTTTCACAGTGTAAAGGCAGCAGCTATGTTTGTGGTGGAAGATCAGCTCTGGCAGTAGAGGGCTAACTGACATGTCTGTGTTCCAAATGCTCATTGATCTGTGTTGCAGACTCTTCACTGCTGAGCAGTCCTTTTTTTACCCATTGTAAACCATATTTTACACATAAATAAGAGGCAATCAGATTACATGATTTTACCCTGCCATTTTATAAAAACATGTAACATGTCATGACATGCTAACATGCCTTGTTAGCAAAACAAAGTTGGTGTTGAGTGGGTGAGCAGAGCTGAAAGAAGGGTGCTTTGCTTACAGAGACCTGGTAACTAAAGATATACCAGTGACTGAGACTTCTGTTTGCTAAAGATGACCAGCCCACAAGGTTAAAGAGTGCAGTAATGAGTACAAAAGTAGGGACCAGTGATGAAGGGAGTAAATAGAATATGTAAATAGAGCCCAAGGAACTGCTCTTTGTTTACCTACCAGTACAGCCTGTCTTTAGCATGCAGGTGTAAATTAAGCGCCTTATCTCAGCTAAACCTTCCTTTACTTCCACCCTCACAATTCACCTGTAATACATGGGTTTCAGCATTCACTCTATTATCTGCCTGTGATTCAGGGATATCAGGGTACCAAAGTATGTTATCAATGAGTCAGTTAGCATCATAAACAGGAAAGATGCATTGTTTCTGCCCTCACCACAGCAGAATAACCTAAAAGCCAGTTGGGCAGATCAAACATTCAGGACCCATGTGTTAGTTATTTATTTATTAGAAATTAGTGACTGGAAGGCACATAAACCAGGGATCACTTCCAGGTGTGACTGGGGGAAGGGTTTATTTATTTATTTATTTATTTTTGTTGACCCGGTTAGCCCACTGGGCCTAGAAGTCCCTTTTTCAGGGGCGACTGGGGGGAGGGGGGAATACAGATGGTAAGCAACTGAAATTGAACCAGATTAAGCTGTTGGTGGTATTTTTAGTGAATAGGAGAAATTTGGCCAGGACACCAGGAAATTCCCCTACTCTTTTCGATAAGTGCCATGGGATCTTTAACATCCACCTGAACTACCACCAATACAGGCAGATGGGACCTTTGCCTTACTGATGGAATAACAGAGAAATAGTCCATCAGTCTGACTTATGTCAGCTGGTAAGCATATAGGTTGCTTGGTTCACAGGGCAGTAGCTTGCAGAGCACTAGAACGCATGTAAAATTTTCAGTGACAGCTTGACGCTGAAAGCATAACCATGGACTATAATGATCTGTTTTGGCACTCCTGAGGCATTACTCAATGAGCACTTACCACACAATTGTGTGGTAGCAATGCTGATGTTCTCTACTGCACAATGAAAAGGCAATCAAATTGGTCAGAGAAAACAGGTGACAATAGGGGGTGATTGAATAGCAGTTTAGGTTTGAATGTAATTAATGAATGCCGTTCCATGCTAATGAAATGCAGCCTTACACAGTGATGAGATTATAGTGGGATAATAGCTCTGTGTGGCCAGCCTCAATTTGGAGAGACTGGGCTGGCTCCAGCAAGTCTGTAAGAGCACTGTGTTTGAATTCATAGTGTTATATTTTTGAGTGATGGATATGTGCAGTCAGAGAAAGGACAGTAGCAGGAGAATTTAATAATTCGCTTATTAATGAGTAACTGAAAAGGGCATACAGAGAGAGTGTTAAATTCTTGCCTTTCTCCTCTTCTTACTCCTGCACGAAGTTTACATGTAAGTTTCCATGTACACATTACCTTGAGCCCTCTAATATTGTGGCGCTTTTTTTTTTTTAATTATCTAGTTATTACATCCTCGGTTTACAGACCTTTGACTCATAGACTCACTTACAAAGGCACCTCGTCAAGACAGAAAGAAGTCACAGCAAACAAAACAGGAAACAACATAACGATGAGATGAAAAATGCAAAAAGTGTCAATGGAATTGAATGGTGGTACACGCTTGGTAACAGGTAGGTCACAATAGTCATAATCAGGGCATGAAATTCGTGAAAAAAAGTACATGCCCATTTGGGCATGTAAGAAGAAAATGTACATGCCCAACAAACTATTTACATGCCGCCCCTTAGTTTGCATAATTTTACACATCATCTTCACTGGACCAAGCACTTTCGTTTTCATCACCACCACTAGGGCTGGTAAAAGCAGCATGTACTGACAGTGTTCTGGAGCCATAAGCTTTGGTAGTGGGCCTTCTTTTGCCATTTTCCACCACAGTGATATGGCACCTTCAGGGTTATAGTCACTAAGCTGGGGTCCATTCAGAGATATAGACGAAGTTAGTCGTGTCGGGGTGTCTGGGCGTAATCCAACCCTCCAGTCATTTTTATTCTTCCCATCGAGAGAAGCCTCGTTCTGCAGCAGCAGTGTGAACAGGAATCAGGAGAATGATTCTGACAATGGCCAGCACATTGTGAGGTGTTGATCCTGCACATCCGCAAGAATCACTTTCTGCCACAATTTCAGAGACTTACAACTTTCAACAGACAGCAAATTAGATGCGTGCTTTTTAAGTCTAGCCACTCCAGCAGTACCAAAGTAACATCAACTCCCGCGAGACTCTAGGACCACTTTATAGTGATCATCAATTGTTTGAATTGCTTGATCTCTATATGTTTCAAGTGCCTCTGTAGATGTTGGCCAGGACTGAAAATTTAAAGCTCTTGCAGCTAGTAGCACTTTATTGGTCGTGAAGGACTGGCGAGATTCAATGTGCTGTGATGTTTTCTGAAGAATTTTTTTGATCTCTGAAATTGTGGCTTCTACAATGTCTGAAAGAGAACCTAATCTGTGCCTGCTAGTTTCATTAGCTAAGTCAACACTGTTGTACTGAGTTGAGTTCTCATTTACAGATGTAAGTATTATGCGGTGACGAGTTTCTTGATTCGAGACCATTTAGTTTCTGAATTGTGCTTTCTACCTGCTGTGAACTTTTTCAACAGTGGCATCCTCTTGCTGAAAGCACAGACTAAGAGCAGATAAGTAACAAAAACACTTTCAGAAAGTTCATGTATATAACACATTTTAAAGGTTTTAAGCACTTTAAGTATTCCTAGTGCTTTTGGCCATGATCCTGCTTGTTTCAGTGTATGACATGTTCGAGGTGAGGCACTAATGCAGCCCAGTTCCTTTCTTCAAGGGCAGAAATGGTTCCATTCTGTGTGTAAGCTACCTAGTGCCACCAGTGTTAACTGGTTTGGACCACATTAATATTTAAAAGGGATCCCGCTTCCTTGTGGGCCTTTCCAACTTTTGGTGACCTGTGGTAAAACGAGTAAATGTTCAGCAGAAGTTGTTAATGACTTGTAAAGGGACAGTCTCTGAAAGAATCCCTTTACAGTAAGCTCTAAACGATGTGCACAGCAGTGTATGTCAATGAGGTGTGGGCAATGGAAATCTTGCTTTACTCGACTAAGGACACCTGAAGTGCTCCCCAACATTAGAGCAGCACCATCAGATGCCGCGACTTATCAGCTTATGTTTCAACCACCATCCTTTAAGCCACCTTCACCTCTAAAGCATTAATCACAGTATTTAAAATGCTTTCTGAATTAGGGACACTGACTGGTTTTAGTGCAAGAAATCTTGTTGACAGGCAGGCCATTTTCAAAACACGCATATAAATGCCCTCCTCCTCAGTCATACTTATCTGTGCAGGAATCAACAAGAAAAAGAAAAGAAGTCATTGTCTTGTAGTAGACTAGCAGTAGTGCTTTGAATATCTTGGGCAATATAGTGAATGAAGACACGGCACTGCTTGTCACTACTGTAACTGTAACTCATAGCATCATCCCCATGATTTCTTCTTTGTAAATCTGTCAACCCAGGAAAATCCCTGAAAGGCCTTTCAGTCTTAGCAACCTATCACGGTAAAGAACAATTTACAAATTTGATCCATTTCTTTTGTTCCATTAATTGTATGGATTTCTCTATTGGTCTTTCTCCAACTTTTGTTTTATTTGCAATGTATGCCTCTCAGCATTTTGTGTCCTACAGACACTTCAATATGCTGAGATAATGTATGCTCTAAAGTACTGCATCAGTTCTGAAATTATTTTGCTTTGGCTTTTACTTCATAACTCTGTTACATGATAGAGAACATGACACATTTATCTGTGTTATATTTAAGCTACTGCCTGCCCTTTTTTCCACTATTCCTGAAATTTTCACCTCAGGGCTTTAGCTAGCTTTCAGTACAAGCAGTAGCACTTGAGAAATCTTCGTAGTCATCGCAACAGCTGTCACTGTCTGGCAAGGAGGTGGTGTGTGGTTATAGCTGTAGTAGTAGTAGTAGTGCTAGTACTAGTACCAGTATTGGTGTTAGGGAACCGAGGTCAGCTCACAGTCTCTTCAAGACACTTTCTTAAATCCAAATTTAAAAAGACTCATGGTGTCTGTCTGAACTTGTGAATACTGACTTTTGAGAATTTTGTGTTACTCAGCATTAATAAATGCAACATGTCAAAGTGCATCTTGTCTTTTTTAATAATAAACTTAACAAGAAAACCTGACTGTCTCGTCTGATTATTTTTTATAAAGATTTTAGATAGTCCACAGTCTAGACAGCGTAGCTTTTAAAGAGCTTAATAGTCAGATATTATTTTTTATAAAAGTATTTCCATTTTAGATAGTCCTCACACATACAAAAGATTGCCAATTTTTTATAACAGCATTAAGAGTTTAGATAAATCCATACAACATAGCTTGTAAAAAGCTTAACACTCAGATTATTTTTTTAACAGTACTCAGATTTTAGATGGTGAATAACAGCATAGCTTGTAAAAAGCTTATACTATAGACAGATTTTTTTTTATAAAGTATTCCGATTTTAGAGTAGCTTGTAAAAACCAGATTATAGATTTTTTAGAGATCCTTCTTAAATTTTAGTTAAGCAGCTACACTCCACAATCCACAGAGTAGATTGGTAGGTCAAAAAAGTTACAAGTTGTAGTAGCTCATAGAACTGGCTTTTAACTAGCTTTGAGCTACCTGGGCTACCAGTAGTCTTTAATTACTTTTCTGTGGATTTAGTTCACACAGCAAGTATAGCAAGCTGTAGCAATCACCCTTCACAGGAAAAAAAAAGACCTGTTTAAAATTGACTTCAGGCACCTCAGCTACAAGTAGTTTAACTGTTATAAGATCAGAGAGAGAGCTGTGGCTTGATAGCTTTAGCTTACTTAGCAAGAATTAGTTAAAACAGCTGAACAGCTCTAGCCGTCTTGGTATAGATTTTTCAAAAGTCCCCACCCCAGACAGTAACTTGACTGAGTCTGTAGACTGTGAATATAATGATGAGACTACTAAACTTTTTTAGTCTTTATCTTACTGCTTCAGGGTCAGCCTTCAAACTAAGAGAAAGGCAGTAAAGGCACCCTCACAGACAGTAGCCCTTTCTCAACTTTTTAAGACTTGAACTTCCCAAAACAGAATGCTAATTTCCTCTGAAGGTATAAATAGCTTTTTGATTTGATGGCCAGATAGCTTCAGTTGGGTAAGGTTTGGTTAGGTATAGGCAGGGCAAGCATTAGTAATACTAATAATAACAAAACGTTTTACTGTATTGAGGAAGGCAGGCACTCAGATTAATATATATTGATAAATTCAGACTGTTGCAGCCTGCAAAGTCTGTAATTAATGGTCCCCGACTGACTTCTATATGCTGTGCACTTTCTGCCTCTCTTGCTGTAATTTCAGCAAAATATTATGTACAACAAGCTAAGGTAGCAGATAGCTACTAGCAAGCTATTGTTCTATCTTATGCAATTAGACTGCTAAACTCAGCTTGTTCAATGGTCTGCAGTGCAGAAAAGTGCTTCCAGAGGTAATATGTCTCACTGAGATACCCCAGCCCTCCACGGTCACCACTGATTTCGGCCCCCCCCCACACACTTTCAAATGCCAAACTTAATGCTCTGCTCCATGTTGTTTCAAATTTCTGCCCCTTAAAAGAGCTTTTGGTTATTTTAGTTTAAGTTAGACTGATCGTCGATCCCGATTGCAATGGGGTAGGAAGGCAGCAACTACCACACGACGAGTCACAGTCTCAAAACTTTCGCTCCCCTCCCCCAATTAAGTCCCGCACAGTGCACTCAGGTTCAATAAAAAAGAAGTAAACAATACACAGCTCTTAAAAGAGCTTTTGGTTCATTTAGTATAATTTAGACTGGTCATCGATCCCGATTGCAATCGCTCCCTTCCCCCGCTTAACTCCCGTCTCCCGCACAGACTCAGAGCTCTCTCAGGTTCAAAAAACACAGGCAGGCTGGGCAGCTCTTAAAAGAGCTTTTTGGGTTTTTTTTTCAACAAGAAAGTGGAACTGGAAGTTCAAACTACTCTAGCAGGCAGCAACAACGTTACCACACGACGAGTCGACCTGTCTCTACACTTCCAAGAGACAGAATGGCATTGGCGTGCTTTTGCGACCCTCTTCCTTGGGACTCTCAGCATGTCAGCTGATGCCATGAAGAGCACACATGTGATCGGCTCTTCTTAGCGGTTTAGCGCTGTTGTGCCTGTGCTTCTCCAGTCTGCTTCTCCGTCCCGATGGCTCCCCCGCCCGGACAGTGAACCCTGAGAGAAAAAAAAAAGGGAAGTGAGGCAAAAAAACGAAAAAAAAAAACCCGGAGCTCCACACAATTACCTTGGGTGCCCAAGTGGGCATACTACAGACAACAGAGGTGTCCTGAGGCAATAGTATCATGCCCTTGGGCACCGCGTATAGGAATTTTAATTCTGGTCATAATATACATACACGAGTACCGTCATCGGTAGCAAACCAGAGATAGTTTACAATAGTCAAAAGATATTGACTGAGACACCAGGCATCTACATCAAAGGCAGACACAGCTAACCCAGCCTAAGGTTGAAGGTAATGGTCAGGCGGTGGATTATGTGCAGTTGGAGCAGTGAGTGCTTGTGAGATGGTTTCTGAGAGAAACCTTGAAAGGACCAAGCATAGTGGAGTCAGCTATGTTGGCTGGGAGGGAACTGAACCAGGATGGAGCACGATAGCAAAATGATCTCTGGCCCATAGTGGTCATTACACTGTGGAAAATAAGGGCGGTTTTGACAGTGCTGGCGGTGGAGACTCAGTTGGAGGCATGATGCAGGGAGTGGTGGCAACCACAGGAGAGCCTAGCAGGACCTTTTTACAGAAGACAGGTTTGGAGGCGGGTCTTATTGAAGGTTGAGCAAGTTGGTTGTGGAGTACACCAGACACATATGGTGCGCTAAAGGCTCCCATCAGTAGCCTGGAGCCTTTTTTACATAGAAACATAGAAGTTGATGGCAGATAAAGGACCTTAAGGCACATCCAGTCTGCCCATTTCTTTTCTACCCCAGAGAGTGGAAGCAGTCTGCGAACGCTCAGCTTTGTCCATCCGGCCTGACAGACAGCAACCCGGCCGTCTAATGTAACAATGGTCGACAGCATTACAACTGAAATGCAACTAGTGTGCCAAAGTGATGGCTCTGGTAGAGTTTCACTAATGGTTGATGGTGCACAAGAACAACACAGACTCTTGTAGGTCCCCAACCTGAATTTCAGTAAGGCGTTCCTGCCTTGCACACAATTCACGGTCTGGGAAAGACAGTGGATGAGGGTGTGGTACCATTTGAACTGGTGGGTAGAAAACTGTTGGTGGTATAGTCCCGTCTCCCAGAGCATGGTCCCCAATGTTAGGTAAGGTGCACATCCGGTTCAATGACAATGGCTTGGTCATTGGGAAGGTGTTAAAGTAGGCAGATTATTTTGTGGAGTACTCTAAACTTGGCTAACTGGTGGAGGCATGATGAAGTGAGAGAAAGGCAAGGGAACTGGATACCATGTCGATGTGGGCACGGTAGTGGGAAGTGTGGTTAAACGCAGGGAAAAGAAAGGTGTTGCATCTGTGGGAGGGGGTTGGCAAAAACCAATGCCATGAACACACTCTGTATGTGGTAACACCACAGTCAACAACAGGTGAGAGTGACCTAGGCGAGATCTTAAAGAAACTCAGTGAAAGGTAAATAGATACTACGATGCATAACCAGGGGCGTTACCTGCCAGAGGAGGTAGGCGATGATGACTCTATAATTCCATGGATAGCACACAACATCAATCATGTTTGCAGATCTGGAGACCACATAGCACTGCTGGAGAGGGAACAGAGGAGGAGAAGTATGATACAGTCATTGTAGGTTTGGAGCTAGAAGGCACAGTTGGAAGAACTAAGGCTGTATGTATTGCAAGGCAGGAGGGACAGAGGTGCCATGATCAAGGTCTTACAGTATAGAAATGGGGGAAATAAGGATTGTGCCAAGGAGCTGTTCTATAGTACAAAGCAGTGAACTATCCGGGTGCAGGAGTGGAAGATGTAGTGTGTTAAGTACAGGGTAGGAAGAAATAGGCTGTGGGTTAACTAGGATCTGTGGCCTATACTGTAGGTAGGGAAATGGAAAGACTAGATGGCCAGAGCGGGCCTTATCTTCCATCCAAGTCTATGCAAAGTGTTGCACTTGCAAGTAGTCTGCTGTACAGTAAAAGAGTACAGTGGAATGATTCAATAGCCGTTTTATCAAGTTATTTGCACAGCTCCACCAGGACCACTAGGACCCATCCCTCTCTGACAATTTGGAAGTGTGGATATTCAGTCTGTCCTCATAGGTCCTCCCCCCCCAGGAAAAAGATACATTTGTTAGCATCCGTACCGACTAGTTTAGGCGCTTCATTTGTGTCCTTGTGTTGTCCTGCTAAAATATCAAAGGTGAGTCTGGTGTGCATCACTGCCATATTCAGGCACGGCGCACGTAGTGCATCAAAGTCCATTCGGTTGATTTGTTAATGTAATAGAAACACAGCATCACAATCAGATGGGCAGTGATCATAAAAAAGAATGAACGACACAATAAGATTTAAAACTCTATGGTGATGCCAGATAAGACGTACGTTAACACGCAACATAGATGTAGGCACAAAGCAATGAGTCATATACCTTGCCAGGGTCTGTCATGACATAGGATGCACAGTTTGCTTCTCAGAAATCCTGCTGGTGCCAAGAGCTAGTGGAGAACACAAAAGGAAGTTTAGGGAGATAAACCAGTGGCTCAGGGAGTGGTGTGAGGCCAGAGGGTATGGGTTGATGGGGGATTGGGGGGAGACCTGGGAGGATAAGGAGCTGTATGCTAGAGATAGACTCAATCTCAATTTGGAGGGGAGGGGAATCCTTAAGGTGAAAATAGAGGGGTTCATTGGTGAAAAGTGGGGTTTAAACTTGTGAAGGGGTGAGGGATGGGAGAAAAGGCTGCCAAGGGGGTGCCGATAAAGGATGGACTCTGTCTCCACACCCATGGGGAGCTGGAGGATTGCGGAAAAAGGCCGACTGGTAAAGTGCAGACCAGGGAAACACAGAATCCCCATGGGAACACAAGCAGGGGAAATGGAAGTAAAGGGAAAGGGTGGAAGGTAGTCCTGATAAATGCCAGGAGCTTGGGCAATAAAATGCCTGAGCTCCAGGCGATGCTAACTGAGGGAGCAGTGGATGTGGCAGCATTCACTGAGACCTGGGCCACTGCAGGACACAAACGGTACCTGAACCTGGAGGTTACACTATGTTCAGGAAGAACGGGGAGGGAAGGAGGAGGGGTAGCAATGATAGTCAAAAACTGCTTTGGCATGGGGAACAGAGGAGGCAGAGGAAATGAGGAGGATTTGTGTCACCTTGATAACAAGGTGGGGCAAGAGAGTAATAATAGGAGTGGTGTATAGACCCCCTGCCCTGGCGGAGGAGCTGGAGGAGAGTCTGGTGGCAGATGTTGGGAGACACTGCAGACTGGGCAGAGGAACGGTGGTGGTGTTGGGGACTTAAAACTGCCACGAACAGACTGGGAGACTATGACATCCTCTGTGACCAGGGAACAGAGGTTGTTGGATGTCTTTCAAGATGCATTTCTAACTCAGCCGGTGGGGGAACCGACCAGGGAGGGGCGGGTACTGGATGTGGTCCACCCAGACAGTGACCAGATTGGGTGCCTGGAGGTAAGGGACCCGTGTAGCAGGGGAGTGACCATGCCATGGTCTGGTTTTGCCTGGACCGAGGAGGGCTAGAAAGCTGCACAAAAGGCGGAGGTAGCAACTTCAGGGGGTGGATTTTAAGGAAATGGGAAGGATCCTTAAGGAGCATTTGCATGTGATTGGGTCAGACATGGACACTGATAGTAGGTGGGAAATCATCAGGAGAGGGGTGCAGGATGCTACCAGCACCTGTGCAAGAGTAAGACGAAAATGCGATAGGGCCCGAAAACCCTGCAGGTGGAACAGGGAGGTACAGGAGGTGGTGCGGGGAAAGAACCTAGCCTATAAGCAATTCAAGTGCTCAAGGAGTGAAAGGGATTGAGGGGAGTATGAGCTGATGGCTAGAAGGGCCACTAGGGTGGGAGGGCGGCTAAGGCAAGGAAGGAGCAGAACCTGGCCAGGGAAATTAGGAGAGGGAACAAGGGATGCTTTAGATACATTGTGGAAAAATGAAGGGTGAAGGGGCAGATTAGCAGGATTAAATCAGGGGACAGATGGGCACAAGACCCGGGGGAGCAGGCTGAGGTACTAAATGAGTACTTCACCTCAGTTTTCACCAAGGAAAATGGGGGTGCTGCATCATACATGGGAGGAGACAGAGATACTGAGTAGGGGTGGACCCATACTGATCGGCGGGTCTGGGGAGAGGGGGAGGCCTAAGCAGGGAGAAGAGGTACCAGAAGTGGAAATCACAGCAGAGAGACTGAGGGAAGCCCTCAGCTCCCTTAACACGGAGAAAGCACTGGGGCAGGATAAATTACATCACAGAGAGCTGAAGGAACTTGCAGATGTCTAGGCGAAACCCCTGGTGGAGCTTTTAACCATCTCTCTGAGGACAGGGTGGGTGCCCCAGAACTGGAAGGTGGCCAATATAGTGCCTATCCACAAGGGGGGATCAAGGGAGGTGGCAGGGAACTACAGGCCTGTCAGCTTGACATCGGTGGTGGGCAAGGTGATGGAGGGCATTGTCAAGGAGAGGCTGGGGGGTGGACCTGGACAAGTCAGGGTGCCTGGATGATAGACAGCATGGATTCGTCCCGGGGAAATTGTGTCAGACAAACCTTGTGGAGTTCTATGACTGGGTGACGAGTGCCTTGGACCTGGGTATACCAGTGGACATTCTCTTTCTAGACTTCAGCAAGGCATTTGACTCTGTTCATCACATGGGCCTGTTGGATAAGATGGGAGAAATGGGGTTGGGGAACCAGATGATCAGATGGATAGGCAATTGGCTCAGGATGGGACCAGATAGTCATAGTTGGCAGGATAGTCTCATCCCCAAGAGGGTCATTAGTGGGTCCCTCAGGGATCAGTCCTTAGGCACCTCAGTTCAGCGCCTACATCTCAGACATAGGACAGGAATCAGGAGTGAGATGAGTCTCTTTGCGGATGACTCAAAACTGGGGGCGGTGGCGGATGGGAGGATGGAGGGTGGCCTACAGGGGACCTGGAGGCTCTGGAAAGATGGTCTAGAAAGTGGAAGCTGAGGGTTCAATGCAGGAAATGCAAGGTACTACACCTGGGGCCAGAAACCGAGCCAAGTGTACACCATGGAGAATGCTACAATTCTCGATGGCTGAGAGGGACCTGAGGTGTTGGTGGATGTCCAAGATGAACAACTCTGAGACTTGTGGGAGGGCAGCAGCCAAGGACAATAGGATGCTGGGATGCATCGCTAGGGGGATCACCTCCAAGGAGGGAAGTGATACTCCCTCTGTATAACTGCTGGATGAGGCCGCACCTTGAGTATTGCGTGCAGTTTTGGAGGCCACATTTAAAGAGGGACATTAAACTCCGGGAGAGGGTGCAGAGGAGGGCAACCAAAATGATTTGGGGCTTGGGGGACAGGACCTATGAGGAGAGGCTCGAAGAGCTAAATATGTACACATTGGAAGAGAGAAGGGACTGGGGGGACATGATAGAGGTCTTCCGGTACATGAAGAGGGTAAATAGGGGAGGAACAGTCAGGGTGTTTTGAAGGAAGGAGGAGGGACCACTAGAGGGTATGGATGGAAGCTGGAGGGAAGATTCGGGGTGAAAGGAGGGGTGCTACTTCACTGAGAGGGTGGTGGGGCCTGAAATGCACTGCCTAGGGGCTGGTGGAGCAAGAGGGGTGGAGGGGTTCAGAGGGGTGGGACAGGTACAGGGGAAGGGTTCTGGAAGCAAAATCCAATGCAGCAATAATATTCGGAACTGAGAATGGAGAAGCCAGAGAAGGCGAGGGGGGCAGCAAGGCCAGCACCCAGGGTGGGGGCTAACCAAACGAGCAGACACGAAAGACCGTTAGGCCTATTCTGCTGGCATTTTAGTATGTTAGTATATTATGTTGTGCTTTCGGCATTATGTAGTTGACAGAACAAGCCACACATACAGGATATAAATGCATGGCTATGAAGATGGTGCAAGCCAAGGACGGCATGCTGGGTAGGGGACTGGTGAGCAAACTTGGAAGGACAAGGGTCTGTGCACAACGGTCAGGCTCCACCATAGCAATGAGAGAAAAAAGGTTCTTGCAGCCGAGACTGGTATCGTAGATCCATTCCATCTTGTGTTTAAACTTGTGTGGTAGCGGTGGGGGGGAATGGCAGGCACAGGCCTTATCACAAATGCCTAGGGTTAAAGTGAGGTCATGCTATATGCCTGTAGCATTGGTAATAAGATGTCGTAGCTGCAGACCCTGATGGCGTAAAAGGGGTGTGTGTGTGTGTGTGTGTGTGTGTGTGTGTGTGCGTTGGCAGTAACAGAGATATGTGTCTGTCATACAGGCACGACTGAACTAAACTTACTTCGTTACAACAGATGCCGAAAGGATAGAGGAGGTGAGGTAGCTTACCAGGATAGCATATTGATAAGCAAGGTGGAGGAAGCAGTGGACCAGGTACATGATGTCTGGGTGAAAAATTGAAGGTTGCGGTGGAAAAGTGTGATGAAGATGGGGGTGGTATATAGACCCCTGTGCAAGGAGGAAGAACTGAAGGAAAGCCTGCAGGCAATCCTAAGAACCACTAAGGTGTAAGCAGTGACATCCCTTGGAGATTTGAGACTGTAATGGCCCAAACAAATTGGGGATACATGGTCTACAGAGCAACGACAGAGCCATGCAAGCTTGACGTCTTCAAGGACGCATTGCTTGCCACGTTGTTCACGGAGATGACAAGGGAGGGACCATCATAGATGTCCTGTCAGATGGTGACCTCATGTTGGATGTAGTTATTAGGAACCCACTGATGGGTGGCGCATGCCATGTTTAGATTATCCCTATAATTATGGCATGAGGCAAATGACACAGGACAAAAGGTGGAGTATTTTCGAGTGGTGGACCTTTGGTGGATGGAGCAGATCGTGAGTGGCAATTGAGATTGGATTAGGCAAAGTATGATCACGGAGACATGATGATAAATGATAAATAATAGGTTCCAATAGGCTGCAATGGAATACTAGAGAAAGATGTAAGGGAGGAAAAGCATGAAAGCGAAGATAGCTGAAGAAGGAGACAACCTTGATGCACAGATGAAGAAGAAGGATGCTTATAGACATTATAAAAGCTCTCAGGACATATAGACAAGGTGGAGTATGACATGGCAGCCATCGGTGCTCTCGGTGTTGCAATCAGCAAATGAGATGGTGTGAGCCAAGATTCACCCTGGGCCTGGGGAGGGGCAGGTCTCGGTGAGTAGGTATAGCAGGGAAGATGAAAGGTGAAGTGCCAGAGCATCATCATCTCATGATGGGTGGCGGGGGACATTGAGGCGTGAGCGAAGGTGGAGGCACTGAATGACTTGATGGCCTCTTTCATTAATAATGAGGGTGGTGCTGGGTGTTTACCATGGTTAAAGAGAGGAAAAAGGGACGGAGGAAATACCCAGAAGTTGGGTTGACGGACACAGTCAAGGACATAAAATGGGACAAGAAAAGGGCCAATGTTGGGATACATTACCGGGTGCTCCGGAAGATGATGGATACCCTGTACAGCACACTAGCAGATAATTGTAACTAATATCTGCAGTCTGTGTGGTTACCTCAGAAATGGTGGACCGCCCATATTGTGACAATTTACAAAAGGGGGAGTGCAAGATGAGCAGGGTAACTAGAGGGAAGTTAGCATGATGTTGGCAGTGGGGAAAGCGATGTAGAGAATCATGAAGGAAAAGAGTAGAGGGGTTGATGAGGGCATGGGGATAGTCAAAGAGTGGACAGCAGAGCTCTGCTAATGGCAGATTGCGATACAGAAATCGGGTGTCGTTCAATGGAGGGGTGAGAAGTATGCTTGATAAGGGCAGTGAAGTGGATCCCCTCTTTCAGGTCTTGAGCAGAACTTTTGACTCCATGCCACATCATGGACTATTGTGGAAGCTGAAGTGTATCAGTGAGTTGGGTGAGGATGGAAAAGTGGGTAGGAAACTGTCTGGCATGGGTGGGTATGGAGGGTGACATTGGGTGTGGCGGTAACCACCTCCCTGTGATAACACATGGCGTAATGAGTCCACACCAACTTACACACACACACACACACACAATCATGACACACACTCACACACAGAGAGACACGTGTGAGGTGCACACACATGCACACAATCATACACACACACACACACACATATGCACGCACACCTATTGTGGTTGGAGGAAAGTTGCTATTGCAGCTGAAAAAGGCCAGCTACATCTCTGCCACTAGCTTGCTGCAGTACACTAACACACTGTGGTATGACACAGTCACATGACAATGCAATTGCACCATACAATACTACTAACTTTCAACGAAGAGTGCACTATAAAAAAAGAGGTAATTGGTCCCTTCTAATGTTCCCCACACCGTAAACCAGTGACCTCCACATCTCTCGTTTACCTGAACCCCCCACAAGTCCTATGATAACCAGGTGCACTGGTACAATGGTCAGTTATACTATTACCCATCCCACTGGTCTCACCTAAATGGTTTTTCACCACACATATGACCTTTCATGGCCTATGCATGGTTGAAGCCTTACACCAGTATCAGATAAATTTTTCAGTATTCTGCTCGCACTATGTAGTATTGGCCATGGCACTGATGTAGAATTAGTATGTGTTCTTTGACTTACAAGCATTTCTGACATTGTGTCAAATGATGTGCCCTTTTTTCTGTACAATATTTTATATCAGAACTATACAGCAGAACGTGATGTAACCGTGTATGTTGCATCGTATGAAATCTGCATTAAAAATAATCTTTCTATCCTCTCTGTACCGTGTAACCTCAGGGCTGAGGACAGAAAAGTGTTACTAGTGTGTCTAGTTCCCCTGATCATTCATAAATAAATAATAATGACTGACACGATATTGAATGTACTGTAAGACAAAAAAAAGGCATTTGACAAGAAGTACTACTACAGCAAGGCACTCAATGTGAGGTACCTTGTAGACAACTGACTGCTAGCAAGACTCAGAGACAAAGACAAGACGGTACCTAAGTGCATCAAAACATTTTAAATTAAACAACTAAATAAATAAAATTTTCACTAAGGGACTTACAAAAGAACATTGTTAGTCTGAGACAAGGCATTACACTTTCTGTGGAAACTGTCAAGAGAGCCTTTCATCCTTGTCTGGCACTACAAGAATGAAGACAAAGCTCTCTGAAGGGGGTAGGACTGCGGCTTGAGATAATGAGCTTAGCTCAAGCTGCTTATTTATATTTATATTGCAGCAATGTCATGTACATTCCAAGGCACAGTCATACTCAGCATGAAAGCCTTGAAGTGGGCTACACAAAAAGGAGTAGCAGGAAGAGGTGATAACATGTGGAAACAAAAACACATGGTCTAGGCACACAAAGATCCATGTGAATTACAATAACAAATTTACTTGCATCAATTGTTTGTCTGCAAAGGTCTGACAAGAGGCCATTGAGAGATGAAGAGAAGTTATCTTATTTACTTGCATAAGTATTGTGAAGTGGAGTAGTCCCTGGGGAGATATCTAGGAAAGAGTTTCATTTGATGGAAGGAAACATGGTTTGAAAGCAGACAACATAAAACTTGAATAGTAGAAAGGGTAGACAAGAGTACGATTTGGGCACATGGAATAAACACGAACAATTAGGCAAAAAAAAAATAGAAACGCATCAAGCATTACAACAACCAATAAATGGTATATAAGAGTGCGTTCGGCTAACTGTTCAAAAATACAACACAACAAAAAGAAAAAAGTGACGCACTCAAGTTGTAAGCCATGGGTAGTGAAAGACATGATGCTGTCTTATAGAAGTGTTCTTTGAAAAACATGACAAAAAAAATGCTGTCTTCGCGAGTTCACAGAGACGGTGCCATACTCATTGCTGTGTCATACTCACACAGCAAATAAAAACATGTTCAAATAGCATGCCACGATTTACTGCATGGATAACTGCATCCAGCTGTGGTAACACTATGTCCATGTATGTAAAGACAATGTGTAGCTTTTTAGTTGGCAGTCAAAATAACAGTAGCAACGTGTGCAGAGAAAGTGCAAGGGAACAAGAGCTTATTATAAGGATATAACCTTAAAAACAAAAAATAGCTGCTCAAACCTTTAAATTACTACACACTGGAATTCACATTTCTTATAAGGGGTGCTGCTAGATGGTAACAAATAACAAACAAAGCAAAAGGACTAGCTCACACCTTCCCCCCCCACATAGCATAACATTTAAACTTTCAAATGCCAAAATTGGCTATATTTACTTTCAAGCTCCATGTGAGGAGGGTCCTCTTAGTTTCAGATTGGAATTCCAATTTGAGTATTATAAGGATGAATGGTGCATGCACAATTTAGAGTCAAAATTAAACCAGAAAATATGCCATAAAACATAGAAGCCCATCAATGGAAATGTACAGTATGCACTAGTCAATACTCATGTTCAGTTAGCTAGAACTAAATGCTACTATTGCTTCAAAGGACATTATTGAGTATTGTACCAGGAAATACATTTTAGACAGAAGGTGCATGAACAAACAACATTGAGAGGAAATTATTTTCAAGTCTGGTGACGAGTGAATTGCATCCACATGTAGGTGGAATCAGTGGGCTAAAGTGGATGTAAGTGCATGGCTAGACAGTGAAAGGTGGAAACAAACTTCTAGGGTCGCTGCATAAACACGGTGGGGTCAGTGAAAAGACAGGGACTGGGTGTGTGTACTAGCACTCCACCCCACACCACAGCAGCACATAGCACTCTAGGTGTAGGCTTTTGTTCATTGCAAATGAAAAAAAATGCAAAATTGGGGCATAGAAAGGAAAAGAATGAAACACATGCATGAGGGGGCACTATACCAGCACCCTAAAATACCATCACATAGCACTCTCAGTGTAGGGCAACCCAAAAAAATTTTTGCGTTTGGTTTTCTTACTGGCAAACAAAAACTGATACACTGGGACAGAGAAGGAAAACAACAAAAGACATGGACTGTGATGCTATACTTGCCCCCACCCCACCACCATATAGCGATCTTGGTCTAGGTCAACAACAAAAAGTTTTCCATTTGGTTTTGTTACTGGCAAACAAAAAAGGAAAAATTAGACGCAGATAAGGAAAAACAATGAAAGACATGCACTGGGTGGCTAAGATCAACCCCACACCACCACCACATAGTGATGTTGATTTTGGTCAACCAAACAAAAATGTTTAATTTTGTTTGGTTGCTGGAAACAAAAAATAATGAAAAATTGGGGCATAGAAAGGAAGCCAATGAAAACATGGACTGGGTCACCATACTATCCCCCCACCAAACACCACATAGTGATTTTGTTCTAGGGCAACAAAAATATATTTTTTGGTTTGGTTTTGTTCCTGGCAAATGAAAAAAATGCAAAATTGGGCCACATAAGGGAAAACAATGAAAGACATGGACTGGGTCACCATACTAGCCCCCCCCCACCACCACCACCACATAGTGATCTTGGTGTAGGTCAACAAAATAATATTTTTCATTTGGTTTTGTTCCTGGCAAATGAAACAAATGCAAAATTGGGCCATATAAGGGAAAACAATGAAAGACATGGACTGGGTCACAATACTAGCCCTCCCCACACCACATAGTGATTTTGTTCGAGGTGAACCCAAAAATATTTCTTTGTTTGTTTTTGTTCCTTGCAAATCAAAAAATGCAAAAGTAGGGCATATAAGGGAAAACAATGAAAGACATGGACTGGGTCACCATACTTGCACCCCCAACACCACATAGTGATTTTGTTCTAGGGCAACAAACAATATTTGTTCATTTGGTTTTGTTCCTGGAAAATAAAAAAAAATGCAACATTGGGGAATAGAAGGGAAAAAAATAAAAGACATGCACTGGGTTGCTATACTGGCCCTACACACCACCACCACCATAGTGAACTTGGTTTAGGTCAACAAAACAATATAATTTAGTTTGGTTTTGTTCATAACAAATGAAAAAATGCAAAATTGGGGCATATAAGGGCAAAGAATGAAAGACATGGACTGGGTCACCATACTACCCACCACCCCATAAAACAAAGTGATTTAGTTCTAGACGGCAACCCAAAATATGTTTTCATTTAGTTGTGTTCTGGCAAATGAAAAAATTCAAAACTGGGCCATATAAGGAGAACAATGAAAGACATGTACTGGGTCACCATACTAGACCCCCACCCACACCACATAGTGATCTTGGTCTCGGTCAACAAAACAATATATTTTGTTTGCTTGTGTTCCTGGCAAATGAAAAATATGCAAAATTAGGGGCATATAAATGAAAAGAATGAAAGACATGGACTGGGTCACCATACTAGCACCCCTCCACCCACCACATAGTGATCTTGGTCTCGGTCAACAAATAAATATTTTTCATTTGGTTGTGTTCCTGGCAACCGAAAAATATGCAAAATTAGAGCATATAAGGAAAACAATGAAAGACATGGGCTGGGTCACCATAATAACCCCTCCAACACCACATAGTGATCTTGGTCTAGGTCAACAAATCAATATTTTTTGTTTGGTTGAGTTCCTGGCAAACGCAAAATATGCAAAATTGGAGCATATAAGGGAAAACAATGAAAAACATGGACTGGATCACCATACTAGCCCCCCCTACACACACCACATAGTGATCTTGGTCTATGTCAACAAAATAATATTGTTCCTTTTTTTTTGGTACTGGCAAAAGAAAAAATTACAAATTGGGACATAGAAGGGAAAAAAATAAAAGACATAGACTGGGTCACCATAATAGCCCACCCCCCAACACCACATAGTGATCTTTGTCTAGTCCAAAAAAACAATATTTTTAGTTTGGTTTTGTTCCTAACAAACAAAAGAAATGCAAAATTGGGGCATATAAGGGAAAACAATGAAAGACATGGAGTGGGTCAGCATACCAGCCCCCACCCCGCACCACATAGTGATTTTGTTCTAGGTGAACCCAAAAACATTTCTTTGTTTGGTTTTGTTCCTGACAAATGAAACAAATGCAAAATTCGGGCATATAAGGCAAAACAGTGAAAGACATGGACTGGGTCACCATACTAGCACCCCTGACCCCACACCACATAGTGATCTTGGTCTAGGTCAACAAAACAATATTTTTTTATTTGGTTTTGTTCCTGGCAAATGAAAAAAGTGCGAAATTGGTGAATAGAAGGGAAAAAAATTAAAGACATGGACTGCAAAACATTCGTCCCCAGATCAAGAACCAGCCGTGGCCAGAGGTCCTTCTGCTATAGAGCCCCAACCTGGTTTAACTCTCTCCCTGCCACCATCACCAATGCCATCACCATCTCCAAGTTCAAAACCGCACTTCGGAACCATATCTTCAGCACTCGTAACTGCTCCTGTCTCTGAACATAGCCTCCACCTCTGCTTCTCGTGACAATGCCCCCCGGGCAGCTCCCACCCAACCATCCCCTCCACCACTTCCCTGTACACCATGCCTAGGTTTAACCTGGCCAGTGCCAGCTGTTTCAGTGTTTACCTACCAGAATGCTCACTTGATACCAACTTGTGTAACACCTGTTATCAATTACATGTACCCTGTACCCAATTGTATTTGTCTGACAACAATGTGACGTGGCGCCTCTGTTGAGCGCCTATTGTTTTGCAAATCTTTGCTATGTAACCAAAACACAATGTATGTCTTTATGTATGAAGTACCTCTGGAAACGAGCCTCTGGCTCAAGGTTGTAAAACTGATTCTTAAATAAATAAATAAAATAAATACTAGCCCCCACAACCACCACCACATAGTGATCTTGGTTTAGGTCAACAAGACAATATTTTTCGTTTGGTTTTGTTGTGAACAAATGAAAATTTGGGGCATATAAGGAAAACAAACACATGGACTGGGTCACCATACCCCCAAAAAAAAACATAGTGATTTTCTTCTAGGGCCAGCAAAAAGTATTTTGTCATTTTGTTTTGTTCTTGCAAAATGGAAAAAATGCAAAACTAGGCCATATAAGGGAAAACAATGAAAGACATGGACTGTGTCACCATACTATCAACCCCCCCCCACCCACACCACATAGTGATCTTGGTCTAGGTCAAAAAAATCAATATTTTTTCATTTGGTTGTGTTACTGGAAAATGAAACATATGCAAAAATGGGGCCATATAAGGGAAAACAATGTAAGACATGGACTGGGTCAACATACTAGCCCCCAACACATAGTGATCTTGGTGTAGGTCAACAAATCAATATTTTTTAGTTTTGTTGTGTTCTGTAAAACGAAAATATGCTAAATTGGGATATATAAAGGAAAACAATGATTGGCATGGGCTGGGTCACCATACTAGCCCCCCACCACATAGTGATCTTGTTGTAGGTCAGCAAAAATATTTTCCTTTGGTTGTGTTCCTGGCAAACAAAAAAATTAAAAATTGGCCATATAAGGCTAAACAATGAAAGACATGGAATGGGTCACCATACTAGCCCCCCACCACCACACTACATAGTGTTCTTTGTCTCGGTCAACAGAAGAATATTTTGCCATTTTCTTTTGTTCCTGGCAAAGAAAAAAATTTAAAATTGGGGCATAGAGGGAAAACAGTAAAGACATGGACTGGATCACTATACTAACCCCCAACACCACCACAACCAATAGTGATCTTGGTCTAGGTCAACCGAAAATATTGCGTCTTTGGGTTTTGTTGATGGCAAACGAAAAAATTCTAAATTGGGGCAGATAAGGGAACACAATGAAACACATGAACTGGGAAGGTATACTAGCCACCCCCAACCACCACATAGTGATCTTGGTATAGGTCAAGCAAAAAATGTGCGTTTGTTTGGTTTTGTTACTGGCAAATGATAAAAAAATTCGAAATTAGGGCAGAGAAGGAAACACAATGAAACACATGAACTGGGATGCTATACTAGGCCCCCCACATAGTGATCTTGGTGTAGGTCAACAAAAAATATTTTTTCTTTTGGTTTTGTTACTGGCAAATGAAAAAAATGCTGAACTGAGGCAGAGAAGGGGAAACTATGAAAGACATGGACTGCAAAGCTTTACTAGACCACCCCACCACCACCATCACATAGTGATCTTGCTCTCTAGGTCAACAAAAACATAATTTTTTTATTCGGTTTTGTTGCTGGAAAACAAAAAACATTCTAATTTGTGCAAGATAAGGAAAAAAAAATTAATAACATGCTTTTTTAAAAGGAAGAATTAGTTCTCCATCTGAGGAAAGCATACACTACACACAAATGTCATACAGGTGAAAAAAAAGCAGTGATAATATGTTTACTTTGAGATTCATGCAATGGAAATTAAAATGTGATAAATTTGAGGAGTGAACACCTGAGCCACATGACTAAATTGGTTGTTTTGCTTTGTGGCTGTGTTAGATATCCTCTATGGCATCTAGAAAGTAACACCAAATGTGTCAGGGAAGGCTGCAGCAGCGCTGCTACTGCTGAGGGGTTAGTGTGGTTAGAGAGAATTCTGGTACAGAACCAGCCAGAACAGTACATTTGGAGGTATGGCTACACCGAGTGTATCCCTCTCTCTCACTCTTAGCAGACGGATGGCACACACGCATAGTAAAGCAATTCCCTAGCACTAATCATAAGACACCATATCTGGTTGATCTGAGGAAGATAGCATGGCCTAAGGATGGGAGTACAGTGATTTTTAATAACAGAACACCAGTCCCAGCCTCAGCAGTTACTGACTCCTGGGGTAATGGCGAGTCACTTGATCTCCTTGTTCGCAGTTTTCAAGATGGAGATATGCACAGAAAACGACAGTATGTGTTAAAGAACATCATACTCGGTAAAGAATTGTATCAACAATTCAACCGGCAAGACAGTCATTTCTGTGGAAGTGTTTTTTTAATACTGGCCCCTGTTCGCATCTTTCCCTGCCTTTTAGTAAATGCTAGTCGCAGAAATTGCATGGATCCATTACTTGGCCGGACAGAACAGCTAATAGTGGAAGGCTGTCACTCACTCTCTGTAGCCAGACTCATTGCACACCGGCTCCAGCCTTTGTACATGTAGGGTGGCATATGTGAACACACTGATGACGGGGCTCAATAGGTCAGATAAGAAGCGTACATGTGTGAGAAACAGCCCAAAAATACACCAGATGCAGCACCTACGATAGGAACTTACCAAACAGCAGAAGCAGCAATAGGATGGGAGCAGCGGGAACAAGCAGCACACAGCGCCTGTTTCCAAGCCAGCAGGAAAGAATGACTGGAATGCGCAATCACAAGCACACTGATTGCATGGGTGCATGAGACCTGGGTGGTTAGTAATGTGCTGTGTGTGGTGGGAGGTACACCACAAAGACGGGCATTAAGTCGGACCCGAGGGAATGTCAATTATTGATTATAAAATAAATATACGCTGGACTGCCTAACGTAAAGGTAAACAAATTATTGTAGCCTCATAATGAATGCTAGTCGTTATAGAAGTTTGCTTTTTGAGAAAACACTAAAATCAACAGGTTCGAAAGCTGACAGTGTCCCTCTAAGTAATGCTGTTCACAGGTGTGTATTGGATCACACATACTGTAATGTAGTGCCAAAACACCCTGATCCCCACACAATCATGCGCCGGTGATCAGCACATTGCTTCGCTATCCATCATGGCCTGCCACCAACCAAGTTGTACTACCTGCTGTTACAGTATGCACTTAGTGACAGCTCAGTCAGCATCCTGCAGCACCCTACATCTCTGCTTGGTCAGTTTCTCACCTGTGCTGACACTCAGTATCCATTCCTGGCTACTCCTACTTAAGGCAAGATAGAGCAGGCAGGGGAAGTGGTGTGGCCATGTACATTCATACCTCCCTCCAATTCTCAACAGTTTACTCCTCCTCTAACTCAGTGACCCGTGATGCTTTAGCAAGTTCATGTGTCCGTTCCATTTACTCTCCCTATCTTTGTAGCTGGTATCTAATGCTGTCCTACCGTCCAGCCCTCTATTATTCTTGACCTCATAACTTCCATCATTTCTTTCTCTAGCTCTGTGGAGATCTACATCCTCCCCTTCCCAAAGGCAGTGTCCCTTCCTCTTCTGGTAACCACCACCCTATCTATCCTTCATACACTACCAAAACTTAAAGAAAACAGAGTTCTCACAGCCTAACTCATATATGACACATCCATTCACCCCTTCCCAATCTGTTTTCAGGGAAAAATGATCTACTGCCACCTCCTTAATTGACCTCACTGACTATATACCGACAGAGATGGCCAATGGCCAAATCACCTCATCAGTTTTGGTCATCTGGGTTAAGGCCTTCAACACTGACTCCCACTCCCTTCTCTTAGACTACCTATCAACAGCTGATCTATTTCCCTCAGCCACAAACTTGCTCAAAGCAAAACGCACTGGTAGAACCAGTCAAGATTTCTGCTCAAATTTCCCCTCACATCCAGATTGGAACTGGTGTCTCGCAGGGCTCAGTGTTAGGGCCCTTATTATACTCCATCTTTCTAAATGACCTTCCATCATCTGCTCACCCTCCACCATACACATGTAAGAGCGGAGGGCTCCGAGGCGATCAGCGGGTCGGCGGCACCTGTGCAGCCGACCAAGGGTTCCAGGAGGCCGGGAGAAGCAGGCAGAATGTACGGGCAAAGCCGCAAACCAATCGGAAAGCGACCGCAGACTGTGCCTTGCTTCCGATTGGTGCGCCTTCCCCATAGACTTAAACTGGGGTTTGCAGCACTATTCTGGCTGGGACTTCTGCTTTTCTGTAATTTATTTTGAATTTCTCATAAAAAGTGCTGTTTTCTCTTACTTTGTGCCTGGTTTATGGGCTGTTTTTCCCTAGGTTAAAATTAAGTGTTACAGTATTTTGAATTTTTGTGTGGGCTAGACGCTAAGGCGCCTAACCCCCCTACCCTCCCAGTCTATTGTTGTGCAGATCTCAAGTTTTAGCACCTTGTTGCAGATTACTGCAATAAAGGTACTTTACTGACTGCCTTCTCCTCTGTCCCCCACCTTGGAGAAGGCGCAGCCCTCGAGATCCAAAGAGCGGAGGAGCTCCGAGACGCCAGCCGGTCGGCGGCACCTGTGCAGCCGACCAAGGGTTCCAGGAGGCCGGGAGAAGCAGGCAGAAGGTACGGGCAAAGCCGCAAACCAATCGGAAAGCGACCGCAGACTGTGCCTTGCTTCCGATTGGTGCGCCTTCCCCATAGACTTAAACTGGGGTTTGCTGCACTATTCTGGCTGGGATTTCTGCTTTTCTGTAATTTATTTTGAATTTCTCATAAAAAGTGCTGTTTTCTCTTACTTTGTGCCTGGTTTATGGGCTGTTTTTCCCTATGTTAAAATTAAGTGTTACAGTCTTTTGAATTGTTGTGTGGGCTAGACGCTTAGGCGCCTAACCCCCATACCCTCCCAGTCTATTGTTGTGCAGATCTCAAGTTTTAGCACCTTGTTGCAGATTACTGCAATAAAGGTACTTTACTGACTGCCTTCTCCTCTGTCCCCCACCTTGTAGAAGGCGCAGCCCTCGAGATCCAAAGAGTTGAGGGGCTCCGAGACGCCAGCGGGTCAGCGGCACCTGTGCAGCCGACCAAGGGTTCCAGGAGGCCGGGAGAAGCAGGCAGAAGGTACGGGCAAAGCCGCAAACCAATCGGAAAGCGACCGCAGACTGTGCCTTGCTTCCGACTGGTGCGCCTTCCCCATAGACTTAAACTGGGGTTTACTGCACTATACTGGCTGGGATTTCTGCTTTTCTGTAATTTATTTTGAATTTCTCATAAAAAGTGCTGTTTTCTCTTACTTTGTGCCTGGTTTATGGGCTGTTTTTCCCTATGTTAAAATTAAGTGTTACAGACTTTTGAATTGTTGTGTGGGCTAGACGCTTAGGCGCCTAAACCCCCATACTCTGCCAGTCTATTGTTGTGCAGATCTCAAGTTTTAGCACCTTGTTGCAGATTACTGCAATAAAGGTACTTTACTGACTGCCTTCTCCTCTGTCCCCCACCTTGTAGAAGGCGCAGCCCTCGAGATCCAAAGAGCGGAGGGGCTCCGAGACGCCAGCGGTTCGGCGGCACCTGTGCAGCCGACCAAGGGTTCAGGAGGCCGGGAGAAGCAGGCAGAAGGTACGGGCAAAGCCGCAAACCAATCGGAAAGCGACCGCAGACTGTGCCTTGCTTCCGATTGGTGCGCCTTCCCCATAGACTTAAACTGGGGTTTGCTGGACTATTCTGGCTGGGATTTCTGCTTTTCTGTAATTTATTTTGAATTTCTCATAAAAAGTGCTGTTTTCTCTTACTTTGTGCCTGGTTTATGGGCTGTTTTTCCCTATGTTAAAATTAAGTGTTACAGTCTTTTGAATTGTTGTGTGGGCTAGACGCTTAGGCGCCTAACCCCCCCCATAATCTCCCAGTCTATTGTTCTGCTGATCTCAAGTTTTAGCACCTTATTGCAGATTACTGCAATAAAGGTACTTTACTGACTGCCTTCTCCTCTGTCCCCCACCTTGGAGAAGGCGCAGCCCTCGAGATCCAAAGAGCGGAGGGGCTCCGAGACGCCAGTGGGTCGGCGGCACCTGTGCAGCCGACCAAGGGTTCCAGGAGGCCGGGAGAAGCAGGCGGAAGATACAGGCAAAGCCGCGAACCAATCGGAAAGTGACCAGACAGCAGTGCCTTGTTATGGATGCGCGCCTTCCCCATAGACTTAAACTGGGGTTTGCTGCACTATTCTGGCTGGGATTTCTGCTTTTCTGTAATTTATTTTGAATTTCTCATAAAAAGTGCTGTTTTCTCTTACTTTGTGCCTGGTTTATGGGCTGTTTTTCCCTATGTTAAAATTAAGTGTTACAGTCTTTTGAATTGTTGTGTGGGCTAGACGCTTAGGCGCCTAACCCCCATACCCTCCCAGTCTATTGTGCAGATCTCAAGTTTTAGCACCTTGTTGCAGATTACTGCAATAAAGGTACTTTACTGACTGCCTTCTCCTCTGTCCCCCACCTTGTAGAAGGCGCAGCCCTCGAGATCCAAAGAGCGGAGGGGCTCCGAGACGCCAGCGGGTCGGCGGCACCTGTGCTGCCGACCAAGAGTTCCAGGAGGCCGGGACAAGCAGGCAGAAGGTACGGGCAAAGCCGCAAACCAATCGGAAAGCGACCGCAGACTGTGCCTTGCTTCCGACTGGTGCGCCTTCCCCATAGACTTAAACTGGGGTTTACTGCACTATTCTGGCTGGGATTTCTGCTTTTCTGTAATTTATTTTGAATTTCTCATAAAAAGTGCTGTTTTCTCTTACTTTGTGCCTGGTTTATGGGCTGTTTTTCCCTATGTTAAAATTAAGTGTTACAGTCTTTTGAATTGTTGTGTGGGCTAGACGCTTAGGCGCCTAACCCCATACCCTCCCAGTCTATTGTTGGGCAGATCTCAAGTTTTAGCACCTTGTTGCAGATTACTGCAATAAAGGTACTTTACTGACTGCCTTCTCCTCTGTCCCCCACCTTGTAGAAGGCGCAGCCCTCGAGATCAAAGAAGGAGGGGCTCCGAGGCATGGCGGGAGTCGGCGGCACCTGTGCAACCGACCAAAGGGTTCCAGGAGGCGGGAGAAGCAGGCAGATGTACTGGCAGCAAGCCAAACCAATCAGAAGCGACCGCAGACTGTGCCTTGCTTCGATTGATGCGCCTTCCCATAGACTTAAACTGGGGTTTGCTGCACTATTCTGGCTGGGATTTCTGCTTTTCTGTAATTTATTTTGAATTTCTCATAAAAAGTGCTGTTTTCTCTTACTTTGTGCCTGGTTTATGGGCTGTTTTCCCTATGTTAAAATTAAGTGTTACAATCTTTTGAATTGTTGTGAGGGCTAGACGCTTAGGCGCCTAACCCCCCCATACCCTCCCAGTCTATTGTTGTGCAGATCTCAGGTTTTAGCACCTTGTTGCAGATTACTGCAATAAAGGTACTTTACTAACTACCTTCTCCTCTGTCCCCCACCTTGTAGAAGGCGCAGCCCTCGAGATCCAAAGAGCGGAGGGGCTCCGAGACGCCAGCGGGTGGGCTGCACCTGTGCAGCCGACCAAGGGTTCCAGGAGGCCGGGAGAAGCAGGCAGAAGGTACGGGCAAAGCCGCAAACCAATCGGAAAGCGACCGCAGACTGTGCCTTGCTTCCGATTGGTGCGCCTTCCCCATAGACTTAAACTGGGGTTTGCTGCACTATTCTGGCTGGGATTTCTGCTTTTCTGTAATTTATTTTGAATTTCTCATAAAAGTGCTGTTTTCTCTTACTTTGTGCCTGGTTTATGGGCTGTTTTCCCTAGGTTAAAATTAAGTGTTACAGTATTTTGAATTTTGTATGGGCTAGGCGGCTTGGCTCTACCCCCCATACCCTCCAGTCTATTGTTGTGCAGATCTCAAGTTTGCTTTGTGATTGCAGATTACTGCAATAAAGGTACTTTACTGACTGCCTTCTCTCTGTCCCCACCTTGAAGAGGCGCAGCCTAGAGATCAAAGGCGGAGGACTCCGAGGCGTCAGCGGGTGGCGGCACCTGTGCAGCCAGCGAAGGTGTTCAGGAGGACGGAAGAAGCAGGCAGAAGGTACGGGCAAAGCCGCAAACCAATCGGAAAGCGACCGCAGACTGTGCCTTGCTTCCGACTAGTGCGCCTTCCCCATAGACTTAAACTGGGGTTTACTGCACTATACTGGCTGGGATTTCTGCTTTTCTGTAATTTATTTTGAATTTCTCATAAAAAGTGCTGTTTTCTCTTACTTTGTGCCTGGTTTATGGGCTGTTTTTCACTATGTTAAAATTAAGTGTTACAGACATTTGAATTGTTGTGTGGGCTAGACGCTTAGGCGCCTAAACCCCATACTCTGCCAGTCTATTGTTGTGCAGATCTCAAGTTTTAGCACCTTGTTGCAGATTACTGCAATAAAGGTACTTTACTGACTGCCTTCTCCTCTGTCCCCCACCTTGTAGAAGGCGCAGCCCTCGAGATCCAAAGAGCGGAGGGGCTCTGAGACGCCAGCGGTTCGGCGGCACCTGTGCAGCCGACCAAGGGTTCCGGGAGGCCGGGAGAAGCAGGCAGAAGGTATGGGCAAAGCCGCAAACCAATCGGAAAGCGACCGCAGACTGTGCCTTGCTTCCGATTGGTGCGCCTTCCCCATAGACTTAAACTGGGGTTTGCTGGACTATTCTGGCTGGGATTTCTGCTTTTCTGTAATTTATTTTGAATTTCTCATAAAAAGTGCTGTTTTCTCTTACTTTGTGCCTGGTTTATGGGCTGTTTTTCCCTATGTTAAAATTAAGTGTTACAGTCTTTTGAATTGTTGTGTGGGCTAGGCGCTTAGGCGCCTAACCCCCCCCATAATCTCCCAGTCTATTGTTCTGCTGATCTCAAGTTTTAGCACCTTATTGCAGATTACTGCAATAAAGGTACTTTACTGACTGCCTTCTCCTCTGTCCCCCACCTTGGACAAGGCGCAGCCCTCGAGATCCAAAGAGCGGAGGGGCTCCGAGACGCCAGTGGGTCGGCGGCACCTGTGCAGCCGACCAAGGGTTCCAGGAGGCCGGGAGAAGCAGGCGGAAGATACAGGCAAAGCCGCGAACCTAATCGGAAAGTGACCGCAGACAGTGCCTTGCTTACGATTGGTGCGCCTTCCCCATAGACTTAAACTGGGGTTTGCTGCACTATTCTGGCTGGGATTTCTGCTTTTCTGTAATTTATTTTGAATTTCTCATAAAAAGTGCTGTTTTCTCTTACTTTGTGCCTGGTTTATGGGCTGTTTTTCCCTATGTTAAAATTAAGTGTTACAGTCTTTTGAATTGTTGTGTGGGCTAGGCGGCTATGCGCCTAACCCCCCTACCCTCCCAGTCTATTGTGCAGATCTCAAGTTTTAGCACCTTGTTGCAGATTACTGCCATAAAGGTACTTTACTGACTGCCTTCTCCTCTGTCCCCCACCTTGTAGAAGGCGCAGCCCTCGAGATCCAAAGAGCGGAGGGGCTCCGAGACGCCAGCGGGTCGGCGGCACCTGTGCTGCCGACCAAGAGTTCCAGGAGGCGGGACAAGCAGGCAGAGAGTACGGGCAAACCAGAAAACCAATCGAGCGACCGAGACTGTGCCTTGCTTCCGATTGATGCGCCCTCCATAGACTTAAACTGGGGTTTGCTGCACTATTCTGGCTGGGATTTCTGCTTTTCTGTAATTTATTTTGAATTTCTCATAAAAAGTGCTGTTTTCTCTTACTTTGTGCCTGGTTTATGGGCTGTTTTTCCCTATGTTAAAATTAAGTGTTACAGTCTTTTGAATTGTTGTGTGGGCTGGACGCTTAGGCGCTAACCCCCCCCATACCCTCCCAGTCTATTTTGTGCAGATCTCAAGTTTTAGCACCTTGTTGCAGGTTACTGCAATAAAGGTACTTTACTGACTGCCTTCTTCTCTATCCCCCACCTTGTAGAAGGCGCAGCCCTCGAGATCCAAAGAGTTGAGGGGCTCCGAGACGCCAGCAGGTCAGCGGCACCTGTGCAGCTGACCAAGGGTTCCAGGAGGCCGGGAGAAGCAGGCAGAGATGCAGGCAAAGCCGCAAACCAATGAGCGACCGCGAACTGTGCCTTGCTTCCGACTAGTGCGCCTTCCCCATAGACTTAAACTGGGGTTTACTGCACTATTCTGGCTGGGATTTCTGCTTTTCTGTAATTTATTTTGAATTTCTCATAAAAAGTGCTGTTTTCTCTTACTTTGTGCCTGGTTTATGGGCTGTTTTTCCCTATGTTAAATTAAGTGTTACAGACTTTTTGAATTGTTGTATGGGCTAGGCGGCTTAGGCGCTAAACCCCCATACTCTGCCAGTCTATTGTTGTGCAGATCTCAAGTTTTAGCACCTTGTTGCAGATTACGCAATAAAGGTGCTTACTGACTGCCTTCTCCTCTGTCCCCCACCTTGTAGAAGGCGCAGCCCTCGAGATCAAAAAGCGGAGGGGCTCAAGGCATGTGGTTGGTCGACACCTGTGCAGCCGACCAAGGAGTTCGGAGGCCGGGAGAAGCAGGCAGAAAATGCAGGGCAAAGCCGCAAACCAATCGAGCGACCGCGGAGCTGTGCCTTGCTTCAGTTAGTGCGCCTTCCCATAGACTTAAACTGGGTTTGCTGCACTATTCTGGCTGGGATTTCTGCTTTCTGTAATTTATTTTAATTTCTCATAAAAGTGCTGTTTTCTCTTACTTTGTGCTTGGTTTATGGGCTGTTTTCCCTATGTTAAAATTAAGTGTTACAGTCTTTTGAATTGTTGTGGGGCTGAGCGGCTTGGCGCTACCCCCCATACCCTCAGTCTATTGTGCAGATCTCAAGTTTTGCAGCACTTGTTGCCAGGTTACTGCAATAAAGGTACTTACTGACTGCCTTCTTCTCTATCCCCACCTTGAAGAGCGCAGCCCTCGAGATCAAGAGGAGGGGCTCCGAGGCATAGCCGGTGGCGGCACCTGTGCAGCTGACCAAGGGTTCCAGGAGGCCGGGAGAAGCAGGCAGAAGGTACGGGCAAAGCCGCAAACCAATCGGAAAGCGACCGCAGACTGTGCCTTGCTTCCGATTGGTGCGCCTTCCCCATAGACTTAAACTGGGGTTTGCTGCACTATTCTGGCTGGGATTTCTGCTTTTCTGTAATTTATTTTGAATTTCTCATAAAAAGTGCTGTTTTCTCTTACTTTGTGCCTGGTTTATGGGCTGTTTTTCCCTATGTTAAAATTAAGTGTTACAGTCTTTTGAATTGTTGTGTGGCAGGCGGCTAGGGCTGCCCCCATACCCTCCCAGTCTATTGTTGGGCAGATCTCAAGTTTTAGCTCCTTGTTGCAGATTACTGCAATAAGGTACTTACTGACTGCCTTCTCCTCATTCCCACCACTTGTAGAAGGCGCAGCCCTCGAGATCAAGCGGAGGGGCTCCGAGGCATCAGTCGGCGGGCACCTGTGCAGCCGACCAAGGGTTCCAGGAGGCCGGGAGAAGCAGGCAGAAGGTACGGGCAAAGCCACAAACCAATCGGAAAGCGACCGCAGACTGTGCCTTGCTTCCGATTGGTGCGCCTTCCCCATAGACTTAAACTGGGGTTTGCTGCACTATTCTGGCTGGGATTTCTGCTTTTCTGTAATTTATTTTGAATTTCTCATAAAAAGTGCTGTTTTCTCTTACTTTGTGCCTGGTTTATGGGCTGTTTTCCCTATGTTAAAATTAAGTGTTACAGTCTTTTGAATTGTTGTGTGGGCCCAGGCGGCTTGGCGCTTCTACACCCTCCCAGTCTATTGTTGGGCAGATCTCAGTTTTAGCTCCTTGTTGCAGATTACTGCAATAAAGGTACTTACTGACTGCCTTCTCCTCTGTCCCCCACCTTGTGAATCAGCCCTCGAGATCAAAGAGGCGGAGGGGCTCCCGAGGCATGTGGTGGCGGCACCTGTGCAGCCGACCAAAGGGTTCCAGGAGCGGGAGAAGCAGGCAGATGTGCAGAGCAAAGCCACAAACCAATCAAAGCGACCGCAGACTGTACCTTGCTTCCGATTAGATGCGCCTTCCCATAGACTTAAACTGGGTTTGCTGCACTATTCTGGCTGGGATTTCTGCTTTTCTGTAATTTATTTGAATTTCTCATAAAAAGTGCTGTTTTCTCTTACTTTGTGCCTGGTTTATGGGCTGTTTTCCTATGTTAAAATTAAGTGTTAATCTTTTGAATTGTTGTGAGGCTAACCTTGGCAACCCTAACCCCATACCCTCCCAGTCTATTGTTGTGCAGATCTCAGGTTTTAGCACCTTGTTGCAGATTACTGCAATAAAGGTACTACTACTACCTTCTCCTCTGTCCCCCACCTTGTAGAAGGCGCAGCCCTCGAGATCAAGCCCGGAGGGGCTCCGAGGCATGTGGAGTGGGCTGCACCTGCAGCCGACCAAGAGGTTCAAGGAGGCCGGGAGAAGCAGGCAGGAGTCACGGGCAAACTGCCGACCAATAGGAAGCGACCGCCAGCTGTGCCTTGCTTCGATTAGTGCGCACTTCCCATAGACTTAAACTGGGGTTTGCAGCACTATTCTGGCTGGGACTTCTGCTTTTCTGTAATTTATTTTGAATTTCTCAAAAAGTGCTGTTTCTCTTTACTTTGTGCCTGGTTTATGGGCTAGCACTATACTTTGATACAAATACATCGAGTTTGTATGTAGTTGTTCATACTTTGCATAGGCTACTACACTAGTGTTTTCATAAAGCCAGTAGTACTATAGTTTGCTACACCATACTGCACAGCTTTACGTGTAGCCAGCACTATTCTAATCTGCACCTTACTAATGATACTACATTGAATTTACATGTAGAAAGCACAAAACTTTGGTGCCCTTTACTACTCCAGTTTATATGTAGTCAGCACTACCTTTGTTAAACCATACTACACTAGAGTTTACATGTAGCCAGCACTATACTTTTCACAAAATACTATACTAGAGTTTACATGTAGCCACACTTCTGCACACTTTGCTGCACATACCAATTGTTTACATGTAGCCGCACTATACTTTGCACACCATACCATACTAGAATTTTCATGTAGCTGTAGCACTATACTTACACTATACTACATCAAAGTTTATATATGAAGCTAGCACTATACTTGTAATGCCATACTTCACTAGAGGTTACATGTAGCCAGCACTATACCTTGATACAAAATATCACATTAAAGTTTACATGTAGTCAGTACCATACTTTGTTACACCATACACACTAGAGTTTCATGTAGCCACCATATATTTTTTCTACAAATACTACACTAGAGTTTACATGTAGCCAGTAATACTATACTTTTCACACCATTCTACACAGTTTACATGCTTTCAGCACTATACTTTTCTACACTATACTACACTAGAGTAAACATGTAGCCAGTACTATACTTTTGCTACAGCATACTACTCTAGAATTTACATTAGCCAGCACTATACTTCTTGTTACAAAATAATACACTAGAGTTTACATGTACCAGCACTATACTTTGATACAAATACTACACTAGAGTTTACATGTAGCACCATTTCATAATGCACCCAGTGTTTACATGAAGCCAGCAGTACTATACTATACTACACCTATTACACAGTTTACATAGCCACCATACTAATTCCAAGATACACGATATTACACTAGTATTTAAATGTAGCCAGCACTTAACTTGCTACACTTTACTACACTAGAGTTTACATGTAGTCAGCACCATACTTTGCTACAATTACTACACCAGAGTTTTCTTGTAGCTGTACTATACTTGCTACAAATACCACTAGAGTTAACATATACCCAGCACTATCTTTCTACATTACACCAGAGTTTACACGTAGTCAGCACTAGTTGATACAAAATACTACACTAAAGTTTACATGTTTCCTAACTGTATTTGCTTCCACCATACTACACTAGAATTTCATGTAGCCAGCACTATACTTTGTTACACCATACTGCCAAGAGACATGTAGCCAGCACTATACTTGCAATGCGATACTATTCTGAGTTTGTATTTAGCCAGCACTACACTTTGATACAAAATACTACATTTGAGTTTCAATAGTTTACCACTATACTTTTCTACAAAATACTACACTAGAGTTTACATGTATAAACGATACTTTGACACAAAATACACTAGAGCACATGTAGCCAGCACTATACCTTGATACCAAATACTACACAAGAGTTTATATGAGCCAGCACTATACTCACTACAAAATACTACACTAGAGTTTCACACATAGCCACCACTATTCTTTGATACAAAATACTACACCAGATCTCACATGTAGCTAGCACTATAGTTTTCACAAAATACTACACTAGAGTTGACATGTGCAGGCACGATACTTTGCTACAAAATATACTCAGAGTTTATATGTCCAGCACTATACTTTACTACAAAATACACACAGTTTATATGTAGCTGGCATTAACTTTACTACAAAATACTACACACAGTTTATATGTAGCTAGCACTATACTTGTTACAACATACTAACTAGAATTTATATGTAGCCAGTACTATACTGCAACACTGCACAACACTAGAGTTTATATGTAGCCAACACTATTTTGCTACACCATACTACACTAGAATTCTATGTAGCCAGCACTTACTTTGTGACAAATACTACACTAGAGCATATGTAGCCAGCACTATACTTTGTTATAACCATAGTATACCAGAGTTTACATGTGTTGGCATTATACTTTTTTACAAAATACTACACTAGTTTATATGTGCCAGCACTTCTACACTTTACTAATTATACCATGTTTACATGTGCCAGCACTACTTGCTACACCATACTACACTAGAATTTTCTGTAGCCAGCACTATACTTTGCAACACTATACTACACCAGAGTTTACATGTAGCCCGCACTATACTTAGCAATGCCATACTACACTAGAGGTTACATGTAGCCAGCAATACTACACTTTTCTTCACTATACTACACAGTTACATGAAGCAGTACCATACTTTGCTGCACTATACTACACAGAGTTAACATGTAGCCAGTACTACTTTGCTACAGCATACTACACTTGAATTCACATTAGCCAGCACTATACTTTCTACTAAATAGCACACTAGAGTTATATTACTGGCACTATGCTTTGCTACAGAATACTGCACTAGAGTTTATGTAGCCAGCTCTATACTTTGTTACAGCTTACTACACCAGAGTTACATGAAGCCAGCACTATACTTTGTTACACCATACTACACCAGAGCTGCATGAAGCCAGCACTATACTTTACTACACTATACTGCCCAGTTTAAATATAGCCAGCACTATACTTTGATCCAACATAGTACACTAGAGTCTACATGTATTTGTATAATACTTATAACACCACATACACAGTTTACATGTAGCCAGCACTATATTTTGCTAGGCCATACTACACTAGAGTTTACATATAGCCAGTGCGTACTTTTGACAAGTAACATAGCGATTTGCACTGCACTATACTTTGCTACTCCATACTACACTAGAGTTTACATGTAGATGTTTATGCTTTGCTACAAAATACTACATGATTAGATTTAACTAGCACTAAACTGCAACAAAATATTACACTACTGTTTACATGTATCCACACTATACTTGCTACACAATACCATACTATTAGTTTATATGTAGCTGTATATTTTGCTACATCATACTACTTGGAGTTTACATGTAGCCAGCACTATACTTTACATACTACACTAGAGCTCATGTACCAGCACTATACTTTACTACAAAATACTACACTCAGAGTTTATACAGCCAGCACTATACTTGATACAAAATACTACACTAAAGTTTATATGTACAGCACAGTACTTGCTACACCTATTCCACCAGAGTTTATATGTGTCAGCATTATACTTACTACACTATCACACTAGAGTTTACAGCCAATACTATATTTTGTAATGCTATACTATACTAGAGTTTACATTTAGCCAGCACTATAAGTTGATAAAATACTACATTTGAGTTTAATTTAGCCAGCACTATACTTTTCTACAAAATACTACGCTAGAGTTTACATGTATAGAATGATACTTGACGCAAATACTACACTAGAGTTTACATGTAGCCAGCACTATACTTTTCTACAAATACTACACTGCAGTTTACTTTAGCCAGCACTATACCTGTTACAAAACAGTACACTAAAGTTTACATGTATCCAGCACTATTCTTTCAATGCCATAATAATTACAGTTTACATTTAGCTAGCACTACCCTTGATACAAAATTACTACATTAGAGTCACTGGCCTGCACTATACTTTTCACAAAATACTACACAGAGTTTCATGTAGCAAGAACGTGCTTTTTCGCCAAAATCGTTAATTAGAGTTTATGTGGCTGCACAAAATTTTATTAAAATACTACACTAGAGTTTGCAGGTAGCCACCACTATACTTTGATACACATATACTAGATCTTACATGTACAGCACTATAGTTTTCACAAATACATCAGAGTTTACATGGCAAGCACATACTTTGCACAAAATACTACACTAGAGTTTCATGTAGCCAGCACTATACTTTGTTACACCAGCACACTGAGTTTACATGTAGCCAGCACTTTGCTGACTTGTTCCACACTGTTTACATGTGGCCAGCACTATTTTTGCTACACCTACTACACTGAATTTTCTGTAGCCAGCACTATTCTTGCTACACTATACTACACCAGAGTTTACATGAGTCTGTGACTATACTTAGCAACTCCATACTACACTAGAGGTTACATGTAGCCAGCAATACTAATTTCTTCTCACTATACCACACAGTTATATGAAGAGCACTATACTTTGCTGCACTATACTACACTAGAGCATAGGCCAGTACTGCTTTGCTACAAAATACTACACTAGAGTTTTACATGTACCAGCACTATACTTTACTATAAAATACTACACTAGAGTTTACATAGCCAATTATACTTTGATACAAAATACTACACTCAAGTTTAATGTATCCAGCATGTACTTTACCATACACACTAGAGTTACATAGCCAGCTCATACTTATACACCATACTATTAGAGTTTACATAGCCAACACTATATTTTGTAATGCCACTACACTAGAGTTTCTGATTTACTAGCACTACAAGTTGACACAAAATACTACATTGTTTTTTAAATAGCCAGCACTATACTTTTCACAAAATATTACACTAGAGTTTATATGTAGCTAGAATGATACTTTGACACAAAATACTACACTGAGCTATATGTAGCCAGCACTATACTTTTCACAAAATACACTGCAGTTTTTAGTCAGCACTATACCTTGCTACAAAATAGTACACTTGTGTTTATATGTATCCGCACTATTTCGTAATGCCATACTATACTAGAGTTTACATTAGCCAGCACTACACTTTGATACAAAATATTACATTAGAGTTTCAATGTAGCCTGCACTATACTTTTCACAAAATACTACACTGAGTTGCATGTATAAGAACGTATACTTGACACAAAAATACTACTAGAGTTTACATGTGTAGTGCAAAAATTTATTAAAAAATACACTGAGAGTTTGCACACCACTATACTTTGATACAAATACTACACTAG
Organism: Neoceratodus forsteri; assembly: GCA_016271365.2. Taxonomy (NCBI): domain Eukaryota; kingdom Metazoa; phylum Chordata; order Ceratodontiformes; family Ceratodontidae; genus Neoceratodus; species Neoceratodus forsteri. Next base: position 1,310,623,998 of record CM057449.1, read on the forward strand.
ATCTTACATGTATTGTGCACTATAGTTTTCACAAATACTACACTAGAGTTTACGTAGTGTCACTATACTTTGCTACAAAATACTACACTAGAGTTTACATGTAGCCAGCACTATACTTTGTTGCACCAGTACACTCAGAGTTTACATGTAGCCAGCTCTTCTACACTTTGTTGCACCATACCACACTGTTTACATGTAGCCAGCACTATTCTTTGTTACACCATACTACATCAGAATTTTCATGTAGCCAGCACTATTCTTTTGCTACACTATACCATGCACTTAAAGTTTGCACGTAGCCAGCACTCATCTCTTGCAATGCCATATCACACTAGAGGTTACATGTGGTCAGCACTATACTTTGTTACAAAATACTATATTAGAGCTACATATAGCCAGCACTACTTTGTTACACCATACTACACCAGAGTTTACATGTAGCCACCACTATACCATTCTACACAATACTACACTGAGTTTCACATGTAGCCAGTACTACACTTTTCTTCACCATACTACACTGTTTTACATGTAGCTAGCACTATACTTTTACTACCTTATACTACACCAGAGCTATATGTAGCCTAGTACTATACTTTTGACTACAGTATACTACATAGTAGAGTTTACATTTAGCCAGCACTACTTCTTTGCTCAAATAGTACTCTAGAGTTTATATGTACACAGCACTATACTTTGATACAAAATACTACATTGGAGTTTTACATGTAGCCAGTACATACTTGCTACTTGAATACTACACTAGTGTTTACATGAAGCCTGTACTATACTTGCTACACCATACTACACAGCTTATATAGACATCACTATACGCCCTTGGTCAATACTACACGATACTTCACTACAATTTACATGTAGCTAGCACTAAACTTTGCTACACTATACTACACTAGAGTTTGTCTGTAGCCAGCACTATACTTTACACCATATTTCTACTAGACTTTACATGAAGCCAATCATCTATACTTTGTTGTACCCTACTACACTAGAGCTTACATGAAGCCAGCACTATACTTTTACTACACTGTACTACAATAGAGTTTACATGTTGTCGCACTATACTTTACTACACTATCATTACCTAGCTTACATGTAGCCAGTACTTATACTTTGCTACTTCCATACTGCACTACAGTTTAAATGTAGCCAGCACTATACTTTAGCTACACATAGTGGCACTCAGAGTTCACATGTAACCAGCACTGCACTTTGCTACCCCATACTACACTAGAGTTTACATGTAGAGAGCAATATACTTTACGACACCATAATACACAGTTTACATGTAGACAGCTCTATACTTTGCTACAACGTACTACACTAGAGTTTACATATAGCCAGCACTATACTTAGTTACAACATAGTACACTAGAGATGACGTGTAGGCAGCACTATACTTTGCTACTCCATACTACACTAGAGTTTACATGTAGACAGCCATATACTTTGCTACAAAATACTACATGAGCTTACATTTAACCAGCACTAAACTCTGCAACAAAATACTACTGTACAGTTTACATGTATTCAGCACTATACTTTGCTACACAATACTATACTACAGAGTTTACATGTAGCCAGCACATTACTTTGCTACATCATACTACATTAGAGTTCACATGTAGGCAGCACTATACTTTGCTACAAAATACTACACTAGAGTTTACATGTACCCAGCACTATACTTTACTACAAAATACTACACTAGAGTTTACACAATGCCAGCACTATACTTTGATACAAAATACTACATTAACGTTTATATGTAGCCAGCACAGTATTTTGCTACACCATACTACTCTAGAATTTACATGTAGCCAGCACTATACTTTACTACACTATACTACACTAGAGTTTACATGTAGCCAACACTATACTTTGCAATGCCATACTAAACTAGAGTTTACATTTAGCCAGCACTACACTTTGATACAAAATACTACATTAGAGTTTCAAAGTAGCCTGCACTATACTTTCCTACAAAATACTACACTAGAGTTTACATGTAGCTAGAACGATACTTTGACACAAAATACTACACAAGAGTTTACATGTAGCCAGCACAATACTTTATAACAAAATACTACACTAGAGTTTACACGTAGCCACCACTATACTTTGATACAAAATACTACACTAGATCTTACATGTAGCCAGCACTATAGTTTTCTACAAAATACTACACTAGAGTTTACATGTAGCAAGCACTATACTTTGCTACAAAATACTACACTAGAGTTTGCATGTAGCCAGCACTATACTTTGTTACACCATAGTACACTAGAGTTTACATGTAGCCAGCACTATACTTTTCTACAAAATACTACAAGAGTTTACATGTAGCCAGCACTTCCACTCTTTGCTGCACCATACCACACTGTTTACATGTAGCCAGCACTGCTCTTTTTGCTACACCATACTACACTAGAATTTTCATGTAGCCAGCACTATTCTTTGCTACACTATACTACACCAAAGTTTGCATGTAGCCAGCTCTATCCTTTGCAATGCCATACTCCACTAGAGGTTACATGTAGCCAGCACTATACTTTGATACACAATACTACATTAGAGTTTACATATAGCCAGCACTATATTTTGTTACACCATACTACACTAGGGTTTACATGTAGCCAGCAATCCTACACTTTTCTACACCATACTACACAGTTTACATGAAGCCAGCACTATACTTTGCTACACTATACTACACTAGAGTTAACATGTAGCCAGTACTATAGTTTGCTACAGTATACTACACTAGAATTTACATTTAGCCAGCACTAAACTTTGCTACAAAATAATACACTAGAGTTTACATGTACCCAGCACTATACTTTGATACAAAATACTACACTAGAGTTTACATGTAGCCAGCACTATACTTTGCTACAGAATACTACACTAGTGTTTACATAAAGCCAGCAGTACTATAGTTTGCTACACCATACTACACAGTTTACATGTAGCCAGCACTATTCTAATCTACACCATACTACACGATACTACACTAGAATTTACATGTAGAAAGCACAAAACTTTGCTACACTTTACTACACTAGAGTTTACATGTAGTCAGCACTATACTTTGCTACACCATACTACACTAGAGTTTACATGTAGCCAGCACTATACTTTTCTACAAAATACTACACTAGAGTTTACATGTAGCCAGCACTTCTACACTTTGCTGCACCATACCACACTGTTTACATGTAGCCAGCACTATACTTTGCTACTCCATACTACACTAGAATTTTCATGTAGCCAGCACTATACTTTGCTACACTATACTACACCAAAGTTTACATGAAGCCAGCACTATACTTTGCAATGCCATACTTCACTAGAGGTTACATGTAGCCAGCACTATACTTTGATACAAAATACTACATTAAAGTTTACATGTAGCCAGCACTATACTTTGTTACACCATACTACACTAGAGTTTAAATGAAGCCACCACTATACTTTTCTACAAAATACTACACTAGAGTTTACATGTAGCCAGCAATACTACACTTTTCTACACCATTCTACACAGTTTACATGAAGCCAGCACTATACTTTGCTACACTATACTACACAAGAGTAAATATGTAGCCAGTACTATACTTTGCTACAGTATACTACTCTAGAATTTACATTTAGCCAGCACTATACTTTGTTACAAAATAATACACTAGAGTTTACATGTACCCAGCACTATACTTTGATACAAAATACTACACTAGTGTTTATATGAAGCCAATAGTACTATACTATGCTACACCATATTACACCAGTTTACATAGCCAGCACTATACTAATCTACAAGATACTACACGATATTACACTAGAATTTAAATGTAGCCAGCACTAAACTTTGCTACACTTTACTACACTAGAGTTTACATGTAGTCAGCACTATACTTTGCTGCACTATACTACACCCAGAGCTTACATGTAGCCAGTACTATTCTTTGCTACAAAATACTCACTTGAGTTTACATGTTACCCAGCACTATACTTTCATAAAATACTACACTAGAGTTTACACTAGCCAGCCTCAACTTTAATACAAAATACTCACTAAAGCTTACATGTGGCCAGCACTGCATTGCTCCACCATACTACACTAGAATTTACATGTAGCCAGCACTATACTTTGCTACACTATACTACACTAGAGTTACATGTAGCCAGCACCATACTTTGCAATGCCATACTACACTGGAGATTGCATTTAGCCAGCACTACACTTTGATACAAAATACTACATTTGAGTTTCAATGTAGCCACCATTATGCTCTTTTCTACAAAATACTTCACTAGAGTTTATATGTAGCTAAAATGATACTTTGACACAAATACTACACACTAGTAGTTAACATGTAGCCAGCACTATACCTGATACCAAATACTACTGTAAGAGTTTATATGAAGCCAGCACTTACTTCACTAAATACTACACTAGAGTTTACACGAGCCACCACTATTCTTTGTATACAAAATACTACACTAGATCTTACATGTAGCCAGCACTATAGTTTTCATAAAATACTACACTAGAGTTGACATGTAGGCAACGACATTTGCTACAAAATACAACACTAGAGTTTACATGTATCCAGCACCATACTTACTACAAAATACTACACCTACAGTTTACATGTAGCCAGCACTATACTTTATTACAAAATACTACACTACAGTTTACATTGTAGCTAGCACTATACTTTGTTACAACATACTAACTAGAATTTATGTAGCTAGTACTATACTTTGCAACACTATACAACACTAGAGTTTACATGTAGCCAACACTATATTTTGCTACACTTTACTACATTGAATTTACATGTAGCAGCACTATACTTTTATGGATAAAATACTACACTAGAGTTTTACATGTAGCCAGCACTATACTTTGTTACACCATAGTACACTAGAGTTTACATGTAGCCAGCATTATACTTTTCTACAAAATACTACACTAGAGTTTACATGTGGCCAGCACTTCTACACTTTGCTACACCATACCACACAGTTTACATGTGGCCAGCACTATACTTTGCTACACCATACTACACTAGAATTTTCTTGTAGCCAGCACTATACTTTGCTACACTATACTACACCAGAGTTTACATGTAGCCCGCACTATACTTTGCAATGCCATACTACACTAGAGGTTACATGTAGCCAGCACTATACTTTGATACAAAATACTACGTTAGAATTTACATGTAGCCAGCACTATACTTTGTTACACCATACTACACTAGAGTTTACATGTAGCCAGCACTATACTTTTCTACAAAATACTACACTAGAGTTTACATGTAGCCAGCAATACTACACTTTTCTTCACTATACTACACAGTTTACATGAAGCCAGCACTATACTTTTGCTTGCATATTCTACACTAGAGTTAACATGAGCCAGTGCTATACTTTGCTACAGTACATACTACACTTGAATTCACATTTAGCCAGCACCATACTTTGCTACTAAATAGTACACTAGAGTTTATATGTACACAGCACCATACTTTGATCCAAAATACTGCACTAGAGTTTATATGTAGCCAGCACTATACTTTGCTACAGAATACTACACACTAGAGCTTACATGAAGCCAGCACTATACTTTGTTACACCATACTACACTAGAGCTTAGATGAAGCCAGCACTATACTTTACTACACCGTACTACAATACAGTTTACATGTAGCCAGCACTATACTTTACTACACTATAGTACCCAGTTTAAATGTAGCCAGCACTATACTTTGGTTCAACATAGTACACTAGAGTTCACATGTAGCCAGCATAATACTTTACGACACCATAATACACAGTTTACCTGTAGCCAGCACTCTATTTTTGCTACAACATACTACACACTAGAGTTTACATATAGTGCAGCACTATACTTTGTTACAACATAGTACACGAGTGTTGACGTGTAGCCAGCACTATACTTGCTACACACATACTACACTAGAGTTTACATGTAGACAGCCATATGCCTTGCTACAAAATACTACATGAGCTTACATTTAACCAGCACTAAACTCTGCAACAAAATACTAAACTACTGTTTACATGTATCCAGCAATATACTTTCTACACACCATACTACAGGGTTTCATGTGGCCAGTCACATTGTTACAACATACACACATTAGAGTTTACATGTAGCCAGCACTATACTTTGCTACAAAATACACACTAGAGTTTGATGTACCCAGCACTATACTTTACTACAAAATACAACACTAGAGTTTATACATAGCCTGCACTATACTTTGATACAAAATACTACACTAAAGTTTACATGTAGCCAGCACAGTACTTTGCTACACCATACTACACGAGAGTTTATATGTAGCTAAGCACTATACTTTACTACACTATACTACACCAGAGTTTACATGTAGCTAACACTATATTTTGCAAATGCCATTCTACACTAGAGTTTACATTTAGCCAGCACTACACTTTGACACAAAATACTACATTGGAGTTTCAATGTAGCCAGCCCATACTTTTCTACAAAATACTACACTAGAGTTTACATGTAGCTAGAATGATTCTTGACACAAAATACTACACTAGAGTTTACATGTAGCCTGCTCTATACTTTTCTACAAAATACTACACTACAGTTTACTTTTTAGCCACACTATACCTTGCTACAAACACTACACTATAGTTTGACTTGTATCCAGCACTATACTTTGCTAATGCCATACTACACTGAGAGTTTACATTTAGCCAGCTCTCACTTTGATACAAAATACTACATTAGAATTTCAATGTAGCCTGCACTATACTTTTTTACAAAAATACTACACTAGAGTTTACATGTAGCAAGAATGATACTTTGACACAAATACTACACTTGAGTTTACATGTAGCCAGCACTATACTTATAACAAAATACTACACTAGATTTACAGTTAGTCACCACTATACTTTGATACAAAATACTACACTAGATCTTACATGTGCTCAGCACTATAGTTTCACAAAATACTACACAGAGTTTACATGTAGCAAGCAACTATACTTGCTACAAAATACTACACTAGAGTTTCATGTGTAGCCAGCACTATACTTTGCTACACCATAGTACACTAGAGTTTACATTAGCCAGCACTTCACACTTTGCTGCACCATACAACACTGTTTACATGTAGCCTGCACTATTCTTTTACACACCATACTACACTAGAATTTTCATGTAGCCAGCACTATTCTTTGCTACGTACACCTTCACCAAAGTTAGCATGTAGCCAGCACTATCCTTTGCAATGCCATACTACACTAGAGGTTACATGTACAGCACTATACTTTGATACAAAATACTACATTAGAGTTTTCATATAGCCGGCACTTATACTTTGTTACACCATACTACACTAGAATTTACATTTAGCCAGCACTAAACTTTCTACAAAATAATACACTGAGTTTACATGTACCCAGCACTATACTTTGATACAAAATACTACACTAGAGTTTACATGTATCAGCACTATACTTTGCATATACAGAATACTACACTAGTGTTTACATAAAGCCAGCAGTACTATAATTTGCAACACCATACTACACTGTTTACATGTACAAATCACTATTCTAATCTACATCATACTACATGATACTACACTAGAATTTACATGTAGAAAGCACAAAACTTTGCTACACTTTACTACACTAGAGTTTACATGTAGTCAGCACTATACTTAGCTAAACCATACTACACTAGAGTTTACATGTAGCCAGCACTATGCTTTTCTACAAATACTACACTAGAGTTTACATGTAGCCAACATCTACTTTGCAATGCCATACTAAACTAGAGTTTACATTTAGCCAGCACTACACTTTGATACAAAATACTACATTAGAGTTTCAAAGTAGCCTGCACTATACTTTCCTACAAAAATACTACACTAGAGTTTACGTGTAGCTAGAACGATACTCTTTGACACAAAATACTAACAAGAGTTTACATGTAGCCAGCACAATACTTTATAACAAAATACTACACTAGAGTTTACATGTAGCCACCACTATACTTTGATACAAAATACTACACTAGATCTTACATGTAGCCAGCACTATAGTTTTCACAAAATACTACACTAGAGTTTACATTGTAAACACTAAACTTTGTTACAAATACTACACTAGAGTTTGCATGTAGCCAGCACTATACTTTTGTTACAACCATAGTGCACCAGAGCTCACATGTAGCTAGCACTATACTTTTCACAAAAATGCTACACTAGAGTTTACATGTAGCCAGCACTTCTCACTTGCTGCACCATACACACTGTTTACATGTAGCCAGCACTATTCTTTGCTACACCATACTACACTAGAATTTTCATGTAGCCAGCACTATTCTTTTGCTACACTATACTACACCAAAGTTCGGCATGTAGCCAGCCTCTATCCCTTTGCAATGCCATACTCCACTAGAGGTTACATGTAGCCAGCACTATACTTTGATACACAATACTACATTAGAGTTTACTATAGCCAGCAATATATTTTGTTACACCATACTACACTAGGGTTTTACATGTAGCCAGCAATCCTATACTTTTCTACACCATTCTACACAGTTTACATGAAGCCAGCACTATACTTTGCTACACTATACTACACTAGAGTTAACATGTAGTCAGTACTATAGTTTGCTACAGTATACTACACTAGAATTTAGATTTAGCCAGCACTAAATCTGTTGCTAAAATAATACACTAGGTTTACATTTACCCAGCACTATACTTTGATGCAAAAATACTACACTGAGTTTACATGTAGCCAGCACTATACTTTTGCTACAGAATACTACACTAGTGTTTTCATAAAACCAAAGCAGTACTATAGTTTGCTACACCATACTACACAGTTTACATGTAGCCAGCACTATTCTAATCTACACCATACTACACGATACACACCAGAATTTACATGTAGAAAGCACAAAACCTTTGCTACACTCTTAGTACACTAGAGTTTACATGTAGTCAGCACTATACTTTGCTACACGCACACACTAGAGTTTGCATGTAGCCAGCACTATACTTTTCACAAAATACTACACTAGAGTTTACATGTAGCCAGCACTTCTACACTTTGCTGCACCATACCACACTGTTTACATGTAGCTGTGCACTATACTTTTGCTACTCCATACTACACTAGAATTTTCATGTAGCCAGCACTATACTTTGCACACTATACTACACCCAAAGTTTACACAGAAGGCAGCACCATACTTTGCAATGCCATACTTCACTAGAGGTTACATGTAGCTTGAGCACTATACTTTTATACAAAATACTACATTCAAGTTTACATGTAGCCAGCACTATACTTTGTTACACCATACTACACTAGAGTTTAAAATGTAGCCACCACTATACTTTTTCTACAAAAATACTACACTAGAGTTTATATGTAGCCAGCAATACTACACTTTTCTACACCATTCTACACAGTTTACATGAAGCTGTGCACTATACTTCGTTACACTATACTACACTTAGAGTAAACATGTAGCCAGTACTATACTTTGCTACAGTTTACTACTCTAGAATTTACATTTAGCCAGCACTATACTTTGCTACAAAATAATACACTAGAGTTTACATGTACCCAGCACTATACTTTGATACAAAATACTACACTAGAGTTTACATGTAGCGAGCACTATACTTTGCTACAGAATACTACACTATAGTTTACATGTAGCCAGCACAATATTTTATTAAAAAATACTACACTAGAGTTTGCAGGTAGCCACCACTATACTTTGATACAAAATACTACACTAGATCTTACATGTAGCCAGCACTATAGTTTTCTACAAAATACTACACTAGAGTTTACATGTAGCAAGCACTATACTTTGCTACAAAATACTACACTAGAGTTTACATGTAGCCAGCACTATACTTTGTTACACCATAGTACACTAGAGTTTACATGTAGCCAGCACTTCTACACTATGTTGCACCATACCACACTGTTTACATGTAGCCAGCACTATTCTTTGCTACACCTTACTACACTAGAATTTTCATGTAGCCAGCACTATTCTTTGCTACACTATACTACACTAAAATTGCATATAGCCAGCACTATGCTTTGCAATGCCATACTTCACTAGAGGTTACATGTAGTCAGCACTATACTTTGATACAAAATACTACATTAGAGTTTACATATAGCCAGCACTATACTTTGTTACACCATACTACACTAGAGTTTACATGTAGCCACCACTATACCATTCTACAAAATACTACACTGGAGTTAACATGTAGCCAGCAATACTACACTTTTCTTCACTATACTACACTGTTTACATGAAGCCAGCACTATACTTTACTACACTATACTACACTAGAGTTAACATGTAGCCAGTACTATTCTTTACTACAGTATACTACACTAGAATTTACATTTAGCCAGCACTATACTTTGCTACTAAATAGTACTCTAGAGTTTATATGTACACAGCACTATACTTTGATACAAAATACTACAATGGAGTTTACATGTAGCCAGCACTATACTTTGCTACAGAATACTACACTAGTGTTTACATGAAGCCTGCAGTACTATACTTTGCTACACCATACTACACAGCTTACATATAGACATCACTATACATCTCTACACAATACTACACGATACTTCACTACAATTTACATGTAGCCAGCACTAAACTTTGCTACACTATACTACACTAGAGTTTACATGTAGCCAGCACTATACTTTGCTACACCATACTACACTAGACTTTACATGAAGCCAACACTATACTTTGTTACACCATACTACACTAGAGCTTACATGAAGCCAGCACTATACTTTACTACACCGTCCTACAATAGAGTTTACATGTTGCCGGCACTATACTTTACTACACTATACTACCCAGTTTACATGTAGCCAGCACTATACTTTGCTACTCCATACTGCACTACAGTTTAAATGTAGCCAGCACTATACTTAGCGACAACATAGTACACTAGAGTTCACATGTAACCAGCACTGCACTTTGCTACCCCATACTACACTAGAGTTTACATGTAGACAGCAATATACTTTACGACACCATAATACACAGTTTACATGTAGACAGCTCTATACTTTGCTACAACATACTACAGTAGAGTTTACATATAGCCAGCACTATACTTAGTTACAACATAGTACACTAGAGATGACGTGTAGGCAGCACTATACTTTGCTACTCCATACTACACTAGAGTTTACATGTAGACAGCCATATACTTTGCTACAAAATACTACATGAGCTTTCATTTAACCAGCACTAAACTCTGCAACAAAATACTACTGTACAGTTTACATGTATTCAGCACTATACTTTGCTACACAATACTATACTACAGAGTTTACATGTAGCCAGCACATTACTTTGCTACATCATACTACATTAGAGTTTACATGTAGGCAGCAGCACTATACTTTGCTACAAAATACTACACTAGAGTTTGCATGTACCCAGCACTATACTTTACTACAAAATACTACACTAGAGTTTACACAATGCCAGCACTATACTTTGATACAAAATACTATATTAACGTTTATATGTAGCCAGCACAGTATTTTGCTACACCATACTACTTCTAGAACTCTATATGTAGCCAGCACTCATACTCTTACTGTTCTATACTACACTCAGAGTTTACATGTAGCCAACACTCACTTTGCAATGCCATACTAAACTAGAGTTTACAATTAGCCAGCACTACACTTTGATACAAAATACTACTTTAGAGTTTCAAAGTAGCCTGCACTATACTTTCTCAAAATACTACACTAGAGTTTATATGGGCTAGAACGATACTTTGACACAAAATCATACCAAGAGTTTACATGTAGCCAGCACAATACTTTATAACAAAATACTACACTAGAGTTTACACGTAGCCAACACTATACTTTGATACAAAATACTACACTAGATCTTACACGTAGCCAGCACTATAGTTTTCTACAAAATACTACACTAGAGTTTACATGTGGCAAGCACTAAACTTTGCTACAAAATACTACACTAGAGTTTGCATGTAGCCAGCACTATACTTTGTTACACCATAGTACACTACAGTTTACATGTAGCCAGCACTATACTTTTCTACAAAATACTACACTAGAGTTTACATGTAGCCAGCACTTCTACTCTTTGCTGCACCATACCACACTGTTTACATGTAGCCAGCACTATTCTTTGCTACACCATACTACACTAGAATTTTCATGTAGCCAGCACTATTCTTTGCTACACTATACTACACCAAAGTTTGCATGTAGCCAGCTCTATCCTTTGCAATGCCATACTCCACTAGAGGTTTCATGTAGCCAGCACTATACTTTGATACACAATACTACATTAGAGTTTACATATAGCCAGCACTATATTTTGTTGCACCATACTACACTAGGGTTTAGCCAAGGCAATCCTACACTTTTCTACACCATACTACACAGTTTACATGAAGCCAGCACTATACTTTGATACAAAATACTACACTAGAGTTTACATGTAGCCAGCACTATACTTTGCTACAGAATACTACACTAGTGTTTACATAAAGCCAGCAGTACTATAGATTGCTACACCATACTACACAGTTTACATGTAGCCAGCACTATTCTAATCTACACCATACTACACGATACTATACTAGAATTTACATGTAGAAAGCACAAAACTTTGCTACACTTTACTACACTATAGTTTACATGTAGTCAGCACTATACTTTGCTACACCATACAACACTAGAGTTTACATGTAGCCAGCACTATACTTTTCTACAAAATACTACACTAGAGTTTACATGTAGCCAGCTCTTCTACACTTTGCTGCACCATACCACACTGTTTACATGTAGCCAGCACTATACTTTGCTACACCATACTACACTAGAATTTTCATGTAGCCAGCACTATACTTTGCTACACTATACTACATCAAAGTTTTCACATGAAGCCAGCACTACTTTTGCAATGCCATACTCACTAGAGGTTACATGCCAGCCAGCACTATACTTTGATACAAAATACTACATTAAAGTTTACATGTAGCCAGCACTATACTTTGTTACACCATACTACACTAGAGTTTAAAATGAAGCCACCACCTATACTTTTCACAAAATACTACACTAGGGTTGCTGTAGCCAGCAATACTACACTTTCTACACCATTCTACACAGTTTACATGAAGCCAGCACTATACTTTGCTACACTATACTACACTGTAGAGTAAATATGTAGCCAGTACTATACTTTGCTACAGTATACTACTCTAGAATTTACATTTAGCCAGCACTATACTTTGTTACAAAATAATACACTAGAGTTTACATGTACCCAGCACTATACTTTGATACAAAATACTACACTAGTGTTTACATGAAGCCAGCAGTACTATACTATGCTACACCATATTACACAGTTTACATATAGCCAGCACTATACTAATCTACAAGATACTACACGATACTACACTAGAATTTAAATGTAGCCAGCACTAAACTTTGCTACACTTTACTACACTAGAGTTTACATGTAGTCAGCACTATACTTTGCTACACCATACTACACTAGAGTTTACATGTAGCCAGTACTATTCTTACAAAATACTGTTCTGAGTTTACATGGTACCCAGCACTATACTTTCTGCATAAAATACTACACTAGGAGTTTACACGTAGCCAAAGCACTATACTTTAATACAAAAATACTACACTAAAGTTTTACATGTGGCCAGCACTGTACTTTGCTCCCACCATACTACACTAGAATTTACATGTAGCCAGCACTATACTTTGCTACACTATACTACACTAGAGTTACATGTAGCCAGCACTATACTTTGCAATGCCATACTACACTGGAGATTGCATTTAGCCAGCACTACACTTTGATACAAAATACTACATTTGAGTTTCAATGTAGCCACCACTATACTTTTCTACAAAATACTTCACTAGAGTTTACATGTAGCTAAAACGATACTTTGACACAAAATACTACACTAGTGTTAACATGTAGCCAGCACTATACCTTGATACCAAATACTACGCAAGAGTTTACATGAAGCCAGCACTCTACTTCACTACAAAATACTACACTAGAGTTTACACGAGCCTACCACTATTCTTTGATACAAATACTACACTAGATCTTACATGTAGCCAGCACTATAGTTTTCATCAAAATGCTACACTAGAGTTGACATGTAGCAGGCAACGATACTTTGCTACAAATACAACACTAGAGTTTGGCATGTATCCAGCACCATACTTACTACAAAATACTACACTCACAGTTTACATGTAGCCAGCACTATACTTTGTTACAAAATACCACACTACAGTTTACATGTAGCTAGCACTATACTTTGTTACAACATACTAACTAGAATTTGACATGTAGCCAGTACTATACTTTGCAACACTATACAACACTAGAGTTTACATGTAGCCAACACTATATTTTGCTACACTTTACTACACTAGAATTTACATGTAGCCAGCACTATACTTTTCTACAAAATACTACACTAGAGTTTACATGTAGCCAGCACTATACTTTGTTACACCATAGCACACTAGAGTTTACATGTAGCCAGCATTATACTTTTCTACAAATACTACACTAGAGTTTACATGTGGCCAGCACTTCTACACTTTCCTACACCATACCACACAGTTTACATGTAGCCAGCACTATACTTTGCTACACATACTACACTAGAATTTTCTTGTAGCCAGCACTATACTTTGCTACACTATACTACACCAGAGTTTGCATGTAGCCCAGACTATACTTTGCAATGCCATACTACACTAGAGGTTACATGTAGCCAGCACTATACTTTGATATAAAATAACACGTTAGAGTTTACATGTAGCCAGCACTATACTTTGTTACACCATACTCACACTCAGAGTTTACATGTAGCCAGCACTATTCTTTCTGACAAAATACTACACTAGAGTTTACATGTAGCCAGCAATACTACACTTTTCTTCACTATACTCACACGGTTTACATGAAGCCAGCACTATCTTTGCTGCACTATTCTACACTCAGAGTTAACATGTAGCCAGTACTATACTTTGCTACAGTATACTACACTTGAATTCACATTTAGCCAGCACCATACTTTGCTACTAAATAGTACACTAGAGTTTATATGTACACAGCACTATACTTTGATCCAAAATACTGCACTAGAGTTTACATGTAGCCAGCACTATACTTTGCTACAGAATACTACACTAGAGTTTACATGAAGCCAGCACTATACTTTGTTACACCATACTACACTAGAGCTTAGATGAAGCCAGCACTATACTTTACTACACCGTACTACAATACAGTTTACATGTAGCCAGCACTATACTTTACTACACTATACTACCCAGTTTAAATGTAGCCAGCACTATACTTTGGTTCAACATAGTACACTAGAGTTCACATGTAGCCAGCATAATACTTTACGACACCATAATACACAGTTTACCTGTAGCCAGCACTCTATTTTGCTACAACATACTACACTAGAGTTTACATATAGCCAGCACTATACTTTGTTACAACATAGCACACGAGTTGACGTGTAGCCAGCACTATACTTTGCTACTCCATACTACACTAGAGTTTACATGTAGACAGCCATATGCCTTGCTACAAAATACTACATGAGCTTACATTTAACCAGCACTAAACTCTGCAACAAAATACTAAACTACTGTTTACATGTATCCAGCAATATACTTTCTACACACAACATACTACAGGGTTTTCATGTAGCCAGCACATTACTTTGCTACATCATACTACATTAGAGTTTACATGTAGCCAGCACTATACTTTGCTCAAAATACTACACTAGAGTTTACATGTACCCAGCACTATACTTTACTACAAAATACAACACTGGAGTTTATACATAGCCTGCACTATACTTTGATACAAAATACTACACTAAAAGTTTACATGTAGCCAGCACAGTACTTTGCTACACCATACACACGAGAGTTTACATGCAGCCAGCACTATACTCTTTACTACACTACACTACACTAGAGTTTACATGTAGCTAACACTATATTTTGCAATGCCATTCTACACTAGAGTTTACATTACATGCACTACACTTGACACAAAATACTACATTGGAGTTTCAATGTAGCTGACCTATACTTTTCTACAAAATACTACACTAGAGTTTACATGTAGCTAGAATGATGCTTTGACACAAAATACTACACTAGAGTTTACATGTAGCCTGCTCTATACTTTTCTACAAAATACTATACTACAAGTTTACTTTTAGCCAGCACTATACCTTGCTACAAAACACTACACTAAAGTTTACATGTATCCAGCACTATTCTTTGTAAATGCCATACTACACTAGAGTTTACATTTAGCCAGCTCTACACTTTGATACAAAATACTACATTAGAATTTCAATGTAGCCTGCACTATACTTTTCTACAAAATACTACACTAGAGTTTACATGTAGCAAGAATGATACTTTGACACAAAATACTACACTTGAGTTTACATGTAGCCAGCACTCATACTTTATAACAAAATACTACACTAGGAGTTTACCGTAGTCACCACTATGCTTTTGATACAAAATACTACACTAGATCTTTACATGTAGCCAGCACTATAGTTTTCTGCAAAATACTACACTCAGAGTTTACATGTAGCAAGCACTATACTTTGCTACAAAATACTACACTAGAGTTTACATGTAGCCAGCACTTATACTTTGCTACACCATAGTACACTACTAGAGTTTACATGTAGCCAGCACTTCTACACTTTGCTGCACCATACAACACTGTTTACATGTAGCCTGCACTATTCTTTGCTACACCATACTACACTAGAATTTTCATGTAGCCAGCACTATTGTTTGCTACACAATACTTCACCAAAGTTAGCATGTAGCCAGCACTATCCTTTGCAATGCCATACTACACTAGAGGTTACATGTAGCCAGCACTACACTTTGATACAAAATACTACATTAGAGTTTACATATAGCCGGCACTATACTTTGTTACACCATACTACACTAGAATTTACATTTAGCCAGCACTAAACTTTGCTACAAAATAATACACTAGAGTTTACATGTACCCAGCACTATACTTTGATACAAAATACTACACTAGAGTTTACATGTAGCCAGCACTATACTTTGCTACAGAATACTACACTAGTGTTTACATAAAGCCAGCAGTACTATAGTTTGCTACACCATACTACACTGTTTATATGTACAATCACTATTCTAATCTACATCATACTACATGATACTACACTAGAATTTACATGTAGAAAGCACAAAACTTTTGCTACACTTACTACACTAGAGTTTACATGTAGTCAGCACTATACTTAGCTAAACCATACTACACTAGAGTTTACATGTAGCCAGCACTATACTTTTCTACAAAATACTACACTAGAGTTTACATGTAGCCAACACTATACTTTGCAATGCCATACTAAACTAGAGTTTACATTTAGCCAGCACTACACTTTGATACAAAATACTACATTAGAGTTTCAAAGTAGCCTGCACTATACTTTCCTACAAAATACTACACTAGAGTTTACATGTAGCTAGAACGATACTTTGACACAAAATACTACACAAGAGTTTACATGTAGCCAGCACAATACTTTATAACAAAATACTACACTAGAGTTTACACGTAGCCACCACTATACTTTGATACAAAATACTACACTAGATCTTACATGTAGCCAGCACTATAGTTTTCTACAAAATACTACACTAGAGTTTACATGTAGCAAGCACTAAACTTTGCTACAAAATACTCACACTAGAGTTTGCATGTAGCCAGCACTATACTTTGTTACACCATAGTGCACTAGAGCTTCATGTAGCTAGCACTATACTTTTCTACAAAATGCTACACCAGAGTTTACATGTAGCCAGCACTTCTACTCTGCACCATACCACACTGTTTACATGTAGCCAGCACTATTCTTTGCTACACCCATACTACACTAGAATTTTCTATGTAGCCAGCACTTATTTTGCTACCACTATAACTACACCAAAGTTCGTATGTAGCCAGCTCTATCCTTTGTAATGCCATACTCCACTAGAGGTTACATGTAGCCAGCACTATACTTTGATACACAATACTATATTAGGTTTACATATAGCCAGCAATATATTTTGTTACACCATACTACACTAGGGTTTACATGTGGCCAGCAATCCTATTTTTTCTACACCATTCTACACAGTTTACATGAATAGCACTATACTTTGCTACACTATACTACACTAGAGTTAACATGTAGCCAGTACTATAGTTTGCTGCAGTATACTACCTAAATTTAGATTTAGCCAGCACTAAACTTTGCTACAAAATAATACACTAGAGTTTACATTTACCCAGCACTATGCTTTGATGTAAATACTACACTAGAGTTTACATGTAGCCAGCACTATACTTTGCTACAGAATACTACACTAGTGTTTTCATAAAACCAGCAGTACTATAGTTTGCTACACCATACTACACAGTTTACATGTAGCCAGCACTATTCTAATCTACACCATACTACACTAGAATTTACATGTAGAAAGCACAAAACTTTGCTACACTTTACTACACTAGAGTTTACATGTAGTCAGCACTATACTTTGCTACACTTTACTACACTAGAGTTTACAAGTAGTCAGCACTATACTTTGCTACACCATACTACACTAGAGTTTACATGTAGCCAGTACTATTCTTTGCTACAAAATATTTCACTTGAGTTTACATGTACCCAGCACTATACTTTCTACAAAATACTACACTAGAGTTTACACGTAGCCAGCACTATACTTTAATACAAAATACTACACTAAAGTTTACATGTGGCCAGCACTGTACTTTGCTCCACCATACTACACTAGAATTTACATGTAGCCAGCACTATACTTTTCTACACTATACTACACTAGCTTGCATGTAGCCAGCACTATGCTTGCAATGCCATACTACACTGGAGATTGCATTTTAGGCAGCACTACACTTTGATACAAAATACTACATTTGAGTTTCAATGTAGCCACCACTATACTTTTCTACAAAATACTTCACTCAGAGTTTACATGTAGCTAAAACGATACTTTGACACAAATATTACATTAGAGTTAATATGTAGCCAGCACTATACCTTGATACCAAATACTACGTAAGAGTTTACATGAAGCCTGTGCACTCTACTTCACTACAAAAATACTACACCAGAGTCTTACAACGTAGCTACCACTATTCTTTGACAAAATACTACACTAGATCTTATATGTAGCCAGCACTATAGTTTTCACAAAATACTACACTAGAGTTGACATGTAGCAGGCACGAGTACTTTGCTACAAAAATACAACACTAGAGTTTACATGTATCCAGCACATACTTTACTACAAAATACTACACTACAGTTTACATGTAGCCAGCACTATACTTTACTACAAAATACTACACTCACAGTTTACATGTAGCTAGCACTATACTTTGTTACAACATACTAAGTAGAATTTACATGTAGCCAGTACTATACTTTGCAACGCTATACAACACTAGAGTTTACATGTAGCCAGCACTATATTTTGCTACACTTTACTACACTAGAGATTTACATGTAGCCAGCACTATGCTGTATTACAATACTACACTAGAGTTTACATGTAGCCAGCACTATACTTTGTTACACCATAGTACACTAGAGTTTACATGTAGCCATGCATTATACTTTTCTACAAAATACTACACTGGAGTTTACATGTGGCCAGCACTTCTACACTTTCCCACCATACCACACAGTTTACATGTAGCCAGCACTATACTTTTGCTACACCCATACTACACTAGAATTTTCTTGTAGCCAGCACTATGCTTTGCTACACTAACACTACACCAGAGTTTACATGTAGCCCACACTATACTTTTTGCAATGCCATACTACACTAGAGGTTACATGTAGCCAGCACTATACTTTTGATATAAAATAATACGTTAGAGTTGACATGTAGCCAGCACTATACTTGTTACACCATACTACACTAGAGTTTACATGTAGCCAGCACTATTCTTTTCTACAAAATACTACACTAGAGTTTTACATGTAGCCAGCAATACTACACTTTTCTTCACTATACTACACAGTTTACATGAAGCCAGCACTATACTTTGCTGCACTATTCTACACTAGAGTTAACATGTAGCCAGTACTATACTTTGCTACAGTATACTACACTTGAATTCACATTTAGCCAGCACCATACTTTGCTACTAAATAGTACACTAGAGTTTATATGTACACAGCACTATACTTTGATCCAAAATACTGCACTAGAGTTTACATGTAGCCAGCACTATACTTTGCTACAGAATACTACACTAGAGTTTACATGAAGCCAGCACTATACTTTGTTACACCATACTACACTAGAGCTTGCATGAAGCCAGCACTATACTTTACTACACCGTACTACAATACAGTTTACATGTAGCCAGCACTATACTTTACTACACTATACTACCCAGTTTAAATGTAGCCAGCACTATACTTTGGTTCAACATAGTACACTAGAGTTCACATGTAGCCAGCATAATACTTTACGACACCATAATACACAGTTTACCTTTAGCCAGCACTCTATTTTGCTACAACATACTACACTAGAGTTTACATGTAGCCAGCACTTCTACACTTTGCTGCACTTTACCACACTGTTTACATGTAGCCAGCACTATACTTTGCTACACCATACTACACTAGAATTTTCATGTAGCCAGCACTATACTTTGCTACACTATACTACACCAAAGTTTACATGAAGCCAGCACTATACTTTGCAATGCCATACTACACTCAGAGGTTACATGTAGCCAGCACTATACTTTGATACAAAATACTACATTAGAGTTTACATGTAGCCAGCACTATACTTTTTACACCATTCTACACTGAGTTTATGTATGTAGCCACCACTATATTCTTTTCTTCAAAACACTACACTAGAGTTTACATGTAGCCAGCAATACTTCACTTTTCTACACCATACTAACAGTTTACATGAAGCCAGCACTATACTTTGCTACACCATACTACACTAGAGTAAACATGTAGCAAGTACTATACTTTGCTACAGTATACTACACTAGAATTTACATTTAGCCAGCACTATACTTTGCTACAAAATAATACACTAGAGTTTACATGTACCCAGCACTATACTTTGATACAAAATACTGCACTAGAGTTTACATGTAGCGAGCACAATACTTTGCTACAGAATACTACACTAGTGTTTACATGAAACCAGCAGTACTATACTATACTACACCATAATTCACAGTTTGATACAGCCAGCACTATACTAATCTACAAGATACTACACAATACTACACTAGAATTTAAATGTAGCCAGCACTAAACTTTGCTACACTTTACTACACTAGTGTTTACATGTAGTCAGCACTATACTTTCACACCATACTACACAAGAGTTTACATGTAGCCAGTACTATACGTTGCTACAAAATACTTCACTAGAGTTTACATGCACACAGCACTATACTTTCTACAAAATACTACACTCAGAGTTTACACGTAACCAGAACTATACTTTGATACAAAATACTACACTAAAGTTTACATGTGGCCAGCACTGTATTTTTGCTCCACCATACTACACTAGAATTTACATGTAGCCAGCACTATACTTTGTTACACTATACTACACTAGAGTTACATGTAGCCAGCACTATACTTTGCAATGCCATACTACACTGGAGTTTGCATTTAGCCAGCACTACACTTTGATACAAAATACTACATTTGAGTTTCATTGTAGCCAGCACTATAGTTTTCTACAAAATACTACACTAGAGTTTACATGTAGCTAAAACGATACTTTGACACAAAATACTACACTAGAGTTAACATGTAGCCAGTACTATACCTTGATACCAAATACAACACTAGAGTTTACATGCAGCTAGCACTATACTTCAAATGAAAATACTACACTAGAGTTTACACGTAGCCACCAGTATTCTTTGATACAAAATACTACACTAAATCTTACATGCAGCCAGCACTATAGTTTTCTACAAAATACTACACTAGAGTTGACATGTAGCAGGCACGATACTTTGCTACAAAATACTACACTAGAGTTTACATGTATCCAGCACTATACTTTACTACAAAATACTACACTACAGTTTACATGTAGCCAGCACTATACTTTACTACAAAATACTACACTACTGTTTACATGTAGCTAGCACTATACTTTGTTACAACATACTAACTAGAATTTACATGTAGCCAGTACTATACTTTTGCAACACTATACAACACTAGAGTTTACATGTAGCCAACACTATATTTTGCTAC
This sequence comes from Neoceratodus forsteri, assembly GCA_016271365.2. Lineage (NCBI taxonomy): Eukaryota > Metazoa > Chordata > Ceratodontiformes > Ceratodontidae > Neoceratodus > Neoceratodus forsteri. Next base: position 1,310,646,548 of record CM057449.1, read on the forward strand.
ACTATACTACACTAGAATTTACTTGTAGCCAGCACTATACTTTATGCACAAATATTACACTAGAGTTTACATGTAGCCAGCACTATATCTTTGTTACACCATGGTACACTAGAGTTTACATGTAGCCAGCACTATACTTTTCTACAAAATACTACAATAGAGTTTACATGTGGCCAGCACTTCTACACTCCGCTACACCATACCACACAGTTTACATGTAGCCAGCACTATACTTTGCTACACCATACTACACTAGAATTTTCTTGTAGCCAGCACTATACTTTGCTACACTATACTACATCACGGTTTACATGTAGCCCGCACTATACTTTGTTACAACATAGTACACGAGAGTTGACGTGTAGCCAGCACTATACTTTGCTACTACATACTACACTAGAGTTTACATGTAGACAGCCATATGCCTTGCTACAAAATACTACATGAGCTTACATTTAACCAGCACTAAACTCTGCAACAAAATACTAAACTACTGTTTACATGTATCCAGCAATATACTTTGCTACACAATACCATACTACAGGGTTTTCATGTAGCCAGCACATTACTTTGCTACATCATACTACATTAGAGTTTACATGTAGCCAGCACTATACTTTGCTACAAAATACTACACTAGAGTTTACATGTACCCAGCACTATACTTTACTACAAAATACAACACTGGAGTTTATACATAGCCTGCACTATACTTTGATACAAAATACTACACTAAAGTTTACATGTAGCCAGCACAGTACTTTGCTACACCATACTACACGAGAGTTTACATGTAGCCAGCACTATACTTTACTACACTATACTACACTAGAGTTTACATGTAGCTAACACTATATTTTGCAATGCCATTCTACACTAGAGTTTACATTTAGCCAGCACTACACTTTGACACAAAATACTACATTGGAGTTTCAATGTAGCCAGCCTATACTTTTCTACAAAATACTACACTAGAGTTTACATGTAGCTAGAATGATACTTTGACACAAAATACTACACTAGAGTTTACATGTAGCCTGCTCTATACTTTTCTACAAAATACTAAACTACAGTTTACTTTTAGCCAGCACTATACCTTGCTACAAAACACTACACTATAGTTTACTTGTATCCAGCACTATACTTTGCAATGCCATACTACACTAGAGTTTACATTTAGCCAGCTCTACACTTTGATACAAAATACTACATTAGAATTTCAATGTAGCCTGCACTATACTTTTCTACAAAATACTACACTAGAGTTTACATGTAGCAAGAACGATACTTTGACACAAAATACTACACTAGAGTTTACATGTAGCCAGCACTATACTTTATAAAAAAATACTACACTAGAGTTTACAGGTAGCCACCACTATACTTTGATACAAAATACTACACTAGATCTTACATGTAGCCAGCACTATAGTTTTCTACAAAATACTACACTAGAGTTTACATGTAGCAAGCACTATACTTTGCTACAAAATACTACACTAGAGTTTACATGTAGCCAGCACTATACTTTGCTACACCATAGTACACTTGAGTTTACATGTAGCCAGCACTTCTACACTTTGCTGCACCATACAACACTGTTTACATGTAGCCTGCACTATTCTTTGCTACACCATACTACACTAGAATTTTCATGTAGCCAGCACTATTCTTTGCTACACAATACTTCACCAAAGTTAGCATGCAGCCAGCACTATCCTTTGCAATGCCATACTACACTAGAGGTTACATGTAGCCAGCACTATACTTTGATACAAAATACTACATTAGAGTTTACATATAGCCGGCACTATACTTTGTTACACCATACTACACTAGAATTTACATTTAGCCAGCACTAAACTTTGCTACAAAATAATACACTAGAGTTTACATGTACCCAGCACTATACTTTGATACAAAATACTACACTAGAGTTTACATGTAGCCAGCACTATACTTTGCTACAGAATACTACACTAGTGTTTACATAAAGCCAGCAGTACTATAGTTTGCTACACCATACTACACTGTTTACATGTACAAATCACTATTCTAATCTACATCATACTACATGATACTACACTAGAATTTACATGTAGAAAGCACAAAACTTTGCTACACTTTACTACACTAGAGTTTACATGTAGTCAGCACTATACTTAGCTAAACCATACTACACTAGAGTTTACATGTAGCCAGCACTATACTTTTCTACAAAATACTACACTAGAGTTTACATGTAGCCAACACTATACTTTGCAATGCCATACTAAACTAGAGTTTACATTTAGCCAGCACTACACTTTGATACAAAATACTACATTAGAGTTTCAAAGTAGCCTGCACTATACTTTCCTACAAAATACTACACTAGAGTTTACATGTAGCTAGAACGATACTTTGACACAAAATACTACACAAGAGTTTACATGTAGCCAGCACAATACTTTATAACAAAATACTACACTAGAGTTTACACGTAGCCACCACTATACTTTGATACAAAATACTACACTAGATCTTACATGTAGCCAGCACTATAGTTTTCTACAAAATACTACACTAGAGTTTACATGTAGCAAGCACTAAACTTTGTTACAAAATACTACACTAGAGTTTGCATGTAGCCAGCACTATACTTTGTTACACCATAGTGCACTAGAGTTTACATGTAGCTAGCACTATACTTTTCTACAAAATGCTACACTAGAGTTTACATGTAGCCAGCACTTCTACTCTTTGCTGCACCATACCACACTGTTTACATGTAGCCAGCACTATTCTTTGCTACACCATACTACACTAGAATTTTCATGTAGCCAGCACTATTCTTTGCTACACTATACTACACCAAAGTTCGCATGTAGCCAGCTCTATCCTTTGCAATGCCATACTCCACTAGAGGTTACATGTAGCCAGCACTATACTTTGATACACAATACTACATTAGAGTTTACATATAGCCAGCAATATATTTTGTTACACCATACTACACTAGGGTTTACATGTAGCCAGCAATCCTACACTTTTCTACACCATTCTACACAGTTTACATGAAGCCAGCACTATACTTTGCTACACTATACTACACTAGAGTTAACATGTAGCCAGTACTATAGTTTGCTACAGTATACTACACTAGAATTTACATTTAGCCAGCACTAAACTTTGCTACAAAATAATACACTAGAGTTTACATTTACCCAGCACTATACTTTGATGCAAAATACTACACTAGAGTTTACATGTAGCCAGCACTATACTTTGCTACAGAATACTACACTAGTGTTTTCATAAAACCAGCAGTACTATAGTTTGCTACACCATACTACACAGTTTACATGTAGCCAGCACTATTCTAATCTACACCATACTACACGATACTACACTAGAATTTACATGTATAAAGCACAAAACTTTGCTACACTTTACTACACTAGAGTTTACATGTAGTCAGCACTATACTTTGCTACACCATACTACACTAGAGTTTACATGTAGCCAGCACTATACTTTTCTACAAAATACTACACTAGAGTTTACATGTAGCCAGCACTTCTACACTTTGCTGCACCATACCACACTGTTTACATGTAGCCAGCACTATACTTTGCTACTCCATACTACACTAGAATTTTCATGTAGCCAGCACTATACTTTGCTACACTATACTACACCAAAGTTTACATGAAGCCAGCACTATACTTTGCAATGCCATACTTCACTAGAGGTTACATGTAGCCAGCACTATACTTTGATACAAAATACTACATTAAAGTTTACATGTAGCCAGCACTATACTTTGTTACACCATACTACACTAGAGTATAAATGTAGCCACCACTATACCTTTCTATAAAATACTACACTAGAGTTTACATGTAGCCAGCAATACTACACTTTTCTACACCATTCTACACAGTTTACATGAAGCCAGCACTATACTTTGCTACACTATACTACACTAGAGTAAACATGTAGCCAGTACTATACTTTGCTACAGTATACTACTCTAGAATTTACATTTAGCCAGCACTATACTTTGTTACAAAATAATACACTAGAGTTTACATGTACCCAGCACTATACTTTGATACAAAATACTACACTAGAGTTTACATGTAGCGAGCGACTACTTTGCTACAGAATACTACACTAGTGTTTATGAAACCAGCAGTACTATACTATGCTACACCATATTACACAGTTTACATATAGCCAGCACTATACTAATCTACAAGATACTACATGATACTACACTAGAATTTAAATGTAGCCAGCACTAAACTTTGCTACACTTTACTACACTAGAGTTTACATGTAGTCAGCACTATACTTTGCTACACCATACTACACTAGAGTTTACATGTAGCCAGTACTATACTTTGCTACAAAATACTTCACTTGAGTTTACATGTACCCAGCACTATACTTTATACAAAATACTACACTAAAGTTTACATGTGGCCAGCACTGTACTTTGCTCCACCATACTACACTAGAATTTACATGTAGCCAGCACTATACTTTGCTACACTATACTACACTAGAGTTACATGTAGCCAGCACTATACTTTGCAATGCCATACTACACTGGAGATTGCATTTAGCCAGCACTACACTTTGATACAAAATACTACATTTGAGTTTCAATGTAGCCACCACTATACTTTTCTACAAAATACTTCACTAGAGTTTACATGTAGCTAAAACGATACTTTGACACAAAATACTACACTAGAGTTAACATGTAGCCAGCACCATACCTTGATACCAAATACTACACAAGAGTTTACATGAAGCCAGCACTCTACTTCACTACAAAATACTACACTAGAGTTTACACATAGCCACCACTATTCTTTGATACAAAATACTACAGTAGATCTTACATGCAGGCAGCACTATAGTTTTCTACAAAATACTACACTAGAGTTGACATGTAGCAGGCACGATACTTTGCTACAAAATACAACTCTAGAGTTTACATGTGTCAGCACCATACTTTACTACAAATAGCTACACACAGTTTTACATGTAGCCAGCACTATACTTTACTACAAAATACTACACTACAGTTTACATGTAGCTAGCACTATACTTTGTTACAACATACTAACTAGAATTTACATGTAGCCAGTACTATACTTTGCAACACTATACAACACTAGAGTTTACATGTAGCCAGCACTATATTTTGCTACACTATACTACACTAGAATTTACATGTAGCCAGCACTATACTTTGCAACAAAATACTACACTAGAGTTTACATGTAGCCAGCACTATACTTTGTTACACCATAGTACACTAGAGTTTACATGTAGCCAGCATTATACTTTTCTACAAAATACTACACTAGAGTTTACATGTGGCCAGCACTTCTACACTTTCCTACACCATACCACACAGTTTACATGTAGCCAGCACTATACTTTGCTACACCATACTACACTAGAATTTTCTTGTAGCCAGCACTATACTTTGCTACACTATACTACACCAGAGTTTACATGTAGCCCGCACTATACTTTGCAATGCCATACTACACTAGAGGTTACATGTAGCCAGCACTATACTTTGATATAAAATAATACGTTAGAGTTTACATGTAGCCAGCACTATACTTTGTTACACCATACTACACTAGAGTTTACATGTAGCCAGCACTATTCTTTTCTACAAAATACTACACTAGAGTTTACATGTAGCCAGCAATACTACACTTTTCTTCACTATACTACACAGTTTACATGAAGCCAGTACTATACTTTGCTGCACTATTCTACACTAGAGTTAACATGTAGCCAGTACTATACTTTGCTACAGTATACTACACTTGAATTCACATTTAGCCAGCACCATACTTTGCTACTAAATAGTACACTAGAGTTTACATGTAGCAAGAACGATACTTTGACACAAAATACTACACTAGAGTTTACATGTAGCCAGCACTATACTTTATAACAAAATACTACACTAGAGTTTACACGTAGCCACCACTATACTTTGATACAAAATACTACACTAGATCTTACATGTAGCCAGCACTATAGTTTTCTACAAAATACTACACTAGAGTTTACATGTAGCAAGCACTATACTTTGCTACAAAATACTACACTAGAGTTTACATGTAGCCAGCACTATACTTTGCTACACCATAGTACACTAGAGTTTACATGTAGCCAGCACTTCTACACTTTGCTGCACCATACAACACTGTTTACATGTAGCCTGCACTATTCTTTGCTACACCATACTACACTAGAATTTTCATGTAGCCAGCACTATTCTTTGCTACACTATACTTCACCAAAGTTAGCATGTAGCCAGCACTATCCTTTGCAATGCCATACTACACTAGAGGTTACATGTAGCCAGCACTAAACTTTGATACAAAATACTACAATCGAGTTTACATATAGCCGGCACTATACTTTGTTACACCATACTACACTAGAATTTACATTTAGCCTGCACTAAACTTTGCTACAAAATAATACACTAGAGTTTACATGTACCCAGCACTATACTTTGATACAAAATACTACACTAGAGTTTACATGTAGCCAGCACTATACTTTGCTACAGAATACTACACTATTGTTTACATGAAGCCAGCAGTACTATAGTTTGCTACACCATACTACACAGTTTACATGTACAAAGCACTATTCTAATCTACATCATACTACACGATACTACTCTAGAATTTACATGTAGAAAGCACAAAACTTTGCTACACTTTACTACACTAAAGTTTACATGTAGTCAGCACTATACTTTGCTAAACCATACTACACTAGAGTTTACATGTAGCCAGCACTATACTTTTCTACAAAAATACATCACGAGTTTACATGTAGCCAGCACTTCTACACTTTGCTGCACTATACCACACTGTTTACATGTAGCCAGCACTATACTTTGCTACACCATACTACACCAGTTTACATGTAGCCAGCAATACTACACTTTTCTACACCATTCTACACAGTTTACATGAAGCCAGCACTATACTTTGCTACACTATGCTACACTAGAGTAAACATGTAGCCAGTACTATACTTTGCTACAGTATACTACTCTAGAATTTACATTTAGCCAGCACTATACTTTGCTGCAAAATAATACACTAGAGTTTACATGTACCCAGCACTATACTTTGATACAAAATACTACACTAGAGTTTACATGTAGCGAGCACTATACTTTGCTACAGAATACTACACTAGTGTTTACATGAAGCCAGCAGTAATATACTATGCTACACCATATTACACAGTTTACATATAGCCAGCACTATACTAATCTACAAGATACTACACGATACTACACTAGAATTTAAATGTAGCCAGCACTAAACTTTGCTACACTTTACTACACTAGAGTTTACATGTAGTCAGCACTATACTTTGCTTCACCATACTACACTAGAGTTTACATGTAGCCAGTACTATACTTTGCTACAAAATACTTCACTAGAGTTTACATGTACTCAGCACTATACTTTCGACAAAATAGTACACTAGAGATTACACGAGTCAGTACTATACTTTGATACAAAATACTACACTAAAGTTTACATGTGGTCAGCACTATACTTTGCTACACTATACCACACTAGAGTTACATGTAGCCAGCACTATACTTTGCAATGCCATTCTACACTGGAGTTTGCATTTAGCCAGCACTACACTTTGATACAAAATACTACATTTGAGTTTCAATGTAGCCACCGCTATACTTTTCTACAAAATACTACACTAGAGTTTACATGTAGCTAAAATGATACTTTGACACAAAATACTACACTAGAGTTAACATGTAGCCAGCACTATACCTTGATACCAAATACTACACTAGAGTTTACATGAAGCCAGCACTATAATTCACTACAAAATACTACACTAGAGTTTACACGTAGCCACCACTATTCTTTGATACAAAATACTACACTAGATATTACATGTAGCCAGCACTACAGTTTTCTACAAAATACTACACTAGAGTTGACTTGTAGCAGGCACGATACTTTGCTACAAAATACTACACTAGAGTTTACATGTATCCAGCACTATACTTTACTACAAAATACTACACTACAGTTTACATGTAGCCAGCACTATACTTTACTACAAAATACAACACTACAGTTTACATGTAGCTAGCACTATGCTTTGTTACAACATACTAACTAGAATTTACATGTAGCCAGTACTATACTTTGCAACACTATACAACACTAGAGTTTACATGTAGCCAACACTATATTTTGCTACATTATACTACACTAGAATTTACATGTAGCCAGCACTATACTTTGTGACAAAATACTACACTAGAGTTTACATGTAGCCAGCACTATACTTTGTTACACCATAGAACACTAGAGTTTACATGTGGCCAGCACTTCTACACTTTCCTACACCATACCACACAGTTTACATGTAGCCAGCACTATACTTTGCTACACCATACTACACTAGAATTTTCTTGTAGCCAGCACTATACTTTGCTACACTATACTACACCAGAGTTTACATGTATCCCGCACTATACTTTGCAATGCCATACTACACTAGAGGTTACATGTAGCCAGCACTATACTTTGATATAAAATAATACGTTAGAGTTTACATGTAGCCAGCACTATACTTTGTTTCACCATACTACACCAGAGTTTACATGTAGCCAGCACTATTCTTTTCTACAAAATACTACACTAGAGTATTACATGTAGCCAGCAATACTCCACTTTCTTCACTATACTACACAGTTTACATGAAGCCAGCACTATACTTTGCTGCACTATACTACACTAGAGTTAACATGTAGCCAGTACTATACTTTGCTACAGTATACTACACTTGAATTCACATTTAGCCAGCACTATACTTTGCTACTAAATAGTAAACTAGAGTTTATATGTACACAGCACTATACTTTGATACAAAATACTGCACTAGAGTTTACATGTAGCCAGCACTATACTTTGTTACAGAATACTACACTAGAGTTTACATGAAGCCAGCACTATACTTTGTTACACCATACTACACTAGAGCTTACATGATGCCAGCACTATACTTTACTACACCGTACTACAATACAGTTTACATATAGCCAGCACTATACTTTGTTACATCATAGTACACGAGAGTTGACGTGTAGCCAGCACTATACTTTGCTACTCCATACTACACTAGAGTTTACATGTAGACAGCCATAAGCTTTGCTACAAAATACTACATGAGCTTACATTAAACCAGCACTAAACTCTGCAACAAAATACTACACTACTGTTTACATGTATCCAGCACTATACTTTGCTACACAATACCATACTACAGGGTTTACATGTAGCCAGCAGATTACTTTGCTACATCATACTACATTAGAGTTTACATGTAGCCAGCACTATACTTTGCTGCAAAATACTACACTAGAGTTTACATGTACCCAGCACTATACTTTACTACAAAATACTACACTAGAGTTTACATAGCCAGCACTATACTTTGATACAAAATACTACACTAAAGTTTACATGTAGCCAGCACAGTACTTTGCTACACCATACTACACTAGAGTTTACATGTAGCCAGCACTATACTTTACTTCACTATACTATACTAGAGTTTACATGTAGCCAACACTATATTTTGCAATGCCATACTACTCTAGAGTTTACATTTAGCCAGCACTACACTTTGACACAAAATACTACATTGGAGTATCAATGAAGCCAGCACTATACTTTTCTACAAAATACTACACTAGAGTTTACATGTAGCTAGAATGATACTTTGACACAAAATACTACACTAGAGTTTACATGTAGCCAGCACTATACTTTCTACAAAGTACTACACTACAGTTTACTTTTTAGCCAGCAGTATACCTTGCTACAAAACACTACACTAGAGTTTACATGTATCCAGCACTATACTTTGCAATGCCATACTACACTAGAGTTTACATTTAGCCAGCACTACACTTTGATACAAAATACTACATTAGAGTTTCAATGTAGCCTGCACTATACTTTTCTACAAAATACTACAGTAGAGTTTACATGTAGCAAGAACGATACTTTGACACAAAAATACTACACTAGAGTTTACATCTAGCCAGCACTATACTTTATAACAAAATACTTCACTAGAGTTTACGTAGTCACCACTATACTTTGATACAAAATACTGCACTAGAGTTTACATGTAGCCAGCACTATACTTTGCTACAGAATACTACACTAGAGTTTACATGAAGCCAGCACTATACTTTGTTACACCATACTACACTGAGAGCTTACATGATGCCAGCACTATACTTTACTACACCGTGACTACAATACAGTTTACATGTAGCCAGCACTATGCTTTACTACACTATACTACCCAGTTTAAATGTAGCCAGCACCATGCTTTGATTCAACATAGTACACTAGGTTGACATGTAGCCAGCATAATGCTTTACGACACCATAATACACAGTTTACATGTAGCCAGCACTATATTTTGCTACAACATACTACACTAAGAGTTTACATATAGCCAGCACTATGACTTTGTTACAACATAGTACCACGAGAGTTGGCATGTAGAAGCACTATACTTTGCTACTCCATACTACACTAGAATTTACATGTAGACAGCCATAAGCTTTGCTACAAAATACTACATGAGCTTACATTAAACCAGCACTAAACTCTGCAACAAAATACTACCTACTCTTTACATGTATCCAGCACTATACTTTGCTACACAATACCATACTACAGGGTTTACATGTAGCCAGCAGATTACTTGCTACATCATACTACATTAGAGTTTACATGTAGCCAGCACTATACTTTGCTGCAAAATACTACACTAAAGTTTGCATGTACCCAGCACTATGCTTTACTACAAAATACTACACTAGAGTTTATACATAGCCAGCACTATACTTTGATACAAAATACTACACTAAAGTTCACATGTAGCCAGCACAGTACTTTGCTACACCATACTACACTAGAGTTTACATGTAGCAGCACTATACTTTACTTCACTATACTATACTAGAGTTTACATGTGCCAACACTATATTTTGCAATGCCATACTACTCTAGAGTTTACATTTAGCCAGCACTACACTTTGACACTCAAATACTACATTGAGTATCAATGAAGCCAGCACTATACTTTTCTACAAATACTACTACTAGAGTTTACATGTAGCTAGAATGATGCTTTGACACAAAATACTACACTAGAGTTTACATGTAGCCAGCACTATACTTTTCTACAAAGTACTACACTACAGTTACTTTTAGCCAGCAGTATACCTTGCTACAAAACACTACACTAGGTTTACATGTATCCAGCACTATACGTTGCAATGCCATACTACACTGGAGTTTACATTTAGCCAGCACTACACTTTGATACAAAATACTACATTAGAGTTTCAATGTAGCCTGCACTATACTTTTCTACAAAATACTACAGTAGAGTTTACATGTAGCAAGAACGATACTTTGACACAAAATACTACACTAGAGTTTACATATAGACAGCACTATACTTTATAACAAAATATTTCACTAGAGTTTCACGTAGTCACCACTATGCTTTGATTACAAAATACTACACTAAATCTTCACATGTAGCCAGACAATGATTTTCTACAAAATACTACACTAGGTTTACATGTAGCAGCTATGCTTTGCTAAAATACTACACTAGGTTTACATGTAGCCAGCACTTGCTGCTACACCATAGTACACTAGAGTTTACATGTAGCCAGCACTTCTACACTTTGCTGCACCATACCAGCACTGTTTACAGCTAGCCAGCACTATTCTTTGCTACACCATACTACACAAGAATTTTCATGTAGCCAGCACTATTCTTTGCTACACTATACAACACCAAAGTTTGCATGTAGCCAGCACTATCCTTTGCAATGCCATACTACACTAGAGGTTACATGTAGCCAGCACTGTACTTTGATACAAAATACTACAATAGAGTTTACATATAGCCAGCACTATGCTTTGTTACACCATACTACACTAGAATTTACATTTAGCCAGCACTAAACTTTGCTACAAAATAATACACTAGAGTTTACATGTACCCAGCACTATACTTTGATACAAAATACTACAACAGAGTTTACATATATCCAGCACTATACTTTGCTACAGAATACTCCACCAGTGTTTACATAAAGCCAGCAGTACTATAGTTTGCTACACCATACTACACAGTTTACATGTAGAAAGCACTATTCTAATCTGCACCATACTACACGATACTACACTAGAATTTACATGTAGAAAGCACAAAACTTTGCTACACTTTACTACACTAGAGTTTACATGTAGTCAGCACTATACTTTGCTAAACCATACTACACTAGAGTTTACATGTAGCCAGCACTATACTTTTCTACAAAATACTACACTAGAGTTTACATGTAGCCAGCACTTCTACACTTTGCTGCACTTTACCACACTGTTTACATGTAGCCAGCACTATACTTTGCTACACCATACTACACTAGAATTTTCATGTAGCCAGCACTATACTGCTACACTATACTACACCAAAGTTTACATGAAGCCAGCACTATACTTTGCAATGCCATACTACACTAGAGGTTACATGTAGCCAGCACTATACTTTGATACAAAATACTACATTAGAGTTTACATGTAGCCAGCACTATACTTTGTTACACCATTCTACACTGGAGTTTACATGTAGCCACCACTATACTTTTCTTCAAAACACTACACTAGAGTTTACATGTAGCCAGCAATACTTCACTTTTCTACACCATACTACACAGTTTACATGAAGCCAGCACTATACTTTGCTACACTATACTACACTAGAGTAAACATGTAGCAAGTACTATACTTTGCTACAGTATACTACACTAGAATTTACATTTAGCCAGCACTATACTTTGCTACAAAATAATACACTAGAGTTTACATGTACCCAGCACTATACTTTGATACAAAATACTGCACTAGAGTTTACATGTAGCGAGCACAATACTTTGCTACAGAATACTACACTAGTGTTTACATGAAACCAGCAGTACTATACTATACTACACCATAATTCACAGTTTGATGCATGCCAGCACTATACTAATCTACAAGATACTACACAATACTACACTAGAATTTAAATGTAGCCAGCACTAAACTTTGCTACACTTTACTACACTAGTGTTTACATGTAGTCAGCACTATACTTTGCTACACCATACTACACAAGAGTTTACATGTAGCCAGTACTATACGTTGCTACAAAATACTTCACTAGAGTTTACATGTACACAGCACTATACTTTCTACAAAATACTACACTAGAGTTTACACGTAACCAGAACTATACTTTGATACAAAATACTACACTAAAAGTTTACATGTGGCCAGCACTGTATTTTGCTCCACCATACTACACTAGAATTTACATGTAGCCAGCACTATACTTTGTTACACTATACTACACTAGAGTTACATGTAGCCAGCACTATACTTTGCAATGCCATACTACCTGGGTTGCATTTAGCCAGCACTACACTTTGATACAAAATACTACATTTGAGTTTCATTGTAGCCAGCACTATAGTTTTCTACAAAATACTACACTAGAGTTTACATGTAGCTAAAGCGATGCTTTGACACAAAAGACTGTGCCTTGCTCCGGGAGCTGGTGTCTTTCCCATTGACTTAAACTGGGGTTTGCTGCACCGTTCTGGCTGGGATTTCTGCTTTCTGCTTATTTTGAATTTCCATAAAAGCGCTTTACTTTGTGCCTGGTTTATGGCTGTTTTTCCCATGTTAAATTAGGTGTTATAGTCTTGAATTGTTGTGTGGCTAGACGCTAGGCGCCTAACCCCCCCATACCCTCCCAGTCTATTGTTGTGCAGATCTCAAGTTTTAGCACCTTGTTGCAAATTACTGCAATAAAGGTACTTTACTGACTGCCTTCTCCTCTGTCCACCACCTTGTAGAAGGCGCAGCCCTCGAGATCCAAAGAGCGGAGGGGCTCGAGAGACGCCAGCGCGGGTCGGGCGGCACCTGTGCAGCCGACCAAGGGTTCCAGGAGGCCGAGAAGCAGGCAGAAGGTATCGGCAGTTTTCGCAAAACCAATCGGAAAGGCCTGCAGACTGTGCCTTGCTTTCCGATTGGTGCGCCTTTCCCATAGACTCAGACTTTCGGGGCTTGCTGCAATTATTTGGCTAGGGATTGCTTTCTGTAATTTATTTTGAATTTCTCATAAAAAGTGCTGTTTTCTCTTACTTTGTGCCTGGTTTATGGGCTGTTTTTCCCTATGTTAAAATTAAGTGTTACAGTCTTTTGAATTGTTGTGTGGGCTAGACGCTTAGGCGCCTAACCCCCATACCCTCCCAGTCTATTGTTGTGCAGATCTCAAGTTTAGCACCTTGTTGCAGATTACTGCAATAGTTGGGTATTTCTTTATCGACTGCCATCTCCTCTGTCCCACACCTTGTAGCTGGGCGCAGCCCCGAGATCCAAAGAGCGGAGGGGCCCGAGACGCCTGCAGGTCGGGCGCACCTGTGCAGCCGCACTCAAGGGTTCCAGAGGCCGAGAAGCAGGCAGAGGTTGGTACGGGCAAGAAACCAATCGGAAAGCAAACCGCAGACTGTGCTCTTGCTTCCGATTGCGCGCCTTTCCTATAGACTTAAACTGGGGTTTGCTGCACTATTCTGGCTGGATTTTTGCTTTCTGTTATTTATTTTGAATTCTCAAAAGTGCTGTTTTCTTACTTTGTGCCTGGTTTATGGGCCTGTTTTTCCTTGTTAAAATTTACATTACAGTCTTTTGAATTGTTAGGTGTCTAGATGCTAGGGCGCTCTAACCCCCCATATCCCCTCCCAGTTCATATTGCTGTGCAGATCTCAAGTTTTAGCACTCTTGTTGCATTACTGCACAAGGTATTTTACTGACTGCCTCTCTCCTCTGTCACCCACCTTGTAGAAGGCGAGCCCCCGAGATCCAAAGAGCGGAGGGGCTCTAGATCGCCAGCGGGTCGCGACCTGTGCAGCTCACCAAGGGTTCCAGAGGCCGGGAGAAGCAGGCAGAAGGTACGGCAATACAAACCACTGAAAGCAACCGCAGATCGTGCCTTGTTTCCCGATTGGTGCGCCCCCATAGATTCTTAAACTGGGGTTTGCTGCACTATTCTGGCTGGGATTTCTGCTTTTCTGTAATTTATTTTGAATTTCTCATAAAAAGTGCTGTTTTCTCTTACTTTGTGCCTGGTTTATGGGCTGTTTTTCCCTATGTTAAAATTAAGTGTTACAGTCTTTTGAATTGTTGTGTGGGCTAGACGCTTAGGCGCCTAACCCCCCCATACCCTCCCAGTCTATTGTTGTGCAGATCTCAAGTTTTAGCACCTTGTTGCAGATTACTGCAATAAAGGTACTTTACTGACTGCCTTCTCCTCTGTCCCCCACCTTGTAGAAGGCGCAGCCCTCGAGATCCAAAGAGCGGAGGGGCTCCGAGACGCCAGCCGGTCGGCGCAAGGCACTCATGTTTCGGGCAGCACCAAGGGTTCCAGGAGGTCGGGAGAAGCAGGCAGAAGGTACGGCAGCCACAAACCAATCGGAAAGCGACCGTAGATTGTGCCTTGTTTCCATTGCGCGCTTCCCATAGACTTAAACTGGGGTTTGCTGAACTATTCTGGCTGGGATTTCTGCTTTTCTGTAATTTATTTTGAATTTCTCATAAGTGTGCTGTTTTCTCTTACATTTTGTGCCTGGTTTATGGACCGTTCTTCCCTATGTTAAAAATTAAGTGTTACAGTCTTTTGACTTGTTGTGTGGGCTAGATGCTTTAGGCGCCAACCCAACCCCCATACCCTCCCAGTCTATTGTTGTGCAGATTCAGTTTTAGCACCTTGTTGCAGATTACTGCAATAAAGGTACTTTTACTGACTGCCTTCCTCTGTCCCCCACCTTGTAGAAGGCCAGCCCTCGAGATCCAAAGAGCGGAGGGGCCTCGAGATTCAGCTGGTCAAGGGCACCTGTGCAGCCGACCAAGGGTTCCCAGGAGGCCGAGAAGTTAGGCAGAAGGTAATGGCAGTCATACAAACCAATCGGAAAGCTACCGCAGACTGTGTGCCTTGCTTCCGATTGGTGCGCCTTCCCCATAGACTTAAACTGGGGTTTGCTGCACTATTCTGGCTGGGATTTCTGCTTTTCTGTAATTTATTTTGAATTCTCATAAAAAGTGCTGTTTTCCCTTACTTTGTGCCTGGTTTATGGGCTGTTTTTCCCATGTTAAAATTAAGTGTTACAGACTTTGAATTGTTGTGTGGGCTAGACGCTCAGGCGCCTAACCCCCCCATACCTCCCAGTCTATTGTTGTGCAGATCTCAAGTTTTAGCTCCTTGTTGCAGATTACTGCAATAAAGGTACTTTACTGACTGCCTTCTCCTCTGTCCCCCACCTTGTAGAAGGCGCAGCCCTCGAGATCCAAAGAGCTGAGGGGCTCCGAGACGCCAGCGGGTCGGCGGCACCTGTGCAGCCGACCAAGGGTTCCAGGAGGCCGGGAGAAGCAGGCAGGGGTTGCACGGGCAAAGCCGCAAAATTTTGCCCGCCCCCTCCCCCTCTTGGTTGATCTCCTTTATACACTTTCTCCCGCCATTTCTTAATCCACGCCCCACATCCCTTCTCTTCCTCCCTTAACCCATACCTAACCTCCATAATGCTACTTTTGTTTCCTTTTTGCTCCTGAGCCTTGTATCTCACCCAACCTTTATGATATCAATGCTATACCAGTGTCAAGATAAATAACTCAGTTAATACGACCTGCCCATTTCTACCATCCACAAGGGCCAACCACGGATTCCTTTATTCAATTCCTGAACCACGCTTTGTAATGCAACCTCTGGACATCCTAATAAGCACCAATAATTCAGCACAGCCCTGGCAGCACCCTACTTGTATCATGGCTTTTTATTAACCCACTATGCCTGTCCATTGTACTATTATGCTATGAAAATTTTGCATCCATTTATCAGGACTATCACTCAGCTTCACAGCAGGCACCCAGGATTAGGAGGAAACGCTTGGACCACTCACTATCCTTGTCCCTTGGTGCCCTCCTCAAATTAATCTTCTACCTTCTGATCTGTTTTGGTACCATTGAAATAAATCCTGGCCTCATTGAAAGTGTTTTTCCCTGCTGATTTATCTCATAAATGGCCTAAGCTTCACATATCAATGCCTGCAGCCTTTAAAAAATTCCTCCGCACACAGGGGCCTGTGGCACATACCCTGCCTGACCTTTCTGGTCATCTCTGAATCTTGGCTCTGCACCATCGACCAAAGACAGTGTTGTAAACCTTACCAACTTTATCAGCTCTTCAGGAGTAGATCGCCTTCCAGGTGGTGGTGGGTGGCCATTAATAAGGACACCATCTCTGCTACCTGCCTCATCATCACATCTGGAACCAAAGGGATCTTGAATGTTTATCAATCAAAATATCCCTTCCAAACTTGTCTCCATTTAAAATTGATTGGCTGGGTTATAGGCCCCCTTCAGCCGGCCTCAAATTACTATCTCACCTGGGGTCAATAACCAATCTAGGAATTCTTGAAGATACCATCATCCTTGGTGATTTGAATCTTTAAAACTGGCTATCTGTAATGCATCTGCTCCATTGGTAACCTTCTGTGACAATTTGGTGGCTTTACACAGCTAATAAAAGACCCAACCATGGGTTAATAAAAATTCTAGCAACAGCTCACTCCTGGATATTATGTTGGTGAATAAGCTCACTTATATACTCATGCCGGAGTATCACTAATGATGCAAGTGACCATTGTCCCATAGCTGGTACAAGATCTCTACCCAAACCATCCAACCCTGCTGAATTTGTCCCCAAAAGGTCAAAAAAGAAGTTCAACATACCAGGTTACCCATGACCTGAGTAACACAATATATTGGCAAGATTTCTATCTACAATCCTCAGTGGAAATAGTCTCCAGATCTTAGCGGACATTATCACTAATGCTCTAAATATTCATGCACCATTCACCAATATCTGAACTAATGCAAGGTCCGCCCCTGGTTCACCACTGATCTTAAAATAGCCTTGCTAGCCAGAGACAAACTGTGTAAAAGGCAAGAAAACTATGACCTATAGACTGGCTAAATTTCAGAAAAGCAAGAAATTCATGTACAACACAAATAAGATTCGCCAAAGCTGCCTATTATGAGAGCTGAATTGGATGCCTCTATAATAACCCAACCAGGCTCTGGGGAACTATAGCGGTGTCTTGGGCCAAACCTACTCCTTCCTTAACCTGCAAACTGCTATTAATAACACAGAAATTACGGATAAACAAGAAATTTTAAATACCTTCAATGACCACTGCTCCACAGCTGGACTAGCATTTGACCTCTTCACCTGCAAATCTCCTGAGATCTTCCTTGAATCTTCAATCCACCGTGGCCAAAGGCTACATCAACCTTCTCCTTCAACCCAATATCATTGAAAGAAGTGGAAGATCCCTCCAATTTGATACTTCAAAAGTGTAGGTATAGACCCTGATCCCTACTTCCTCAAGATTGCATCTCAAGTCTTATCTGCCCCCACTCATCTCTTCAATCTTTCCTCACCACTGGATCCATTCCTCCATTTGGAAAACAGCTCAAGTAGTTCCTTTACTCAAATCTGGTGATCCCATGGATCTCAATAATTACAGGCCCATTTCCATCCTATCAGTTCTGTCCAAGATGCTCGAAAAGTTAGTAAACCACAATTAAGGTCTACCTGGATAACAATAACCTCCTAAAACACAGCACAATCAGGATTTAGATCAAGGCACAGCACCATTTCAGCCCTAGCCAAAGTAACCAACGATCAGGTAGACTGCTATGGATAAGAAGAATAGTACTTTGTGCTGTGTTCCTGGATTTGAGCAAGCATTTGACACAGTGGATCATGAATCACTGATCACCCCCTTGGCTCAATAGGGTTGATTCTCTCACCAATTGGTTCAAGTGCTATCTATCAGACAGATCACAACTGGTAAAAATGGAAACTACCTATCCACTTTTAAACCACTGCTAAGAGGTACCGCAAGGTCTCATTCTTGGCCCCATCCTCTTTGCCATCTATATTATTAATATTGATGCTAACCTCACTCAATCAAACATCCATCTGTTTGCTGATGATACTGTGCTATATGTTAGCAATCCTTCATTGTCTAAAGCCTGTGAACTAAGCAATAATCTGAATTCCTCCATCTCACAACACAACTTACTGGATAAAAACTACTTCTAAATGCCAAAAACATGCTTGCGGCTCTTTTCCTGCCAAAGTTGCTCTGCCACTACCCCATCATCTACCACCCTACAACTAACCACCTTACTTGAGAGAAGCTGAAATACGTTGATAACTTCAAATATCTTGGTGTCTGGATTGATAACAAACCTGACTTTTCTGTCCATATTGGAGGAGCTACTAAAGAAACTGAGACAAAGGCTTGGTTTATTTTTAGAATAAAGCACTACTCAACATAGAGACTCAAAAGTATTTAATCCAGGTTCATTCCTATCCTCATTGACTATGCTGACTTCTGTATGGACACTGTTCACTCCTCTTAAATAAACTGACACCCTATACCACAGGTCCATCAGATTCATTACTGACCTTCCTTCAGCACCCTACCATGTTCCTTTATAAGGCAGTTAACTGGTTATCATTACAACACAGAAGAAATAGGAATGCTGCAATTTGATATTCAAAGCCTTATCAGGCAAGCTACCTACCACATCTCGGACTGTTTTACTCAAATCACTTCTAGGCCATACAACCTAAGGATCAGCAAAATTATCATTCTAAGGTCCCCAATGCTGCACTCCAGCTTGGGAGGGCTGCTATCAACTACTCACTAGCAATTGTTTGAACTCACTCCAAAACCATGAAGCTAAATAACCTCCCACCCTTAATATCCTTCAAAAGATTATTCAACACTTCATTCCCAGAACTCTGCAACTATTTCCACAAGGCCCAATTCACGGCCCTACCCCCTTCCTTTCTGCTCGTGTTTCTATTTGCTGAAAACTCCTGCTCCCAGTCTCAAGATTCACCCTCAAAATGCCTGCTAGGTCCTATAATTCATATATTAACTCTGATGCCAACTGCCTACTGTCTCCTCCAGATTAAAATGTTTTGTACATATGTATTGTTATATACTAGCACTTTATGTCAACAATAGTATTACTGTTTTTTGTTACCGGTGTCATTGTATTACTGTTTATGATACCCTTGTCAATGTAATAACACTTGCACTTCTTGACCACTCAGGTCCATCTTGTAAATGAGCTGTGCTCAATGATGTTCGCCTGATTAAATAAAGATTTTGATTGATTGATTGATTGATGCTGCTGAAATGGTTCTTATACATCTGTCTCAACCCTGTGGAGGTTCCATCCAACTTGCAGCATGATTTTGACAAAGTTCTTCTCTGGTTTGCTAACCATCCACTGTTTCTTAATGCCAAGAAGACTGTGTCCATGACCTTTGTCACAATGCAGAGACTCTATAGGCTTGCCTCCATGCCCACTTTCCTCAACCTTGATGATAATCTATTTGAGTACACATCCTGCTTTCAGGTACTTGGGTGCTTGGCTGGACCAACACCGAAACTTCTCCGGACATATCGACGCCATCCTTAAAAAATGGTGTCCCAAGCTTGGTGCCCTGTTCAGGAACTATAGTTGCATTCCTTCTCCTATTTATTTCGAAAATTTTCAAAAGTGCGGAAACGGTCTCGGACTGGAAAAAGGACACCAGCAGGAACAAAGAACCACTGATAGATTATACGGTTCATCAGGGAATCGAGGTGTTACAGAAATTAAAGTGACGCTATAACACCATGAGCAATGTTACAATCTAGAGGTCCATCAGTCTGCCCCTGGTTGAGCTTACTGATGGATGGGGTGATTTGGCATGGCAGCTGAAAATGAATTCAGCTTATCTTCATGAGATCCATGATGCCTAGTTCCCCACCACCTTCACAGACACACGATCCATATGCTGATGCAAAAGGGGGGTAGTAACAAGAACAAAAAGGAAAGGGAGCCTGGGGTAATCATATCAGATGACCTTAGTTAGCAAGCAATGTGAGAAGGCAGTAGGGAGGGCTGGGGGTATACTGGGATGTATAGGGAGAGGCATCAGCAGCAGAAAAAAGGAAGTTGTTATCCCTCTGTAGAGACAGTTGGTGAGACCCCATCTGGAGCACTATGTACAGTTCTGGGGACCCCATCTCCACAAGACATAGACAGGATAGAGGCAGTCAAATGGAGGGCAATTAAAATGGTGCAGGGTCTGCAAGAGAAGCCGTATGAGGAGAGACTAAAAGAGCTTAATATGTATACCCTTGAAGAAAAAGGGAGAAGGGGGACATGATAGAAACTTTTATACCCCAGCAGAATCATACAAAGTCCAAGAGGGTAGCATCTTTCAGAAAAAGAGACGTAAGAACAAGGGATACAATTTAAAGATGGTGGGGCGCTCAGGGCAATGTAAGGGAAGTATTATTTCACAGAGAGGGTAGTGGATGCATGGAACAGCCTCCTGAGGAGGTTGTGGGGTCTAAAACTGTGAGAATTCAAGAATGCATGGGACAGACATAAGGCAATTCTTCTGGGGTAGGGAGAAATAGGCTGTTGTTAACTAGGATCTGATGGCTCATCCTGTAGGTAGGGAAATGGACACACTAGATGGGACAAGCGGTCCTTATCTGCCGTCAAGTCTGTGTTTCTATGCTGCTGTACCATTATCTGCTTTCATGTCAGGATGCACTCTACCCAGATGCTGCTTGTTCTGTCCCCCGTTCACCACTACCATATGATCCACTTTACTATAGAGTCCTCCAGAATTATGACTGACTGCTTTATGGGCTCTCTCTGCCTCTCTCTCTCACTCTCTCATTTCCTCTATCTACCTCTCTCTCTCCCTCCCTCTCTTTTTCTGTGTGCTCTTTTCACTGCCTCAAAAAAGCTTCCTTTCCCCTAGCCCCCAAGCTATTCACACCTTCTGCCTCCTCCGGTCTGTGTCCTGATTTCTCCCTACAACAATGGCTGCGTGAATCAGCTTCACTAACTAAACCAATACGGATTGACGGCACAGTGCGCAGGTGGCGCACAGCTACCTAACCAACAGTGCCACCGGACGGTGCAACGAGATATACCGCACCACTGTGGATAATTTCTGTGCTCATCCCCAGCAGAATTGTGTGTCATAGTGAAAACAAATAGGCCACAAAGGAACACAGATATGTATGACAGCGTGACTGGCAATCTGATGCTAAAGACACTGATGTGCTCAATTCATGGTGTCTTGGAGTGTGTTCAAACTACTAGATTTAGCTTGATGACCCAATTGTCTGTGTGATGGTGCTGTACTCAAACACATAAACTGAAGCACATGACCAAGGGTAAGCAGGTGAGAATAGCCCCTGATTGAGACTCAGTGGGAGTCATAATGAGTGCAGTCAACTGCCATCAAGTGATGCAGTTATACACAATGGGACTGTTGAACTACCAAATGAACCCCCCACCCCACACACACACACACCCAAAGCAGAAGAACAGAAAATAAGTATAATTATGTTGTAGCAAGGGGAATACCATGGAGGGAAAAACAAATATCAGTGTCTTTTTTTTTTTAATTTTGGGTGGACAGTAAAAGCACTATGAGTGGACGGGCACCACAAAGTGTGACACAGGGTACATACATAGCACAAGAGGAAAACTGGAACCAGCACACATGGAATGATGACATAAACAAATATAGAAAAATGGATATTCATGGCAGACAAAGACTACTAGGCTATTCCTGCCTCAAGCCGGGCCCAATACAGGTAAGCATCTGCTCACCCTAAATGATCCCATGTCTCAGCCATAACTCCACGCCAGCCCAGTAGAAGTCCTGGATTAGAGGTATACATCCTGTTGCAATGAAGTAGCCACTCCTGGTTTCCCCTCATTGTTCATCAACCCCAGCTTCACTGAGAGTCCTCTGGTGGCCACCGGCTTCCTGGTGGCTGTTCTGGTGTCCTGGGAAGTCAAGGAGTCACCCAAGAGCAGCACTGTCACTGCCTCATTATCCCTGTTACCACTGGCTACCTGTGGATCCCCCCTCCCCCTACATTAGCCTGCGTGTCTCCTCCACCCTCCCTCTTGCTCGAACCATGTCCATTCCCCAGGCTCGAACCAATATCTCCCTTTGTACTGATCCTCCTTGGATCCATTACATCCTGCTGGATCACTGTGGACAACGTCAGTTTGTACACCGGGAGCAAGGCAACACCACCCATCCCGTCTACAGAGCTTTCTCCTCACTGAGCCGCCACCCTGAGTCTCCTTTCTTTTGCCAGTGATGCTTCTGGGCAACACAGTATCTCCTACTGGAGCATTGCCCCCCCAGCACCCAGCTCATTTCCCCTCTGTCTTGACCAATGCCACCACTTTTCTCGCTTTACTTGTGTCTCCTCCAGGTGCCCCTGCCCCCGAAAAAAAATATTTTCTTTCTGGTTTTGTGAAATTTCAATTCCCCAAGAGAAGTTCCCCATGTCTCCCAGATTGTGTGCCCTGGAACCCTCCTCCGAGTGGAGTTTCCTCCTCTTCTGCTGCTCGTTCCTCCAATGGTTCCTATCAGTTGCTTCCTTCCCCTGTCAGTGTGATGGGGTGCATAACTGTGTTCCGCTGGACACCCAGGCTTGTCCTTCACATGTTTGTTGTGCCAACATCTGAATGTAGGCCCACAATACGCAGCTGCCTTCCTTCTTTTCCTGAACCTACTGTCTTCCACCCCTCCTGAACCGTGAGCAGCCTCAATGCCTCCGATCTCCTTGATGTGTCCTCTGCTGTGTTACTTCGCCCTGCCTGGTTGGTACATGCTCAGCTGTAATAGTTCCCTGTCTTAACATCAATGATATGTGATCATCATTTGCATCCTCCCATCCGCCGCTCACTTCTTATACCGACAGGTGTAGCGGGTTAACATGACTGGAGAGACTTAGCATGCCAACCAATGCCCATCTCCTCCCCACCAACCATCGAGGATCCCCATGAACACCTATGGTCACTTTCCTAGACCTGTGGCAATGTCCACCTGCCATAGTTGCTCACCTCCTGTTGGATGAAACTTGTCCCGGTCTCGCACCAACAAGTACAACTTGTCCATCATTTCACCTCCCACTGTCTCTCATCGCCGCCCCAATGGCCACGGTTGCATGCTAAGCCAGTTTACCTCTCCAGTGGTCTGCAAGAGCTGACTGCACAGTCGGCAACCTTCCTACCAACAATCTCCATTTAGTATTATCGCCACCCCACAGCCAGTGTGGCCTACACTCCATCACAACATGCATGCCCTGTTGGCTGGAGGACACCACAATTGTACTTCCATAAACATTGGGACGTCTCCACCCGGCCTGGTGTCCTCCCACCAGGTTAACACCCCTCACTCTTGTCCAAGTGGCCAAAATGGGTTGGTCCAAGATGAAGACTGTCATCCCCTTTTCAGTTGTAGTAGATAACACACAGCCCTCGTAACCAGTTCCTAATCGAGGTAAAGACTTTAGCAACTAAACACTTCTAAGAGGTTATCACAGTTTACAAGAGATTTTAGCCAGAAGAAACTGCACCATCATTTGTTTTGAGCATAGATTGCATCAGTTTTCCTCAATTGTGCTCAGCCTCACTAGTCTGTAGTTCCCAGGATTGTCCTGGGGCCCACTGTGTGTGAGAGGTACCACATGTGGCTACCTCCACTCTCTGGGAACACATCCTGTATTTAGCACAGTGTTTAACAGATCCACCAGTGGCCATGCCAGTACCCTGCCAGCTCCCTAAGCATGCTGGGATGTAACCCATCTGGCTAAGGTGCCTTGTGTCACCCACAGGGACAGAAGGACCCCAGCAGCCTTTCCACCATGATGACCCCATCTGTGGCTCTTCCACCCACCCACGCACACCCTTTCCCTGCAAGAATGGCACAATCCCAATCCCTCTCCCTTGTGAACCATGAAAAGAAGTGCTCCTTAAGTACTTCAGCCTTCCCGCACCCACTCACTGCCTGTCCTGATGCTAAGACCTGTGATCCAAACACTGCTCAACACATTTATATGTAAAAAAGAGGGGTACCATACCAGGCAGCTTATTTAAACTCCTGAACATTTTTACTGCACGAATTGGGTAATGCAATGCAGCTTCACTTTTCCTGACAGAACGAGCATGATTGAAGCAGATTCTCCAGTTCTCTACAGGGGGAGCCTGTAAAGTAGCTGTCATGTATACAGCATCCTCTGCCGGCACACACAGGGGATCTTGTCTAACATATGACAATACTGTATACGACTACTTGGCCTTCCACCGCGTGCTACCTGTGCAAGACTCTACAGCTGGGAGCACAGAGCTCCTTCTGTCAGCACGCCACGACGACTCTGCTCCATCAGCCATTAAGCAGGGGGTCCTCATTCGGGCGCAACCCAATGCTATTGGAGAGGAATACCACTGCCAATACCCTCTACCTCCTTCTATTGGTGAAAAAAATTCTCCACCGTCTGGACTTTAGTTGACAGATCAAGGGCCATACCTCTCATTTGTAGCTGGCTCCAAAAAGAGTCCCAGCCATAATTGGCAGCTCAATGCTCCATTTTAAGCGCCCTGGGATCCTCACTGTACCCCATAGAAGTCTGGGTCAAAAATGGAGGGGCCAAATGCACAAAGTCCCAGCTGCAAGGCAAAACAGGTTAGACAAACTAAATTCCTTAATACTCAGTCAACATATAATACATAAATACTACAGCCCAATAAGGGACCCACTTTGCCCTACTTAGCAAGGGCAACAATGAAGCACATACATCATGCTCAGACGGGACTCGAGCAAGAGAACTCACAGTCCCTCCCTTCTTAGTAAACTGACTGGGTCAGCAAGCTGGCAGCTCTTAAAGAGACCACTAGAGGCATTCTAGTAAAACACAATGTATAATGGGGTTACACTTAGGAAAATTAGAATATGCAACAAGCAGCAGCAATAGTTTCATTTGTGAATCTCATTCTCACCATGCTGTCTCAGAGGTGGTAGAACATGTTGAACTGCATTGCCTGTAAACAAAGGAGATAAGCGATGCACCACTATTCAGTGCATCTTTACATTGCACAGATAGTGGAATTTAGGTAATGTCATTCACAAACTGGTATAGAAAATCTTCATGTTCCTGTGCCCACCAACAACAAACAAAAAAAATGTATACAGTAGTACAAATTCAACACACAACAAATTAACGGTGATCTAGTGCAACCACCCTCACACCACCTCACAACACTTACTACAACAGAACCCTAAAGGAGGTGCAGAGAGCATATCATCCTCTCACCACCACCACCACGAGCTGATGACTGACTGTCATGAGTAGGAATGTACAGTCCATTAACCATATAGCGAACTTCAACAGTACACATGCACAGCGCAGTCACCAAACAGAGGTGTTGGTGATAGGGGCAATGTGTCAAGGCGATGGCATGGGGTTTCGTTGAAGGTGGTGAGTACATTATGCATGATAGCAGGTGGTTCTGTCAAGTAGACCACAGAACATGTGCGTTTTTTGGGGGGGTATATGGCACATGAACTGGCGGCCTCAGATGTAGG
Organism: Neoceratodus forsteri; assembly: GCA_016271365.2. Classification (NCBI taxonomy): domain Eukaryota; kingdom Metazoa; phylum Chordata; order Ceratodontiformes; family Ceratodontidae; genus Neoceratodus; species Neoceratodus forsteri. Next base: position 1,310,673,272 of record CM057449.1, read on the forward strand.
GGAGGGTGATCTCAAAGAAGTACAAGTCAGCATCATGGAAAGGGAACAAGTATGTATAATAAACATCCGCATCACAAACATCAGCAAGGAGCAGAACACTACAGTGTGGTTGGAGACGCCGGACATTGAGGAGACTGATTGCATATCAGTATTAGTGAGCACTAAATCAGGGTGCTGAAAAGTGGGATTTATTACATCAAGGAGGGAGATAGCATAAATGCGAAAAATATTAAGTGCTGCATTAGGGAACATGACATCGGAGTGCATTACAAAAAGTATAAATGGGCTGTGTTACAAGGCAATGTTACAATGTGTGTCTCATCATCAGTGCACTTGTAGACACCTAAAGCTCATGGGGTGCTCACTGACACACTGATGACTAATAAATACGATGTGTGAAACGAGCAGCTGGATACAGTACAGCAGAAATGATAGATAAATAAAGCTACACATAATAGGTTTCGTTGTGCATTAGATCATTTGTAATTACCAATTCTCTAGCCATTCTGAGGTGAAATTGCAGGACTTTGGGGAAGCTTGTAGGCAGGATGACACTAGCTGTCATGCAAAAGGAGAATGGGACAGAAATGGGGAAGTAAATAGAGAGGGACTGAAGGAGGAAGGAAGTAGGATCGAGTTACTGATAGTGGCTGCACACCTCCCTCACCTGCTTTAGACATTGTTAGAAGTGCAGGCAGAGCCAAGGGTAGGTTCTTATCAAACCAAAGGTGGGGTCTCACACAGCAGAGAATGCCAAAGTTATATTTGGATTTCTTACAAAAGTACAAGGAAGAAAACAAACAAATGGTTGTATCTTGATGGATGAAATATGGAGCACCACAGAGCCTAATTCCAGAATGCTGAGTGAGATTACAGATTCTTGGAAAAATCTGACAGTGCAGCTTTAAAGAGTGCAGTAATTAGTACAAAAGCAGGGACCAGTGATGAAGGGAGTAAATAGAATATGTAAAGAGAGCCAAAGGAATTGCTCTTTGTTGACCTACCAGTACAGCCTGTCTTTAGCATGCAGGTGTAAATTAGCGTCCTTATCTCAGCTAAACCTTCATTATACTTTCACCCTCACAATTCACCTGTAATACATGGAGTTTCAGCATTCACTCTATTGTCTGCCTGTGATACAGGGATATCAGGTGTATCCAAAGGATGTTATCTTATGTATCAGTTAGCATCATAAACAGGAAAGGTGCATTGTTTCTGCCCTCACCGGAGTAGAATAACCGAAAAACCAGTTTGACAGATCAAACATTCAGGACCCATGTGTGTTAATTATTTATTTATTAGAAATTAGTGACTGGGAAAGGCACCCTAAATCAGGGATCACTTCCAGGTGTGACTGGGGGAAGGGTTGCAGAGAAGAAGGAAAGGTGAATAACATCATATGCAACAAAATACAGTCAATTAAAGAAACAACAGCCAGCCCACCAGTGCAGAGGTAGCACTACCTCTTGTGATGCCAGCAACCCAGCTGGCCAAGGGAAAAATGGTTGAGTATCCCAATGGATGCTTGCCTGCTCAAGTGAGGGAGGGCATCTAGTCTCTGCCACACTACTGCCACCTGGGTGACTGCAGGAGATGGTGCAAGTGAAGCCAGCAAATTGAGTGAGGGGGACATCACCACCCCAATATACTCAGCATGCACGAGTGCATCCCTTGCATCAGTCCAGGGTCCATGTGGCATCCAAGGGCTGTGAGAAACAGATGGAAAAATTCCGACCATGGAGGATGCCACCCATGTCTTATTGCTCTTATAAAATGGGCTAATTAAAAAAAAAACTTTTACAGTTAGAATAATCATTTTTATATGTAGCAAAACAGATGTCCTTATGTGAATTTATGATAAAATAGTCCTTCTGCCTACTACAAATGACATCAAAAGAAACTTTCTCACATCCACAACAGTATCTAATCTCAGACAGAGGCTACCAGATAAAATCCCCTCCTATTTAGAACACGTAAACTTAAAAGGAGGTGCTTTTTGGCTTTGCAGCAGCACTTGCCCAACCAGCTTAATACAACCCTTTTGACCTCCTTCACTGCCCACGTAAGACTGTGAGGGTTTCTCAGTTTACTGATGACAATCTCCCCTCCCTGGCCCGGTAATGGAACAAAATATTCCCACAAAGATGGCCTCCCCCGTCACTCCAGCCACCATACTGACTCTGAAACACACCAGGAAGTGCAATCAAAACAAATCCCCTCCTATTTAGAACACGTAAACTTTAAAGGAGATGCTTTTTAGCTTTGCAGCAGCACTTGCCCAACCAGCTTAACACAACCCTTTTGACCGCCTTCTGCCCACCTAAGACTGTGAGGGTTTCAGTTTACGGTTAACATCCCCCAAGGACAACGGAACAAAAATTTCCGAAGATGGCCTCTGTCACTTCAGCCACCATAGTGAGTCTGAAACACATCGGGAAGCACAAGGCTCGCAGCACCCAAACCGCTCCGGAGCATGAGGAAAGAACAAACTGACAGGAGCAGAAAAATGTGACTAAATTAAAAGTGATGCTGCGTGGTTCTACTGGGTTTCACGCTCGTACTGAAAGGCAGTGTTTGAAAAGGTGCAGGTTTTTCTTGATGTTGTGCTTTGGGGACACAATGGAAAATAAATGTAAAACTACTGTTTTTATTATTATAAAATGGGTAGGCTCAACGCTCTTGCATTGGGTAAACAAAAGATGGCTTCTACTGAAAATGCCAATATTCTATGGCACCAGAATCTTGGCCTTTTCACTGCCAGTTCTTTTTTTTACCCATGCGTGGAACATATTTCATGCATGGACAGGTTGTCTTCTGATTGACTGGTTTAGCCTACCCATATTATAAATCAGTCCAGGGTCCATGTGACATCCAAGGGCTGTGAGAAACAGATGGAAAAATCCCGACCATGGAGGATGCCACCCACCTCAGGCTCCGCACTGCCAACTAGGCTCCCACTCCAGACAATAAAACTTTAACTTTACCAGAGGAATTGGGCTGGCCTCCAGGGTCTTTTCCTGGGAGGGGGGGAGATGTGATGACGGCTAATTAATTAGGGTAACTGTCACAACAGCAACTCCAAAACAGCACGGACAGAAATGACAATGCCAAATTATAGTGACCATACAAAAAAGCAACTTTTCAGGCACTTGCACCACAGAACATTTCAGGCTTCATTTAGACCCCAACACCTCCTCCTCCTCCCTGCAGCGCTACCAGCACCTGAAATAAGCTACTCCATTCAGATCTCCTTGCCGACATATTTCAACCAGTCCACACCTCAGCAGACCATTGTGCACCTTTATTTACATGGGGGGCTCTGCCCCCACCCTCCCACAGGAGTTGTGCTACCCAAACCCCTTCATCTTTAAGATTCCAACTCCGAGGCGCACCTGAATAGTGGGGGTACCAGCAAGCCTTGTTCGCACAATCCTTCTGTTTGCTGTTTTGTACCAGTTGCTATTATTGTGATCACTCATGATTTGCTCTTATGTGTTCACTATTTAAACCTCGTTGTTATAACGTGATACGGGGGGGAGTCATCTAGGTGGGTAACATGGAGCAGTTGGTATGTCATGGGGATGGCAGGTGATAGGTCTGGGTGGTCTGGCAGGGCTGATGGAGGGCTGGTTGGTGCAAAGGGACATAAAGTATACTAAATTAAAAAGAAATAACAGAAAGGACAACAGAAGTAAGGAGTTACAGCTATAGAATAAGCCACCTGTCATCAACGGGGGTGGTGGGTGACAATGTAACCTGCACATGCAAAAGTACAGCAGCAATTAAATCTTCCAAGGAGTGGAGGGAAACCAGACTTGTCACAAAGAAAACAAGCATTTGTTTATGCCAAATGTTTGCATGCTTGTATTTGCTGTGTAGGTGTTGGGCATCACAAAGGCTAAAATTAACAAATTAATAACACAAGTTATAATAGTGAAATTGTTGTGATTGGGAAATGAGGAGCTTAAAGGGACACTGTCAACCTGTTTTTCATCATATTATTTCTAGTTGAAACCCAACATTTTATGATTGCTTACCTTCTCTAAAATTCATTGATGTTGCTGTTTATTTTGTCTGTCTCCTTGTTTAGTAGAACTGAAATGCATGGCAATGTATATTTATAAACAACCTTGTTTTTGTTTACAATCATGGTTCTGTTCTTACTGCATATACCCTGAGCATTAGAAACACACACAGACAGTGCAGTCACTCATAAAACAGTAGCCTCCTAATCTCCCAATGCATCATGAGGGTCTAGACTGTTTTGTGGGTGTTTCCAAGTCCAGGAAAGATGCATTTGGAGTTGATCAAGGAATGTAAACAAACCTGTTTTGGTGTGATAACACCAGTATGTTGGGCAATCTATGTTTTACTTTTTTAAAGAAAATAAGAGTCAGAATCAAACTACTAGCTACATCAACATTCTTTACAGAATTTTGGCAATCATAAAATATGTTTTTTAAACTAGGGACACTTTGAGACCTAAGGGGGTTGACAGTGTCCCTTTAACACAGAATGCTGTTGCTCTATAACACTGCGGCCTTGAATGTTCAAAATACTAGTTTGTATTGCCCCAGCATATGAACATGACAGGTGTCATTTATAAAGTATGAATGAAACAATGTTTTGTGGGATGACCACAAAAATAGGTCTTGGAGGGGGGATTTGATAATGACACCAACTATGTTCATTCAATGGGGTTAACAAACATGAGTAAGTTGAAAATGTGGGTTCAAAAAGTAAAAATATTGCAACATTATGATTAAATGAAAAACGTAAACATTTGTTCGTAACTTTTTTGGTTTTTGAAATTTTGACACCAGGTTTTTGAGGTCATCTTTTATGACACCATCTTAGGTACATGACAGGTCTTATTTATGAAATCATGGCCGAAACATCATTTTGTGGCACAAGCATGAAAAGACCTTTAGGGTGGGATCTGAAAATGACAACTATTATGTTCATTAAGTGGGGTGACAAAAGGGCTATGCTGAAAATCTGTGCAACATTAAAGATTTTAATAACAAAAATTTTAAGAATAAAGATAAAAGTCAGTTATAGGCTGAGGTTGTTTGATAGATAATCATTACCTTTGCAGTCACAGGTGGATGAACATTTACTTGAAAGGGTAGATGACACAACATATTAAAAATTATGAAATGATTAAATAAATGTTGTAAAATGATGATATGATTCACATCAATGGAGGTTGCTGCAGCACCCTGCAAAGCAAGACATCATGAAACGTCTGAGCAGCAGGGGGTGGGGGGGTGAGGTTACAGATCAGGAAGTGAAAGGGATTGAGTGGCTGACACCACAGATCCCAAACAAATTAACTATATTTATATTTATTTATTTAACTATTGAAGAAGTGTCCTCCGTCAAGTACCTCAGGGACTGGCTTGATCACCATCTAGATTTTTCTTTTCATGTGCCTGTTACCCACAAGAAGTTCCACCTCCAGCTTGGGGCACTATACAGAAATAAGAGAAGCATTCCACTTCCTACATGCAGACAAATCCTCACTAAGATGATTCTTGCTGTTTTTGACTACAGAGACACTGTTTATAGTGCTGTTCGATAATCCACTTTAGCTAGACTGGACCCTCTCTTTCTCCCCTTCAGTCACTTTGCCCTAGATGAACCCTTGTGTACTCATTATTGAACCCATGTTCTTCCCTCTCCCTCCCCTCTCTTGATGCCAGGCACCTTACCCACTATGTTTCCTTCATATCCACATTTTGGTTTGGCTCTCACCCCTTGTGTCTTCCCCCCCTTCGTTCTCATACTCTCTTTGCAGTGCTTGCTCCCACCTTTGCTCTCCTCATATGAAATCTACTGCTGATTGAGCTGCCTTCTCATTCCATTAAACATGGCCCCTTCTCATTCCATTAAACATGGCCTCTGCAGTTTGCTTTGCCCTCATATCCTGCTCTTATAGCTTTCCTCTGTGATTTCTCTTCTCACTCCTGTAGTTGTTTCTGGTACTGGTTTGGATCTCTTTCACCTGTAACTCTGATCATTGTTTGCCCCACTTCCCTTTTCGCTAGCATCATTTATTCCCTCTGCTGCTTGTTTTGATATGTTGATTAATATTTAATTGCTCTTTCATCATTTGCACAATTTACTCTGTGTAACATACTGTTTGGCAATTTTATTCTTAAGCATTATTGTCTTGTTTATTTTGATATACCTATTTCCATTCCATATATTTTATAACACTGCGTTTTGTAACTGTTCTCTCTTCCTCTCTTCCCCTTCCCCAGGATACATTTAGAAATGAGCTGATACCAGCTCAGTATGTCTTTCCTGGTAAAACCTGAAATGTATGAATGAATTCATTCATTCATTCATTAATTACATTTGAAAATTGGTGACTGGGAAAGGCTGCCCCCTCCCTACAGTCACACTAATGACCCCCACCCAACAGTCACAGCACTGCATCCCATCCCACATAGTATTCCACCCCCATCAGTCACAGCACTGATCCCCACCCCCAACAGTCGCTGCACAGACCCCAACCCCAGTCAGAGCAATGACCCACTACACCCTCAACAGTTACAGTACTGACTCTCACCCCAATCCTCTTATCTCCCAAACAACAGCTAAGTGAAATTCTGCCAGCAAGTGTAGCACTCTGTTACACTGCAGTTAGTGAGTTACACAGCTGCCTAGTTACACAGCATGTTACTACAGTAGTTAACTTGTCAACACTGTCCTGAGTTGCCCTCCTCAATGGCTACCACACTCATAGAAACATAGAAGTTGACGGCAGATAAGGACCACAAGGCCCATCCAGTCTGCCCATTTCTTTTTCTACCTTATAAATGTGCCATCGGCCTTTGCTCTGTCAGTGGCCTAACTATTCATATTCATTTGTATTGCTCCCTTATGCCTATCCCATGCCTGTTTGAAGCCCTGCACTGTATTCATAGCCACTACTTCTTGAGGTAGGCCATTCCATGCATCCACCACCCTTTCTGTGAAAAAGAATTTCTCACATTCCCCTTAATCGGCCCTCTAATCTCATGCTGTGTCCTCTTGTCCTGCTATTTTCTTATATTTAAACATGTTAGACTCTTTCACCTTGTTAATGCCCTTAAGGTGTTTGAATGCCTCGATCATATCACCTCTCCTCCTTTGCTCAAGGGTATACATATTGAGCTCCGTTAATATGTCCTCATATGTCTTCTGATGTAGTCCCTGCACCATTTTGGTTGCCCTTCTCTGGACTGCCTCAATTTGGTTAATGTCCTTGTGAAGGTGTGGTCTCCAATACTGCACACAGTACTCCAGATGGGGCCTAACCAGTGTCTTGTAAAGAGGGATTATTACCTCCCTCTTACGACTTGTGATACCCCTACTAATACACCCTAACATCCCCCTAGCCTTACCTACTGCTTTAGATGTCTGCTTGGATGATTTCAGGTCATCAGTGATGATGATGCCCAAGTCTCTTTCTTCCTTTGTGACTGCTAGCAACTCCCCTCCCAGCCTATAGGTGGCTTCAGGGTTTCTCTTCCCTATGTGCATGATCTTGCACTTACTTGCATAAATCCCAGTTGCCACTCTTCTGACCATTTTGCTAGTTTATCCAGATCTCTTCTCATTCTGCCCACCCCATCTGGATCATCTACTCTGTTGCAGATCTTGGTGTCATCTGCAAACAGACAAGCCTTACCCTCTTGTCCATCTGCAAGGTCACTAATGAAGATGTTGAAGAGGACTGGCCCCAGGACTGATCCCTGAGGTACCCCACTTGTGACTTGCATCTCTTCTGACTGTATACCATTTACCACCACTCTCTGTTTTCTGCCCATCAACCAGTTTGCCACCCAGTTGACCAACTTCTGACCCACCCCGAGCCTACCCAGCTTATTTATCAATCTTCTATGTGGAACAGTGTCAAAAGCTTTGCTGAAGTCAAGGTAGGTGACATCAACTGCTCCCCCTTGGTCCACCACTCTGGTTACCCAGTCAAAGAAATCTATGAGATTAGTTTGACAGGACCTTCCTGTTGTAAACCCATGCTGTCTTGGATCCTGTGCCCCTATGGATTCCAGGTGTTGCACTATCCTTTCCTTAAGGAGTGCCTCCATAATCTTGCCCACTACTGAGGTAAGACTGACTGGTCTGTAGTTCCCTGCCTCCTCCCTGCTACCACTCTTGTTGAGTGGGATCACATGAGCCATTCTCCAGTCTTCTAGGACCTCTCCTGTGCTCAGAGACTCACTAAACAGTTCTGCTAATGGCTCTGCTAGTTCCACCTTTAGCTCCTTAAGTACCCTGGGATGTATGCCATCAGGTCCCATTGCCTTATCCACCCTGAGCTTAGCAAGCTTTCGAAGGACCCTTTCCTTTGTGAAGGGAGTAGTGCTCACCTCCCTCCCCACTGTGTCCATGATGATGAGCTGTGGGCCCTGCCCTACTTTCTCTTTAGTAAATACTGTGCAAAAGTATCTATTTAGGATAGATGCCTTTACAGGGTCCTCCTCCTCACATGCTCCCTTTTCTCCATTAAGCTTAGAAATACCCCCTCTGGACTTTCTCCTTTCACTAATGTATCTATAGAAAGTCTTGTCACCTTCTTTTACTGTTCATGCTAGTGTTTCCTCAGTTTGGGACTTTGCCTGCCTTACTGCCTTCCCTGCTTCCCTTAGGCAGTTTGGTATGCCTCCCTATCTTCATCCCGCTGTGTTCCTTATATTTCCTGATGGCCAGCCTTTGGCTCTGACCTTTTCTGCTACCGTATTTGAGAACCAAAGTGGTTTCCTTCTTCTTTTGCACTTCCTTTTCTGTCTAACACAATGGGATGTTGCTTCAAGTATTGCATCCTTAATGCTTGCCCACTTGCCTGTACCCCTCACCTGTGTTTCTTTTGCCAGGGCTAGCTTAACTCTGTTGGCCATCCTATCAAAGTCAGCCCTCTGAAGTCCCATATTTTTGCCTTGGAATGGGATGATTTAGATGTAGTAGCCAAATTGAACCATACCATGTGATGGTCACTGGCTCCCAGGTGACCTTCTACCTGGAGATCTGTGATCCCTTCCCTGTTAGTCAATACTAGATCTAGGATAGCCCTGTCTCTTGTGGGTTGCTGTACCAGTTGTTTGAGGCCCTCCCCTTGCAGGGAATCCACTATGTGTCTAGTTCTAGCAGATGTTACTGCTGGTATTGACCAATCTGTATCCGGCATGTTGAAGTCTCCCATTATCAGAACCTCCCCTTTAGCTGTCATGTTTTGTATATCTTCTAACAGTAATGTGTCTATGTCCTCCCCCTGGTCTGGGGGCCTGTAGACAACCTCAGTTCTCATGGCTGTCCCATTTCCTGTTTCCAGGGTGACCCACAGTTCTTCTGGCTCCTTATGTGTATTCTGAATTTCTGTAGATTTGATATTTTCATTGACATACAGGGCCACTCCTCCCCCCCTTTTTGCACCTCAGTCTCTTCTGAACAATACATAGCCAGGTACTGAAGTCTCCCAAGTGTGGTTACTGGTAAACCACGTCTCACTAATTGCTACTATGTCCAGTTTAGCCTCTGACATTATTGCCTGCAGGTCTGGGATCTTATTTCCCAGGCTGTGAGCATTTGTGTACATGATTTTCCATTGGCCAGATTTCGGTGTGTTAGTTGTTGGGTGAGGTTTGGCATTACCCCTGTGCGTCGTATGGGGAGACAAACCTTTTTCCTTACCTGATGATGCAAATGAACTGCAAACATGCTGAATCCCTGTTTGACCACTAGCTGAGGGGGGAAGGGTGTTCTTCCCATTCGACGTATGGGGTGCTGCACCCCTCTCCCCATTTGCTAGTTTAAATATTCTGCAAAGACGTCAAACTTCTGCCTCAATGCACTGACTCCCTCCTTAGTCAGATGCAGTCCATCAAATTTAAAGAACTTTTGCTCCCAGAACTGTTGCCAGTTCCTACAAATCTGTGTCCTTTTCCTGGCACCAGCCCTTGAGCCACGGTTTAGCTCCCTATCTCCCTTCTCTGACCTTCCATCCATCTGCTCCCCTCTCCCAGACTGGCAGGATCTCAGAGAAGGAGATGCTTGACGAAATGGATGATAGTTTGTCACCCAGCCTGGTCAGGTGTTCCTGGTCTCCACAACTGACCGGCTGGTGAGATCATTAGTCCCTATGTGTACTAGGACATCAATGTTTTCTCCTGCTTTGTGAACAATTTTAGCAATGCAGTCAGTGTCTCTCCATGCTGATGTACCTGGGAGACATCTGACCATTACCCCTGGCTGGAGATGGGTATCAACTCCCCGAATCATGGAGTCTCCTATGATCAGAAGTTTTTTGGATTTCCTTTTTGCTTTTTTTGTTTTGGTTCCTGATTTGGGTAAGTTTTGTTGTGCTAGCTCCTGTACTGCAGTGTCCTGCTCTGCAGTGTCTTCCGCCTCTTTGTTTGATTTCAGAGATAGAGGCAGATACCTGTTTATAGTGTTTATATGGTTTTTGGTGGTAACATGTTGGAGAGCAGAGAGTGATGGGGCACCCGATTTGCCCCTCCTAACCACCTGCCAACCTCCTGGACCAACTACCCTCTGTGGTCGAGGTTTTTCTGTTGGATGCCGGAAATGGTGGGTGGTTCTTATAATGTATTTCCTCTTGAATACGAAATTTGAGGCGTGCAATCTCTGCCCATGCTGCCCGGAGCTGAGCCCTAAGATCTCCAAAGGCCCAGCATGTAGGACAGTGTCCTAAATCCTGTAAGACTGTCCTTCTGAAAATTGTTCCACAGTACCTGCAGTTAATGATATCCATTCCAGATAAGTTGCTGGGTTTATAACCTAGTCAGAGTAATTAGAAGGAAAAAAAGGAAAAAAATGCAAGTAATGCTTTGATTGTGTTTTGTTTTTGTTTAACTTGTTATAACAAGTTAAATTACTAGTGCCCCTGTAAATGAGCTCACTTTGTGGAGGCCCCACTGATCCGCCCCTTCCTGCTCTGCCACAGGAAATGTCTCAACTGTGGTACCCTATAAAAGGAGTGTAGTGTGGGTGGTTGGAGATGGGGGTGGCTGGCCCTTCCCCGCCGTAAAAGAAGAACCACGGACGAAAGAAAAGGAGGTAGAGCAGAAACAATCAGTCAACAACAAATGCAGTAACCCTGAAAGCTTATCCTAATGTTAGATAAAACTGTAAAACTTGTAAAGCACCACCTGTAATAATTTCAGAGAAGATATACGCTGTAAGAAACACTTTGCTACAGAGAAAATAAAACAATGAAATGTTAGCAACAAACGGTAGCAATCCTGTGAGTAAAAATAAAAACAACACCACACAGTAAATCTGCTTAGCCAAAATAAGTCTTAATCCTTTTCCCTTGCTCTGGTAAGTTTCTCTACTCTGCCTTTCAAGCAGTCTTAGAAGGAAAGAGCTCAGGTGAAGCTAGGTGCCTTGGCCAGCAAACCAAGTCTTCTACCACTCAACAAACTGCTTATTCTCAAACTGCTGCTGTCATGTCTGGACAGGGCCCCTGCAAGGTACATCAGAGGGAACCCCAAGTTTGGCTGCTGGGATAGACTAAGCTGATGCTGGTGGATGATGTCAGGGCTCTCCAGAAGGACATGTTTTTAGTGAGGGTAATAAGTTATGAGTGCAGGGTGGGTGGTGGAATGTACTTGGCTTCTTATGAGTAGACTCAAGTTGGCTCTCATCTTGTTCATCTCCATCAACTCCAGTGTGGCTGGGCCCCGGTTAGCACCCTTCAGCTGGAGGTTGTGGTATCTCTCAATTGGGTGCCCATTGAGGCCCATCTTGCTGGGTGGCTCAGCCTCAAAGTACCTCCACTGACCATGCCATCATGAGTCTCCACCTTCTCGGCCTGGAAGTCAGCAGGATGTGCATAGTCGGCCTTCATAGCCATGAAGGAGAAGAAAGCCTGAGGAGTGAGGGTGCTATAGCTGGTCTTGCAAAACTGCAAGGAGCTACTGCAGTATTACACAGCCCCCCAAATTGTGCAGAGACCCACTGCAAGGTGCACAGCAATGTCTTCTGGTCCTGAAAGAATTCCTCTCTCAGCGGAGAGGGGCTGCACCAGAGTCAGACATAAGTGGGGGCTAAAGGGCTGAAGCTGTCTATTTGTTTCAGACACTGTCATTTTAGTCAGGTTTTGCAGCAACAGCACAAGTTTGTTAAATTTCACTTTCAGCGTATGTGCACCAGCTGCTGCCTTCCCAGCTTCTTCTGAGTCACAGCGTGATGTGATCCATTCTCGCTACCCATCCCTTACCTGTTGCCGTGTGCGCAGTGTGTAGGGTATATAGGTTTTGCTTAGCACTAAATAAGAGAGGGAGAGAACCCTTTGCTAGAAGTCATATGGGGAAATGAAATACTCTTTTTGAACAGATCTGCGAATTACCAGTATATCAGTAAAACTGTCCCAAATGTCAGTACTGTAAAGGGTCCATTGGATTAAGGGCCAGGACCAGGGGGCACAAAGGCCACAGTTGCAGTAGGAGGCAGGCACATTATTTTACAGTATTTATTCATGCAGGTAAGTCTTGCAGCACAGGCTGTGCAACAGCAGTATTTTCATCCTGCCTGCCAGGCTACTGGCATGTTTCTCCATCCTCCCTCCCCCAGCAGCATGGTGTTCTGCAGAGGTCCTCAGTCCCATTCCGCTACATTGAGCCCACCCACCTGGAACAAACAACTAAACTCCCTGATGGGGTTGGGGCAACGGGGAGGACAGTTCTGCATACAAACAACTTAGGTGAGAAGTCACCCCGTCACATCAAGTCACAGGTTGGGCTCAGGCTTTGCTTTTCAAATCACTGAATCCCATCTCAACCCCAGCGATGAGGCACAGGTACAACAAAGTGAAGGTAAGTGACAGTGGCAAGTAATGGAATGAATCTGAATGATGCCTGCCCACCTTGTTTGCACCTCCCTGCACTACTGACTAGTCTGGCTGCCTGCCGTTGGCTACCACATCGCTTTCATGTTCATGAGACTGGAGGAGTTTGACTTGAGCTGCTTCCAAGCCATGGTGACACTGTGCTGAGTCTACCAACTGGTTGCTGGCCCTCACAAACACAGCTGCAAAACAGCTGTAAATTATGGTCACTTCCGTGACTGCTTCTTTTCTCAGTCGCCAGGCAGACTGGACTACACCTGGGGAATGAGACTGCTGCCAGCTGCTGCTGCCTGCTTGACTTCTGGGACTTTGGGTAGGAGTGGCTTCACAAGGCAAGCTTCAAGCAAGCCCTGCACGACTGCTGCTGCTGTTTTCTGAATCCTGTTCTTTTCCTGACCTGTAAAAACAACAGGTATGTCATGTACTGTATCTGGTTTACATTGATGATGATTGATGGGAGGGGAGGCTGGATGGTGGGTAAATATTTAACAGTGAAGTATGTGCAGATTTTCTCACTGTGACTTAATTTCACACCAAGTACCCCCTCGAGCTCTAGGAAGGGCTAGTCAGTCTAAGGAGGGTGGGAGACAGCCAGGTAGGGTCAAGGTGAGGGTTTTGCCAGGTAGGGTGAGGGGAGTGGGTATCCTGGTAAAAAATATATAATAGTCCAAATGTGAGAGAGAGAGAGAGAGAGAGAGAGAGGATGGGAGACCAGAAGGATTGAGGTGAGAGGGTACCTTGGTCATAAAAAGAAAAAATCTACTGGTTTTGGAATAAGGTTGCTGAGTGGGGACATATTGTAGTGATCTGGGAAGGTCCATGCAATGTTTAAAAAATAGTGTATGTCTGGAAAGGTGGGTGGAGGGTGGGAAGGTCTGTGCCGAGAGTGGGGCTTGTTTACAAAAATTGTATATGTCTTAGATGGTGGATGGGAGAGGTGGTAAGGTCTATAATGGGAGGGGAACTGATTTAAAAAAAATTGTGCTGGTCTGGGATGGCTGATGGGGTGGCAAGGTTCATGTTGGGAGGGGGCCTTGCTTAAAATTGCAAAGGTCTGGAAAGGTTGGTTGAGGGTGGGAAGGTCTGTGCTTGGAAGGTGACTTGTTTAAAAAAAAGTATGCAGGTCTGTGATGGTTGCTTGGGGGTGGGAAGGTCCGTACCAGAATGAGGACTTGTTTAAAAAAAATTGTGCAGGACTAGGATGGTTGCTAGGGGGTGGGAGGTTCTGTGTCGGGAGGGATACTTGTCTAAACATTTTTTTGCAGATCCTGGATGGTTGCAGGAGGGTAGGAAGGTCTGTGTTGGGTGGGGGATTTGTTTAAAAAAACTGTACAGGTGTGTGAAAGCCTGTGTTGAGTTGTAAGATCCATGCTGATGGGGTGGGGGGGGCTGTGTGAAAAAAACCATGTGCTTGTTCGAGAAGGTGGGTGGAGGGTTGGAAGATCCACACCATGTGAAGGCCTTGTGTAAAAGAAGAATTGTGTTTGTCCAGGAAGGTGGGTAGAGGGTGGCAAGGTTTGTGCCAAGTATGGGGCTGGTTAAAAAAAATGTGCAGATCGGTTAACATGGCTGGATGGTGGGAAGGTCCATGCTGAGTGGAGGCTTGGGTAAAACAAAATTGTGCATGTCCAGGAAGGTGGGTCGAGAGTGGGAATGGTTACTTTACACTAACATTTTGGTTGTGAGGAAGGGCCCCACAACATTTTTTACAGGGAGGCCCTTAATGTCCTGGGTACAGCCCTGATTGGACTACTCTCACAGATGGCATCTTAATTCTAAAGTGGGACTTGGGAGGGGCAAGCTCAGTGCAACTGGCAAGGGGCAGGGAGAGCTGACTATGTAAAAGGAGGCACCTCAGTGGTTTTAGAATTCTTGCACGTTATCAACAAGTTTTGTGAACCGTCAGTGCCTCCGACGGCACAGCCAGGAAATGGTTTCTAACCAAGGTGACAATGGATAGCAAAGGACAGATAGTTATAATTTAGCTAAGCAATTTTTTATGTGTTTCAAATTAAAGTTCAACTTATTTTGTTTGATGACAGAAATGCAACCCATTAACAGTTACAAACTAACCCTCACAGTGTTTAAATTTCATGTGCATTTGATCAGGGTACAGCTGACATGACCCCCCAATCCTTACCTGTTTTGCAGCGCACATCCAGGCAATCTGTCAGTCTGACAAATACTGGTATATTGTTATTATTGTTGTTCAGTCTTATTACAGTGAGCAAATAGTCTTGGCGCTAAATAAAAGAGGGAGAAAGCCTTTTGCTAGAAGTCATAGCAGTGAAATGAAATACTCTCCAAGTGTTTGAATTTCATGTGCATTCGATCAGGGAGGGTACAACTGTCTGACCCGCCCAATCCCTTACCTGTTGCAGTGCGCACCTATGTGATCTGTCAGATATCCCAGGCATGTACTGCAATGGGTAGGGGATGAACGGGTGTCAGATAGTTGCACCCTGATCAAATGCACACAAAATTGAAACACTTGCGTATTTCCTTTCCCTCCTATGATTTCTAGCAAAGGTCTCTCTCTCCCTCTCTCTCTCTCTCTCTCTCTCTCTCTCTCTCTCTCTCTCCTCCTCTTATTTAGCACAAAGCCTACTGAAAAACCATAATATGCAGCCCCCCTCTGCTGGGTGAGGCAGTCTTTCTGTACATCTTGCAGTGGATCTGTGCATGAGGTTGCAGGTCTACAAGTTTGATAAAACAAGGGGAAACACTCACCCTCCACTCTGACTCAAGTTCCTCAGCCCTTAAAGAGGCCACCCCAATACTCCAATGAGAAGCCCTAAGTGCAACAGACAGAAAAACAAAACCCGTCAAGGCCAGACATTTATCCACACACTGATGCAGCTCCATGCAAAAATCAATGGAGCAAACCTGGCTAAAGCACATAACCGATTTCCTGCTGAGGTGTCAGTGGGAATAGCTCCTTACACACCCTAGTGAGGAACATCTCCGATAGAATATAGTTACACTGACAGCAATAGGCCCCAAATGACATTTGGTTCCCAAACACTAAAGATATCATTAGAAGAGAGAGGGAGAATACTTTTACAGTTCAGTCGTGATATGTAGTGACAAGTGGAAACATCCAGATGATGGTGAATGGAGAGAAGTTTTGTCCAGTGGTTTTGATATCTCAGTTTCAGGAGGTATTGCTGATAGGACATAACGAAGGTGGTTTAGAATTGTTTTAAACACATTTTGTACCAGTTTATAAACTTACAGTATATGAAGGGATGACTCATTTATTATTAAGCAAAGGTGGTGGTGGGGGTTGTGGGGGGGGGCTATGAGAAGAGTGCAGCACGTTCTCTGTGTTGTGTGTGGGTCCCTCCAATTTTTGTTTCCAAAATGACCTGCTTCTAAGTTAAATAAATAAAAAAAAGTGTGTGTGTGTACATACAGTATATATGTGTGTGTGTATATATATATATATATATATATATATATATAGATACACATACCTGTACATATATATATATTTTTTATTTTATTTATTTAGCTTTTGTTGACCGGGTAAGTGCACTAGACAAATCCTGCCTATTTTCAGGCACGACCTGGGGGAAGGGAATACAGATGAATGCCAACTGACCTTGAACCAGATTAAGCTGTTGGTGGTATTTTTAGTGAATGAGGAAATTGGCTACAGGACACCGGAAATTCCTACTCTTTTCGATAAGTGCCATGGGATCTTTAACAACCACCTGAACTACCACCAATCCAGGCAGATGGGACCTCGGTTTAACGTCTCATCCGAGAAGCGGGCACCTCAGAAATGCAGCACCCTCTCATGCTGCATTACAGTGTCAGTACTGGGATATTAACCCAAGTGCCAGATGTGGGAACTGAACCCACAGCCCTCTGATCTCCCGGCCTCAGAGGCGAGTATGCTACCTACTGAGCCACTGACACTATATATATGTGTATCTATATATATATGTATCAGAAGAAGGAGATAAAGTCAAACAGCTCACAGATGAAGGAATTTTTCATCATCATCACCACCTATCATTTGCTGGAAGGCAAGTTGTGAGTAAACTCTCTTTTACAATTGCATGCAGAAACATAGAATACAAACCCGTACATGAAATCCAGTGAGAATAAAAACAATTATGACATCACATACAATGGTAAAATACAGTTCACCCATAACAGTCACACTGGCCATGCAACAATCCATTGATAAAGATCTTAAAATGGGAGATAGGTAATAGGACATTCAAATTTAATTCAGTTTTTAGAGGCAGTGTGATTGAATGGTTAACGTACTGGTTTGGGAGCCCAGAGGTCGGAGGTTTAAACCCCATAAGAGGTGACTATAAACTGTATGGCCTTGAACAAGTCACTTAACCTTCCAAACTCTCATCCACCCCGTTGGAGAAATGGGTAAAAGCAGGACTCCACTGAAAATGAGATCTTGCATCTTGGCTGGGCTATCCTGGGTAAATAAGTTGTAAAAAATACATTTAAGTTTCTCTTCACAGGAGGGCACATACTGACAGAAAAAGAAGAGAACCAATCTGCTAGATAAGTCACTACATGCTGTCCTGCTGGATGCATCTAAAAATTAGCTGATTACAGCTCAGTATGTCTTTCTAGTAAAACCTTTGAAATAAACAAAACAAATACATACATACATAAATATCTGGGCAACCGTAAGAGATGGTTGCAGCAGCCCCTGACACAGCCAGCATTGGCAGAGAGGACCACCCATTAGAATGGCATGGAGAAATAAACTATTTTCACGTGGTGAAGCAGAGCTGTCAACTGTTGCGTAAGGTCATCACTAAGTGAAAACAGAAGCTTGATGCCATTGCCACACGCTCCGACAGACAAGAGTTGTGCAAGGTATTCCTTGAGGAAAACAAACTTGACAGCATATTTAAGAAATATGGACACAGTGTAATACAAAACACTACAACTGTTTTGGTCTATGCTTCCTTCTTGCTATCATGGGACAACTAATCTTACACTGAATAGTTGAGAACACAGAATATCAGTAACATTCTCCACCTTGTTGTCTTACCATTGTTTGAACAATTACCAGACTGGACAGCGTGAGATAATGTGAAGCAGTTTATGTTTTTTTTTTTTTATTTATTGAGATATTCAGAAGACCTTTGAGTCAAAGACTCATTTACAAAGGTTCCACGTCAAACATAGGACAGAGACAGGGACAATATTTTTACAGGGTACTGTACATAACATTATATACAATTTACTAACATGGTTTACCCATTTGATTAGTGGGTGCACTACTCGTCCAGGATACATGATTTACAAGAGATTAGCATAGCCATAAGGTAGCAAAGATGTATTGAACGGGGCTGCTTGTCCAGAAAAAAGGTTAGTTCATAGAGGCTATTGGCATGGAGGACTCAGAGATGCTCTGGGTCAATTGCAGTCACAAAGGTTGGAGGCCAGTAGGTGATTTCTTAGCCTGGTTTTGAATGAGCCCAGCCTAGCTTCATCAGTTATTTGGCAGGGGAGTGCGTTAGTCCAGGAGGGGGCTCTGTAGCTGAAAGTTTGCTGGAATTGGGATGTCCGGCCATGGGGTATACATAGCAAAAGTTTGTTCGTGCTATGGGTAGTTTTGCCAGGTGGTATTGGGTAGATAATTTGGTCCAGGGCGGGGTGAGGCCTAGGATTACCTTTTGGACATTATGCAGGTGTGATACCTGATTCTGTTATCCAAGTTTAGACAGTTTGTGGTGCTGCAGAGGGGGCAGATGTGAGTGAAGCAGTCACATCCAGGGATGAGACGGCAGGCTTTGTTGAGCACAAGCCAGCGTCTGTTAAGGGCTGTGGAGGGCGTGGCACTGTAGACTAGAATGCTGTAGTCTAGCAGGGAGAGGATAGAGGAGTTTATGGTAAGTTTTAAAGTTTCAGGGGTGAGGCAGTGTTTGTACCAGTAGAGTACACCTAGCCTGGAGCTAAGGGCTGTTGATAGGTGCAAGATATGGTGATTAAAGTTGAGGGCAGGGTCTAGCGTGATCCCTAGATATTTAAAATTGCTAACTTGTTCGAGGGGGTTATGATTAGTAGTGTGAAATTGGGGGCAGAGGTTTTTGAGTGGATTCTGGGTATGGGAGAAAATCATAACTTTAGTCTTATTGTAGTTAATAATAAGACACCGGGTGGTGAGCCAGTGTTCGAGTTCACAGAAAGAGTGTTGGAGAGTTTGGTGGAGTTTGAGGGGTGCAGGGTCAGAGGTGAACAGGAACGCATCATCTGCATACAGGAGCAGGTTCCCGGGGCAGGCCGACTGGAAGGAGTTAAGGTATAGGCTGAAAAGTCAAGGTCCAAGTATGGAGCCCTGTGGGACACCGGAGCGGATAGGGAGGTGGGAGGACAGGACAGGGCCAACCTTGACAGTCTGAGTTCTATCGGAGAGACAGCTGGTGAACCAGTTTATGGCATCATTGAAGAACCCCATGTAAGCCAGGGTGTTCAGTAAGAGGGCATGGTTTACGGTATCAAATGCCTTAGATAGGTCCATGAAGATGGCGCCTGTGAGGTGGCCGTGGTCCAAGGCAGAGTGGATATGGGAGGTAAATTCAAGGAGGGCGGTGGTGGTACTATGACCCTTACAGAAGCCATGCTGCTGTCTGGATAGGAGATTGTATTTATTAAGGTGGTCTGTAAGTTGGTCAACAACTATGTGTTCTAGTGCTTTAGAAAGAGGAGGTAGAATAGAGATGGGGCAGTAGTTGTTAGTGGATGTGCGGTCCCCACTTTTATGGATGGGTGTGATGTAGGCCGATTTCCAGTGGGTGGGGAATTTCCCTTGACAGAGAGAGTGGTTAAGAATGTGGGTGGGTTGGGCCGGGACTTCCAGAAGGGTGAGACAAAGAAGTCTGAGGTCCAGGGAATCATGACTATAGTGATAGTGGCTAATGGCTTTGGTTAGGTAGGGCTTAGCTGCCTCCAGGGTGAGGACTTGTAGATAGAAAGGTGGAGCAAGGGGTGGATGGGGGGGGCGATACGGGCTGGTGGTAGATTGAAGAAGTTTGGGGGGAGCACATGGGAGAGATCAATGAAGGTGGAGTTTAGGGCCAAGGCTATACTGAGGGGGTCGTGGAGACGCTTCCTTCAACTTGCATTTGGTCAGGTGGCAGATTTGGGGCTTTTCCACAGAGCTCCTTAATGTTTTCCCAGAACTTGTGTCCAGTGCCCCAGGTGGAGGTTAAGGAAGCTTTGTAAT
The DNA here is from genome assembly GCA_016271365.2 of Neoceratodus forsteri. Taxonomy (NCBI): domain Eukaryota; kingdom Metazoa; phylum Chordata; order Ceratodontiformes; family Ceratodontidae; genus Neoceratodus; species Neoceratodus forsteri. The sequence goes on from CM057449.1 coordinate 1,310,693,365, forward strand.
AGTTTGCTTTGACGGTACGTATGGCCCACATGCACTTGTTTCGGGACTCCCTATATTGTTGCCTATCCAGAGGCTGTTGGTTCTCATTGGCAAGGTGCCATAGGACGTCACGCTGTCATAGTAGGCCTTGGAGGTGGTCCAAGAACCAGGGGGCCTGATTTCCCTTGGACATTGTTTTGGTGAGGGGGGGTGAACTGGTCACAGGCTGCGTTGAAAGTGGTGATAAATAGTTCAAGGGCGTGGTCTGGGTTGAGGGTGTTTGTTAGGGGTGTCCAGTCCTAGTCTCTGAGGTGGGCCTTGAGTTGGGCTAGTTTACCAGGCCCTAGTTTATGTTGTGAAGTAATTTTAGGAGGGGTTTTGAGGGGAGTACCAGACCAGTTGCAAAGTACTGGTGAGTGGTCACTTAGGGCGCCAGGGAGGACTAGGGTGCTGGTTATTTTGTGGGGGCAGTTGGTGAATACTAGGTCTAGTAGGGAGGATGTCCCTGTGTGGGCGTGTAACCGGGTGGGGGTTTTGATGATTTGTGAGAGATCAAGAGCCGCAGCCTCATTGATGTATGGGGTGGCTGTTTTGGCCAGCCAATTTATGTTGGGAGGGGTTTTGAGGGGAGTACCAGACCAGTTGCAGAGTACTGGTGAGTGGTCACTTAGGGCGTCAGGGAGGACTAGGGTGCTGGTTATTTTGTGGGGGCAGTTGATGAATACTAGGTCTAGTAGGGAGGATGTCCCTGTGTGGGCGTGTAACCGGGTGGGGGTTTTGACGATTTGTGAGAGATCAAGAGCCGCAGCCTCATTGATGTATGGGGTGGCTGTTTTGGCCAGCCAATTTATGTTGAAATCCCCCAATAGTATTTTTTTCATGCTTTGGGGGAAGGGTAGCAAGGTAGGACATGATGGCTTGGAAGGCTAGCTTCTGGTCTTGGGAAGGGACATATGCAGTGGTGAGGAGGAGAGGGGAGGTTGACTTACCTAGCGTTAATTTTAGGGTGAGGGCCTGAGCCCTGGAAGTTAGTTGGGGCAGGGGGAGTAGGTGGCCAGAGAGCAAGTCCTTGAGGTAGATAGCGCAGCCTCCCCCTCGCTTGCCCACTCGGTCTGAGCGATAGAGGGGGTATCCAGGGAGCTTAACTGCCAAGTCAAACACAGAGGGGGAGAGTCAGATTTCACTCAGAGCAGTGATATCAGAGAGATGCTGGAGTACCCACCCCTGAAAGGAGTCCCATTTTTTTGAAGGCTGCAGATGTTTAGTGAGGCAGTGCGTAGCCCATTTCCTGGAGATGGGTGGGATGGTAGGGGATTTAGTGGGCCGGGGTTTGGGTGGACATTTCCCGTCAGAAGCAGAAGAAGTATGAGTGACCTGAGGCAGTAGCAGCTAGCTCAAGGAGGTAGTCTGTGGCATTTATGCTGCATGTGTCCCATGGCGGGTATAGGGAGTGTCAGGGTAAGGGGGGCAGCTAGAAGGAGTAAGTGGGAAAAGGGGGGATTCGCTGTGGTGAGGGTGTGGAGGAGGGTTGGCTGGAGAAGAAGGGGCCCCAGGGGGTTTCTTGCTGTGGGAGATGGAATCCAGGGGTGAGGGTGTAGATGTTGAAGTGTCTGTGTATGTATGTGGGGTGTGTGTGCTGTCAACTGTTTTTCTGCCTGGGCTTGTAAAGGCTGGTAGCTCATGTGTTTTGTGGGGGGGGTAGGGAAGGGTAGGAAGCGCCAGGCTGCATGAGGATAGGAAGTGTCAGTTTTGCTCCCCTTTGTCGCATTATGGGTGGGAGGATGAGGTGTTTGAGGGAGTAGTAAGAGGTGGGTGATGAGTGTGAGAGGGAGCATGGTTGGGCTAGAGAGCTAGATGTAAGAGTCAGGTCTGTAGTATGAGAGAAGGGGGCCTCTAGTGGTGGGAGAATATAAGTTGCAGATGGGAAAGTTGACTGATAGGTTATTTCATGATCATGTGATCAGAAAACTACCTATATACTGGAATGCCGACCAGGGGTGGTGGTGGGGGCGGTGGGGAACTGAACATGTAGTGCACAGCCAGCGGTCCCTGGACACAGTCGCGATCAGGGAGGCTGCTCAGTAAGTACCTGGCACAGTAATTTTGGCGCTCTGGTTTCTGTGAGGTGGGGGAGAGTTGGCAGTAGCCCTCGCGACCTCCTTGATTGCACCAGAAAGGTTCTGTGGAGGAGAGAGAGAGACGCAGTGGGAGTTAAAATAGGTAGTTGGAGGAGGAATGGAGTTTCACAGTGGGGGCGGGGGGCTGGGCTGTATAGGGAGGACAATTGGCCAGAAATTCACTCTCTATGACAGAAATTAACTAAAGGGGAGTTCAAATATGCAGTTTGGAGACAGAAAATATGCAGTTTGGAGACAGAGTCTACTACAGCTATGCTACCAGATACCTTAAAGTAAAATAACTAAAATGCTACAGTAATACTGCAGTTGGCAAGTTAATTTAAAAGAAAAAAAACTATCTCCACATCTGCACCAATACTTTTCATAATTAAGGTCTTTAAAGTCTTGTGAAAGAAAAAAGACACCAAAGCAGAAAATTCAAAATCCAGCCAGAAGTTCCTGGACATGGTCGCGATCGGGGAGGCTGCTCAGTAAGTACCTGGCACAGTAATTTTGGCACTCCGGTTTCCATGGGGTGAGGGAGAGCTGGCAGTAGCCCTCATGACCTCCTTGATTGCACCGGAGGGGTTCTGTGGAGGAGAGAGAGAGAGACACATTCTCCACCTTGTTGTCTTACCATTATTTGAACAAGCACCAGACTGGACAGCATGAGATAATATGAAGCAGGTTATGGTTCAGCACCTGAGCATTCTGGGAAACAGATTACGTTCTACAGTACTAGTTTTTCGATGACTCCTGACAGTGGATGGGACAGCCACTCCCTGTAGCCTCGCTATGCAATGAATCCTGTGCATAAAATGTGGCTGTGAAAGAGCTATAAACTGAGATCCTGGGAGGGTCAGGTTTTGCTACATCGATTATAAGGTATTAACCAAGAATCAGTCCATTATTCCTAGCTAATTTTTGGGAAGTCTTTTTCAGCAACCTCAGTTTTCCTGATGACATGATGCAGCCATGAAATGAATTGTACATGGTGGAAGAAATGAATAGACTTGTATTTACAAATTGAGGAGCTGAGCCTTCCTTTTCTTGCCTAGTCTTTCATATCCCACAACAAGGGAAAAGCCATCCTCCATGAGAATTCTACTTCATGGGCTAGCTCTGGCATGGAGACGGTGCAAGCTGGTGAAGCCAAAACAAGAATTTCAAAAACAAATTTCCCCAAACAGCTAACTCTCCTTATTATACCTGCTGTCAAATAGCAGCATGAGTTTATTTTCAGAACTGTAAGATTGAGACATGGTATCCCTGTAAAAATAACTAAAAAGTTACATACTCCAGATCAAATATGCTGGAGACAAACAGAATTTCTCCATTATATAGCCCCTTAAAGCCAAGACACTGATAAAAATAGTAAAAAAATGTTTTCTTTTGTTGAACAAATGGCTGAATACCTTAAAGTTGTAGGAGCAACAGATGACCAAAGATGTGGGATCTCTCATGCCAAGAACATTTCTGGAGGGGGCACATAATTAAAATGTAATCATGAGAGGGCACTAGTTATACTTTTATAGTTATTCCTTCATTCAAAAAGCAATAGTTGGATGGTAATTGGGGATATTTTCCCCAAGACTCTATGGATGCTGCCTATTCACTATACTAGTTCACCAATCTGGCACTTAAGTTAGTAACTGATTCTTATGTCGCTTACTTGGGCTTGAGATGGGTGAACTATAAAACAATGAATCTGATGAGTTAATAACTCCTTTCTTTATCAGTTGAAACTAACACTACAACTGCACTGCAGTTGTAATGTAGTTACAAGCAACAGACATGTAACTACAATGTAATTACCCCATTGCATGTAATTAATTGTTACCTATCCTGCAGTTGCATTGAAACTGGCACTTCAAATAAAGTGTGACTATTTGAATTAGGTTGAGCTACTACAGTATGTGCAATAATGCCCTCCCGTAGTATATTTTGCAGCTGCACAATCCAAGGTAATATTTCCGTTTAACATGGAAGGGAACAGAGGCCATCCAGTCCCACACCAGTCTACCATTCCTGACAAGCTAACTTTTTTATTGTGTTCAGGAAACCTTTGAGCTCAAGAGTCTTTTTTCAAACATGTCCAAGTCAAAAGCGGTTACATACAACAAGAGGTCTGTAATAGTAACAAATAGAGATGGCAAACATTACCACAATGCACAGGGTTTTACACTGCGAGTAGAAGCAGCAAGTTTCAGCAGGCATTAACAAATAACACAGGTATGCTCGGTGTGATGGGCATCAAGAGCGACAGACCCCAGTAAAAAAGTAACGCACAGCGTGACTGCTGAGAGCATATTTCAGCAGGCAATAAAACAAATAACTCAGGTATGTGTAGCTGTCACATCATAGGAGTTGCAGATGGTAACAGAGGAGGCAGGGTGTGGATGTAAAGCATGTCCCCTAGGTGGTGGGCTAAGGTACTGGATGGACTAGGCACACTTGCAGTAGAGTTTTGGAATAGGTGGGCCATGACTTGGGCCATGAAGGTAGCAAAGGGGGGGGGGGAGAGTGTTAAGTGCGAGTGAGTTCCGGGCTCTGATTACTCTAGATATGGAACAGTATTGACTGAGTGATGTTTTTCCTCAGGGCATGCAGGAGCTTTTGGTCACCCATGGAATGGATTCCATACCTATTGCTGATTGTGGACATGCATACTCAACTCCCAGCTTCGCTGCTCTGGACAGCACCAACCTTCCTGTTTTAATTAAAAAACTTTTCTTGTCTTTTTAAACAAAAATGTTAAGTTGCCCAGTGCCCTCTTTAGATTCAGCCATGCTTTTAACTGTAGCAGCTTCCATGCAGCTTGGTTGACACATAGTGGCCAAGCATCAGTACTGCATGCTTTACATAAGATATGTTCCCTGGTGTATCAAATTCCCATTTTCCTGATGCACCCGAAAAGATTTCAAGGCTGTTTACTGGCACAAGTACATTCTTAAATTCATGGAAACATTATTAGAAAAATGATTTATCCTGTCCTGTCACATCCAACTAAGAACATACACAGTATGGCAGCAAGAAGATTAGCTCCCACAATTGCAGTCGTTGCCATCATTCAAGGTTTCTTTATATACATGTCTGTCTGTCTCTGGTTACTCTGTTTCTTTTAAAGTCCTTGTCATTCTGCACATGCTTTTGAACTGTTTGAATAGCTTTCTGGCAGATTTTATTTTTACTAGGATTTTTTAATTATTATTGCCCTCAGCCAATCACCTCTGAAACTGCATCTTTGAAAGCAGCTGTAACCAAAAAAGGATAACAACCCCTATATTTCTTTCTTTTACTATATTCACAACCATATTCTACATCTATCAAAAATGTTTTATGAAAATTACATGAGACTGAAATGATTGTAAGCATCAAAACATACAAATGTTTCCCCCAATTTTGGTAGTGTTAGTTCAAGAAGGTGTCATAGTATTGGTAATTTCTCTTTATTTTTGCATTTGTGGAAAAATTAAACAAACATCATGGCAAATGATGTGTCCTTGTTTCACTTTTTCTTTTAACCTTTTACTGGCACCTAAAACTCTGATGTTATAAACTCATAAAAACAATCTGACCCTTTACAGATATTTTCCGTAAAGAGGGATTAAGTCTCACCATGTAACTTAAACAAACGTGGCAACTCACGCTTTTGTTGTGAATTTTAAATGTTTACATGACAATCATGCACTGGGCAAACAAATATGAATTTGGGTTTGCAGAAACAGCAGGGAACGTCTTTAAGCGACACATTAAAAATGCTGACATAATTTCTTTAGTTTTAGTTTGATGCAGTCATCTTATATTCACAATGAGACATACCAGGGGTGTGCAAATCATCAGATACTGGCACAATCAATTCCTCCAGGCACTAGACGGTTATTCTAGAGGTGAGTCAACAATTATTTAGGTTTAGGGCTCTCCGTGGGATGAGGAATGACTGATACCGGAAGACAAGCTATACTGGTTCGTGGTCAAGCTCAAGAGACAGTGGCTGTCAGTGGCAGCAGTAGGCTACTGTTTGGTGTTTATACTTTGGTTTTCTAATGTGTTGGGCTTGGATCAGTCTACCTACACAAATGTTTAGGAGTAAAGAAGGGTAGCAAACAAGCTGGCCAGCATTGCTCTGCCCTCTCTAGTCCATCATGTTTAAATACCTTTGTTTGGCTTTGCAGGCTTTTTCTTTTCTCTTTCAGCTTTGTTTGTGGGGAGGGTGGCAGAGTGGACTGCAGACATTAAAGCTTAAGGTCTCAATTAGGTCCACATGATCTGCCTGCACAGTGATTGGTTGCGGCAGCTGGTAAGGGGTGTGGCAAGTCTGAGACAGTGAGTTTAAATGCCCCAGCAAAGTTAGAAGCCACACTATTAGTTTAGTTGTACTGGGAGTGAGAGAAGCAGTAGAAACTGAGGAACAGCAGGCAGAAGTACAGACTCAGAGCCAGCTAAAAGAAAAAAGACTTCATGAGGAGTGGCAAGTGAAGCGAATCCTACCTGCGGGAGAGACAGAGAAGAAATGTCAGCCTTGGTCTTGGACTCATGGTGCAGTCAGAGGCATCTACCAGCAGGCAGCAAGCACCAAACTAGTAGTGCAGACAGACAGCAAGTCTAGTGTGGGAATCATCTGACTGGAGCTAGGGACCTCAGACTCAAGTCATGGGGGGGCAGGCATGAACAACAGAAGGGGAGGGGGTAGCAGTGTGGCAGGTTGGTGTAAAATCTGAAATTCATGACTACACCCCCGGCTGATGGTGCCTTTTGTTTGGTAAAGGGTCATATGTGTCATCAATTTCTGTAGGACCTGAAGGGCAACGGCGAAGGGGTAGGGATAGCTTTTCATGTAGTAAATCTAAGTATGTGACTAAAAATGATGGCAAATTGGGTATCAATAAAAAGGTTTTTAATTTTTCTATCATATGAATATAATCTAGAGGTTCATGAAGTCAACAGTAACGTAATCATAAAGTCACAATGTTGACCCGACAGTTTGGGATATCAAATAGACTGTAGATGGGAATATATAAAGATATTTACTATGAAATTATTATTGCATCAACGGATATGGAATTTTTTTTTTTAGTAGAAATAAATTCTGGAAAAACGAAAATAAAACATTTATTTCTTTTTTCAGGACTTGAGACAGAATGGCTGAGGAACATCCTGCGGTACTAAAAGCACCTAAGTCAAGGTGAACAAGTCACCGTACCATAGAGAAGCTATGCATGATTCACAACAGCAAGAACAAGTCTGACATAATCAATCAATCAATCAATCAAAGCTTTATTTTTAAAAGAGCGCCTTTCCAAAACCAAAGTTCTTTTACAGTAGATCAATACATAAAATTAAAACAACATCCTAAAATCAATAAATAAATATATTTAAAAATCTGAATATGCCAGACTAAACAAATACGTCTTTAGGGCTAACTTAAAACTTTGGACGGTCAGGCAATCTATAATAAATATAATAATAATAAGACCTTTGACATTGACCTGTCAGTTCAGAATTGAAGAGGTTGCATGTAGGGGACAATTGTGTGATGACCCAAGTATCAGACTCGATGATATAGAGAATAATGGATGGGGAAGGGTTTGATATGAGAATTTAATGCACACCCGAGTTATGGGATGCTACATAAACCCTGAGGGCGAAGCCCGAGGGGTTTATTAAAGCATCCCACAACGAGGGTGTGCATTAAATTCTTATATGAAACACCCTCCCCCATCTTTTATTTTTTATAAAAACAGACCAGCAATTTTTCTCCAGCAGTTTGTCAGAATGTTTGGCCCCGCCCACATACAGAATGTTGGCCAATGAGGCAGCAGCACAGTTTGACTGGCAATGCTCATGAATGTCATAACAACCAGCCAGTTGTTATGGAAAATATCAGCCTGGTCAGTACATTGAGAGAAATTGCTGACCAGTTATTATATATGCAATAACATACCTGTTGAACTTGATGACATGCGTCATGGGTATCACAGACAGCGCTACCAGTCATTTACAAATGTCAAATACCTTAGGAAAAGAAAGTGTCATGTTGATGATGACACAGAGGACCAACAGCCTTCAACCTCTCAAAGGAGCAGAGCTGAAACACCTTCTCAAGTGTTATTTCCTTCAAACCAATGTATTATATGTGGAAAAAGAGATAAGTGGATTTCTGGAGGAAAAAAAGACAAAAACTAGGGAAAACCTGATGCAGTGTGTAACAAAAACTGCAGCGATATCTATCAAAGAAGCAGCAGAGGCAAAACAAGACGATAATCTACTAAGCAGCATTCGAGATGCTAATTTCATTGCGAGGAAGGCTCATTATCACAATTCTTGTCACCGCGATTATGCAAGGAAAGATGACAGAAATGCAGTAGTGAACCAAACTGGTGAAAGTGTTGAACAAATCAGAGCCCACGAAAAGGCATTTGAGTATATCACCGAATATGTTAAAAAGAATATCATCAGAGGATCACAAGTTGAACGAATGACAATGTTACATGAGAGGTACTGTTTGTTTATGCAGGCTCATGACCCAGCATTCTATAATCCTAATTACAAAACAAACAAGTTGAAAAACAAGTTGATCCAACACTTTGGTCAGAGGATAAGGTTCTGGCAGCCAAACATTAAAATTGAACTTGTTTACTTTGATGAGCTCCCATCTGGTCAAGCTGTGGAGACTGCATTTGAATCTGCTGCATCAGATGACAGGAGACTTGAAGAGACAGTGACTCTTTTGTGTCGTCTCATCATGGATTCCTTCAGGGAATCACAGGAGCTTCCCTGGCCACCTTCTTCAGGTTTTCTGCTCTCCAGCACCATCTGTCCCCTGGATGTGCTTGTAAAATTCCTGGCCCACCTCATTTCTGGCTGATCTAATTTGGTGAACACCTCAAGAAGAAGAGAGAGGTTGGTGAATTCATTTGGTCAAGATACTTGCTATGCAGTGATTAGTGGTCAATGGAAAATGCCAAAGCATCTCCTAGGAATGACTGCAAGACACATCACTGTTAGTGCTGAAATCATGAGTATCCTCAACCGCTTCAGACACTGAAAGTTCTATTCAACCCTTTTGGAGCTAGAAACTGCTATGTGTGATAGCATTGTTGAGAGTGACAGCACTCTGTCTGCAACCATAGGTACTGACAGAAATATTGTGATGCATTTTTGCTGGGACAATTTCAATCTTAATGAAGAAACCCCTTCTGGTGCTGGCACCATACATTCAGCTCATTGTATTGTATTGCAGGAAAAGGCAGAGGAATGCCTATCTACATCTGTGGGATCTAGCCAGCCCAAAAGCAAAAAGAGATCTGTTTAGTACAAGCCTCAAGAGCTTAAACCATGCTTTGTAAAGCAACATGTTGAACCAAACCTGACTGTAGTTCAGACTGCCACCTCTGTTCCAGAGATTGTGAACCAAGCTTGTGTATCAGATTTCATGTGTTTTTTCTGCAGAAGCCAGATGTATGATGGAACACAATCTGTCCCTGGGTGGACAGGCTGAGTATCTTTCACAGGAGACCAGTCAGGATCAGTGCAAAGACAAACAAATGTTGACTACATGGCACCAATCAGCTCTTCTGTAACAGAGAACTTCACTGTACAACATCTACTGCAGATATCACACAATGTTAACAGAGAGGTTGACCAATAGTACACGATTGTTACTTTTGATCTTGCTGTTGCAAAGAAGGCATATGCTATCATGCTGCAGAATGCACACCAGTTCAGTGATCTCATTGTGCAAATTGTTTTCCACACAATTTGCTCATACTTAGGAGCTGTTGGGAAATTGCTACTGTGCATGGTACTGGCTTTGCTGACATCATCATTGAGTCAGAGGTGTGTGCCAGTGGCTATGTTGAAAAAGTATCGAGTGGCAAACACTGCAACAGGGCCATGCAGGTGCATAAGCTTACCCGTTAGGCACATGAATACCTTCTTTTTCAGTCATTCCAAAACAGCACTGATGTACAGACATTGGTAGAAGAGGCCAAAGAAGAGGTGAAAAGGCTAGTGGAAAGACTAGAGTCTGACACATTATGTGAGGCAGCTGCCAGGGGCTCCTGTCACCAACTTTGCAAAAAGTACTTCAAATTTAAAGAGAAAGTGAGGCATGGCAAACTTAGGAAGACAGCACAGTTTTGGATTCAGTACATGGACAGAATCTAGTTGGTGCTTAGGTTTCTGCATGCTACCAAGGAGAACAACTTTGACCTGCACTTAGCATGTGTTGAACAACTTTGCCCTCTACCTTTAGCCTGGATTACCAAAATTACGTAAGGTGTCTGTCTGTTTCTTTTCTGACACTTCTGAACCTACAGCATACTCATCCTGGAGCTGATGTCTTGCTGCAGAATGGCTGGTTCAGTGTGTGTGGATCTGATGTGCTAGCATCAAGAAATGCTGTTGATCTGACCATTGAACAGACAATCAATCGACATGCCAAGTCCAGTGGTGATATTGTTGGATTCAACAGGAATTATCCAATCTATTACCATTGGTGTATAACAAGGCATTCCCGAGCAAGCTGTGTGACTGCCACACTTGAAACTGCTGGAATGGTAGTCTTGGAGGAGTACTTTCACAAAGATGCTAGGCCTGCAGAGATGGCACTCGGTGACAAGGATATACAGAAGCTGATCAATGCATTCAGAATATTCATCAATCCTTTTGATTGGAACTCAAAAAGGCACTATTCTGTCTCTCATCAGGTTCACGAGCCCCAGGAGATGTTGAAAATGACATGCTCATTGCTGAAAAATGGGGAAAAAAAGCCTTTCAACAATTTGTGGAGACAAGGCTCATTGACAAAATAGTTCCCTTTCGTGCGCCCTTGAAAAAGCAGTCACTAAAGACGTTTGCTTCCCTTCAGCAGTCAAAGAAACTCAGATCCTCACAAATGAAGATTATTGCTGAGAGAGTTGGCAGAGGTCCTGGCAGGGCCATTGGTGGACCTGTTCAACACCTCTCTGAACTCTGAGTGCATGCCCAAGGACTGGAGGGAAGCACATGTGGTACCTCTCCATAAGAGTGGGCCCACAGACGAACTGGAGAACTACAGACCAGTGAGCCTTACTGTAATTGTGGGAAAACTGATGGAGACAATCCTCAAGAAAGACTGGTGCAATTTCTTGAGGATAACAATCTCCAGGACAGCAGGCAGCATGGGTTTGTCTCAGACAGATCCTGCCAGATGAACTTGGTTAATTTTTACGACTGGGTTATGAGGGCACTGGACAGGGGGACATGCAGTGGATGTCCTCTACCTGGATTTCAGCAAGGTCTTTGACTCAGTGCTACATGATAGACTGACCTGAAAGTTGAAGAGTCTGGGAAACATAGAAACATAGAATTTGACAGCAGATAAGGACCACTTGGCCCACCCAGTCTGCCCAATTCCCTACCTACTGGATAAGCTGCAGATCCTAGTTAACCAGCAGCCTACTTCTTCCTAGCCCCACCCCCTAGAATTGCCTTTTGACTGTCCCATGCATGCTTGAATTCCACCACTGATTTTGACTCCACAACCTCCTCTGGAAGGCTGTCCATGCATCCACAACCTTCTCTGTGAAAAATACTTCTTAAATTACCTCTGAGCCGCTTCCCATCTTCAAATTGTGCCCTCTTGTTCTTGTACACCTCTTTTTAAAAAGATGCTACCCTCTTGGACTTTGTTGATTCCCTTGAGGTACTTGAACGTTTCTATCATGTCCCCCTCCTTTCCTCAAGGCTATACATATTAAGCTCCTTCGCTCTCTTCATAGTCTTCCGGTGCAGACCCTGCACCATTTTAGTTGCCCTCCTCTGACAGCTTCCATCCTGTCTATGTCTATGGAGATTGGGTCTCCAGAACTGCACACAGTACTCCAGATGGGGTCTCACCAGCTGTCTGTACAGAGGGATAATAACTTCCTGTTTTCTACTGGCGATGCCTCTCCTATGCATCCCAGTATACCCCAGCCCCTTCTTGCTGCCCTCTCACATTGCTTGCCCACCTTTAGGTCATCTGATATGACTACCCCAGGTCCCTTTCCATTTTGTTGTTGTTAGTATCTCACCCCCATTGTGTACTCTTCCCCTGGTTTTGTTTCCCAGGTGCATTACTTGCACTTCTTAGCATTGAATCTAAGCTGCCATACATTTGACCATTCCTCTAACCTTGCTAAGTCCTTCTCATCCTTTCCACCCCACCCTGCGCGATCAACTCTGTTGCAGATCTTTGTATCATCTGCAAAGAGACATACTTTTCTTCCAGTCCCTCTGCAATGTCGCTATGAAGACATTGAAGAGGACCGGTCCTAATACTGAACCTCGCGGTACCCCACTAGTAACCCTCCTTTCTTCTGAGTGGACTCCATTTACTATTACCTCTGTGTCCTATTCTCCAGCCACTTCTTACCCAGGCTGTCATCTTGGGACCCACTCCCAGGCTGGCTAACTTGTATTAATCTTTTGTGTGGGACTGTGTCAAATGCCTTGCTAAAGTCTAGGTAGGCCATGTCCACAGCCCCTCCTGATCTACTACTTTGGTCACCCAGTCAAAGAAATCTATCAGATTCACCTGGCATGACCTTCCCGCTGTGAATCCATGCTGCCTAGGGTCCTGTGCCCTCTGGCCTCTAGATACTGACAGTTCTTTCCTTCAGAAGTGATTCCATCATTTTCCTATCACTGAGGTTAAACCAATAGATCTATAGTTTCCTGCTTCTGCCTTGCTCCCACTTTTGTGAAGGGGAATCACATCTGCCCTCCTCCAGTCCTTGGGTACCACCCCATCCTCCCATGATTTGTTAAAAAGGGTAGTCAGTGGTGTCACTAGTTCCCACCTTAGTTCTTTTAGAATTCTGGGATGAATCACATCAGGCCCCATTGCTTTGTCCACCTTCAGTTTTAAGAGTTCTTTCAGAACCCTTTCTTCTGTAAATGGCTGGTATCAACTTCTGTATCCAGAGTGTTTCTACTGTTTGTTTTATGTACCTCCCTTCATTTGTAAATACTGAGCAAAAATATTTGTTTAGTATCTCTGCCTTTTCACAGTCTCCTCTGCCCACCCTCCCTCCCTTTATTAAGCCTCACTATCCCTCCCTTGGTCTTCCTTCACTCCTGATGTACCTGTAAAAGGTTTTATCCCCCTTCTTAACTGAGTTGGCTATCTTTTCCTCGGTTTGTGCCTTTGCTGTTCTGACTGCCTTCCCAGCCTCCTTTTGCTTTAACTGATACAGTTCCTCCCTGCTCCACTGGGAGCAGAGAGGAAACTGGTCAGATGGGTCAAGAACTGGCTGCAGGGTAGACAACAGAAGGTAGTAGTGGGGGGGAGGCATCTGAACCCAGGGTAGTAACAAGTGGTGTACCACAAGGCTCAGTGCTGGAACTGGTTCTGTTTAACATTTTCATAGCCAACATTGCAGTAGGGATTAATAGCAAGATCAGTCTCTTCGAAGGTGACACAAAGATTGGTGCCAAGGTAGATGGGGGGGAGGGAGCAAAAGTACTTCAGGAGGATTTGACAAAACTGGAGGAATGGTCTCACACTTGGCAGCTTGGTTTCAATGCCAAGAAGTGCAAAGTGATGCATTAGGGAGGCAAGAACCAAGGACACAATTACTGGTTGGAGGGTGTGTCGTTCACAAAATCCAAGAAGGAGAAGGATCTGGGAGTGCTGGTAACTGGGGAGATGAACCACTCTGCTCAGTGCAGGAAGGCAGCAGAGAAGACAAACAAGGTGCTAGGGTGCATTGCAAGGGGGATTACTTCTGAGAGTGGGGAGGTCATCTTGTCCCTGTACAGGTCCCGGGTGAGACCACACCTAGAGTACAGCGTGCAATTCTGGTGCCCCTACTTGAAAAGGGTCATCAAATTACTGGAGGGGGTACAGCGCAGAGCAACAAAAATGATCCTGGAGTTAGGGGACAGATCATATGAGGAGAGACTGAGAGACCTCAATATGTATACCCTGGAGGAAAGAAGATAGAGGGGGATATGATTGAGACCTTCAAGTACCTGAAGGGTTTGAACAGAGTAGACACCAGGTGTATGCTCAGTATGAAGGGTGGAAGGGAAGCCAGGGGACACTCTATGAAGCTGGAAGGGGGCAGGTTCAAGAGAGAACTGAGGAGGCACTATTTCACAGAAAGGGTGGTGGCAGGGTGGAACACTCTGCCAAAGGAAGTCGTATCACTGCAGAGTGTTAGGGGCTTCAAGGGGGAGTGGGACAGATTCAAGGGGAGGGTACAAACTGGGAGGGGGCCGGGAGATGGGGGGCATATGGTGGGCAGCTGCAGTCTAATAGACTGGAGTGATGCACACTTGAGCAGACTAGATAGACCGAATGTCCTGTATCTGTTGGCAATTGTGTATGTTCATATGTTCAGGTGACTGTACAAACAAACCTCTTTGAGTAACCACTAATGCTTTCAAAACTGAACAGCCTTAGCATGGAGAATACTCTCTCGGATCCATTGAATCCATTGCTATGATCGTTAGCAACTTCAGATAGCCTACCAGTGAAGACAGAGAAATCCACCCTTCTTCACAAACTTGAAGATGAGATAGTACTCAGTACAATGAATTGGGATGAAAATAAAGTTTACATCTGTGATGGCAATGCACTTCTCCAGTCAATGCCTGGTCCACCGCAGACATTTGGAGAGCTAGCTGAAAAGGTCTTCAGTGCATTACCAAAGGTACAAAGGTTGGCCTTTGTAACAGACACCTACAAATATAATTCCATAAAGTCCGCTGAATGCAGAAGACATGTATCATTAGATTTTTTCTTGGTGAAAAGTCCATCAGCAAAGGTGCAGAGAGATTGGAAATCCTTTCTCACAAACAAGACAAATTTAATCAAGCTTCTTCTCAATGAGTGGCAAAATGAAACATATGTGCCAAGACTAATGGATCATCAAATCTTTTTTGACTGTGAGGAAAACTGTATCTCTCTGACAAGTCTTGATGGAATCACAACACAGAGATGCCCTGTATCAGAGCTTTCTTCATCTTAGGAAGAAGCGGATATGCGATTATTGCTTCACTGCTTTCATGCAGCGGCATCAGCATCCCCAACTGACATCATCATCAGATCACCAGACACAGACGTATTTCTGCTGCTGCTGTACTATAGTGATCAAATACAGAAGAACATCTACTTTGACACAAGAGTGGCAAATAAACATCAGCTTTTGAACATCAAACTCTAATCCAGATTCACGGTGCTGAGATGTGTAGTGCACTGATTGCACTGCATGCATTTTCAGGGTATGACAGCAGAAGTGCAATTGTTGGCAAAGGGAAAATCAAACCCTACAACATCCTAGAAAAGAAAAGGAGTATTTGGCAACTTTCCAAGCATGTGGTGACACAGAACATGTATCGGATGCCATCCATACTGACCTTGAAAGATTTGTCTGCTGTTTGCATGGGCAGCCATCATATACTGATATCAATAAACTTTGCTATTTATTTTATTTGTTTATTTATTGAATTTTGGTGACCGGGTAGGCCCACTGAGACAAAACAGTCCCTTTTCCAGTGGTGACCCGGAAAGTACATTACATCGGGAAGTGCAACTGTAGACACAAAACAAGTTGTACATAGAGTTCCGATTACAAAAACAAGGACAGCAACAGTGGATAAAAAACATGATGCTATGACATTGCAAGGCAGAAATTTCACACAGGAAGTAGCCAACTATTGTCAAATTATGATGGCATTGATCTGAGTCTACTGCCTCCATGGAGGTCAATATTGAGAATGCATGTACTGAGAGTGAATTACCAAGCCCCTGTCTGGAAAAATTCCCATGAATCACACACTAACATCCCAAGTCCTGAAACACAAGACATGAGTGGAAACTTGATGAAACAGGAATCCCGGAGTAAGACTGGTGTGATGGTGACATTATACCACAGGAACTGGAGGACATTTTGTCACAGGAGGAGACCCTGAATCAGTCAGATGAGGAAGATGACAATGATGTTCTTTCTGCCAGCGTGGCAGATGAGATCTTTGATGCTGAGGATGAAAACGGTGGGGATGAAGATGACAAATAAATTATAATGGCAAAGCTATTACTGTTAGTGTGTCAATTTAATCATACATTTATGCAACAAGTATTGTTATAACTGTATTCTGATACCACCAATTTCCATAGTTTCAATGACATTGCAAAGTACTCCTGTATACGTCAATATGACATCATTACTGTTGCAACCATTGAGCTGAATCTTTTCTAATTGTTCCACCCACATAGCCTTTAAATTCTGACTGAGACATCCATCAAATTTCAGAGGAGAAGGATTGGTTAAGTCTGCTTGCTGGCTGTGGAGAAGATTTCTGTAAGTTTTGCTATTGCTTTTTAAACTACAGGAGAGAAGGGTTAGTTAGTTCTACTTGCTGTTGTGGGAGTTAATATGTAGAGGATTTTTGTAAGTTTTGATATTGTTTTATTTTCTTTTTAATTTAGCTTAAAGTGGAATTTAGCTTAAAGATTTCTGTGGCTGCAGTGACGGTAAAGGTTCTGTGGCTGGAGTGACTGCACAGGACATGCCCAAACTTGCCCACCCACATAGCCTTTAAATTCTGACTGAGCCATCAAACTGCAGGAGAGAAGGATTGGTTAAGTCTGCTTGCTATTTTTTAAGCTATGGGAGAGAAAGATTAGTTAGTTCTACTTGCTGTATAAGCCCTCTTATCCACCCCTTCCAGCAGCCTTTCTTAAATACTGAAATACCACTGGGGGTTGGATTTGAAGGATGTGAGGGAGGAGCTTGGGGAGCTGCAAACTGATCTGAGCCCTCAGAACAGGCCAGGAAGGAGGAAACAAGGAACAGCCATATGAGTTAAGTCTTAAAGAACATCTAAATATATAAAATGTATGAGTAGATCTATAGTCCTTATGAGTAGGATTGTGGTTTCCAGTTAGTACTGTAGTTGGCTGTCTCAAGCTGCATGCAAGGGCATTTAGGATAACAATTTCTGTTAGAGCATGGGCTAGTATTAGTTAATTCTACTTGCTGTAGCAAAAGTTGATGTGGAGAGGCTGTATAGGTAGTGTGGACCATGGGTAGGATTGTAGGGTGCAGTGGTTGTGGGGCAGCGATGCAGATGAACATACTGTAGAGGCCAGGAGGGTGCCTGATATGCCACAGGCTAAGGAGGCTTGAGGAAGAGGTTCAGTTGCTTGGCAGAGAGCTGGGGAGGTTGAGGGATGAGGGGAGGATTGCGTCGGAAGGAGGGCCGACATCTAAGCGTATTGTGGGGGCACCACAGAGAAGGAACAGTGGGGCAAGGAAGGGGTCAGAGGAGGGGAAACAGTAGACAGGAAGCCAGCTGATGAAGGGTGGACTCTAGTATGACCTAGAAAAAGAGGAACAGCAGTAGGCAGGAGGGAGGAGGAAACACACAATAAGGCAAAGGGGGAGGGAACATGTTTGCTGTACTAGCAACACATGGAAAGAGGACACAGAAGAAGACTGCACAAGAGATAGTACTCACAAAGATAAGGGAGAGAGGGGCATTACGAGTGGAGGGGGTTGAGCATGACATGGCAGGGGAGGGATAATACTCGGAGAGGTGAGGAGGGAAAGGAAGGTTGGCAGTCAAACAGGAGGAGGGGGAGGAATCTCATTTGAGAAGGAGTGGGGGGGGAGACATCGGGACACATTGTAAAAGCACTATCTTGAGTTGCCCCAGAAATGAGAAACTGGGTGGGGAGTGGCCATGGGTACAAGGAAAGAGGAGGGATGTGTACTGGTGTTGGGGGACTCCATACTCAAGGGGATTAGATGGGGCAGCAAGGGGGAGAGGCACGGTCAGATATGTGTGGAGTCCATACTAGGAGGAAAGGCAAACGAGGCAGGACAGGCAATCTTAAGGTGCATGAGGAGGGGTAGGAGGAAACCACACATTGTGATACATGTGGGGACAAATGACCTAGTGGGGGAAATGGTGGAGATAAATTGTGTGAGGAGACTGGGGAGTCTGTTGCATTCTCCAAGGTGCTCTCAGTACCCTGCGCAAGCACAGTGAGAAAGGAGAGGATTAGGGAGTTGAACACATGGTTGGTAGAATGATGTCAAACTAAGGGATATGGGGTTGTGGGTGGCTGGGGCAGTACTTGAGATAATAACAATCTGTTTGCAAGGGATAGGCTGCACCTGAGAGGGGAGGGGAAGGAGGTATTAAAGCAAAGACTGGGGAGATATATTGCGACAAAGGTGGATTTAAACTAGATGGGGGGGTGGCAAGTGGACAGCAGGTAGGCAGAAATCCGAAAGAGTGGAGTCACACCCTCCCCCCCAGGCTAGCAGGGAAGGACTCAGGGCAGCCGAAAAAGGAGGGAGTAGAAGGAAGGAAGGAAGGAATGGGAAGCCAATGAAGGGAAGAGGACAGGATGGAGGGTGGTCTTGCTGAATGCAAGAAGCTTAGGCAACAAATCAGCTGAGCTACAGGCACTCTTAGCAGTGTGGAGGGTGGATATTGCAGCTGTCACAGAAATGTGGGCAACTGAACACCAGGACTGGGATCTGGCAGGATACAAAGTACACAGGAAGGACCATAAGGAAGGGAGGGGTGGTGGGATGGCAGTCTATGTGAGGGACGGGATCAAATGCACAAGGGACGAGGGGGAACGAAGGAGAACAGAGGCAAGCTGGCTGCAGCTTCTAGACTCAAGGGGTAGGAAACTAAGGTTTGGGGTGGTATACAGATCACCATCAAAGTCTGAGGAGCTTGACAGAGAATTAGCAGGACAAATCAGAAATGTATGTAGAAAAGGGAAGGTGGTCATCGTGGGGGATTTCAACTTGCCGGGGGTTGACTGGAGCATTCTGGTCACCTCCAGTGCTAGGGAACAAGTGCTTCTGGATGCAATCCAGGAGGGTCTCCTGACACAGTTGGTTAGTGTACCTATGAGGCTGAAGAACACTTTAGATCTGGTGTTGTTGAATGGGGAGGCAGTACGGGAAATAAAGGTGGAGGACCCACTAGCCGACAATGATCACCAAACGGTGTGGTTTAATATCACGATGTGTGGGTAGCCAGAGAAATCAGTTACTCAGGTGGTAAACTTCAGGGGGACAGACTTTGGGAGGATGCAGGAAGTACTGAAAGGGAAATTAAAGGGCATAAGGCAGGAGATGGATGCAGAGCAGAAATGGGAGATTATTAAATGGGGGATTACAGAGGCAACAGAAGCCTGCACCAAGAGACAGAGTAAGAGGAGCAGAGCAGGAAAACCATGCTGGTTGAACAGCGAGGAAATGGAGGTGGTGAGAGCAAAATGAGAAGAACACCAGAGGTATAAGAGGACGGGGAAGGAAGTGGACAGGGAAAAGTATGTGAAATGGTCCAGGGAGGTGACCAGAAAAGTGAGAGAAGCCAAGGCCCAGAGGGAGCTGAGATTAGCATAGGAATTAATGGGGGGAGACTTGTTCAGATACATTAGGGAGAAAAGGAAGTGTAAGGAGACAATAGTGAGGATAAAAGGTGGTGAGACTGATGGAAAAGGGGAGGAGCAGGCAGAAGCACTGAAGAATACTTTGCTCAGTGTCTGTGGAAGAAAAGGGGGACCACTACCACCATGGGCTGGGAGGGTGGGGACAGGATAGGGAGGCAACAGATGGAAGAATTGAGGCAAGCAGAGTCCTAGAGGGACTGAGGGCACTGAAGGTAGACAAGGCACCAGGACCAGATGGTATCCACCCCAGGGTCCTGAGGGAGATGACGGAGGTGTTGGTGGAGGCACTGGCAGATCTGTACAGCACTTCACTGGAATCAGGATGTGTGTCACTGGACTGGAGGATGGCACATGTAGTACCATTACATAAGAGCGGACCAAGGGATGAACTGTGTAATTATCACCTGTTAAGTCTCACCTCCATAGTGTGCAAACTCATGGAAACAATACTAAAGGAAAGACTGGTGTCATACCTGGAGGACAATGGCCTCCAGGATGTGAGGCAGCATGGGTTTGTTTAAGAGAAATCTTGTCAAACCAACCTGATACAATATTATGACTGGGTGACAGGTGAGCTGGATAAGGGTCATGCAGTGGATGTTCTTTACTTAGACTTCAGCAAGGCCTTCAATGCCGTGCCTCATGGGCAGCTTGGGGGGAAGCTAACTGGTGCAGGGGTATGGGCAAAAATGATGAACTGGATTACAAGCTGGCTGAGTGGGAGGCTGCAACGGGTAGTGGTGAGAGGTGAGCTCTCAACTCCAAGGCCAGTGATGAGTTGGGTGCCACAGGGCTCTGTGTTGGGGCCAGTATTGTTTGGGCTCTTCATATTAGACATTGCACATGGGGTGGTGAGCAAGATAAGTCTGTTTGCTGATGACACCAAAATCAGAGCAATGGTGCATGGAAGCAGCTGCAGGGGGACCTAAGCAAGCTAGAGGAGTGGTCAGAGAGCTGGCAGCTGGAGTTCAATGCAAAGCAGTTTAAGGTTATGTAATTTAGGGTGAAGAACCCAAGGAGAGAATACTGGCTGGGGGGGAGTTACGCTGTGGATCACTGAGGAGGAGAAGGACCTAGGGGTAATGATAACAGGGACCATGAACAACACTGCCCCATGCAGGGTAGCGGCTGCAAAAGCGAACAAAATGCTGGGGTGCATAGCGAGGGTTTTTTCATCCAGGTGAAGAGAGGTGATCTTGCTCCTGTACAGGTTGCTGGTAAGGCCGCACTTAGAGTATTGTGTGCAGCTTTGGAGGCCATACCTAAAAAGTGATAGGCTACTGGAGGGGGTGCAGAGGAGGGCAACAAAGATGATATGTGGAATGGAGGGGAGAGACTATGACAACAGGCTGGGAGACCTGTATATGTACACCCTGGAGGGTAGAAAGGACAGGGGGATGTGATACAGATATTTAAGTATCTGAGGGGAATCAGTAAGAATGGGGCAGATGAGGTCTTTAAGTTAAGGAGGGGGAGGGTCACCAGGAGGTTTGGACTAAGAATAGAGGGGGGAAGATTTAGGAAGGAAATAAGGAGACACTATTTCACAGAGAGGGTGGTAGCAAAATGGAATGCCCTACCAGAATAGGTGGTATCATGTAGCTCTGTGAACAGCTTCAAAGGGCATGGGACAGGGAACAGGGGAAAGTGAGGGTGGGGGAGGTTGGAGTGGCAGTGGAATGACAAAGGGGAGTGGTGGTGGGGAAGCTGCAAACCAGGGGTGCTAGCTGCACACTTGAGCAGAATTAGGTAGACCAGGCGGTCTGTTTCTGCTGGCATGTTCGTATGTAATTATAATAAAGTCATAGATGAGTATGTAACCTTTTTATTGATACCCATTTGGTCATTACTTGACTTACACATATAGACTTAAATCAACAAAAACTACCTCTACCCCATCTTTGTTGTTTTTTCCTTTCTGAGATACAGTGGTCGCACATGTTAGCCTGTAGCAAACAAAAGCTACCATTGCCAGATGGCAAACAAGTCAATTCTAAATTATTACAGTGTAAGCTTCTAAGAAAGCGATGTCTTGAAAATTTCCTATCGGGGGGAAGGGGTAGTGATAGCCCACAGACTAAGAGGAATATACATAGAACACACGAGAATGGGTAACCTTTGAACCAGTTTCCATTTACACAAGTTTTTGGCAATGCTTTAAAGGGGAACAGTCAGCACCAAGGGGCCCCACACTCAAGTGTGGGGCTGATCCCAATGTGTACTTTGTGTGTAAAGACATTTTAGTTTCTTACTGTTTACTGCAATATAATAGATTGTATTAGACTCGTTTTGTTTACTTCTAGGCTGACATTTTCTGTTACTACAAATCCCAGAATTTCCTGCAGCTGACATCAGAGCAGTAGGCAGCAGTGGGAGATTCAATAGCCTGCAGTGCATGTTAGAGTTTATATAAGCTCTCTGATCTTTTGTTTGTTGGCCCCGCTGTCCTCCCTGGGCTAAGTATAGTCTCATTGGACTGCACTTAGCTCATGAAGAAAAGCAGAACCAGAAAACATCTGATCACAGATTATAAAGGCTCTAACATGTACTGCAGACTATTGAATCTCCCACTACTGCCTACTACTTGGATGTCGGCTGCAGGGGATTCTGGGATTTGTAGTAACAGAAGATGCCAGCGTATAGTCTAGAAGTAACCAAACTTGGTCTGATATAGTCTATTATACTATGGTAAACAGTAAGTAAACCAAAATCATTCTGCACTCAAAATGCTCATTGGGACCAGACCCACACTTGAGTGTGGGACCCTTTCTGCTGACTGTTGACCTTTAAGGGCTACCGTAGCAGACTCTAGGCAATATGAGACCCGCTCACTCCATTTTGGACAGTGACATGGGCAGCCAGAGAAGATATGTCGGAAAGTGAGATACAGATGCTGGCAAGATGGAAATCTCATACAGTGAAGCATTATATTAGAACTCATGATATAACACAACACTGGCATACTGTATCTCTGTTCTTATTTTAAAGCTGGGTAGTGGGCAGCTGCTTGGTGGGGTCTGGATTTGTTGGCACGCTTATCTACACTAGGCAACCGTACAGGAGAGATAATGCCAGCATGGGCTCCAGTTGACATTTCCTAAGCGTAATGAGGAAGTCATATGGCTGGGCCAACAAGGGATGCTGAGGATCAGCTGGGGCCTGCATTAAGGGCAGAGAGCCACAGATGCCCACCCACAAGATTTTAGTCAAGCACCTAAGGGGAAACAATCTCAGGATAATGAACATGGTTGCTCTCCAGTGCAAGATGAAAGAGGTCCTCAGAATGCCTTATCAGAACCTACCGGACAGGAAGCTGTTTGGGTCACACGTACTGGAAGGTTGACACTATGCTTGTTCCCTTATCGGACATTCGACAGGATTTATTTTTCCTGAAAATTCAGATTGCCACAGAGCCTTAGATTAGGTGACATCATGTGAGGAGTATGGTCCACAGAACCATGTTGGTGGCACTAGGGGAGTCTCTCATGGGTTTAACCTTTTTAAGTCTTTGTAACCAGCCATGAATTAGAGGAGGGGGAGGCCCGCACTCTGCATAGACAGGCAACCCCTTTTTGGGTGGCCAGTGGCATGGGAAGTGTTCGCCATTTGTAGTATATACAAAGATATATATGGTAGTATATACATGGCTACATATGGTAGGAATTAAAAGGAAGGCCATTAGGGCTGTAGTTTATGCATATGAATATTTGTAGTCCTAGCTAATGTAAAGTCCATGTCGTGCCCAGTGGGGTTTTCTTTATTTATGTCCACGGATGCGTTTCCACTATCTCTGAGTTGAAAAAAAGATGGCTACTAAACAGACATGCCATATCTGAGTCTTTCTGCACAGGCACATAAATATCACACCTTTGATAGAGTGTTGAGCAATGCACTTTTAGTGACTGCACTGATTCCACTGGCCATGGGACACCCGAAGGGCAGAACCCTGAAGTGAGCTTCCCTGAAGGACTCCATGATAAAGAATTAGAACTAAGACTAATTGTAACATGGTACTAAACAGCATTGTGAAATGCAGAAACCAGATTTGTTGAAAGGCATCAGGTGACCAAAAGCAAGTGGGTATTAATGCACCAGTAGAGCCCGCTCGCTAGTGCATGTAGCAGCAATAGACACCAAGTAGAAGAGATAATGTCGTGGGAGAGCACAGGGAAAGATGCAGTGCCACGAGTGGGGACAAGCAAGGAACATTAGTGTCACTCGGGAACCACAGAAATAAGTCAGTATCATAAAGAAGTGCCTGGGAACCACAGCCAAAGTAACTCAATACAAGAAAAGAAGCCGTAGTCTGTTTTCCAAAGTATGCACCCACCACAGTTAGTGAAAGACAACGGCCAGCATGAAATATATAACACATGTTGGAAAAAAACACTGTTGTCACATCGTATCCTTAGTAAAGATGGGAAAATACAGTAGTCCCATAATGCAGTACTGCAGTGTCAGCGATCTAACAATGACAGGGACAGCATTAAAACCATCACGTAGAATATAACAGAAAAAAGTAAAGGTGTGCGTGTTTCACACGGGAATGTTATGTGAGCATGTCCTAAAATTCTGTAGACACAACATAATGTATGTGAGCCCTGTAACATGCACACGCACGTTCCTACATCTGCACTGTTACAGAATCAGGAAACCGCACCATATTTTCTCCACAGAAATCGCCAATCAGCAGAATCTGTATGTCGTTGTACATCTGATATGAGTGTTACGATTCTTCCCTGTCACTTGCCATGTTACAAGAGCATTAATCCCCTCCAGAGTCTGGCTGTACTAGTGGATTAATGCCCGGTTGGTGGTTGGAAGCCCACCCCCACCCAGGCATTAATCCACTAGTAGAGACCTCCTCTGTCAGGGATTAATGCTTACTTGTTTTAGTTTTTAGGTGGTAATATTGTTTCCTGTTATTCAGAGGTATTTGGGGTATGGTATCATAGTTTTCTTTAACTTCTAGAGGAAAGTAAGAAAATATTTTTTTCTACAATTAGAGCAGGACATTTAGCATTTTTCATGTTTTTTGCAGGATAGAGCCACCCAAAATAGGACAGTCCTGACAGAATCAGGACAGGTGGTAACTCTAGAAGGCATGGGTCCTCAGAGAGAGAGAAAGGGAGAGGGAGAAGAGAGAGAGACCCCTTCCTGTGCACATCACAGATTTGTAATGCCTTCCGTTGTTATGTAAATGAACACTTGGCTTTGGTCATTTATTCACATCAAATGGTGCTGTTATTGCCTTGAAGCAGAGGATGTGGGGGATCTTGAATAACCTATGCCCCTTTGAAGAGGAATCAAAGGGTGAAAGGGGGTTGTTGTTTGACTCCCTGTCCCCGAGAACTGGTCTGGTGGCATGGGTCCACTGCTTCTCCAGTCCCTCCCCTTTCCCATTCTGCATGCACGGTGGGAGGAAAGGGGTTAGCGGCACCCTGTATGGATGTACAACCACTGTTTAGGTGGCCAGTGGCATGAGAAACAGGTGCTTCTGATGGAAGGTCAGGCAACTACACTGACAACACTGTTCTCATTCCCACAGGCTAGAGACCACTGGAGGGCCAGGAGCCAGGGAGTGGGCTTCTTTGACTTGGGTTTGCAATTCCTATGTATGGGAAGGAGGAGGAGGATAGAAACTTAGAAACGTAGACATTAACAGCAGATAAAGACCTCAAGGCCCATCCAGTCTGCCCATTTCTTTTTCTATCTTATGATTATGCCATTGGCCTTTGCTCTGTCAATGGCCTCTCTATTCATACTCATCTGTATTGCTCCCTTATGCCTATCCCACGCCTGTTTGAAGCCCTGCACTGTACTCATATCTACTACTTCCTGAGGTAGGCCGTTCCATGCATCCACCACCCTTTCTTTGAAAAAGAACTTCCTCACATTACCCCTTAATCGGCCTCCCTCTAATCTCATGCTGTGTCCTTTTGTCTTGCTATTTTTCTTATATTGAAACATGTTAGACTCTTTCACCTTGTTAATGCCCTTTAGGTGTTTCAATGTTTCGATCATATCACCTCTATCCCTCCTTTGTTCTAGGGTACACATATTGAACTCCATTAATCTGTCCTCATATGTTTTCTTTTTTTTAAATTAAAATTTTTATTATCGTTAAAAAGGTCATAGTAATCATACAGTGCAGTATAGAAACATGAATAAGGATGTAGCAACAATATATAATAACATCTCATAGGACCATAAAGCAATACAATTTGGTTTTCACATTATATAAATAAAAGGCAAAAAGAGGAGGAGGAGAAGATGTCAAGAATATTAATTTCATTCCCCACCACAGGTAGGTAAGCAAGGTTTGTATGCATGCATATTCTAGCAGATCATAACCTATTTCAGTACCATCCTCAGTCCTATGCAACCCCAAGCCCAGGACTCCCCAATTCATGCTTTTCCATAAGGAGGATGGAACAAATAAGGTCATTTGTATCTCCCCATCATGGTACAAAATCTGGGTATCGCTCTAACTGGAAGTGAGTGCAGACTCCATCTACTCGTAAAACCCATCATACGATTATTTAGTTTAGCTGCTATCTGTTCTAATCTA
Source organism: Neoceratodus forsteri (assembly GCA_016271365.2). Classification (NCBI taxonomy): domain Eukaryota; kingdom Metazoa; phylum Chordata; order Ceratodontiformes; family Ceratodontidae; genus Neoceratodus; species Neoceratodus forsteri. The sequence continues at coordinate 1,310,719,487 of CM057449.1, forward strand.
TATACTTCATAAACCAATTTTCGCCAGATCTCTCTGACCAGTCTACGCTTAGTAAACCAAAGTCTGGTAATCACTTTTTTGCTATCAAGACCAGAAGTACAATACACTTATATTGTTCCCCCTCAACTGGAGGCCCATGGGAGGAGCCGCAGTCAGGATGACCTCATATGTTTTCTGATGCAGTCCCTGCACCATTTTGGTTGCCCTTCTCTGGACTGCCTCAGTTTGGTTAGTGTCCTTGTGAAGGTGCAGCCTCCAGTACTGCATGCAGTACTCCAGATGGGGCCTAACCAGTGTCTTGTAAAGAGGGATTATTACCTCCTCTTATGACTTGTGATGCCCCTACTAATACACCCCAGCATCCCCCTAGCCTTACCTACTGCTTTAGTGGTCTGCTTGGATGATTTCAGGTCATCGGTGATGATGATGCCCAAGTCTTTTTCTTTCCTTGTGACTGCCAGCAACTCCCCTCCCAGCCTATAGGTGGCTTCAGGGTTTCTCTTCCCTATGTGCATGATCTTGCACTTCTTTGCATTAAACCCCAGTTGCCACTCTTCCTACCATTTTGCCAGTTTATCCAGATCTCTTCTCATTCTGCCCACCCCATCTGGATCATCTGCTCTGTTGCAGATCTTGGTGTCATCTGCAAACAGACAAACCTTACCCTCCAGTCCATCTGCAATGTCACTGATGAAGATATTGAAGAGGACTGGCCCCAGGACTGATCCCTGTGGTACCCCACTTGTGACTTGCATCTCTTCTGAATTTATACCATTTACCACCACTCTCTGTTTTCTGCCTGTCAACCAGTTTGCCACCCAGTTGACCAACTTCTGACTCACCCCCGAGCCTACCCTGCTTATTAATCAATCTTCTATGTGAAACAGTATCAAAAGCTTTGCTGAAGTCAAGGTAGGCGACATCAACTGCTCCCCCTTGGTCCACCACTCTGGTTACCCAGTCAAAGAAATCTGTGAGATTAGTTTGACAGGACCTTCCTGTTGTAAACCCATGCTGTCTTGGATCCTGTGCTCCTATGTATTCCAGGTGTTGCACTATCCTTTCCTTAAGGAGTGCTTCCATAATCTTGCCCACTACTGAGGTAAGACTGCCTGGTCTGTAGTTCCCTGCCTCCTCCCTGCTACCACTCTTGTGGAGTGGGATCACATGAGCCTTTCTGCAGTCTTCTGGGACCTCTTCTGTGTTCAGAGACTCACTAAACAGTTCTGATAATGGCTCTGCTAGTTCCACCCTTAGCTCTTGTAGGACCCTTTCTTTTGTGAAGGGACTAGTGCACACCTCTCTCCTCCCTGTGTCCATGGTGCAGAGCTGTGGGCCCTGCCCTACCTTCTCTTCAGTAAATACTGAGCAGAAGTATCTATTTAGGATAGATGCTTTTACATGGCCCTCCTCCTCACATGCCCCCTTATCCCCTTTGATCTTAGCAATACCCCCTCTGGACTTTCTCCTTTCACTGATGTATCTATAGAAAGTCTTGTCTCCTTCTTTTACTGTTCGTGCTAGTGTTTCCTCAGTTTGGGCCTTTGCCTACATTACTGCCTTCCCTGCTTCCCTTAGGGAAATTTGGTATGCCTCCCTATCTTCATCCCTCTGCGTTCCCTTATATTTCCTGAAGGTCAACCTTTTGACTCTGACCTTTTCTGTTACTGTTTTTGAGAACCAAAGGGGTTTCCTTCTTCTTTTGCATTTCCTTTTCTCTCTAACACAATGGGATGTTGCTTCAAGTATTGCATCCTTAATGCTTGCATACTTTGCCTGTACCCCCTCACCTGTATTTCTTTTTGCCAGGGCTAGCTTAACTCTGTTGCCATCTTATCAAAGTGTAGTGCATCCTGCTCCTTCTACTCATTTTGCTCCATGAGTAAAGTCTACCGATGGGGGGAGGGCTGCAGCCCTCCCTCTCGTGATATGAAGGGATGGTGGGGATACTCAAGGAGACTTCCTCCTGTGAATATTACCTATTTATAATGTATGGTAGAACATTATTATAGGTGGAAATCTACCTTTTTATAACAACGTTTTACCATCGATGTGACGTCACGATGTTGTTAACCCATCGATGGTATGTCACAGCGATGGGTTAACAACTGGGAGCAGTCTGGGCATGCGCGCAAATGGATTGTAGGGCCTTGAAACGGCCGTGGCGTTGAGGGCAGAGCAGCAGCAATGTTAAAAAAAACTGCAGTAAGGAACTGCTTTCTTTTGAAAGAAACCTAAATTGTACCATACACTATAAAATATAATGTATGGTACATCGATGGGTAACCATTTTTTAAAATCATCTCGAGGTTGCCATGGCGACCTAAACCTCTCGAGCTTCGCTCTTGAGGTTTACATGGTCACTCTGGCAACTTCTTGATGGTTAACAAACTGGTTAACCATCGACGACCATACATCATCCTCTATGTAATCCCTCCATAACCATTGTTATGTAAATGAATGCTTAGCTGTGTCCCTTTAATCCCAACAAAGGGGTGGTAACTGATTTAGGGCAGATAATGAGGCAGTGCTTGAATAGCTAATAGTTCAACTAGAAGACAAGGGTCTCATCACGAAGTACAGAAAGAGTAAGCAAAAGCCTTAATGTCTATTATAAAATTGCAAGAAATAATCTACAAAGTTCATTGGCCGAAACGCAACACCTGAGATTAGTTTAGTGTACAATTTACAGTATGTACTGTAAAAATGTCACTACCTGCCACCTGTGTATGAAATCACAGCTTTCCAAACCAACATTTCTGCTCTTATCTCTGTATCTGTAGCTCCCCCACCCACCCCACCAGGTGTTGGCACTTAAAAGGAACCCCAATGCACCATTTGATCATTTCAGACACTATAAAACACAAATTTGCTTTTCTATTGCACTCATACAACTGTGTTTGCCTAGTAATTAAATCTGCTGTTGACACAAGCTATACAGAGCCCATCTTTGCCATTTTGTGAATCTAATAAACTGCTTCAGGTTTTGATTGAAAGGTCTGAGATGCAATTCCCAGCAGTGAAAGGACACACTGCTTTTGGCTATATACCTTTCAGCCCCTGCAGTGTGCATTTCAAATCCTATAAATCACTCTCTGGAGTGGTTTATTACTTATTTAACTCTTAAATCTCTAAATAATTGTGCACTTATCTTTGGTGCACATATTTTTGCTGGTGCACAAACTTTACCCCATGTGTCTTTATGCAGTCACTTCTCTATTAGTATCTAATCCACTGTTTTACAGAAAATGGCCTAGACAGAGTAAACTTTAGAAGTACTATATAAAGGTTGATTAGAGGCTGGCCCAGTGGCGCTGAAGGTTGAGGCGCTGGACGCCATACCTCGCGCCACGCCAGTGACCCAGGTTTGGTAGTGGACTCGGGTTGCCGGAGGTCGGCAGAGGAGAGAGAGGATGGAACATCTGAAGGTCTGCTCTCCTTCCCAGGGGGAGAGCATAGGGTTGTCTGGTGTCCCAGTGGCCCCCAATGGAGATTGGGGGTACTGCAGGATGACCGGCTCACAATATGGGGCGAGCACGATGACGTCGGCAGGGTTGCCATGTGCCATGACATCACTGCACGTCACGCTCCGGGGGTGGAACAAACAGGGAAAAAGAAAAACCCCTCCAGAAAACAGTGGAGATGATGGGGCTTCCATGGCATGACCCACATCCCACCGTCGGCCCAGCTCACTGAGATTTCCCCGGGCGCCAACCCATAGGCTGCACGGATCCCAGCCATGCCAGTAGGCTGGGGTCTGGTCTGGGCAGTGAGGGTGGGGAGACTCAGATGTGGGGGTTCAGGCAGGGAGTGAGAGGCCCTCGCCCAGTAAGCATCCCGGAAGGATGCCCTGTCCTATGGGGTGACTAAATAGAGTCGAAAAAAAGTAAAATAAAATAAAAAATAAAAAAGATACATTAGAGAAATGTATGGCATGCAGTATTAAGAATCAAGTCTGCTCTAGCGAGAGGCTACTTCCACATTCCTGTAAGCAGCTAGTCCTTGGAATCTTCATTCATGTGATCATTTAAAGGAAAAGTTAATAAGATAACCTGGTTGCAAGATTTCAAAACATATGTTTTCTGGTTGCCAGGCTCAGTGCAATCAGAGTGACAATATTAGAAAGCTGCTATAACACCCAGAAGGAGAGCGAGAGAGAGGGAATGATAAAGCTGTACAAATGCCTACAGTGGGTGACTAAAGTAGGGGATTAATAAAGGAGCTACAGTAGCAGAGAGTTGCTCATGCCGAGTGGGAAGGAACTCAAGTACCAGTGCAAACTCAATGAAGCTGGTGGATTGGAGATGTCAGATGGATGTCAGAAAGTATTTCTTTATGGAGAGAGTGGTAAAGGAATGGAGTAGAGTACCAAAGGAGCTACTCTGTGTGAAATCAGTAGGGGTTCAGATACAGGTGAAACAGATAAGTGGCTCTGGTAAAGACATTATTAAAGTAGAGCTGGTAAGTGGGAGGAAAGGGGCCAAGAGGTCCCACAGAATCAGCATTAGATACAGTAGGTAGAGCTAAGCAGAACTGATGGGCAGGGCCTTTTTCTGCCAACAACTTCTATGTTTCTATTCATAGAATCATAGAATCATAGAAACTAACAGCAGAAAAGGACCCTCCGGCCCATCAAATCTGCCCCTCACCCCCCCTTAACCCCCCCCCGAGGCTCCTCCCCATAACCCCATGTGCTTATCCCATGCTGTCTTGAAACCAGACACAGTCTCGGCCCTCAGCACCTCCTCTGGCAGCCTGTTCCATGATTCCACCACTCTCTCAGTGAAGAACTGTACCCTCACATTGCCCCTAAAGTTCCCTCCCTGTAGACTCAGGCTGTGCCCTCGCATTATGGAGCCTACCTTCCTGTGAAATAAACACCCTGCCTCCACTTTATGTATCCCTTTGATGTACTTGAAGGTCTCTATCATGTCCCCCCCTTCTAGTCTCCAATGTGTAGATCCCCAATTCCTTACACCTCTGTTCATAGGGCTTGTCATCCATCCCCAACACCATCTTGGTCACTCTTCTTTGAACCCTTTCCACCAACTCTATGTCCTTTTGGAAGTAAGGCCTCCAGAACTAGACACTGTACTCAAGGTGTGGCCTCACTAAGGCTTGGTACAAGGGTGTCAAGACCTCCTTTCTCCTGCTTGTTATTCCCCTGCTAATACTTGCCAGCATTCCATACACCCTCCCCATGGCCCTGGTGCACTGCTTCCCCACCCTTAGGTTGCTGGTGACTGTTATCCCCAGGTCCCTTTCTGCAATTGCAATTGTTTAAGCAGGAGTAGCACACTAAGCTGAAAGCTTGTTTACAGGTGCAACCTTGGAGCACAGGGAAGTTAAGTGACTTACTCAGGGTCACACAGTATGCAAGTGGGGGCTGTGGGATTCAAACACAGGTCTCCAGATTTGCAGCTCGAAGCCTTAAACCACTGTGCACTATACTGCCTCCTTTCTTGATCCATAATCCTAACTCCCTCCCCCCAAGTTGTGTAATCTAAATGTGGGTTCCTGATGCCCATGTGCATCACTGCACACTTCTTTGTGTTGAAATTCAGCTGCCAGGTGTCCGCTCACCGTTCCAGAGTCCTCAGGTCCTGTCTCATTAGTTCACTCTTTGCTGAGAGTGTCTGACACTAGTTTTTTCAAATCCCTAATGGGTGTAATAAAATCAAACCTTGAGCATCCACTACACCACTGGATGTATAAAATTTTGTTTTTTTTTTAACAAGATTTAATGCTAAGTTATTAAAAAAATTAAATGCTTGTCCAGCATAATGGGACTGTAATGATGGATACCCTGGTTAGTGCCTGACCACTTTCACCTGTTACCAGTGCTGTGTCACAAGGTGCTGGCACCCTCTGCTGGTCAATGCAATTGCAATTTTAAATGTCAAGACAGTCTTGTCATCAACCATACATTGAGCAAACACAAGCTGCTTAAAGAGCCATTAACACCAAAAACCGCAGACAGGAAAATTTTTTGAATTTTAAGAAGCAGTCAGTTGTAACTTTTTTTTAAATTTCTGAAATATTTTTCCTTTTCCTTTTGGTCATTAGAAAGTTTTCTGTGTGATAGTATCATGCTGGATGAGTGCAATGTACTCTGTTGGACAGCTGCCACATCTCATCATATTCCTCCCGCTACATCATCAGCACCATGATCTCACTGACAGTAACATCACAGATGACTGATCTGGCGTGGCTCTTCCTGAACAGCTGTGATTTCACAATGTTGATTATGTAATGGGAGGAGCAGAGCTACTGTAGATATGTCAGCTGCCAGGCAGAGTGCAGTTCCACACAACACACCTACTAACATCAGGTAAACAATCTTCTAATTAACCAAAGGGGGGGTGCTATTGAGCACACTCATGGAGCAGACGTGTTTCTGTTGGCTCAGAGCTGCAAGGGAGTAAATTCTTTATTTTTTGCCTTACAAAGTTTTCAAATCAACTGGTCTTCAGCACTATTTGATAGCTTACATACTTGGGAGTCGATTGATCCCACTGTCAAGAATGGGGCGCTCCAATAAAGGCCGTCCAAATAATAGTAAGTCTCAGCCTCCAGTGGAGCTACAGGCTGCAACACTGCTGCCCAACCATGCTGCTGCAGAGCCTCTGTGGAAGGCCTTACAAGTATACGATGCAGGCCACTGATACTAAATTGAAGCCATTTTTAGAGGATCGGTGAACAGGACGTCAAAACTGAGGTGGCCACTAAAGCAGCCACTACAGTTGAGTCGCAAGCCACACAAGCTCTTTCTGCCACAGCCTAAATTGTAAAGAGGAATGCTCAGCTACACTACCATTTAGAAGCACTAGAAAATGCTCAGAGGGCCTCTAATGTTAGAATTGTTGGCTTATCAGAGGGGAAAGAGGTGAACGATCGTCTTTCTTTTTTAAAGGATTGGCTACCAGGGGCCCTGCAGATTGAGTCGGACTGGGCAAAGCATTTTGTGCAGGCCTACCATATCTCACCAAGATCTGCGGATACTCAGCAAGACCTCCCATGTACTGTGTTGCTGGTTACTGATGGAGTCACCATGAGGGATCGCTTATTACAAACTGCTCGTTCTGCAGAACACCTTAATTGTGGTGAACAAACTGTGCATTTGTGCCCCGATCTCTCTTATGTTATTTGGGATTGTAGGAAAAAATTTGATGGTGTTTGAGCCAAGCTAAGAACTCTGGGGGTGGTCCACTCACTGTTAATGCCTGCCCATCTCCATATTTTTTGTTGTAAGCCCCTCAATTCGGGCTTACCTGGTAGGGCTACGGCCTTCTGACCCTCTGCCAGGTGTCCTCCAAATGGCTGTGATGTTAACGGGTTAAATTAAATAATCTGGGGCCCAACTTCAGGGAGTCTGTCAGGAAGACAAAAGGACAGCTCCCTAAAGAACTACAAACTGGTTGCTGCTGGGAAAATACCCAGAGGCAGCCTGAAAATCACCTGGGGAGTTGCAGCTAATAATAGAGATGCTGCTCAGGGGAAATATAAGGCTGTTTTTTGGCACCGAAAAGGGATTGGCAGTCAAGAGAGACTGTAGGGTGGATGTGAGAGGAGAGACTGCTCTCATGAATACAGTCTAACTGGCTGTGCAAACCCTGCTTACCGCCATCTGCCAAGCTGAGTGCAGGAGGAAAAGTAGCTGCTTGTGAGACTGAAACAGGGTAGAGAAAGGCAAAGTTTATAGTGGCCCAGCTAGTTTGGACTTCAATTTAATTGAGAAAATAAAAAATAGGCTGTGGACTTTGAAAATAATCCCTGCTCCCCACAGTGCAGAAATCATTAAGTGAAGTGGACATTTCAGACAGGGGAGAGTCTGCAAGTGTTGATCCACACTGCTGCTGCAACAGGACCCAACATGCTGTGAAAGTATCCTCAAGGTGAGGGGATGTAGGTTTTGAGACTGTGGAAGCACTACTGCCCTGCGTTGGTCCAGAAGGTGGTCCTGCATGCTTTGGAAAGGGTTTGGGGGACATAAGCAAACTTAGTTCCCTGGACTGAAGACATCGACACACCGGGTTGAGGAGCGAAACAGGCCTGCCTGTGTGAAGTCTGTATTCAAAGGCCCGTAGGTGAAGCTGGCAAAGCCAGGCAGGTGAAGCTCATCATCCCTGGAACCATCAAGTTTATTTTCTCCACTAATTGTGCACCACCTACGCCAAAACCTCCATGGTACTGTGCAACGCAACTGGCTGTGAACCCCCAGAGTGGACTGCAAACCGTGAGTACCCTGAGCTGTGGCTCTGGGGAGTTTGTTAGTTAGCTAGTCAGATAGGATTCTGGGGGTAAATCATCCCACCTCTAAAAAGAGACACTCAAGTCTGCCAGTATAAGATAATCAATTCAACATGTGTTGTGTTTAACTGGGCCCTGACGAAAGACCCCAGGCCTGCACCACCGCACAGGGACAATCTGGGTGCACCCAAGGGGTGGTGAGAAGGGTTGATACTGGGGAAGGTATTGTGCCTAGAGTGAATTGTGTTTGACATTCTCCTCTTGTTCCCCCACCCCAATAAATAAGATTACTGTTTGCATTTCATTCTCTGTCCCTGTATTATTGAAGAGTGCTGCTGGGGGGGTTGGGGGCAATAATGTGAAAACTGTAATTTGTATGGGGAACATATTGTTGGAGCAGGGTAATATTTCCTGGGGGGTGGTAACCTGTTCTTTATCCACAGGATTCTCTTGCCATCTCCCCAGGTGGAGGCACCGTGCCACACAAGCTGTCACTGCAGAACCCAGGCCGGCCCCCTCAGAGGTGTGTTCGGAACTACCCTGAGCAGCCAAGGTGAGTCAAAGCAGCCAAGGTGAATCAAAGGGCTGTTACTTTATGGTGCCCATATGTTTCAATTTACGGATCCAGTACAGGCCACCCGGGGACCCGCACAGGACGATCAGAGCTCTGAGGAAGCTGACATGGACACTTGAGAGGTATCGGTCTTTGCCTGAACTGTTTGTTTAACACTTTAGCTCTGCTTCCGAGAGGCTTAGATGTTATAGTCTATCTGGACCTAACAGTTCTTCATTTGTTGGGGGGGACTGTAAGATCCTTAATTTAACCATTATGGTTGGTGATTTGATTACTACTTACAAATTGTGGATTACTTGAATTGGATATAATTTTGCTAGAATATTTTCTTATATATAGCTGTTCCAGTCAGAATAATGAGGTTGCTGTCTTGTTAGTCATGGAGCTGTACAGACCACTGTGTATGTTTGGATACATATATGTTGGGGTTGGGGTCACATCAACTTCTGTTGGTTGAAGATATCCCGTGTTCCAACTATGCAGATTTTTAAACTGACTACCACATTCCTGTGAGGGGTAGCTATCCAGAACTATACATGGTTTTTCATAGTATTTGGATAGACCCCATATCCGAAACCATTATTGTTTAGATTACTTTTTCCTGTTCCACTGGATGGATCCTGTATAACTGGTTGATGTCTGACATGAGGTTGTACCTTGACATTGTATTTTGTAAAACAAATGCAATAAATATGTAACCCTCCTACAAATGGGGGTTCCCGAGAAGTCTTTCTCGAGCTTGCCTAAATGCTCACTGCCAGGCTGCTGTCTTGTGTTTTAGCAGTTTAAATGTGATTACCAGAGAGTGTCTGTATAGCCTCTATGTACTGTCTCTTTAAGACCTGCCTGGATTGCAGTCATAAGTAATCTGAGAGGGAGCTCTGTTGAAAGATGTAACTGTTTGCTGATCATTCATTAGAGTAGTAATAATAATATACTTTGTCTAACCTGCCTTCTTTGCAGCAAGGACTGTTTTGTTTATCTCCACCATTTTGGCCCAGAACTGCCAAACTGGACCAATCAGTCTGGTGGGAACTAAAATGGAGCTGGACTACAGGAGCTGTCTGGAGTCAGAATCCATAGGAATTGTAGTTTTGGGCTTTTGGCACCTTTTTGCACCTGAAGGGGGACCTCCTAATGTGACTGACAGGAGGATCAGCCAACCGACCCTTTTGGATCTTGGGAAAATTCCCAGGCTTGCTGCAGTTTGAGTCAGATCTAAGTTGGGAGCTGAAAAAGCAACAGCTCAAGACAGTCTCTGTGGAAAGGCCTGAGTTGTGGCCTGCATATCTGCCTGCAGCCCCTGAGAGGGAGAGAAGAGAATTTTTTTTGACTAAATCCAAGTTTGTGAGAACAAAGTAAGCCACTGATTTTTCACTAGGCTCATACCTGAAGAAGACCGAAGATTTGCTGAATGCGATCAGCCTGTCGGGATTTCCAGCTGCTTTTGAATCCCTCGTTTGTGCAGAGACTTTGCGATAGTGAGCGGATAGCAGTTTGCCTGGTACAGTAGAATTTCCTTACATGTAAGTGTGCTGTGTATTGAAAGTGGGTCGTGATTTGGTTCCCCACTGTGTGAACTGTGTTCTGCTTGCTGGAAGCTTTATCCAGCCTAATCGGACTGAATCCACATTCATCTCCATTCAGCCTGGGCCTTGCCACGATGGCCCTGCCAGACTACCCCATGGCACAGAAAAAGCCACCAAGGAGAGACCTGCCTGGGTATCAGCCCCCTGCTCCATGCTTGAACAGGAATGACGCCTCGGTGAATTGTATGGGCCCTGCTTCTCCTGGCACTCTAGATTAACCACCTGCTGTCTCGATTTTCATACAGCCTGAGTCCAGTCTTGGGTATCGAGAGTAATCATCAGGGTAGCTCCCTGCAACAATAGCCTAATCTAAAAGTGTGTCATTTGATTGTCTTGTTGTTTTCTTTTCACGAACTGAGCCCTCCGGCTCCGGATTACAAATAGTCTGTGTTGGGCATGTTGTTGTTTTCTTCCATCACAGGTCCCCAGTCAGCTGCAATGTTCCTGGCTAGCTCACCATTCTCCATCTGGGTACCCAGAGTGTGTGACTGTTTATGGATCCAGAAGTCCATGCACAACTGTTGATTGATAGAGACTTTAAGCAAATTAACCTGATTACACCCCTCCCTTGTTCATGTCCCTTAAGTAAATCAGATCTAACTCTTTTTTGCATTTACCCTGACTGTGGTACCAGTTTGTGCAAGAGTACTGTACTGCTGTTATTTGCTGTGTATAATCTTGTTTTACAGGGGTCTCTGTGAACGGGTGTGGGACGTGATAAGCCAGACACAGAAGTTCTTTAGAACACACAAGATATTGTGTGAAATTTATTTACTAAAAAAACTCAAAATAAACTTTTCAGAAATTAACTATAAAGAAAATAAAGCCAACAACATGAAAAAATGGCTTTCTCTCAACTTGAGACTATCAGTACTTTAACAGCTGAGTACTGCCACAGAGATGAGCTTAAGCCCCAACATATCTACCATCTTCTGTGCTCCTATACTATCTGCTGTCTTGAAAAAGAAAAAACCTTCACCTTATATAGGTGGACACTCTGACATCATCAGTCTGCTGATCCGCCCCCTATTCTAATACATTTAATTTCTACCCTAATACATCGAGTAGGGGGATCAGCCTGACCAGAATAGAATACATTGATTAGGCTTTATTATACCCAGAAAGAGCCACCTCTTAATTTATTTAACAATAAAGAAAGAAAGCTTAATTAATAATCAGGGGTTTAGCCCCTTCCTTCTGGTGCTGACATCACACACCTGTACCCTATAAATAAATGTCAGCAGGAGCCACTGGCTTTTTAGAGTGCAGTACCTGCAGCACGTGAGGCAGTACGTGGACCAGGTAAGGGCTTCATTCCATACAAGTAATCCAAGGAACATGACTAACTTAATATTTACTTCTTGTAAGGTACCTCATTTTATTATGGTCCCTTTTATTTATTAAACAAATTTGTATTCTCTTTATTTGGTACTCTAGTTTACAAGATATCCCCTGTAAAAGTGCTTTCTACTGTCTTTTACAAGAGTCCCTGTAAATTCTAAAGAACTTCAGATCCCTTTTTACTATTTAACTACAGCATAACTGCATGCTGTGAGGCTCACTTGCTTTGGAGCCTAACTGGGGCTGCTTCTTACACTGTCACCATGCCTATTTGCAATGGCAATCTTACATCTCAAAAATTAGGCACCACAGGGACAACCGAGAACATCAGAGGGGCAGAAAAGAAGAGATACCATGACGGGAGGCCACCCCTTCATGGTAGAAATGGGAAATCAGACAAAGGACAGTGGAGAAATTACTGCTGCAGTAGATTTGAGAGAATATAAGGGTAAAGAGGAGAGGAATGTCCCGTGGTGCTGGGGGGGGGGTTACAACTATCACAGTCCCCAGAGCCGAGCCAGAGGAAATCCCTGGTGGTAAGTGCAAACAGTGTGGGAACTTGTGTGGTGTATCAGGAGTATTGTGAAAGCGATTATTGTGTATTGTTCCAGCCACTAGTAAGGAAAGATGGGGGTTACAGTGCCCCGGAGGGCTGTGCCCAAGTTAGCTTGACTACTACTAACCCTGTCCTCCGGGTGGAGGCACCCGTTTCAGAACTCAGGCCCCTTAACCTGCTACTAGCCAAGCAGGCAGGGTAGTAGCCCTTGGTATAGCACCACCTAGGGGTTACAAATATAAAGTACAAAAAAAAAAAAAACCAAGGGAAAAGAAAAAATGCCTCAGATAGACAAGGTAATAGTTGACTGCTTTGAAAAATGAATATTAGCTTTAGGGTACACTAGCTTACCTAATGGGGGCCAAAGACACACATTGCTCAATGGGGAGGGGGGCTAGTATTGGTCCCAGGGTGGTAGCCTGGGTAAAACATTGGCTGGACAACAGAACATAGAAGGTAATTGTAAATGGAGTCCACTCTGAAGAAAGGGCGGTTACTAGTGGGGTACCGCAGGGTTCAGTATTGGGTCCAGTCCTTTTTAATGTCTTCATCAGTGACATTGCAGAGGGACTGGAAGGAAAAGTATGCCTTTTTGCAGATGACACAAAGATCTGCAACAGGGTTGATACACAAGGAGGCGTGGAAAGGATGAAAAGGGACTTAGCAAGGTTGGAGGAATGGTCAGACGTATGGCAGCTAGGATTCAATGCAAAAAAGTGCAAAATAATGCACCTGGAAAACAAGAACCCAGGGGAAGAATACACAATGGGTAGAGAGGTAATAACAACAACAAAACAGGAAAGGGACCTGGGGGTAATCATATCAGATGACCTTAAGATTAGCAAGCAATGTGAGAAGGCAGTAGGGAGGGCCGGGGGTATACTGGGATGTATAGGGAGAGGCATCAGCAGCAGAAAACAGGAAGTTGTTATCCCTCTGTACAGACAGTTGGTGAGACCCCATCTGGAATACTGTGTCCAGTTCTGGAGACCCCATCTCTGCAAGGACATAGACAGGATAGAGGCAGTCCAGAGGAGGGCAACTAAAATGGTGCAGGGTCTGCAAGAGAAGCCGTGATGAGGAGAGACTAAAGGAGCTTAATATGTATACCCTTGAGGAAAGAAGGGAGAGGGGACATGATAGAAACTTTCAAGTACCTCAGGGGAATCAACAAAGTCCAAGAGGGTAGCATCTTTCAGAAAAGAGACTTGCAAGAACAAGGGGACACAATTTAAAGATAGAAGGAGGGCGGTTCAGGGGCAATGTGAGGAAGTATTATTTCACAGAGAGGGTAGTGGATGCATGGAACAGCCTTCCTGAGGAAGTTGTGGGGTCTAAAACTGTGGAAGAATTCAAGAATGCATGGGACAGACATAAGGCAATTCTTGTGGGGGGCAGGAAGATATAGGCTGTTGGTTAACTAGGATCTGCAGCCTATCCTGTAGGTAGGGAAATGGGCAGACTAGATGGGCCTAGCGGTCCTTATCTGCCATCAAAGTCTATGTTTCTATGTAACTGAAAACATCATTCCTCTCTGTTGAGGCTTATAGGCCTAGATATTCACAGAGGATGTGCCCAGCGCAACTGAGTTGCACAGGCGCACCTCTGAAATGCAACCCTGGACTATATTCAAAAGGGGGTGATGCTCAGGGCAAGTCCGGATGCACCGCAGTACAAAGATAATGTATGTGGTGCATCCAGAGGAGGCGTTCCCCTGCATACGTGGCACATCTCCATATTCAGCCAAAATGTGCAGCACGGCTGCCTGCACATCTCCGAGATGTGCCGTGCAAAGTTAGGCATGGAAAAACCATGCCTAAGTCATAGCCATTCACAGGCAGGCTGCTGTATTGCACAGCACAACACAGCAGCCCAGCCCCTGGGTGGCTACGCCCCCCAGTCCCAATCGTAAAATATATCATAGAACCCTACATATCCCTAGTGGTCTATTGCCCCCCCACCCAGCCTGATCATAAAAGAAAACATATAACCCCCACATCCCTGGTAGTGTAGTGGCCCACCTCCAGTCCCTGAACCCCATCCGATTAATATGTTCCCATCGAATCACCCTGGTAATCTAGTTGTCCCCCTTCCTTCCCGAACTACATCCATAGCTGCGACCTAAACTGAACCAGGTCTGTTGGTACCCCCCCCAGCCCGATCAAAACATGTAATTAAATCCAAAGCCCTCCCTGGTAGTCAGTGGATCCCCATCCCCACCCACTGAGACATCCCCACCCTGCTCCCCATCCCAGAATGGTCATTTTAGCTGGCGGGCAGCAAAACCCACCCAAACACCTCCATGGCTTCGGCGTTGTGCTGTCACTGAATGACAGCTTACAGTAAGTACTGCACTAACATTGGTCGACACTGTCAGTCAGTGGGCTTGCAGTGTGTACTGTATGCTTTCATTCACAATTTTAGTTGAGAATGAAAGCTTACAGTACACACTGCAAGCCCATTGGTCGACAGTGTCAACCAATGATATTACAGTGCTTGCTGTAAGCTGTCACTCAGTGACCGTGTAGTCAAGGGGCAGCCGTGGAGGTGTGTGGGAGGGTTTTGCTGCCCGCAGGCTAAAATGGCCATGTTGGGATAGGGAGAGGGCTTTGGATTTAATTACATGTTTCAATAGGGACTGGGAGGGGGGGCTACCACTAAATCACCAGGGTGGTTTGGTTTAGATTGCTGCTATGGACATGGTTCTGGGAAGAGGGGCCACTAGACTACGAGGGTGATTCAGTGGGGAAATATTTATTGAACATGGTTTGGAGAAGGGAGGGGGGCCACTAGACTACCAGGGAGATGTGGGGTCATAACTTTTGTTGTGTGATCGGGGCTGGGGGGGACACTGGACTACTGGGGGATATGGTGTATATTTGTGTTTCCACTGGACCTTGCAGGGTGCCCAGCACATTTTGTCGGGTGCATCCCTGCCCCAGACATGCAAATGGGGCCATAATGACATGCAAATGGCCCCATTTGTGCCTTGCATGGCTAATGGCTCCATTTACATGTCATGGTCTGAATATCTGGAATTTGTGCCCAGTGCATCCTGAGGATGCACTGCATATCCCCATTCCAGGTATTCAAACCGACTAGGGAGATGTGCCAGCGCATCCTTTGGCAGCTACCATTTGTGCGGATCACATTTGTTTTGTGTATTTAGGCAGGATGTGCGATTGTGCATCTCGTTTGAATATATCACTTTTTTGCTCCAGCACAGCTCAGTTGTGTGGAGCAGCCACTTGCATGCCAGGTGCAGTTTGAAGATCCAGGCCACAATCTTTAGTAACCCCCATAGAATTCCAGTATCTTATGTCATGTGCCCCATACTTAGTCAGAACAAGACAAGGAAGGGACAACGTGCCATGAAATAAAATAATGAACTGCCTTTTGCACACATAACTAAGCCCTTTCCAGCTAATTCTAATATCTCAGTGAAAATGCTACAGGTTTCCATCTGCATGCACAGAATTCTGCAGGAAAGTTGAATTGACTTAGTAGAGCCTGGGTTACTGAATCACATTTGTCTAGCAACCATCACCACTAGCTGTTTGTTGAGTAGCCATCACCACTAGCTCCAGCTCTATATAGTGAGGAAAGCCCTGTCATGGCCCAGTCAACGCCACCTGTTTCAGCCTAATTTGAGTTTTTAAAAATGACCGTTCTGCATTCTACAAGGTAAACGCTTGCCCTTAACAACATTTCTCATCCAATAATAACACAGTCTATTGTCATTTCTGTCCTACCATAAAAAATATACAAGCATGTACTGTATGTGAAAAATGATTTTTTTCTTTCTTGTTATTCATTTTATCATTTAACCTGTATCTTCCCAGCAAAGCCCACTCACTAGAGTAAGAAGCAAAAAGAATTTCTGTCACAATTTGAACCCAGGTCTTTTTCCAAATGTGCTGACATATCGTTATGTTTCTCCCACTACATCATCAGCACTGTGACCTCACTGACAGTAACTTCAGACGTTATGTCCTTGGTAGGACAGAGTAAAACAGGGCAGACTAAAACGGACCAGTGAGTTTTTTTTTTTTCTTCTGACATTTTCTCTGTTTCTATTTCCTTTGGATAAACTGATTGTTTGATTTTTCTCAAGCAACTGAGAGGTGATCTTTTCTATGACTAAAGCTGTGTTTACATGCCTGCAGGGCTCTCAGATTTGCATTGCTCCATTCCTGTTACAATTGCTTCAGCAGGGTCAGTTAAGCCTTTACACAGGCCCCCTTATGCTGATGCAGGTTATGCCGGAGAGGGGCTGTACATTCTTTGGGAGCCAGGTTATTAACCCAAATGCAGCAGTGACGTGCTGAAGCGCTCAGTGCCCTCATCAGCTTTGGTGCAGTGTGGTCTGATATTTTAATGTTCCACACCACATTGGCATTTAGCTCATAGCTAAAGGTGACTATGAAACAAAAACAGTTATTACAAACCCATTGTCACCCAAAACTGATGGCTATATGCAACAGAAATCCAAAGGAAGTAAAACAAGGCAGAGGCACTTTGGATTACCCTCGGGGCTGGAGAGAAGGCTCCAATCCAGATCGGAGTTATCTACAGACCCCCATCCCAGGAAGCTGATATAGATAAAGAGCTCATGGAGACCATCTGGATGATGGCAGACAGGAGAGAGTTGCTCCTGGTAGGGGACTTCAATCTGCCAGATGTGGACTGGTCCACTTATACACCGTATCCTCCAAATTAAGCAAAGATTTCCTGTTTGCATAGCAAGAAGCAGATTTACAGCAGCTGGTGAATTTCCCCACCAGAGACAAAGCAGTACTGGACTCGGTGCTCACAAACAGCACAAATGTCTCAGATGTGCAAGTAGGGGTCAATCTAAGGACCAGCGACCACAGGACAATCCAGCTAACTGTGAACAAGGTAGAAGATACTAGTCACACAAAAACCTAGGTTCTAGATTTCAGGAGAGCTAACTTTCCTGAAATGAAGCGTACAGTCACATCCACGCTAGATGGCAGAAACTTGGAAGATGTAGAAGATGGTTGGGAGGCCTTAAAAAGTGCTTTAAATACAGCTACATGTACTAGGCAGATCACCAAATCCAAAGGAAAGAAAAATCCACACTGGTTCACCAAGGAAGTTGCAACCAAAATCTAGGGAAAAAGGAGCGCTTTTGCTAAATATAAACAAACTAAAAGTGAATTAAATAGAGAAGAATAAAAAAACAAGCTGAGTGAGGCAGGAAAGGCAATTAGGAAATCAAAAGTGCAGATGGAGGAGAAAATAGCCCAGGAGTCAAGAAGGGAGACAAAATCTTCTTCAAATATATAAGGGACAAAAGAAAGAGCAAGGGGGGATTAGCCAGGTTAGCAACAAAGGAAGGCAAGATGGCAGAGATAGACGAAGACAAAGCAGAGATACTAAATGATTTATTTTGCCCGGTCTTCACCATAGAAGACAGTGGGAAGGGTCCTACACTAAGTAGGTCAGTACACAACACCACAGGAGCAGACACAAGACCCTTCACAAGGGAAATGGTCTTAGAATAGCTGAGTAGGCTCAAGGTAGATAAAGCAATGGCGCCAGATGGCATCCACACTAGGGTACTGAAGGAGCTTTGGGAAGGACTCACCACACTACTGGCTGAGCTTTTCAGCAAGTCACTGGAAAGCAGAATAATACCTCAGGAGTGGAAAAGGGCAACAGTAGTACCTTTACACAAGAGTTTGACCTTGGTGGCAGGAAAAATTATGGAGTCATTGCTAAAGGAGAGGACAGTGAAGTACCCGGAAGATAGCAGAAAGACTGAGCCCAGGCAACATGACTTCACAGCAGGAGCTCTTGTCAAACCAATATGATCGACTTTTTCAACTGGGTCACCAGAGCAGTCAACCAGGGAGGAGCAGTGGACTTTGTGTATCTGGACTTCAGCAAAGCCTTTGACACCATCCCCCCACAGAAAGCTAGCTAACATAAAAGAGCATACTGGAGTCGGTCATGAGATAGTGAACTGAATCACCAACTGGCTGCAAGTTAGGATGCAGAGAGTGCTTGTCAATGGATCATTATCAAGGGAAGGCAAAGTGACCAGTGGCGTTCCACAGGAGTCTGTGCTAAGACCGATCCTCTTTAACATATTTATCAGGGATATTGCAAACGATTTGAAGGGGAAGGTTTGCCTGTTTGCAGATGACACAAAACTCTGCAACAGAGTAGACATGCAGGAGGGAGCGAAAGGTATGGAAGCAGACCTGAAAAAACTTGAGGAATGGTCCGGGGATTGGCAGTTGAAGTCTAATACCAAGAAGTGCAAGGTTATGCACATAGGAAAAAGAAACCCAGGGATAAAGTACACACTGGGAGGGCATCAGTTAGAGGAGACAAAGACAGAAAGAGACCTTGGAGTAGTCATTGTGGATGACTTAAAGATTGGAAAACAGTGTGAAAAGGTAGCACAGAGGGCGAGTGGCATCCTTGGCTACATTGGTAGGGGAATTACAAGTAGAAAGAGCGAGGGTATCATTCCTCTCTTCAGGTCCTTGGTAAGGCCACATTAAGAGTACTGTGGTCAGTTTTGGAGGCCCCATGTCAAAAAAGGCGTAGACTGCCTGGAGACGGTACAGAGAAGGGCTACAAAGATGGTGCATGGACTGCATCATGAGCTATACGAGGCAAGACTCGGGGAACTAAATCTGCATACCCTTGAGTAGAGAAGAAACAGAGGGGACATGATCAAAACTTTTTTTTTATACTTTGTTTATTGAGCAAGACTTGTTATACAGCAAAAATTTAAAAACAGTTTACAATGCCATTCAAAATCAGTTTACCAATATTAACTATTGTTATATTCTATTCAGCTTGTCATTATACTTTATCAAATATTTTTAAGTTTTCTTACTTACATGTCTCCTACATATTCAAGATAACCACAAGAAAAAAACTATATACAAAGAAACACCTGATAAAAAGGTTTTAAATTAATAACTAAAATAAATAAAATAACCAAACTGTCTGGTCTCAAAGTTTTTGTTTACCAAAAATCCTCATAGCAGTTGTACATTCATTCACATTTTTACAAAGTGTACATTGTCTCTGGTACCTTGTTTCTATCTCCCTTTTATCTCTACTTGTCTTTCATATCCTGTCCCCTTGAATCTTACTCAATATACTTTCTCCAAATTATTTTCATTTTCAGCCCACCTTCCCCTTTAAAAGCTCAGATTTGTTTAAGTGTCCCTTATACAAGTTCCACCTAGTCCAGAGATTCTGAAATCTCTGAGACTGTTGTGATGAGTCTAACGTTAATTTCTCTAACCTCTGAATGCTGTAAGCCACCTCCACCCACTCTAATATTGTTGAGGGTTCCTATTTCAACCATTTCTTCATCAGTGATTTTAAAGCTGCAATTATTAATATGGCCCAGAGATCTTTTTCCTTTTTACTTTTCATTCCTAAGGGATATATACCCAGTATCAGGTGTTCCAGGCCTAACTGTGTTTGGAGTATGAACAGTCTAGACAAATGCAAAAACACCTCATCCCAGCAAGCCCCCACCCCTGGGCACTGCCAGAAAATATGTGCCTGGGCAGCGTGAGCCTCACCACACCCTTTCCAGCATTCTGAGGGGGTCCCTGGTTTTCCATGTGCCACTAGTGCCAATGATCAAAACTTTTAAGTACGTTAAGGGAATCAACACAAACAAGCAGGAAACCTCTTCCAGCAGAACTGGGATGCACTTACAAGGGGGCACAGCTTGCATCTGGTGGGAGGCAGGTTGAAAAGCAATCTCGGGAAGTACTTCTTTACAGAAAGGGTCATAGACCCATGGAACAGTCTACCTCTGGAGGTGGTGGAATCCAAGACAGCACATGAGTTCAAACTCGCATGAGACAAACATTGTGGACACATCAGGGTGTAGTCTAAATAGGGAGGTGGGCAGACTACATGGATCATGAGGTCCCCATCTGCCGACACAATTCCCATAAAACATTTTTATCCAGTTGTTCTGTAGCTATTTTTTTACTTTTTTCAAATGGTTTTTAGCCTTTTTTCCTTAAAGGTCTTAGGCAATATTTATATCTCCCATATGGGAGCAGCAGAAGAGTCTGGAAGTGGAGGCTTTCCATCAGAGCGAACGCTGCAGCAGATTTACACAGATGCCTAATATGTTCACTCCAATAGACATTCCCTCTCCTGCGCTAGAAGAAAAACAAGATCCGAAATGATCCTAGGACACCCCGGTAAGTGTCCACACTGCTGACTTTGCAGTGCATCAACCCGTGCACACGGCTTGATGTACTGCAAAGCTGGCAATGTAAACATGCCTTAAAAGAGACCACTTCTGACCCATGTGGCCTGGAACATTAAAACTTTCACACCTATAAACACCAGTACTAATTCTGAAGATTACATTCCAGTCACCCTAAGCAGTGCCTGCAGCTATGGGTGGAAACCAATTTGCCCTAGCAAAATTTTGCAGAAACCAGAAAATCTGATAATGTATATATTTAGAATATTGGTAATTGGGAGAGGCACACTGAGCCAAGTCTCATTTTCAGGTGTGACCTGGGGTGAGGGGAAAGTGGAGAAAAAAGTTCATTACAATTATGTAGAACAAGCTGAAAATATACAAAACAGGATCTCATTTAAGTACTGGTGCAGGTAGTGAAAATCCACTTACATTGGAGTATGGTACAAAAGAAGGGATTAGAAATGCATAAAAACAGCTAAAGAGTAGCAGGGGTGTGAAACATTTAGGGAAGTAATAAAATTGTTACAATAGTAGGTACAAAAAAAATTACAATTATTTTAGGGGTTTGAGAGGAGAGAAAGAAGGAAATCAGTGAGCAAAAGGAAAAATTTGGGGGAGGGGCAGGGGACTGGGAGTCGGGTATATAGGGTAGGGTAGAGAACAGCAAGGTCAGGAGTAGGAAGGACAAAAGCCTGAAAAGGAAAGGGATTGGGAGAGTGGAATTTTAAGGAATATAAACACTAAACCCTTGTCAGTATCTATGTTAAAGAAATACTTAACCTCATGCGTCCAGGTCTGTAAATGTTTTAGTTAATGTTGTAACTTTTATATTTGTAGGCTGTCATTTGTATGTTCTATGAAAATGTATGTATTTATTGTGTGCTAGGTTACTATTGTGAATGAGCTTATGCTCAATGGTTATTCCTAATAAACAACAACAACAACAGAGAGTGCATTTTAGACAGGGCAGAGATCGAGATATCTGAGTGGAGTTTGGAAGAGAGGTTCAGAGGGGTGGGAAACAGTAAGAGAAGGCTATCTGCCCCAAACAGGAGTGAGGACAGGGAAGAGAGAAACTACAAGGGTCTCTGGAACAGAGCTGGTAAGATGAGGGAGATGAGGGGTAGAGGATAGCTAAAAGGTATGAGGGGAGAGAGCCAAACCAGAATTTTGAAATAAGGGTGGAGGCATGGAGCTGGCAGCACATTTGGAGGGAATGGAGGGAGAGGTAGGAGTAGAGAGTACAGTGGTGAGTATGGGGCAGAGCGCAGAAAGGAAAGTGGCAAAAAGCATTAAAAAGGGTGTCTAACCTTGCAAAGGATGAGGCAGGAGTGGAGCCAAGGACTAAATCAGAATAATCAAACACTGGGAGGATAATTTTAGTTAGTACCTCTTGGCGAGCCTCTGGGGAAAGGGAATCCTTATTCCTGTACATGGCTCTGAGTTTAGGATGGAGCTTAGAGTGAATAAAGTCTATGTCAGGTTGAGAAATCAAGTCGACTGCCCAACCAAATACCCAGGTACTTCTAGGAGAAGACTGATTCTGTGGTGGAACTGTCGAGGGTATAAGAGAAAGGGGGGTGGAATTTGGCTAGTTTCTGTGAGAGCCAAAGAACATAGAGACTGTTTTCTTAGAGTTAACCTCAAGCTGTTTTTCTTGGAACCAACGTGTTATACACGGGTGAATTCACTCTGTAATATGGATTCAACCTCCATGGATGAGGGACCAGTGGTGTAGAGGATGGTGTCATCTGCGTAGAGGTGGATTTGAGAGGAGACACAGACAGATGAAAGGCCATTTAAGAAAACAGAGAAGAGAATGTTGCCAAGGCCATATCTTTGAGGAATGCCCACTAAAATGATGAGTGGGGGAGGGGGAGTCTCCCACCTGGACATTGTTGAGTTTGTCCCATAAGGTATGATCAGAACCAATCCATAGCAGGGGAAGAAAGGCCAGCGGAGTAAAGTTAGGTAAGGAGAAGGGTGTGAGAGACAGGTGAAGGCCTTAGCAAGGTCAATAAAGATAGCGGCAGTGATATGACCGTGGTACATGCCTGAGAGAATGGCATCAGTCACATGGAGTATTGCGATCATGGTAGAGTGCTTTTTCCTGAAAACCAGTTGAAATGGTATATAAAATTTTTATTATTTTTATAACATGAATTCTTCAAACAACATATAAAGCATTCAAATAACACTTTCTTAGCTTTCTCGATAACACTGAAACATCACTCATCAAATTAAATCAAATAGTATGTACTATTCAGTTTTGCCACATATTACTTATTGAGGAAAACCCCATACTAACATATTTCAAACCTACAACATAGCCTTTAAATGATGTACATTTTCCTTCTATAATATTCTCTTAATACTTATTTCATTCACAACAACCACTGGGAAATAAAAGAAAGGAAAAAGTATAAAAAAATTATTCAGTCTATCTATTAACTTAGCCTCTAACCAGATGTCCTATAACTTTATTGTACAGTATTTTACCTGGAGACTTTTTATTATACATGTACACAATGGGGCTGAGAGCAAGAGCAATATCAGTGTGATAACCTCAGTTATTTTCACTGCAGTGTGATACATGGTGATGACATCACCAGAGTTAAAATAAATGCAGTTTCTCACACTCTGCTGATGTCAGCTTCCCTACAGCCTGCATTCTAAATGACACTGTTTCACAAAACACTTTCTGTTTCTTACTGCTACCTACAACTAATTCAATTAGCATTGCAAAAGACACTCACCCATGTCCCATAGTGTTTCTGAGACTCCCAGCCCATTACTATGCTGATCTCAGCTTCGCTACAGCCTGCATTCTAAATAACACTGCTTCACAAAACAGTTTGTTTCTCACTGCTACCTTCGACTAACTCAATTAGCATTGCAAAAGATGCTCACCTGTGTCCCATAGTGTTTCTGAGACTCCCAGCCCATTGCTATACTGATCTCAGCTTCACTACAACCAGTATTCTAAATGACACTGCTTCACAAAACAGTTTGTTTCTCACTGCAACTAACTCAATTAGCATTGCAAATGGCACTCATTTGTTTCCCATAGTGTTTCTGAGACTCCCAGCCCATTCAGAAAAACTCACACACTAAGACCACACACAGAAAGATAAGACAGCATACAGAAACAGGAAAAGCACACAGGAAAACATAAAAATACTTCTGAAGCTCCTACCCCCACTGTATAAATAGCACACATGAGTGGCAGATCTTGTGCTATGGAGAATATTCTGACTCCTGCAGAGTGAGCTCTGGATATTCACGAGTGCTGAAGGCATGAGTGAGAGTACCCAGAGCTCACTCTGCAGGAGTAAGAATATTTTCCATATTACACTCATATGAACATGCAAAATTTGCCAGCTGATAAAGGCCTAGAGGTCTATCAAGTCTGCTCGAATGTGCAGCTAGCACCCCTTATTCTGCAGCTGCCCCTCCCTTCCACCCTTCCCCTTCATTGACCCTCCCCCTTGTCCTGTCCTATCCCCTTTTGAAGCAGTCCACTGTTCTTCTGGATACCATTTCTGCAGGTAACGCATTCCACCCAGCCACCACCCTCTCTGTATAAAAGTGTCTCCTCATCTCCCTCCTGAACCTTCTTCCTCCAGTCTTTATCATGGCCCCTGGTGTCCCTCCTCCCTTACTTGAGCAGCCCTCTCTGTACCTGTTCTTGTTTATTCCTTTCAGGTACTTAAAGGTTTCAATCATGTCCCCCGTCCCTCCTCTCCTCCAGTGAGTACATGTTCAACTCCCTCAGCCTCCTCTCATATGATAAGTCCCCCAGCCCCTTGATCATCTTTGTCACCCTGCGCTGCACCCCCTCCAGTAACTTAATGTCCCTCTTCAGATATGGGTGCCAATACTGCATGCAGTACTCCAGCTGCGGTCTAACTAATGACCTATACAGTGGCAGAATCACCTCCTCCCTCCTCGAGCATATATCCCTTGCAATACAGCCCAGCATTTTGTTGGCCTTTGCAGCTGCCTTCCTACATTGTGCTGAGTTGTTCATTGACCCTGTAATACGTGCCCCCAGATCCTTCTCTTCCTCTGTCTGGGCTAGCTGCACTCCCCCCCCCAGCTGGTAACTCCTCCTTGGGTTCTTCATCCCAAAATTCAGCACCCTGTACTTTTTGGCATTAAACCCCAGTTGCCAGGTGTCTGCCCATTATGTATCCCATCTATCTATCTATCTGTCTGTCTATCTAGTCATGGCAAAAAACTCCGTTTAATGCATCAGTTAGGGTTGTTCCACAGTGACAAAAGCGAGGAAATTCGGTGTTAGGGTTAAAACCCCCTTGCACCCCATCCCACCCCCCAACCGGCATCGGGGTGTGCATTGGGGTCATCGGCCCTAACTCTCACCCCATCACATGTGTAAAGAAGCTGAAGTATAGGACCAAATTTCCTCGTTTTTGTTGCTGTGGAACAACCCTAACTGATGCATTAAACATAGTTTTTTACCATGAATTTCCCTTCTTTTTGAGAATTAGGACTATAAATAGTGAATAGAATGTGGCGATGGGAGCACGGGGCCCTTTGGGCCTCGCGCTCCCACCATGTGATGTCTTGTGACATAGTAACTGTAACTGCAATGCAAATGCAAGTGCTAATGGTTACGCACATGGTGACGCAAACATAAATGGTAACGCAAACGTTAATAGAAATGCAAGCGTAAAGTGACACCAAAGGGAACAGTGACGCAAATTAAGACGCAAGCATGTATGGAAACACAACTGGTAACGTGAACGGTCATGGTACCGCTATTGTAAATGCAAATGTTAACTGTTACAGCAACAATAACACCAAAGGGAACAGAAATGGAAAGGCAAAGGCAAGCTCGTATGAAAACACAAAGCGTAATGTGCACGGTCATGGTACCGCAATTGCAGATGCACATGGTAATGGTAAGAGCAAAAATAACGCCAAAGGAAACAGAAACACAAAGGCAAATGCATGCACATATGGAAACGCAAACCGTAATGCGCACGGTCACAGTACCGCAATTGAAAACGCAAATGATAATGGTAATAGCTAAAATAATGCCAAAGGAAACAGAAACGGAAACGCGAATGCAAGCGCATACAGAAATGCAAACCGTTACGCGCATAGTCACGGTAACGAAATTGTAAATGTAAATGGTAACTGTAACAGCAAAAATAACACCAAAGAAAACAGAAACGGAAATGCAAGCATGTATAAAAACGCAAACCGTAATGCGCACAGTACCGCAGCTGGAAACAAATGGTGACAGTAACAGGCAACAATAACGTCAAAGGAAACATAAATGCAAATGCAAGTGCATATGGAAATGCAATGCGTAAAGTGCATGGGTATGGGAATGCAACTGGAAATGCAAATGGTAACGGTAAGAACAATGATGACACAAAACAAAATACAAATGCAAACGGAAGGGTGGCCGCAAATGCAAATGGTAATGCGTACGGTGACATGAAGTGAAACACAAACAGAAACAGTACTGTAGACACAAATGGTAAGAGTAGGGCAAATGCAACTGCAAACAGAAACGCAAAGGATAACGCACATGGTGGCGTACATGAGAACACTAATGCAAACAGGTACAGAAACGCAAGTGGAAACACTAACTGTAACAGTAACAGAAGCACACACCATTTTTGCCCAACAGCTGCATAGAGAAACACAGTGGGTGGGATATTCAAAAGGGTTGTGCGGTGCGCAATAGGGTTGCTCCAGCACAAGTCCAAAATTGCGCCATTCTGCGATATTCAGCAGGAGGCAGTTGCGCCACAGAAAACATGCTGAGCAACAGCGCAATGCTAATGAAGGTATGCGAAACCGAAGGGGGTGGAACCATGCATAAAGTGCGCAATTCGATATTCAAAGGCTTGCACAATGCGCAACAGTGGATCAGGCGGAAGTTGCGCCACAGCGGAAATGAGCCAAAATAAAAAGGCTCAAGGAAGAGGCGCAAGAAGGCGACAGGGAAGCCACATGAGGCAGGGAGACAGAGCAGGCCAGAGCAGTAAACAGTGCAGGCCAGGGAGTGCACAGGACAGAAGAGGGCAAGGGAAGGTGTGTGGGACCACAGGTGCAGAGGCCAGTAGGTGTACCCAGTGCAGTGGAGGTAGCAGTCAGGACAGCGGGAACAGATCAACAACAGCCAGGGGAGACACAAGCCATGGAGATGGACAGTGCCAGCTTCCACATGGAAGCTGTAATGAGGGTGAAGGCATGCTGCAGGGGGACGTGGCCGTGGAAGGGCCCGTCGGCGGTACGCCTCCAACAGGCATTACCGTGCCCGCATCAGCTTTGAGCTGTATTCAGATGTAGAGATTTTGGGCCGGTACTGCCTGAACAGGGCAACACTGAGGTGGCTCTGTGAGCTGTGCAGTGATGTGATGCAGGCACCCTCACGACGGAGTCATGCTCTGTCAGTGGAGACAAAGGTAACAGCCTGCATGTGCTTGCTCGCCACGGGTACCTTCCAGAGGCCAACAGGGGACACCACAGGCATAACACAGTCGGCCACGTCACGCATCCTCACCCAGTTCCTCAGCGCACTGCTGCCACATGCTGTGGAGTACATCCATTTCCCCAGCACCGTGGCAGAGCATACAGCAAACATACAGGAGTTCCACAGAGTAGCACGTATGCCTGGCGTGCTAGGGGCGATAGACTGCACCCATGTGGCCATTCGCACGCCACCTGGCCCCGATGGGGCTGCCTATCGTGTCGGAAGGGTTTTCCAGTGTCAACTGCCAGGTGGTGTGTGATGCCAGTGGGCGCATCATCAATGTCTGTGCCACGCACCCTGGCAGAGCACACGATTCATTCATATGGTACCAATCAGCACTGTGCCATCGATTCAAGAGTGGGGACATCCCCACAGGACATCTAGTGGGTGAGTATGCATGTAGGATTGGCAAATCGGGGGCAAGGGTGGGTAAGCCACAGGTGCTATGGGAGTGGCACACAGGGTTAGGGGCAATATGAGCCTGAACATGACACTAACCTCCACTATCTCCACACAGGTGACAGTGGATACCCACTCTGTCCCTGGCTGCTCACACCACCGGTGACCCCATACCCTCGCAGCAATGCTTCAATGAGGCACACGCCGCCACACGCAACATCATCAAGCGGGTGTTTGGGATGCTGAAGGCACACTTCCGATGCCTAGACACCTCCGGCAGTGCCCTACATTACAGCCCCTCAAAGGCCTGTGGGATATTCCTGGCCTGTTGTATCCTGCACAACATGGCTAAAGACTGTGGGATAGCCGTACAGGTTGAGGAGGGGGACAGCGATGGGGACGCTGGGGATGCCGGTGATGATGGGGATGAGCAGCCCCCCCTTTGACGGCATGACCCCCGACTGATCCGGCTGGCCCAGCTGCACCAGGACACCATCACAGAGGAGCACCTCGCCCAACACAGGTAAGTCATGGGCCATGTGCAACCAACAGTGGCTAGGGCACAACCCACATACACACAGGGAAACACACCAGGGGTGCATGATGGCGAGGGAAGTGGCAGGGCACAGAAGCACACACACACAACCAGGGAGGGGTGAACAGTAACACGCCACATGGACAGACACACACACACACACACACATCAGGCACAAAGTGCACAGGGGTCGGGTGCACAACAGAGCAGGAACAGACATTAAATACACACACATCCACAGGCCACCACCACCACCTGTACTGTCCATGTATGTGTGTCAGATGCTGAGCACCCTTACACTTTGGTGTACAGGCGCCAGCAGGCATCATCATGCACCGCTTGCGCACCTGTGGACAGCAGTCGGAAGGTGTGCAGGTGGTCCATGTGTCCGGCGTGTAGGGCAGGGCACCACTGGTGCACTGCCCACCAAAACTACACATTGCACACAGGGCAGCACCAGACAGGGCCCGCACTGGGAGACAGCTCAGTCATGCGGCACAGTGCCACGGCCACCTCGGATGCATCGGCGGCCCCGCCAAGACCCAGCAGCACTGGCAGGCTGAGCATGGGCCACATGTTTCGAACGCGACCTTGTCCGCACAGGGGTCTGCAGCATACCGAACATACCTGCACCAGGGGTGCTCGGGATGCCCACAGCTGAACCTGGCGTCGACAGGGTGGGTGTCGCACGACACCAGGAATGGGGAGTGGATAGCGTACTGCGCGGTGTGAGCAGTACAGGGGCACCTGACTGTGTGCCCAATGTGGCCACGACACCGACCACTGCCTATGTCAGCCTGTCGATGGCGGCGGTCACATCCACCCGCAAATGGTCAATCCGGGACAGGATCCTCTTGGTGTCCCTGCTGTGCCACTCCATAGCCACACACAGTGCCTCCACGGATGTTGCAACCCGCATCTGCTGCTGTATTGATGCCTGCAGCAGGTGGGTGTGCTCATCAAAGAGGTCATCTGCCACATCGGCAACCTGTCCCTCAGGGTCTGGAAGGGCCTGATGTACAGCACCCTTTGAGGGTGGGCGCTGCTCACCAGGACCAGATATGGGCATGTCCACAGGTGGTGCACCTACATCACCGCTGAGCCCTGTACCCCCAGTAACGGTGGGTGACTGCTGCTGCTGCCCCTCCACCTGCTGTGCCCATGGGATCAGTGGTTCCACTGCTGTGGCCACAACAGTGCCAGTGACCTGCACAGCCACAGGTGCTGCCCTACCGGTGCTGACAGGCACAGTCTGGGACTGTGCTGACATGCTGGCATACACATCGGAACCAGCTAGATCCCTGGGCATGAGCTGTCCTGCTGTGTGTCCATTCTGTGACACACACATTTCAATGCCCATAGTGGTCGGTGCATCATCAATGGTGCAGGTCTGTGCCACAGCCACAGCGTGCTGGCATGCTTGCATGCCAGACCGCTGGGACACAGGAAGGGCACTCCCCACACCTGTCTCAACATCAGTGAAGGTAGCTGGGCATGCACACTGCCGCAGTGCATGCCAGCAATCTGCGGAAGTGGATGGTCCCTCCTCCAACTCCGGGTGGCTGTCCACAGTGGACAGGCCCTCCACTGCTGACCCCTGCAGACGCACAGGATCTGTAACAGAAAGGAAGGACACATTAGTGCATGTAAACTACCTTCCTCCCCAACCATGACATACCATGCAATGATGAGCTACCACCTGTCTGGAAGCCACCTCCAGGAACACCCTCAATGGAGCTGCGCTGCATGCTTGCAGTGAGCATGTCCTCCACCGGGGTCAGCTGCACCACTTCCGGCTGTCCACCGCCTGCTGCAGCACGTGCCACCCTGATGGCTGCAACCTTCTCCTTCACCCTCCTCCTGTCGGTCCCCATCTTCTTTTTACACTCCTGCACAGAGTGCTGGTGGCTGCCGTGCAGGTTGATGGCACGTGCCACCCCCTACCATGCAGCAGCACGGGCCTGAGGGGTGCCCCGCCGTCCACTGAGAAGTGACTCCTCAGCCAGGTAGGCCTCAAACAGTGCCTCTGTCTCTGCCTTCATAAAGTTGGGCCTCCTCTTCCGCCCACCATCATCCTCCTCACCCAGTCCTTGCTCGGTCATTTCACAGCCTGTATGGGTGAGAGTGGTCACCTGTGACTGTGCAGTACACAGCAATTCTCTGGAGCCATGGTCCAGAACAGCACAATGCATGCAACTCACCTATCAACTGCAGTAACCGAATATGGCCACTGCAGAACAGTGTCGCAGATTTATAGTGCAATGCATGCAAATTAGGACTGGAGCAACTTTAATGAGATGTAAATCGCACCGCTGCACCATTGAATGGCTGATCGGATGATTTGCTTATGACGGCTGAATATCGCGCTGTTGCGCTTTGCGTAATATGGTTGAACCGGCTGAGCCAATGGCGCAGTTCTGTGACTGCATAGTACACCGCACTGCGCATGCCCAGGTAGCTTACGCAGGCATCTGCCGCGCTGATGATGTGCTGTGCTGATAGGCAATTCAGGACACGGCCACCATTGTGCCAGTGGTGCTACAGCGACGGTCACCACATGGCGCTGTGGCACAACTGCGCAATAGTCCACTGTGGCAATGGCACACAGGCGACCAATCGCACTGGATGTGTAGACGTCCGATGGCACTGTGCGTGGCGCTTGCCAGAGACCCATGACCCTGTGCCCAACCTTTCCCCTTCGCTATGCATTATGGCATGTCTGCAGCTCTGTGCGCTGTTCGGTAACAGCGCAACAGGGACTGGTGGTGCTATACGAACAGCGCGATAGGGACTAACGGAGTTGTATTGCGCAACAATTCCACATGGGGTTGCCGGGCTGCAGAGCGCCATATTGCCTACTATATACATGCAAGGATGGCACACAGGAGAGCCCCACAATGGAGTGCGGTGGAACTTGCCAACCTAATGGCCATAGTGGAACCTCACCATGGCCCACTGTTTGGGGATGAACCCCTGAACATGGCAAGGACACATGTGTGGCAGCAGGTGGCCACTGCCCTGGAGGAGGCCACTGGCCAGCGGCGCTTGGAAGAGCAGTGCAGGCACCAGTACGGTGACCTGCGGAGGAGGGAGCAGGCTCTACTGGCACAACTCCGTTCACGTGCCAGGAGGGGCGTGGTGCCTCAGCCAGGTTGGTGAGCCATCTATGCACCTGTATTGTCCATATGGGTAACACTGTGTATTGTGACCAGCACATTGGGGAAGGTTGGTCTATGGTTGGCTGTGGCGGTGTTTACAGGATATGTGATGTATGGGTCTGGCTGGGTGGGCGGGCACACTCATTGGGGCAGGGGGATGTCTGCTTTGGGATTTCACTAATGTGTTTCTCACCTTTTGTTTCCCACAGGTGTGGCGGAGTGGAGGAGGGCCCAGGCTGAGGTGCAGCGAGGGGTGGCAGTGGTGTCTGTACGTGGTGTTGGTGGTGGTGGTGATGAGCCACGGCAGCAGCAGCAGCAGCCGCAGCAGCAGCAGTACGATGAGGGTGAGTGTCATGACATCATGAATGCTATTGCATGCTGTGGGGGGGGCAGGGCATGGCCACCATCCATGGACAACACTGCCATGCACGCGACATGTGACAGTCAGTACTGTCCAGTGGCACTGCATGTCTGGGAGTGTGTCAATGGTGGTCCATGCATGCATTGGGCACATGGCTGTGGCAGTGCCTTCCCACGGCGTAGCCACATCACTATACAGCCTTGGTTGTGCTGTGCTGGACATGGGTGGTGTGTGTGTGTGCAGTGGCACACATGGCTGTTGCTGCCTGGTTGGGCATGTCTTGTGCACGGTCACTGTGGGTGGGTGCACTCCATCACAGGAGCAGGGCACTTGGCTGTATACCACGCATGTTGAGTGGGCTTCAGGGATTTGGAGAGTCACAGCCATTGATTCTGATCCCTTGTCCTAGGTGTCCGGATCCTGCAGAGACTCAAGCGGTCAGTCCACCAGCTCCTTCAAGTATCCATGGAGTCCCTCGACATCCTGAGGGACCTGCAGAGCCGTGGCATCAGGCGCAGGAGGAGGCCCCGGGACCAGCAGCAGCTGGATGACGAGCGGGCTGGCGGGCAGTAGCTGCCCATCACCTCCCCCCTTTACCCATCCCTCACACCCTGCCTTCCCTCTCCCAGTTGTTCACCCCTGCCCCTTACCCACCCCTACCTTGTACCCATACCCCACCCTTGTATTGTATATAGTTCTGTCTGTTCATATTGTTATTGTTCATATGTTAATTAGATAAATCTATATTTTGTTATGAATACTGTGGTGGTCTCTGATTTGCAGCTGGCTATAGGTGCTCAGTTGCAGTGGTGTGCATGGCATCTGGGGTGGTATTGTCATGGGTATGTGTGTGTGTGCATGGGGAGGTGCCTCTGGTGTGGGAGTGGCTTTCAGTCGGTCTTGCCATGTGATGCCACCCACTGCTGGGTGCTCATGGTGGGTCTGGCTTGTATGGTTCTGTGGTACACAAGGTTGCAGTGTGACGGGGGGGATGCATGGGGATTCCTGCAGTGACAGTCACTGCTCATGGGTGGTGTCTTGGGGTCACAGTGCAGGGTGTGCTGTGCACAAGGAGGTGGCTGATGTGCCCTGGGGTTGTCTGCCCCCTTTGTGTGGCAGTCTCAGCTTGCCAGTGGATGTGCTGGGGCACCATGGCCCGGCTGTGCTTTGTTGGCTTGTCCCCATGGGCCGGTGGATATTCCGTCCCTCCCTCACTTATGCTGTGCTTGGGGTGTGGGGGTGCATTGTTAGTTCTGCAGTGTGTTCCTGTGCCCATCTGTGGCATGGGTGGTCTGTTGTCATCTGTTAGCACCCTTTGCAAACTGTGTGAGAGGCCTTTCAGCACCATGCAATTCTGCTTAAAGTTGAACCAGCATAATATTCTGTGGTGATTTGCATATGCAGCCCATAATGCTTTGCATTGTGTGGGAATGCGTGATTTTGTATATATGTACATATATGTGTGTGTATATATATATATATATATATATATATATATATATATATATATATATGTATATATATTATATACTGTATTTCACTGTTTTGAAGCGGCCCCCGATTAGTAGCCCCCCCCATTTAGAAGTCTCA
Source organism: Neoceratodus forsteri (assembly GCA_016271365.2). Taxonomy (NCBI): domain Eukaryota; kingdom Metazoa; phylum Chordata; order Ceratodontiformes; family Ceratodontidae; genus Neoceratodus; species Neoceratodus forsteri. The sequence continues at coordinate 1,310,752,584 of CM057449.1, forward strand.
GGCAAAAAAAAAACACTGTTAATAAAAGCCACCCCCATTTTAAAGCTGCAGCTTCTAAATGACTTCTAAATGGTGAAACTGGGAAATTATATCTTACAGGAACTAAAGGCCTCTAGAGCAGAGATGTCCAATAAATTTGATACCAGCACTCCAAAAAAATCACCAAACTTGAGCACTGAGGTAGATGCCGATAAGTAAATCTCGGAGAATGACACCAGAATTATCACCGTAGAGCACACAGTAGTATAGCTGGTAGAAGAAACCAACAACTTCAAGATAAGACAGAAGATCTAGAAAGCTGAGACAGGAGAAATACTATGCACATAAAGTTCTCGCCCTAAAACCAATATTAGACCCAGCTGTGAGGCTGCCTTCAATAATCTTGTGTTTTTTAAGCTACACAGTGAAACTGGAAATTCTGCATAGGGCATGGCAGCAACAGTCATTAAAATATGAAATGCTAATCAGCTTAAATCTAGCTTAAAATGTGAAACGCTAACCAGCTTAAATCTTGAATGCCTAACCCAGCTCAACTCATGGTGCAATTTCCATGTCAAACTGGTCTGTTTTAGACTTTTAGTATTTTCTTGAAACTTGGCTTCCCAGCCAAATGCCCTTTGGGGTAACCCTTGCCTCAGTATTTGCGCACAGAGGTTCTTTGTCTTTTAAATAGTTTTTTATTTTAATGGGTTCACCACAATATATCCAAGGCACACTGCCTTGGGGGTGGCTGGTCCATTCCACTGGGGTGTCGAACAGACGAGGCATGCTGATGGGTCCTGGTGGGACGAGGCACGTGTCTATGTCTTCTGTTGGCACCCTTTGCAAGCTGTGTGAGAGGCCTTTCGGCACTATGCAATTCTGCTTGAAGTTGGACTAGCATAGCATTCTGTGGTGATTTGCATGTGCAGCCCATGATGCTTTGCATTGTGGGGGCATGTGTGATTTTGTATTTTCTTGAAACTTGGCTTCCCAGCCAAATGCCCTTTGGGGTAACCCTTGCCTCAGTGTTTGCGCACAGAGGTTCTTTGTCCTATAACAAACATGTCTGACTCCACTCATGATTTACCCATTGATGATCAGAACAATTTTCAGTTGATGTAGTAAAATTTAGTACTGCTTGAGACCCATATAAATATATTTGACAAAGGACATCTCAAAACAACTAAAGCTGATGGCCGCTTGGTTGAGGAGGTGAACGTAAACTAGTCAGGACTCTAAGAGGTACTCCGACAGGTATTTACTAGTAGTGTTCTTACAATTCTCAGTTCTCAATACCATTTCTAGCTAATAAGAGGCAAGTGTACATTTGAACACCATGGCCCGGATATTCAAACTGCGCCAGGCTGTGGCGCAAGCCTGGGCGCAGCTCAACTTTGTTGCACAGGGATGTGGCCTGGGCGATATTCAACAGAGCTGCGCTATGGCGCAGCAGCTTTGAATATTGCACCCTGGCCACCCCCACTGTGCATGGCACAGTGGGGCTGCGCCAGCGTAAGTGGCCAGAGTGGAGCATGGAGATGCGCTAACGCAAGTACCATTGTGCCATACACAGCACCTGCGATATTCAAAAGGGGACATGTAAATGGAGCCATAATTTATGCAAGGCACACAGGGGGCCATTTGCATCTCATTATGGCCCCATTTGCATGCCATTAGCATGCAGGTGCGCCGATCCCCGATGACTTGCACCTGGCGCCCTACCAGGCAGCAGCCGTCAGGGACCGACGCCCCCTGCAGCCTGATTGCGGGCATTCGTGTAAAAAAAAACAAAAAAAGTTCTATATCCCTGGTGGTCCAGTGGAACTCTATGTGCCCAATCGCAGGCATTTGTCCTGAAGAGTAAGCCCCCCATCCTATATCACTGGTGGTCCAGTGGACCACACTCGGCCCGATCGCGGGCATCAGTAATAGAACCCTCCCCCAAGTCCAATATCCCTGGTGGTCCAGTGGACCAATCGCTGCTCAATCGCAGGCATCTGTAAGTCATCAAATGCCCCTACTATCCTGGTGGTCTAGTGTACCCCCTACCCCACCTGCCCACTGAGCCCCACTGCCCCGCTTCCCCCCACCGTCAGCCGGCAGCACCCCAACCGCCTGCCACCCCGCCACCCACTGACTGACAGCTCAGTAGGGCTGCATGCTCGTTGGTTCATAGCGTGAGCCAATGGGTGTGCAACCCATACCCGGTCTAATCAGTCCAGATATGAAAGAATTCATTCACATATCTGGACTGAAATATGGTATGGGATACCGCGTCCATTGGCTCATGCTGTGAACTCCAACAAGCGTCTGGCCCTGCTGGCTAATCGATCGCGGCGGCGGGGCAGCAAATGGGTGGTGCTACCACCGCTGATGGGGAGGGCGAGGCGGTGGCTCAATAAATGAGTGAGTGAAACACACTAAACCACCAGAAACAAATGAGTGATGACAACAGATGCCCGCCCAGCTCGGGCAGCAATTGGTCTACTGGACCACCAGGTAATGAACTGGAAGGATATTACTGATGCCAGCGATCAACAGTGCAGTCACTGGACCACCAGGGATATAGGATGAAACTTACTCTTCCAAGACAAATGCCCACGATTCGGGCACATAGAGGTCACTGGACCACCAGAGATGTTGGACAGAGGATTTGCTCCAGGGATGCCCACGATGGGGCATGGGGAGGCACTGCCAGGTGCAGCAGGAACTCGGGTGACCACCCACAGGTGGCAGCTGCTGTGTTGCGCCCTGCAATGCGGCAGCTCACCTGTGGGTAGCCATCACTTGTTCCTTTTTTTGGGGGCTTAACTTTGTGCAGGCACAGGTAGGGGTTGAGCATGCATGACTCTGCACATCCCGGGCTGAATATTGGGCAGTGCAGGTTATGCATGGGCACGTCCCCCTTACCTGTGCCTGCATACATTACTGATGCACTCCGGCGCATTGAGATTTGTGCGGCACACTTTTGCCTTTTGAATATCCCGCCGGAGCACATCAGTAGGTTGTGCATGGTGCAACACTGTTGCGCCATGCGCAACCCTATTGAATATCTGGTCCCATGAGTTTATGAAATAAAGCCACTCTCAATTAGAGGCTGTCCCATTTAGAAGCAACAGCTCAAAATAAAAAAAATGTGATAGATGCCATGGCTTCAAAATGGTGAAATACAGTATATGTGTGTGTGTGTGTGTGTGTATATATATATATATATATATATATATATATATATATATAATATGTACATGTGTGTTGTGTGTGTGTGTGTGTGTATATATATATATATATACACACACACACAATGAAAACAAAAACTCTGTTTAATGTATCAGTTAGGGTTGTTCCACAGTGACAAAAGTGAGGAAATTCGATTGTTAGGGTTGAAAGCCCCTTGTGCCTCCAGCCCACCCCTCAACCAGCATCGGGGTGTGCATTGGGGTCGTCGCCCTAACTCTCACCCATCACATGTGTAAAAGCAGGTATATGGGAGAATGGGAGAGAGTTAGGATCGATGACCCCAACACACACCCTGATGCTGGTTGGGGGTGGGCTAGGGGGTCCAAGGGGCTTTCAACCTAACACTGAATTTCATCATTTTTGCCACTGTGGAACAACCCTAACTGATGCATTAAACAGAGTTTTTTTCCTCTAATTTCCCTTCTTTTTGAGAATGAGGATGATAAATAGTGAATGGAATGTGGTGGCGGAAGTGCAGTGCCCGACATGATGTCTTGTTACATAGTAACAGGAACTGCAATGCAAACGCAAGCAGCAACGGTTGCACACATGGTAAAGCAAACGTAAATGTTAAAGACAACGTTAATAGAAACGCAAGCGTAAAGTGACGCCAAAATGAACAGTGACACAAATGGACACGCAAGTGCATCCGAAAATGCAACTGGTAATGCTCACAGTGACAGCACTGGTATTGTAAATGCAAATGTTAAGTGTTACAGCAACAAGAACGCCAAAGGGAACAGAAACGAAAATGCGAACAGAAGTACGCACATAAACGCGAACCAGAACACGCACGGGCATGGTGCCACAATTGTAAATGCAAACAGTAAAGTTAACATGAACAATAACACCAAAGGAAACAGATACATAAACGTGAATGCAAATGCATACATAAACGCAAACCGTAACGTGCATGGTCATGTTACCGCAATTGTAAATGCAAATGGTAATGGTAACAGCAACAATAACACCAAAGGAAACAGAAACGCAAAAGGAAACGCAAGCACATATGGAAATTCAAACTGTAATGCGCATGGGTACAGTAACGTAATAGGAAATGCAAATGGTAACAGTAACAGCAACAAAGATACAAAATGAAAGACAAACGCAAATGCAAAGGAAAGGGCTGCCATAAGCACAAATGGCAATGCACATAGTGATGCAAACCGAAATGCAAATACAGACAGTAGTGAAAACGCAAATGGTAACAGTAACACAAAGGCAAGCGCAAACGAGAACGTAAAGGGTAACGCACACGGTGGCGTAGATGGGAAAGGTAATGCATATGGGTACGCAAACATAAGTAGAAACAGTAAGTGTAACATTAGCAGAAGCGCATACCCTGTTTTTCCCCAACAGCTGCATACAGAAACACAGTGTATACAAAGAATTTATGCATAATAATGGGGCTTTGAGCCGAAAATGAGGCGTTGAAATACTAAATTGCTTATATCTCAGTAGCCGTATGATGTAGAAAAAAAAATTCACATGATCCATGATTTTCCTGGCTATGCATTGTCACGAAAAAAACTCCATATCTCACACCGTTTCCGAGACACGAGCCTAACGAAAGGCACGGCATATGTTACCATGTTAGTCTATGGGAAAAAATGGCAACTTCGGTGTACCGTAACTTGGCAGCCGTGCAATATTTTTTCACCAATCCACCAAAAGGAACATCTGTGAGATGTTGGCTGCTTCCCTCCAAATTTTAGCTCAAAAGACCAAACTGTTCTTTTGCAGCAGGGTGGCAAAGAACGCCTGTCATTTTGGCCATAGTCTGGAAAATTAGTGTCATGGTTTGTAACACCTTTTGCAAAATTTCGAAAGTGTTGTGAGTGCGACATTACTTTGCAACACTATTTTTCTCAGAAATTTGAAAAACATATTTCTGGAGTGTTTAACCCCAAAATAAAGACATGGCTAGTATCCTCAGGGCTCGAATAGGTAAACACAAAAATAATTATGTCCCTAGATGGTCCCAATTTTAAATGCCAAGCATTTCTGTGATCACTAGCTGAAAAAAAAAATGGCTGACTCACAACACTACTGGGGACATTTGCGACACTAAAAACTGCATTTGCGACACTGTCGAACTTTTTGTTAACTTTTCCCATTGACTTATAATGGGAACTTGTTTTTTGAATAACATTTGAACTGTTTAATATTTTTTCACAAAAACTTCAAAAGGCACATTGGGGACCCCAGCCGCATGTTCCCTGAAGTTTTCGGACTGGTCGCGCAAACTGTGCAACCTGTAGGCACGCGCAAAGAATGCACAAAAAAACATAAATACACACTGTCACTTAATAACTCCGCAGCTGTATATATCCGACCACTACAAAAGCTGACAGATCCCAAGATCTATGGTTACGCCCTGTGCCTGCCAAATGTCAGGCAAATCCATTGAATGGTGCGTAGTTATTAAGGTGCAAAGTTTCACCCTTTAACCTTAAAAAATGCTACTCAACCCTAACTATGGTAGCACTACCGTGCTACCATAATATATATATATATATATATATATATATATATATATATATATATCATTGGGTGTCAATTACCTGTAACCAATCAGTTTATTGGAATAAGCATGCTCCATGCATTCACAGAGATTTATGTATCCTCTAATGCTGACCAACCATAAATTAAAATTAACATACTCGTCCTGAGATCTTTTACATCGTAGTTGTCTGTATTTGTTTGTGTTCATTACTTCTGATCTGTTTCCATTTCGGTCTCTAGTATGACCTTTACTATCCGCCTATCCTATCTATATCTGTGACTCCGAAGCCCCCAATCTCCCTTTTGCCTATGTAATTACTAAGTTACTATCCAGGTATCCTAGTCTGGCAATCATACAGCCTATATGCTAGCCATGGACCCCATGTATCTTCAAAAATACTGTCCTGCCCTCTAGAACTGTATAATACCTTAAGATAGGATATTAATTTAGCTAACTCCACATACCACTCCTGTATTTGTGGAGGTTCTGCTTGCCTCCATCGCACAACAGTTTGTCTCTTACTTCCATGGCTAGGTGGTGTACTAATATCCAGCTGCTTTTGCCACCCCCATCATATGACATTCCCAGTATCCATAGGGCTGGGTCATCTGGGATATGTGTACCTAAAATATTTCTAGTTAAATCTCTAATATGTGTCCAAAATGGCCTAATCAAATGACATGACCATAATATATGTGCAATGTCTCCTGGGCTCTGCTGACACCTCCAACACACATTAGGGATCTGGCCCCCATATACCATAACTTCTCTGGGGTTTTATGCCAGCAACCCAAGATTTTTTTTCAGAGAAATCGCAACTTGGGATCTGGGGTTAGTACCTGTGCCCTCCTCCAACAAGTTTCCCATTGTGTGGACATAACCGGGAGCGACAAATCTTTGTTCCAATGTACGCGCTGCACCTCTAATGTCATGTTATGTCATTCTTGAATTGCCTTATATGTATAGGTTCCCCCCCCCCCCATCTTTGGAATTTTTAATACAGCCTTAATATTTTGGGACATTTCTGATTTGTGATAAGAGTAGTTTGGGTCAAAAAAATCTTTCATTGCGTTCCTAAGTTGTAGGTAGCGCCAATGCTCACTGTCCATAAGTCCACACTCTTCTTTTAATTATGGAAATGATTTTAGCACATTTTGTCGGAAGTCTATCAGATCCCCCAAAGTGTGTATCCCCCCATTCTGCCATTCCATCCAGTTTAGTAATGTCCTCCCTATACTTGGATTATTCAAAATTGGTTCTAAATTACCTAATGTAGAGAGGGACCATCTTTTGTATTTCATTAGGACTTTCCAGGCTGCTCTAGAGAATCTAATTGTAGGACGAATGCCAATTAGAATGGGGGAGAGTCCAGTAGCACAAGGCTAATGGGACAAGGTCTGACCAGTACCTGTTCCACATCCACCCATGGGAGGCGAGTGGGGGTTGATTGCATCAGCCTAGTCAGGGCCTGTTTTACCCCTGAGCTATATGATATGCCCATAGCCATGGCAGATTCCAACCCCCTTTTTCCATTGGTGCACACAAAATCGTCTTGTTAAAATGAAATTTTTTACCCTCCCAAATGAACTGGTTATTGAGCTTATAAATTTTTTTCCACTGTGAAGGAGGAACTCTAATGGGTAGACTGCTTAGGCAGTAAAGTAGTCTAGGCAGTGCCATTACCTTGAATGCAGCCACCTTGCCTGGAAGTGTAAGTGACAATTTTTTCCACCTCTCTGTGTCCTTAACAAAGTCTGCAACTAATTGATCTAGGTTTGAGCTCACTAGGCCCTGCCACCCGGGGGTAATTGTCATCCCCAGACATGTAATACCTTTTGATGCCCATTTAAGGGATTGTCTTCCCACTTGTGCCATATCTTGTGTGCATCCTTGTATGAGTAGAAATTCAGTCTTGGCCCAGTTTACTTGAAGCCCTGATATATTCCCAAATGTTGTTAAAGTATCAAATACCACTGGTAGTGATTCAGGCACTCGGGAGATGGTAAGTAGAAAGTCATCTGCATATAATAGTGTTTTAGGTGTCAGTGTTCCTTTCTGGATCTCCCTAATGCTCTTGGACAGTTGTATATGGGATGCTAACCGTTCCATTGCAATTAAGAACAAAAGTGGTGACAGAGGACATCCTTGTCGTGCTCTTCTACACAGATTGAAGGCAGGAGATAGAAGCCCATTTGTGAGAACCATCACCTGTGGGTCAGTATATACGGTTTTAACCATAGATATAAAGTTGGTGCCTATTGCCAGGACTCCATTACTTCGAACAGTTAGGTCCATTCTACAGAGTCCAATGCTTTTTCAGCATCTATCGAAATTCGGGCTGCTGACTCTTTACTCTTCGGGGCCTGTTGTAATACAGCCACCAGTAGTATGAAATTATCTGCTCCCTGCCTTCCCTTCATGAAATCCACCTGAGATTTGTGTATAAGAAGGGGGGGATCCCATTCTAATCTGGTTGCCATAACCTTGGCCATCGTTTTAACGTCTGCATTAAGCAGTAATATTAGCCGGTAATTAGTGCAAAGTGCTTTGTCCTTATGGGGTTTCAGAAGCACTGTAACCACTGCTTGCCTCATAGTGTGAGGAAAATTTAAAATGTCACCATCACCAGGATGTAGTACCAGCAATTTTAATTCCACGAAATCTACAAAGCCCAAGTGTATAATAGTAGAGGCAACAGGGGGTTCCTAACCAGAAAAAAACAACCCTACCGGTTTCACGTGTAAGCGCCTCCTCAGGGGTATGTCCTGCTCATAAGTTATACTCCCTGTTAAAAGTAACACTGTTAAAGTGACAATGCTTAAACACAAGTGCAATACAAACATAGTGAATACTAATGTGAGTAACAGGAGTGAATAAAAGCAGAATAACAATGTCAAATGTTTAAGCCACTAAATTATTGCCAATCACAGCTGATCTATAAATAATAATTATTATTCCTAAATGAGATATATATAATAAATACAACTAGCTGTAACTGGGACAAATGGCCTAAAAGTATGCAATACTATTTTAACTGGCTAATACCAAATTATATATCTGGAAAAAAGTACATTTCATGAATCAGACAACATGAGATAAGCAAGGTGTTTTGAGGCACAAATTCCAGTATCTTCAAGTGGGTACCTAGGATAAAGAACAGCAAACAGAATGTTACCATTAATATAAAAAATGAATTAAGAAATTCAAAAACTCCATTATACATACTCTCCCTCAAAAGGCAGAATAATAAGAAAAAGGTTTATTTTTTTCAGAAAAGGGGAAAGTTCAAAAGTGTCATTTAGGCCAGGGAAGTTTAATGCACCCATTTCAAATATCCAAAAGGACTCTCTTCTAAGTAATTTATTTTCCAGGTCCCCCCTCTTGGGCTGGTATTAACTCTTTCCATACCCAAAAAGGTGAAGGAATGATCGCCACCATAATCTCTTATATGTTTATATAGGGCATTCTTTTCAACCTTACACCGGATATTGCTGAGGTATACCTGCCTACTCTCTCCGTAAGTTTGCATGATGTCTTGCCGACATAGTAAGCCTGGCAAGTACATATTGCAAGGTATGCAACTCCTGTGGTGGTGCAATTTATCACTTGTCTAATTTCAAATTTCCTGGTTCTATTAATACTACTAAAATATGTCTTTTTTTCAATGACATTACAATATTTGCACTTACCACAGGGGGAACAACCTCTGGGGGGGGCATCCAAGCAATTTGTTTTTTAATAACCGGTTGTAAAGAGTGAACCAAACAGTCACCCAAGTTTCTGCCCCTTTTATAGACAATCCTTACACGCAAAACCAGCAGGATCATTTTTCCTGGTAAGGAAACCCCCTGTTGCCTTTACTATTATACACTTGGCTTTTGTACATTTTGTGGAATTAAAATTGCTGCTACTACGTCCTGGTGATGGTGCCATCTTTTTTTTTTTGCCTTGCTATGTACGCTTTGAGTCAGGCACATCTGTTCTTTGAGCCATTCTGCGAGGAGACATTGCTTGCCTCATAGTCTGAGGCAATTTCCAATTATGACATGACTCTTGGAAGAGAGATGCTAAAATTGGGGTTAATTTGGATGAAAAAGTTTGGTAAAAATCTGCCTGCCATCCGGGCCTGGAGCTTTTGCCTTGGCTAATGCTGTAATGGCCAATCCCAATTCTTGTTCTGTAATGGGCATATCAAGCTGAGCAGCTACTACTAAGGAAATCTGAAGTAATTGGACCTTGCTCAAAAATTGCTGCACATCCTCTATTTTAGGTGCCCCTTGTGAAGTATAAAGTTTCTGCTACAACTGTGTGAAAATTTAATTAATGCATGAGGGATTAATGGTTAAGGACCCATCAGGAAGTCGAATGTGAGGGATCAAAGCCTCACTCTCTTTCTTTTTTAATTGATTGGCCAGAAGCTTGCCAGCTTTTCCCCCTGCTCCCAATAATGCCGTTGCAGAAGAAATACTGCTCTTTTTGCCTTCTGTGTGTGTGTATGGCGTTTAGTTTGTATTTGAGTTCAACAAGCTTATGGAACACCATCTCAGACTTACTGGTCTGTCTATAATAGTCTTCTTCTACAATACGTAACTGGGAAGTAAGATGCTTGACTTCTTGTTGCCTAGTCCAATTTAGATGAGCTGTATAGGTAATAATTCTGCCTCAAATGAAAGCCTTGAAGGAATCCCAAACTATCTCCTCAGCCATTCCCGGAGTAGCATTGATTAAAAAAAAAAACGTAGAATTTCTGTATTAAGCCATGTGACAGTTTCTGGTTTGCAAAGGAAGAGGGGGTTAAGCTACCATCTTGGCAATTTACTGGTGGTACCTGACATGACTAAAGTAATGGTAACGGGCCAGTGATCAGAGAGAATAATGGGCTGTATAGTAGTCTCCACTACTTTGCAGATGTCTTTGGCATTAGCGTTCCACCTCCAATGTACCATCCCAGTAGCAATCAAATAGTTCCGGGATTAGACCTTGTACAAACTTGTTCATATTCTGTCCTTCAGAGCCCTCCGGCACACCTACAATCCAGATATTGTTCCGTCAACCCCTGTTTTCAAGGTCATCGACCTTATGCCATAGTTGAGCCATCTGCTTTTCCATTTTCAACAATGTATCTTCCTGTTGTGCCACTTTTGATTCAGCCTGCATCGTAAATAGTTCATTATCCGCAATCCTGAATTCCACTGCCTTGATCCTTTGTTTCACCTCCACTACTGACTGTTAGATGGTGGGAATGTCATTTATTAATGTTTTTTGCATGTTTTTTATTTCCAAAATGTTGACTTTTTCAGAAATGCTTTGAGCTGTTGAACTGTCACTTTTCGGCCTGCTTGCCGCCATTGTCAAATCTCCTCAGCAGGCCGGGCTGTTCGAGGACCGTTGATAAACCTCCTTGTGATCGAGAAATCACAACTGTTTCCCTTCTCCTGCAGTTCAAACTTGCTAGACTGACACTGGAATATTTACTCTATTGAATCCCGGACCCCCGAGGAGCGGAGGTCGCGAGAGCTTCCCGCTGCCCTCCCCCACACGAGCCTGGACCCCCGTGGAGCAGAGTGAAGATCTCCCAGACCCCCAGATCCCCGGCAGGCGGAGGTCACGAGGGCTTCCGGCTGCCCTCCCTCACACGAGCCTGGACCCCGCGGAGGCAGAGATCTCTCGGACCCCGGACCCCTGAGGAGCAGAGGTCATGAGGGCTTCCCGCTGCCCTCCTCCACACCAGCCTGGACCCCCGCAGAGCAAAGTGAAGATCTCCCGGACCCCTCTGGACCCCCAAAAGAGCGGAGGTCATGAGGGCTTCCCGCTGCCCTCTCCCACATGAGCCTGGACCCCCGCGGAGAAGAGTGAAGATCTCCCGGGCCTCCCCCGGACCCCTGAGGAGTGGAGGTCACGAGGGCTTCCTGCCACCCTCCCCCACACAAGCCTGGACCCCCACAGAGCAGAGTGAAGATCTCCCGGACCCCGGACCCCGAGGTGGAGGTCGTGAGGGCTTCAGCTGCCCTCCCATGAGCCTGGACCCCAGCGGAGCAGTGAAGAAGATCTCCCAGACCCCCCAGACCCTCGAGGAGTGGAGGTCATGGGGCTTCCCACCACCCTCCCCCACACAGCCTGGACCCCACAGAGCAGAGTGAAGATCTCCCGGACCCCCGGACCCCGAGGAGTGGAGGTCACGAGGGCTTCCACTGCCCTCCCACATGAGCCTGGGCCCCGAGCAGAGTGAAGATCTCCGAACCCCCCCCATACCCTCGAGGAGTGGAGGTCGCGAGAGCTTCCCGCTGCCCTCCCCCACACGAGCCTAGACCCCCGCAGAGCAGAGTGAAGGTAAAAACTCACCGTTTGGTGCCATTTTTAACAAAGCTCAATGCTCCATTCTGAAACTGACCTTCCTGCATGCTTGGAACTAAGGACAAGCTTGTGCCCTTGCCTCCTACCTGCGATCACTCAGGGGGGCTGCTGCAGCCTTTTTCATCGGCGCAGGTGTGGAGATAGTGCATGAACATCAAACTTTTCTCCCTCCAGCCCTGTATTCTCCACCGGAACAGCGGTTACCTTAAGACGCCTAATACCTGCTACCTTTGTGCCGTATACTTGTGGCTCTAACCTGTTTTTCCCTTTACTTGGATATGCTGTGCACAGCCCCTATAGTAACCTCTGTGTGCTGCTGATTATATCAAATTGCAATGAGCTGTACTTGTTTAGCTGATTTTATCAAATTGCATTGAGCTTTAGATGTTAGACCCTGCCTGTAGCGACTGCAACCAGTGTAGCTGAACAGCATCTGATTTTATTTAATTGCATTAAGCTTTAGATGTTAGACCCTGCCTGTGGCGACTGCTACCAGTCAAATTAAACAGTATCTGAGCACAATGTTAGGATGATTTCTGTCTCGCATTTAAAAGCTTACAGTTTCAACTGATTTGTCACTCATGGTGCTTTGTAAAGCTTTCTGCTTAACTAATTTGCTACTCGTGGTGTTTGGTGTGCGTTCAGCCCAATCACTGATCTGGTCCCCAGGTTCTTTTGTTCTGTCCCCCCCCCTTATAACTCACCTGTTTTCTCCTCTGTCCTTCCACAGATCTCCCGGACCCCCCCCGGACCCCTGAGGAGTGGAGAGTCGTAAAGGCTTCCGGCTGCCCTCCCCCACACGAGCTTGGACCCCCGTGGAGCAGAGTGAAGGTAAAAACTCACCGTTTGGTGCCATTTTTAACAAAGCTCAATGTTCCATTCTGAAACTGACCTTCCTGCACACTCAGAACTAAGGACAAGCTTGTGACCTTGCCTCCTACCTGCGATCACTCAGGGGGGCTGCTGCAGCCTTTTTTGTCGGCGCAGGTCTAGCCCCGCCGAACGCTATGCGTTCGGCTCCCCACTGCCCCCACCACCACCCTTGGTCGGCTCTCCCTTTTATAGGTAGCTGGTGATGATGTGGAACTGAAATAACCTATCAGCCCACTTCTCATCAGCAGGCTATACCACTCTGCCACTAGGGGTTTCCCACTATTTTCCTGCATTAGTCTCTACACTACACAAATAGTTCCCATAGCTGCACTCTCCCGCTGTTCCCTTAGGGGATTCCTCCACCCTCCTGCTGTTCCTGTAGTCAGTTCCCCTACCCCCTGATTCCTACTCCTGTTGCTCTAAACCCTCAGTCTCTTGCTACCCAGCCCAAGACCCGCCCCTGCTTCGATTTCACTCACCCCCATCACTCTCTACACACCCTATCTGCCCTTCTATCCAGGGACCTGCTGTGCCAGGGCAGCCTACCCTCTGAAGCATGGCCCCCCCCAAGCTGGCCCATCCACCAGCAGCCAAGGTCCCCGTCACACCCATCCCACTACTGCCCCCCCCGGGGGACGGCCAAGGGGTTAAAAATAGCCCACCTGAACATCCGTAGCCTCCTCCAGAATCTGGTGGAGCTAACTACTTGGGCTGCCTACTACAAACCTGACGTCCTGTGCATTACAGAGACGTGGCTCAAACCCCGCACCCCTGATTTGGCTTGCTCTCTCCCGGGCTACGGCATGGCAAGACTCGACAGGGCTGGTAACAAAAGAGGTGGAGGTGTACTTATATACTTTAAGGTACACCTAAACATTTCCATTGTGTTGCACCAAACCCCTGGAACCTTGCACTGTGAGTTTCTCCACTCACTCCTTCTCCTTGGTAACACCAAAAAGGTGCACATAGTGTGTGCATATAACCCTCCCAAGGGCAGGGGTCTGCAGGGATTGTCGTCACTACTGGAGTTACTCCAGGAGAAGGTGGACTCCAGCGAGCTTCTCCTACTAGGTGACCTTAACCTTATCTGGTTGGGACCTCTTGCCAAGTTGTATGAACCATTACTCTCTGGCCTCTCCATCAGTCAGGTCATTGTGGAACCCACCCGGCTCTCCAGTCGTAGAGATAAGGGGTCACTCATTGACGGGATCCTGTGCAACCGCCTGGACAAAATTGTTAAGTCAGGACTCCTTCCTGACTCCATCTCGGACCACTCGCCGGTATACTGCATTTGGGGCTCAAACCCGCCCAGGGTCCCCTGCCGAGTGGTAAGTATGAGGGACTACTCGAAATTCTCGATCCCCACCTACCTCAAGGACCTGCAGGGAGTGTCTTGGAACCACGTCATGGCTACGCCTGACCCCGTTACAGCCCTTGACCTCTTCCTCGCAGCATTTGCGCCGCTCCAGAACAGGCACACTCCCCTTTCCAAGAGGTGTGTCCGAGGCTCGGTCACCAAATGGCTTTACAGCGAGCTCCTGTCTCTCATGAAGCAGCGGGATAAGGCCTGGTCAAAATATAGGGCATCATGCAACCAAACAGACCTCCAGGTGTACCGTCAGCTTAGAAACTCCTGCAAGAGGGCTATACGTTCTGCGAAAAGCCAATAGTGTAGCTCTGCACTGATTGCCACCGCACACGACCCCAGACGTTTCTGGGTGAACATAAAAAACCTAGTCAGTGGCTCGACCAAAACTCAAGTTACTGACATGACAATTGGCGAGGCAAACTGCAATAACCCCCTAACCATTGCCTCTCCTCTCAACGCCTCTTCACTGACCTGCCGTCCGCCCTTCCCACTGCCAGCTGCCCCAGTCCTCGGCTCCAGCCTCCAGTCTCCCGCCCACCCTTCTACCTCAAGAAGATCACTGTGAGGGGACCAGGCTCTCCTTAGTCAGTCTCTCCCACCATGCGGGGGCGGGTCACGATGGCCTCGAACCCAGGCTTCTCAGCCTGGGGGCTCCCCATATTGCCAGACCACTCGCCCACATAGTCAACACCTCGCTCATAACAGGGGTCATCCCCATCTTATGGAAAATTGCCAGGGTTGTCCCTGTACTGAAAAATGGTGACCCTAAGGACATTAACAATTATTGTCCTATCGCCATACTCTCAGCTGCAAGCAAACTGCTGGAAAAAGCAGTTGTGTCACAGCTTCTCCACTACATCCAGGAATATAATATCCTTTCCCCATAGAAACATAGAAACATAGACTTTGATGGCAGATAAGGACCGCTAGGCCCATCTAGTCTGCCCATTTCCCTACCTACAGGATAGGCCGCAGATCCTAGTTAACCAGCAGCCTTTATCTTCCTGCCCCCCACAAGAATTGCCTTATGTCTGTCCCATGCATTCTTGAATTCTCCCACAGTTTTAGACCCCACAACTTCCTCAGGAAGGCTGTTCCATGCATCCACTACCCTCTCTGTGAAATAATACTTCCTCACATTGCCCCTGAACCGCCCTCCTTCTATCTTTAAATTGTGTCCCCTTGTTCTTGCAAGTCTCTTTTTCTGAAAGATGCTACCCTCTTGGACTTTGCTGATTCCCTTGAGGTACTTGAAAGTTTCTATCATGTCCCCCCTCTCCCTTCTTTCCTCAAGTGTACACATATTAAGCTCCTTTAGTCTCTCCTCATACGGCTTCTCTTGCAGACCCTGCACCATTTTAGTTGCCCTCCTCTGGACTGCCTCTATCCTGTCTATGTCCTTGCGGAGATGGGTTCTCCAGAACTGGACACAGTATTCCAGATGGGGTCTCACCAACTGTCTGTACAGAGGATAACAACTTCCTGTTTCTGCTGCTGATGCCTCTCCTATACATCCCAGTATACCCCAGCCCTCCTACTGCCTTCTCACATTGCTTGCTAACCTTAAGGTCATCTGATATGATTACCCCAGGTCCCTTTCCTGTTTTGTTGTTGTTACTACCGCCCCACCGATTGTGTATTCTTCCCTGGGTTCTTGTTTCCCAGGTGCATTATTTGCACTTTTGCATTGAATCCTAGCTGCCATCGTCTGACCATTCCTCCAACCTTGCCAAGTCCCTTTTCATCCTTTCCACGCCTCCTTGTGTATCAACCCTGTTGCAGATCTTTGTGTCATCTGCAAAAGGCATACTTTCCTTCCAGTCCCTCTGCAATGTCACTGATGAAGACATTAAAGGACTGGACCCAATACTGAACCCTGCGATGCGCCACTAGTAACCGCCCTTTCTTCAAGTGGACTCCATTTACAATTACCTTCTGTGTCCTGTTGTCCAGCCAATGTTTTACCCAGGCTACCACCCTGGGACCCACTCCCAGGCTGGTTAATTTGACTATCAATCTTTTGTGGGGACTGTGTCAAATGCCTTGCTAAAGTCTAGGTAGGCCATGTCCACAGCCCTCCCTGGTCTACTACTTTGGTCACCCAGTCAAAGAAATCTATTAGATTAGTCTGACATGACCTTCCCGCTGTGAACCCATGCTGCCTTGGATCCTGTGCTCCACTGACCTCTAGGTACTCAACTATTCTTTCCTTCAAAGTGACTCCATCACTTTCCCTACCACAGAGGTCAGACTGACAGGTCTGTAGTTTCCTGCCTCTGTCTTGGTCCCACTTTTGTGAAGGGAATCACATCCGCCTTCCTCCAGTCCTCGGGTACCACACCATCCTCCATGATTTATTAAAAGAGTAGCCAGTGGTTTCACTAGTTCCTTCTTAATTCTTTTAGAATTCTGGGGTGAATTCCTTCAGGACCCATTGCTTTGTTCACCTTCAGTTTTAGGAGTTCTTGCAGAACCCTTTCTTCTGTGAAAGGACTGGATTGACCCCCTATCAAGAGTGCTTCTGTTAATTGGATTAGGCACTTCCCCCTCCTCTTTTGTGAATACTGAGCAGAAATATTCGTTCAGTATTCCTGCTTTTTCACTGTCCCCCCTGCCCACCCACCGTTCATTCTATTCAGCCTCACTATCCCTTCCTTTGTCAGCATGTCTTCCGTAAAAACCACAGCACCTCTACAGCACTAGCCGAAGTCACAACAAAGATCAGGACCGCAACCGATCAGGGAATGCTCACGGAGTCCATATTTGTGGACCTGTCCAAAGTCTTTGACTGTAGATCATCCCCTCCTCCTCAGCACACTCCACACCCTTGGCTTCTCCTGCCGTTCCCTCGACTGGTTCTCCAGCTACCTTGGGGACAGGAAGCAACTCACCTGCTTCAATCGTACCCTCTCGCCCCTCCTGCCCGTATCCAGTGGAGTACCACAAGGATCTGTCCTTGGACCGATCCTGTTCTCCCTGTTTGTCAATGGCTTACCTTCCACTGCTACTGAAGGGCACCTTACTGTGTATGCGGATGACCTCGTCCTGTTAGCCAGCTCCCACGATATTACCAACATCAATGCCCAACTCAACTCTGACTTCTCCTGAATCAGTAAATGGCTGGAAGGGCACAAACTCGTAGTCAACCTTAAGAAAACCCAGGCAATGCTATTCGGCACTGCGGTTAAAATCTCCTCCTGCACGACGCCCCTTAAAATCCTTGGTACCTGTAACTCCCTACTGGCTACAACAGACTCTGCTAAGTACCTTGGACTCACCCTTGACCCCCAGCTGGATCTCTCTGGGCACATCAGGAACATCTGCAATGCTACTAATTGCAAACTTGGCCTTATGTAGATGAGACTGTCTCACCCCCTGCCGCCCGGCTGGCTTTAGCAAGGGGGTACTTCTGCCCACCCTCCTCATATGGTCTCGTCGCCTTTGCCTCTGCCCCCTCCTCATGCCTTGCCAAGTGGGATACCACGTACAACAACATATGCCGCTTTGCGCTCTCGGCCCCCCGATTTACCCACCGATGTGAGCTCTACTCCCGTCTGGATTGGCTCCCCCCTGATAAACTCCAGATATACTCCATGGGCAACTTCATCGACAACATTATCCGTACCTCCACCCCTGCCTCGCTCACCCTCCCCCTGAAACATGCCTCCCCTGTCTACCACCTTAGGTCCTGTGTGTCCCAGACCTGCCTGGTCCCCAGGACCCGCACCCTCACTGGTGATAGGGCATTTGCCTCTCACGCACCCAAGCTGTGGAACTCCCTTCCCCCCCAAGTTCGAGCCTCCCCCTTCCACTCCACCTTTAAAACCTCCCTCTGGAACTTCCTGAAGCCTGCTGCTACCTGCCTGTGTGCGGCCTAATCGCCCAGCCCCACGACCTTTTCTGCTATGATACCCCAACCTAGCTCTGCCCCCCCCTTGCTGTCTCCCGTTGCTGACTCAGTGCAGCACTCTACTAGTTAAGTTGCCATCTTGTGCCTTTCACCCTGGGGGAGGTCTCACACCACCCTGTAGCCCCTGGGCCAGTATGTTTTGAAACTTGTGGTTGTCTACATGCAATTCCATTGCTTCTTCTCACAATCCCTTGTGTTTACCCCACCATTTTGGAGTACGTGCTGCTTCCCTATTGTTAGGTCATTCTGTACCGTATGCACCTGACAAAATGTTTCTGCTCCTGATTGCAATGCTGTCTATGTATCTATCGATAAGTTATTCTGTACCGTATGCACCTGACAAAATGTTATCTCTGTAACTACTACTCTGTCTCATTGTTGGAGTATGCCTGCTCCTGATTGTAATTGTCGTCAATGCTCCTGATTGTAATTGTTGTCAATGTATCTTCTCCTATGTAATTACCCTGTGATTCTCCCGGGTCGCACCTGAAAATAGGCACTGGCTGTCTAGTGTGCTTACCCGATTACCAAAAGCAAATAAATAAATAAATAAACTCGATTCCTGGCCGTATTATGTGACATTTTGCTAATTTTTACTAGCGGTTTACCGGAGCTCAAGGACTAAGTAGCCATCTTGTTTGGTGGCTCTCTAGCACCCCCAAATCCATTTGGAATGGTGGCAGGAACTCAGAGGAGGAAAGGAAATCAGATAGTCTTGAGAGAACAATGGGTTCCTGAAGTTTGGCCAGTGAGGGGAGAAGGGATATTGTTTGGTTATTCCCAGGAGTGGAGAGATCACCATCTTTGTGCAGGGCTATGACTTTGGCAGCTTTCCACTTGTGAGGACGGTACAGAAAGTGAAGGAGAGATTGAGCAGGTGAGAGAGAGAGGAAGGGCTATAGCAGGAGCAGAGATCTGGAAAAAGTAGGGGATCAAGGCCGTCATGGCCTGATTTGTGAGGGTTTAGGGAGAGGAGAGCATGGAGAACTTCCTGGGCAGAGACATGGGAGAAATGGAAACCACTCGAGGAGGAAGGCAGGGTGGGGTGCAGGTGCGGGAATTAACAGGCTGGATGGGAGGGCATAGGTTGTGAAAAAAGAATTTAGGATAGAGGCAAGAGAGGAGGGATCCATGACAGGCTTGCTGTCAATTAATAGGAGGGAGGGAGGAGGGAGGCCTCGGGAGGGGAGTTAAAAAGGAAGTGGACGGCCTGCCAAAATTAAGAGGGGGGAGTCAAGGTTTTGCTGCAGTATCACCTTGTAGTACTGTGCTTTTGCTGCTCTTATGGCCTTTGTGCAGGCATTTCTTAGGGAATGACAGTGCTACAGATCAGAGGGAGAGAGGGAGGCTTTATGACGTATCCAGGCCTGATCGTGGGATTTACATAGTTGGAATATATCAGCTGAGATCCAAGGGTGATGGGATCATTTGACTCTGCACCTTCTGGGAGGGGTGTGGATTTTCCATGATTTTATTTAGATAGTGGCAGAAAAGGGCAAGGGCAGAGTTAATATCTGAGACTGTGTAAACTAGGGATCAGTGATAAGAGGTCTCAGAGAAAGGTTTCGGTGTTTAGTGCCCTGTAAGACCTCATCCAGTGGTAATTGGGAGGGGAGTGGGGCACACATAGTTTACGTACACAGTAAGTTATGTGGTGATCATGAAATGAGTCCAGAAGTGTGCCAGCGGCCACGGTCTGAAGAGAACGAGAAGAAAGCACTTAGTCCAGGAAAGAGTGGTTGAGAGAAAGTGTGTTAAGCCTGGTGGGTTTATTTATAAATTGTTGGAGTTGAAAGACTCAGTCTTTTTGACCTAGGGTTTCTCAGAGGGAGAAAACCAGTTATGATTGAAATCCTCAAGAATAATTAACTCACCCAAGGAGGACAGAGATGGCGTTGACAAGGGAGGGGAGAGGGAGTTTAGGAGAAGCATATAGCACTGCAATGAATTTGGGAAGGATAAAGGGGAAGTTGAGGTTAATGAGAAGGACCTCATAAGAGGAGGGGACAGAGTCACCATGAGAGACAGAACAGGTTAGGTTTTGGCAAATGTAAATAGCTACGCCACCAGCTCATTGCCTTGATCTTGGTGAGATAGGTTGAAATCAGGGAGGGAGAGTTGGGTATCAGGGATTCTGGAAGAGAGATAGGTTTCAGAGATGCAGAGTACATCCAGGGAGTACCGGGAGACACAGACTTTAAGGGTGTCAAGCTTGGGAAGCAGATTCCTGGCATTTAGGTGGCACAGCCTGTGGCCTTTGGGTAAGAGACGGGTGAGATGTTGGGGCCAGAGTTGGGTTGCACATCACCAGATAGGAGGAAGAGGAAAAGGAATGGGAAGAGGAGGTGGTGGACAGACCTGCGCTTGCACAGGTGGCAAGAAGATTTAGGTTTGAGTGTAGAGGGAGGGGAGAAGTGAAGCCTCAGGAAAAGCTCAAAGTTGTGGGAGAGGGAAGGAAGGAAGGAAGGAAGAAAGCCAGGTTGAAAAGTGAGGGAGGAGAGAATGGGGAGGAAAATAGAAGCAGGGGTGATGTATAAATGTTGGAGAAGGGGGGGTGAAGAGGTGAGCGATTAGGTGGTATACAGGCTTAGGGGGATGTGAGTTTGTGGAGTCAGTAGGAGGAGATTGAGGATAGATGAGGAAGTGACAGAGAGGAAGGCAGTTAAGAGGAGGAGGGAGAGGACGAGATCCGTGAATTATGGGAGTACAGAGAAAAGATTTTACAAATGTAAGCAAACAACCCCTCTAGCAATGAACAGCAAATGCACCTTTTATCTTTTAAAGATCACTTCAGAACCAGAAAGGGACTGGCAGTGTAGACTAGAGGTTAAAGTAATGAGCTGTGAATGAGTTGGTACATCCAGCAGACCTGGGTTTGATTCCCACAATCTCCACTTGCATTATGTGTGACTCTGAGCAAGTCACTTAACCAACCCAAAACTCCTGGGTTGCCCCTGAAAACAGTCACTTGTGCCTAGTGGGCTTTACCTGGTTACCAAAGGAACATTTCCATCACAGTGAGGTGCTACTTCAGTTGAATTTTAATATGCTCCATTAAACAGAGCATATAACTTAAATATCTTACTCCTGACCCTCATACTATGCATTCTATATGAGTCGTACTCCTGATCAAGTAAAGGGGTTGGTCGGTGGGTTCATAACTTTGCTTGTGAAATAAATCTGAGCCTAAAGAACTATATGTACCTGCAAGATTTTTTCTGATAAAGCTATGGTTCAGATGCTGTTACTGTTCCATCTGTACTCTGTGGGTGGTCCTGATTAATTTACGCACGAGTGGTAAGCCCTGATTCTGAAATGCATCTTATGGTTAGTCCGTGTTCGGTTTTATATTGCTGTCTTTGTGCATTGTACAATTCTGAGTCTGGACAGGACAAAAACTATATGGGAACATTAAAATAGAATAAATGCTGAATGTTAACATTCATAAATACAAGCAAGATATACAAGGTACTTAATGAGTTATAATTAAACCAGTAATACGGTTTTAAGTTAATTGCAAATATTATATTTAGGAACAATTATACATTGTAAAATAAGATAAGATCGTACTCTTTATTGTTTGATAAAAAAATTATGTATTATATGTTGTAATTTTGTGTTGAAAAATTCCATTAAAATGTTATTGATAAAAAATATACATCACAGAGTTTTAAAACTGCATTTACCACAGTTTATCTTGTAGGCCATAAAAAAGAAAAATCTTTATAGTTGTGGCTGTTTTCTGTGCTCTCTGAAAGCTGTGATTCTCTAGCCTTTTCACTCAGCCCCACAGAGCTGCTCCATTTAATTTATTTTTTTGGACAATATTATTTCACGTTGCCCTTAATATCTGCAGTTAGCTCCCCAAGATAGCCCAGTTCCAAGCCTGGGTTCAGCTGCACAACCCTGATATTATTAGCCTGACTGAGTCATGGCTCATTCCAAAAGTGAATGGTACCTCGATAGCCTTGCAGGGGTATGTTACTTTCAGGCTAGATAGAGCAGGAAAACGGGGAGGGGGTTGCCTTTTCTACATCAAGGAATCCCTACAGGGAACTATGTTGCCGTTCTCTGCCAGTAAAGCTAAGTATGAGTTGCTGGTCTTAAAGCTCCCCATTGGTAGGCAAAGCAAGGAACTCACCATTGCCTCAGTTTATCTCCTACTAAGGCAAAGCCCGGACTCAGTTTGGTCCTGGAAGCATTTTCTAAGCTGAAGAGGAACTCAGAAATCATCATTACTGGTGATTATAACTTAAATTGCCTTAGCAAGGATATAGACCCACAAAAATACCAGGCAGCCGATAAGTACCTTACCCAGATAGTCTCTGAGAACACAAGACTTAATCGCAGGACTGGCAAGGGCACTCTATTGGATTGGCTCATCACGAACACCCCTTCTAGGATAACAGATGTTGCTGTGCTAGCTGACTGTCTAAGTGACCACTCACCAGTCACTTGCTACTGGGTCTTTAAGCACAAAAAAGCTCCCCCTGTCACTATTCTAAGCTGTGTCCTTAGGTGTGGCTGTGCCCATGCCTTTAAAAATACTTTATCCCTTGTTGACTGGTCCCCCTTGGACAATCTTAATGACATAGATCAAGTACTTCAGTTCTTCTCTGACAGGTTCATTGGCATCTGTGATATTTTTGCCCCAGTGAGGAGAATGAAGATAATGGGATCCCAAAATGGGTGGATTACAAGAGACCTTCTGGACCAGATGAAGGACAGGGACAATCTATGGAGTATGGCCAGATGCACTGGAAATCCAATAGACTACCAGAAGAACTAGGCAGCTCGTAACAAATGTACCATCCTCACAAGACAGGCAAAAGCAAAATACCACAAGGAACAACTGGACAGTAGCTGGGGTAATGGTAAAAGGTTCTGGGAGAATATCAAGGACTGCTTGGTAAAAAGGATAAGAAGCACCCTACCATGCTAATGATCAATGATACCCTGAACTTTGACCCACATACCATTGCTGAATCCTTTAATTCGACCTTCTCTAATCTCAGCGCTGTCCTCCCACCTGACTACCTCAACCAACCTGGCTCACCTGTGCAAAACGCTAGTGGAAGCCAACCTGAAAAACCCTTGCCAAACACTAGTGTAAGCCTAAACCACCCTAACTTCTACTTTAAAAGCATCATGCCTAAGGAAGTCAAAACCTATATACTCAAAGTGTTTGGTAAGACAAGGCTTGGCAGTGATAACCTGAATATGAAGCCAGTGGTAACTGTGCTGAAAGAGCTCTTGGTACCTATCACCAAACTGTTTAACAAATTGCTTTCCCTAGCTAAGTTCCCAGCCAAATGGAAACTTGCAATGGTCAGCCTTGTGCTAAAAAGTGGAGATCGGACCAGTACAGCTAATTACAGACCGATATCCATCCTCTCCCTCCTATCAAAAGCCCTTGAGAGGATAGTGGCTGATCAGCTATCCGAGTACCTTCATAAATACAATCTCCTGTGCCTGCAGCAGCATGGATTTTGTAAGTGCCACAGTACGATTACGGCATTAGTGGAATCCTCCGACTTTGTACACAAGGCTCTGGACGGTAGTAAACTAGTGGGATCTAGCTTCATAGATCTCACTAAAGTCTTTAACACTGTCAACCACCCCATCCTGCTTCAGGAACTGGTGAACTTGGGGATCTCCTCGGATGCAGTCCACTGGTTCAAGGACTACCTTTCCCACAGATCCCAGTGTGTAGAAATTGGAACTATGACCTCCTCCCCTAGGGAAATTGCACTTGGGGTTCCCAAAGGATCCATCCTGGGCCCCATTCTTCTCAATTTGTTTTTATCTTCTTTCTATTTTAACTCCCCTGCAGCCACTGACCTGCTATTCATCCAGCCACTGCTCGCTTTCCCTGACGACAATGGGACACAGCCACCCGGGCCAGCTGGCATATGCAGCTGTACCCATGAGAGGGACTGCCTCCTCGGTCCCCATGCCAGGCCAGGAACCAATACCGGACCCATTTTTGTCATGCCCCCGAGCCCCACCGGGTTCAGGAAGTCTGGCCATCAAGCTGCTGTGGACAGTGCTGCTGTTTCCACCAATGTTTTCCATTCCCCTGGAGTGCAGACATGCAATGACATTGAGCACTAACGTGCTGATGTCTGCTGCACTCCTCCCTCCATTGCATCGACTCTGACAGTGCCCCCAGGTGGCCCCAGGGGCCACTGCAGAGCAGTGAAGACCCACATCCCTCCCCAGGATAGGAGAGCAGTCCCCCAGATGCTCTATCCTATCCTTCCCTGCCAGCCCCTGACAACCTTGGCTCATGTCCGAACCCAGGTCACCAACATGCCGCAGGGTGTGGCATCCAGCACCTCAACCCTCAGCGCCACCAGGCCGGCTATCAGTTTGTTTTTAAACAAATTACTGACAATAACCAACTGGACCTATCACAACTAGTGTTCAATAACCCTAATTTTAAATTGGGTGACAAGAAAATTTTTGCTCCTAAAGAATGCTTGGACTCTCAAATCAAAGTTTGTGATTTGACAGTAAATGGCAAGCTAGGGGGAATGTTAGAGCTCTTAGCTTTACTTCAGCTTCCCAACAAGTATTCCTTCTTTGTGTTCCAAATTAAGCACATGTTGATAAGTTGGTTTGGCTCGGGTGTATGGAATATGCAACAGGGGCCTCCTCTTCAGGAGTTTTTTGATTGCATTTAGCAACCACATGCTATATCCCAGCTGGTTTCATTGTTATATGGGAAATTAAGCCCGGAGGTTTCAGGTCAATCTAATTATTGGGTATGTAATTTTCCGCATGACAATTTTTTATGGGACAAAATCTGGGAAGGAGTTTGTTTATACACTGCTAATGACCACTTATGACTAACACAGTTTTATATATTGCATAACATTTACTACACTCCAACTAAATTGTATGGAATGGGCAAGATACAGAATCAGGTATGTTTTAGGTGTGCTCAGGAACCAGGGACGTTACTTCACATACTATGGGATTGTCCCAAGGTGGCATGTTTGTGGAGAACCATTCGGGAGAGGGCGGACCCATTGCTGGGGTTACAGGAATACTTCTCACCACAGGTTTGTATAGTAGGGGATTATACCTCTGTTCCTTTCAAGGAGAGGAAGTACCATATGGCTATTATCTCCCTGTCGGTCAAAAGGCTTGTCCTTCATTATTGGAAAGACCAACATGTGGTTTCTTACCTTGAGTGGGTAAAGGAGCTCCTACATAACTTAAGAATAGAAAAGGCAATTGCGAGTCTTCGTGGAAGGCTCCCCCTGTACAAATCCAGATGGGAGAAGCTTTTTACGCTCTGGTCCTTCCCTCCTGTTTCTTAGGAAACCAAGTTAGAGATGAAGAATATCTGTATGGACAACAACATACTGTATAGACATACCATAGGGTGCTCTTGGATGCCCTAAATTAGAGATGCTTACATGGATGACCCCTTCAATTCATTTGTCGTAGACAAAGGGGATAGTAGAAATACCTAGTGGTCGGGATTTGCGCCTTTGGGGAGGGTAGATATGGCCCTGGGGGGTCCGGAGGGGGGGTGAATGGGGGAGGGGGAAAGGTATGGGGGGAAGTAGGTGACCATTTGATTGGAAGGCATGAGTAGAATATGTTTATTCCATGTACCAGCATATTACAGAAGGTTAAAATGTACTATACGTTTTGTTAATGACTCATGCCATGGTACCAATGTAAGTATTGCTGGAAAGTTGTATGCCTGTTAAGATGTACTGTAATGGTATAAAATGAATAAAGTATATTTAATTAAAAAAAAAAATTACTGGAGGCAAGCACAACTAAAACTATCCTGTATGCAGATGACACGGTCATCATGAGCAGCAGTGCTCAGCTGGAACACTTGCAGCAGGAGCTGCAATCCACTTTCTTCCTCATGGAAAACTGGTTCAGTGCCCAGAAACTTCTTAATTATAAGAAGCCTAAAACAATGCCGATCTCCAGCCCCCACCTCAAGAAATCACCGGTCTTGTCCATCATGAACAACATAGATGTACCCCTAGAACAGATACAATCTTTTAAGTACCTTGGGGTCACCATTGATGACACACCCTCATTTGTAGCCCACATCGATCAGGTCATAAAAGTGGTGAACTCTAAACTTGGTGTCCTGTACAGACACTGACAGTATCTTACGCCTGATGCCCTGCACTTGTCTGTTTCCTCCTTCATCTTATCAGTCATTGACTATGACTTGGTAGTGTATGGGGTGGCAACTGACACTGCACTCGAGCGGATATTGATGGCCATCAATAAGGCCTGCAGACTCACCCTTGGAGCTGACAACCTAAGTTACTCCTGCTCACTCTACCAGCAAACCGGGCAGCTCAACCTCAGAAACAGAATAAAATATCAAACGTGCCTCTTAGATAAGAAAGCTATACTAGGAAAATCCACCCCTAGCCTCAAGGAGATGTGCACAGAATATTGCTCTAGCAAGACCAGACCAGAGGAATGACAAGGTGCTTGCTGGTTGTCCCATTCATGAAGATGACAATAGGTCAGCGCTCCTTTGCATACGGAGCTCCCCTCTGGCTAAATCAAATCCCTGTGCATATATTTCACAATTACTCCCTACCAACCTTCAAGGCTGAGCTGAAGATACATCTCTCTGAGGCAGTTGCCTGTAATTGCAGGTAGATTGGGTGCTATCGGTTTGCTGAGTAGGAATTTTGGTAGCCCGTGACATGTGCAACCATGATTGAGTAAAAACAAAAAATGGCAACTCAATTGCTGCGCGTGTCATGGGGGCTACCGATGAGGGAGGGTGACCGGATGGGTTGGGTTTGCACATATAGTTACAGGATATTGCTACATGCATAAGCGCACGGGGGGAGCGAGCACGCTGACCATGTGGCGGGACGGAAGGGAGGGTTTGTGAGGCATGGTGCCATAATGGGCTGCCAAGCTGGCCCCATGGTGTAGTGGGTAGGTAGTGGGCTGGGATTGCAAGGGTGCTGGTTTTGGGTCTGGGTACACGTACATTTTGTTGTGCCTGGCCCAAAAAAATTTTTCTTGGGTTTTGTACCCCCCCCCAACATGCACCCCCCCCCCGGAGTTGAGAATCCTTTAGGCGGGGGGTGCAACCCCCTGCATATAGCAAAAAACCTAAGTCCCCGGCACCCTTTTGTTGTGCACCGAGGAGTCACATCGCCAAAATTGATGTTTGGTGATGTGACTTCGCCTTAACGGCAATCGCCTTTTGGTGGTCGCCATTATGACATGGAACCAAAATTTTGATACTCCTCCCCCCGCCCCAACTTATTCTTGCTTTTACACTGTTGTTTCTGTTGGCTAATGCCTCCAATACTGTACTTGCATCTCCTCTGCACCTTTCCACTCCTCTCATCTCGTGGTCCCACTCGTATCAAGTCTTCATCCCCGCCCCCCCGACACCAGCTCCCTTGAACACTGCCTTTCTCTTCACTAGCATGGTCATGACCTCCTTCTCCCTTCTAGGGCCTTTGACTAAGCCTGACCTCCAGGCTGCTACCCCTTTTTCTGCACTGTGCTCCCTTAACGCTCATCTCCTGATGGATGTCAGTAACTGGTCCTTTTTTGTTTTTTTTTCTTCTACTCGTAGAATGTATTTTCACCTTTACTTAATTTGATATTGTAATCACCAGGCATTGTTGAAATATTTATAGGAATCATGCGATTTGTCTTTGCACTAATTGTATAGCATTTGTTGTATTTTCTGTCTATTCATGTAACTTGATTGTATGTTGTTTTCCTGACGTGGAACCTTTGAAAAAGAGAATTTGCTCAAAGGTGTTTTCCGAACAATTGAAATAAACAAATAAATAAAATAAAGGATTTTATGTTTTCTGTGATTCTGCTCATGTTGTGTGGTTAATAAACTGATGCCTCTGCACACATTTTATTCCTGCCCTGTTTAGTAAGGCTCAAGCCCCCGTCCCATTCAGGATCAGCGGGATGCTACCAGCTCTGAGATCCACTTGAGGGTAAGGAGAGGCCTTGTGTTTGAAATCAACTGCCAGGTAAGGCCTTCTTCTTACTCCCAATAATGTGAAAATGCCAGAAAGGGTTCAGGTCTGTGCCCCCCTCGCTATAACACCGGGATCCCTAGACATAAGATGAGGACGGGGGGGTTAAATATATATTTTATTACAGTACCCTAGAGGGTGTAGAGACCCTTTCTCTCACTATCTAATAGGAGTCCTAATCACAAAGGCCAAACAATTAATTACTAAATTATGGCTGACACCAACCCCCCCCAGATGTGAGCACTTGGAGATCATTAGTACACCAAATATACAAAATGGGGAGACTTACGTTCTCCCTCAGTGATTGTACTGAGATGTGCTCCAGTCATTGGCAAAGGTGGCTGGTTTATGCTATGAGCAGATACCCCACTTTAATTGCATAAGAATAGATTCTAATAGTTTAGTGGGGAACCCTCATTGTATTGCCTAATACCTTCTATTTCTGGCCAGGGCCCACCCTCTTACCCCATAGACACTCTCCCCCCATTCTCAGACCTGAGCCATGCCTAGGACTGGGTAACAATTCATGAATGAATAATTAGCAAGGCTACTTGATTGCTTGAATGAAACTTTGCTGTTTCAGCACTTACCATACTGTCTCCCCATGCTGTACCAAAGGGGAGGAGACTGATGTATAAAACTGCTGTTTATAGTTGGTCATAGCATATATCTGTAACTGGTCCTCAGTGTTAAATCTGTATGATGATGCTAATTAGAAAGTTGAACCATGCTGTACCTGGATAAATTCAATAAACGCTATATTTACAAAAACAAAATTCTGTATTTCTTGGGGTGACATGGAGACAGACACTCCATACCGTAATAAAAAGCCCTTTTAAGGGCTAAGAAGTGAGTGAACCGAAATTGGAAAAAATAATCAGCACTTAAGTTCAAGGTCTTCATTAGCCTGCCTCGTTGCATAAAATGGAGTCACCAAATTAAATCAATCGGATGACAGAATCTGGAGAGACTTTAGAGACACCACTGTGTGCAGACTACTAGTGCAGTCAATGAGTTTGATCCCTTTAGGGCTATAAACATAATTTGGAATGATTTAATTATGAATCAGCTCAGAAGCCCCCTTACTTAGGATGACTCACTGACACATTGACACAGACACACAGGAATTAGACACTGTGTGCAGTGCATACAGAACATTTGAGCCAGATTAAGGGCTAAGAAAAGAACATAAGTTAGCCTGATAATAATTATAAGTTTTTGTCAGCAACCCCCCTTCCCCGACCAGGCTCACAACTGTCTGCTGCATAGAACCTGTTACTGTCAGCCAGAGTGAGACATACAGAAAGCAGGCAATTTGTTTAAACAGAAATCAATTTTAAAGGATAATAGCCTAAACTGACTTGCCTAAGTCTGTCACTAAATCTTTGTTCATAACTCTATCTGTTGTGTTAAAAGGATCAAGATAGCCCAGGTTTTCATGCCAGATTCTCAAAGCTCTCAAAATCCTGCAGCTGCAGGAAAAACGTGGTGCAAGTGGGCTACCACTTGCTAAACTGCAGTTTCTCCTGCAGCTATGGTATTCTCAAAAGTCCAGCTCCACAATTTACAGTAGCTTGCAGGTGGTGTTGCTATATAAATCCTCGCAGCTGAGAAAAACTGTTACGGATGGTGGGACCAGCCATAATATCTTCTGCAGATGCTGCGGATGAGAATAGCAATCTCTGCAGCTGCGGAGATTTCGGTCCGCAACTGGGGTTGCGGTGTGGAACATGGTCCCAAAACCTTGTGAGAATCCTGCCCTTCATCTTTACAGCAGGTAAAACCTTAAAGTCTTTGGGAGGCCTTGCCTGCCTGATTCCCCTACAAGGGCTTTGCCCCGGACCCTGATGGGGGGGCCTGTATGGCCTCCAAATCCCCGGCATGAGATGTCCATCTCTGGGGCCAGTGCCCTGGCACTGCAAGAGTCTACAGATGCCTTTGGACCCAACTCTGAATCTCTGCTGCATGCTTGCTAGGATTTCAACTTTGCCTGCCTGTCATCTGCATCATCCAGTCCTCCTACTAATTGGCTCGAGTCTCTGCCCTTGCCTCTTGATTTAGTTGAGTCTAACCCCCCAAGGCAAATGTGTTCAATCCTGCCGTGACCCAGACCCACATCTGAAAGGGAAAGACCACACCCATGTGCTCATACAAGGGATGGGTCATGTGGTGCAGACTGCCCATCTGGCTGAGAGTCCGCTCTGCTCAGTGACAGCACATGCTACAGTTAGTCTGTCAACGCTGACAGACATTGATGCTTCACAACTGTCTCAGATTACTTAGAAAATAAAACATACGGATTATCAGTTACTGATCAGTTTAAATTGCCTGGTTTGGAGGGGTGAAAAAGGCTTACGTTGTCGGTGGGTTTTTGACTATTTGACTCGCTGTGAATCGAGAGTATGGGCTGTGGGGGGCAGGGAAGGGCTGCTGTCTTAACTGTTTGATGACTGACATGCTGTAGTCCTCCTGCCTCCCCCCAAAAAGCATGCCAGACTCAGGGGAGGAAATGACACTAAAATTCAGACACAAATGTGTTTTTAACAAGCATTTGTCAATGATGAATGTTTGCTTGCTGGCATTAGCATTGGAAATGCAGGAGTTAAACAGATGCAGAACAGGAATGGCAGTGAAGTATTGAACTTCACGCCAACTGCATCTCCATCCTGTAGAGACAGAAGGCATTGGGGTAAGTGTTTCAGTTGTCGCCAGTGATGGTCATGCCATGTCACCTCACCCGATTCTCCAGACACCGACACGTGTTGAGGTGTGTCTTGGGGTGTTTGGCTTTACAGTTACCCCATTCCATAAGGACATATGCTGAAATGGGTGTGCCATAGGAGAATGGAGTGAAGTCTGGGGCCGAAGAGTCCAAGGTACATCTTGATGCCTGTCAGTGGCTGGGGGGATGCGATGGCATGAGCAGTACAGCCGGCAACCCAAAGGCACACCCCGATGCCTGTCAGTCTGTACAGGGTGGGACGTTATGGTTAGAAACCCTAATGCCCCGGGTGTTTACTGGTATTTGCACTACAAATTTTCAACATGCCATTTTTCTGACACCACTTCATGAAAGCATTTGGGACCTCTTTTCATGAAGAGTGGCAGTGTGATTTTGTCAATGTGTCCCAAACTTTGAGTTCCAACAGCGACCGTGCCATTCTGCGCCACATGTATGAAAACACAGATCGGGCAGGATGTGAAGAATGACAGCTGTACCATCCATAGGGAGGTGTGAAGAAATGACAATGTTGAAAATCTGTAGTGGGAATGTTAAAAATGCTCGCACTTCCGAGTATACATGGAAACTGCGCAATGCATGCATGTAACACAGTCATTTTATGGACTTTCATCACCAAATTTTCAACATAGGCATTTTAAGACTTCTGATCGTGAACAATGTCACTGTGATTTTCTTAATGTGTCCCAAACACTGCTTTCCTACAGCGACCACGCTATTCTGCGCCAGAAGTGCAAAAACACATTTCAGCCAGGATGTGAAAAATGACAGCTGTACTGCTCATAAGGAGGTGTGGGGAAATTGCAATGTTGAAAATCTGGAGGGAAAATATTACAAATTTGTGGAGTTACAAGCATGCGTGAAACCTGTGCAACGCACGCTCATAACACAGTCATTATATGGACTTTCATCACAAAATTTTCAACATAGGCATTTTGGGACCTCTGCTCATGAACAGTGGCACTGATTTCTTAATGTGACCCGAACACTGATTTCCCACAGTGACCGCGCTATTGTCACAGGAGCTGTTTTCATTGACCTTACGAAGGCCTCGACCTGGTTGACCACCCACTACTCCTATCTGGCCTGGTTAACCTGGGTTTCTCTACTCCAGTTGTCAAATAGTTCAATAGCTACCTATCAAACAGGTCTCTAATGGCTAAATTCGACTCAGCTATGTCAGACCGAGTGTCAATAAGCATTTGTGTGCCCCAAGGATCTATCTTGGGACCACTTCTTTTCTTACTCTTTATTAATAATGTTCCTGGGGCACTGAAAAACTGTTCGTCTGTCCTATATGCTGATGATCTTGTCATCTATACCAGAGGAAATGAAGTTGCTGACCTTGTCTCTGCCCTGTCTGATTATTTCAAGAACATCCAAAACTGGCTCTATGATCACAAACTGGTTCTAAATGCAAAGAAAACGAAAGCTATGCTTTTTGGTTCCACTCCTAAACTTAGAACCTGTCCCACATCCCTTACGGTCCTTGGCATGGGTGCAACTAACTGGACTGTGTCACGTCATTTAAGTATCTCGGGGTCCTGCTGGATCAATCCCTGGATCTAAACCTTCACATTCAAACAACTTGTAAAGCTGGGAATACCAAACTGGGTGCTGCGTACAGAACTAGTTACATGCTAACGCTGTCTGCTAAACTTGCCATTGCAAGGGGAATTCTACTTCTTACTCTTACCTACTGTGTACCCATACTGGCTGCTGTCCAGAAAACCTCCCTTTGGAAGTGGGATGTTACATACAACAACATGTGCCACTACGCATCCTCATCAGCCCTACTAAAGCATCGCTCTCAGCTGTACAAAGACCTGGACTGGCTCTCCCCCCTGCAACTAGGCAATACTACCTTGGCTCTCTAGTAGATTCTATTATTAGGCTGAAAACTCCAACATCCCTGGCGGAGCTGCTACTTCCTCTCACCTCCTCACATGAATTGAGGTCAATCGATAAATCCTTCCTAAAAATCCCCAGATGTCTTATCTTAAAAGGAACTGGAGCTTTTAGTCATGTGACACCTCAGTTCTGGAATACACTTCCTTCTGAACTTAGGTAGGTTGGGTCCCACGTACTCTTTAAGACTATACTCAGGCGATATCTCCTGCAGGCTGAACTTTGTACTTGTTTTGACCCACCGTAGTTCACTCGGAGGCTCCTCTACCTCACTTAACCCTACTCCACTAATTCTGGCACTTGTTTTGATCTTGCAAAATGGATATTGTTTGATAGCCTTGATCACAGTGAGCCCAGCCTGCTTCTCCCATACTTCCTATTTCCTAACTTACCATACATAACTTTTCTTTAGCCACTCTCTCCCTCATGCAATTTCTCCTCTTTGCCCTCCCATTCCCTATTCTGTCCCACTGTGTACACCCTCCCCTACTTAGTACATCCTAAACTGCTCTAATCTGTCCCACCCCACCCTGCTCTACTGTGCCACCTTTCTGCATTACTGCCTACCTTGCTCCTTCTATCTCGTATAAACTCCTACTTCAGCGCTAAAGTTGCGACCTGTATCTCCAATCATTGTATTTTCTTGTATTATTGTATGACTTGCTTATATTACTTATTATGCTGGCTGTATTATTGTCTACTGTTATGTCTCCAGTTTCTCCTTTTTCTACCTATGGTAAGCTATCATTACCTCAGAAAGTATAATGCTACCTGTGCTTGTCTGTAAGGATTATGTTTTACCATCTAACTCGTTGCATCTATGTACTATGTTCTGCCACCCAAAAATGTAAGGTTTGTTTTCTCCTTTCATTTGATATGTTCTGTAATTGTTTTTACCATGTTCTGTACTCTCCCAGGTTGTGCCTGAAAATAGTCATATTGTTGGCTAGTGCACCTACCCGGTAAACAAAAACTAAATTAAAATAAAAAATAAAATTCTGCGCCGGAAGTGCGAAAACACATTTCGGCCAGGATGTGAAAAATGACAGCTATACTTTTCATAAGGAGGCATGGAAAAATAGCAATTTTGAAAATCTGGAGTGAAAATATTGGACATCCGCAAAGTTACGAGCGTGCATAGCAACTGCGCATTGCACGCTCATAAAACAGTCATTTCTTGAATTTTTTCCACCAAATTTGCAACATAGACTTTTTGAGAGCCCACCTCATGAACACTGGCACTGTCGTGTCGTAAATCAGTCCCAAAAGGTGATTCCTTGCAGTGACTGCAAAATCACCTTTCAGGACCGAATAATGCCATGACAGTGGCTGAATTCATGAGGAGGGGTCCCAATAACCCCAAGTTGAAAATTTGGTCCCAAAATTCCCAAAAATGCCTAAGATATGCACCAAAGTTGAAAAAAAACTATTTATGCCATTATACAGCTTACTGCCATTTCTTCAGTTTGCGGTCGGCTTTGAAGAGTGCAGACGTGTTCCCGGTCCACTGAAGATCGTTGCGCTGGGTTCCAGAGGTAATTATGTGATGAGAGGGGGTTGTGGGGAGGCAGGACGACACAGCGTGGTGCAGGTTGGGCAGGGCCACCGACTCAACGAGGGACCGCTTTTGATTTACAGGTTAAAACAAAAACAAACAAAAAACATTGCAGGATGGCTTTTGTTTTAACAGAGGACATTTGGTATGCTGGGGTGGTCTCCCAGCATGCCAACCAACTATTTTTGAAGTGCAACAGCCGAGGAGATTGGGAGGCACCCCATGGCACAAAGCAACTGTTTTTGGGGGGGCATTATGCTGACGGGTATTGGGCCCCCGTCGGCAAACAAAGACTGTTTTGGGGGTGTGCATGATGCCAAGGGGGATTCGGCAACCCTCAGCATTGGGGGCTGTGAAATATTGTTTGTGAACATGGTGGTGGTTTACTGCCGCGTTCGCAAACAATATTACACTAGGCAACATTCCGCCCTGCAATGATGGGTCACCCCCTCATTGCAACGGAATGGCTGACGCTGCAATGATGAGGTGGCCCCTGATTGCTGCAGTGAAAACGTTGCAACTTGGTGGCACTATTGGAAGCCAGTGTCATCAGCACACTGTGCCTCCATTGGACCACCAGTGCCAGGCCCCCAATTGCTATGCCTCCGTTGGCTGCCACAGTGCCGCGCTTCCACAACCTGCTTCTCTCCTAAGCTGCTGCATAATGTTTCTTGTGCATGTACGCAAGCAAACATAAAAAGTAGAATTTTATTATTTTATTGGCAGAGGGATCTGAAAAATATATCTGATGCATTTCTCAAACTCAAATAGGCTAAAAACAGTTCTAAAATTAATCAGAGTAAATCAGAACCTTTTTAAAATAAATCAGAGTCAGAATCAGAACCAATCTGCAGCCCACCCTCCCATCTCTATATTTAACCCCAGAAAATGTCTTCTTCACATTAGTTTAATGGGTAGAGATGAACGTGTTATATTGGGAGGAGCAAGACCACTAGACTAATCAAAAAGGCTGGCTAGCATGGGTGGGCTTTGGTAATCAGTTTACATACAGTGATGCTCAGTGATACGTCCTGTCATGATGTAGCAAGTCAATCAGTGAAACTCAGGGACTCCAGTTAACAACAGTTCATCCTATCAACTTGATACCTGTTTCACACATAATGGTTTCTAGTTTTATAACTAGTTACTACTAAGGTCATCATGACAATTTTTAAAATTTTTTTTTTTTTTGAAAGTCGGATTTACGACCTTTGAGTCAGGGACTCATTTGCAAAGGCACCTCATCGCAGGGAGAGTAGACATGGTTACAGTGTGAGATACAGCAGTGGTAACATACAGGTGCAATACAGATAACAAAAGAACACAATATAACAGTGGTTTACGGAATAAAGTTACATGCAGTAAATAGCAATTGTATAAAGTATAACAATAGTAGAAGTCACAACCCTGGTCATACCGGGGAAATACCTATGTGGAAGGGTGGCGGGGGGGACAGGGGCGAGGAAAAGAAAAAAGGGGGGAAGCATTAACCCCCCTGCAAATGGGGGTTCCCAAAAGTCTTCTAGGAGCTTGCCTGAGTGCTCCAGGTCTGGATGGTGTTCGGCGTTTAAGCTGTTTAAATGGCACTGCAGCGGTGCTTTTAGAGCCTCTGTGTCTGTCACTTTAAGAGCTGTCTGCTTGCAGACCTAATTAGTTTGTATGGGGGGACTGTGTGTTTCCCTGCTCGAGTCCTGCTCGAGTTGCTGTCAAATCGCTCCATTTCTGCCGTCGCTAAGTGGACAGAGTGAGCACTTTCCAACGATGTGACTGCCAGAAATCATTTAGAGTATTAGTAAAAATGCAGTTTGTCTAACCTGCCTTCCTTGCAGCTTGAGCTCTTTCTGTTTTGCCCCTCCATTTTGGACCTGAGTTGCCGAATTGGACCAATCAGTGTGGGGGGAACCTTTAAAATGGAGTCTGCTGGGGCGAATCAGTACTTGGACTCTTCTCTGGAGCCTGCTATAATAGGGCTGTATGGCAGGTGCCTCTGGGAATCGTAGTTTGGACCTTGGCACCTTTTTGCACCAACAGAGGGAGCCCTGCTGTGATTGACAGCCGAACCAACCAACCAAACTTGTGTGGGTCAGAAGGAAATGCTCTTAACTGTCCCTGGCAAGCCAGATGCGAGGTGACTGTGAGAGGAGAAGGAGCTCTGTGCTGCTGTGGCGTGTAGTTCACGTGGGAAGCATGCGGACGGCCCTAAAGTCTTCCTGTGGCCGTTAGAGAGTGTGCATCAAGCTGAACCCGAGTTTCAGAAGAGGAAGAAGTGCAGAACTAGGCTTGCCCTGTAGAAGACCAAAGTTTTGCTGAAGTGCGATCGGCCTGTCAGGAACTGAAGCTGCTGTGAATGCTCCCGGGTTTTGCAGTGTTTTGCGATCGGGGTTCGAGGAGCAGCGACCTGGTATAGTAATTTCCTTTACATATGAATGTGCTTATTGCTTGTGGGGAATCGTGATTTTACTTCCCCTTGCTGTGAGTTGTGGACAGAAGCTAGAAGCAGCATCCAGCTTGATCCAGACTGTATCGACCTGCAATCAAAGGCAGTTTGGCCCTGTCACGAGGGTCTTGTCTCCCTGCCCTGCTTCCCTGGCAATCCAGAGTGACCATCCTCCATCTGGTTCTCTGCTTGGGGTATTGTGAGTACAAATCAGGGTAGCTCCCTGTGCCATCTATTTAACCACAAGTGTGCCATCTGATTGTTTTGTGTTTTTCTTCTATGAACTGAGCCATCTGGCTCCGGATTACAAGTGTGTGTTGTGCATATATATATTTTCTTCCTGCAGGGCACTATCCATCTACACCAGCCGGCCAAACCCAGGCAACGGACCTGGCTAGCACCCCCCCATCCTGGGTACCCAGAGGGTGGCATTTTGGACCCTAAATGTATGCACAGTACTGTGATTTGAATATTGCTAAACCAACTCAACCTGATTGCCCCCTCCCGTGTTACTGTCCCCTGAATAAATCAGATTTGTTGTTATTGAACTATATGATGTCTGTAGTGTCAGTACATATAGAAACAGCATTGCATTGTGTTTGTGCATATTGCCTAATCCTGTTTTACAGGGGGTCCTCAGAGATGTGCTGCAAGAATTAGTCCTGAGGGTAAGTGGTTGCTGTATGTGTAAGGAGTGTGCATATGTGGGGTATTGGGAAGGTAACTCCCGCGTACTGTGTGGGCCACTAGTGGGAACAAAGGGGGTCACAGTGTCCCAGAGGGCTGTACCTGAGCTAGTCTAACCACTATCAACCCTGACCTCTGGGTGGAGGGACCCACCATTGGACCTAGGTTCTTTAACCTGTCTCTAGCCACACAAGCGGGGGTGGTAGCCCTTGGGATAGCGCCACCTAGGGCTTACATCTTGGAGGCACCATTGGGATTAGTGTCCTCTAGTGGCCAAGTGAGGGAATTACCCCAATATGTTCAGTCTGGGAGAGAAGATGGAGGGGCTTGCCACGCCCAAGCTAAAAATTGCTCCCCATAAGTTAATGGTGCACCGAATGATAAGATGGAGTGAAGCCTAGGGGATAGACCCCCGGAAGGCTACTTTGTTATTGGATATCCCCTTAGGGACAAGTAATGCTGACATTGTAACCACTGCAGGGCAGATTAAGGGCGTGGGTCAGGTAGAGGTAAGAGGACGAGATGCAGATTTATTTGAACAAACTATGATGGTACTGCTCTCGTGTAGTTCCCCGATAGACCCTGAGAAGGTACCCCCAGTGATTCTACCTGAAGGTGATCAGAAGGGATGGAGGGTAATCCATTTACAAGGTAGATCTCCCAGTATAGATGGGTTTAAAGAAAAGCTGCTCAAGCTGTTAGCCTCTGAAGGGAGAACGGCTCAAGAGCTGGTAAAGGTGTTAGACCTATCGGAGGACCACATGCCCATGCATTCCCCAACTACATCCCCCATGTCCCCCAAGAGCTCCCCAATAGCTGCTTCCCCATCATAATTCCCCCGATACAGCTGGACTCCTATGGCAGGCTCAGACTTTTCTCCGGTACTGTCCCAGTGCCTTCGGGGAGGATGATTTAGAGACCTGGATGGACTATGCTACCCCTTTAGTGCAGGAATGGGAATGTTCAGAGGGGGAAAAGAGGAAGCGATTGATGGACAGTCTGAGATGCCCTGCCCTGGAAGCCATCCATTTTCTATGTGCCACTAGTCCGGAGGCTACTGCAGCAGAATATCTCTCTGCACTGGACAGGGTGTTTGGCAGCACAGAATCAGGGGATGATTTATTGTGGAAGTTCAAGTCAGCTAAACAGTGGAAAAATGAGAAGTTGTCTGCCTTTGTCACTAGGATAGAGAGGGCTCTGCAGAGGTCCCACAAAAAAGGGGGAGTGCCTGCCAAAGAGCTAAACCAGGTCAGATTAGACCACATCCTGAAGCAAGCTAGATTTTCGAGTGTAATGATATTGAAGCTCAAGTTGCAAGACAGGAGGGCAAGCCCTCCAGAGTACTGTCATTTGATGAAAGAAATCCGTGAGATTGAAACTGATGAAGAGGGCTGGGAGCCCTGTGCTGGGGCCGTGAACACTTGCCAGACTCCCGAAAGGAGTGATTTAGATGAGGCCCAGCAGTTGAGAGAATTGATTAAATAATTGACTGAGGTAGCCAGAGAACCAGATCTGTATCAGGCTCCCCCTGAGCCCAAAAGTGGAGTGGGAGTGCATGTTGTTTCCCCTGAGACCCAGATTGAGGGTAACCTGCTAGTAGAAATATGAGAATTGAGAGCTATGGTGGGGGAGCTGCAAAGGGCTGCCCTCACCCCCAACCATAGTGGAGATTCAGAAGTCCAAGGATGTAGGCCCCCAGTCCAAGAAGAGCCTTGCAGGGCCCCAGAGGTGCCCCAACAGAGAAGAGACTCCCCACCCTTCAAAGACCCTAGAGACATTAAGTTTTGCTACCATTGTGGAGAGGATGGGCATTTTCAGTCAGCTTGTCGCTTGCCAGAGAACTTGAGAAAAGTTACCAGTAGGTTGGTGGCCTTGCATCACAGGACCAACACCCAGCCACCAGGGGGAGCTACTCGGAAAAGTTATGCCACCAGGACCAATGCCCACTCGATACCCAGGTCAATGCCACCGGAATGGTCTGAA
Source organism: Neoceratodus forsteri (assembly GCA_016271365.2). Classification (NCBI taxonomy): domain Eukaryota; kingdom Metazoa; phylum Chordata; order Ceratodontiformes; family Ceratodontidae; genus Neoceratodus; species Neoceratodus forsteri. The sequence continues at coordinate 1,310,792,150 of CM057449.1, forward strand.
GTGCTGGGTCCCTCATGGAAACCACTGTCAAGGTGAATGGAGTGTCTACCAGAGCTGTATTGCACAGTGGCTCCCAAGTGACAATTATGTTCCAGGATTGGTATCAGAAGCACCTGTCTGATGTGCCCTTACAACCGCTGGAAGGATTGCATGTCTGGGGATTAAGTGAGAAGGCCTACCCCTACTCCGGATATCCAAATTTGGCTGTCTTTCCCCACCTCCGTGGCTGGAGTGGCCGAGCAAGTAGAGACCCTGGTCTTAGTGTGTCCCCCTACCGGACTGTATGATGGGGTTCCTCTACTAATCGGGATGAATGCGCATATATTTGGACAGTTGGCGCAGTTGTGCTATGAGAAACAAGGGTGAAGGACTGGTAGAGCTTTGAGAATCCTTGATCAAGAAGATCTATGAAGCACAGAGAGATGCTGACAAAGTGGCCCAGAGAAACCAGTTGGTATTGTCTGGAAGAAGGATACTGAGTCTCTGATTCTGGCACCAAATGCCCAGTGTACCTTACAGGGAAGTCCGAGTCAGAAAGGATGTCAAGAATAAAATACTCATGCTTGATGCACCAGGTGATGGGAAATTGCCAGAAGGACTACTGGTCAAGCCTAGTATTTTGCCTGCCAGAGCCCATGCTTATGCCAGATGAGTAATGGTCCAAATTCATAATGTGTCTGATAGAGAGATTCAAGTAAATAGAGGTTGCACCCTGGCTAATGTACTGTACATTGTGCAGACACTGCAGTGCTACCCAGTAACAAGAGTTTGGGGAAGAATGACAGAGTGACGCCTGACTTGTTCGATTTAGTTGACTCCCCTTTGCCAGCTGAATGGAAAGTGAGGATTAGTGAGAAGCTTGCCCAGAGAGACCAAGTGTTTTCCTTAAAGGAATGGGACGTGGGATGTGTGCAAGGAGCTGAGCACCATATCCAGTTGCATGATGAAAGGCCATTTTGTGAGAGGTCTCGACACCTGGCACCTGCTGACATAGATGATGTAAGACGGCATCTGCAAGAGATGCTTGCTGCTGGTGTGATACAAGAATCCAGAAGCCCATATGCTTCGCCTATCGTTGTAGTGAGAAAAAAGAATGGGACAGTAAGAATGTGCATGGATTATCGCACCTTGAACTGGTGGACTATCCCTGATCAGTATACAATGCCCCGCATTCAGGATGCTTTAGACTGTCTGAATGGTAGCAAGTGGTTCTCAGTGCTGGATCTTCGCAGTGGATACTACTAGATCCTGATGGCCCCGGAGGACCATGAGAAGACAGCCTTTATCTGTCCGCTTGGGTTCTATGAGTTCATGAGGATGTCTCAAAGGATCTCAGGTGCCCCAGCCACTTTTCAATGACTGATGGAGCGTGCAGTGGGGGACATGAACTTATTGGAGTGCCTGGTATACTTGGATGATGTTATTGTGTTTGGCAGCTCACTGGAGGAACATGAGAGCAGATTGTTCAAGGTGTTGGACTGACTGGAAGACTTTGGCCTTAAACTATCCATCGATAAATGTCAGTTCTTCCAAACCTCTGTGAAGTATGTGGGACACATAGTGTCCACTCAGGGAATAGAAACAGACCCGAGTAAAGTTGAGGCCTTGACCACCTGGCCACAGCCCCATAATCTAAAAGAACTGCAAAGATTCCTGGGATTCTGTGGTTACTATCGCCTATTCATCAAGGGCTATTCGAGAGTGATTCGTCCTCTACTTAATCTTACTCAAGGTTACCCTCCTACCTCTCGATCAGGGTTCATTCTCAGTTATGTGCATTTCTGAAATATGAGAATCTCAAGGATTTATCCCAACCCATGAGAGGTAATCCCAATTTTCAATTAGATAACAAGCCCCTTTTAGTCAGTTGGCTTCCTCAGATAGGAGATTGTCACCTTGATGAGTTTATCACACCCGACAGACAATGGTGCTCTTCAGCAAAAATTATGCACAAGTTTATGATACCTCGTACAAATATTTTTAAGATTCTCCAGCTTTGCCATCTCTTGATTAAAGTAATAGGTATGATTCCCCCTCTGGCTACCCATATTAGTTTTCAAGCTACCTTGACGGAGCTGGCTGGTTCACCTCATGCTGTATCTAAGATATACAGTGTTTTATTTACTTGGGCCTACCCTGATAATTTTGCCCCTATCACTTTTTGGTCTTCTCTTTTCACGGGCAAGGAATTGAACTGGTCTCTTCTGTGGCAAAACTATCATAAATTCTTGCAACAGGATAGACTCAGGTTAATGCAATTTAAAATTCTGCACAACATTTATTATTCCCCGTAGAAATTGGCTAGATTAGGTTTGGTGTCCTCTCCTCTCTGTACAAGATGTCAAATGCAAAGAGGGGATCTTCGCCATATTTTCTGGAGCTGTTCCAACGTTGCCCCACTTTGGACCGCTATCAAACAAAGGGCTGACCCTCTCTTAGGGCTGTCCGACTTGTTCACTCCTGAAATATGTCTTTTGGGAGATTTTTCCTGTATTTCAGTGGTGAATAGGAAATATTATATAGCATTAATTTCATTATCTGTTAAGAAAGTGGTTCTTAGACATTGGAAAGCTTCTGATCAACTAACTTATGTTGAATGGCTCTAGGAATTTCTTGCTAAACTCAGAATGGAGAGGACTATTGCAAGCCTTCACAATAAAATTAAGAAGTTTAATAGGATTTGGGGCCCATTACAAACCCTGTACTCTTTGCAAGTTTAAGGTATGTTAATACTACATCAGAAGTTCTGGCTTAGAACATATAATGCCGTGCTGGGAGGTATGGGGTGGGTTGTGAGGGTGGAGGGAGGGGGGAAGGGTAGGGTGAGAATGAATCATCACAATTTTTGTATCTGAACTGTTCGTACTATGTTAATAATGTCATGATTTGTTCTCTGTATTGAAAATCTTAATACAATTTGAATGGAAAAAAAGGTTACCCTCCTACCAACAAAAAATACAAGAGGTTGGCTTCCCCTGAGGCAGAGAGAGTGTATTTCCATCCCAATGAAGTTTTTGGGGCATGATGGACACCTGATTGTGAAGCTGCTTTTCATGAGATTATATATCAACTTACCCATGCTCCTATCCTTGCCTATGCAGATCCAGCAAAACCCTATGTCTTACACACTGATGCTAGCTTGCAAGGTTTGGGGGCTGTGTTGTACCAGGAGCATGAGAATGGCCTGAGACCAGTGGCCTTTGCCAGCAGAAGACTGATCCCATCTAAAAAGAACTATTCTGCGCATAAGTTAGAGTTCCTAGCTTAGAAGTGGGCCATTGTTGACCAATTCCACGAGTACTTGTATGGGGCTAAGATACTGGTAAAAACTGATAATAATCCTTTGACCTATGTGCAGACTTCAGCCAAGTTGGATGCTACTGGCCATAGGTGGCTTTCCGCATTAGCTACATATGATTACGCTGTTGAATACAGAGCAGGCCTGAACCACATAGATGCTGATGCTCTCTACTGGAGGTCTGTTCCCCGGAATAACTGGGTCAGACTGTCAGAACCTGATATTCGAGCACTCTGCCAGAAGTTTGACAGGGAGGAACAAATGTCCACGGACGCAGTGGACTGTCTGGTGGATTGTTTGGAGCCCTCTGAGAATTGCATACCTGCTGCTTGTTGCCACTTTTCTGCATTAGACATTGGTGCACTGCCTCAGCTTGACAATGACAGTATTCAGTGGGCTCAGTCCCGAGATCCTATGATCAAATCAGCTCTAGAAGCCCTCTACACAGGGAAAGATGTGTCCAAGTTGCGCTCCACTGATTTGAGAACTGCATTGTTATACAAGGAATGTCCTAAGCTGAAACTGATTAATCGACTATTATACAGAGAAACAGTGGACCGGGGTGGCCAAATAGACAAGCAACAGTTGGTCTTGCCCACCGCTTTCAGAGACTTAGCATTGAGGTCTTTACACAACCATACGGGGCACCTATGTATAGACAGAACACTTGACTTAGTGAGGTCCAGAGTCTATTGGCCTAAGATGGGGGCTGATGTTGAGCAACACATTCAAACTTGCAGCCGCTGCTCACAGAGGAAAGCCTTGTCCCAGAGGGCTGCCCCCCCTTGTTAACATCACCACCAGTGCCCCCATGGAGCTGGTTTGTATGGACCTTCTGAGTTTGGAGCCAGATCAAAGAAATATTAGTAATGTGCTGGTGGTCACTGACCATTTTACAAGGTATGCCCAAGCTTTCCCCACCAAGGACCAGAAGGCCTCCACTGTGGCAAAAGTACTAGTAGAAAACTTTTTTGTTCACTATGGGGCTCCGCAAAGAATCCATTCTGATCAAGGGAGAGACTTTGAGAGTCGTTTGATCAAAGAGATGCTTTCTCTGTGGCGAGTGCGAAAGTCCAGAACCACCCCTTACCACCCCCAGGGGGACCCACAGCCTGAATGCTTTAACTGCACTCTGCTGGACATGCTGGGCACTCTCCACCCAAAAAGACAAGCCCAGATGGAGCCAGCAAATTAGCACCTTGGTACATGCCTACAAGTGCACCAAAAGTGATGCCACTGGGTTCTCCCCTACCACCTGATGTTTGGAAGAGAAGCCTGACTACCGGTAGATGTTTGTTTTGGAGTTTCTCCTGATGGGGTCCAAGCTGATAATTATCTACAGTATGTGCAAAAGTTAAAGGCCCAGTTGAATCATGCGTACCAACTGGCTCAAACCATGGCTGCCAAAAGAAATCTGGCCAACAAAGAAAGGCATGATAAAAAAGTGAAGGCACAGGAACTCCAGAAGGGAGATCATGTATTGCTAAGAAATCTGGGACTGCATGGCAAACACAAAATTGCTGACAGGTGTCATCATCTCCCTCACATTGTAGTGGGCAAACTGGATGATCTGCCCATGTACAAAGTAAGGCCTGAAAACAATTCAAAAAGTGTTAAGACAATGCATTGAAATCATTTGTTGCCTATTGGCCAAATACTGATTGAGGCTCAGCCCCCAGAAAGTGCTCCCCCTGGACCGGTGACCAGAGCTGCTGTTAAGCAAAGGCAGAGAAAGTCTGCACCTACAGTTGCTGAGTTAAGGTTTTCCCCACAGCAAAACCAATTGAAAATGACTGTCAGTCTATGTCAGAGGAAAGTGAGTGCAACTTTGGGTACTACCATTCTTATGAACTAAGGTAACTGTTTCAAGGTAATCCCCTAGTCAATTATGGAGATGAAGCTGGGCCTTCTGGACTGCCTAAGTCCCCAGCTTTGTCCCTGGAGCCAATGCTCCTAGAGATTGAGGTGCAAAGTGTGTAAGTCTGATGATCTTGAGTCACTGTGCATGGTGAAACTGTATGAGCTTTCAGAAGAGGAAGATGATGAACTGGGACAGACTGGTGATATACCAGAGCAAGAAGAGTATTTCGAGTGCCCTGATGGTTCACTGGCAGTGTCAGAAACCTATCCATGTGAGCCAAATGATGTGACTTCAGAAATTGCAAATTCTAGAGCTGAAAGTGCCCCAACTTCTAGCCTTTCTACCCCAATGAAAACTCCCCAGGCAAGTAAAGACAGTGCTGAAAGTGTGGCTAAAAGTGCAGAGACTGTAACAGCTCCCCCTAGAAAGACTGGTCAAGCTGTGAAGCCTGCAGTACACTTAAGCTATGATTCCCCTGGGAGGCCTGTAGATTTACCTCCCAATGTGGTCCATAAGGGAGTGTATGTGTCCCTGAGCACATTGGCCAAACTGAGCATAAGTGCTAACTCCAGGTTACTTGTTTTGCCCTCTAGGTATGGTATCCCTGCCCCATCCAGCCCCAAGGCAGCTGAGAGGGAAGGGCCCTCTCTTTTCAGGTTTCATGTGCAGGAAATAATTACCTGATTTAAAAATGCAATTGTATGCATAATGTTGTGTAACCAGTAGTAAGCTGTGTAATACCGATTAAGTGTATATGACAAAGGTTTAATATGCTGACTGTTGTTTAAAAGGATGTAGGCCTAACCTGTTGGTGATATGAATGTATGTGATGATCTGCTTTAAAGTGTTATGAGGGTACCTACTTGACGCAGATGGCAAGTTTTTTCAGGCCAGGAAGGGTGTAAACCCCGTGCAGATGGGGGTTCCCAAAAATCTTCTAGGAGCTTGCCTGAGTGCTCCAGGTCTGGATGGTGTTTGGCGTTTAAGCCATTTAAATGGCACTGCAGCGGGTGCTTTTAGAGCCTCTGTGTCTGTCACTTTAAGAGCTATCTGCTTGCAGACCTAATTAGTTTGTATGGGGGTACTGTGTGTTTCTCTGTTCGAGTCCCGCTCGAGTTGCTGTCAAATCGCTCCGTTTCTGCCATCTCTAAGTGGGCAGAGTGAGCACTTTCCAACAACATGACTGTTTGCCAGAAATCATTTAGAGTATTAGTAAAAATGCAGTGTGTCTAACCTGCCTTCCTTGCAGCTTGAACTATTTCTATTTTGCCCCTCTATTTTGGACCTGAACTGCCGAATTGGACCAATCAGTGTGGGGGGGACCTTTAAAATGGAGTCTGCTGGGGTGAATCAGTACTTGGACTCTTCTCTGGAGCCTGCTATAATAGGGCTGTATGGTAGGTGCCTCTGGGAATCGTAGTTTGGATCTTGGTGCCTTTTTGCACCAAGAGAGGGAGCCCTGCTGTGATTGACAGCTGAACCAACCAACCAACCGAACTTGTGTGGGTCAGAAGGAAATGCCCTGAACTGTTGCTGGCAAGCCAGATGCGAGGTGACTGTGAGAGGAGAAGGAGCTCTGTGCTGCTGCGGCATGTAGTTTGTGCAGGAAGCACATGGAAGGCCCTAAAGTCGGCCTGCGCCCGTTACAGAGTGTGCATCTGGCTGAACCTAAGTTTCAGAAGAGGAAGAAGTGCAGAACCAGGCTTGCCCTGTAGAAGACCGAAGTTTTGCTGAAGTGCAATCGGCCTGTCAGGAACTGAAGCTGCTGTGAGTGCTCCCAGGTTTTGCAGTGTTTTGCGATTGGGGTTCGAGGAGCAGCTGGCCTGGTATAGTAATTTCCTTTACATATGAATGTGCTTATTGCTTGTGGGGAATCGCGATTTTACTTCCCCTTGCTGTGAGTTGTGGACAGAAGCTAGAAGCAGCATCCAGCTTGATCCAGACTGTATCGACCTGCAATCAAAGGCAGTTTGGCCCTGTCACGAGGGTCTTGTCTCCCTGCCCTGCTTCTCTGGCAATCCAGAGCGACCATCCTCCATCTGGTTCTCTGGTTGGGGTATTGTGAGTACAAATCAGGGTAGCTCCCTGTGCCATCTATTTAACCACAAGTGTGCCATCTGATTGTTTTGTGTTTTCCTTCTACAAACTGAGCCATCTGGCTCCAGATTACAAGTGTGTGTTGTGCATATATTTTCTTCCTGCAGGGCCCTATCCATCTACACCAGCTGGCCAACCCTGGGCAATGGACCTGGCTAGCACCCCCCATCCTGGGTACCCAGAGAGTGACATTTTGGACCCTATATGTATGCACAGTACTGTGATTTGAATATTGCTAAACCAAATCAACCTGATTGTCCCCTCCCGTGTTACTGTCCCCTGAATAAATCAGATTTGTTGTTATTGAACTATATGTTGTCTATGGTGTCAGTACATATAGAAACAGCATTGCATTGTGTTTGTGCATATTGCCTAACCTTGTTTTACAGGGGGTCCTCAGAGATGTGCTGCAAGAATCAGTCCTGAGGGAAAGTGGTTGTTGTATGTGTAAGGAGTGTGCATATGTGGGGTATTGGGAAGGTAACTCCCACGTACTGTGTGGGCCACTAGTGGGAACAAAGGGGGGGTCACAGTGTCCCAGAGGGCTGTACCTGAGCTAGTCTAACCACTATCAACCCTGACCTCTGGGTGGAGGCCCCCGGCATTGGACCTAGGCCCCTTAACCTGTCACTAGCCACACAGGCAGGGGTGGTAGCCCTTGGGATAGCACCACCTATGGGTTACACAGTCCAACAGACATTGTCAAGGCTATGGGCCAGAAACGGGGAGGGACCCCAACATTAGGTTGATTAAGGGCAACTACAGCTTCAGGTGCCAAAAAGGTGGTTACAGAGAACGACTTTAAAGGGCTGAATATTGGTAGACTTAGTGACAGAGGGCGGGAATAGTATGAGGATATCTTCAGTCATAAAGTGCCACTATAAGCTGTTATTTGTCTATAGCTATGCTGTTCACAAACTATATTATTGTAGCTTTCTGGTGTACAAAGTGATTCTTGTGTTATTTCTGTGTATATTTGTCATATCAGAGGTAGTAGGTTGATTTTTGGTTTCTCAGAAGAGGTCAGAAGGGGAAGGATCCAGATTCATTTCAGTGCAGTGCAGTAACAGCTCATTGCTGTTTTTGTTTTAAACCTAGATTTGTGTGCTTTTAGTAGTGCTGTGATTTCTTTGCTGTCTTTACTTGAAATTGTTTGGGGCTGTTGAAAATGTTAAAACTAGTTTGGTGTGCTTCTAGTGGTGCTGTTTTCCTTTGCTGTCTTTAGTTGCTGCAAATTTTCATCCATCCTCCCTCTTAATTATATCCCTGTTAAATCTGATTGACAGGAGCCAAGCACAGGGAATAGCAGGGGCTGTGGAGTAGGTGTGGCATAAGGGGGAGGAAGCCCACCCTCGCCACAACAAGTGTTTTGACTCATTTTTTGTTGTTTTTTCCTTCTTTTAAAAAAAAGTATCTGAGGATTGGTGGCAGGATTTTCAGGACAGTAAATTAATAATGAGGGCACTAGAAGGAGAGCTTCAGTAACAGACAGCTACTGGAATTTCTTCTGGTCTAGCAATATGTACTCCAATACTGCCTGCACTTCTATGCGTTTTTTTGTATACAATGTCTCTCCTTATTTCCCTGACCCTACTGTTTTTCGCTGTTGATATTACCTTTTTGTTTGTTTCACATACTGTTACAATGCCTGTATATCTGTATGACTATGTATAATTGTTTATGACTTGTGCGACGCAGGTCCACCTTGCAAATGAGCTTGCTCAATGGTGTCCACCTGGATAAATAAAGATTTTGATTGATTGATTGACTGACTGAATAGCAGTATAAGTACAATATAATGTGGCGAGTGGTGCAATGTAGTGGATGCAGGGCAGCTGTATTCAGGCAGACCTGTTGGACGCTGAGGTGCTGCTCTATCTGTAGGCATCTCTCTGGACTGCAGGACGAGATAGCCAGGCTCAGAGCGGAAGTAAACTTGGTCAGCAGTACCTTCACCCCTATCCAGAGACCACCCAGTCCAATGCCACTGCCTCAAAGGATACCAAGAACGAGGAGCACTTGGATGATGGTGGGCTTGGGGATGGTTAGGGCGGTCATGGAGAGGCACATCTCAAATCCTATTCCACTCCAGAACTCATATGCTGCACTGGCAAATGGGTACAACCAAACAGAGATACCCAGAGAAGTGGAAGGAAAGGATATACGTACATAAGAACATACGAATGTGCCAGCAGAAACAGACCGCCCGGTCTATCTAAGTCTGCTCGAGTGTGCAGCCAACACCCCTAGTTTGCAGCTGCCCCACCCCCCTGCTTTGTCATCCCACTGCCACCCCCACCTCCCCCACCCTCACTCTCTCCTGTTCCCTGTCCCATGCCCTTTTGAAGCTGTTCAGAGATTTACATGATACCACCCATTCTGGTAGGGCGTTCCATTTTGCTACCACCCTCTCTGTGAAATAGTGTCTCCTCATTTCCTTCCTAAATGCTCCCCCCTCTATTCTTAGCCCGTGCCCCCTGGTGACCCTCCCCCTCCTTACCTTATTGATTCCCCTCAGATACTTGAATGTCTCTATCATGTCCCCCATGTCCCTTCCATCCTCCAGGGTGTACGGGTGTACAGATTCAGGTCTCCCAGCCTGCTGTCATAAGTCTCTCCCCTCCATTCCACATATCATCCTTGTTGCTCTCCTCTGCACCCCCTCCAGTAGCCTGATATCACACTTTCGGTATGGCCTCCAAAACTGCACACAATACTCTAAGTGCGGCCTTACCAGCAACCTGGGGAAGGGGCAAGATCACCTCTCTTCACCAGGATGAAAAACCCCTCACTATGCACCCCAGCATTTTGTTCGCTTTTGCAGCCACTCTCCTGCACTGGGCAGTGTTGTTCATGGTCCCTGTTATTATTACCCCTAGGTCCTTCTCCTCCTCAGTGATCCCCAGCTTAACCCTCCGCCAGCCAGTATTCTCTCCTTGGGTTCTTTACCCCAAAGTGAATAACCTTACACTTCTTTGCATTGAACCCCAGCTGCCACCTCTCTGACCACTCCTCTAGCTTGTGTAGGTCCCCCTGCAGCAGCTTCCATCCCTCCTCTCCGCCCACCACTGCTCCAATTTTGGTGTCGACAGCGAACAGACTTACTTTGCTCACCACCCCATGTGCAATGTCTGATATGAAGAGCCCAAACAATACTGGCCCCAGCACAGAGCCCTGTGGCACCCCACTCACCACCGGCCTTGGAGTTGAGAGCTCCCCTCTCACCACCACCCTTTGTAGCCTGCCACTCAGCCAGCTTGTAATCCATTTCATCATTTTTGGCCCTACTCCTACAACAGTTAGCTACTCCCCAAGCCGTTCATGAGGCACTGAATCGAAGGCCTTGCTGAAGTCCAAGTAAAGAACATCCACCGCATGAGCCTTATCCAGCTCATCTATCAATCACCCAGTCATAATATTGTATGAGGTTGGTTTGACAAGACTTCCCTGAAACAAACCCATGCTACCTCACATCCTGGAGGCCACTGTCCTCCAGGTATGACACCAGTCTTTCCTTTAGTATCGTATCCATGAGTTTGCACACTATGGTGGTGAGACTTACTGGACGGTAATTACCCGGTTCATTCCTTGGCCCGCTGTTGTGTAATGGTACTACATATGCCATCCTCCGGTCCAGTGACACACACATCCTGATTCCAGATAGGTGCTGTACAGATCCACCAGTGGCTCTGCCAACACCTCCGCCATCTCCCTCAGCTCGTTGGGGTGGATACCATCCGGCCCTGGTGCCTTGTCTACCTTCAGTGCCCTCAGTCCCTCTAGGACTCTGCTTGCCTCAATTCTTCCATCTGTTGCCTCCTCTCCCCCTGTCTCCACCCTCCCAGTCCATGCTGGTAGCGGTCCCCCCATTTCTTCCGTGAACACTGAGCAAAAGTATTCATTCAGTGCTTCTGCCTGCTCCTCCTCCTTTTCCGTGCACTCCCCACCCCTTTTTATGCTCACTATTGTCTCCTTACACTTTCTTTTCTCCCTGATGCATCTGAAAAAGTCCCCCCTCCATTAATTCTCTGTGCTAATCTCAGCTCCCTCTGGGCCTTGGCTTCTCTTACTTTTCTAGTCATCTCCCTGGACCATTTTGCATACTCCTCCCTGTCCACTTCCTTCCCTGTCCTCTTAAACCTCTGGTGCACCACTCTCTTTTCCCTCACCACCTCCACAACCTTGCTGTTCAACCAGAATGGTTTTCTTACTCTGCTCCTCTTTCTCTGCGCTTGCGTGCAGGCTTCTGTTGCCTCTGTAATCCCCCATTTAATAATATCCCATTTCTGCTCCACATCCATCTCCTGTCTTATGCCCTCCAGTTTCCCTTTCAGTACTTCCTGCATCCTCCCAAAGTCCACCCCCCCAAAGTTTACCACCCAAGTAACTGATTTCTCTGGCTCCGCACACATCGTGATATTAAACCACACCATTTGGTGATCGCTGTCGGCTAGTGGGTCCTCTACCTTTATTTCCCTCACTGCCTCTCCATTCGACAATACCAGATCTAAAGTGTTCTTTCGCCTAGTAGGTACATTAACCAACTGTGTCAGGCAACCCTCCTGGATTGTGTCTAGAAGCACTTGCTAACTAGCACTAGAGGTGACTGGAATGCTCCAGTCAACCCCCGGCAAGTTGAAATCCCCCACAATGACCACCTTCCCCTTTCTACATACCTTTTTGATTTGTCCCACTAACTCCCTGTCAAGCTCCTCAGACTGGGACAGCAGGCTGTAAACCACCACAAACCTCACTTTCCTACCCCTTGAGTCTAGGAGCTGCAGCCACATTGCCTCTGTTCTCCATAGACTGCCACCCCCATCCTTACGGTCCTTCCTGTATAATTTGTATCCTGAGATTTCCAGATCCCAGTCCTGGTGCTCAGTTGCCCATGTTTCTATGACAGCTGCAATATCCACCCTCCACACTGCTAAGAGTGCCTGTAGCTCAGCTGATTTGTTTCCTAGGCTTCTTGCATTCAGTGAGACCACACTCCATAATGCCCCCTTCCCTTCACTAGCCTCCATCTCCTCCCTTCTATTCCATCCTTTTTTGGACGCCCCAAGTCCTTCCCTGCTAGTCTGGGGGTAGGCTGTGACTCCACCCTATTGGATACCTGCCTACCTGCTGTCCACTTGCCACCCCCCATCTAGTTTAAATCCACCCTTGTCACAATATACTTCTCCAATCCTTGCTTTAATACCTCCTCCCCCTCCCCAACCAAGGAGGTGACCTCAGTGGGTGAGAGCAGTGGACCCCAAAGGAGGAGGAAGCGAATCCTGATGGGGGGATTCTATCATAACAGGGATCCAGCTAGGAACACATGAAGGGGGGGACAGGGAGGTGAGGTGCCTACCAGGTGCCACAGCATGGAGGGATTGGAGGAGGATCCTGGGGATCACTGGGAAGGCAAGATGGGAGGGTGAGCTGGATGTCATTATCCATCTAGGTACTAATAACCTGGCAAATGGGGAGCCTAAGGAAGTTAAGGAAGAGTTTAGGAAATTGGGGAAGGGTCTCAAGCAAATAGCTACATCTGTCACCTTCTTGGAAGTACTACCTGTGAGAGGCATGGGAGAGTGTAGGGGTACATGCAACAGGAACTTTAACACATGGTTGAAGAACTGGTGCTGTGAGGAAGGGTTTGGATTAATTGGTGACTGGGGACCCACCTGGAGGGATGGGGTTTGCTCAAGCTTGACAGCCTGCATCCGTCCTGGAGGGGAATCCAAGCACTCAATGATAAGGGAACATTGTTTTAACCAGAAGTAGCACACTAAGACGAAGCTTGTTTCCAGATGCAACCCGGGAGCACAAGGAAGTTAAGTGACTTGCTCAGGATCACACAGTATGCACCTAGGTGGCTGTGGGATTCAAACCCAGGTATCCAGATCTGTAGCTCAGAGCCTTAACCCACTGCGCTATACTGCCTCCTTAAGTCCTTAAGATAAGTTTAAATGCTACATGGACAAGCATTTAAACTAGCAAAGGGGGGTGGCAGGTGAGCAATTAGGGTACCTAATTGCCCACCCCCCACAGCTAGCAGTGGAACCAGTGAACAGGAGGAGTGGATATCTCTACAAAGCAGTGTGCAAAAGATGGAGATAAGCACCCAAGGGGTGGATAGGTAGAAAGGGGGCAAAATTCAACAGAAAGGCAGACAGCAGGGAGAACCAGGGATAAAGCACAATCAGGCAGGGGGCAGGAGTAGAACAACTAAACAGTCCAAGGAGTTCACATCATGGAAAGCCATGTGTACCAATGCCAGGAGCCTTAGCAACAAGACGGAAGTTGGGGCTCCATGGTGCAACTGGACCTGGACATTGTAGTCATCACAGAGACCTGGTGTAATGATAACCACGACTGGGAGATGGCCATACCTGGCTACAACATATTCAGAAGAGACAGGGCAGGCAGGAAGGGAGGAGGAGTGGCACTTTATGTGAAAGATGGCATAATGGTCACAGAGATCCAGGAGGAACAAAATGGGGGAGAGATACTGTGGGTTAAGCTGGAAAGGAAAATGGGGTCAGCAAATGGTACAGGGGTGGTCTACAGACCACTGGCCCAGGAGGAAGAAACAGACAGTGAGTTAATGCTAGCCATCCAAAGGATGACAGGCAAGGGGGAGGTGGTGCTGGCTGGAGACTTCAATATTCCAGACGTGGACTGGAGCCTCCCAGCAACAGCATCAACCAGGAGCAGATTTATCCTGGACTCCCTTCAAGGTGCCTTCCTTAAGCAACTGGTCATGGAACCAACTCAGCAGAAGGCAATATTGGATCTCGTGCTAACAAATGGGGACAGTTTGATAGGGGTAACAGTGAGGGAGCACCTGGGGAACAGTGACCACCGGTCACTGTGGTTCAAATTCACAGAAGCAGCAGAACCAAACTGCACAAAAACACATATCATAAAAACATAGAAACAGAATTTGTGGCAGACAAGGATGGCTTGGCCCACCTAGTCTGCCCATTTTCCTACCTAACAGATAAGCTGCAGATCCTAGTTAACCAACAGCTTACTTCCTCCTACCCCCACTAGGACTGCCTTATGTCTGTCCCATGCATTCTTGAATTCCCCCACTGTTCTTAACTCCATGACCTCCTCAGGAACGCTGTTTCATGCATCCACAACCCTCTCCGTGAAAAAATACTTCCTTACATTACCTCTGAGCCGTCCCCCCTCTATCTTCAAATTGTGCCCCCTTGTTCTTGCACATCTCTTTTTCTGAAAGATGCTACTCTCTTGGACTTTGTTGATTCCCTTGAGGTACTTTAAAGTTTCTATCATGTCCCCTGTCTCCCTCCTTTCCTCACGGGTATACATATTAAGCTCCTTTAGTCTTTCTTCAGTATGTCTTCTGGTGCAGACCCTGCACTATTTTGGTTGCCCTCCTCTGGACAGCCTCCACTCTGTCTATGTCTTTGCAGAGATGGGGTCTCCAGAACTGCACACAGTACTCCAGATGGGGTCTCACCAACTGTCTGTACAGAGGGATAACAACTTCCTGTTTTCTACTATTGATGCCTCTCCCTATGCATCCCAGTATCCCCAGCCTTCCTTACTGCCTTCTCACATTGCTTGCCCACCTTTAGGTCATCTGATATAATTACCCCCAGGTCCCTTTCCATTTTTACTGTTGTCAGTATCTCACCCCCCATTGTGTACTCTTCCCCTGGGTTTTTGTTTCCCAGGTGCATTACCTTGCACTTCTTTGCATTGAACCTGAGCTGCCATACATTTGACCATTCCTCCAACCTTGCCAAGTCCCTTCTCATCCTTTCCACTCCATCTTGTGCATCAACCCTGTTGCAGATCTTTGTGTCGTCTGCAAAGAGACATACTTCCCTTCCAGTTCCTCTGCAATGTCACTTATAAAGACATTAAAAAGATCGGTCCCAGTACTAAACCCTGCGGTACCCTGCTAGTAACCCTCCTTTCTTCACTGTGTACTCCATTTACTACTACCCTTTGCGTCCTGTTGTCTAGCCAATTTTTTATCCAGGCTAGCTTATGTATTAATCTTTTGTGTGGGACTGTATCAAATGCCTTGCTAAAATCTAGGTATGCCATGTCCACAGCCCCTTCCTGGTCTACTACTTTGGTCACCCAGTCAAAGAAATCTATTAGATTCATCTGACACAACCTTCCCATCATGAATCCATGCTGCCTTGGGTCCTGTGCCCCCACTGGCCTCTAGGTACTCAACAATTCTTTCCTTCAGAAGTGATTCCATCATTTTCTCTACTACTGAGGTCAAACTAACTGATCTGTAGTTTCCTGCCTCTGTCCTGCTCCCACTTTTGTGAAGAGGAATCACATCTGCCCTTCTCCAGTCCTCAGGTACCACCCCATCCTCTGATGATTTGTTAAAGAGAGTAGTCAGCGGTGTCACTAGTTCTACCCTTAGTTCTTTTGTGAATTCCATCAGGCCCCATTGCTTTGTCCACCTTCAATTTTATTAGTCCTTTCAGAACCTTTTCTTCTGTAAATGGACTGGTATCGACCACCGTCTTCAGAGTGTTTCTCTTGTTTGGTTTAGGTACCGCCCCCTCCTCTTTCTTTGTGAATACTGAGCAGAAATATTCATTCAGTATCCCTGCTTTTTCACTGTCACCCTGTACCCACATTCTCTCACCTTTATTAAGCCTCAATATCCCTCCTTTGGTCTTTCTTCGCTTCACGTCCTTCTGTTGAATTTTGCCCCCTTTCTGCCTATCCACCCCTTGGGTTCTTATCTCCATCTTTTGCACACTGCTTTGTAGAGATATCCACTCCTCCTGAATCCTGGATTTTAGGAGGGCAGACTTTGAGAAAATGGGGACATGCTTGAAAGAGGCACTAATGGGAATGGGGCAGGAACCAGGGGTTGAGAAACAGTGGACAATATTTAAAATGGATTACAACAGCAACAGAATTATGCATTAAGCAAGTTAGCAAGGGGAAAAGGAAGAGGAGGCCATTATGTTTTTCCAAGGAGGTAGTGGAGAAAGTGAAAGCCAAAAAGGTCGCATTCAGGCAATACAAAAAAAAGCAGGCACATGGCTATAGGGAGAAGTACCAAGAGAAGCAAAGGGAGGCAGGGAGGTCAGTAAGGGGAGCCAAGGCTCAGACAGAAAGGTGCATCACAAAATCAGTGGGTAGATGGGATAAAACCTTTTTACAGGTACATAAGTGAAAAAAGAAGGGCAAAGGGAGGGATAGTGAGACTGAAGGGGGAGGACGGGTGCCACGTGGAGGATGAGAACAGTAAATCTGATGTACTGAACAGATATTTCTGCTCATTCTTTACTGAAGAAGAGGAGGGTAATAGGCTTGAAGTGAGTACAAGGAGTGGGAATGGCACAGAAATGGACACAAGTCCCTTTACACGGGAAAGGATCCTAAAGGAACTGGAAAGAATAAGAGTTGATAAAGCAATGGGACCAGATGGGGTGCACCTCAGGGTCCTAAAGGAACTAAGAGAGGTGGTGGCTGAACCTCTGGCAATTCTGTTTAGCCAATCACTGGAAACAGGGGAGGTACCCAAAGACTGGAGAATAGCAGATGTAGTCCCCTTATACAAAAACCGGAACAAACAGGAAGCTGGGAACTACAGACCAGTCAGCCTGACCGCAATAGTGGGGAAGATCAGGGAAGCACTACTGAAGGAGAGATTGGTAGAACATCTGGTTGCCACCGGACTACAGAACCCAAGGCAGCATGGTTTCACTGGGGGTTGGTCATGCCAGACCATCATTATTGAATTTTTTGACTGGGTGACAAGGGAGGTGGCTCGGGGAGGGCAGTTGATGTGGCCTATCTGGACTTCAGCAAGGCCTTTGACACTGTGCCACATAAAAGGTTGTTAAACAAACTGGGGAATATGGGAGTGGGCAGGATAGTAGTGCGGTGGGCAGGCAATTGGCTGAGTGGCATGACACAGAGGGTGGTGGTAAATGGCTATCACTCCATAGAGGGAAGAGTGGCCAGTGGGGTACCGCAGGGGTCAGTGCTGGGACTGGTCCTATTCAATGTCTTCATCAGTGACATTGTGCAGGACTTAGAAGGCAGAATTTTCCTGTTCGCTGATAACACAAAGCTCTGTAACAGAGTGGACACACCAGAGTGTGTAGACAGAATGAGGAGGGACCTGCAACACTTGAAGAATGGTCAAGGGTTTGGCAGTTGAAATTCAATGCAAAGAAGTGCAAGATAATGCATATGGGGCACAAAAACCCTGGAACAACGTATCAGTTGGGGGGGTGAGGATATAGCATGCTCCAAGCAGGAAAGGGACCTTGGGGTTATCATCTCTGATGCCCTCAAGGTATGGAAACAGTGTGACAAGGCAGCAGGTAAAGCAAATAGGATGCTCGGATGTATAGCCAGGGGCATCACCAGCAGGAAAAGGGAGGTCATAATTCCGCTATACAAGACACTAGTGAGGCCCCACCTGGAGTACAGTGTACAGTTCTGGAGACCTTACCGATGTAAGGACATTGACAGGATAGAGAAGGTTCAGAGAGGGACAAGAAAGATGGTACAGGGATTGCATCACAAGTCCTATGAGGACAGGCTGAAGGACTTGAATATGTACTCCCTGGAGGACAGGAGGGAGAGAGGGGATATGATAGAGACATACAAGCACCTTATAGGGAAGAACAGGGTGCAGGAATACACTATTTTCCAGCGAAAAAGATGTTCCAGGACTAGAGGGCATGGGATGAAGTTGGAGGGAGGGTGATTCAGAGGAAACGTGAGGAAGTATTTCTTCACAGAAAGGGTGGTGGACAAGTAGAACACCCTGCCAGAGGAAGTGGTGGGGGCTGAAACAATCACGGGATTTAAGAATGCATGGGATAGACATAAGGGAATTCTGAAGATCAGGGGTAAGGGGCAACAGACTTCTACAAAAATCTAAAGGGAACTTACAAGCTCAAATGGGCAGACTGGGTGGGCCATAAGCCCTTATCTGCTGACTGTGACAGTGTCTATGTATGTTCATGCCTTATGATCAGGAGATATTTTGTGATTCTTATCAGTGCGAATTGAGCCACTATTTGCACTGGTGTGATCTGCAGACCTTCAGCACAGGGGGAGGAGTTAGATACAATACTGGTGGAAGCCATTAGCAAGATGCCAGAAAACAGGGAGGTGCTGCTGGTGGGGGACTTCAATCTGCCGTATGTAGATTGGAACCTCCCAGCTGCAGCTTCAGGTAGAAGAAGGGGCTGTGATGCTTGGCCAGCTGGTTATGATTATTGTATGATATTTGTAATATAAAAATATAGTATGTGATTGTCTCACATAAGACAGCCTGTGCTTCCGTGGTGCCCCCCAGATTTCAGTGAAGCTACGGTATATGTAAATTCACTAGGAACCATTTAATTAACTGACTTCCTTCAGAATGACATTTTATTACCTTTTTATGAAGTGCAAACCAAATGTGACTTTATGACTTCAGAAACAGGACATCATTAGGCTGATTCTGTTAGCTTTTTAACACATTGGTGCCAGTGTGGGAGTGCTAAGTTCAAAGGAAACGTGTAATTAAGGAGTTATATATATAGGAAATGTCTTTATTCTTCTGATGGCACTTTATTTAAAATACCTCCTGATAGAAAATAATTTTTTGTAATTTTATATTCTAAAAGGAGAAGCTAGATGACTCACACAAGGGGTGTGAAGACACAGGCCCAGATATTCAAACTGCGTCCAAAAAATGCACAACAGCAGGAGCAAGCACAAGTCCACTGTGCCCATGTGCAAGAAGCCTGATATTCAAAAACTGCGCAGGCCAAGACGCGCCTACGGCCAACGACTGAATATCGCACCACCTGCACCATAATGCAACTAGGGATGTGAAGCTGAGCATATCTGATGCGCCATAGCGCAACAAGGGATGCTCTGTGGAGCAGTCCAGATGCGCCATAGCACAACCAGGTATGCCCTCTGCAGCAGGGCAGCAATGCAACAGCACAACCAGGGATGCAGGAGACCACCACCCATGCCACAGATGGGCAGAGGAACACACAGCAGAACAGACATCGTCCCCCCACACCCCATGCACTGCACAATCGGGGGAGAGCTGGAATAACCACTGGCCCATGGATACCAGCAACCAACCCACAGCCATGCCGTGGTGCCCCAGCACACCCCCTGGCAAGCTGTGACTGGCACACAAGGAGGGCCGACCACCCCGTACCACACCATCCCACCAATGCAGAGCACGCCCTGCACCATGATCCCCATACACCCTGCCCAGGAGTAGCGCCCAACACTGCAGGACACTCCATGCATGCCACCACCCCCACTGTGACAATGCAACCCTGTGCACCATGGAGCCATGCAAGGCAGCCCCACCATGAAGCACCCTGCAGCAGGCGGCAGCAGACAGTGATGCAACAGATGCATACACATTGCCACCCTGCACGTCCCCCCCGAGGTACAGCTGAGAGAACGACCATGCATCAGCACACGAGGTACCCTACATGTGACGGGGCATGCCCCGGACCCCACCTCCAGTGGTACAGCACCCTGCACACCCTCCCAAGGACACATCCCGTCCCAGCACTGGCCACAACAGCCAGCACAGACACGCACAGTGTAGCATGGAGGCATGCACCACACAGGATGCGACACAGTGCATGGACAGACACCCACCCATACCCAAGGGCACACCAACACAGGGACACAGTAGCGGGTCAACCAAGCCACTGATGTGTGGCCACGGCTGACGTGTACACATGGCCAGCACCCCTACATTGCACAGGTGTGCCAGCCATCCTGCACAGGCACCATGAAGCTGTATGCCACCAGCATGCTGCCGGAGCACAAGTGACAGATACTGGAGCACATCCCCTGCAACAGACACAAGCGACAGCATGGAGGGGGGACAACAACAGCGGAGGTCACAGTGCCACCGGAGGCAGACATGCACCGTACTGGTGATGGCAGGCAACCTGGCATTGTGCCAGGTACAGTTGTTATCCAACATGGACAGCCACCACTGACACACAAGCAGACCGTGCATATCACAGACATGCAAGGGTGTCAGCTGCACAGGCCATGGACGGTTTGACAGGGGTGCCATGCACACAGTGCAGGCCCCGTGGGCCACTTCACACAGGCATCCAGTGCACAGAGTACAACACACAAATGACAGACAGTGACTGATCCCCCTGCCCACACCATAGGTGGTTCACCTCTGCACACACACACACACACACACACGGCCATGCCTGCACCACCCCTGATGCCATGCACACCACTGCAGCTGAGCACCTGTAGCCCACTGCAAATCAGAGACCACCACAGTTGTCATAACAAAATGCATATATTTAAAAGATGTAACAAAAAACTATATACAATTATTTACAAGAGGGGAGAAGGGCCACATAACAGGTGGGGGTGGGTAAGGGGCAGGGGTGAACATACGGGAGAGGGAAGAAGGGGTGTGAGGGTGGGTCAAAGGGGGGAAGGTGGTAGTTGGGGCATGGGGACATCAACGGGTGCCCCAGTCCTCCTCATCATGGCACCAATGTCTGCTTCTCCGTCTCCTCCTCACCCCGTGGTGGTGGATCCTTTGAAGGAGCTCCAAGGTCTCCCTTGCCACCTGGAGCAGCTCACGTAGACTCCACTGAATGTCCTGGAGTCACCGTCCACCTAGGACAAGGGTGCAGAGTCAATGAGTGTGACTGTCCAGCCCCCTGCAGCCCACCCATTGTGCATGGCATACAGCCATGTGCCCCGCCCCTGTGATGGTGTGTGACCACCCACAGTGACCGTGTTCACAAGACCTGCCCACCCAGGCATCCAGAGCCATGTGGACCACTGCACACACCCACCGCCCATGTCCTGCACAGCACCACCATGGCCGTACAGTGACTTGGCTATGCGGTGTGAAGGCAGTGCCACAGCCATGTGCCTGGTGCACGCATGGACCTCCATTGATGCACTCCCAGACATGCACTGCCACTGGACAGTGCTGACTGTAACAAGTTGCGTGCATGGCAGTGGTGTCAATGGATGGTGGCCATGCCCCACTGCCCAACCAGTTATACAGCATGCAATAGTAATCATGGATGTAAGGCACTCACCATCATCAGGCTGGTCCACGCGCCGTGGACCACCATCATCCCTCCTGGCCCGCTGCTCCTCCATACAGCGCCTCCGGTCCCGGTTCTGCTGGCATTCTTCTGGCCCTAAGGTGCAAACATGGAGAGAGGAACATCAGTACAATCCGGTAGCAAAGTCTCCCCGCCCCCATATGTGTGCAATCCCATACAGCCATACCCATCCACCCCACACCCCGATGCCACCACCATGGCCAACACCGGACGGCCCCCCCATGTGCCGGACACATGCAACCGTGATACCTGTATGGACGATAATAGTGTATGGATGTTGCACCTACCTGGCCGTGGCACCGTGCCCCTCCTGGCACGTGCCCACAGGTGGGCAAGCAGGTCCGGGTCCCTGTGTCTCAGGTCCCCATAACGATGGCGGCACTGCTCCACCATTTGCCCCATACTGGTGGCCTCCTCCAGGGCATCGGCCACCTCCTTCCAGACTGCACTCCTTTCCCTGTCCAGGGGTGCCTCTCCATACAAAGCCCCAGCATGGGGCTCAACTATAGCCACCAGGTTGGCTAGCTCAACCTGGCTCCAAAGGGCTGCATGCCTCCGCGCCATCTCTGCTGTCTGGTTGAATCAAAATGGCGCTCAGCAGCGCAGTCCTACCACATGCAGATGCTGCACAGTACAGCGCTGCCATTCCCTATCGTGCTGTCACTGAACAGCGCGATAGTGATGCACCCATGCCTGATGCATGGCGCCTAGGGGGCAAAGGTTGGACACAGGGTCAAGGGTCTCTGGCGCACGGACAGCCACAGCACAATTGGAACCCAATGCGTGTAGCATGATTGGGTGCCTGTGTGCCACCTCCTGTAGCGGCCTACAGCGCTGTTGCCCCAGTGTGTTTACGATGCCTCAGTGCCACAGCGCCATATATGTGAACAGCGCTGTAGCACCACTGGCACAATGGTGGCCATGCCCTGCATTGCCTCCCATGCACAGCATGTCAGTAGCGTGGCAGGCACCTGTGTCATCAATCCGGACATGCGCAGTTAGGTGTGTACTGCGCATGTCACAGAACTGCGCCCTTGGCTCAGCACATTCGACACAATTGCGCAAAGTGCAACAGCGTAATATTCAGCCGGCATATGCAAATCATCTAATCAGCCATTCAATGGTGCAGTCACTGCATTTGCATCCACTTAAAGATGCGCCTCGCCTCATTTGCATGGGTTGCGCTATAAAAATGTGACATTGGGCTGCACTGGCCATAGTCGGTTACTGCAGTCTATTGCGGTGAGTTGCATGCTGTTTGGGAATGAGGACTGTGGTGTTTGGGACATGCATGGGACTGCACAGTCACAGGTAACACCTATCATTCTCACAGGATGAATCATGACCAATCGTGTGGTGGAGGAAGAGGAACAGAGTCATGGGAGGAAGAGGAGGCCAAACTTTACAAAGGCCGAGAAAGATGCCCTGTTTGAGGCCTACCTTGACCAGGAGCTGCTTCTCAGTGGACGCCAGGGAACACCACAGGCCCATGCTGCTGCACGGGAGGAGGTGGCGCGCGCTGTCAACCTGCATGGCAGCCACCAGCACTCCGTGCAGGAGTGCAAAAAGAAGATGAGCATGGACAGGTGGAGAATTAAAGAGAAGGTGGCTGCCATCAGGGCAGCATGGTCTGCGACCGGTGGGGGACAGCCAGAGGTGCAATGCCTGACCCCACAGGAAGAGCGGGTTGCTGGCAGCATGCAGCGTTGCGCCATTGAGGGTGTTCCGGGTGGTGGATTCCAGATGGGTGGTAGCCCATCACTGCATGGTAGGTCATGGTCTGTCTATTGGGGGGGGGACAGGGTAGGTCACATGTAGTAATGCTACTTTTTTTCCCCTTACAGCTCCTGAGTGTCTACATGGGTCAGCGGCGGTGGTGGGCTTCTCCACTGAGGCCAGTATCATGGAGATGGAGGAGGGCCCATCCACCTCCACAGGAATACGGGGGTCAGGGCAACAGTGGGCCCGCCTGGATGGCCGGACTGATGTTGGTGGAGCAGGTGCGGAGAAAGCCCTGCCCATGTCCCAGCATGCCAGCGTCCATGGATGCCTGCATGCTGAGACTCGGGCTGGTGCCGGATCTGTCACCGATGATGATGGAGCTAACGTCATGGGCAGTGACACGTGTGGGCCACAGGATGGCCACACAGCAGGTGACATTGCGACCATGGCTGTGGGTGGTGCCATCGTGGAGGCCTGCGTGTCATCACAGTCCCAGCCTGTGCCTGTCTGCATCAGTGGGGCAGCACTGGTGTGTGTGTCCAGGACAGTGGGACTGTTGCGGCCACTGCGGCGGCACCATTGAGCCCTGGAGAGCAGCAGCCAGAGGGGCAGTATCAGCAGTCAGCCAATGGCCATGGGGGTACAGTGTCAGGGGGCAGCGTCAGTGCACCACCTGTGGACATGCCCAGGCCTGGCCCTGGTGTGCAGTGCCCACTCTCAAGGGGTGATGAGCATCAGGGCCGCAAACACCCTGAGGGACAGCATGTCGATCAGGCAGATGACTTCTTAGATGAGCACACCCGCATACTGCAAGCATCAGTCAATCAGCAGATGTGGCATGTGACGGCGGTGGATGCACTGAGTGCGGCTCTGCGCCAGGCAGAGGAGCGGCGCAGCAGAGACACCGCTCTGCTCCTGTCAGGGATGGACCAGTTGCAGGAGGATGTGACCGCTGCCATTGACAGGCAGACACAGGCATTCACAGCTGTAATGGCCACAATGGGCACACAGTTATTTGCCCATGCGTCGCAGAGACCACGCAGTGCAATGTCCACCCCCCGTTCCTGGTGTCGTGCGACACCATTCTTGTCGACACCGGATTCAGCTGTGGGCATCCCGAGCACGTCTGGCGCAGGCATATTCGGTGTGCTGCAGACCCCTGCGTGAGCATGGTCACGTTCACGCAGTGGAACCCCTGGGGGACCGTCTTTGCCACCCCATGAGGCCAGTGGTATAGCCTGTCACTGCTGGCGGGTCTCGGCGGGGCCGCCCTCACATCCATGGTGGCCGTGGCACTGTGGCACATGACTGACCTGTCTCCCAGCACGGCTACTGTCTGATGCTGCCCTGTGTGCATTGTGTCGTTCAGCGGGCAATGCATGAGTGGGGTACCCTGGCCCTGCACGCACAGACACGTTCCATCTGCACACCCTCCTGGATGCTGTCTGCTGTGGCGTGTGCATGATGATGCCTGCGTTGCGCTGTATGTCACTGTACAATGGTGCCCAGCGTCTGACACATGCACAATGACAGGCAGTGGGCGTGGTGGTCTGTGGACGTGTGTGTGGCTAGGGGTGGCAGTCTGGGTTGGCGTGCCTCCTACCCTTTGTGCATGTCTTGTGAGGTGTGTGTGTGTGTGTGCGTATGACCACGTGCCATGTTAGATCTTGCCCATCCCTGGCGGTGTGTGCGGTTCCATGCTCAGCCACTTCCCTTGACAGCATGCACCCCCTGGTGTGTGTCCATGTGTGTTTGTGGGTTGTGTCTTTGCCACTGGTGGTTGCACATGGCCCCATGACTTACCTGGGTTGGCTGAAGTGCTCCTCTGTGATGGTGTCCCAGTGCAGCTGTGCCAGCCACAGCAGTCGGGGATCCCGTTGCCCAAGGGGGGGCTGCCCATCACCATTGTCACCAGTGTCCTCATCGTCCCCATCGCTGTCCCCCCTCTTTGACCTGTATGGCTATCCCACAGTCATTGGCCATGTTGTGCAGGATGCAACAGGCCAGGAATAGCCTACATGCCTTTGAGGGGCTGTACTGTAGGGCACCGCTGGAGGTGTCCAGGCAACGGAAATGTGCCTTCAGCATCCCGAACACCCACTCGATGACATTGCGTGTGGTGGCATGTGCCTCACTGTAGCATTGCTGCGATGGGGTCGAGGGCCACCGGTATGGTGTGAGCAGCCAGGGATGGAGTGGGTATCCACTGTCACCTGTGTGTAGAGGGTGGAGGTTAGTTTGGTGATCAGCGTCGCCCTGCCTTGGGCCATGTAAGCCACTACCCATGTCACCTCTGACCATGCCCCTCCCAAGCTCTATGTTTTTCCACGTGGTTTGCATACTCACCCACTAAGTGGCCAGTGGGGATGTCCCCACTCTCAAATCTGTGGCACAGTGCCGACTGGTGCCAGATGAAGGCATCATGTGCTCCCCCAGGGTGCATGGCACAGACATTGATTATGCATCCCCTGGCAGCGCCCACCACCTGGCAGTTGATGCTTGCATAACCCTTCCGATTGATATATGCAGCCCCCTCGGGGCCAGGTGATGTGCAGATGGCCACATAAGTGCAGTCTATTGCCCCAGCATGCCAGGCATACGTGCTAGCCTGTGGAACTCCTGTATGTTTGCTGTGTGCTCCGCCGGTGTGCTGGGGAAATGGATGTACTCTGCAGCATGTGGCAGCAGTGAGCTGAGGAATTGGGTGAGGTGGTGTGACGCGGCCAACTGGGTTATGCCTGTGGTGTCCCCTGTTGGTCTCTGGAAGGTACCTGTGGCGAGCAAGCACATGCAAGCTGTCACTTTAGTCTCCACTGACAGAGCATGGCTCCGTCGTGTGGGTGCCTGCATCACATCATTGCACAGCTCACAGAGCCACCTCAGAATTGCCTGATTCAGGTGGTACTGGCCCACAATCTCTGTATCGCTGTACAGCTCAAAGCTGGTGCAGGCTTGGTACTACCTGTTGGGGGCATACCACTGATGGGCCCTTCTACAGCCACGCCCCCCTGCTGCCTGCCTTCTCACCTCCCTCATTACTGGCTCCATCTGGATGGTGGCACTGGCCATGTCCCTGGTTTGTGTTCCCCCCACCGGCAGCTGTTTCTGTGTTCCCCCCGCTGTCCTGGCTGCTACTTCCCCTACACCGGGAACACCTTCCTGTGGTTTCCTCAGTGCTGTGTGGCACTTCCCCCTTCTGCACTGGCTGTGTCTGTGACTCCCCAAACCTTCCATATGCCTGTGGGTTCAGGGTGCCCTTTCCCTGTCCTGCCCTGTGTGTCCCTTCTGCCCTGTGTGTCTGCCTAGCGGTTTGCCACTTGTGCCTTCCCTGTAGCGTTCTTGTGCCTCTCCCTTGTTCCTTTTTATTTTGGCTCATTTCCGCTATCGCGCAACTTCCGCTTGCTCCCCTATTGTGCATGGCGCATGTTGTTGAATATCACACTGTGCTATTTATGCATGGTTCCTCCCCCTTCAGTTGCACATGCATTCATTATCATTGCGCTCTTGCTCAGCGTGATTTGGAGGGCGCATCTGCCTCCCGCTGAATATCGCAAAATGGCGCATTTTCGGACTTGCGCTGGAGCAACCCTATTGCACATGGTGCAACCCTTTTGAATATCTGGGCCACAGAGTTTAAACTTGATACTTGTGTGTGAAATGTTGGTCATATCATCTTGGGACTCTAGAGAGACACAGCTCTCTGATCTAACTTTAAAATGCTCTTCCAGAGGTAATACCTTAGACAGCAAAGGTCTAAATGTATTATGGTAGTTTTTGTTTTGTACTTTTCCCTTGTTCATTTATGTGACTGTGAGCTCTTTATATATTGTTCTGTGTTTGCATTTGTCATATTTTTATCATCTTTCAGTAAAGTACATATTCTTAAGATACTGCCTGGGTGTGTCTTCCAAGTTCTTTTTGCATGTGCTGTATACGTGGTTAAGTCTGACAGCTTGATGGTGTTACTAAACTGGGAAAAGGTAAGAATATACCTAAGGTCTCTTACAGAGTTAAAAGGGTTCATTCTGGAAGCCTGGCTGGATGCCCCTGGCGAAAGATTGTACCACAATCCCTGAAGAGGGTACGTATCTGAGCCTGTTCATTGGGTATGTTAGCATAAGGTTCACAGTTTGAATACCCCCAGAACTTGAGACTAAAGGTGATTCGGACCCAAAAGCAGACAGGAAGGTTACCCTGTCTGTTACCTGTTCACACTATTGTGCTCTGAGGTTGGCACTGTGGGAGCAGAGGGCCTGACCTGCTGAGTGCATTTGTGACAGGGGCATCCTGGACTCCCTGTAGGCGGTGTATCTCAGGCAATTAGTCAACTGCTTGTGATGGGGCAATACTGGACCTGGTACTTACTAACGGGGACAGTGTTGCAGACATCAAGGTGGGAGGCCACCTGTGGACCAGTGGTTGCTGTACAGTGTGGTTCCTAAGGACGGCTGCGGAACTGAACCACACAAAGGCAAGGGTTCTGAACTTCTGGAGGGCAGATTTTTTAAAGATGGGTGAATGCCTCTTGGATGACCTGGCAGGGGTATGACCTGGGTGGGGTGGAAGAGCAGTGGGAGAAGATAAAAGGGGACATAGTGAAGGCAACAAACCTCTGCATCAAGCAATTTTTCATGATGAGTTAAGAAGTGACTGGTCTTAGGGAAGAAGTGGTTATGCTGAATACAGATTAAATGGTACACAGCCTTACCCCACTAAGACCATTCAGTTTATATCCTTCATTGGTGCATTTATATATTTATTTCGTTTTTGTTTACCGGGTAGGTGCGCTAGCTATAATCATGACTATTTTCAGGCACAACCCGGGAGGATACAAAACAACAAATACAGGGATGACATTCCAAATACAAGTACAACAAACAAAATCATTTCACAAGGTTACAAGTAGGTTGCAAGGAATTAGCTAGAAACAAGGATGTTTTTGGTAGCAGTGCAGAAAAATATGGAACAATACAAAAACAAAATTCAAACACAGTTTGCTTAGAAACATGATATAATAACATTATCAGCACTAATAAGGGATAGAAAGTTAACTTGGGGGGGAATTTAGTAGGTCATAGAAGTAGGTGATTAGGAAAGGGGAGGTAAAGGAGAAGTGCAAAGGAGGGGTAAAGGAGAAGTGCTTAGCATGTAGGGAACAGACCAGAAGAAAAGGTAAGACTTGCATGCAGTTTTTGACACTGGCAAACTGAAAATTTTTCAGGTGTTTTTGGGTATATCCCAAGGGCAGAACCTGCTTGTGAACACACAGTTTGCTGGAAAACCAGTGTTATCCAGTGAACGCAGTGCCGGGACACAGTATTCTAGTGACCCTGCATTTGCTGCCTAACTGTGTGCATGTAAACATACTGATAGTCTTCCATACCTACAAATCATATCAGACTATTTAGCACTAACATATAGTTGTGTGAACACTCACCGATGAAATACTCTGATCCCCCGGCTCACAAACTGTCAGTTCATATATACAGTAGTCCAGTGTGTGTTTCCCAGGACACGCTACTAGTTTTGCATCCATGACTTTCAGATTAAAGTAGGATACTGTCTTTGGCTGATAAAATATCGACTCTGTATCATCCCCTTGCATATAATGGTAACCTTGGATGGAATGCATATTTATTCAGAACACTGTAATATATCCTATCAGATTAGATGAAGCAAATACATTTGTATTCTGATCTCTTGAACTGTGACAATTAATCAATGCCAGGTAAGATACTCGGAGTGTGGTGATTTGTTCAACTAGCACCATCAAATTGGGCCCACTACAATTAGCCTGCAACCCCCCTGATGCACTGCTGGTGACGTGCTTTGGGAAATAATGCAGTACACCGGCCTCGCTAATGCATTTGCACAAGCGATGGGGGGAGGGGGGAGCATGGGTATTATGCTCTGGTGGATTTGCACCCCTTATCATGGGATATGCCTTGCTTGCCCCAAGCCTCTATCTTATGTCCAAATGATGATAATGCTGTCTATCTTTTTTTTTAACTCAATTTATGCACCTCCACATAGGGAACTCTTTCCAGTGACTGCTTGCTCAAGCCTCTACCTTCCATTGTGAAGTCCAGATTTCTGCTCCACACCCTGGACCAGCGACACCCGTGAATCTAAACCCCCATGGGGAAGGGCTGCCCTATCCTCCCAGGGTGCTCTATCTAGAGTATAGAGTGCCGGCCGGGGTGGGGACACAGGAGCAGAGAGGGCGACCAGCACTGGAGTGTGGGCTGGAGGGCAACACCTTTGCCTATCCCCATGGAAGGGTATTTTCTACTTAAGGTACTACCCTTGCGGAGTGTGGCTGACAAGGCAATGCTATGCCGCAGCTCCGCCCCCAGCATACGCTGTGATGCTACATCGACACCTAAGATAGCTGCCAGAGGTTACTCCATGAGTGGTCGCTTCCCCCAACCCTCCCTGGGAAGAGAGAGCAGTCCACTGGACGTGCGGCCTCTTCCCTCCCCTGCCGACCCCCGATGACCCAGGCTCATTCCCGAACCTAGGTCGCCGGCGTGGCATGAGGTGTGGCGTCCAGTGCCTCAATCCTCAGTGTCACTGGGCCGGGCTAATGCTGTCTATCTTGTCACAAGAAAAACAGAAACCCTAGTTCATACCACAGCTTTTTTTGATTACAATGCAGTGCACAGTCTACCCAACCTGGATTCAGTCTCCTACTGTCACCTTCCGACTATGAACTCATGCTCATCCTATGGTCACAAGAGTAACCTTTTTATGCATTCCTCCATGGTTTCTGAGTAGGCATTATAAATCTAGGCATATTATCATAGCAAAGCTTAGTACCCTTATATCAAGTATATTAGTTTGTAATATACGGATTTTAAAAATAATACCCCCAAAAAGCATATAAAAAAAAACCTGTAATACCTTAGTCACTGCCGTAATACTATACTTCCGGTCCTCGTAATACTATACTTCTGGTCCAATAATACTATACTTCCATAGAAACATAGACTCTGACGGCAGATAAGGACCACTAGGCCCATCTAGTCTGCCCATTTCCCTATCTACAGGATAGGCCGCAGATCCTAGTTAACCAACAGCCTATATCTTCCTGCCCCCCCACAAGAATTGCCTTATGTCTGTCCCATGCATTCTTGAATTCTCCCACAGTTTTAGACCCCACAACTTCCTCAGGAAGGCTGTTCCATGCATCCACTACCCTCTCTGTGAAATAATACTTCCTCACATTGCCCCTGAACCGCCCTCCTTCTATCTTTAAATTGTGTCCCCTTGTTCTTGCAAGTCTCTTTTTCTGAAAGATGCTACCTCTTGGACTTTGTTGATTCCCTTGAGGTACTTGAAAGTTTCTATCATGTCCCCCCTCCCTTCTTTCCTCAAGGGTATACATATTAAGCTCCTTTAGTCTCTCCTCATATGGCTTCTCTTGCAGACCCTGCACCATTTAGTTGCCCTCCTCTGGACTGCCTCTATCCTGTCTATGTCCTTGCGGAGATGGGGTCTCCAGAACTGGACACAGTATTCAGATGGGGTCTCACCAACTGTCTGTACAGAGGGATAACAACTTCCTGTTTTCTGCTGCTGATGCCTCTCCCTATACATCCCAGTATACCCGCCCTCCCTACTGCCTTCTCACATTGCTTGCTAACCTTAAGGTCATCTGATATGATTACCCCAGGTCCCTTTCCTGTTTTGTTGTTACTACCTCCCACCCATTGTGTATTCTTCCCTGGGTTCTTGTTTCCCAGGTGCATTATTTGCACTTTTTGCATTGAATCCTAGCTGCCATATGTCTGACCATTCCTCCAACCTTGCCAAGTCCCTTTTCATGCTTTCACGCCTCCTTGTGTATCAACCCTGTTGCAGATCTTTGTGTCATCTGCAAAAGGCATACTTTTCCTTCAGTCCCTCTGCAATGTCACTGATGAAGACATTAAAAGGACTGGACCCAATCTGAACCCTGCGGTACCCACTAGTAACCGCCCTTTCTTCAGAGTGGACTCCATTTACAATTACCTTCTGTGTCCTGTTGTCCAGCCAATGTTTTACCCAGACTACCACCCTGGGACCCACTCCCAGGCTGGTTAATTTGACTAATAATCTTTTGTGTGGGACTGTGTCAAATGCCTTGCTAAAGTCTAGGTAGGCCATGTCCATGTTCCGGTCCTTGTAATACTATCGTTGGGATCACCAACTTGCCTAGTGTCCAAAGCATAGTTTTTTTTTTGCTTCTTTTCTTTTTATTCCTGAGAGAGAGAAGCAGGACTGTACACGGGAAGGGGGATATGAGTGAGGAGCGAGAACAAGCAGCACGGAACCGTCCCACAAGGAATCCAGAGGTTAGACCTCATCAGCATCTCGCATCCATATATTACAAAAAATAACAGTTAGGTTCCAGTGAATCACTCAGCTGTAATTCCATCTCAAGGTTCTGGGGACGTAGGAACCTCTCGAGCCTCGCTCTTGAGGTTACCTATGTCCCCAGAACTCTCGACTGGAATGCTTCTATATCACTGGAACGAACTATTCATTCTATTTATGCTGTATGACCTGCTACTATGTAGGTCTACGCTGCTGCGTACCCAGTTGATCATAACTATACAAATTCTTAAGCAAGCTGGCACAAGTGGAGGTTTCAAATAAATGGTTGCTCAGGAGCAATGTACCTTAGCAGAGTCAGACTGGATTCTCAGAGCTTCATAGATTTTAAACCTGCATTTCAGGATCCACCTCCCTTTATCTATCCCACAATATCTGGGCTCAGATATTGGAACACTGGGGAATTATAAAACAATATGGATGAGGTGACATGGGTCTTGTGCTCGTTTTCATATTTGTCTATTTGGAAGTCGGGAGGGGAGAGGATGGCTGCCACTTCCCGCACTACCACTCTTCAACTTGTGAGATTTGCCCTTTCTTCATTGCCGTTCTGATACTCCCCTGTATGAGCATTTGGGGAATGGCATATGGAGACGTCCCCATATCTATTGACTAATGTGGCAATATACACAAAGTGCCCCTAACCCAATTACAACTTTCCCTCTCTGGACTACAAGTCTTAATCCAGCCAGACATTTTACCCACTTGATTCTCTACCTAATTACAGATCCCCACAGAGCACATGGTATTGATTTTCTCCCACACCCTACACCCATAAGTTTTCCTTACAAATTACAGCTGAAGGCCCCTCCCATTGGAGGGCTTACCTTCGTACAGGCTGACTCAAAAATTTGTACCTTAAGATGTTATTACTAAGTAAATATTTGTCCAGTCTTGATTTGAATTGCGTCATGTTTTGGCTTGCAATCACCTCCAATGGTAATCTGTTCTATACTCTCTCTATCCTTATACTAAATCAGTTCTTCCTCCTGTTAGTGCGAAACTTCTTGCCACCAATTTGTAGAGGATGTGCTCTTGTGTTGTATACCTGGTTTCTGATTACCAGTCCCAGTTGGTCACTGAGTGTCATGTCAGATAGTGCCTTATAGACAAGGCACATATCCCCTCTTAGCCTTCTGAACTCCAGAGAGTAGAGTTTCAATTCATCCAATCTCTCCTCATATGGTTTTCCCTCTACTTCCTTTATGTGTCTTGTAGCCTTTCTTTGGATGTTCTCAAGAGCCATTATTTCCCCTTTCCCACCTGGTACCCAAAACTGAGCGCAGTATTCCATGTGCGGCCGCACCAATGATCCATACAGTGGGAGTTGCACCTCCTTAGCCTTACATTTAATATGCGTATTTATACAGTGTAGAATTCCACTAGCCTTTTTCATTACCTGATTACAGTGTGACTTAAAGCTAAGATCCTTGCTGATTCTAATGCCTAGGTCCCTCTCATCTGACAGTCTTGAGTGAAACACCACCTAGTATGTACTCAAACTGTTGGTTGTGCCTGCCCACATGCATAACAGTGCATTTATTCATGTTAAAACTCAATCTGTTTAACTCTGCCCATGTCTCCAATTCACATAGTGCCCTTTGTAGTGTACAAGCTTCTTCCTTTTTGTTGACCACTGTCCGCAATATGGTGTCGTCGGCAAATTTAGAATACCATACACCTATTTTGGTACTCATAGATAATATAAAGATGTTGAACAGGCATGGGCCCAAAAGAGAGCCCTGGGGCACTCTGCTGGTCACCCCTGCCCATTCTGAAAAAGCCCCTTTTATGCTCACCCTCTGCATCCTATTTGAAAGCCATGACTCAATCCAGCGAGACACTCTCCCTTGGATCCTGTGGTTAATCAAGGCATCTACTAGCTCTCCATGTGGGACCTTATCAAACGCCTTAGCGAAGTCCAGAAAAATATATTCACTTAATTACTGTTGTCCACTGCCTTGCTAACCTTGCTGTAAAACTCCAGTAGATTTGTTTGGCATGATCTGCCTCTGGTGAACCCATGTTGAGTTGGGTCCACTGCCCCTGATTTTTGCAGAAACTCCATTATGTGTTTTTTGATTATACCCTCAAGGATTTTACCCAGTGTAGCTGTCAAACTGACAGGTCTATAATTCCCAACCTCCTGCCTAGAGCCCTTTTTACGTCTGCAGTGGGCGGAGCCTGCAGACGTTTTGCATCAGAAAAGGACCTACGTCATGTTTTCCATCCGTGGAACTGTTTTTCCTACACCTGACCCTCCCCAAGAAGCAGTCCACCCATGTTGTCCCTATGGACCGCAGCACTGCACTATATCACAGTGGGCATTTTTTTGTTATGGGCGTTTTTTTTTTTTTTCATTTTTGCATCCCTGCCTTTCCTGTTCCCTTCCCTTAACAGCAAGGGCCACATGAGCTGTCTTTCTGGTTTTCCTTATCTCAGCAATGACTGCAAACATCTGTTCTGGGAGTTCCGGGTTCGACATCTTGCAGATTCATGCTCAATCTGTATTAAGGTTTAGCCTTATTTGCCCCTTACCCTTTGAATGACATTTGTAGATACCTGTGCCTTGCAGATTTTCCCTTTGCACACATAGTTTACAGTCATTTACTTTACTGTTCTATGAGTAGCAGCAGCACGATTTAAAATAGTCACTCTCAGCCTGCAACCTCAGAGGTTTGATTCACTCCTGACGGTATGCTCCGGCGACCGTTCGCACCCACACCAACTCAACCCCGAGTCAATTAGCTCCCAGACCAGACCACAGTAGAATAAAAATGAACTGTCACTGTTGGTGTTAGTGTTTCAGTATTTTTCAGTTTACTTTATAACCAGTGAGAAGCTTGCCATAAATGTTTTTTTATATAGGAGGATATTTCTTTGCTAGAAGTCTGAAAACGTCACTCGGGAGAGAACGAGGAATTGAGAGAGAGCATATAGCCAATGCTCCAACTGTACTGTATTGCTGTTCGCTCTCCCCAAGAATAAAAGTTTACCTAGGCACTAATTCTAGTAAAGAAAAATTCAGTCATGCTATTTATAGAGGGAGTTTTTTTTAATTTTCTAAACAGATCGGGAAGCTTTGGCACCCCTGGCAGGGCTGTCAATCGTTCCTAACTCAGCTGACTGTGAACAGCTCTGTCGGTGGAGCGCCAAGCAAATTTTATACAGTACCATTTCTATTTACCCCCCAAACATTTTCCTTTTAAGATCCCCTTATTTCTCTTTTAGTCTTGGTGCTGCAGGGAGCATTTTCTTTTATGTGGAAGCGTAGGGGGAAGAATGTCCCATACGAAGCAGCATTAGACTCAAGGCTGGATTCGGAACAGAGTCTGTATTGTAACCCAGCTGCCAGTAGCTAGCCCTGTTCCAAGTGCCACCAGCTTTTTCTTTTAAAACTCACAATATTTCTTTTATTCTTCATACTGAAGCCTTTTTTTTTTTTTTTTGCTATGGAGGCAAACGGGGACTGTTGCAAGTAAATGGGAATCAAATAGCAACAAATAAAGGTGAAGGTGCCCCTCTGAAGCAACTGAATAAGATGCAAATAAAAATGGTATTTATGTTGAATGCTGTATTACTGGCTTTAAAAATGAAATGCTGAATGCTGCTTGGGGGTAGACACTTGTAATGCTGCATGCGGGAGCGAATTGTCGCCGAGGTGAGTGATCATAGGAGTGAATCATCGCCGGGTGTAATGTCGGGAGCTTATTGGCCGGGGGTGGGTGAATTGTCGGGAGCGAATTGTCGTGTTCCCTTTCTGAACAGGTCACAAAGTTCACTTGCATTATATATTCTTCCCCTTGGCAGAGTGTTTGTTTTATTCATAGAGTGCAAAAACAAGCCACTGGGGACTCAGTCACTTGTTTGTTTTTGCACTCTCTATCAGTGAAACTCATTGCCCAGGTGAAGAATATGTAATGTAAGTGAACTTTGTGTCTTGTTCAGAAATAAATAGTTATGTGATTTTTGAAGACTGTTGGCCTAGTGTCTTTTCTTTTTTTGTTCTTTTGTGCATGACTGTATTAACGTTTCCAGGCACGGACAGTTCGAGTGGCTTTAGTGTATTGATTAGTGCTGTGGGCAGATCGCTAGAGCGTGTCTTGTACCAGAGTTTGTATTTTGCCAAAACAGTTTTCTCCCCTTTTCTATGAGCGGATGATTATTTCAGACTCCCTTTATGATGACTAATCAAACACAGTGATCAGTCATCAGCAGTAGAGTCAGCAGTGAG
Organism: Neoceratodus forsteri; assembly: GCA_016271365.2. Classification (NCBI taxonomy): domain Eukaryota; kingdom Metazoa; phylum Chordata; order Ceratodontiformes; family Ceratodontidae; genus Neoceratodus; species Neoceratodus forsteri. The sequence continues at coordinate 1,310,827,852 of CM057449.1, forward strand.
GTATGTAATAGATTTGCTACCTGTAAATGTGAGCAAGGTAGCTGAACTACCACATATTGACTAGGAAGCGAGAGCTTACCAATCTCCCCAACCCACACTATTTTATTCCTCCTCGTACTCCCTTCTTCCTTGAATTGAAACAGTATCAGAATACCATATCCACTGTTTAGAAACTTTGGCTTCCTTTATGTGATTATTTTCTTCCATTTTGAGCACTGGCTTCTAAACCGAGGTGGCTGTTAATCAAGGGTCGCTTTAATTAATAAGCATCTATAGGTGCGAACGGGCCATGCTTTTCTCAGCTGAACTACAGTATGAGGAAGGTCTTTGTTACAGTTCTGCTACATGTAAATGTGAGTAAAACGTGAAGGACCACATACTGTGTACCTGGAATCAGAATGTGTGTTGGGGGGGCAAACGTGTCTGAGCATTAAGTCACAGCAGCAGGTGCTCGTATTGCTGCCAACTTCAACAAGTACCAGCAGTGAGTATGTAACCTCTTCAAGATTCATTCAGGGTCACTTTAACCAGAACCCCTAACTTGCTGCAAGCATTTTGCTAGGAGCAACCACTGCAGTTATAATAAGCATTTGGCATTACAGAATGCTCTGTGCTGTTATTGCTGTTATACCAGGTCTTGCTTGATGTACACATTTTTACTATATATTTAACCAGCATGGAGCAGATGGGATACAGTGTTTCTTGTGCTCTATGCCGGGTGAATATATAGTAAAATGTAACACAGACCGGCCCAACAGCAATACTGGCGGTGAACATTCGACATTGACAAATGCTTGTTAGGACACTCCGATCCAACTGACCTGATGGACCTTCAGTCCTTTCTAACTTTTATTACTACGTGTTATAAACCCTTATACAGGGAAACTGCATCTACAGAAAAAAAATACAGGCTTGCTGGAGAACGGCAGATTTTCTTCAGCAACAAATTATATGATGGGCGATAAGGGAAGTTTAACATGCACATTTGGGACAGGGCAGACCCTGGTCAGAATATGGGGGTCAAGAGGCTTGGGATGGGAGGGATTGCTCTGCCAGTACACACACATACACACACACACACACACACACACACACACACACACACAGAGACATATACACACATACACACACACCCACACACACACACCATGCAGGGTTCTGCAATCTGTATGGTATACTGTACAACTGACACCAGGTAGGCACTGTTCCAATAGCCAGCTGCGTTAACCTGGTACAGCTTTAATTGCAATGTGTGTGCACAATCAGCACCCCCACCATTTGGTTTCTATGATGACGTTTGCGACCGGCAAAGCAGGCAAAGGCAATAAAAGTGGCAGATTTAAAATGTAGTTAAAGAGCCACTGAGTCGAAGTTTGATATAAAGATTATTAAATTGCTGGTTGCAGGGTGGGCTGCACGGTGGTACATTTTAGAAGAGTGTTGTGGTTAAGTGTAGGAGTGCCACCATTTTTACGTCTGCAGTGGGCGGAGCCTGCAGACGTTTTGTATCAGAAAAGGACCTACGTCATGTTTTCCATCCGTGGAACTGTTTTTCCTCTGCCTGACCTTCCCCAAAAAGCAATCCGCCCATGTTGTCCCTATGGACTGCAGCACTGCACTATATCACAGCGGGCATTTTTTTATGGGCATTTTTTTTTGTACATTTCTGCATCCCTGCCATTTCTGTCCCCTTCCCTTAACAGCAAGGGCCACTTTGAGCTGTCTTTCGCTTACGTTATTCATGGCAAACTGACCTACACACAAGACCATATTTCTGCAAGGTAAAACAATGTTTGTAGCAAGCGTTGCAGTTCTCTTAGGATTTGGCACACCAGTTCTGCAGCTTCTCCGTCCTTGTACTGTCCGATCAGCAATACTAGGTATTTTTATGGCAGAGCTTGTATTTACAGAAGTATAACTGTGCAGTGCGGAATTGAGATACAGTTATTACGTTGTATTCCAAGGGTCTTCAGCATTTCCATGGATGGAGCCCTGTTCCCCGCTTAGGATATTCTACTTGTTCTGTTGGCATATCAGTGTGCTTAACATTTCACGTTGTGAGGCAAATAAGGGTAGGATTGCTAACCGTTTCCTAAAGAGTTTTCTGCAAGTGCTGATTAAATATTATTTAAGGGGCTTAAATGGAAATGCAGTGCTTCCATTAGGATTAGTACTACATTAGCCTACAGCAGTTACCCTTTTTATTTATTTTGCAAAACAACCGTTGTCTTCCGATGCTTTCTGGGTCGTATGTGTTCTTAGAGCTCTGCTCTGTAGTTCTAAAGGCTGCAATTCAATATTATCTATTAAAGAAGTGAAGCTCCCAGGTGAAAAAAATAACAAAAAACTTGGTACAAGGACTATTCTAACGTGAGGAGATGGATGGATGGATAGATAGATAGATAGACAGACAGACATGATAGATCGATCCATCCCAGTATTGTGTTGAAAGCCTGTTCTTTGCCTAAGTTCAATGTCGTACTCCAGCTGTGAAAGTTAATGAAGCAAAGGAACTTATTCAAGTTTGGTGGTGATTGCATTTGTCTTCTGACGCCGTTCAATATCTTTGTGAAGTTTTAATAGGCGTTGCAACCTTTTTACAAAACGGGATGTGCGATTTTGCTCTGTGAGCTGTCACTTGTTTTGGTGGTTGAGGCTGACGTCATGTTTTCCATCTGTGGAACTGTTTTTCCTCCACCTGACCCTCCCCCAAAAAGCAATCCACCCATGTTGTCCCTATGGACTGCAGCACTGCACTATATCACAGTGGGCGTTTAACTAAAACTGAGGAGAAGGGAATCAGAAGAGTCTAACTGGAGCTTTGTTTAACTCAGTTACGCTAGGGATTATGATCTAGAAAATCTGCAAAGAAAAAAAATCACCATGACTGTTACTTTTTTCTTATTCACTTTTATTAAATCCAGGTATATCGGGAAAAGCTGTATGGAATAATAGTTGTAATTAAATTGTGGCCGATCTCCGACCATCGAATTGAGTGACAAACATTGCGGTTGATGTAGATCCACAGAGCGACTGTACGCTACCTGGTTGAGGAGAAGCCAGGGAAGCAGGAACTGTGCAAGGCTTTCTTTTTTTCTAGAAAAGGTATGCCACCGTTGTTGTAAACTAAATTAAGAGTTAAACATACCTGTCTAAGTGCACAGCCTTTCTGGACTGTCCTGTGCGGCTTGTTTATTCTGCTTGCAGTCCGTTCGCAGTCTCTGTCTTTCTAGCAGGTTTGGAGTGCAAACGGTGGTGTAGCTGAGCCAGCAAGAGGTCGTGGAGAGCTGACGGAGAGGACTGCAAGCAGCTTGAGCCATAGCCTCAGTCTCCTGGAATCCTGTCAGAACTAAAGAAGACTGGGGGCTTGAGTTGGCGATTGGGTTGTATGACTTGATTTTTACTGCAGACAGAGTCACAGAATTAAAGTTTGCTTATAATAGTATTGTCAGTTGAGTAAGCAATCTTTTGTGGCATTTTAAATGATCCTGGGTTTGGACTTCCACATTAATTTCCACACTCAAGGAAAAAAAAGGGAAAGTATTTCTACTGTTCAGAATTGTAATTTCATTATTTGGTACTTGCGAGACACATAGCATATATTACTTATTATATATATGTGGGACGGTTTACATTTGAAATTCCTGATTTAGTGGGTCTTTCTCTCTAGTTGGTGTCACTGGGTCACGTGATTCTCCCTGAGACCTTGTAACACTCATGCGTGGCATTGTTTCTTCAGAGTCGTCATTTTTTTGTAAGCCTATTATGGAGTGAACGCTGTAGCTTGCCGTGAAAGACTTGGCTCTATTTTAATTTTTGCTGCGAAGGCCAAGGCTTCCCGCTTTCAGCTTAAAGTGCTTAAAGCACTTTTTGAGTGGTATGCTAAGTGGTTGTAAGTCGTAGCTGCAAGTCGTTGCAAGCTTTTATTGTCCTGCAATTGTGAGCTAATAAACTGAGTGAGGAGAGTACCTCCCATGCACGTACATAGAGCACAATCAGTAAGTTAGTTCTATTTTTAAGTCTGCAGTGGGCAGAGCCTGCAGACGTTTTACATCAGAAAAGGACCTACGTCATGTTTTCCATCCGTGGAACTGTTTTTCCTTCGCCTGACCCTCCCCCAAGAAGCAATCCACCCATGTTGTCCCTATGGACTGCAGCATTGCACTGTATCACAGTGGGCATATTTTTTTCTTATGGGCGTTTTTTTTTGTACATTTCTGCATCCCTGCTATTTCTGTCCCCTTCCCACATATTAATTATCTCCCGACTTAACCTATGGCTTCCAGTGCATGCCAGGAATGGCACACACAACTTCAGTTCTGAAGTAAAAAAATCGGATGCAGCTCCAGAGAGAGCAGATCTTTTACAGTCCCTATAGGCAGCACTGGCAATAGAAAGGCAGCGGGAAAGTCCAACACTGTCTGTAGTCTTTGCGAACTGTTAGTGTTTCAGTTCTGAAACAATTAGGAGAGCATTATAATAATGCATCTGTGATTTAGGAAACTGGAGAGTCACCAAACTCGAAAGCTGGAGATCTAGGGGCTTCCCCTCGGATCCAAGCCAGCTTCAGCCTCTTCTTCCTCCCAGGCTCCTGCAGCAAAGCGTGGGGGTCAATTAACCCCTTGTGATCTCACGCTCTTGTCCTTAATTATCTGAAGTATTACTGATCAGTCCATTCGTGCTGCAGAGTTAACAATTACCCCTGTGTGAATGCTTCAAGCCCGGGTGCTTGCCTGCCTGACAAGTCACACATCCGCACTGCTGCTGTTACTGGCACTGCAGAGTAAAACCTCTTAATCAGGTCTGAAATTTGACCAGATCAGAGGAATTGAGAGTTCTTCTTTGTCAGCGCTTCAAAGAAGAAATTCCCTAGTCACTGGCATGGGACTGCTCACTAGGCTCGGTCCATCCCCTTTCCCCAGGTCTCGCGATGTCTCAGCTGCTGTACACCACACAAGCTGGTTTACTCACTGGCTGTCTGGTTGTGTTTCTGTGGAGACAGACAGAATAGGTGTGGCAGGAAGCTTGTTCCGGGCTGGCAATTTGCGTGTCACTGATGGGGGAATTTTCTCTTGTCAGCTGGACAAGGTCTCGGTTTTGTTACTCCGCAGGTGAGTGGAGGTGGGGCATTGGGAAGGTGAGGCCTGGTATTAGTCAGTACTGCTTGCTGTGTCTGCCTTGCTAACAGTGTGCCAAACAGCTCGGAGGTGCTGCTGTTTACTTTTGCACCTTGACATGAACCTGACAGCACCACAGCTGCAGCCCAGAGGGTGTCGCAGCCAGCAGCAGGTCTGAACACATCTAGTAGCATGGGTCATGCACACTAAATTTATTCCTTATCAGGTCAAATCCTGCAGACGTTTTGGCTCTGACCAGGGTTTGTTAAAGATTGGAACCACACTCAGAGTTCTGTGCTCCAATAGTTACATAGTTAAAACTCCAGGTCATTGGTTCCATAAAGAGAACTGTAACAGAGTGCTGCCCATAAAAACAAAACAGTGCAAAATACAGTTTTTCACATCACTTTTCATTCAGGCACAGTTACATTTGGATCATTTACAGTGGCGGATTTAGCCATCCTGTGGATCCCGCAGAAGCAGGACCCTTCTTGGCTGACCACATGACCACAGAAACAATTTTAATATGCACAGCTGCAGTAATTTAACCCCTCTCACATAAGAAAGAGTGACATGACACTCACTTTGCTTTGACTTTATTTAATTCAGGTGTGAAGGGGTTAAACTGGACAAAACAAGTACAGCCTGCTTGCACAATTAATCAGCAAGGAGTCTGTTCTGTGACAGCAGTGGGAGCTGATTTCCACTCAGATTTACAGCCAGCCTTGACATGAGCCTGTAGCTGCTCAAAAGAGCTGGCAATTCCTACAAAGTTTTTGCTTGCTTACTCTCTTTTTTCTGATTTCTAATCGGGTTTCTTGAATTGATATCGGATGTCAGCTGAGATGTTAAAGGGGATGCAGCTCAGCTCTGTTATTTAGGTAATTCTATGTTCTAAGGCTATGCAGCTGTATAGTGCATTTTACTCAATTTGTAACTGCATTTTATTTGATTTATCTTGGTATAATTTATCATGTCAAAAGCTTACTGTATTAATAGACCTTGCTTTGCTTTATATTCAGCTTTGCTTTATTTTGCTTTATAGTGCTTTATATTAAGTGAAAATTCACAGAAGACACAAACAAAACTATTGATGTACTGATTGCTCACTATGCCTTACAGCCACGCAGAATGAAACTGATTTTGTGATTTTTAGTTGATTGTGTTGTGGTTGTGCAAGGAAGTGATAGACGAGAAAAAGGTAATTATGAAAAGTAGTAGCAAAGTTTACATGCATTTGACTATTCCTTATATCTTTAAATCTTTTCACAATTGAAATGTTTTAAAAATATGTTGCATATACGCAAAGAGACTAGCTAATGTGCTTTGGTGTTTATGCTGGTATTGTGTACATACTGTATGTATATGGGTGTACTGAAGACAAGATATGGTGCCAAGGTATTTTGGTTGCAGCTAATCCAAGTGACTGCTATATTATATTTGGGATACTCTAGCATGAGAAAAAAAGGTTTTGCCAGATCATCTGGGCAGAACCCTGTTTTGTTCTATTTTTATGCATGTTAAACCTAGTGCTCTATCAGCCGCATAAAATCTATGATTGCATAAAGGTGTATTGTGTAACCAAACAAAATTGTAGTGTTAAACCACTGAATAAATAAAGCGTCCATGTGAAGTTTACTGTAACTTCATTTTGATTAAGTACAAAAAAGGTGAGCATTACAGAAGAATCATTCATTTCATGTTACACTAAGCAGCATTAGTGTTTTAATATGTATAAAATATCTAAAATTAACTTTCTTGGGGCCCACCACAGACATTGCATTGAGTGCACAGTAGTGAATCCATATGCATTATTTCATCCAATAGCCACGTTCCTTTGGCTCCACCCTTATATTTTGCTCCGCCCTTTTATTCCTGCCACATGACCCTTCTTAAAATCCTTTATCCACCCCTGATCGTTTTAGCCAAATGGATATCGTTTTTGTAAATAAGAACTTTATAAACAGTTGCCAATTGGAACTCCTTTTCTGTCCTCTTTAAAGGACAATCTATATATATATATATATATATAAAATGTCTCAATGAGTACTACAGGACTAAGTCTCTAAGAAATACCAACTGAAAATAGACATATAATTACTGGTTCTCATTTTTTCCCATAGGAAAACACAGTTGTAATTTCACCACTATAACAGTGAACACGCACTGGATTTCCCTCGTACTGAGCATGCACAGCCACCGCTGTTCCCTTACTCCTCACCACTTGAGAGCCACAGACTCCACCACCAGTATAACTCCTTGGTGGTAAGTTACTTAAAATAAATAAATAAGTACATAAGCTCTTTCATTCACGGGTTCCTGGAAGGCAGCATCAACTACTATATGGCTAACTTTTGAAAAAAAGGAACCATTTTCTTTTGCCTGCCACTTGTGAGCACTGACCGGTCCGTGGCTCCACATTCATGTCTGCTTATTTTATATAATTGCAGTGGCAAAAAAACAATCCCCAGCAATTATGTAAAATAAAGGCTGGGTAAGGGGTGTAAAACGCGAATTTTACACACACCCTCTGTGTCGGATGCCTTTTTATAAACCCCTTGAGCTTCTGTCTTAGGGTTTATGTGGCATCCCACACCGCAGGGGGGGTGTAAAATTCTTTTAATAACCCCCTACCTAGTCATTATTTTCTATGTAAAAAACATAAAAATCAAAAAATGAAAATTCCCATAGGATACAAGTAGCACTGCAACTTTAAGAAGCCGTAACTCTTTCAGTCTTTAGAGTTAAGGGATGATCTATAGATAAAAAATGGTATCAATGAGTACTACAACACTAACACATAATACCACTGGACAAATTGATGGGGTACTCACAGCACCCCCAAATTACCTCCCAACTTCACCATGATGCAAAATCCACAATTTAAGTCCGACAATCATCAAAAATACACCAAATGTATATCTCCTCTTGGACTACACCATACCGAGTTTCAGACCAAACCAACAAAAATTGACCAAGGTAAACTGAAAAAAACATAAAACACAATTTTGCTGATATAAAATCAACCACCAGGAGTTAAGAGGAACACTTGATTTATTTTTTCTTTGATGCGAGCCCGACAAAAGAAAATTAGGATGAAGCAGATAAATTGTTCCCCAGATTGCACGCATTCCCTTAACCCTGCTCAGAGCAGGGTTTAGCATGGTTGTTGACCAACACAGTTGCCTTAAACCATGTTAACAGCACTGTGGGTGTGACCCATGCTGCAACACGATTTAAGGTAACCCCCACCACATCACAATCTCTGGTTTCTGGGCATCGGGGAAGGGAGAAAAAGACAGTTAATCCCTCTGGTGAAGTGTTGTCTGCTGCTATTGGTGTTTAGTTTTACTGCAGTATCTTTTTTCCTTGCAATGTTAAAAATTGAAATATATAAAATTACTGGAAAGAGAAGCTCAAGTAAAGGGAGAGGTGCTAGCAAGGCAGCCAAAAAGTGCATAGGTTCTGAGGGGCAAAATGTTGTTGCACCTAAAAAACTACCTCTGCAGCAGCTTCACCCTCAGCTCTGAGGCTGGGTAGTAGTAGCAAAGGAGTGGTTGGTGGAAGTGTGGTGGGGGCATTCATGTTGCCAAATTATTCTCTGCTACATCTGTGGCATCCATTTTGGTGGGTGCGCTTGGGTAGGCGGTGACAAGAGGATCAGTCCAAGAGGTAGTGAAATCTCTGGCTCAGGATTAGGAACAGTGATCAAGGAGGAGGGTGCTGGTGTCCCCTTAACTGCTGTGGCGGTGGTGGCACTGAGCCTGATCTGCGTAATAGATCCCCAGTATGGATATGTGAACCAGTGGCCAAACAGTTGGTAGCTCCTTTCTGTGCATTACAGCACATTGGGCACAGGTACCTGGGGTAACATTCAACTCTGGCTGGGGGAAAAAGTTGTACTAAGCCTAAATGTAGAGGCAGCAACACTGGGTATTTGCCAGCATGTCACGCCCGCAGTGAAGAGTGTAACTGGATCACACACAGGTCAGAAAATGTTAGAATTGCTCCTGACTGAAACTGATGAGTGGAGGTAGCCTGTGATGGTGGTACTACAGGGGGTTGGGGGTGGCACAGGGACTCTTCAGACTGCTGCAGAGTTGGAGGGACAGGGGCCTGCTGACCTTGAGACGTCTGTGTATCAGTATCTTCATTTTGACCCTACTTCGCCTTGGTGTACCTCAAGGGAAAAGTTACAGGCAAAGTTGCCAGGCAAAGCTACAATTGGCAAATGTCCTATTAAATAGAAAGTCTTCACAAAATTATACATGGAGGTGGAGTTGACAAATTCACCTTAACTTCACCTGCGAATTAAAACTTTGCACCATCTCTATGCATGAGGAAGCAACCCCTATTTCAGCAACAGGAGAAGTTGTAGCTTAAGAATGAGCTGGGAGCAGCAGTTCTGAGCCATAGCCTGGCTGAAGGTGGCTCTCCCACAGCAGAGTGTGTTTTGGGAAAGGACAGACATGCAATGGGGAGAGCACAGCAAGCTGACCCATCCCTACAAAAGTTAAGGGAATTAGTCACCAATTCCGGCAGTAGTCTGGGGAAAGGGAGGTGTACTGGGAGAATGAGCTCCTGTACAGTGAGTGGATTCCTAATTGAAGACTGGAGGAAGGGGTACTCTAGCAGATGTATAGGAAGCAGCTTCTGCCTTAGCCCACAACATACCCTTTTCAGGACACCTAGGGCTCAGGTTTATAAAAAGGTTTTAAAGATGTGGCAAACTACTGCCGGAATTGTCCAAAGAGCCAGAGGGTGGGAAAAGTTGGGAACAAGGCTAAGGCACTCTGATCCACTTACCTGTTGCCAAAGAGCCATTTCAACAAGTTGCCATGGGCATTGTGGATCCACTTAATGCTCCGAGTTACACTGTCAAGTGGTACATTTTGGTGGTCGTAAATTACACCACAAGGTACCCAAAGGTAGTACCCTTGTCCTCCATGGAAGATGAGAAGGTGGCCAACAAAGCACTGGGGATATTTAGTTGGCTGGGTTCCCCCAGGAGATTGTTAGACCATGGTTCCAACTTCATGTCTAATCTGATGGTTAGTCTGTGGAAGAAGTGTGAGGTAAAGCAGCTCAGTGCCTTGCCATACCACTCCAAGACTAGTGGTCTGGTCAAGCGTTTCAATGGGTCCCTTAAGACATTGTTAAGGGCATTTACTGACCACCATGTGAGAGAAGGGGACAAGTACTTACCCCATCTCCTATTCATATATAGGGAAGTCTCTCAAGAGTCCACAGGGTTCTCACCCCTCAAACTTCTGTTTGGCCATAGGGTAAGGGGCCTCCTCGATTTAGTAAGGGATGAATGGCAGAGTGAGCTTGCTCCCCAAGATGAATGTGTTGAGTATGTTCTGAATTTCAAGTCATGGCTCAAGGAGCACATAGGGTTTGTCCAGCAGCACCTAGCCACTGCATAACAGAGGCAGAAGACATGGTACGACCGTGGGTTCAGAGCCCAGTAGTATGAAGTTGGGCAATGGGTAATGATGCTATCCCTGTCTAGCAGAACAAATTACAGGAGGCTTCACAGTGGTCTTACTCGGTGGTCAGGAGAGTGAATTAAATGATGTTAATTACATGGTGGGAGCTACCAGACAGGAGGCACAAACAGCAAGTTTACCATGTAAACATGATGAAACCCTATCATGACAGGGACAATGTGGTCCTGGCTGTGTGCAGTGATGCAGAGGATGAGGCAGAAGCAGACCCACTGGTGGATCTCCTATGAGAGATTAAGCGAGAATCGTCAGTGGATGCTGTCACCCTCTTGAAGTAGCTGGCACCAGCCCAAGCTGCTGAATTGAGTGGCGTGCTGCCTACATTTGGTGAAATGTTCATGGGGAAACCAGGGTATACCACGCTGGCAGGGCACCATGTGGATACAGAATCCCAAGCCCCAATGAGACAGCCACCCTACAGAGTCCCAGAAGGTGTAAGATATGCTCTAGAGGGGGAGATCAAGGAGATGTTGGCTCTCCAGGTGATTCAGGAATCCAGTAGTCCCTGGGCCTCCCCAGTGGTGCTGATTCCCAAAAAGGACTGGGGACCACTAGGTTCTGTATCAACTGCCACAAGCTGAACAGCTGCACAGAGTCAGATGCATACTCTATGCCTAAGATGGAAGACAAGAAGAGCAAAACTACCCTGGACTGCCTTTAAACTTGGGTTTATTAGTCTATTTTTTTTTTTAACCTTAAGAAAGGAGTCGGCTTCTAGAATGCTAACCAACCTTTTTTTATAATGTATTTTGCTGATAACTGGTATAAGGGGACCCACACAATCACTAGGTGGCTATCTCATCCGTATGGAAATTCTGAATTACTGGCTATATACAGTAATGTCACTCAGGGGTGTAGGTAACCAGGCTCGAACCCGTCAATGTCCAGTTCCCATTCTGATACAGATATATCAGAATTAGCTGAAGATTGATCCCCAGGTGCCCACCTGGATATATGTAATAGTGTAGATGTGCTGGGTGGGATTTTATTCTGTATGATCTTTGCACAAAAATTGTGCCTTTCTACATGAGGTAATTTGATGCACTTTTGATTATATATTTATATAAATGTCTGTTTTTAGTTATTGTGTGACTTTTATAATTGTAATGACTTTTATAGTCTAGCAATAAACTTTGAACTTTGAACTTTTATGCACTTTTTTTTCCTAAAGAGATTACGGCAACATTTGCATTTTTCTGTCACTGTTATTTGCTAAATGCATTTTGCAGAAATCCATAGTGAATAAGGCCTGAAATAGTTATTAAATGACAATGATGACAACTCTCTCATCTGTATGTAACAGAATGTCTGCATGGTATATACTAGAGAGCAATTGATTGAAAGTTATTTTTGTCCCAGATTCTGGCAAAGATATATGGAGAAAAATGGAACTGGAAGACAGTATGCTGATTAAAATTATATATTTGGCAGTCATTCATTATGCTTCGGTGAACCTTTTTTCCTTTAATTAAAGAAATTACATGTCCCTGAAAAAGTACAACACAGAGTCCAAGAAAAAAAGGTTAGAAATGCTTCCAGAATTTGCATGTTTCTCCCACATGGATGATTTAGTGAGAAGGGCTAAGTCATAAGTTTCCCATTAGGCTTATATAAAACGCTCATGAGACTTCTCTCTCCTGAACATGAAGATGGTGTTTCCTGCAAGCACCTGAAATCCAGTTTAGAAGCTGAGCCTGGAAACTGTGACTAAAGCTTATCTTTATTTGTAGAAACAGGGACATGCAATAAAAAAGGGTGCTTGGGGCACTGCCACAGAGCTGCAGATGATTGTGAGGTATCTGTACCACCCCTATGGCAGCCCAGGGGGTTATCTCTGTACGTACCATAGAACAATGCAAATCTAGTCCAGGGGATTATCTCTGTACGTACAGTAGGACAATGCAAATCTAACTCAGGGGGTTATCTCTGTATAGACAGTAGGACAATGCAAATCTAGCCCAAGGGGTTATCTCTGTATGTACCGAAGGACAATGTAATTCTAGCCCAGGGGATTATCTCTGTACGTACCACAGGACAATGCAAATCTAGCCCAGGGGGTTATCTCAGTACATACAGTAGGACAATGCAAATCTAGCCCAGGGGGTTATCTCTGTACGTACCGTAGAACAATGCCAATCTAGTCCAGGGGATTATCTCTGTATGTACAGTAGGACAATGCAAATCTAGCCCGGGGGTTATCTCTGTATGTACAGTAGGACAATGCTAATCTAACCCAAGGGGTTATCTCTGTACGTACCATAGGACAATGCAAATCTAGCCCAGGGGGTTATCTCAGTACATACGTTAGGACAATGCAAATCTAGCCAAGGGGTTATTTCTGTACATACAGTAGAACAATGCAAATCTAGCCCAGGGGGTTATCTCTGTATGTACAGTAGAACAATGCAAATCTAGCCCAGGGGGTTATCTCAGTACGTACAGTAGGACAATGCAAATCTAGCCCGGGGGGTTATCTCTGTATGTACAGTAGGACAATGCAAATTTTGTCCAGGCGGTTAGCTCTGTACATACAGTAGGACAATGCAAATCTAGTCCAGTCCATTGACTAAAGCGTTACATGTCTTGAGTCTGTAAGAAAAGTATCTAAATGTTTACTGTTTGTGCAAGATCTCTCTAGCTATGAGCTTGGCAATTTCTAAGTACACCCTGTACTTGTTTAGCTCCTTTAAGTTTCCCAGATTCTCTGATTTGCCCACCTCCAGTATATAAAGAGAAGCCATGCACTAGTGTTGGAGTCAGAAGGGAGTTCCAGCACAGAAAGGTTGCTGGAGATAGCCTGACAGAACTCTGATGAGAAAGGCTCTAGCTGCAACTCATTTGAGTGGCTTGCCAGACTCGGGGACCCTTGCCCCATCCAGGCCAAGTCTCTGGAGGCCAGGTCCCAGTGGGGATCCACAAGCAGAATGGTGAGGGCCTGTTGGCTGCTGCCACTCAAGGGGGCCACCTGATGGTGATCACTGAAAGCTCCTGTAGTCCATCATATGAGCATGCAGACTCTCAGTCAGGGAGTGTAACAGGGACCAATAGCCCTGGGGACATGTGCGACCCTGAGACATTGAGGTCCAGGTAGTGGGTAAGATGTAACGTGTTTAAGGTCTACCTCAGTTTCTGTGCACAGAATTGGGTACTGCTGGGAGAGCATAGGAGGTTATAGCCATCAGTAGTACATAGGACAGGTTCACTATTTGTGTAAACATGAAAGTGAATTCACAGGGATCTATCTTTGGGTCACAAGTAAATTAAGTGGTAAACTTCTGTTCACTTGTGGCTGTCATTGGGACCCATAGCATGCAATGTGACTTAATAAACTGTTGGATACCATTGCCCTTGGGCACAGGATAAGTTTTTTTTATATCTGCTTAATTCATTGCCCTGTGAGGCGGTAGCAAACCAGTAATGTTGCTAGATGCCTCACATTATGACTGTGCACAAGTCAGTATATCTGAATGATTTCTGTTTCACACAGCCTGTTTAAGAGTGAGTGCCCTGTGTCTTGAGTCATTATTTCAGGGGGAAAAGGACCAGACTGTGTAGACTGACTAAAGCTGTTGCAGTCAGACCAGTGCCGATTTTAGGAGATGAGAGTGCCCAACACATATCCCAGCCCAGTCTCCTCAGGGATCAATCTAGACCAGGCTAGTTACAAGAGTTACTGCCCCATGCCTAGTGGATACAGCACTGGAATGTCCTGGGGCATGCCCAGTAATATCCCCAGGCAGTGGCACCATGCTGTGTAAACGGTATAGTTTTTCCCTGTTCCCCAAGAACTGCAGTGTGGAAAGAACCAAGACTGCCCCACTTGGTGTAAAAGGAGACACGTTCCCCAAGGGCCCCATTATGAATGCCGATGGACCACCTGACTGCTTCCTGACTCCCCAGCTCCCGAAAGGGAGGTGGCAGAGACCTGTCTGTGTATCATGGAGGCACCACTGGTGCTGGGATTTGTGTGGCATGCATTTTGGCATGTCTCATTGCCTGGCTCCCTGAGGATCCCTAGTTGGCAGGGGAAATTTTATGTTTTGAATTTCTGCTATTTAGGGCACTGTGATGAGGTAGTGAACCAGCAATGCTGCTAGGATGAAACCTTATATTATGACAGTGCACATGTCACTGTATATAAATTATTTCTGTTTCACACAACCTATTTAGGAGGGTGTGTCCTGTGTCCTGAGCCATTATTTCAGGAGTAAAAGGACTAGAATGTATAGCCTGGCTAAAGTTGTTGCGCTCAGACTATTTTTTTAAATTTTTCGGGTGGGAGTGCCTGAGACATATTCCTGTCATGACCACCCGATCTCCACAGGAATCCATGCAGGCCAGGATAGTTACCACCAGAGTTACTGCCCCCTTACCCAGCGGGTACAGTGCTCGAGCCTCCTGGGGCACTCTCCATAATATCCCCAGGTGATGCACTATGCGGTGTAAACAAGTTATGGATTTCCCTGTTCCCCGAGAACTGTTATGTGTAAAAAACCAAGGCCAGCCCGGTCAGTGTAAAAGGACCAGCTTCCCCAAGGGCACTGGTATGACTGCCAACAGCTTGGCTGACACCCTACTGCCAGGCATGTGGGCACCACTGCCTGTCTCCTAGCTCCAGAAAGGAAGGTGGCAGAGAACCATCCATACATCTCATCCTATAGCATCTGGAACATGCAATGCATCTAAACACAGTCTGTGACCACTTCTGCATCTGGCATACCAATCTCTCTTCTGCCTCTGTCAATCACTTCCCTATTCAGTTGCTACACTTGCCCTTAGCACCTTCTGTACCCCTTTTCCCACACCTCCCCCCCCCTCCTGCCACTGAAGCCTGAGAAACAGACACTATTATGCACTCCTCCGAGCCTAGGAACTTCCACCCAAGCCTGCAACTGGTTGCTGAGGGCTGAAATGTAAACAATCGTCCTTTTCTTCTAAGGTTTGCATATGACAACCCTACAAGTACTGTCTCCATGGGTGTTGTAAATATAACATTAATGATGTGTTATGTATATATTTTTGTACGTGTGCCCTTGGAATGTATATTCTCTGCACCTACCATTTTTGTAATCATCGTTTGTAACATCTTGTTCATTTTGTATTCTGTACCTTTAGTCTGTGAATGTATAATTGTCTCTGCCAACAGCAGGTCCACCTTGAAAATGAGCTTGCTGAATGGTGACCGCCTGGATAAATAAAGATGTGATTGATTGATTGATCTTCCCCCTGCCCCCAACACAATGAGCTACTAGAAATGCATAATAAAATGGTTTAAAATTCTTTGTCCTTCAGCTAGCAGCATAATGCACTTGAAGTAAGACTTGAATGATGGCTTGCTGCCATCATTTCAATCAATTTAATTGAAAAATGCAATTTTTCCCGGCAGAAAAGCCATTTCAGGGGAATAACTATATATTATAAAATAGTGCTTCTGTTTCACTACGTAGGCTTGTTGCAGTTCATTGCAACAACAGCATCACAGCAATTTCCTACACTGATTATTGTTTTATAATTAGTGGGCTTCCCTTTTTCCCATTGGTAAACCATGGTGTAATTTGGCGTTATAAAGAAGCGTTTATAACGGCAAACACGCGCACAGTTTTCCCCACACTGCGCATGCTCAAACTTCTCGCTCGCTGTGTCCTTCCCGAACAGGAAACTGTTCCCCTACGCAAACCCACCATGGAGAGAAACTGCCATGGACACTCGGCAGTAAGTAATTTTTAAAATTACTTCAGATGTTCCACACGGCTACCGGATTGACCCCTACGACCATATTTTAAATAAAGTGAAAGCGGACCTCGCCCGCCGAGGTAATGTGACTGCGCCGGCACAGCAGTCTTTTTTTTTATTTTATATAATTGCTGAGGCGAAAAAGAGAAGCCCAACAATTATATAAAATAAAATATGAGTCCCAGTGTAAACTCGAATTTACACACACCCTCGGGGTTTGATGCTATGCATAAACCCCTCGGGTGTGTGTAAATTCTCGTTACACACCGAGACCCATACTTTATCCTATATGTATCAAGAGATTTCTTATGACCTGAAAAATTGTAGCAGAAGAATCTCACAGTCACTTGGATTAATTCTTTCCTGTGTAATGTTTAGCGATTTATCCAGCAGTTTTATACCCACTTTTAGTTGTGCACAAAACTGTAAAAAAACAAACAAACAACTAATTAATGCAAATTAGTGGTTCATTGCATTCTAGTTATTCTGGCTCCAAATATAAAAGGCTGTGCGGTACAGGATTGGTTTAGTTTCAGTTTTCAACATTAAAGACAATGAACGGATGGCATGGGTGGTAAATCACGGAGCGGCAGATTATTAATCACTACCTTGACTTCAGCCAATAAGTGTGCAAAGCCACGGGAACTCTTTTCTTGGGTACAGTGTTCTCTCATGCAGGAGCATTAGTGTCACTTTAGTGCTGGGGCGACAGCAAAATAAAATAAAAAAAGTCTCTAAACTTATAAATCAATCAAGCTAAGCTCAAGTGATTTATGTAAGCAATAATACCCTCCAGGGTGGGTGATATTGTGCTATACCAGACCACCCAGGGACATAATGAGGCCCAATGCCGCAGGAAGGGTATTATTGTGCTTAGAAAATGGGCACTGTAAAAAAAAATAACAATAATAAGATCTATTAAAAAATGTTTATGAAAAAAATGTAAACTAAGTTTTGTAATAAAATAGTTACTCCGCTTGTGGGTTTCTTTTTTTTGTTTTAGCTAGGGACTTTTGTCCAATTGGAAATTCTGTGGTTAAAAAAAAACAGTCCCTCAAGTGATTTATTATCAGATAATGGAGCCTCTGAGGGATGTCTCTTAGGGTATAAAAGATTCCTTTAGTGAAGTTTGGGCAGACAGAGGTGCTCAGCTTTGCTTTATGGTTCTTTCACCCAAACCTCACACTCTGAGTCTCTTATACCATAACAGACATCCACTGGAGGCTAGTACCTGCTGAATAGACCCATTGGAGGCTGGTACAGTCCTGAACAGACCTGTTGGAGGCTGGTACTGTGCTGAATAGATCTTTCGGAGGATGGTACTGTGCTGAATAGACCTGTCGGAGGATGGTACAGTGCTCCATAGACCTGTCGGAGGCTGGTACAGTGCTGAATAAACCCATCGGAGGCTGATACAGTGCTGAATAGACCTGTCAGAGGCTGGTACTGTGCTGAATAGACCTGTCGGAAGCTGATACAGTGCTGAATAGACCTGTCGGAGGCTGGTACTGTGCTGAATAGACCTATCGGAGGCTGGTACTGTGCTGAATAGACCTGTCGGAGGCTGGTACAGTGCTGAATAGATCCAGTTCTGTGCACTAGTTTGGTACTGGTACAGGCTGGTATAGTACTGAATAGACCCTTTGGAGGCTGGTGCCATGCTGAATAGACCCATCAGAGGCTGGTGCCATGCTGAATAGATCAGTT
This sequence comes from Neoceratodus forsteri, assembly GCA_016271365.2. NCBI lineage: Eukaryota > Metazoa > Chordata > Ceratodontiformes > Ceratodontidae > Neoceratodus > Neoceratodus forsteri. Next base: position 1,310,845,919 of record CM057449.1, read on the forward strand.
CAACATAACAGACATCCATTGGAGGCTAGTACCTGCTGAATAGGCCCAGCAGAGGCTGGTACAGTGCTGAACAGACCTGGCGGAGGCTGGTACCATGCTGAATAGACCTGTCAGAGGCTGGTACAGTGCTGAATAGACACTGGTACAGTGCTGAATAGACCCTTTGGAGGCTGGTACCATGCTAAATAGACCCGTCAGAGGCTGGTACCATGCTGAATAGATCAGTTCAACATAAGCGTTAGACTTCCAGCCCTGCTGTAGTCAGAATTTAGGGGTTCAGTTCATTGATTTTTGGGTGGAAGTAGAAATTAAAGCTTCTTCGAGTTTAAATCTAAGAGACATTCCAGAATTCCAGAATCAATCTACCTTCCAGGTTCTACATTTTGTGAGTCAAATGTCTGACAGAGATCAATTTTTGAATGACCATATAAAACATTACTGGTGTCTGTTACTGTTCAACTCTGTTGCTGTACTGATCCCCACTGGAGCCTCCTGGAAACTATGTGCATCACCTAAACAAGGCTTATTGTGGAGTGTGTAAATCCTAAATAAAATTACAATTCCCTTTGCGAACAAAAAACACAGTATTTATTTATTTATTTAAGATTGGTGACTGGGAAAGGCACACTGAGTCGAAACTTGTTTACAGGTGCGACCCAGTATTTCCGCCATCTCTGTGGGCGGAAGTGAACATGCAGCCCTACCAGCCCACCACTATGCTTGATACCTGAATTGACATGCCACAGGTCTGAGTGTATCCACAGAGCCTTCAGAGTTCTCTAACAATGTTCCCAGACTATAATCTTCTGAGACTTCCTGCATACTCTGGTGTCCCAGATCCAGAGACTGACACTGGGAGCTCCCAGACACTGCCTGTTTTAGTTACTGGCCTCAGCCTTGCTTTTACACAGACTGGGGATGTGAACTAAAAGTATTTCCTCCCCAGTGGTTGAACCACTACATAGAACCAACCTTCCCCCACCCATGTGGTCACCCCTGGCAAGGGGAGGTTATTGCACACATGAATCTTTGCTTCTTACATTTCCCTTTGCAAGATTTTATTAAAGCTACCTCTAAAGCAACAATAGTACTCACTGAAGTGTTTTGAACACATAGGCGCACTGGATATTAAATCATTCGTATACTGCCACTTCCCTCAGGACTTTAATGTAGTCACTCCTCAGTCTAGGGCTGACTGGAATCACTAAACTCCGATATGTCAGGATTTCAGAATAATCTGATTCTGCTTCCAGTTCTGAGTCAAAGTCCAAAATCTGAATCCTAGCAGTCCCACTTAGAAAACATAGAGGGTGCTACCAATGGTAACCCTCAGAGGCCACCTGCAACTAGGAGGGAATGATGGGCAGCAGGCAGGAAATATCCTCGCTGCCTGCAGAATGGAAATCAGAATGGGAATCGGAATCAGATTCAAATTCCTAGTCAGATTCTATTTCCAAAAACACTAATTCTGTAATTAGAATTTTTGGACTCAGAATCCCCAAAACCTCGGGGGACATATTCAAAGTCAGACACATGTGCCTCTCAAAGAGATGCACGGCGTCAGCCGGCACATTGGCAAAGTGGTTGGATTTCTGCTTGTGATGCTGGCAACCCATGTTCAGGAACAGACCCAGGGCATCGGAGGACCAGCTGGGGGGAGAAGGATGGAGCATCCAGAGGACTACTCTCCTTCTCCGGGGGGAAGGAAGGGAGTGTGTCCAGCGCTTGATGGACCCCTGGTGGAAGCCGGGGGGTACTGCAGCAACTGGCGCCTGACTGTTCAGGGGGCGGGGCAGACGCTGGATACCATTGCACATCCCCGGCCCCAGAAAAACTCACAAAAAATGCCAACTCCTAGTATGACGACTCCTCTAGCTCCTCCGCCCACTGCCACTGATGCCCACCGAGGGGTCCCGCTTTTGTGGACCCGACCCAAGGGGTAATCTGGGGCTTGCCCATAATGTCCTTCAGGAGTGGGAAGCCTCCTCTTTGGCCCTGCCTAGGGGGGTAAGCCTAGGCATGGGGGCAGCAGGCAGACGAGCTCTGAAAGGGTAGGGAGCTGGACCAAAAACATGAAAATAAAAATTAAAGAAAATTTAAAAAAAGAGATGCACGACATAAGCAAATGTGTGTAACAATGCCATATTCAGCATTGGTGCATGGAAATGCGATCACGCAAAACCAGCTAAATACTGCACAGAAGCACGATCGTGCAAACAAACCATCATAGAGCAACTGCCCAAGACTGAATATGGGGCACAAGGAACAGACGCATACACAGAACTGCCACAAACAGGATGAGCAGAGCAACGCATGCGGGCATGTGGGACTGCAGCTGTGCCTGCACAGCCACAACACACCTACCCAGAGGGGATGGAGCCTGACCACAAACAGGGGTAGATTGGGCAGGCCACACAGCTACATGGGGCAGTGACCACACATGTGCAGCGGGCACACATGGACAGGAATGTGCTCACCCCACCACCCGCAGACAAGGGGATGGTTGGCACATGGACACAGCACACACACAGCACACCATGGAAAAGCACATAGCAGACAGCAACATGTATAGCAAAATCATTTATGAAACACTTGATAAAAGGCTAAAAAATGAACAGGAAATGGAACAGGAAAAAATAAACAACAATGAATGGTACAGCAATAATCAGATAACAATACTAAACAGGAACAGCAACAGCAGCAATGAACAAACAAATGGGGGAACATGAATGGGGGATGCATGACTACGAAAGGAACAATGCCAGCTACATACAATGTGGAACAGGGCCGGAGGGACAGATGGGGAAAAACAGGAGATTGTCAATGTCCACAAGTAGGCCCATGCATAACGGGCCATTCTGCAGTGGCCCTCTGCACGCCGACCACGGATTTCTGCCATAGTGGCCTGTGACTCTGACCACACAGAATGGGTACCTGCCGGCATTGCCCTGAAGCAGTGCCACAAGCTGCAGCACAATCATCTGCAGGAGCCATGTAGATCTTCTCACCCGTGCATGCCTCTGGAGCCTGGCCTCCAACATCTGCAGCCATGCAGCAGTCATTCTCTGTGAACCTGGAAGGAAAAAAAACACTACCAGGAAAGCAGCACTGTGATGTGCACATGACTCAGGAACAACTCCCCCCAAACTACATGGCCAGAACACATGGCCATGCACTGTATGGCACCAGGAATAGCAGCACAGACCATCACCAGCCACATGAGGGCCACATTGTGCACAGGTGCCCACCACCACCAATGGCATGCCACAAAATAGCTGACCCACAGTGGGCCACCACCATGCTGGTGGCCATGCCGACTGACCCATATCCATGCATGGACCACTGTAGAGGGTGCCACTGGCATGAGTTGAGAACGGCACTGTGTACATGCACACTGCATAGTGTCCCAGGCACACACCAGGTGCCCCTAGGGCTGTTGACGACACTCCCTGCATGTTATGTGTGGGAGTTCAGCATGCAGGCCATGTCGTAGGATACCAGCCACCATGGCAGGGGCAGCAGTAAGCTGTCCCAACACAGGCAGGTTGCATATGGTGACCACACAGGCATGGGCATGGCCACAGTGCCATGGGACACACTGGAACAAGGGTGTGCTGCTGAATGCCTGCACCAGGCCACCGAGTCAGAACAACAGTATGCACATAGCACAACCATGTTGGTATGCACATAATACAAAGCATGACAACAGCACAATGCACCACCTGGTGTAGGCCAGGCAGAGCACAGGCAACAGGGAAGGTAGTCACTGTACACCCAGGGAATCAGTAGAGCTAGCCAGACAACACAGTGCAAGGGATGGTGACAGGGCTGCGCAACTGAATGAGAACTGTACTGATGGGCCTGTTGGTCCCTGTTCAGGGGTGGCCATGCCACACAGACAACATTGGATGGTGCATGTCCGGTGGTGCAGATGCAGCGCCGGACATGGCGGATGACGCATGGGGCCATGGGATGCACACCCAGGATGACCAACCGCTGAAGACGTGTGCAACCATGAGCTATGCACCCAGATGGGGCCGCAGTCGGTGGCAATGCACCACATAGCCTGTGTGGGTGTATCGGGAGTGGTACACACACAGCGGGGCCTGGCTGTTGCATCTGCGACATGATGACCGCCAACCACATGCAGCAACATGGAGATGGCATCCATGCAACACATACTGAGATAGTAACAGGCCCCAGTGCCTGTAGATAAGGGCCTCCAGGCCCAACCAGTCTGCCCATTGGCACAACAGTAGGCCGGTGCACACAACCCCAACCGGTCAGTCACACAGATGTCCCTCGACCCACCCCTAGGATACCCGCATTCGTGATTTATGCATGCATATTTCCCTGCACTGTGCATGCCCCCACCAATCCCCCCAGCATATAATATCAGAATCTCTGAGGGTTAAAGACAAGGGTCAGAGGTTAGAGAGGCATTGGAGGAGATCTGGTCTGGTGGGGGACAAACTGGCCCTGAGGGCACATTATGTGGACTATGAGGGGGCAATTTCCCATAAAAGGGCAGAATTTCTGTCTAGGGGAAATTGCTACAGTGAAAAACAGACCAGCTCAGCTCTTCCACACAGTGGACAGGCTATCACACCCTGCCTGTCTGTGTGTTGGAGGGGTAGGTTCGAGCACAAGGTGCGAGGAGCTGACTCTGTTTTTCGATGGCAAGGTGTCCTCCATCAGGGCTGTGGTTTCATCGAACGTCTCTTGAAAGGGCTGCAGTTTCCAGCCTGAGTTGAGTCAGAGTACTCCTCCTGTGTGGAATGAGTTTGAGCTGATTGGGGTTGGAGAGGTGGTAGAGATAATCTCTAAGATGCGGCTGACCCACTGTGATTTAGATCCAGGCCCAACTCGCCTTTTGGTGGAATGTTTGGACCTGCTTGGTCCTGTGATTGCTGGGGTAGTTTGGAGTTCATTAAGGAGTGGGATCTTTCATTTAGCCTTGAAGGAGGCTTTGGTCAGACCCCTTTTGAAAAAAAAGATCTATGGACCCGGACTGCCTCAGCAATTACAGACCTGTTTTGAACCTCCCATTTTTAGGGAACGTTGTAGAAAAGGTGGTGGCCGTTCAACTGGAGAGACACCTTGCTGCTTCCTCCGCCTATGAGCCTTTCCAATCTGGGTTCCAAGCGGGGCATAGTACAGAGACAGCCCTGGTGAGGGTGCTTAATGACCTCCTAATGGTGAGGGATAGAAGGGACAGTACCATCTTGGTCCTTCTAGACCTTTCTGCGACGTTTGACATCATGGACCATGAGGTGTTACTTGACCAGCTGCGGTTTTGGTGTGGCCTGTCCGGAAATGTCATCAACCGGTTTAGGTCATACCTCACAGACAGAGTGCAGAGGGTGACCATGGAAATTTTCTCATCAAATCCGGAGCCTCTGTGCTGTGGTGTTCCGCAGGGGTTGGTCTTGTTGCCTCTGTTGTTGGGTGACTCACAATTGGCTTAAACTAAACCCAGACAAGACTGAGGTACTGGTGGTGGAGCCAGGTCGTCAGGGCAGGGGGGGCGACATTACCCCCTGACGTTGTGCTGGGGGTGTGCCTTTAGCCTCCTCTAGGCAGGTGAAGAATTTGGGAGTAATCCTGGCCGGTGGCCTGACACTTGAGGCACAGGTGTCGGCCGTGGCGAGAACCGGGTTTAATCATCTCAAGAATATTGCCCGAATTTGAGCCCTGATCCCACCTGATGACCTGCCCACACTAGTGCACGATCTCGTCACTTTCAGATTGGACTACTGCAATGCCCTGTACCTAGGGATATCTGGAGGCAACTTCCTCAGACTGCAACTGTTGCAGAACGCAGTAGCAAGATTATTATGGGGGGTGAATAGATGTGAACATATCACTCCAGCACTCCGCGAACTGCACTGGCTGCCAGTTCGGTGGAGGGTTGTCTTCAAGATAGGGCTGCTGACCTGTAAGTCCCTGCACAAGGGGGCACATCCCATTCCAAGGCAAAAATATGGGACTTCAGAGGAACTGACTTTGATAAGATGGCCAACAGAGTTAAGCTAGCCCTGGCAAAAAGAAACACAGGTGAGGGGGTACAGGCAAAGTGGGCAAGCATTAAGGATGCAATACTTGAAGCAAATTCCCATTGTGTTAGACAGAAAAGGAAGTGCAAAAGAAGAAGGAAACCACTTTGGTTTTCAAATACAATGTAGAAAAGGTCACAGCCAAAGGCTGGCCTTCAGAAATATAAAGGAACACAGCGGGATGAAGATAGGGAGGCATACCAAACTGCCCTAAGGGAAGCAGGAAGGCAGTAAGGCAGGCAAAGTCCCAAACTGAGGAAACACTAGCACGAACAGTAAAGAAGGAGACAAGACTTTCTATAGATACATTAGTGAAAGGTGAAAGTCCAGAGGGGTATTGCTAAGCTCAAAGGAGAAAAGGGGGCATGTGAGGAGGAGGACCCTGTAAAAGCATCTATCCTAAATAGATGCTTTTGCTCAGTATTTACTGAAGAGAAAGTAGGGCAGGGCCTACAGCTCAGCACCATGGACACAGGGGGGAGGGAGGTGAGCACTACTCCCTTCACAAAAGAAAGGGTCCTACAAGAGCTCGCTAAGCTCAGGGTGGACAAGGCAATGGGACCTGATGGCATACATCACAGGGTACTTAAGGAGCTAAGGGTGGAACTAGCAGAACCATTAGCAGAACTGTTTAGTGAGTCTCTGAGCACAGGAGAGGTCCCAGAAGAATAGAGAAGGGCTCATGTGATCCCGCTCTACAAGAGTGGTAGCAGGGAGGAGGCAGGGAACTACAGACCAGTAAGTCTTACCTCAGTAGTGGGCAAGATTATAGAGGCACTCCTTAAAGAAAGGATAGTGCAACACCTGGAATCCATAGGGGCACAGGATCCAAGACAGCATGGGTTTACAAAAGGAAGGTCCTGTCGAACTAATCTCATAGATTTCTTTGACTAGGTAACCAGAGTGGTGGACCAAGGAGGAGCAGTTGATGTCGCCTACCTTGACTTCAGCAAAGCTTTCAACACTGTTCCACACAGAAGATTGATAAATAAGCTGGGTAGGCTGGGTGGGTCAGAAGTTGGTCAGCTGGGTGGCAAACTGGTTGACGGGCAGAAACAGAGAGTGGTGGTAAATGGTATACAGTCAGAAAAAGATGCAAGTCACAAGTGAGGGTACCTCAGGGATCAGTCCTGGGGCCAGTCCTCTTCAATATCTTCATTAGTGACATTGCAGATGGACTGGAGGGTACGGCTTGTCTGTTTGCAGATGACACCAAGATCTGCAACAGAGTAGATGATCCAGATGGTGTGGGCAGAAAGAGAAGAGATCTGGATAAACTTGCAAAATGTTCAGAAAAGTGGCAACTGGGATTTAATGCAAAGAAGTGCAAGATCAAGTACATAGGGAAGAGAAACCCTGAAGCCACCTATAGGCTGGGAGGGGAGTTGCTGGCAGTCACAAAGGAAGAAAGAGACTTGGGCATCATCATCACTGATGACCTGAAATCATCCAAGCAGACCTCTAAAGCAGTAAGTAAGGCTAGGGGGATGTTGGGGTGTATTAGTAGGGGTATCACAAGTCGTAAGAGGGAGGTAATAATCCCTCTTTACAAGACACTGGTTAGGCCCCATCTGGAGTACTGCGTGCAGTACTGGAGGCCACGCCTTCACAAGGACATTAACCAAATTGAGGCAGTCCAGAGAAGGGCAACCAAAATGGTGCAGGGACTGCATCAGAAAACATATGAGGAAAGATTAACGGAGCTCAATATGTATACCCTTGAGCAAAGGAGGAAGAGAGGTGATATGATCGAAACATTCAAACACCTTAAGGGCATTAACAAGGTGAAAGAGTCTAACATGTTTAAATATAAAAAAAATAGCAGGACAAGAGGACACAGCATGAGATTAGAGGGAGGCCAATTAAGGGGGAATGTGAGGAAATTCTTTTTCACAAAAAGAGTGGTGGATGCATGGAACAGCCTACCTCAGGAAGTGGTGGCTATGAATGCAGTGCAGGGCTTCAAACAGGCATGAGATAGGCATAAGGGAGCAATACAGATGAGTATGAATAGATAGGCCACTGACAGAGCAAAGGCCAATGGCACATTTATAAGGTAGAAAAAGAAATGGGCAGACTGGTTGGACCTTGCTTTCCTTATCTGCCGTCAACGTCTATGTTTCTATGGCCCAGTCTATCTGCAAGAGCTCCTTGTGCTGTACCGCATGACCCGGGCTCTCTGTTCTGCCGGGGGTGGCCTCCTTGGAGTTCCCAGGGTTAGGCTGCGGCATTCGAGTGATAGAGCGGCTTATGTGGCTGCACCTACCCTGTGAACCTCGTCTGGTTACCTTAGGGAGGCTCCCTCGGTGGATGTCTTTAAGTAGGGCCTCAAATCATATTTATTTAATCAAGCTTTTAATTGAAGGGGTTTTATAACAGTATATCATATGATGCTTAGTTAAGCTGTTGCTCCCAGCTGTATTTTGTATACTGTTTGGTTTTAAATTTGTTTTACTGTATTTTTAAGTGTATGTTATGTATGTTATATTGTGCAGCACCCAGAGTCTTTGGAAATGGGTGCTATATAAATAAAATATCTATCTGAACAATGCACCCTGTGGAGGCAAACCAACTCACACATCCCCCAACCTGGCACCTGCCACGTTCCAGACATGCCCCCTCGCAAAGGACAGCCCCCAATGCTGGACGCTGTATTCACCTAACACCCTAGTCAAGGCCCCTAGGAGGCTGCACCTGTCTGCAATGTCCCCCGGCACACAACCCCAACCATAGAGTGCATAATGATGATGTACAACCACCCCACACATGCAGTCCTGTGGAAGCCATGTATCATCCAAACAGCCCACATTCTGTCACCACGAAGGTGCAATCTACTGAACAGCACACACTACTACAGGTGATGGCACACCAGTGCTGTAAACAGTGACAGCAATAACCATGCCCCCAACCATTGATAGCCCTGTGTAGGGATCGCAGTATGCCACCGGGTCTTCTGCGGCCATTGTACTCTGCTTAGGCACCTGTAGGTGGTCTGACCATCTGACATGTCAGCCACCATGTCCCAACCCATCAGGGTGGATGTCAGCAACACACCCCCCACATACCCTAGCACCCCTCAGGGACCACTGTCCCAGGTGCCTAATAGTGGACATCTGTGATGTGAACCCCAGTTGCCCACCCCCCACACAATGGCAGCTGACCACATGACCCCCCCATAGTCACTCCACACCATCCTGGGTGTGACACCAACCATAACAGAGTGCAACCTATGCAGTGTGGGCAGGACATGGACTATGCACTGTGAGCACATGGCCACAGGAGGCCTGTGCACATGCCACTGTGGCTGGCAGTGCACACAGGTCTCCGCATCAGTGGCACACGACGGGTGGCATCCAGGGAGTGGTATGTAATGTACAGTGGCACCTGTGGACACCAGAAAAGCCCTGTCCAATGCTTAACTGGACACAGTGGGAGGCCCCATCGCAGCAGTTGAAGTGCTGTGGATGGACCAGACAACGTCAGTCGGCACGTGGTGGGCACTGGAAGCACTGACTGTACCACCACACACAGGTGGCTGTACATGGCATGCATGCACAGCTACACATCAGCTGTGTGTTGCAGTTGTACAACAGTGTGTCAACTGCTGCCTGCACACCTGTGGGCACATCAGGGAACACGTGACACAACTGGAAGATTGTCAAGGCAGGGCCACCTGGGTGTTGGTGCAGGGGTACACTGTGGATGTGGACGTTATGAACTACCAAAGTGGGGGACAACATGGGTGGCCATAGGGGGATGTTGCAGCTGTTGGTCAGTCTGGGCATGTGTGCCATGCTGTCACAGTGGGAAGTGTGCTGTCCATGGAATAGACCACCCCTTTAGGTGCAGTACACTGGGATGCAGAGGGACAGCAGTGAGCACCATAGTGGCCACAAACATTGTGAGCGGTCACAGTGCTACAGATAATGTGGGCCAGCATGGCCCCGTGTTGTCATTCTGAGGGCCTCCAAGATGGTGGATGGATCATGTATGGCAACGGCGTGTTGGGCTGTGTAGGCAGCACCTCAGGCATGCACGTGCACAGCCATACAGTCACGGGAGCAACACAGGGAGTGGTGTATATGTTGAGCCAGGTGACCTCTGGTTCCAGGAGCATACCCTGTATCACCTTGTACACATGGTGTGTTACCCATGGTGTGCTGCAAATGCATTAGCCTGGCGTGAGGGACGGGCATGGGGCGGGTGGTGGGAGTGGGCACAGTAACATCCACAGCCTGGGTTGTTAGACAGGCAATGCACATGCTATTGCTGTGTTCTCCTGGCTACCATTGGTGATGGTCCATGTGGTGTTGCACACTGCTGGACCAGCAACACCGCGCATGGACATCAGATACACTCATCCAATGTGTGTATGTGTGTGCCACACCAGTACACACGTGTCCCTTAGTAGGTGTGTTGCCCCTGTGCGTCACCAACATGGAACACACATGTGTGTGACATGTACCAGTGGCCCATAATGGGGACAGTGTGCATGCAAACAGCATATACAAATGTCATGGCGCGTGCTGTGCAGGACACAAGCAGTGTGGCAGGGCTATACGTAGGTCCTACATGGTGTGGGCAGTGGTGGGGTGGCATGCAGGGTCATGGCGGTGGTGGCACTACACAGCACAATAAAAACATAGAAACATAGACTTTGACGGCAGAAAAGGACCACTTGGCCCACCCAGTCTGCCCATTTCCCTACCTACTGGATAAGCTGCAGATTCTAGTTAACCAACAGCCTGCTTCCTGCAACCCCCCACTATAATTGCTTTGTGTCTGTCCCATGCATGTTTGAATTCTCCCACTGTTTTAGACCCAATGACCTCCTCAGGAAGGCTGTTCCATGTATCCACCACTCTCTCCGTGAAAAAGAATTTCCTCACATTACCCCTGAGCCATCCCCCCTCCCACAATGGGACTGTTACACCTGCCCACCATGTCTGAACAGTGCTGGATGCGGCCCATGTGTGCCATGCAGGGCACACAGGCTAGTTGTGTGTTCAGCCAGCCACCATGGCCAACACCAGTTACATTGTGCACAGCAGGCCTGTGTCCCTGCATGTTTGCATGACACGGTGGCCCGATAAACAGTGCCATGTTTGGCTTTGGTAGGCCAGAGCACATGTATGATACACATGTCACTGTGTAAATGCCTGACAAGACAGTGACTCTGTACCATGTCCCAGATGGGTGCGTCATGTGTTGTGAGGGGAATGTCCATAACAACACTATGGTACATGCATGCCTACTTATGTGTCCTGGTGGTGATGGCTCTTGCACCCCTCTGTCCCAGATATGGGGCTGTCCTCCTGGTGGCCTGGCTTCTCTGTGCCTGTCCATCCAGTCTGCAAGGGAGACATAAGCAAAAGGATGCATTTAGTAACAGGCGACACACACATTTGCCCCCCCCCCAACAGCTACAGCCAGGTCTGTGGTGGTGCAGTGGTCTGACACATGTCATCATCCATGCGTCACACTGTAGGTCGGACCCTATGTGGGGCCAGGTGTGTTGGTAAGCAGCCGTGTTGGATCCCAGGCACACACATGCCATTGGGGTACACACTGGTTGCCGCATGCACACACTACAGTATTCCACAATGTGGGCCCTGCACCACATGGCTGTAACACCCTCCCCCCTGTGGGTGGGCTTACCACTGGGCCTCTGTGAGCAAGTGTCACCCAGCCCAGGGCCAATAGCACACCACTGCACTGCCATGACACATTTGTCGACGTCACGGGTGCCACTTGCTGCATCATGCACCTGGGAGTACTGTATGCCATGTATGCAGACTGCTATGCCATACATGCTGTGGCAGGGTACGTATGTGTGGGATGTCCATGGCTGTCCACAGTCATGCAGTGCATGCCGCACAGTGGTAGCTGGTGTTGTGTGAGTGGTACTATGGTCATGCTGTCTCCCAGCCTCTGTGGCATGCCAGCTCAGTCCAGCAATGGATGACTACATGCATCCATGGTCAGTGTTAGTCCACTGTCTATGTCTGTTCATGATGTTGCACCTCTGTAGATGTGCTACATACCTGGGCATGGTACATTGCCATTGTGCACCATGGCCCGGTATCAGTCCAGCCTGACCGTGTCCCTCCAACGTAGGTCTCTATATCGGTGGTGGCACTGCTCCCCGGTGCACTCTACCCCTGTCACCCTCACAAGGCTGTGTGCCACCCAGGCCCACACCTTGGGGTGTCCAGATCCTCTGACCTGAACAGCTGGCTCTCCACTGGGATCACTAGGTCCACAAGGTTGGCCAGTTCAGTATCTGACCACCTTTGGTCCCTCCTGGCACCCACCACAGCCCTTGCCATACGTGCCATGTTGCTAAGCTGCTATTATGGCTCGCTGCACATTCAGGGCCTATGTTCAGTGTGGTTCTCACCTATTACGCAATTAACCATCGTGTGCTTTGTGTGTGGCGTGTTGCTTTCATACAGTAAGCATCATAGGGAATGCAGGCGCACACTGAGCATGCGCAATTCATGTCGTGAGCAGCAAACCAGGGTCGCAGCCCACACTACCACGCATGTTCATTAGCACAATAATACTGCCATATTGTGAGGTCAGGCTGTGCCATGATCCTACCCATCCGTATTGCGCTTGCACTGAGATAGGGTGGTGTACGTGACCCACGCTATCATGCCTGATGTGTGCATTGCATGGTACGTGTGTACACGTCATGGGAGCACTAGCAATGCATTACACAATGACATGATGTGTTCCTGATGGTGCATGGCGTACTGTGGGAATGTGCTATTGGACACCACCGCGCATGTGTGACTGTGCGATTGATTCCGCTTTGCATGGCATGGTTCTATGATATATTCAACTTGCATATGCAAATGGCCTCATTACATTGTCCATGCATGTCCTAGGAATTTGTATCTCATTGCAGGACTGGATTCACCTCATTTGCATGCGCATTTGCAAAAGATGAGCAATGCACCACCGGGCGGCGTGATGTGAACCAGGAACTACATCCTGAAAGGTAGGCCATTTTACCATTGTTTGTTTATGTCACCCTGTCTACTTTTTGGCAACTATTCACCACTCAGATCCTTGCTGACACGGCATTTGCATTATTCTGTCTTGCCACAGCACCAGCGATGGGGTCAGGGAAGTGGAGGAGGCTTAACTTCACTGGGGATGAACTAAAGGCCCTTACAGAGGCCTATGTACCATGGAAGGCTGTCCTGTGCCGCAAGGTAGGGACATGCCAGGACTATGATCAGGGCTGGAATGAGGTGACTGAGGCAGTGAATGCAGAAGGGGCATACAACTGCACCCCCCAGGAGTACAGGAAGCGTGCCAGTGGACTCCGTACCTGGACTAAAGAGCAACTGGCACAGGTATGCAGGGAACAACAGGCTGTGGAGGGGGGGGGAGCATCACGTGCACCACAGCTGATGGTGCAGGAGTCACTGATGGCCACTACCTTCCAGCAGGTGGCCCTGCCGAGTGTTCAAGGCGGTTGACTGGAGGTTGGCCTTGCACCGGCCCAGAGTATGGTTTATTACTATTAGGGCATCTCATACATGTCTTATCGCAGGGCCGACAGGTACCGGGGCACCATTCCAGTATGTAGTACCTTCCATATCACACACACAGTGGACCCATGTTCATACAGCACACCCCTGTCTACACCACACGTGCCACCCCATATAGTGACATGTCACACACAGGGTTGTTGTACTGCATGCACAGCCATGTCCACATGTGACCACTGGGGTTTGTCTGCAAGCTGTTCACCATGTTATTACAGTCCTAACACTGTTGTTTGTCTCTGTTTGTTTCTGTCCACAGCACCATTAAGGTCTGGGCCTAGTGGGATCTCGCAGGTGCATGCTGCCGGACTGCATGCCCCCTCTACAGTTCCAACCATCAACACGCCTGCCTTGCTCCTCGGTGCATCTGGTACAGGCCAGGCATTCGTCTTTTGGTTCCACAGCACCATTAAGGGCTGGGTCTAGTGAGATCTCACAGGTACATGCTGCCGGACTGCATGCACCCTCTACAGTTCCAACCAGCAACATGCCTGCCTTGCCGTGTTCCTCAGTGCATCCGGTACAGGGTAGGCATTCCTCCTGTTGTTCCTTCCTTGCCATCTTGGTTATGGCGGAGGGCAAGGATGCTGTTGATGATGATGATGATGATGATGATGATGATGATGATGATGTAGATGACTATGCTGCATTTGATGATGATGGCATGCCCGCACTCTATGGTGAGGCCATCCTGGCATTGGAGGATCTTGGTGATCTGGACCCTGGTGAAATGCTTGCCACAGACACTGTCGATGGGGACACTTTCATTGACAATGTCATCCATGACACAGAGCCCTCAGTGCCTCATAGCATCACCCATTGTGCAGCCATGGCTGACGTCTGTCCATGTCAGGACCCTCTGCAGACCACTGAGCATCATGTGCAGCTACCCACTCCGCAGGTGCAGGGTGCCGCAGTGTGATCTGCCGCTGTTGTGTAGCAGGGTCCTGTTGAACAGCATATGACAGCCACTGCCGATCAGCAGCATGTCCTGCAGCAGGCCAGGCACTCACGGGCACATACAGCCCAAGGGGGTCCCTCCCCAAAATGTAGCCAGATGGGCCGGTGCAGATGCCACCACCCATCCTGCGCAGAGCACACACCGCACACCAGGTTCAGTCAGATGGCCCTGAACAGCAACAGCAGCTCCCACAGGACCCAGTGCTGGCCAACCGTACCATCATACTGAGGTCAGCCATGGATGCCCAGGTGCATCCACATGACAACATGGTGGGGCTGCAGACAACCTTATGCCACCATGAGGAGTGCTGCTCTGTCCGGCATGCTGAGCTGATGGGGGCCTTCGCTGCCAGTACAGAGGCTCTGTGGGATATTGCTACCATAATACACAAGCACACAGCAGCAGAAGCAGTGGGCTGTGCACTCCACACACATTCACATGCGTTACACAGCAACCTCAGCACACCCGTGTGACCACTACCCAGCTTTGGTGATGCCACACCATCCCCACTTTCCCTGCCATTTCTCACATCAACTCCCAGTGGTGGTGATGATTTCACTGTGATGGCACCCACCCATGGGCGCCCCCAGTTGCACACCTCTACGCCACCCAGGGTGCAGGTCACCACACGTGGGATGCCCCGTTCCCACGGTGGTGCACTTGCACATGCCTCATCATGGCCACGGTCACAGGCATCCCCCACAGCCTCAGCCCATGGCACTGCCCTGGGGGTTACCCCATCATGGAGGGGCTCCCTCCATGTGCATGGCAGCTGCACACAGAGGCTGCAGTGTGGCTGTGCACACCACAGTGTTCCTGTCCTGTCACCAGGCAGCAGTTGGACCACACAGTCTCCCCTGCCACCGGGTGACATTCACTCTGCCCCCCAAACCCCATGCTGCAGTGACACCAGGTATGGTTGCCATGGTGCTCAGGGCTGCGGTGTCTGTTGACGTGGGCATGGCATGGGGATGATGAGTGCATATTGGCTAACTAACCACTGTGGCTATGTGCCATTCCTAACATTCTAATCCATGCTGCCTAAACTGCCGTACCTATAGGCATCGGTGCACAGCTTCTGCATTTCATGACATGTGGTCCAGGCAGCATGCTCGTATTCCTGCTGTTCACTGTGCAACACCCCTAGGTATCCTTGGCATGGGTGTTGACCCACAATGGCATTCACCGTACATGGTTGCTTGGCTACAATCACACATCCTACATACATACTCGCCTTCTGTCACCAAAGTGTTCCATGATGATGGTGTCCCTGTGCCGCCGCCCTAGTATGGCCATCTGTGAGTTGCCCCTTTCCAGCTGTGGCTGTGCCTCCCCATCTGCAGGCTCCACATCCTGTTCTATGTCACCCTCTGAGTCCTGTAACACTATTCCATGGTTGATGGCCATGTTATGGAGCATGCAACAGGCCAGGAATATGTCACAGACCTGTGGGCCGTACTATAGAGCACCCCCCTGATCTGTCCAGGCATCTGAACCACATCTTCAGGATGCCAAACACTCACTCTGTGATGTTTCTAGTCCTGGTTTGTGCCACATTGTATTTCTCCTCTACATCAAACCTGGGCCGCAGGATGGATGTTAGCAGCCATGGTCTGAGGGGGTATGCACTGTCACCTGTGGAAGGATGGGAGATGTGTTGTTACTCCATACTATGTATGTCCATCGCACACCACCCATGGCCCACTTGACCCATCACTGGCTGTTCTGCAGTAGGCTGCCCCGCAGTCGGCACAGATCATGTGCCCACTGCCAGCGATGGTTCCCTGTTGCTGTGGTGCACCCATTACCACTGTCTGAACATGTGCGGTTCCCCCCCTCATCTGAGGCTTGTGTGTGGTGTAGTCCTCTGTTGCAGCAACCCAGTGACACCCACCTGTGTGTGTCACACACCATGCCTGTGCATTACCTTGCATATGGTCCTCCTTTGCCAGCCGCACCATCCTATGCTGTCATTGTTCCACCACCCTTCATTCTTCTGTCACACTGTTCATGGTGGCCCCCACCGGGATAACTGTCTGCATGCCCTGCTGGCCATCACCCTTCTGTGCCGTCTGTACATCCACCATGTCTGCACCCTTTGTATTCTTTGTTCACCTGTGCTGCTGTCATGTTGCACTCACCCACGAAATGGCCCCCAGTCACCTCTCTGGACTCAAAGCAGTGGCACAGGTCTGACTAGTGCCATATATAGGCATCATGTGCACTCCCAGGGCAGTTGGCATACACATAGGTGATTCTTCCTGTGGCATTGCACACCACCTGGCAGTTGACGGAGTGATAGCCCTTCCTGTTCTGCTATACCTCACTGTCACTACCAGGAGGTGCTCTGAGGCCCACATGGGTGCAATCTATTGTGCCAAGAACACTGGGTAGGTGTGCCACCCTGTAGAAGTCCTGCTTTGCCTCTGTCCGCTCTGCTGCCACACTAGGGAATCTTATGTACTCACCAGCTTTAGTTGAGAAACTGCGTGAGGAGTCTGGATGTGACCGACTGGGTTATTACCAGTGGTGTCCCCCACCAGTGTCTGGAAGGTACCAATGGCAAGCAGGCACATGGCCGCAGTGACCTTTGTCTCCACCACCATGGCATGACTTCTGTGTGTGGGTGCCTGTAGCTCGTCATGGACCAGCTCACAGAGCTGTCTCAGAAGTGCCCTTTTGAGTTGGTACTGCCCCAAGATCTCTGTGTCTGTCAGCTGTTCGAAGGTTATGCGGGGATGGTACCATCTGTGCTGGGCATACTTCCTATGGGCCCTTTGTCGGCGAGTCCATTGTTCCCTCAGTTTCACATAAACCATTACAGCAGCCATTTCAATTACCAGGCCTGTCATTTCTCAGTTGCCTGCTGTGTGTTTGTGTGTCTCCCTGTCTCTCTCTGCCTGTCTCTCTCTCAGTCTGACACACAGTATCCCCCTCTCCTAGTGCAGTTCTTGCACCTGTCACTGGGTAGCTTGCTGATTTAGGGCTGTCTTTTGTGTTCCTATCTTTGCACAGTTGTGCACACATGTTGCACAATGACCCATTGGCGCAGTCCACTTCAATATGCAGTTGTGCGGCATATTCATGTACATGCCCACAGTACCTGTGCAGTTTCTCTTCTCTTCTTGGTGCGCTACAGCACATGCCTTTCTGCATGGTGCATTGTGATCTGCTGAATATCACTCTGTCAAGCATTTTCACTGGTGCATGGCACATCTTCCATTTGGACTGTGCATCTAATTTGAATATGGGGGCCCTAATTCCTAATTTTGGAACAGAATCTACTTAAATCTGATTCTGGAATCCAAGTTCCAATCACCCCTACCCCAGACTGAAATCTGGTTCTGAATAGCCCTCAGAACAAGTGCAGCTCCTTTAGGAGACTTTTTCTTCAGCCTCTGAACTCTGTGTCTTCTCCCAGTCAAATTGAAACATAAAACTACTTACAGAAACAATCTCACTGCCCATATGGGAAAGAAATATGTTTTAGATAGATTTATAAAGGTATATTTAAAATACATTTTCATCATATGTCTGAAGTATATGCAAAATAGCTCAAATTGGCTGATTTGAAATATTTGATTTATTTGCAGAAGATATGTGATACATATATTTAATATATATCTCCCTCTCCCCTCTCCCCCAGGACGCTTCTGGAAACGAGTTGTTTACGGCTCAGTATGTCTATTCTGGTGAAACTTTTGAAATATATATATATATATATATATATATCCATGATATATTTATTATAGGTGCATGGTATATATTTTATATACTGCTTATATATCTTGAATATTTAATAGATATACTTTTTTATATAGTTGACATATATCTAAAATATTTTTTAAATATATGCATTGTAAAAATATCTTAAAATACCCAGACAAAAAGACAATAGTTTCATCTTGATGTAACATATCTTTAACTGTACATTTGGAATTCCTTTTCAATCAATCAGTCAATCAAAATCTTCATTTATCCAGGCGGGCACCATTGAGCAGGGCTCATTTGCAAGATGGACCTGGTCGTACAAAAATCATAGTATAGTAACATGGTAAAACATAATGCAATATTATACAAAGAAGAAAAATATACATATGTACATCAACATTTGAGTGAGAGGGCCTTTACAACAGATAGGCTCATAACTGGGTACAGCCTGAATGTTCACTTAAAAGGAGAGAGAAAGGCAAGAAGAGGGATGCCAGCTTAGGAAGAAATGGCGGGGTTGGAATAGTTAACTGGCATACTTCAGGAAAGGGGGTGGAACTTGGCTGTGGCTAAAGAGAGGCAGAGAAGCCGGTGTTTTGGTAGAGAGAGGGAGGCAGGGGCAGAGGCAGGGCGGGAGGCAGGATGGGCAGGAGTGAAACTGGAAAATAGGTGAGCTAGCAATGTGGGAAACATTTGCAGGATTCCTTCATGGAGTGGTCATAGAGCGACTTGAAAATATTCAGACTAACAGAACAGCTCAGCTTCAAGTTTTTTTGCATATTGTTCCACAAGGAAGGCAACGAGAAACTTATGGCAACTTATTGTCGTAGCTTGAAAACTAACAAGGGTACCCACTGGGCATGACAGGAACGACCTTTTATTAATAACCATTTATACATCTATGGTAGAATTATGATTTAATGATGCACCTTTAACACAAACATACAGATTATGCATTGCACTTGATACATATGACTTACTTCTTGATCTCACAATTCATAAAGGCTCAACTTGGTAATTACACTACCCCTCTTTGGTTCTGTTTTATGTCAGGGTGAGTTCCTACATGTACTTGTTTTCCACTCGTTACCTTTCCCTCTGGTTTTCAAGCTGATGCTGTCAATTCAAAATTATTTTAAAAACAGAAATGCCCATGGTTTTGGTTGATAAACTGTACTTTTGAAATATGCTATGTCTACCTCCCCCTTCTGCCATAACTGCCTGTAGGTAGGATCAAAGTGTAGGCACTGTGATGATGGGACTGACTCTTCACTCTGAGCTCACAAGAGAAATGAGTTGGGAAGTCATCAGATGAGTTCTATTGGGTCTGGAGTCCATGTTACAAAATCAGCCTCCCTCCCCCTGCACCCTGCAGTCTTGTGCATGACTGGCAGACTTTGTGTAGAACAGACTCTATACTGATTAAGCAGGAAGGTCCCCTGTAGATCCCTACTGTGGTGCAGTGGTAGAGAGGGATGGCTTCACTACACCTGGCCCATGAACAGGGCTTTACAGTCAAGGTTCCAAACAGTAGGGTATTTTAATACCTAAATAATTTAGTCAAGTATTTGCAGTCCCTTCATTTTTTGGCGATAGTGTTCAGCAAAAATACTTTATGCATTTTTATAAATGCTTCTTTAATAAGAGATTACCCCTTAGAGTGATAGGTGTAGGTAGGGTTTCATACCTTTGGAAATTACCAAATAAATATTTTTCTAAATACTGTAATAAACTGAGGGGGTTAGACAGCCAGACTCAATTGCAATATGCTTGTGGCCATCTTTGTTGTCGTAGCTTGACAACTAACAAGGGTACCCACTGGGCATGACAGGAACTACGTAGAACTACAATTTATACTGGCGAGGACTACAACCAGTATGGCTACCACAGTACTTCCTTAGGGTAGGTGCATGCTATACTGCACTCCTCCGCCTTGGACAAAACTTTAGAAATACCTAACATTAACATTCCTAACTTCAGGGCTGAAGTAGGCTATTTGGTGCCCAGGAAAAAGTGTGAAGGATTATTCTGCCAGCAGGTGTAGTCGATTACTAACTAAGTAACACAACTGCTGGAAATGTTACTTTGTAGAACATTGAAGTCTGGTATAATCAGCTAGCCAGGCCTGTTTAACTTTGTAACTTTAAAGCAAATCATTGCCAAGTGTATGAGGCCCTGGCCTGGCCCTTTCTGGAGAATAAAAGGAAGTGAATTTGGGCCAATCAATTTAATAAAATTATACAACATAATAAACCCAAACTGATAGAAAAACTTAGTAAAACTGAAAATAATATAGTCTGATAACTAACACACGAACATTTTGCATAGAGTTGATACTGAAAAAAAAATAGATTTGGGAAAAATACTTTTCTTTTTCTGCAGCACATTTTTGGAACAGATCAGAAGAAAGGATTACATTTACTTGGTATTACTCAGTGTTTAAAGGTGGAACAAGGCAAAGCCCATTGAGACCACCTTCCCTGCACTTGCAGGGGGATTTGCAGTCTGATGTTATTTAACAAGAATATGTCAAGGGAATCCTTGAATTTATTTTAGGAATTAATGTTAACCTAATACTCAGGTGATGAATTCCAGAGTTTACTTGCTCTGTTTGTGAAGCAGTTGGTTCTTTTATTAGTGTTTCCCCTTTGGGATCCAAAGTTGCCTATTATGGCATCTTAGTGCTTCAGGTTTAGTCGCTTACGTGAGGTTGAGCTCAATCATCTGGTTTGGGTTCTTCAAGATATTAACAAGCATAAGTAAGTCACCTCTTGTTCTACGGAGTTTTAAATCATATAGATTAAGAACTTTTAACCTTTCCTGGTACGCAAGATTATGTATGGCTGTAATTAGTCACCCTCCTTTGCATTGACTCAATTAGCCTGGAATCTTTCTCTAGATAATGTGCCCATGCCCAGAAAGATGCAGCAAAATCAACGATATGTCTTACATGAGTTATGTAAATTGGTAATAAACAGGCCCTATTTGTATTAATGAATGCTTTTTTGATTGATGCTAAGGTTGTATTGGCTTTTATAGCCACTTGTCTACATTGATCAGATGATGCAAGATCTTTATTAACAATTACCCCTAAATCTCTATCTGAATCAACAGATTTAATGGGGGACTCATCTAAATAGTAAACAGTCTTTGTTTTTTTTTCTCACAAGGTGAATAACAGAGCACATTTTGGTATTAAATTCCATTTTATTAGTTATTGCCCAGTTTTCTAATTGGTTCAGATCTGATCAGATTAAATCTATTTTATTAAATGTGTCAACTTCATACAAAAACGTCTAGAGCTTTTAATTGTACTGTGATCCAAGAATCCGAGAACAGTGAGGTGTAATTGTATTAGATGAAGATGCTATGTTTAGCTGCACAAACTCTAAACCGCATCCCTTGTTGTATTTGTTGATCATTTGTTTTATGTACTTATGTTTGTATGGATTTACATTGCATTAATGGATATTTCTCCACCTAAACCCCCCTTTTTTCTGCCAATCCACTACCTTTCTTACCCTCAGACGCCTATCATATATTTCCCCAGCCCATCTACCGTAGCACCCCTCCTAGAACAGCTGCAGTCTTGTACCCCTTCCCTCCATATCTACCCCTTAAGTTTGTATATGTCCTGACCAATGATATGCCATGCTGTTTGAAAATGTTTTAATATGCTGGCTGTTTCAGAATGTTTTAATTCTCCTTCTCATACCATTCTCCCTAACCTTGTTAACCCTATACCTGAAATACTTGTTATTGTTCTGTGTATTTTTTTTCTATTTCTGTATAATTATGTCTATTTATTATCTGTACATAAAAGTGTTATTCTTGACCTTGTGTAATACAGGTCCACCTTGTGAATAAGCCTGCTCAATGGTATTCACCTGGATAAAGACTTGATTGATTGATTTGTACTATGGAGTTTTCCTTTAACTAGTCTTAATTTGTGAATTCAGGACCACCTTGTAAACAGGGCATTATTGCCCTAATGGTGTAGCATCAAGCATTTCTGACTAAAAATAAAAAAAAATGACTACTACTGCTGCAGTAGGTAATGAGTCCAGTTACACAGAGACATGGGTTCAGTTCATGACTTCAAGGTCAAATTTCTGTAGTTCTCTTTGCTGCCACATGGGGTATCTCTGGGATGCAGCAACTGCTGCCGATGAAGCATGAATTCTGTTATTTTTTTGGCACAATCCCCAGTGGAATTTCATAGGCAGGAGCAATGTCCTTAGTATCACTCTCTTCTTCTAGAGTAATGGCTTTGACTCACTGAGCAGGAGCCCTTGAAGATAACAGGTGATCCACATGTACATAAACAAGGCAGTGTTACACACAAACATCATAGATCAAAGGTTCACATTTTTCAGTCACCACCCAAGTGTGGTCAAGGTGCAGGTCTGGAAGCACAGAAAAAACAGGAGCAGTTATAAAATTTGCAAGTGGTGTTTTATTATTTTCAATAACAATAAAATAAAAAAAATAACATTGTTCAGAATGGCTATTTACAAAGGCAGTACAACCAAAGAAAACAAAGTCCTTCATCTGAGGGTATCTCTAATTCTAAATTTTAGTCTCTCTCTCGCTAACAAAAGATTGTTCTCTTTATATATAATGTCTTTTCCTGGCAATTAACTTCTGCATCCTCAGCTCATTAAGAAACATCCTGTTTCTCTCAAACTATATTAGAGTTTCATCATTTTCTTTCCTTGCAGGTGCAACAAAATAGAACATTGTGTCCCAGAACTAATCTCCCATTGACAACTTTGCAAAAGAGTTTGTAGAGGTCAAACTGTATCTCAGAGTTAGCACCCTGAGTTCCAAATAGCTTTCAATAATATAACTATATACATTTTCAAACCAAGGGATCCCAGTTTCACACAAAGATTCACATATATTTTTAGAACAATAGATAAGTAAGGGGGAAGAAAAGATAGAAACAGCAAGAAACAGCAATTGAAGGCAGGGAGATAGCAGGAGGGAGAGGATCATACGACTGTGTCAGAGTAATCAGTTCCTAGGTCTCACAAGAAAATTTGGTTGCACAATCAGACAGACAAGAGACAGAAAAGGAGAGTTTTGAACAAATGGTTGTTTTTAACTCTTTCTGCAAACAAATGGGATATGGCCTTATTCAACTCTGTCACACCAAGGAATCCAAAGGTGCTTGGGATGTCTGAAGTCTCAAACCATCACCCTCACCCCAGGATAGAAGATCCAAACTGGCTTGGTTCACTTGTCATGACCCCTCTGCTGTTGCAGTTGATGTTTTGCTACTACATTGGACTAGTCTGGCTTGAGCAATGCCAAACAGGTAGCTGGTTGACCTTTGAGGAGCAGTTCAGCAGGTGTTCACTCTGTGATCATGAGGAGTGTTTCTGTAGGTGAACAAGAAATGACCCAATCTTTGGGTTGCAGGTACTGACTGAGAACCTTGTTTGGTCCAGACTTTTTTGACACTTTGTTCAGCTCTTGCAACTGCTCCATTTAATGCTGGATGGTAAGGTGGAGACAAAATATGTCAGCCCTCATTCTGCTTTAAGAACAGCTTGAACTCTTGTGATGAAAACTAGGGACTGTTGTCCAGCACTAGCTCTGGTGACAGTCCATATGAGGCAAAACATTGTCTAAGAAGACTTACTGTACAGTTTATTGTTTAGCTATTCACCATTACAAAAGTTAAAAAGTTCACATAGTCAAATAACAAAATGTACATGAAAAAATAAAATAATTACAAAATCATAAATATACAGTTAAAATAAGATACATAGTTATCTACATTTTTAATAATAACACCTAACAACATAAAATCAGTCGCGCATCAGGATTTTGTTTTGATTATAAATATTGTACAAGAGGGAAGAATGTACATTTTGCTGTCATATTTCATAAAATCTTGTAATATTTGTATGCACATATAAAAATAGCAACTGGCTGATGAATAAACTATTTCAGTTAATTTTCTTGATATAGCTAGTGGGTGGAAACTGTTGGATGTCCTTTAGCTAATTCCAGATTCAGAAGACATACCGTCTTTTCTGTAACTATAATTTGCACGGGATGTACTTCAATCCATCTGGAGTAGACACCAGTCACTACCAAGAAATGATGTTTGTTCACTTTTGTATAGTTCACATGGATACATTTCCAAGGTGTGGTAGACCAGTGCCAGTGATGCAGAGGTGCAGTTGCAGGTTGACTGTAAGGAGAAAGGGAAAGGGGAAATTGTTTAACTAGAAAAGGCCCACTAAATCAAAGCTTGTTTCCAGGTGTGACCTGGGAGCACAAGGAAGTTAAGAGACTTGCTCAGGGTCACACAGTATGCAAGTGGAGGTTGATGGGATTCAAACCCAGGTCTTCAGGTTTGCAGCTCAATGCCCTTAACCACTATGCTATGCTATACTGCTTCCTCCTGCCTTCTGGTTGTAGACAGAAGATACTGTACATATTGGCTGACAAGATTCTGCATATATTGATGGAGTCCCAGCCACCAGAGGTATCCCATGGTCAATACCTTCATCCAAGAGATTCCTGGATGACTCTTGTATAAGTCTGAAACTAGCCTCTTATGGAACTTAGGAAGTATCAATACATCAGTGCCCCACAGAACACAGCCTTGAGCTGAGGACAACTTGTTCTTCTTGTCAAAGAAAGGTCAAAGGTCCATTGTGAAGCTGGGCCAACAATTCAGGGTAAACTCCAGGACCTTTAAGAGATCTGGATCCCATTTTGTTTCTTTAGCTACATCCCATGAAGCAATGGGTAGCTCCTTAATGTGTGAAAGTTGGAAAACTGCCCCATCATCTTCCTTCTCTGTTGCATCTTTGCATAGCAATCTTAACAATGCGTCCACATTTGCCTAATCCTGAGAGCATCTATATTCTATGTCATAGGTGTAGGCCAACAGAGTTAGGGCCCATTGCTGCATCCTCAGTGCTGCAAGAGTTGATATTGCTGCTGTTGGGGCCACAGTGGCCAGTAGATGATTGTGATCCATTTTCAGACTGAATTTCCATCCATACCGATACTAATGGAACTTCTTGACCCTCACAATGATGTTCAAGGCTTTCTTCTCAAGCTGAGCATAATTTCTTTCACTTGGAGACAAGGTCCTTGAAGCAAAAAAAATTGTGTGTTCCTCTCCTAAAGGTAACACATGAGAGATTGCTGCACCCACCCCATATGGGGGCACGTGGCATGCCAATCTCAGAGTTTTTGCTTGGTTGTAGTGCACTAGCCATTTGCTGTTAAGACGTCATTGCTTGCAAGACTTGAATGCTGCTTAACACTGCTTTGACCAATTCAATTTCACTTCTTTTTGTAGTAAGTCATGTAGTGGCTGTGGTTGCAACAATGTGGACAAGTTTGCTGGAAAATATCCATAGTATTTCAACAGGCCCAAGATTGATCTTAACTCAGTCACATTTGTTGGTGCTAGTGCATTGGTAATTGCTTCCACTTTGCCCTCTGTTAGGTGCAGGCTCTGGGCATCAATCTGATAGCCCAGGTAATTTATTTACATTTATTTTAGTCTTTGGTAACTGGGTAAGGCCCACTAGGCACAAGTACCTGTTTTCAGGGGTGACCTGGGAGCACTGGGCAGTTAAGTGACTTGCTCAGAGTCACACAGTGTGCAAGTGGAGGATGTGAGAATCAAACCAAAGTCTGGTCTGCTGGATGTACTAAGCACATTCACAGCTCATTAGGCTGGAGGCAGTATAACGCAGTGGTTTAAGGCTCTAAGCTGCAAACCTGGAGACCTGGGTTTTAATCCCACAGCCCCCACTTGCATACTGTGTAACCCTGAGCAAGTCACTTAACTTCCTTGTGTTCCCAGGTCGCACCTGGAAACAAGTTTTGGCTTAGTGTGCCTCTCCTGGTTAAACTATTTCCCCTTTCCATTTCCCTCATTACTCTAACCTCTAGGCTATACTGCCAGCTCAATTAACAGAATTTTATTGAAACTGACATTTGGCCTCACTCTTTCTCCTTACCACCACAGACCTGGTCCAGGATTGTCAGATACTCTTCCACTGTGGGTGTTGTTAGCAATATATCATCCATAAAGCAGACTACACAGTCCAAAAATTGCTGGGGCTGTTGAAACTCCTTAGGTGAAGTGATATCAATAAAGATATTGGGGTATTGTCTCAATAGGTGCGGTTGCAGTGCAGATGTGGTGGGAGGAATGGAGTTGAATATGTTGGTCTCCAGGTGAGGCACTGCTCTTTGCATCTCATCTAGTCCAACTGGGTAGAAAACATGGTGAGCAAGTGGAGAAAGAAGAATAGGCAAGGAAAGAACTGTGCACTCTCACTCACACCAGCAGTGCACTGTAGATCAGAGAAAGAACCACATACATGGCTGATGTACTGTGGTCAAATGTTTAATTCATTGCCAAAAGTGAGCATAGAGGATTAAGTGGAGGAAAACAAGGAGCAGCAAAACAGCTTCAATGTTTTGAGCTTGCACACTTTGTCAAGAGGCAGCCACGGTGACAATCAACATCTCTTAAATAGTCAAGTTTCTTAAAGAGACAGTCACAATGGGAAGTATTAGGTGCATTAGGTGTACAGTGCTCATATTTGGATAAGTTAAAAGAATTTTTGAAATGAAAACACATTCATAAAAATGACATACACACATAATCACAAACAAACTTGTTCAGATATAACTGCCCTTTAATTTCTATTAATGCTAACTTATAACTGACTAGATAGATTGGCAGTCTAAAACTTTTTCTTTGTTTTTCACACTACAGTAAACACTGTGAGTTTCAGTATGGCTAGTAGCCTGAGTCAGACACCCATGCTACCTGTTGAGGTACCGTTAGTTAATGTAATTGATAATGACTGCCTTGAGGATGCTGAAACTGTCCACTTGAGATGACAGAACAAAATTGTCTTTATTTGATGATACTAACTACACCACATTGGAAGCAGATGCAGATTATGTAGAACTGTTTAAAACATTGGAAAAACTCAGCATCCAAGAATTAAATCACTTTTTCATTCAGATTACCTTAGAATGATATGTAGAACAAAGTTGGAGTCCACGTGGTTTAAGGACTGACAAATTCCCTATTTGTAGCTTAGATGAATTAGAACTCAATGAGGAGTGGGAAGAGGCTCTAACAGTGTGCACTAACAGTTTGATGCAAGCCATAATTAAATGAGATAAAAGACATATAGAAAGGCTCACAAAACAGATTGACTCAGTGCAAGACAAGTTAATAGATTACAAAAGTCATTCTGAGTTTGACAAGTTAAATAAAAGCTACATCAGCAAAATAATTAAAACAGAGAAGGATCTCCTTCAACGTAAAAAAAAGTAAACTGAAAAGAGATAGTGGAGACTTTGAAAGAGGAGAAGTTTTCACTTGGGAGAGAAAAATGTGCACGCCAAATAGTGGGAGGTCACAACATCGAAGGAGGTCACCTAACAACAATTATGGTAGAAGTAGGTCAAAATCGGTGCATTTCCAGGAAGAGCCAATAACCATTGATTTTAGGTAAAAATAAACAATTAAAAAGTACACAATCAACTAGTACTGGTCCTTTTTTTGCCCAACCAGAAACAAGGGAAAAGATCAACAACAAAAAAAGTCACCGCAGAAAATGAACAAGAAGGGGTAAGAGAGGAGGCAAGTGGAGGAACCGCGTCATCCAGGAGTCTGAGGGGGAGAACATATCAATTGTAAATTTGACTGATATTGAATTGACAGTGCCACAGCTATTAGTTCTACAAAAAGGACTAAACTTTGTACCGATCCCCAAGGCTTATCTATCCAAAGCTAAAGTCGATGTGTTTAAGCTAATGCGTAACTTGAAATTAACCATCTTTTTCAATAAAAATAAAGCTCCATTAGATACAGATATTTGTAATGTGGAGAGTGATATGTTAGAATCTGTTAATTCAACCACTCTAAATGACTTAATTGATTTATTGAATGCTGATAATCAAAGTCTACAGGAATCTAATGAGCAAATGGATTTGGGGCTCATAGATCAGTTCAGTCTTGATTTATTGTTACAACAGATTGAAACTATTGATGATAGCATGCAAATTGAATGACCCAAAATTAACTTGAGACCAAAATCAACATTCTGTCCACAAATTGGGCCTAATCCCACCCTTGATTCTTTTGAAAACTTTTAATAACTGGAATTGAAGAGATTTTTTTGGAAAACCAGAATAAAAATGTTTTGACCTGAATTTACAAGAAAAACAGGCTTTAGCAGAACTTAAGCAGTTTTCAGGGGTTATTAAACCATCAGACAGAGGTGGAAATCTAGTCCTAATGTGTGAAGAATGGTACTGAGATAAGATGATTTGTATGTTAAGTAATACAAATGAATATGAAAAGGTCTCTAGAAACCATACAAGCACTGTTTTAAGGGAATTATTTGACTTTATTGAATGTGCTTTATATGGATTGGTTATCACAAAATGAGGCAGATTTTATCAAGATTAAGTATTCAGTTGTCCTGATTCTTCATGCACTACCTAAAGTGCATAAGGACATTCAGGACTCTCCATTTAGACCAATTATACCTGGGATTAATTCAGTGATATATAATCCTTGTAAGGTGGTTGATTCCTATTTGAAACCATTAGTTTATACACTAACATTGTACTTGTAAGATAGTATGCAAGTTTGACAAAAAAATGCATGAATTTATTTGCAGGGAGGGTTACTTTTTAAAAAAAATCATATTTTATTAAGAGGTCATGAAATACAACATATGATAACAACATGAATTAATACAGGACAAACAAATATCACAGATAAATTTAGCAAAATCCATCTCATAATTACAATAATGATACAATGACTATGAAGTAACACAAAAGTTAAAAGTATACAAGAGGTAATGAAAATTATAAAAACAAGAACAATAAAGCACATTTGTCTGATATCTTAGGTTGTTTAAATTTAACCTGTTCAACATTAAAACTCCAGGGGAGTTTATAGGTATACACATCTAAAAGACAAGTCAGGTAAGACTATGTGGGACTATTACAATCAAGGATCACATGAAAGCTGATTTCTAATACTTAGCTCTGTTCAGCTACAATTTCCAAGACAGTTTTTCTTTTTCTGCTTTATAATGCAAAAATGGCAGTCACCACCCCAGGAAAGTATCCTTTTGCAGTCTTAATCTGGCAGTCAGTCCTTCCATTTCTAAAATTTGGAAACAGTTACCATAACACCGTTCTACCGTGGAGGGTGTTACTGAAAGCCAATACTGCGTGAAGGCCTTTAATGTGTCTGCAACTAATATGTAATATAAATATATTTGGAACTTAGTGTTAACTCCCTTAGGAGGTAAACCAAAGAGCCAAGAAAAGGGATGAGGAACATTTAATAGCCCACTCACTACAATGCCAATAAGGTTCCAATATTGTGTTAAATTTGGACAAGCCCAGAATATGTGGGTATGTGTACCTTTACTGGTACAACATCTCCAATAAAGGTCAGATCTATGTTGTCCAAAACGTTTGGTTATTGCTGGAGTGCGGAAATACTGCAGGACCACATGCCAATGAAATTCGTGCCATAAGGCTGCAGCAGTAGTGAGATGTATGCCTGTCCAAATCCACTTCCAGTCCACCTCCTCCAGATGCACATCAGCCTCTGCAGACCACGATGTTTTACAGTGAGCAAAGTGGTCAGTTCCAGGGACTGAAAAAGATTTACTATCTGTGACACTTTGCCTCTTGCAGCTGAGGTCAGAATCATTGCATTTAATAGCTCCTGCAGGGGGTTGGCTGGTGTGCAGCTGACTGCTCTTGTCACTTTCTATTAAATAACAACTTAGTTGCAAGTAATGAAAACATATCTCTTTGGGATAAATCAAATTCTGCCTGAAGCTGTTGAAAAGGCTTAATTGCCCTTCCTAATAAAATTGTCCCAGCATTGTTAAGCTCTTTCTTGCCCAGCTGTGGAAACCTAAGTCCCATTTGTAAGGGATGAAGTCCAGGCAGGCCCTTCAGGGTGTACAGGCTGTCCTTGCAATATTTAATTTAAATCTGGTACAAGCTTCCCTCCAGGAAATTTTTAAGACTGATGCCCAGGGATTATTGGTAGTTAATTTCCTGAGACTAATGGTGTCCATCAACATCATATCTTCAACTGCCCCATTAAGAAAGGAGTTATTCTCTATTTCTACCAATAAGGGGGTTTCTGCCTTCAATAGAAAGGGTATTAAAGCCTGTAATTGAGCGGCCCAGAAATATTTGCAAATGTGGGTAGATTTGAGCAGGTTCTGCTACATGTAATAAGGTGCCATCCTCTTACATGGAGAAGTGGGCTTCCCTACCTTCAACCCAGATACCTTTGTAATCTTTTTATTGACAAATCATTGCTGCGAGTGGCTCCATGCTTAAGGCAAAGAAGAGGGGGGAGAGAGAGCGGGCAGCCCTACCTGGTACCTCTTCTAATTGGAAACACACGGGACATAACTCCGTTTACATGCACCTGGGCCCATGGACTCCTGTATAGGATCATAATCCATGTCCGAAATTTCCCTCCAAAACCAAAGTCCTGCAAACACTCAGCAGGTAATGCCAATTGAGGCAGTAAAATGCTTATTCAGCATCTAATACAATAACTACATGTAGGGTGTCCCTGGGGAATGATTCAGCTGCTGACATGGTGTTTAATAATAGTCTAATATTATCTTGTATGTGTCCACCTGGGATGAAACCAGTCCAGTCTGGGTGGATCAAATCGGTGATCATACTCTGTAGCCAAGTCCCCAATATTTTTGCAAAGATTTTTACATCTTGGCTCAGGAGGGAGATCGGACAAAACTGGAACATAATGTGGAGTCTTTCCCCTAGTATGGGTATGACTAATATCAGAGCACCATTCCATGTGTCTTGGGTTTCCCAAATCTCATGGGCCACATTACATACCTTCTTAAAAAGGGGGGGTCAGTATCCCTGTAAAAGTTTTCTAAAACTCCACAGTGAAGCCATCTGGGCCTGGTGCCTTACCCGTCTTAAAGGATTTAATGGTGGCGAGAATCTCCCCTGTAGTAATAGCAGTGTTCGGTGATTCTTGCTGCCCCTCTGACAGGCATGGGAGTTTACCTCGGTCAAGAAGTCAATAACCTTTTTGGAGTGGTCAGGACCCCTCTCTTCACTATAAAGTTCTTAATAGAATTCCACAAATTCTTGTCCAATTTGTAGGGGGTTGCGAGAGAAGTGTCCTGCGATCCACTGCTGATCTAATCTGTGGAATATATCTATCTGCTGCCTGTTTTCTAAGGCATAAAGCCAGGAGTCTGCCCACTCTCATAAGTCTGCTTAGTGTACCTCAAGGCATTTTCTGTATGCCTCAGCATTAATTTGTTATAAGTTTCCCTAGCCTGTTGCAAATGTGGTAATAGGGCGGGATTCCTCATTTGCTTATGCTTATCTTCAATTCTCTTCACACGGTCCAGTGCCACCCTAAGTGAACTTTGGCGCTGTTTATTTTTATGTGCAGCATAAGCAATGGTGTGGCCAAGAAACCACAGCTTTCAACCCATCCCAAATAAATTTTAGTGTGGATTCGATCTCCGTGTTTTCTTTGATGTAATTCTTAATAACCTCCCGGGTGGACTCCACATATTGTTTATCATTCAGGAGACCTGGGTCAAATCTCCAAATGGCATTGCTTTTGTGAGGGCCCCTGCATATAGGCCATTTATATTTTTGGTTACAGAATTGTTTAACCCAGCTTAGTTTTTCAATCCTTCCTCCACCCTTCCCCTCCCCAGTTCAAAACCCACAGTGAATGTGCTTGAGAAAAGAAAAACACATGTACAATCAGAAGAACAACAAAACAAAACACAGCTGACATTATTACAACTATCACAACTGGACTAAGCTATTTAGCCAACAGGGCCAAATTAGCTAACAATATTATCCAAGTGGCTAGCTACCAGAGGGGTTTTTCCAGCAGAGACGAGACAACTGATGATATGGACGTCAAAGCATCCACTGGCAAGGTGCCAGAGAGGGAGGGAGGCACCCACCTCAGTGGTGGTGTCGGTCGGTTATTCCTGATTACGCTAGGATCAACCTGGCTGTTCCCTCTGTTGTAATCTAAGTCCAGTAATCGCGAGGCCCATAATCGAGGGCCTCTGAGCATAACAACTGATCCAGGAGGGGGTTATTGTTACATATGAAAAACTGAGACACAAAAAATAAGTGAGGCCCAATTGGGTGTATATACATGACTAATCCAAGGTAAACATTCCCTGACAGTTTGTCAGCAGAGTACCCTGGTCGTTACATTAGCCAAAAATTGAAAACAATTAATTAGTCATTTGTATCTATCCCTACCTGGAACAAAAGGCATGTTAATAGGAACACCAAAGGAACATAATTAATTTTAATATCTAGAATTATTTTACCAGCTCCTATTCTTTGCAAAAAAAGGGGGGGGGTTGTAAATATCAACATAAAATGAAGCAAGGTAGAAAATATGCCCTCGACAAAGGCCCCTCTTTTAACTTACTTGCAGTTTTTAAAACATATCTGTAAAATTGCTGCTACCGATAACTATAACAAGTTGTGTCTACTATATTAATCAGATCCACATTAACAGCAGCATTCGTAATAGATCAAAAATATGTTTTTTTATACCAGCTTCCCAGTGGAGGTTGAAATTCATCTTCACTTCAGTGATCCGATCATAATCAGGAAGTGTGTGGCCGAGGGGATCAAATAACAAGTGTACCTGTAGGTGGGTCCGGCAGAGCAGGAAAATGGACCTGAAACCACTCCCAACAAATATAATTCCTTCTTTCAGTCAACACATATGGTACCATCTGTTGTCTTGCATGGTAATTCCAAAGAAACAGAAAGATTAACTGCAAGCTTCAAGTTGTATAAAGGCAAAGTAAGTGACTGCAAGCACTCTGTATTATAATCTAGGAGTCTGATTGGTAGCCAGAACTACCAGTCCCGATTTCAGCTGCTAGCCATCAGGAAACACAAGTAGATTATTACCTCAGGGTTTTCATGCAATTTTCTTAGGGAGTAGCCACTTCGAGATCTCCGAGTGCAAAGGTAAACGATAGTCAGCATGTTTTTTGCCTAGTTGCTTTCCTCCTGTATCTGTCGACCAAAGAAGCTCCTCAATTTCTTGTTCAGCCTTGTCTTCTTTTAGGTCTGGTAAGGGAATCCCTACTGTTTCCAGATATGGTATTGCATTTAGTAGCGAGTCTTAGATTTTCACTCCATCTTTATCATTGACCCACAACCATGCTGGGTATCAGATTTGAGGCTTCAATGCATGTGTTCCTTAATTGCTTGATAATTGCCAGAACTTTGTTGCACTTGGCCAGCATCACCGGGGGGGGGGGGGTAGTCTTGGTCAAGATAGGTTTTCCAACCATCTAGATTTAGATCTTTTCCCCCAGGTGAATTTCAGAATTTTATCTTTAGTGGTGTATCTAAGAAATTTAATTAAACTAGATCTCAGGGGTATGTCTGCTTTGGGCTTGGACGTGATCGCCCTGTGAGCCCATTCAGTTTCTAGTGGGAAGTCGTCTCCTAACCCAAATTCTTTGCATAGCCAGCAGTCCATACACTGCACAGTATCAGCCTGCTCTGCACCTTCTGGTATTCTGAAGACCCTAATGCTATTTCTTCAGGCCCTTGCTTCTGCATCTTCAGCTCTTAGTGTGAGATCTTGTTCCCATTTGTGGAGGTAGGCCAGAGAGCATCCAAAGGCCATATGCTCATTTTGAATTGATTCTGTTTACGTTTCTAGACAGCTGGTGCGCAATTCAAGTTTTTTAAAATCCCATTGTATTCCTGATACTTTTGCATCTATTTTGTGCAGCATCTGTATTATGTTGTGGCTATTTGCACATGTCATCTGTGGCCCTGCATCAGACCCTGATTCCTCATCTTCCTCTCCCGATGCTGTAAGCACTGAGGACCAAGAGGGAGTTGGACTCAGGCCGCCCATTTGAGAAGCTTAAGGGCACCTTTGTGAGCTAAATTGCTTCAATTTTCTAGAGTGACTCATGTTCTCACTCAAGAGGTAGAAAGAGTTTGCTGGTATTAATAGTTTTATGCACCGATGGCAACCGATTGAATGAAAATTAAGCAATCGGAGGACAGAGCTCTCATTTAGGCCTCCATGCTGCTTGGTGACATCACCAGAAGTCCCCAGGGTTACTTTTTGTCACAGTTGATGTCACAAGCCTATATACTTGCATTCCACATCAGTTGGCAATAGAAGCAATCAGTTATCACTTACAAACATCAGACAATGTTAACAACAATGCTGAATTTGTTCTTAATGCACTTGAGTTTATTTTAAATTGCAATTATTTTGTTTTTGATCATGGTAGATTTTATTTTCAAAGATGTGGAATAGCTATGGGAGCGACAATAGCACCCTCATATGCCAAAATATACATGGGGTTTTGGGAGCACAAATATATCTACTCTCAGCACTTGTTTAACCAGAATATCAAATTCTGGGGTTGTTTTATTGATGACATCCTGCTTATCTTAAATGGTAGTAAGGAACAGATAGATGAGTTCATGGAATATATTAACAACAATACAATGAACTTGAAATTTACCAGTACTAAAAGTTCAAGCAATATACATTTTTTGGACATAACATAACAGGCAGCTCCAGACAGCAGGATTAAATCAACATGTTTGAGAAAACCAACAGCGGGAAATTCCTTTTTGCATTACAAGAGCCACCATCAGAGAAAGTTAAAAAAATTCAGTTCCTTATAGTCAGTACCTTAGAGTATGCAGGAACTATATGGATAATGTGGCATTTGAGGAGCAAGCAAGGGATTTAACTAACCGCTTTTTGCACTGAGGGTATGCAAATAACACATTTTCTAGTGCATTGGAGAGAGTTTGGCTATTGCTAGAACTACATTATTAACCCCAAAGAGTATGAAAAATGATAAGCACCGTGTGGTTCTTGATAAGGACAATAGTGCTAAAGGGCATGTCACTTTTTCCATGGAATTTAATCCCATAGCTGGACAAATCGAGGGGTTAAGCCATGAATTATGGCCAATCTTAGAGCAGACAATACACTAAATTTGAATATTCAAAATAGTTCCCAAGTAACTTTTAGAAGGGGCAAAAGTATTGGAGATATGTTAACCTCTAGCCATTTTGTGGCTACTAAACCCCCGTACCCCCACAGCCTCCTGGAACTGGTTACCCCCCTTCCCCAAGAGGCTTCTTTTCATGTAAAAATTTCTGTATTTCTAGGCACATGCAGGAGGGAAAGAAATTTTACAAAAATGATCAGAGTGTTGAAATAAAGGAATTAATTACTTGCAACACTCAGTTCATGACCTGTGTGGCATGGTGCACATGTACAAAATATTATGTTGGATGCACAACTAGACCTTTAAAAAATGAATTCAGGAACATGCCAGTGCAATAATTAACCAGGATGAAAAAATGCTCTGGGTTTTCACTTTAAATATCATCACAGGTCTAATGTAAATGAAATGCATTTCATGGAGATTGAACATGTACCCCTATTAGATCGAGGGGAGAATCATAAAGAACTGCTCCTGCAAAAAAGAGACAAAGTGGACCGTAGTCCTAAACACATCATTCCCACTGGTCTTAATGAAGAAATATATTATAGCCCATATTTGTAAAAATCAAAGTAAAACAGGTAAAGAATGTAATGATCTATGTTTACATGATGATTGCTGGATAATATTGCTTGATCAATTTGTGTTTAACCTCATTAAACTTTGAGACAGGGTATCATATTATTAAAATTCATTTCCTGCAAATGCTTTCTGATGTTACCTCTAAAACAGTGGTTCTTATAGAGCTATAAATTAAATGCTTTTTGATAAAAATGTTTTAATATTTACTGATATGTCAATAAGTACTGGTATTAGTGTTGTAGCTGTCCCAGTGGTACTGAAGGCTGAGGCGCTGGATACCTTACTTCGCACTACACTGGTGACCCATTTTCAGAAACAAGCATGGGCCGCAGGGTGTCAGCAGAGGAGGAGAAGGATTGAGCGTCCGATGGACTGCTCTCCTGCTCCGGGGAGGGGGGTCACCAGTAGTCAGCCTCTGGCCTGTAGTGGCGGCTGGTGGGCAGTGCATGATGCTGTAGAAATGGAAGGAGATGGGGCAGATGCTTGAAGGAGCACATGTGGAAGCATGAGCACTCTCTCTCTATGGATGTCATTGCATGCCCCAGCTCTGCAAGGGAGAAAACCAGAAGAAGTCCTGGCCATGGGGTATGAAGCTGTCCCCATGGTGCCGCCCCCAAGAGGGCACCTCTCTGGCTGGATCCATTTTGGGTGGGTTGAGACACTTCCTGACACAAAGGGTAGGTTGTGGGAGCTCAAGGGAGGGGGTCTGATCCTTGGGGGATGGTGCTGGGGAGACAACTGAAGGTAGTAGTAGGAGTGCCAGCCAGGACATGGAAGAAATACCATGATAAAAAAAAAATAACAAAATAAGTATTAGTGTTGTAAATATGAAATATGTATGTTCTATGGTTGTTTTTGTGCCACTTTTGGTATTTGGAGTGTACATCTTTAATGTGAACCTTATAAATGTTGTCTGTCTGTCTGTTTGCACAGACATGTCCCCTGAGGAAGACTCACATAGTCAAAGCACTAGGGCAGTGGTAGCTGCATCATGTCCTGAATAAACTCACTTTGCAGAAATCTGAGCATCTGAATTTTCAGTATGTGTGCCACTTCTTCTTGGTTTGTTGTGACTACATTGGGATTGAGGCTCTGTAGTGAGCATCCGACACAGCAGTCCAGAAGTGCCCCATTGTTTGTGGTTTTATATAGGTAGTTATATATGTTACTATAAATATAGTCCAATGCTGCTTAAAGAGCTGCTGACAAACTCCAAGCAGACAACTCATACCATACAACTCATACCATATAGTAGCCTGCCCTAGGAGTTTTTTTTAACCATAAATCTATTTTTGTTTCCAAGGGATAAAAAGTAATTTCACTCACAAAGCCTGGCTCATAATTTCCTGATACTAGTCGAGTGGGCGCCAAGCGCTGCAGCCCCATCCCTACAAACAGCATAATTATGACATGAGGTAGCCCCATCCCTACAAACAGCATAATTATGACATGAGGTAGCCCCATCCCTACAAACAGCAAAATTATGACATGAGGTAGGGAAAGGGGCTGCAGGTGCTGGAGCTAGTAATGGAATCAGGGGAGAGGGCTGCCTAAATGTACTAAGATTATCTTTGCAGGCATGCATATGTGTATGGGGCTAATATATATTATAGGGGTGCAGTAGCACCACTATAGTTAGGGTTAAGCAGGGCTTCCTATCCTAAACACCAAATTTTGCACTTTAATATCTTAGCAATCATTCAATGGATTTGCACAAAATTTTGCATGCATGGTCTTGTGGGGTTGGGTCTCTTGACGTGCTAAGTTTTGTTCTGGTTGGATGTATGGATTCTGAGAAGTAGATAATGCAAAATTGTAAACATTTGCCTTTTTGGTGGGACTTTTTTGTCATCACACTGCACCGAAATGGTTTGGAATTTTGGTCTGAAATTTTCAGGGAAGAAAGGGATTGGTTCACAGATGTGACTTTCACTGGTGTGGTGAAAATATATCAATCTGTTCCAAAGCTATTAAATGTTAAAATTAATATTTCTGAGCATGCTCAGTACAGTCTTTTGGATAGCTGTTTGGAATGAAAAAAGAATTTGGTCCAAACAAAAAAAGGATCCATTTTCATTTGGGTCAGTCCTTTTTAGTGAGGAAAAAATACTTTTTTGTTTGCCGCCATCTTGCTTTCTATTAAAAAAATTGAAAACCCACAAAAATGATACTCTGCAGAAACACCAACACTTATACTGTACCTTGCTCACTGTGACTCCCTTAGAGCAAAAGTTCTCAAACTTTGTCATAGTGAGCCTCCCCTAAGTCATGGAAAAGATCTTGAGCCTCCCCCAAAATACTGAAATATTTTTGGGCCTCCCCATAGAAAAATAGCTTACTTTTCACAGTACATCAGGAATAAATTGAAACCTCTTTGCATAGCTGGCTCTCATGTTATTAAGCTTATTGTAACCCCCCAACAGGACAACCTACTTGCTCCAATATTTTGACTCTTGAACCATTGTTACCCCTTACTGCCATACCTTCATGGGTCAGACTGCTTTTTCTGTTTCCCCTCTAACTGGAATAACCTTCCTATCGACCTCTGCCTCTCCCCCTCTCGCCCTGCTCTTAAGCAACTTCTCAGGGATCATTTTGCTCCCTCCTGCTCTTCTTCCTAGTACCTGTATGGTTAACTCTTGTATTTAGACAGTTCTGCTGCCAGTCTAATTGATCAATTGTTCCTCACATTGTTACTTTATTGTTCTGAATTTGTACTTTTATTCATTTTGTATTTCTTGAGTGTTTTGCAGTTACATTTTGAATTGTAGTCTCTCACTACCCTTCCCTGGGTACACCTGAAATAAGCCATGGCTCAGTGTACAGTACCTTCCCTGATCACAGACTTGTGAATAAATACATAAATTCACCTACTATTATCCTCTTTAAGTTTGCCTTATCCCTTCACACAAAATCTATAAAGTTCAAAATTGAAATATAATACTTTTTCAAGGCTTGCTTGAGCCTCCACTGGAACAGTTTGGGGCCTCCCCAGAGAGGCTGGCCTCACCATTTGAGAACCCCTGCCTTAGAGGGATTCTGCAGTTATCTGGTCAAAAAATGACCCTGTAATTTTTTTTTTTCACATTTTAAATCCTTTTTCGCAACTCACTAACACTTTTTTCATTAGTCCTTTTTCATTCAAACAAAAAAGGATCTCTTGATACAAAAAAGGATTTCAAACTCAGCTTTTTTCTGGCTTTTTTCATTTTTCTTTCTTCACTCAAATGAAAAAGGATCCAAGGAAGAGCACCTGTGAGGAGAATCACTCCTGTGACGTCATCCAAGATTGCTCAGGTGTATGCATCTCTAAGTGGTTCAGCGTGGCACGCTCCAGACTGAAGTGTTATATCTCCATTATGCCCTATCATTATATGAAAGCTAAAAGTTACGCTTCATGTTTTAATATGCTTCTTTTTTGGTTTTCACTGTCAAAAAGTGTTTGTCATACCCGGGAGCTTACAGGTGTTTATTTTGCTGATAAATGACATACCTGCAACCAGAAAACTATGGCAAACTTTGACTCTGGCCTGACTCACAGACCTCCTAGTTAATCACCAAGCTTATCAGATTTATGGCCTGATTTCTGCTATGCCATTAGGTAAGACTAAGGAGCACAGCACAGGTAATATTTTTCCTTACTTTCTACAAAACACAAATCCAGGCAGTATGCAGAACAAAGCTACAGAAACTCCTGGTCCATCCTCCAAATGCACATTACCTGCAGCAGAAATTGAGCCACAAGCCCACTCAGAAAATTCATCACAAAGTGGGAAGGGGGGTACAATGGTTCCGAATATGACGTACGCAGCCGACACTATACTGGACAAAGGCAATATATTCACTCAGCAAACTAATAATATGGAAGGCAGTACAATTCAAATGGAGCAGCTACTTAAAAACACAACACTAACTATTAAGGGAGAAATGCTTGAAGTTATGACTGCATTTAAAACGGAGGTTTTGCAAACTCTGGATGAAATTAAGAGCTCTATTACTGCTGTCTCCGTGTCATTTACTGAATTAAATACTAGATTAGAAGAGCTTGTAATTCGCACAGATGCCACTGAGAACAGAATTTCTACACTGGAAGATCTTACTAACCCTCTACCTTCTAAACAAATGCAACTCGTGAAGCATCTACAGCTTTTACAAGATCAAGTTGCCGAACAAGAAGATAGGGCTCGAAGGGGCCAACAAGTATCACAGATAAATTTAGCAAAATCCATCTCATAATTACAATAATGATACAGTGACTATGAAGTAACACAAAAGTTAAAAAAAGAGGTAATGAAAATAATAAAACAATAACAATAAAGCACATTCGTCTGATGTCTTAGGTTGTTAAAATTTAACCTGTTCAAAATTAAAACTCCAGGGGAGGAGGGTAGTTTATAGGTATACACATCTAAAAGACAAGTCAGGTAAGACTATGTGGGACTATTACAATCAATGATCACATGAAAGCTGATTTCTAATACTTAGCTCTGTTCAGCTATTATTTCCAAGACAGTTTTGTTTTCTTTTTCTGCTTTATAATGCAAAAATGGCAGCCACCACCCCAGGACAGTATCCTTTTGCAGTCTTAATCTGGCAGTCAGTCTTTCCATTTCTAAAATTTGGAGACAGTTACCATAACACTGTTCCACCGTGGGGGG
The DNA here is from genome assembly GCA_016271365.2 of Neoceratodus forsteri. Taxonomy (NCBI): domain Eukaryota; kingdom Metazoa; phylum Chordata; order Ceratodontiformes; family Ceratodontidae; genus Neoceratodus; species Neoceratodus forsteri. The sequence continues at coordinate 1,310,886,551 of CM057449.1, forward strand.
TGTTACTGAAAGCCAGCACTGTGTGAAGGACTTTAATGTGTCTGCAACTAATATGTAATATAAATATATTTGGGACTTAGTGTTAACTCTCTTAGGAGGTAAACCAAAGAGCAAATTGCACATAGAAAAGGGACGAGGAACACAGTATCCCACTCACTGCAATGCCAATAAGGTTCCAATACTTTGTTAAATTTGGACATGCCCAGAATATGTGGGTATGTGTACCCTTACTGGTGCAACATCTCCAACAAAGGTCAGATCTATGTTGTCCAAAATGATTGGTTATTACTGGGGTGCGGAAATATTGCAGGACCACATGCCAACAAAATGTGCGCCATAAGGCTGCAGCAGTAGTGAGATGTATGCCTGTCCAAATCCACTTCCAGTCCATCTCCTCCAGATACACATCAGCCTCTGCAGACCACGATGTTTTACAGTGAGCTAAGTGGTCCAGTTCCAGGGACTGAAAAAGATTTACTACCTGTGATACATTGCCACTTGTAGCTAAGGTCAGAACCATTGCATTTAATAGCTCCTGCAGGGGGTTGGCTGGCATGTGCAGCTGAATGCTCTTGTCACTTTCTATTAAATAACAACTTAGTTGCAAGTAATGAAAACATATCTCTTTGGGATAAATCAAATTTTGCCTGAAGCTGTTGAAAAGGCTTAATTGCCTATCCTCATAAAATTGTCCCAGCATTGTTAAGCTCTTTCTAGCCCAGCTGTGGAAACCTAAGTCCCATTTGTAAGGGATGAAGTCCAGGCAGGCCCTCAAGGGTGTCTAGGCTATCACTGCAATATTTAGTTTAAATCTGGTACAAGCTTTCTCCAGGAAATTGTTAAGACTGATGCCCAGGGATTATTGGTAGTTAATTTCCTGAGACTGATGGTGTCCATCAACATCATATCTTCAACTGCCCCATTAAGAAAGGAGTTCTTCTCTATTTCTACCAATAAGGGGGTTTCTGCCTTCAATAGAAAGGGTATTATAGCCTGTAATTGAGCGGCCCAGAAATATTTGCAAAAATCTGGCAAACCCAGACCGCCTCTAGATTTAGGCAAGGAGAGCACCCTCTTCTTCAGCCTAGGGCATCTACCCGCCCAGATAAACTTTAGAATTGTTGTTTTCAGTGATGCCAGAAAGGTTGTGGTGGCCTTACAGGGAGTGACAAAAATAGAAAAAGGAATCTAGATAAGATATTCATATGGACACATTCAATTCTTCCAGACAATGAGAGTGGTAATTCTGTCCACCGATTGCAGCTGGCCTGGACCATGTGAAGGAGCTTCTGGTGATTTGTAGCACATAAATCATTAAGGTGTCATGGAATGCAGATTCCCAGGTACCGAAAACCTCTACATGCCCATTGGAATGGGCCCACCCCAGGGAGAGATGAAATGGAGCAGGAGCCCAGAGGAAGCATTTCTGATTTGGTTTCCTTAATTTTAAAACTGGAAATTTTCCCAAACTTTTCTAAGATGATCTGCAAATGTGGGTAGGTTCAAGCAGGATCTGCTACATATAATAAGGAGTCATCCTCATACATGGAGATGCGGGCTTCCCTACCTTCAACCCAAATACCTTTCTAATCTTTTGATTGACAAATCATTGCTGAGAGTGGCTCCATACTTGAGGCAAAGAAGAGGGGAGAGAGCGGGCAGCCCTACCTGGTACCCCTTTTAATTGGAAACACATGGGACATAACTCCGTTTACACGCACCTGGGCCCATGGACTCCTGTATAGGTTCGTAATCCATGTCCAAAATTTCCCTCCAAAGCCAAAGTCCTGCAAAACACTCTGCAAGTAATGACAATCGAGGTAGTAAAATGCTTTTTCAGCATCTAACACAATAACCACATGTAGGGTGTCCCTGGGGAATGATTCAGCTGCTGACATGGTGTTTAATAATAGTCTAATATTATCTTGTATGTGTCTACCTGGGATGAAACCAGTCCAGTCTGGGTGGATCAAATCGGTGATCATACTCTGTAGCCAAGTCCCCAATATTTTTGCAAAGATTTTTACATCTTGGCTCAGGAGGGAGATCGGACAAAACTGGAACATAATGTGGGGTCTTTCCCCGGTATGGGTATGACTAATATCAGAGCACCATTCCATGTGTCTGGGGTTTCCCCAATCTCATGGGCCACATTACATACCTTCTTAAAAAGGGGGGTCAGTATCCCTGTAAAAGTTTTGTAAAACTCCACAGTGAAGTTGTCTGGGCTCGGTGCTTTACCCGTCTTAAAGGATTTAATGGTGGAGAGAATCTCCCCTGTAGTAATAGGAGTGTTCAGTGTTTCTTGCTGCCCCTCTAACAGGCATGGGAGTTTTACCTCAGCCAAGAAGTCAATAACCTTTTTGGAGTGGTCAGGACCCCTCTCTTCACTATAAAGTTCTTTATAGAATTCCACAAATTCTTGTGCAATTTGTAGGGAGTTGCGAGAGAAGTGTCCTGCGATCCACTGCTGATCTAATCTGTGGAATATATCTATCTGCTGCCTGTTTTCTAAGGCATAAAGCCAGGAGTCTGCCCACTGTCATAATAAGTTTGCTTAGTGTACCTCAAGGCATTTTCTGTATGCCTCAGCATTAATTTGTTATAAGTTTCCCTAGCCTGTTGCAAATGTGGTAATAGGGTGGGATTCCTCATTTGCTTATGTTTATCTTCAATTCTCTTCACAGGGTCCAGTGTCACCCTAAGTGAACTTTGGTGCTGTTTATTTTTATGTGCGGCATAAGCACTGGTGTGGCCAAGAAACCACAGCTTTCAACCCATCCCAAATAAATTTTAGTGTGGATTCGATCTCCGTGTTTTCTTTGATGTAATTCTTAATAACCTCCCGGGTGGACTCAACATATTGTTTATCATTCAGGAGACCTGGGTCAAATCTCCAAATGGCATTGCTTTTGTGAGGACCCCTGCATATAGGCCATTTATGTTTTTGATTACAGAATTGTTTAACCCAGCTTAGTTATTCAAACCCTCCTCCACCCTCCCCCTGCCCGGTTCAAAACCCACAGTGAACGTGCTTGAGAAAAGAAAAACACATATGCAATCAGAAGAACAACAAAACAAAACACAGCTGACATTATTACAACTATCATAACTGAACTAAGCTATTTAGCCAACAGGGCCAAATTAGCTAACAATATTATCCGAGTGGCTAGCTGCCAGAGGGTTTTTTCCAGCAGAGAGCAGACAACTGATAGTATGGATGTCAAAGCATCCACTAGCAAGATGCCAGAGAGTGGTGTCGGTCGGCTATCCCTGATTACGCTAGGATCAACCTGGCCATTCCCTCTGTTGTAATCTAAGTCCAGTAGTCGCGAGGCCTATAATCGAGTACCTCTGAGCATAATAACTGATCCAGGAGGGGGTTATTGTTACATACGTAAAACTGAGACACAAAAATAAGTAAGGCCCAATTGGGTGTATATAAATGATTAATCCAAGGTAAACATTCCCTGACAGTCTGTCATCAGAGTACCCTGGTCGTTACATTAGCCATAAATTGAAAACAATTACTAAAATCAATTAGAGTCATTTGTATATATCCCTACCTGGAATAAAAGGTATGTTAATAGGAACACCAATGGAACATAATTAATTTTGATATCTAGAATTATTTTACCAGCTCCCATTCTTTGTAAAAAAAAAAAAAGGGGGTTGTAAATATCAACATAAAATGAAGCAAGGTAGAAAATATGCCCTGGACAAAGAACCCTCTTTTAACTTACTTGCAGTCTTTAAAACATATTTGTAAAATTGCTGCTACCGATAACTATAACAAGTTGTGTCTACTACATTAATCAGATCCACATTAAGAGCAGCATTCATAATAGATCAAAAATATGTTTTTTTTATATACCAGCTTCCCAGTGGAGGTTGAAATTTATCTTCAGTTCAGTGATCCGATCGTAATCAGGAAGTGTGTGGCCGAGGGGATCAAATAACAAGTGTACCTGTGGTAGGTCCAGCAGAGCAGGAAAATGGACCTGAAACCACTCCCAAAAAATATAATTCCTTCTCTCAGTCAACACATACGGTACCATCTTTTGTTTTGCATGGTAATTCCAAAGAAACAAAAGGATTAACTGCAAGCTTCAAGTTGTATAAAGGCAAAGTAAGTGACTGCAAGCACTCTATATTATAATCTAGGAGTCTGATTGATAGCCTGAATTACCAGTCCCGATTTCAGCTGCTAGCCATCAGGAAACACAGGTAGATTATTACCTCAGGGTTTTCATGCAATTTTCTTAGTGAGTAGCCACTTCGAGATCTCCAAGTGCAAAGGTAAAAGATAGTCAGCACGTTTTTTGCCTAGTTGCTTTCCTCCTGGATCTGTCGACCAAAGGAGCTCCTCAATTTTTTGCTCAGCCTTGTCTTCTTTTAGGTCTGATAAGGGAATCCCTACTGTTTCCAGATATGGTATTGCATTTAGTAGCGAGTCTTAGATTTTCACTCCATCTTTATCATTGACCCACAACCATGCTGGGTATCAGATTTGGGCTTCAATGCATGTGTTCCTTAATTGCTTGATAATTGCCAGAACTTTATTGCTCTTGGCCAGCATCACCGGGGGAAGGTAGTCTTGGTCAATATAGGTTTTACGACCATCTAGATTTAGATCTTTTTACCCCAGGTGAATTTCAGAATTTTATCTTTAGTGGTGTATCTGAGGAATTTAATTAAACTAGATCTCGGGGGGGGGGTGTCTGCTTTGGGCTTGGGTGTGATCGCCCTGTGAGCCCATTCAATTTCTAGTGGAAAGTCGTCTCCTAACCCAAATTCTTGGCATAGTCAACAGTCTATACATTGCAAGTATCAGCCTGCTCTGCACCTTCTGGTACTCTGAAGACCCTAATGCTGTTTCTTCAGGCCCTTGCATCTGCATCTTCAGCTCTTAGTGTGAGATCGTGTTCCCATTTGTGGAGGTAGGCCAGAGAGCGCTCAAAGGCCATATGCTCATTTTGCATTGATTCTGTTTACGTTTCTAGAGAGCTGGTGCGTAATTCAAGTATTTTAAAATCCCGTTGTGTTCCTGATACTTTTACATCTATTTTGTGCAGCATCTGTATTATTTTGTGGCTATCTGCACAAGTCATCTGTGGCCCCGCAACAGACCCTGCTTCCTCGTCTTCCTCTCCCGATGCTGTAAGCACTGAGGACCAAGCGGGAGTTGGACTCAGGCCGCCCATTTGAGAAACTGAAGGGCACCTTTGTGAGCTAAATTGCTTCAATTTTCTAGAGTGACTCATGTTCTCACTCAAGAGGTAGAAGGAGTTTGCTGGTATTAATAGTTTTGTGCACCGATGGCAACCAATTGAATAAAAATTAAGTGCTCGGAGGAGAGAGCTCTCATTTAGGCCTCCATGCTGCTTGGTGACGTCACCAGAAGTCCTCAGGGCTACTTTTTTGTCACAGTTGATGTCACGAGTCTATACACGTGTATTCCACATCAGTTGGCAATAGAAGCAATCAGTTATCACTTACAAACATCAGGCAATGTTAACAACAATGCTGAATTTGTTCTTAATGCACTTGAGTTTATTTTGAATTGCCATTATTTTGTTTTTGAACATGGTAGGTTTTATTTTCAAAGATGTGGAATAGCTATGAGAGCAACAATAGCACCCTCATGTGCTAACTTATACATGTGGTTTTGGGAGCACAAATATATCTACTCTCAGCACTTGTTTAACCAGAATATCAAATTCTGGGGTCATTTTATTGATGACATCCTGCTTATCTGGAATGGTACTAAGGAACAGATAGATGAGTTCATGGAATATATTAACATCAATACAATGAACTTGAAATTTACCTGTACTAAAAGTTCAAGCAATATACATTTTTTGGACATAACATAACAGGCATCTCCAGACAGCAGGATTAAGTTAACATGTTTGAGAAAACCAGCAGCGGGAAATTCCTTTTTGCATTACAAGAGCCACCATCAGAGAAAGTTAAAAAATTCAGTTCCTTATAGTCAGTACCTTAGAGTATGCAGGAATTGTATGGATAATGTGGCATTTGAGGAGCAAGCAAGGGATTTAACTAACCGCTTTTTGCAGTGAGGGTATGAACATAACGCACTTTCTAGTGCATTGGAGAGAGTTTGGACTATTGCAAGAACTACATTATTAACCACAAAGAGTATGAAGAATGATAAGCACCACGTGGTTCTTGATAAGGACAATAGTGCTAAAGGGCATGTCACTTTTTCCATGGAATTTAATGCCATAGCTGGACAAATCGAGGGGTTAAGCCATGAATTATGGCCAATCTTAGAGCAGACAATACACTAAATTTGCATATTCAAAATAGTCCCCAAGTAACTTTTAGGAGGGGCAAAAGTATTGGAGATATGTTAACCTCTAGCCATTTTGTGGCTACTAAACCCACCTACCCCATAGCCTCCTTGTCACAGAGTGGCTCTATGACAGATGGGGAATTTTAAATATTGGGTTAAGATTTTTGTTCTCTCCTTACCTTTGGGTTAGAAGTATGGGTAATTACAAAATAAGTAATTAAATGAGTTAAAGATTAATCGTTAAAAAAATTAGTGGCAATTTAAAAGTGCTTTTTGTGCCTTGATTTGTTGCTATAAAATATAAAGTTCAGCTTTAAATAATTGGCATACCCTTTTTCTTGGCTTCTTTTTGGAAAACCTCCCTAGTCAGCTCTTTCTATATCAGTAAAATATAAAAGTTGTAGGAATAAAAGGAACCTCTAAAATAAGGTCAGGTTGCTGAGCATGTTTTCTTGGCTCCGGTCTTTTATTCAGCTTTCCTGTATTAAAGCTAGCGTTCTTTGACCAGAGATTATAGATTATATTATGTTAGATTATATTGTTCAAATCTAAAGTTTAAAGATAGCAGATAATGGTTTGGGAGTAGAAGAAATAAAGTACCCTAAAGCTTTGAAATCCAATGGGGTTTCCTCTGCGCAGGTTTGAATCCTGCTCACAGCGCCACCATATGTGGTAGGGCGCAGGTGTATGTGGGCAAACAGGTAGCGTGACACCACAGCAGTTCTTTCTATGCTTCAAAGTTTTATTATATAACAGAAAATGTCTTTATATTAGCAGGGTGCATATTCTTACAATGACCAACACTGGCACTCCAAACAGTCTGAAGAAAGTCATTACACAGCAGGCTTCTTCATCCATTAATCAGTATTTCCAGAATTCATCCACATTTTTATCTCATAGAAATTGGACCTGCACATTTATTCTTCCATCTGGTACGAGATATGAATAAAGTCTCACTCTTCAGAGCACCTTAAAGTAACACTTTAACAGCATTCCCCGGAGTTCACCTCCAGACCCAGAATCAGTCTGATCTGCTAAATCAACTGTTTGCCTTTTATACTCTAAGAGGGTCAGGTGACTTTAAAACCCCACCCCTACATATTGTTCTAACAATAATTCTTTATTTACTACATATTTATTTTATTTAAAGAAGTAATACACCTTTAAATCCATATAACAATATACATTCAAGTTTATAAGTGATTTACACCTTTTTTAAGCGTTTTAATCTTTATTTCTGGCATCAGGGAGTACCACCCCTTTTAACAGTAGTATTTAAGAATGCAAAGAATGGCCGGCCCGCTCTTAAGAGCAAGTTGAAACAGAGAGACTTCAGACTGTAATCTGAGATGCCAAAAATAGAAAAACCCTTGTTTTATGCCCAACACCAGATCAACTCCAAACCACAAGAATTCACCTCCGGAGGGTAAGAAGTGCGATCCTACCTATTTTAAAAAGCAAAAGGTTGAGGTTTCTAAGAACTAGAGGGCTAAATGTCCTCGCAACTGTGTGCACTAATGAGCAGGAACAGCCACTCGTATACGCATAATCACACTGCAGCTCAGCGGCAAGTCTTCTAGAGAAAGAGCCGCTTACAACTAATCAAAGAACAAACAAACCCTTAACAGTACAACATTATACATAATGGGGATCCAGCTATTTAGCTATATAGTGCCTTGTAAAGTATTTTACAGAGGGCTGCATTCTTACAATAAAACCCTCAAAGCAGACTTCCTGGGACTCAAACGCTGGAGACTATTCGAAAAATGTTATTTCTCATAACCGAAACATAACTCAAGCTCCAAACATCCATTTAAAATGGGAAAAACAAGGAAATAACTAACTATTAGTCCAGCACTTGCAAAATTTATGCAAGCCTTTATCCCGATGGCTGACATTTCAGCCTAGCAAATTAAAATACTTTCAAAGCTTCAGGGCACTTTATTTCTTCTACTCCCAAACCATTATCTGCTATCTTTAAACTTTAGATTTGAACAATATAATCTAACATAATATAATCTATAATCTCTGGTCAAAGAACGCTAGCTTTTATACAGAAAAGCTGAATAAAAGACCGGAGCCAAGAAAATATGCTCGGTAACCTGACCTTATTTTAGAGGTTCCTTTTATTCCTACAACTTTTATATTTTACTGATATAGAAAGAGCTGACTAGGGAGGTTTTCCAAAAAGAAGCCAAGAAAAAGGGTATGCCAATTATTTAAAGCTGAACTTTATATTTTACAGCAACAAATCAAGGCACAAAAAGCACTTTTAAATTGCCACTAATTTTTTTTTACGATTAATCTTTAACTTATTTACTTACTTATTTTGTAATTACCCATACTTCTAACCCAAAGGTAAGGAGATAACAAAAATCTTAACCCAATATTTAAAATTCCCCATCTGTCATAGAGCCACTCTGTGACACTCCTGGAACTGGTTACCTCCCCCAAGAGGCTTCTTTTCATGTAAAAATTTTTGTATTTCTAGGCACACGCAGGAGGGAAAGAAATTTTACAAAAATAATCAGTGTTGAGATAAAGGAATTAATTACTTGCAACACTCAGTTCATGGCCTATGTGGCATGGTGCACATGTACAAAATATTATGTTGGATGCACAATTAAACCTTTAAAAAATGAACTCAAGAACATGCCAGGGCAATAATTAACCAGGATGAAAAAATGCTCTGGGTTTTCACTTTAAATATCATCATAGGTCTAACGTAAATGAAATGCATTTCATGGGGATTGAACATGTACCCCTATTAGATTGAGGGGAGAATCATAAAGAACTGCTCCTGCAAAAAAGAGACAAAGTGGACTGTAGTCCTAAACACAGTCATTCCCACTGGTCTTAATGGAGAAATATATTATAGCCCATATTTGTAAAAATCAAAATAAAACAGGTAAAGAATGTGATCTATGTTTACATGATGATTGCTGGATAATACTGCTTGATCAATTTGTGTTTCAGTTCTCCACCTTGTCAAACTTTGAGATAGGGTATCATATTGTTAAAATTTATTTCCTGCAAATGCTTTCTGAGGTTACCTCTAAAACAGTGGTTCTTATAGAGCTATAAATTAAATGTTTTTTAATAAAATGTTTTAATATTTACTGATATGTCAATAAGTACTGGTATTAGTGTTGTAGCCGGCCCAATGGTACTGAAGGCTGAGGTGCTGGATGCCTTACTTCGCACTGCACCGGTGATCCGTGTTTGGGAATGAGCACGAGCTGCAGGGTGTCAGCAGAGGAGGAGAAGGATTGAGTGTCTGATGGACTGCTCTCCTTCTCTGGGGAGGGGAGTCACCAGTAGTCGGCATCTGGCCCATAGCGGCAGCAGGTGGACAGTGCACCGATGTTGTAGAAATGGAAGGAGATGGGGCAGATGCTTGGAGGAGCACATGTAGAAGCATGAGCACTCTCTCCATGGATGTCATTGCATGCCCCACCTCTGCAAGGGAGAAAACTGGAAAAAGTTCTGGCCATGTGGTATGAAGCTGTCCCCACGGTGCCGCCCCCAAGAGGGCACCTCTCTGGCTGGATCCATTTCAGGTGGGTTGAGACACTTCCTGCCACAAAGGGTAAGTTGTGGAAGCTCAAGGGACCTTGGGGGATGGTGCTGGGGAGACAGCTGAAGGTAGTAGTAGGAGTGCCGGCCAGGACATGGAAGAAATACCATGATAAAAAAAAAAAATAAGTATTAGTGTTGTAAATATGAAATATGTATGTTCTATGGGTGTTATTGTGCCACTTTTGGTATTTGGGGTGTACGTCTTTAATGTGAACCTTATAAATGTTTTCTGTATGTTTTCACAGACATGTCCCCTGAGGAAGACTCACGTGGTCAAAGCACTAGGGCAGTGGTAGCTGCGTCCTCATGTCCTGAATAAACTCACTTTGCAGAAATTTGAGCATCTGAATTTTCAGTATGTGTGCCACTTCTTGGTTTGTTGTGACATTGGGATTGAGGCTCTGTAGTGAGCATCCAACACAGCAGTTCAGAAGTGCGCCATTGTTTGTGGTTTTATATAGGTAGTTATATATGTTACTATAACTATAGCCCTATGCTGCTTAATGAGCTGCTGACCAACTCCAAGCAGACAACTCATACCATATAGTTGCCTGCCCTAGGAGTTTTCTTAACCATAAATCTATTTTTTTGTCCAAGGGATAAAAAGTAATTTCACTCATAAAGCCTGGCTTATAATTTCCTGATACTAGTCGAGCGGGTGCCAAGCGCTGCAGCCCCATCCCTACAAACAGCATAAATATGACATGAGGTAGCCCCATCCCTACAAACAGCATAATTATGACATGAGGTAGGGAAAGGGGCTGCAGGTGCTCTATGGAGCTAGTAATGGAATCAGGGGAGGGGGCTGCCTAAATGTACTAAGATTATCTTTGCAGGCATGCATATGTGTATTGGGCTAATATATATTATAGGGGTGCAGTAGCACCACTATAGTTAGGCTTAAGCAGGGCTTTCTATAATAAACCCCAAATTTTGCACTTTAATATCTTAGCAATCATTCAATGGATTTGCGCAAAATTTTGCATGCATGGTCTTGTGGGGGTAGGTCTCTTGACGTGCTAAGTTTTGTTCTGGTTGGATGTATGGATTCTGCAAAGTAGATAAAGAAAAACTGTAAACATTTGCCTTTTTTGTGGGTCTTTTTTGTCATCACACTGCACCCAAATGGTTTGGAATTTTCAGGGAAGAAAGGGCTTGGTCCACAGATGTGCATTTCACTGATGTGGTAAAAAAAATATCAATCTGTTCCAAAGTTATTACATGTTAAAATTAAGGTTTCTGAGCATGCTCAGTACAGTCTTTTGGATAGCTGTTTGGAATGAAAAAAGAATTTGGTCCAAACAAAAAAGGATCCATTTTCATTTGGGTCAGTACTTTTTAGTGAGCAAAAAATTATTTTTTGTTTGCCGCCATCTTGCTTTCTATTACAAAAATTGAAAATCCACAAAAATGATATTCTGCAGAAACACCAACACTTATACCTTGCTCATTGCGACTCCTTTAGAGGGATTCTGCTGTTATCTGGTCGAAAAATGACCCTGTAATTTTTTTTTTTTACATTTTAAATCTTTTTTCGCAACCCACTAACACTTTTCTCATTAGTCCTTTTTCATTCAAACGAAAAAGGATCTCTTGATACAAAAAAGGATTTCAAACTTATCTTTTTTCTGGCTTTTTTCATTTATCTTTTTTCACTCAAATGAAAAAGGATCCCAAGGAGGAGGAGCACCTGTGAGGAGCATCAGTCCTGTGACGTCATCCAAGAGCACCCAGGTGTATGCACCTCTGAGCGGTTCAGCGTGGCAAGCTCCAGACTGAAGTGTTATGTCTCTGTTATGCCCTATCATTATATGAAAGCCAAAAGTTGTGCTTAATGTTTTAATATGCTTCTTTTTTTTTTTCACTGTCAAAAAGTGTTTGTCATACCTGGGAGCTTACAGCTGTTTATTTTGCTGATAAACGACATACCTGCAACCAGAAAACTATGGCAAACTTTGACTCTGGCATGACTCATAAACCTCCTAGTCAATCCCCAAGCCAATCAGATTTAAGGCTCAATTTCTGCTATGCCAGTGGGTAAGACTAAGGAGCACAGCACAGGTAATATTTTTCCTTACTTTCAACAAAACACAAATCCAGGCAGTTTGCAGAACAAAGCTAAAGAAGCTCCTGGTCCGTCCTCTAAATGCACATTACCTGCAACAGAAATTGAGCCACAAGCCCACTCAGAAAATTCATCACAAAGTGGGAAGGGGGCACAATGGTTCCGAATATGACCTCCACAGCCAACACTATACTGAACAAAGGAGATATATTCACTCAGAAAACTAATAATATGGAAGGCAGTACAATTCAAATGGAGCAGCTACTTAAAAACACAACACTAACTGTTAAGGGAGAAATGCTTGAAGTTATGACCGCATTTAAAATGGAGGTTTTGCAGACTCTGGATGAAATTAAGAGCTCTATTACTGCTGTCTCGGTGTCATTTACTGAATTAAATGCTAGATTAGAACAGCTTGCAATTCGCACAGATGCCGCTGAGAATAGAATTTCTACACTGGAAGATCTTACTTACCCTCTACCATCTAAACAAATGCAACTCACGAAGCATCTACAGCTTTTACAAGATCGAGTTGCCAAACAAGAAGATAGGGCTCAAAGGGGCAATTTACGCTTAAGTAAGCTCCTGGAGGGGATTGAGGGAAATGGGGACCCTCTCCCTTTTTTTGAAAAACTATTAACTCTCATCATGAATTGGCCATATCCTGAAGAGAAAATCCATTTGGTTAGAACTCACAGGGCTGGTAGTCGTTTCACGAATAACACTTATTCTAGAACAGTTTTTGTTAAGCCTCATAAATTTCTAGATAGAGAAGCCATTCTCCAAAACACTAACTGAAAAGGGTCTCACCTTTGAGAGTATAAAGTTTAATGCTTTTCCTGACAAGTCCTTGGAAACAAGCGCAAAGCGCAAACTTTTCAACCCAGTTAAAGAAAAACTTTATCGCAAAGGAATCTGTTTCTCGATGAATTATCCAGCCAAACTAAGATTTGTGGTTAAAGGCAAGCTGCATACATTTGATGATCCTGAAGAAGCGTTAGCAGCATTCAAGGAGGAATATGTCGATTCAGCCTTTCCAAAGGGCAGTGAAAAGCAGCATGGAACTAATTCTTATCATTCCATCAGAGTAGATAAACCTAATGACTTGAATGCGGGTACATAATGGTACTAAAACACTCAAGAAAGAGACTCTATCACAATCAGAGAAATGTAACTTGTGACTCCTATAGGCACGTCCAGCAATCTATGATACTGACAGATTGCTTTCTACATATCTATGATTTTTAGATCAATTATTTCTTACAATCACCTGTGTCCAGCAAAAACATGCGCATTTATTTCAGCGTGATCTCTCATAATATAAAACAAAATTAATAAAAAAAAGAGGTTTACAGATTTATGGGTGTATGCTCTGTGCATATGCAGTTACTGGGGTGTAAGTGGGTTTAGATACATACATACACATGGTGTGGGTGTATATGTATGTAGATATATATTCAAATTTAAAAGCAGAACTTAATATTCAGCCTATTAACAGGCATAGTGATTAATTACCCTTTAAGAAAATAAAGCTGGAGTTTGCTTATGACTTCAGCTTAGAGAACAGTGATAACAATTTTTGTCATCATGTTTCGGGGTGGTGGTTTCTGGAATCTTTTAGATTCCAATCAATGGTCCTAATGGGTGGGGGGGATAGGGACTTTCCTCTCTGCTTTTCTTATTCAATATATAATTTCCAGCCAAATGTAATAATAGATAGATGGATAAGCAAAAATCAAGAATATAGAAGAATTAAATCAGGGGAACCCGGCAGAGCAATTAATAAAAATAAAAATGAATAAATACCTTCAGCTTTTATCTAAGTATGTTAAATGCCTTAAGAATAAAACTAAGATGCTATGAATTATTAAATTTATGCAAAAAAATAAAATAGACATAGCTAGGATCCAGGAAACTCATTTCCATGGTGAGGAGTCTTCATGGTTTTGTAATCAGTGGGGTCAAGGGCTCCTGTCCAATTTCACAAACAACTCGAGAGGCACTGCTATTACATTTAATAAACAAAATCCTTATCCAAAGGTAAATAAAACTGATACTGACACACAGGGTTGATGGACTATAACTGATATAAATATTCCAGTCTTAAGAGTCACGTTAGCAACTATATATGTGCCAAATCCAAATAAGCCAAACTTCTGTACTTAATTTTTTTAACCCACTCAACTTTTTCACCACCATACATTATTGGAGGAGACTTTAATATAGCTCTATATGCCCAGGATAAAACTTCTAAATTCGATAAAGCACACCATTCCGCATGGATCATAATTAAAAAATACATATCACAATTAAGACTTATAGATCCCTGGCTCACTAAATATACTACCCAAAAGGCATATTCCTACTAGTCACTGATCCCATTTTCCTATTCTAGAATGGACTACTACTTAATTTCAGAATCATTAAAACACAGTACTATATATATATATATATATATATATATAGTACTCTGGGATCTTGTTATTAAACCATTCACCTTGTATATTGAAAATAAAACCACATAAAATCATAATATATCTACTGTAAATACTGGAAAATGCATGATCCGCTAATTAGAATACCACAGATCTCAGAGATCTTGGCTAAGGATATTCAAGAGTTTTTTTTAATAACAATAATACTGAATCTGATACCTCTATAAATAATATATGGGATGCATTCAAATATGGTTAAGGGGTTGCTTAATCAGCTTTGAACAAATTAGATATAAAAAACAATGTTCCCTCATAAATCAGCTGACCATGGATATTGCAACCCTTCAGGCTATTCATACTCAGACATCGGACAATAAAATCTTTAACCAACTTATTCAAAAAAAGAACAGCTTAATACCTTACAAACGTATATCATTAATAGACAAATTTTACAAACCAGGTCTAATTACTTATCAGATAAGCCTCAGAAACTTGTAGCATGGCAAACTAGAAGGGACCAACAAAAAAAACTGTATTCTAGCTATTAAAAACCAACATGGAGCTATAGTGGAAGATCCATTAGAAATCAACACGTGCTTTTTAAGATACTATCAATAACTTTTATCAATCTGAAAGCACCAATATAGAGACAGAAGATATCAAAATGTATTTAAAGCAAATTCCTCCCCCTACTATTCTCATCAAATTTAAAAATATCTTGCACAGTGATATAAAATATAAAGAAATAGAACAAGCCATTCTTGATCTCCCTATGAACAAATCCCCTGGTCTGGATGGCTTAGTAATATAATTTTATAAACACTTTAAACTTGTTCTCATACCCATAATGCTAAAACTTTCCAATTATTTCAATACTTCAAAAACCCTACTGGGTCATAATGTCATATGCTGAATAGCGTACAACATTTCAGCTAACCAGGAAGAGCACTGTACCAGACAGTGAGTGGTGCAATACTGTGAATACTGCTGTACACAGTATTGCACCACTCGCAGTATTCCAGGCAAAGGATAAGATCTCTGCTGTGACAGGGTTTCACCGAGCAACTGCTGTGGCTCACTGGACTAAGCCACTGGCAGTAGGGAACCAAAGCAGTGCGTTTGGGACTGGGTTTGATTCCTGGTCCCAGATGCAGGGGAATTTTTTAATTTTTTGCACTTTAGTGTGATTTTATTATAAATCCCCCCTGGAGTTAAGTATATTTATTGGGGGGGTTCAGGGGCACAGTCCCCCATAACGGGGGGTGCGGGGAGCTAAAAAAAGACATACGGCATGTAAGAAATCATGCTATATTGGCAGCACGATATTTGCATGCAGCATAATGTCTTGTGACATTATGACCCACGCCTTCAAAAACACTCCCCCAAGTCTTTTCATGAAGAGATAATTCATGTTTTCTTCAAAAAATAAAGATTCATTGAGCTGATCATCCTACTGCCCCATCTCCCTGTTAAACGTCGATTATAAAATTTTACTAAAATTATAGCTAAAAGAATAGACAATATACTACCATACATAATAAACAAAGATCAAAATGGGTTTATAAAAGGTATAATAATATAACACTTACAGAAAATATAAGACACACTTTAAATATTATGTCACAATCAAAATCAAATGATGCAGTGCTTCTAGCAGTAGATGCAGAGAAAGCTTTTGACTGGGTGGAATGGAAATAAATATTAGAAACAATTAGGGAGATGGGGTTTGGAGGACAGCTCAACAGATGGTTACAACTGCTATATAGTGCCCCTTCTGCCACAGTAAAAACCAATCAAAACATCTCACAATCTTTTTATCTACACCATGGCACACGTCAAGGTTGCCCACTTTCACCTTTAATATTCACCTTAATAATCAAAACTTTAGCTGACAGAATAAGGAATAACCCAAAAATACAGGCAATTGCTATTAGTAAGACAGTGATAAAATAAGTTTGTATGTTGACATCTTACTATATCTATCTTCCCCAGATACTTCAGTTCAAGAACTCATAAAACTAACAAAATAATATGGTGAACTATCTGGATAGAAAAGCAACTCGGACAAAACTGCTATTATGAAATTAAATGACCATATTAATATAACTATGCCTGATAGTCTCAACTGCCAAATATGCACCAGTATACAATATTTAGGTATTACAATAACCTCGGACCTACGACAATTAGTTTCTATAAACTGTGATTCACCATACTCGGAGATAAAAATACAATTAGAACATTGGAAAACTTTACTCTTAACATTAATTGGCAGAATTAGCATAATTAAAATGAAAATACTACCAAAACTTCTTTTTCTATATCAAACACTTTTAATGATCCCCAAAATATTTTAATGACTTAAAAAAACAATAACTAAATTTATATTGAATAATAAATCTCCTAGGATAGCATACTCAAGTCCACAAAGATGTAGAAAAGAAGGTCTAGCTCTTTTGATATGTATAAATACTATTTAGCTGCCCAAATAATCCTGATATGGAATGGCTACATGAGTCTAAGGACTTGTCAGACTCAATTCAATTAGAATTAAACACTCATCCATATTCCAACATGTTACACCTGTTCTATTCCACCTATTATAAAAAAGGGACACATATTAAATTAAGCTGTACTACTATGTCTACTATATCCGCTTGGGAGAAAGCTCATCAGCTACTTAAAGAAAATCACACTGTAACACCTTATGCACCCATATTTATGAATTACAACTTTGAACCTTCTACCTCAGATCAAGTCTTTCAGGCTTGGACCTTTCGTGGTATAAAAGAGGTTAAAGATGTTACACTTAATAATAAACCCAAAAGTTTTTCTATGCTTCAACAAGAATTCAGCTTACCACATACACACTATTTTCAATATCTTTAAATAAGCAATTTTGTTCAGACTAATTACAGGAAACAAAATAATAATATGATTTTGTCTTTATTAAAAATACTTAAAGAAAAAAGATAAAAAGTAATAAATAACTATTATATATAAAGCTTTAGAGGATGTAACCCAAAAAGAACAACAAAAGCTTATTAAAAATGTGAAAGAAATTTAGGAATCAATATTACAGACTGTCTGTGGCAAAATATAGTTAATTAATTCACATGTCATGTTAAAGCAAGCAAACTTCAGCAAATCCAAATAAACATGGGCCCAGATATTCAAAAGAGTTGAGCCATGCGCAATAGGGTTGCGCCTGGGCAAGTCCGAAATTGTGCCATTCTGTGATATTCAGCAGGAGGCAGTTCCACCCCTGAAATCACGCTGAGCAACAGCGCAATGATAATGAAGGCATGCACAACTGAAGGGGGGGAACGATGCATAAATGGCGCAGTGCGATATTCAGCAACTTGCGCCATGCGCAATAGGGGAGCAAGCGGAAGTTGCGCCATAGTGGAAATGAGCCAAAATAAAAAGGAGCAAGGGAGAGATGCAAGAACGCTACAGGGAAGGCACAAAAGGCAGAACTCTAGCCACACAGACAAGGCAGGAGGAGGGACACACAGGGCAGGCCAGGAAAGGGCACCTGAACACAGAGGCACAGGGAAGGTGTGGGGAGCCACAGCCAGTGCAGAAGGGGGAAGTGCCACTCAGCACAGAGGCCACCACAGGCAGGTGTTCCCAGTGCAGGGGAAGTAGCAGTGAGGACAGTGGGAGGAATACAGTAGCACCTGCCAGGGGAGGTGAACACAAGCCAGGGACATGGCCAGTGCCACCTTCCAGATAGAGGCTGTTATGAGGGGGGTGAGAAGGCAGGCGGCAGGGGGGCGTGGCCGTGGAAGGGCCCGTCGGCGGTATACCCCCAACAGGCAGTACCGAGCCCACACCAACTTTGAGCTGTACAGTGATACTGAGATTGTGGGCTGGTACTGCCTCAATAGGGCAATTCTGAGGCGGCTCTGTGAGCTGTGCAGTGATGTGATGCAGGCACCCACACGACGGAGCCATGCCCTGTCAGTGGAGACTAAAGTAACAGCTTGTATGTGCTTGCTCGCCATGGGTGCCTTTCAGAGACCAACTGGGGACACCACAGGCATAACCCAGTCGGCCACATCACGCCACCTCACCCAATTCCTCAGCGCACTGCTGCCACATGCTGCGGAGTACATCCATTTTCCCAGCACACCGGCGGAGCGCACAGCAAACATACAGGAGTTCCACAGGGTAGCACTATGCCTGGCATGCTAGGGGGCAATAGACTGCACCCATGTGCCTCGCACCACCTGGCCCCGGGGGCCAGCATACATGAATCGCAAGGGCTATGCCAGCATCAACTGCCAGGTGGTGTGCGATGCCAGGGGGTGCATAATCAATGTCTGTGCCACGCACCCTGGTGGAGAACATGATGCCTTCATCTGGCACCAGTTGGCACTGTGCCACAGATTCAAGAGTGGGGACATCCCCACTGGCCACCTAGTGGGTGAGTATGCAAACCACAGGGACAATCATAGGGCCTGGGGGGGCATGGCCAGAGGTGACATGGGTAATGGCCTACATGGCCTGGAGCAGGGCGATACTGATCACCAAACTAACCTCCACTCTCTACACACAGGTGACCATGGATACCCACTCCGTCCCTGGCTGCTCACAACCTACCAGCAGCCTGCGACCCCATCACAGCAACGCTACAATGAGGCACACACCACCACACATAATGTCATCGAGCGGGTGTTTGGGATGCTGAAGGCACATTTCCATTGCCTGGACACCTCCGGCGGTGCCCTACAGTACAGCCCCTCAAAGGCCTGCGGGCTATTCCTGGCCTGTTGCATCCTGCACAACATGGCCAACGAATGTGGGATAGCTGTACAGGTCAAAGAGGGGGACAGTGATGGGAACGATGAGGATGCCGGTGACGATGGTGATGGGCAGCCCCCCCTTGGGTGACGGGACCCCCGACTGATCCGGCTGGCACAGCTGCACCGGGACACCATCACGGAGGAGCACTTCAGCCAACCCAGGTAAGTCATGAGGCCATGTGCAGCTAACAGTGGCTAAGGCACAACCCACAAACACGCATGGACACACACCAGGGGTGCATGCCATCAAGGGAAGTGGCAGGGCATGAAACCACACACACAACCAGGGATGGGTGAGGACTAACATGCCACGCAGATGGACACACACACACGTACACACACAATGCACCAAACTTGCACAAAGGGCAGGAGGCACACTGACCCAGAACGCCACCCCTAGCTACACACATGTCCACAGGCCACCACACCCACTGCCTGTCCATGTGCGTGTGTCAGATGCTGAGCACCATTGCACATTGGTGTACAGCGCAATGCAGGCATCATCATGCACACGCAACTGTGGACAGCAGACGGGAGGGTGTGCAGGTGGACTGTGTATCCGCGTGCAGGGCCGGGTACCCACCCGTGCACTGCCACTGAAAGACACAATGCACACAGGACAGCACCAGACAGTAGCCACGCTGGGAGACAGGTCAGTCACGTGACACAGTGCCCCGGCCGCCACGGATGCGTGGGTGGCCCTGCCGGGACCCGCCAGCACTGACAGGCTGACCACTGGCCTCATGGGGTGGCACCGATGGTTCCCCAGGGGTTCCACTGCGTGAACGCGACCATGCTCGTTCAGGGGTCTGCAGCACACCGAACATGCCTGCGCCAGACGTGCTCGGGATGCCCATAGCTGAACCCGATGTCGACAGGGAGGGAGTCGAATGGCGCCGGGAATGGGGGGTGGACAGTGCACTGCATGGTGTCCGTGATGCATGGGCACATGACTGTGTGCCCATTGTGGCCATGACAGCAGTGAATGCCTGTGCATGCCTGTCAATGGCAGCAGTCACATCCTCCCACAACCAGTCCATCCCTGCCAGGATCAGAGCGGTGTCCCTGCTGCGACGCTCCTCTGCCCACTCCAGAGCCACACGCAGTGCATCCACTGATGTCGCAAGCCACATCTGCTACTGGACTGATGTTTGCAGTAGTAGGTGTGCTTGTCCAAGAGGTCATCTGCCTCCTCGGCATCCTGTCCCTCAGGGTGTGCACGGCCCTGATGCTCAGCACCTCTTGAGGGTGGGCGCTGCGCACCAGGACCAGGTCTGGACATGTCCACAGGCGGTGCACAGATGCTGCCGCTGAACACTGTACCCCCAAGCCCATTGGCCGACTGCTGATGCTGCCCCTCCGGCTGCCACTCCCCAGGGCTCAGTGGTGGTGCTGCAGTGGCCACAACAGTCCCACTGTCCTGAACAAACACCAGTGCTGTCCCACTGGTGCTGACAGGCACAGGCTGAGACTGTGATGACATGCAGGCCTCCACGGCAGCACCACCCACAGCCATGGCCGTGATGTGTCCTGCTGTGTGGCCATCCCGTGGCACACATGTGTCACTGCCCATGACGTTAGTGACATCATCATCAGTGATGGACTCGGCACTGGGCACTGGCCCCAGGCACAGAATGCTGGCATCCATGGATGCTGGCATGCTGGGACACAGGCACAGCTTCCTCCACACCTGTTACAACAACATCAGTGTGGACAGCCAGGCATCTCCACTGTTGCACTGAGCCACATATACCTGTGGAGGTGGATGGGCCCTCCTCCATCTCCAGCTGACTGTCCTCAGTGGACAGGCCCACCACCACTGACCCATGCAGATGTTCAGGATCTGTAAGGGAAAGCAAAGTCACGTTACTGCATGTGACCTACCCTGCCCCCCCATAGACTGACCATGACTTACCATGCAGTGATGGGCTACCACCCATCTGGAAGCCACCACCCGGAACACCCTCAATGGCACTACGCTGCATGCTTCCAACAATCCTCTCCTCCTGTGGGGTCAGGTGTACCACCTCCGGCTGTCCCCCACCTGTTGCAGCTCATGCTGCCCTGATGGCAGCCACCTTCTCCTTTATCCTCCTCCTGTCCATGCCCATCTTTTTCTTGCACTCCTGCACGGATTGCTGGTGGCTGCCATGCAGGTTCACAGCATGTGCCACGTCCTCCCATGCAGCAGCACAGGCTTGAGGTGTTCCCTGCCGTCCGCTGAGAAGTGGCTCCTGATCTGGGTAGGCCTCAAACAGGGCTTTGGTCTCGGCCTTGGTAAAGTTAGGCCTCCTCCTCCTCCCACCACTGTGTTTCTCCTCTCCCACAACTTGCTCGGTCATTATTTAGCCTGTAAGAATGGCAGTTGTTACCTGTGACTGTGCAGTCCCACGCATGTCCCTAAATCCACAGTCCACACTCTCAAACAGCATGCAACTCACCAATAGACTGCAGTAACCGACTATGGCCACTGCAGCCCAATGTCACACTTTTATAACACAACCCATGCAAATGAGGTGAGGCGCAACTTTAGGTGGATGCAAATTGCACTGCTGCACCATTGAATGGCTGATTAGATGATTTGCATATGATGGCTGAATATCGCGCTGTTGTGCTTTGCACAATTGTGTTGAACGTGCAGAGCCAATGGTGCAGTTCTGTGACATGCATAGTACACACCTCACTGCGCATGCCCGGGTTGCTGACACAGGCGTCTGCCATGCTGCTGACGTGCTGTGCATGGTAGGCAATGCAGGGCACGGCCACCATTGTGCCAGTGGTACTATAGCGATGGTCACCTACATGGTGCTGTGGCACTGGGCCATCATAGGCGCACTGGGGCAACTGCGCAGTAGGCCGCTACTGGTGGTAGCACACAGGCAGCCAATCACGCTACAAACATTGGGTTCCAATGGCACTGTGCGTGTCCGTGCGCCAGAGACCCTTGACCCTGTGCCTGACCTTTGCCCCCTAGGTGCCATGTGTCAGGCATTAGTGCACCTCTATCGTGCTGTTCGGTGACAGCACGATAGGGAATGGCAGCGTTGTAAGGCGCAGCATCTGAATGTGGGGAGCCAAGCTGCAGAGCGCCATATTTGCAAATCGAGCAGAGAGCATGGCACACAGGAGGGCTGCTCAGTGGTCATCAATACAGCTGGCCAACCTAGTGGCCATTGTGGAGCCACACCATGGGCCACTGTTCAGGGAGGCACTCCTGGACAGGTCCAGGACCCAGGTGTGGGAGGAGGTGGCCACTGCACTCGAGGAGGCCACAGGTCGGGGGAGAAGTGCAGAGCAGTGCCGCCACAGGTATGGGAACCTGCAGCGGAGGGAGCCGGAGCTGCTAGCCCACCTGTGGGAAAGTGCCAGGAGGGGCACGGTGCCACGGCCAGGTAGGTGTCACGTCAACACACTTATCTTCCATATGGGTATCACAGTTGTATGTGTCCAGCACATGGGGAGGGACCGTCCGGGTTGGCTGTGGCAGTGTTATCAGGGTGTGGGGTGGGTGGTGTCTAGCTGGGTGGAGGGCACACACCTGGGGGCAGGGGAGCTTTGCTATGGGATTGTACTGATGTTCCTCTCTCCATGTTTGCACCACAGGCCCAGAGGAATGCCGCCTTGCCCGTGATCTTCGGCGGCAGGAGGAGCAGAGGGAAGCCAGGTGGGGCAAGGGCCCTCACCACCCACTGGACCGGCCCGATGATGGTGAGTGCCATAACTTCATGATTACTATTGCATGCTGTGTAACAGGGTGGGCAGCGGGGTATGGCCACCATCCATCGACACCACTGCCATGCACGTGACTTGTTACAGTCAACACTGTCCAGTGGCATTGAATGTCTGGGAGTGCATTGATGGTGGTCCATGCATGCACCGGGTACATGGTTGTGCCACTGCCTTTGCACCACAGAACCATGTCACTAAATGGCCACGGTGGTGCTGTGCATGACTTGGCCGGTGGGTGTGTGCAGCATTCTGCATGGCTGTATGCACCTGGGTGGGCAGGTCATGTGGACATGATCACTGTGGGTGGTCACACACCATCACAGAGGTATGTCCCACAGCCGTATGCCATGCACAGTGGGCGGGCTGTATGGGGCTGTGCATTCACACCTATTGACTGTGCTCCCTTGTCCTAGGTACACACCATCTCCAGGAAATCAGGGAGGCACTTTGGGAGATCCTCCAGGTGGCAAGGGCATCACTGGACATCCTCCACAGGATTGATGACACCAGGGTCCTGCGGAGGCACCGACCAAGAAGGAGCCAGAGTGGGGAGTGGTGCTCCCGCTAGGGGTCTCTCAGCCCCTGAAATCCCCTACCCCCCTGGACCCACCCTCACACCCCTCCTTTCCTGTCACATTTGTCCACCCCTGCCCCTTACCCACCCCCACCTTGTTTGTGGCCCTCCCCCAACTTGTATATATTTTGTAAATAGTCTTGTAAATAGTTAACTTTTATATGTTTTTTCAATACAGTTATTTTGATATGAATACTGTGGTGGTCTCTGATTTGCAGTGGGCTATAGGTGCTCAGCTGCAGTGGTGTGCATGGCGTCAGGGGTGGTGTGGTCATGGGTATATGTGTGTCTGTGTGGAGGTGACTATGGTGTGGGGGTAGCTATCAGTCAGTGTCTGTGGTGTGTGTGTTGTTCCCTGTGCACTGGATGACTGTGTGCAGTGGTCCATGGTGTATGCTCTGTGTCCATGGTGCACCTGTCAGCCCGTCCATGGCCTGTGCAGCTGGCACCCTTGCATGTCTGTGACCTGCACAGTCTGCTGGCATGTCAGTGGTGGCTGTCCATGCAGGGCAGCCACTGTACCCGTCACAATGCTGGGTTGCCTCCTGTCACTGGTGTGGTGCATGTCTGTCTCGGGTGTCACTGTAGCCTCCGCAGTTGTTGTCCCACCTCCATGCTGTGGCTTGTGTGTGTTGCAGGGGATGTGCACCACTGTCTGTGACTTGTACTCCGGGCAAATGATGGTGGCATACAGGTCCACAGTGCCTGCACAGGGTGGCTGGCACTCCTGTGCCATGGAGGACTGCGGGTTGTGTGTACACAGTTTACATGGGCCCACACCGGGGGCTTGGTTGCCCCACTACTGCGTCCCTGTGTTGTTGTGCCCTTGGGTATGGGTGGGTGTCTGTCCATGCACTGTGTGGCATCCAGTGTGGTGCATGCTTCCACGCACCACTGTGGGTGACTGTGCTGGCTGTTGTGGCCAGTGCTGGGTCAGGGTGTGTCATTGGGATACTGTGCAGGGTGCTGTACCACTGGTGGTGGTGTCTGGGGCAAGCCCTGTCCCATGTGGGGTACCTCATGTGAGGACGCATGGTTGGTCTCTCAGCAGTACCTCGGGGGGACTGTGCATGGTGGCACTGTGTATGCTGTTGTTGCATTGCTGTGTGCTGCCACCCACTGATTAGTGCTCGTGGTGGAGCTGCCTTGCATGGTTTTGTGGTGTACAGGGTTGCAGTGTCACAGTGGGGGTGGTGGCATGCATGGGGTTTCCTGCAGTGGTGGTCGCTGCTCCTGGGGAGGGTGTCTGGGGGTCACGGTGCAGGATGTGCTCTGTATTGGGGGATGGTGTGGCATGGGGTGGTCAGCCCTCCTTGTGTGCTAGTCAGAGCTTGCCAGAGGGTGTGATGGGGCACCATGGCCCAGCTGTGGGTTGTTTGCTTGTCTCCATGGGCCGGTGTTTATTCCAGCCCTCCCCCAGTTGTGCAGTGCATGGGGTGTGGGGGGACGATGTCTGTTCTGCTGTGTGTTCCTGTGCCCATCTGTGGCATGGGTGGTGGGCCCCTACCTCCCTGGTTGTGCAGTTGCATTACTCTGCTGCTGGGGGGCGTCCCTGGTTGTGCTATAGTGCCTCTGGACTGCTCAGCTGCACATCCCTTGTTGCGCTATGGCGCATCAGATCTGCTCAGCTTCCCCTCCCTAGTTGTGCTATGGCGCAGGTGGTGCGATATTCAGTCATCGGCTGTAGGCACAGTTTGGCCTGCTCCATTTTTGAATATCACGCCTCTTGCACATGGGCGCAATGGACTTGCGCTTGCTCCTGCTATTGCGCACTTTTTGGGTGCAGTTTGAATATCTGGGCCACGGTCTATAGAACATACTACACTCCTTCTCGACTTCATCATTTCAATATTAATATCTTGGAAAAATGCCCTAGATGTGCAAAAACATCTGGCACTCTCGTACCTGTTATATGCATGTCCATATCTCTCTAATTTCTGGTCTAAAATGTTATATATTATACAAAAAACTTTAAAAATCACTATTCAAAACACTTCGCAGTTAATATTATTACTAAATTCCTCCACTCAGTTGGACCAGGAGCAAAATATTTTTTTAACAGTTGCTGTGATTATTCCAAAAAAATTTATCTTACTGAAATGGAAGGATAACTCCCCACCGATGGTGCAGACCTGGTAAACCTTGTGATAGACATGATGAATTTGGAAAAAATTAATAACATAAAAAATGGAAAAACCAAGAAATTTGAAAACATTTTGGCCCCTTTCCAAGATACAATTCATCAGGGCCTTGTATAAAGAAGTTTAACAGCTTATATAACTGTAATCTGTCAGATCTAGTCTTAGTTATAAGCTGGGTCCCCCCTTGGCTATGATGATGCTTTATGCCAGTATGCTGACAGATGCTGTGATCTGAAGTCTGGCTGGCAACATATCTGAGCCATAAATAAAAAAAAAATGAAAAAAGATCCCTTGTCGTGATAAAGGATTTCGGACTTAGTGTTTTTTGCCAATTCTTTTTTTTTGCAACAAGGGATCCTTTTTTGTTTGATATTTTCATTCAAATGAAAAATGCTCCATTCACATGGAAAAGGAGTTCAGACTTAGTTTTTAGCCAATTCTTTTTTTTTTGTTTGAAGGAATCCTTTTTCATTTCCTTTTTTTTTCGTTTGATATGGAAAAGGATTGCTTCAGACAAAAAAGCCTTTTCCAAGCTGCCCCCCTAATTTTTTAAATTTTCCCTGGTGTCTAGTGGTGTCCCCCACCCTCCCATTGCCATCCCCTTATTTTTATATTTTTTTATTTTATTGACATATCATAATGGCACGATAGCACCACTATAGTTAGGGTTGAGTAGCATGTTTAATGTTAAACCTCCAGTTTTGCACTTTAATAACTTTGCATTCAGATGGGAGGGTGAGGGTGCCACTAGACACTAGAGATTATAAAATGTTACAATGGGGATGGTGATCAGTGGGTGGGGGGGTGCCACTAGACACCAGAAAACTCAGAAATGGCAATCAGCAGGTAGGGGGTGCCATTAGACACCAAGGAATATAAATTTCTACAATGGGGATGGTGATCGGCAGGTGGGAGGGTGCCACTAGACACCAGGGAAAATTTTTATTCATTGGGACTGAAGAACAAATTGGCAGGTGGGGGGGTGCCAGTAGACACCAGGGAGTATATTTATGTATTAACAGGGAGGACGATATGTGAGTAGGGGGTGCCACTAGACACCAGGGACATACATTAATAGGGGGATACTGATCGACGGGTGGAGGGTGTCACTAGACACCAAGAAAAGTATAGTTTATGAAGGGGACAGCAATCGGCAGGTGCCACTAGACACCAGGGCAACATCACACATTGCCAGGGATGGTAATGGAGTATGTGTTGGGGGGCGCCACCAAACACCAGGGAAAAGGTGGCTCACAGCTCGCACTACAGCCAGCAGCAGAAGTTCAGCTGTGGCTGCAGAAGGGAAGAAATTCCCACTGTTCTCATACAGAGAATGTAGGGGAAGCGTTCCTCCCACTAAGCTGGGCACCCAGGATTTTGGTACCCAGAAAATTTATTTGTGGCAAGTCATAATGTTGAGAAACAAAGATCAGAACTAGCTAAACAGGTCCCATTTAGCTAGCTTCTGATGTTTGTTTACTAAAATCCCAGGTTTTGTATGTATTTTCCAAGTTTGTTGATCCATGGAAAAAAATGAACAAGATGGCAGTTGACACAACACATAAAATGTTTGGTGCCCTGCCAATCAAGTGGCTTGAAAGCAAAAATGGGCATTTGCGACATCAAACTTTTAATTTCACCACAGAGCATTATCTGAAAAACCCTACTGGGCACACGTGAGTCGGAAAACACTAAATTTTAAAGCCTTATAAATTGGGGACCCTTTAATATTTTTTCACCAAACTTGTCAAATGCACTACCTTAGGATATGACACATGTCCCCTGCAAGTTTGGTGAAAAAATTATATTCCACCTAAGCTGTAGGAGAGAGCAAAAGAAAACATGTTAAATATAGGAAAAAAGTTAGATTTTCACAAAATAATTACTGCTACAGATCTCAGAATATGCAGAAGCTGCCATCGCAAAACATTCCACGCATCAAGACCTTGCCTCCTAGACAACTCATACAACATTTCAGCTAATTTTGTCAAACAGACCCAAAGATATTAATGTGCAAAGTTAGGGGTTTAACATTAAACAACTATAGGGGAGCGTATAATATATTTATTTATATTTATTTTATATATTTTTCTTTGGTGTCCAGTGGCACCTCCCCCCCACCCTCCGATCACCGTGTCTGTAATATTTATTTCTTCTCCTGGTGTCAAGTGGTAGCCCCCACCCTCCAATTGCTGCCCCCCTATTTTTTTAAGTATTCTTGGTGTCCAGTGACCCCTCCACCCTCCAATTGCCAATCCGGTATTTTAGTAGATGTAAAAGAAAACTTTGCGAATGTTTTTTTTCCAAAAAAAAAAATGGTTCCTCACCAACCTGACCCCACCCACCAGCAACCTCCTACTGAGTACCCACCACCCCGCACCCCACCCCACATCCCTCACACACCTTCACTTACCTGAAGAGGTCCCAGGTGAAGATCCATTTTCCCATCAAAGACATGTCTTGCTGCTAGAACCGCTGACTGCTATATGGCAAAGTAAGGTAAGTGAGCATCAATGAACTCTATTGAAGTTTTCAACTTTTATGCATAACTTCATCATTTCTGCACATTTTTTCACC
This sequence comes from Neoceratodus forsteri, assembly GCA_016271365.2. Classification (NCBI taxonomy): domain Eukaryota; kingdom Metazoa; phylum Chordata; order Ceratodontiformes; family Ceratodontidae; genus Neoceratodus; species Neoceratodus forsteri. The sequence continues at coordinate 1,310,914,781 of CM057449.1, forward strand.
AAATGTTCAACATGGCCTTTTTGAGACCCCACCTCATGAGCAATTTCAGTGAAATTAGGAAAATGTGGCCTGAAAAGTGGTTTCACAGTTGGTTGGCAAAATCACCTTTCCATCAGGATTTGAAAATTTTCACTACACTTGATGATGGGGTGGTGTCATGAGAAGGGTATGTTGAAAATTTTGGGTCAAAATATGTAAAAATGGCAAACATATGCGCAGCCATTTAAATTTTCCCACACTTGTTCATAACTTTGGCAATTGTAAATATTTGGACCAAAATTTTCAACATAGCTATTTTTTTACACTACCTCATGAACATGACAGTTGTCATTTTTCAAATCTTGATACAACTCTCTTTTTGCACCTGTGGCATGGAATGATGCTGCGGTGGTGCGTGATCACATTTTGCCAGGGATTTGGAAAGTTTCACTGTTGCATAAATGAGGTGGGGTAATAAGAAGGCTAGGCTGACAATTTGGTTGCTGCTGTCCTAAAAATGGAAGTGCAGGGGCTGGAGGGCCCTGCACATCCATAGCAGCATACATGTATACATTTATGGAGGGATTGGAGCACAGGGCCCTCTGGGCCCTTCACTCCCACAGGCAAATAAGGATACAATTACACTATCTCAAAAATTATGGATAGATGGATGGGCGTACAGGGCCCAAAGGGCCCTGTGCTCCCACAGGCAACTAAGGATACAGTTATAGTATTTCAAAAAGTAAGGTAACTCATTGCAAATAACTTTGTCAATGCACTAGTTAGGGTTAAAGTGAAAAAAGTAGGGAAATGTGGCATTAGGGTTTCCAACCCTAACACCCACCCCCACCCTGCAGAGGCAGCAAATCAGGTGTGGGGTGTGCCTTGGGGTTATCAAGCCTAATGCTCACCCCATTCCATCAGTTAACAAGCTGAGATGTGTACAGTGTATGATAATGGGGTGAGCATTAGGCTTGACAACCCCAAGGCACATCCCACACCCGATTTGCTGCCTCTGCAGGGTGGGGGTGGGTGTTAGGGTTGGAAACCCTAATGCTACATTTCCCTACTTTTTTCACTTTAACCCTAACTAGTGCATTAATGATGTTTTTTGCAATGAATATATATTATGCATTAGCCCCACACATTTATACATGCCCACAAAGATACTCTTAGTAGATTTAGGCAGCCCCCTTCCCTGATTCCATTACTAGCTCTATAGAGTGCCTGCAGCCCCATTCCCTGTCTCACATCATAATGATGCTGTTTTAGGGATGGGGCTGCAGTGGTCAGTGGCCACTCGGCTTGTATCAGGAAGTTATGAGCCAGGCTTTACCAGTGAAATTACATGTTATGCCCTGGACAAAAAAAATCAATGTATGGTTACATGGTATGAGTTGCCCGCCTGGAGCATAAGACATGTCAGCTGCCCTTTAAGGACTAAAGAAAGGAGCAGAAAAACAGTTGGTGTGACATTACAGGACTGGCTTCTTAAATGTAGAACCAAAACAAAAAGACAAAAAAAACACTTAACATGCTACAACCAAAAAGGTTATAGGCACAGATAAAAAGTAACGACTGACTGCTTCTAAAACTCAATTCTGCCTGCTATTTCTCATGCTATTAACTCTTTAATGAAGGTAATTTATCATGCTGAGGGACTATTTGTCAGTGGTAGAATAACAATAGTTACTCTAAATGTATTATTGTTTTTAATTGTAGATATTTATTTCTTGCTTTTCTAAGTAAACAAAATATAGTCATGGTGTTTTATAAATATGATAACACATTTTGGCAGTGCAGTTACAAGGGATATTATATGCACAGCTTTAGTGGTTTATATGCAGTCTGTCACATCTCATGCCTAACCACCATTTTGGAGTAAGTGTATATTCAATTTACCACACACCATATTGTGTGCTATATGTATATGTATACGTAGTGATGCACATGTGAAGATAAAAACCATACAATCCAAGACACCTGTTCTTATCTTAGAATTCAAGATAACACCAGTCCATGATGTCAACAATTCCAATCCAAATAAATTCCGATGCAAACATTGTGAAACACTGTGTGTAAATATGGATGCCAAGGTATTGCTACACTACTCAAGAGCATTGTCTGCCTGTCAACACAGTGGTGACATGAACACTCATGGTGCCAGCAGTCTGGTTTTGGGAACGAGTCTTCAGTGCAGACTGGTCAGCTGGAGAAGGATTGAGAATCCCACAGGATGCTGGCCTCCTCTGGGGAGGAAAAGCAGTCGGCACCACTGTGATACTGCCAGCTGGGTAACCACAGGTAGTAGTGCATTCAGAGCGGCTCATGGGGATGCTGTCCTCCTCTGGGGAGGAAAAGCAGTCGGCACCACTGTGATACTGCCAGCTGGGTAACCACATGTAGCAGTGCATTCAGAGTGGCTCAGGGGAATGCTGGCCTCCTCTGGGGAGGAAAAGCAGTCGGCACCACTGTGATACTGCCAGCTGGGTAACCACAGGTGGCAGTGCTTTCAGAGCGGCTTAGGGGGATGCTGCCCTCCTCTGGGGAGGAAAATCAGTCTGCACCACTGTGATACTGCCAGCTGGGTAACCACAGGTGGCAGTGCATTCAGATTGGCTCAGGGGGATGCTGCCCTCCTCTGGGGAGGAAAAGCAGTCTGCACCACTGTGATACTGCCAGCTGGGTAACCACAGGTGGCAGTACATTCGGAGTGGCTCAGGGAGATGCTTGCCTCCTCTGGGGAGGAAAAGCAGTCAGCACCACTGTGATACTGCCAGCTGGATAACCACAGGCAGCAGTGCATTCAGAGTGGCTCAGGGGGATGCTGTCCTCCTCTGGGGAGGAAAAGCAGTCTGCACCACTGTGATACTGCTAGATGGGTAACCACAGGTGGCAGTGCATTCAGAGCAGCTCAGGGGGATGCTGCCCTCCTCTGGGGAGGAAAAGCAGTCAGCACCACTGTGATACTGCCAGCTGGGTAACCACAGGGGGCAGTGCATTTAGAGCAGCTCAGAGGGATACTGGCCTCCTCTGGGGAGGAAAAACAGTCTGCTCCACTGTGATACTGCCAGCTGGGTAACCACAGGTGGCAGTGCATTCAGAGCGGCTCAGGGGGATGCTGGCCTCCTCTGGGGAGGGAAAGCAGTCTGCACCACTGTGATACTGCCAGCTGGGTAACCACAGGTGGCAGTGCATTCAGAGCGGCTCAGGGGGATGCTGCCCTCCTCTGGGGAGGAAAAGCAGTCAGCACCACTGTGATACTGCCAGCTGGGTAACCACAGGAGGCAGTGCATTTAGAGCAGCTCAGAGGGATACTGGCCTCCTCTGGGGAGGAAAAGCAGTCAGCACCACTGTGATACTGCCAGCTGGGTAACCACAGGTGGCAGTGCATTCAGAGCGGCTCAGGGGGATGCTGCCCTCCTCTGGGGAGGAAAAGAAGTCTGCGCCACTGTGATACTGCCAGATGGGTAACCACAGGTGGCAGTGCATTCAGAGTGGCTCAGGGGGATGCTGTCCTCCTCTGGGGAGGAAAAGCAGTCTGCGCCACTGTGATACTGCTAGATGGGTAACCACAGGTGGCAGTGCATTCAGAGTGGCACAGGGGGATGCTGCCCTCCTCTGGGGAGGAAAAGAACTCAGCACCACTGTGATCCTGCCAGCTGGGTAACCACAGGTGGCAGTGCATTCAGAGCTGCTCAGGAGGTGCTGGATGGTGCTGCACTGCGCATGTTTGTGTGTGTGTGCACATGTGCACCCTTTCCATCTGCACCTCGAGGGTGGGAACACATAGAAAGCAGAAAATAGCTGGTCAAAGCAGGATGACACTGCAGCTGCCAGCAGGCCTGAACTGGTGATGTAGTGCTCCTCTGTATCTGGATTCATGTCTGTGTCATGGATTGAGGAGGCATGCCACCTCTGCCATCATGGGTGGTAAGCTGTGGGGAATAAATTGAGTTATAGAGTAAGTCCAGAAGAAGCCTGGAGACATGGCTAGGCGAGGCTGGTATTATAGGGCAAGACCAGAGAAGAGGGGCATAAAGAGAGAATAAAAATAAATAAATAAAAAACAGTGTTGCCTCATTCATTCTCTGAGAGAGAGAGAGACAGAGGACTGCAAACCACAGTTGAGCTGTTCTGGCACTCAAAGGATGAAAGAATGGCATTACCTCAGTATCCATATTACTATTTTATACCTCCTCCAATTTATAAAACATTAATAAATGTCAACAAAATTTTAAAATTTTTTTTTAAAAGCGCTTTTTGCAAAGATGGACCAGTCTGTGTTTTCAAACACTGTGCATATGGATTTCTTGCAGTTTTAAGAGGCCTCATGCAGAAGTAAACTGACTGGTTGAACCAGCACTGATGAATTATAATATGCACAAGACATCACCAATAGAAGGGACTGGACAGACTCCATGGACCTGGGGTCTTCAAGCACTCCTAAAATTCTGTTTCTGTTTTTGTAAAGACCCTTGTGGCTGTTATGGTGAGATACGGCTCTGACTCATGTTCCAGTTTCCACTGCTGATACGGAAAGGATAACTCCAACTTGCTAAAGAGCTTTCCACCTGCCAGTGCGGCAAACAAATCATCGGCATTGGGTACTGGGTATGTTTCTGGCTCTACACAATAGCTCACTGCAACCTTGTAGTCGCCTCACAACCTCACTGCTTTCTTTCACTTTGGTACCACAATGATAGGGGGCAGCCCAATCGCTCCTCTCTGCTCATGACATGATACCATGCTTTGTCAGATGATCCAGTTCTTCTCTACCAATTCTTATAAGGTGTAGGGTACTGGTTGCAGCTTGTGGGAGATTGGAGTGGCCCCCTTTTGCACTTGGATCTTTGCTTTGAAATCTTGGATTGGGCCATAACCACCATGAAAAATAGGATCAAGTTCATCCAGTACTTTTCTCACTGCATCTTAAGGTGCTTTTGTCACAGTTCATAAGGTGAAAATCTTTTCCCAGTTAAATTTGATCTTTTCAAGCCAGTTTCTTCCCAGTAATGCAAGTCTTTCTCCTTGCACTACCATTAGAGGAAAAGTCCCTGCTTTTTCCTCTTAGGTGACTGTCACTTGAATCTCCCTCAGAACAGGGATTCGGACTCCAGTAGAAGACATGAGCTGATTAGGCAATGGTTATAGTGGGCAGTTGTAGAGGTTCTCCTTGCAGATGTGCTGTGGTACAAGAGATACTGACATCACAGTGTCAATCTACATGTTAACCGGTTTGCCCACCAACTCAATCTGGAGGCAAATTCCTTCTCCATTTCTTTGTGTTGCATAGCCATTGAACAGCTCCAACAACTCTTCTTCCAGTTCAGTCTCTGGCATCATGTCTATGACATACTGTGCACAAGCAGTCCGTGATGCACTTTTCCACAGTTGTGACATTTTCTTGTTGAAATCTGCAGGTGCTTTGCTGATGGTTACCCCCACAATGGTAACAAAGTTGTTTCAACTTTGTGGAACTGGCCTGTGGTGCCACCTACCGATATGTTTGTGAAATGGTGGTGGACCACTTTGTGGTCTGCAAAGTCCTTTGGCTGCTGACATATAGAGGGTTCTGGGAACCCCACTCTTTGGTGATTCAGAATGTCCTGTTCCCTCCCTGGTGTTCTTCCAGAAGAGCTCCAAAGTGAGCGCAATATCACAGGCTGACTTGAAAGTTAAGTTCTTTTCTGACAAATGCCATTTGTGATAGGCTTCTTCTGTCAGACTGCAGACAAATGGATCCTACAGGGCATCATCCAGAAAAAAGGTGAACTCACTGGTGCTTGCCAGACAATTGAAAACAGTGATGTAGTCAGTAAGAGCTTTCCCCTCCTCTTGGATCTGATGATGAAATTTAAAAAAACGGAAATATTTTGCAGTGAGACCTGGCTTGGGCTTGAAATGCCATGAGAGTGCCTCTGTGAGCTGATCTTACCGCATGTCCATCAGTTTGACAGGTGTGGTCAGACTCTTGAGAAGTCCACAGACCATGGGTCACAAAACTGCCAAGAAGACATCCACCCTTTGGTCATCAGTGACTTCATTTTCCACCAACCAGTGATCAAAACGCTCCAAATAAGAATCAAAGTCCTCTTTTGATTGATCAGATTCTGGCATGCATTCTACTGATGCCACATCACTAACAATTCCTGATGTGGTGCTTGATGCATAGCCCCTGAGGCTTGTGACATGCTGTCTGTCACGAACCCACTCCTAAGGGTCAGGTCCACTGTGCTCACAGTATCCACCCCTAACTGCAGTCTGTGACAGGGAGGGGGAAAACAAAGATACCCTCCCCATGTCCTAGAATGCTCACTGAGGTCATGACTGAACACCCGCCACGAGGCCCCAGGGCTCCCTCTTTACTCTGGATAAGGGTACAATTCCAGTCTCTAGTCTTGTAGCCAAATGTGAACCCTTTCTTTGTTGTTACACAAAGGGGGCAGATCCAGGCATTACAATCTTTTCTGGGTAGCTTTGTAACCCTGATTTTGACTTCTCCCATGGGCATGCAATAACCTGGTTCAAATCCCTACACACTCTTCCTTGAGACTTTCATATTCTTCCTATCTTTACCCAGATTTCCCTGCACAGACTCTTGTTCGATTGGTAGCTTATGGTGACACCCCTTAGAAATAAGAGTTTAGTCACAGATTATTATTAAACGTCCCACAACCACACACATGAAAAATCTTGCTCAGGCAGGTTTCTTAAAAACAAATGTTTTACTAAAATAATTAATCATACAGGTATAACTAAAAGTTTTAGAAAATTTGGTCACAGAATAACACAAATAAAAACAGAAAATATACATAAAACAAACACACTACAAACTTTTGTTTAATTTCTACCTTAAGTTCGTGGTGAATTGAAATCCAGAAGAATAGGTGCACTCTGGTTCTTAGTCTATCTCTGTGTTGTGGCAGTCTTGCTTCTTGTGTCCTTTGAAAAGTGAGCCAACCAATGCTCTGTGGAGGGTCTTAAATAGGGATGGCCGTCCCAGTCTGTGGATAGCTAGTGGCCTTACCTTTGCTAGGGCAGTAGATGTCACTCTTACTTTTTCCAGATTTTAAGGAATTATTATTTCCTTATTTGGGTTCTCATATTACCACTTCGTTGCACATTAATAACATTTTCAGAATTAGTGCCTTTGAAGTCCTACTGTCCTACAATATAACATGTGTAAGACAGTTCACACCAGCCTGTTAGGAAAGAGTATTTACTAGATCCTGTTTCCCAGGCATCCTGCCTTTGAAGTGGAAGAGTTTTATGATCCTAGAGGATGTTTTCTATCCCCTGACAATTGTATAACCCTCTCCCTTTGACTAACTGACTAGGGAAACCCCCTTTGAAAATGTAATTTTCAGCTTCCTGCTAGCTGTTTTCCTGGGTCACATAGGAATGTCGCATACTTTGCAAGACCCTTTTCTGTCTTCCTGCGATCTTTCAGTAACACTGGGCTTTTTCTTGTAGCATTTAACATACACAAAATCACATCAAAAAGAATATAAAGAAATATATCTGCAAATAATGACTTGCAGTTGGCTAGCTCATCACACTGTTGTCTGTGTCACACTGGTGGTCATGATGCTTCATAGCTCTGCTAATTAGAAAACATTTTTCGGGGTATTCTGCACTGACTTGCCTGCAGTTTCCCACTTTGACCAGTAGGTGCTGATAATATGCTTCTTGTGCTGCTTTGTGCCTATAGTACTGTTCTCTTGCCTAGGGGGTGCTGTGCACTGCAGTTGTTCTATGACTGTGCAAGCCTGAACAGAGGTGCTGCCAGCTTGCTGCTTTGCTGTCTTGTTTGTGTAATTAGACAGATTAGCTGTGACCCTGGATTATCTGTGCTTTTGATTTTGTTTGTGGGTCATTTATGTAAATGTATACTCACATATTGTAGGTCCCCCACAGGCTTGGCTGTGCCTGTATTGTGTTAGGGGGGTCTTGCCAAACCACACTGGATCATGACTTCAGGGAGCACAGAGCAGAGGGGCCACACAGCAGGTGGGTTGCAAATCACTTTCACTTTTCTTCTTTTGTTTTTCACTTGACATTGATCGCTTGAGTGTGACTCTCCCTGTCACGATAGAGATTTTTTCATTCTTGATGTACTGACACCCGGTCTCAGTTTGCAGACTGCAGCTGTCAGATGGGAGGATTGCTTGCTGCTGGGTGGTAATCAGGAGGATGCACAGCTCTGAAATGCCAGGCGGGGGAAGGGGTCTTTGATTTGACTCCCATTGGTTCTAGGCTCTAAAATTTGTTGATAGGGATAGGGATAGGGATAGAGAGATAGATACAGATACAGATATAGATATATCTATACAGGCTCCACCATGTCAGTTCGAAAGTCAGATGGGCAACCGACATTACAACGACACCCAAATGCCGACGATGACCATGTTGCCCCTCAATTGTGCCACCCAACCGCCGGGGCACCCAAAGCACCGGGGCACATCTAGGCTGTTTGAGAGGGCTTAGCCCCTCTGAAATATTAAATAATCTTCTCCGGGGGGGGTTACCGGGGAGGGAGGGCAACACCGGTGTGGCACTGTGGGTGTACCATGCTCCAACAACTGGTTCGGCACTGTGAGTTTTGAACTGGTTGCAGTGCACCCATGCCCATCACTGTCATGCTGTCGCTGTGTTGATGGCACACCATCTATTCATATAGGGCTGCAGTCATGCTGTATAGTTATGGTTGATTTTGCACTTTAATAACTCCGCAACCATTGAACCGATTCACATGAAGGTTTGCATGCACCATCAGGGACCCAAAATCTGTTGATGTGGCAAGTTACATTCTAGTTGGATGCGTGGGTGCGGAGATACAGAGTGTAAAATAGTGTGGCATTTGCCATGTTTTTTGGCAGTTTCTTTGTCACTCTGCCGCACAAAAATGATTTGGTATTTTGGTCTGCAATTTTCAGGATAGAAAGGGCTTGTCTCACAGATATGCCTTTTGCTGGTTTGGTGAAAAAATATTAATCCAGTCTGGAGTTATAAGGATTTGGACATTTGAGTTCTGAGCATGCCCAGTAGTACTCTCATTTAGTTGTGAGGCTTGAAAAAGTACCCTTTTTTTTTTTTGCAAATGAGTAATCCTTTTTAGCAAACAAGTCATGCCTGTGTTGCAAATGGAAAATCTTTTTTTGTGACGCCGCCATTCTGTTTTTCAGTTAGCGAGGGAAACTAAATTAAATAACTCAAAAAATGATGTGTTTAGTTCTTAAAACTGGCAGACTGGATGCCTTTAGATTAAATGGAAGATGCCAATCAGGCTTTTGATTATTTTACAACTACCTTTAATAAAGCCTGCGATATCTTCGCGCCATACAAATCATCTAAAATAAAGGGAACCATAAACCCTTGGCTGTCAGGTCCAATCATTAAACTACTAAAACACTGTGACAACCTCTGTCACAAGGTCAAGGCAACTGGGAAAATGACTAACTTTGCAGCCTACAGAAAGGCAAGGAATAAATGCACAACACTTGTCCGGAATGCAAAGGTGGCCTTTTGCAAAGGAGCTCTGAGCAGGACATGGAGTAACAGAAAAATGTTCTGGAATAACTAAAAACCCTGATCGGCAAAGAATCCCAAGCCAACCCTGACCTGATCATCACTGAATCTGCCACCCTTCAGGAACCTAAGGACCTAGCAAATGCATTCAACCTTGCATTCTTGGATCTTAACACTATATTACCACAGGAATATCTCACTAACCCTCCTCCTGGCAAGTACAATTCTGGTGACCCTCATCCTGGCCATACCCTGGGAAAACCACTGTTTTACTTCCAACAAATCACAAAATCAAAAGCAATAAAAAATATCAAAAGGGTCCTGGGCAAAACCAGGGTTGCCAGTGACATGCTGGATATAAAACTTATTGCCCTTACACTCGACGAAATTGCCCACCCACTAACCAAACTTGTTAATATATCACTGATGACAGGGGTCTTCCCCAATAGATGGAAGATTGCACATGTCACCCCGGTGACGGGGGGGACAGGACCTGCCTGGGAAACTACAGGCCTATAGCAATACTCCCTCCTCTTTCTAAGGCACTCAAAATAATTATAGCAGATCAGGTAGTTGAATACCTCAACAAGTATAGTCTTCTGTGTGAGCAACAACATGGTTTCAGAAGAAACCATAGTACCATCACTGCACTGGTAAAATACACTACTCACCTATACAATACCCTAGACAGTGGCAAGGCTGTAGAGTCTATCTTTATAGACCTAACAAAAGGCTTTGACACTGTAAACCACCAAATACTGCTTGGAAACCTCGTGTCATTAGACCTGTCGTATGACACAATCAACTGATTTGGGAGTTATCTGTCCCTCAGGACGCAATGTGTTAACTCAATGAGTCCTGGTGGCCATTTTGAGTCAGGTTCTGTAATGGATGGTTCTGATGCCATATGGCATCTACTGGACCCAGTTAGTTAAGATAGCTGGGATAATATCTGATCCCAAGGAGGTGACACTGGGGGTGCCGCAGGGGTCTATACTTGGGCCATTACTATTTAGTCTATTTATCAACTTGCTGCCTTCAGCTTGCTCTGCAAACATGGTTCTGTATGCAGATGATGCCATCATCTCTGTCCCAGGAGCCAGTGCATACGAGATTAGCAATACACTCCAGGATTCATTTACTAAACTTGGGTCATGGTTTGCCCAAAACAAACTACTTCTAAACTATTAAAAGATGAAGTTGATGAATTTCACTTTACCTCATAGCAGAAAGAAAGCAGGACCTCTCATCACCAGCAGCTCTGGTGACACCCTTGAACAAGTCCACTCATTTAAATATCTGGGTATCCTACTAGATGATTCACTCTCCTTCAGCAGCCATATTGACAGAGTCAGCAAAACATCAAACGTCAAACTGAGGATCTTCTACAGACATAGAAACTCTTTGACCCAAGAGGAACTGAGCCTGGTAACCAGGAGCTCGATACTGGCCACTATTGATTATGGGCTAGTCATCAACAGTGCAGCAATTGACTCGGCACTGAAAAGGGTAAAGACTCTCATTAACAATGCCTGCAGACTCATCCTGGGGGCCGATCGCTATATGCACACCTGTCAGCTCTATTGTGATACTGGTTGGCTTCCCCTGCAATAAAGAGTGAAGTACCAGGCCTGTCTGCTAGGGAAGAAATCATTGCTTGGTCTGGCACCAGCCACAATGGACAACATCTTTAAATGGACTAAGACCACAAAGAAAACCAGGAGCTCAACTAAGGGGGTACTCCAGATACTCTTTAGGTGTACTACTTTTGCCCAAAGTGCCCTTTCAGTCAGGGGACAACAATGGTTCAATGACCTCCCAGTAGCTCTTAGTGGGATTGGGAAAATCGGACAGTTCAAAAAAGATCTGTCTCCTGTTGGCACAGGAGAAACTCTGTGATTGCCCATCTTTGTCATAGTAGTTAAAGGCAAAGCGCAGGTTCCATACTTCTGTACCCCAAGTACCTACCCCCCCGACTTTCCCTCCGCCCTACACCTGAGCCACTTCACCCCATCTTTTTCTCCCTAGCCCTCCCCATTAACTTTTGACAAGGCCTGCCCCAGCCGCATACTAGGCACATACCCTGCTTTAAACCTAGCCTGTACCACCCTCCCTGTTCTGCATTCCTTTACGCTACTCTCTGACATACTCTGCTCACTCTTCCTTCTTACCTCCCTCTCCTCTCCTTTCTAGGTCTTTCCTCCATCAACATACTAGGTGAACCCACCCTACTCCACCCTCTTCCCCCCACTTTTTTACTCCCTTCTGACAACACCTATACCAATCTGCTAGTATTCACCCACAGGTGCACTTAATTTGAAATTCATTGCCATATTTTAAGTAGTATGCTACTTATCCATCATGCACTTCTGTAACTATTTTTGTCACTTCTCAATGGATATATTTGCTGTTTTGGTTTGTATCATTAATGTTGCTGTGCATGTTTCACTGTTTTGTATTGTGCACTACATTTGACTTGGAGCCTTTGTAAAAGAGCCTGTGTGCTCAAAGGTATTAATCCGAATTGTGAAATAAATAAAGAAAGAAGAAACCAACATGCGTGTTCTGCAAATCAGGACCTGTTTCATCTGATTCTGCTTTAATTTTGGGAAAAATGAGTTGGAAATTTTTTTTTCAACATTTTGAAATCCTCTTCCATGTCTGTTTTTATGCTCGGGAATCCTTTTTATAAATGAAAAAAACATGAAAAAGGATCCTGTTCTGCAAATTTTGAAAAGGATTCCTTCTTACACATTGCAAAAAAAAGAACACACAAAAGGATTATAACACGCTGTTTTTTTTTTTTTTTTGGCACTGCACAGTGAAAAAATGGTTTGGAATTTTGGTCTGAAATTTTTAGGGTACATAGAGTTGGCCCCACAGATGTGCCTTTTGCTGGTTTGGTGAAAACATTAATTTGGACTGGAGTTATACAAGTTTGAAATTTTGCTTAATTTCTCTTAGGATAACATTGTAATGTGAGGTGTTTCCTTGGCACTGTGCACCACACCTTGCAATTTTGCTCTGAAGGTTTCAGGGCACAAAGTGCTTGCCTAACAGATGGGCCTTTTTCTAGTTTGGTGGAAAAATATTAATGCAGTCTGGAGTTATAAGGTTTTGAAAATTAGGGTTCTGATCATGCTCAGTATGCACTTTTGTATACATGTACTTCGTCATAGTGAGGCTTTAGGTGTAGTTCTCTACCTGCTTATATTGGGTTCATGAGGTGGGGTACTAAGAATGGTATGCTGACAACTTTGTCACTGTTTTGCTACAAATGGAAGTGCAAGGCCCAGAGGGCCCTGTGCTTCCATAACAACATACATGTACACATCAATCGAGGGATGAGAGTGCAGGGCCCTCCATACACTTCATCTATATAGCCATGGACATGCAGGGCCCACTTCTGCACCTATGTGTATGTCTTCAGGATATATGTACGCATCTAAGGAGGGATACTAGCTCAAAAAGTAAGGAAATTCTTTGCAAAATCTTTGTTAATGTACTAGTTAGGGCTGAAGCAATAAAAGTAGGGAAATGTGGTGTTAGGGGTTCCATCCCTAATACCTCACTCCCACCCACCAGACAGCAACAGGAAAAGCCATTACAGTTTCACCTTTTCTGCATCTTCACTAATCAAGTATAGGGTGTGCCTTGGGGTTCTCAGCCCTAACACTCACCCCATTCGATCATGAAAGAAGCTGAGATGTGTAGAGTATATGAGAATGGGGTGAGCATTAGAGCTGACAACCCCAAGGCACACCCCATACCTGAATAGTGAAGAAGCAAGAGAGGTGAAACTGTAATAGTTTTTCCTGCTGCTGTCTGGTAGGTGGGGGGGTGGGGTGTTAGAGTTGGAAACCCTAACACCACTTTTCCTTATTTTTGTCACTTTAACCCTAACTAGTCCATTAATGAAGCTTTTAGAAAGACTGTATCTATACACACACACACACACACACACACACACACACACATATATATACAGCTTACCCAACTACAGACTGACTCACTGGCACACATGGGATCACTTTTTCCTCATCTTCATTGTAGTAATAGGGGTTGGGGGAGCAGACGGACCCTGCTGCAGAAGCAGCTAGCTTGTGTTCATCTTTATTATTGGAGCTTGATAACTGACAAGGGTGCCCACTGGGCATGACAGGAACTACAAAACACTACAATATATACTGCAAGTACTACAGTCAGTAGGGCTACCACAGCTCTTCCTTAGGCTAAGTACACATATACTGTATTACAGACACCAAAAATGATTTCTATATAATCTTTATTTTTAAATCTTGGACCTAAAAATAATTTTAACAGGTTATCTAAATTAAAAAAAAGTCTTGTAAAATTCTTGATCTGTAAATCCTTTTACAATGTGCTGAGTAATGGTACTGTAATATCTAATAGGATCTGATAATATCATTTCATAGGAGGTTCTGGAAAAATGATTGTTTTTTATATATATGTTATTTTGTTTTTTGACCAGAGACTGCATTATATTTTTATCTTTATCTGTATTTTCATTCTTTGTCTTTTTTTCTTTTTTAGGTTATATCAAATTTTTGTTTTGTTTTGTTTGGTATTATACTTTCTGATGTTTTATAGGATGTATTTTGAAATGTAACAGCCTTTGGGCTAAAGAAATAAAACTGAACCTTGAACCTTAAGAGATCCCTTAAAGAAAAACTACACACTCATATCATGTAAATTTTATCTGTTTCCATGTCAACAGACAACTATTTTCCTGTAGCTGATAGGGCTATATGTGTTTGCTTTAGTTTGTTTTCCTTGTTCATGGTAGCCTCCTGTGACTGTCCTGGGGGTCTCCATTTTATTGTTGCTAAAATCTCATTGTGCATGAGAGCTGCATTAGCATATGAGAACATGATGTCAGATCACCCATTTACAGCATGTATCTTTATGCTGAAAGAACAAATACCCTCCAAATACTCTCTGAAAACACATAAATTGAATGCAGTTTAAAGGGAAAACTCTGCATTACAACTCAAACAGTTTGCAAAGCTAACTGAAGGCAAATGTGGTATTTCACACCTTCCTGCAGCTTATTTCTTTGAAATTTCAGTAAGCAGACAGGCATACTGTGGAGTCTAAAGGATGATTGCACACCATGTTCTCATATGCTAATACAGCTCTCAGGGACCATGAGATTTCAACAACCAGTAAATGAAGACCCCCAAGATAATTATGGGGCCTAGTATGAAGTGTGAAAACAAACTAAAGCAATTGCATTCATCTCTAACAGCTACACAAAAAGAGTTGTCTGACATGTAAATAAATAAAATTTACAAGATAGGAGGGCGTTTTCCTTTAAGGCATGGATTTGGAAAACATCAGACCACCGCCACACTAAGATGGTAGATACATTGTTAGAAGAAAAAATGTGGTGCTCTTCAATAAACTCAATTGTATAAATGAAGCAAAAATGCATTTTGTTAGCAGGCTTAGTAAAAGTACATAGGATAATCAGTGAGATACCTTTTATTTTTGACATGCCACTATAAAGGGTATACCATTCGAACAGTGACTGACTTTTGTCACCGCAATTAGGGCACTGCAACAAGGGCAACAATGACAGAGGCAGTCCTGATTTTAGATTGCCCCTCAGTCATGCTGCCCTTTGTGCCCACACAATTTTTGCCCCCTCAGGGGCATGCTCGCCCTAGAGGAGGTTATATTTAGTTCTGGGGGGTGAAGCGCCCCATAAAAGCTGACTGTTTCCTGGGAGAACACTTTGGTGCTGTAATTCCTGGGAGACATAATAACTGGTGCTATAATTCACAGGAGACATAATGACTGGTGCTGTAATTCACAGGAGACATAATGACTGGTGCTGTAATTCATGGGAGACACAATGACTGGTGCTGTAATTCACGGGAGACATAATGCTTGGTGCTGTAATGCCAGGTAACATGTTGCCTGCGCCATAATCGATGTTGGCAACATGTTTTTCACACTGACATGGGTGAACCACTATAAAGTAAGCCCTCAAAAATAAATCCATAGATCATGTTTTATTTTCCACCTTGTCCTAGAATACAGCAAAGCTTATTCCCCCAAGACAAGTCACACAAAAGCAATCTGAACAGTGTTGTGTCTGTAATTAGTTGACCACTGGGGATTCTAAATATATTGAGAAAATCACTTCTAGCTGTTGTTTGGACTTATTTCTACTCAGCTCACAGCATCCCACCTGAAATGCTAAAGTCAGCAGATCTGGATATATGTAGAGAGTTTTGTTTGATGGTGGATGCAATAATTTACTCCCAAATGAAAGTACAATGCAGGAGTAACTCTTGAAAAATAAGATATTTAGCAGAATGGTAATTTTATTTCTCTAGATTATTGGCACTGTGCTAAAGAATGCATTCCAGCTTAATGGTAATTCATCAATCAAAAAGGCATCCCTATGGAAACCATTGAAGCTATAGCATAAATATTTTCATTGGAGAGGCATGAGAATGACAACTGAGGGGCCTAAGGTATTGTGTTAGGGACAGTGATATTTTTGGCTTAGGTAGACTGGAAATCTGCATAATTTCAATCAGCAAAGTAGCTTAATTAATGCTGATATTCAGCTTGTGGTTTCTGCCTTGAGAGTAAAGAAAGCAAATGCTTGATCTATCAATTTATTATTGGAATGACTCAGTTTTTGACTGTCATCCATCTGGAAGAGTCAGACATCATGCAGTGCAAGCATTTTTAATCCAGCTGTGCTTCTGTTCATCAGTACACTATCCTAAGTGGCCTGGCAACCCTTATTTGTACATTATATCAGTGCCAAGATGAGAGATAAAAAATTGATTTCTCAGTTTGATGAGAGATGTGTCCATAAAGAAGAAATAATGATACCCACAGACAATAATTTAAAGAGCTAACTAGATATGTGTAGCTTTTTAACTTTAATCCCTCAATACCATTCTAGCTGGGATCTTCATGGCTTTTAAATTGGAACCATCCCTGTGTAACATGCAGTTGGGGAAGGGAGATTGCATGCACTCCTTTTCAAAAAGGACAGATGCTACGTGGATATTACATATAGAAAAAAATTATAGTAAAGGATTCTGTACAAGAATACAGCATATTGGTATTGAGGGGTTCACCAAGGTCATGAACTGCAAGGCTGAAGGACAAGTGGCAATGATGGCCTTGATAGAAGTTAGACTCCAAGATACCAGTAAATCTAAGCACGGAAACCTTTACTATTGTTTGTTTTTCATATTATATTTGGGTAGTAAAAATAACTGTATTTCAAGTTTTGCTAATAATTTTTGACATATTTTGCAGTGAAGGATTTAGTAATGGATTAATGGGTGTCATTGTGTTAAATTAAAAGGCTGTGAGGGCTTGCAGGACTGTTTTTCTCACAGTAACTGAATCATGTACAAGCAGGTTGCCACACCCTAAGCAGATGAAACAGTCTGTTGATCCAGAAGTCTGTAGCTTCACTTTTCATGACCCTTCTGACTGAGGAAGGACTGGGGACCCAAATACAAGCAGGAGGGTGGTTTGTATGTCAGTGATGACAGTGGGGAAGGTGGTCCCAAGAATAAGGGAAATAGTAAGAGAGGATGGAGGAAAACCTCATTTAGGTATACAAGTGAGAACCAACAAACTAGCTATGGAGAAGATTGAGGTAGTACAAGGTAGGTTCAGGGAGTTAGGGAAGATCTGCATGTAGGAAACAAATTCGAGGGCCTTTTCAGAAGTGATACCAGTACCAAGTGCCAGCACCTACAGGAAAAGAATAATACAGGATTTTAATTACTGACTGAGGAAATGGTGCAGGGAGGAGATATTGATCTGTATTGAGAACTGGGATGAGACCTGGTCAGACAAAGCACTCTTTTCTCCAGAGAAGTTACACCACAGTAGGGAGGGGTCTAGGGTACTCATGGACAAACTGAGGGAATACATAACTACTACACTTTATTTAAACCACGGGGGTGGGGGGATATAGGGGGTTAGCAGGTGTGTAGCCTCAAAGATTCCAAGAGGAGGAGGTCAATGAACCTCCACCACACTATAATTGAAGTCTGGAGTGAGAATGTGGAAGTGGTGAGAAAACAGTGAAGGATGATGGTGATGAACACATAACATGGGTAGATGGGGGTTGCACACAGATGGGAGTACTGTGAAGGGACGGAAGGTCTGATTCTAGGTGGAGGGTGGTGTCTATGAATGTGTGGAATCTTGGAAGCAAGGTGGATTACCTGCAGGCACTATTATCAGACTTGATGGTGGTCATAGTGGCAGTAACCAAGACTTGGGCAACCCCATACAATTGCAGATACCTTGTGATCCTCGAATACAAAATATACAGTAGAGACAGTGTAGTCAAGAAGGGGGAGGGATGGCAGTTTACATCAGTAAGTGAATAACTTGCATGAGGGCAGAGTCAGAGAAAGGGAAGGTTGAGGCATTATGGCTTCAGTTTTTCGGATGAGACGTTAAACCGAGGTCCCATCTGCCTGGATTGGTGGTAGTTCAGGTGGATGTTAAAGATCCCATGGCACTTATCGAAAAGAGTAGGGGAATTTCCCCGGTGTCCTGGCCAAATTTCCCTCATTCACTAAAAATACCACCAACAGCTTAATCTGGTTCAAGGTCAGTTGACATTCATCTGTATCCCCCCTCCCCCGGGTCGTGCCTGAAAATAGGCAGGATTTGTCTAGTGCACTTACCCGGTCAACAAAAGCTAAATAAATAAAAATAAATAAAGTTATAGTCCAATACAGGGAGAAAGGTGAGATTTGGGTTGGATTACATACTACCCAACCAGGATAAGGAGAGGGACAGGGATCTGAGCTCGCAAATAGTGGAAGCTGCATGGGAAGAAGAGGTGGTAATTGTGGGGGACTTCAACCTGTCCAAGGTGGACTGGAGTGTACTATCCACAACATGTGCTAGGAGTCAGGTGATCCTGGAAGGACTGCAAATTTTGTTCCTGACTCTGGACATCACAGAACCAACCAGAGCAAAGGCAGTTCTTGATCTAGTGCTCACAAATGGTGAGCATGCCCAGAAAATTACAGTCAGCGAGGGCCTGGGTGGGAGTGACCTTTACACTGTATGGTTCCAATTGGATATGGTCAGGGAAAGCATCCCAAGACCAATATCTTGGTTTTTAGGAGGGCAGACTTCAGGAAGATGGGTGAAGTCCTAAGGAGCTACATGACAAACATCAGAGCAGATATGGGGGTGAGTAAGAATAATACAGGTGGTGGCAATGCCCTCATGGCTATGTCATGGAAAACACTGTTGCAGATGGCATAAGAGGTTTTTGCATGGAGGTTACCAGGTAGAGCAATGAGGAAAATGCTAGTGGGTTGTCAATATCTGCTTGTCAGAATCTACGGTATACCATATGGGGGTGTATCTTGGCTTGTGTCACCAGTATGTTGCAAGTGGCACGTGTATCTCAACATGACAATCAGTTCGGCATAATCTGTACTTGCTCCAACAGCCACAAGCAGAGATTCCCTCTCATACAGGACAACTAGAGGTACCAGAGTAGGGCAGCACATAATGTTGGTGTACATATCTCTGTGAGTTAGTACAACCTTCCTGGCCTTGGCAGCTGGTTGTAATGTGTTTGAAGCAGACACGTCTATGTGAGTGTTAATGCTGATGATCATGCCACCCAACCCACGAGAACCTCCTTCCAAATTTCTTATGCTTTCATGCAACAACCTTTCAAACCCCAGACTGAAATCCCTGTCACATAATGGATCAACGGGTCATAAGGGGTCAGGCATCTTATGTAGTTAGGGAATGTGCATGCCATCAAAAGCAATTAGTATTAGGTTTAACTCTGTATTACTACACCCCGTGAGATGGTTAGTTAAAATGATGAAGTGGGCCACGCATTGTCATGCAAAGGTTCTTCCTTCTGTAATAGCCATGCTGAGCATGCAAGTAAAATTAACCAACAGGATGTAGTTTCAGAGATTTAAAGAGACACACAGTACATGATAAACAGTTTTCAGAATTAATAAAACATAATCTATGGTAAAGTTTTCTCAGCAATATATGCATGTATGCCAGATCTCTTTATATTAGGGATGACCATATAACTTCCATGGATTGTAATCGACAACACCAAGCAGCAGATGATTACTGTGTTCCATAACAACTGCAGTGTAGTTCATACACAACTGACCTTTATGTTGGCAGCTTTATAACAAACAGTATTGTTAATAAGTGCTGAAACTGTGTGCTTCCTATTACATTCATGCACTCATGCATGTGTAGGATCACAATTTTAAATGCCTACAGTTAACAGCAAATAAAGCAAAGGTGTAGAAGGTAAAATGGTGAGCACACAGTAAATATTACTTTATTTTATTTATAATGTATATATAAATTAAGTGGGACTGGGAATAAGGAACAGAAAAATAGAGACATTTTTCAAATACTAATTATCTTATGGATTGCTAATACATGATGGAGTCAGCACCACAATCCCATCTGAGGTGATCACAAGAAATGATAGCAGTGTGGATGTCTAAGTCTGTACAGCATGAAACACATTGATCAGAAAACCTGAAGATGCAAGAATGGAAAGCAACAGCATTTAATTGTGTCAATTGTGTGTGGATAAGAGGTACATTGGATCATTCTTCTATGATGAAATTAATAAATAATTATACGAGAGGTATCTGTTCTCAAACAATCACAGAACAGAATACCTGTCAGTTATTCCCTCACAAACTGCAAACCATATTCCCAGAGTCGTTTATTCACTGAAACCCAGCCCACAGTCGTTTAATGAAACAGTAACCCCACCCACAGTCATTTAATCGAACAGTAACCCCACCCACAGTCATTTAATCGATCGTAACCACGCCCCGATATAACAAAAACACTTTCAGTCCACCATCGGAAAACTCAGAGCACCACATTCACACACTCCACCAGTGTGCAGCCAATGGAAAACTCGGTGAACAAGTTACACATTTTTAATACAAGTAAAGCATTGTATTTCATACAGTAGGCACCACAGAATAGCACAACTGTTCTCCTCCCCTAAAACAAATGCTGCAAACTTCTATATTTTCTCTCCAACCTTCGAAAAGTACACCAACACACGCTTACTGCAACAGCGTGGAGCCGAGCAAAACTCATTCCTAAACGAGTTACACATTTAAAAAAAAAATGCCAATAAACCATCGTTCTTCATAGACATGACTCCACAAAATACCATAAATGTACTCACAGCCTGAAACAAGTGCTGTAAGATTATCTATTTTTTTGTCCAAAAACTGAAGCGCGATTCCAAGTATGCACATTAACACCTCTGCTAATGCGCATGCCTAGAATCCCACTTCACTTTTTCAGCACAAAAATACAAAACTTTGCAGTGCTTGTTTCAGGCTCTCAGTACATTTATCCTATTCTCTACTGCCATATCTACTCGTATAATAGTAATAACATTCAGTTGCTCGGAGTATACTCACAATAATCTGCTTCTGTGAATGATTAAACGCCAAGGCGTAGGTTATTGCTTCGTATACTCCAAGCAACTGAATGTTATCACTTAAATAAACAAGTAGATAAATACATAAATAAATAGAACAATGAATTATGATGTATAAAAAAATTTTACCAAAGCTCATGATGATCTCTGTAATATGTTACTACTGTGTACTAATTACCAGATGTCATCAGTTTATTGAACAACCCACAATGACACAATGAAGCCCGTATAGTAAGAGATGCCTAATTCACACACATTCATGTCTCTAAGACAAAGGGCAGATATTGCAGGTGCAGAATATACTGGGCATAATTGCAGCCACTAATATAATAAAAAAATCAGTGCACAAGTCAGGATGCTCACACTGCTGTGAGAAGAGGGTGACAATACAATACTTGAATTAACATTATGGCGTAAGTGCCATGGGGCAGACTATTTTAATGATACTTGCATAACTGCCAACACAGTTACTGGGTACACCAACATTCTCTAACTGATGAACAAGAGTGAATGCTGAGCTAGCATGAATGCAAGGTAGACTCCATTATAAAAATGCTAGCCAAGAGATGGTACGATAAAGCCACATGAATTACAAGTCAATGAAGGTGCGGTGGGCAGGGTGTGTGTGTGGGGGGGTTAGGTTAGGTGAGTCATGGAGAAAAAAGGAGCGCTTCATTGGACGGTTCACAGCCAGACTGACAGGCACCAAACTCAAATGAAAATCATATTGCACCAAAAATACTGCCACATAGCAGACACCATGCATAACAAAACAAAGGCCATAAATGGGTACAGAACCATTCAGTAAGGTATCCAATGGGGGGGTATATAGACAAGAAACCTACTACACTGTGCACATCCACACACCAATGTGCAGTAAACACGTATGATGATCGGCAAAACTTGGAAGAAGGCATGGAGGTGGACAGAATATGGGACACCATTGGGGGACCATTCAGAAGGTCACAAGCAGTTGCATAAAAATGAGGGGCAAGAAAACAGGGGCTAGACCACCAAGCTGGTCTGATGAGGAGGTGGCCAGAGTAGTAAGGGATAAGAGGGCAGCATACAAGAAATGCAAAAGAACAGCAAGGGTGGAGGATGAGGAAGAGTGCCAGAGGCTGGCCAAGCTAGTAAGAAGGGAGATACAGCAGGCAAAAGTGTAGAAGGAGCTCCAAATAACAGAAGGAATAAAGAATAGGGAAAAGGCCTTCTTTCTCTACATAAAGGAATGGAGGTACAAGAAGGATGGCACAGTCAGGCTTAAGAAAGGGGACGGATGGGTTATAGAAGACAGAATAAAAGCGGAGATATTAAATGAATACTTCTGCTCCATCTTCTACGAAGGAAAAGCAGGGACCAATACACTACAGGAAAAGGGAGGAGGGGTGGGGGGCCCAATAGGGGTCATTGCGATCGAAAGAGTGAGGGAAGGGCTGATGGCACTGAGGGTGGACAAATCCCCGGGCCCAGATGAAATGCACTACAGGGTGCTAAAGGAGTTGGCGGAGGAGCTGGCAGGCTCACTAACAATTCTCTAGATTTGGGAGTAGTACCAGTGGAATGGAGAACAGCATATGTCATGCCACTCCACAAGAGTGGACCCAAGGAAGACCCGGGCAACTACAGGAAAGTCAGCCTGACTTCAATATTATGTAAACTGATGGAGATCATACTGAAGGAGGGGCTAGTGACTTACATGGAGGAGAATGGTCTATAGAACAATAGACAACACAGGTTTGTGGTAGGCAGATTGTGCCAGAAGAACTTGATTGAGTTCTTTGATTGGGTCACTAAGGCAGTGGACAAAGGCCAGGCAATGGATATCATTTACCTGGACATCAGCAAAGCCTTCGATTTGGTGCCACACAGAAGATTGATAACAAAGCTGGGGGACCTCGGGGTGGGGGAGAAATTGGTAAGATGAGCTGAAAACTGGTTGAGCGGCAGCACACAGAGTAGTGGAGGGGGGGAGTTCTCCAGCACTAAGGAGGGCACCAGCGGGGGCCTACAGGGATCAGTGTTGAAGCCAGTATTGTTTAACATCTTTATTAGTTACATTGGAGAAGGCATTTAAGGCAAAATGTACCTATTCGCAGACAATACCAAACTCTGTGGGAGGATGGACATTCAGGAATGGATACAAGAGCTGAGGGAGGACTTGGCCAGGCTGGAGAGATGGTCAGGAATATGACAGCTTGGATTCAATGCCAAAAAGTGCAGAGTGATGAACATAGGGGCCAAGAACCCAAAGACAGAGTACTACATAAGAAAGGTTCAGGTAACTGCATCCAAAGAGGAAAAGGACCAGGGGGTGGCAATTACTAGTGACCTGAAACATTCCACTCAATGCAGAAAGGCAGTGGCAAAAGCAAACATGGAGTCTGTCAGTCGGTGGCTAGGGGCAAGGCAGGCAGTCAAAGGAGGGATCAGGAAGACAAGGGAGGGAGTTGGGGTGAGGGAGCATTCAGGAGGTATGGTGAATGCGGGATGGCAAGACTGGGAGGGGTGGCATGGGATGGTGGGTTGGTATCAAGGGAATGGAGACTTGTGCATGTGACAGGAGACCAACAGGAGAGACAGGGTGGAGGGATGCAGTGGTTGTGGGGCAGCCGTATGGATGGGTACATTGTGGAGGCTGCACCAATGTCCCATTTGCTGCAAGCTGAGAGTACTGCAGACAGAGGTCAGCTGGTTGTCAGGAGAGTTAAGAAGGCTAAAAAGAGGGGTTGGTCAGAGCAGGGGTAGGAGGGGCACCACCTTGGGCATATAGGAGTTCAGAGGCTTAGGTATCGGAGGGAGGAGAGGGGGGAAATGGAGCACAGGGCACAATGCGGGTCGCAAGCCAATCTGGGGTGGTGTAAGGGATGTTACAGGCAAGAGGGTTTAGGGTTAATAACAGGTATGAGGTTTTGATGTTGGCAGCAGAGGGAGAGGATGATACTACCAGAAGTGAGGCAGGGGACAGTCAGGGCAGGGAGAAAGCTGGGGAAAAGAGAAAAGAGACCGGATGGAGACAGAGGGTAGGGAGGGGAGAAAGGGCAGTGGAAAAGGAGGGGGGGGAGCCAAGAGAGATCTGGAGGGGCACTGGGTGGGGCAGGGGGGATCATAGATGGTGTGGCAGAGTTGGGGAGAGGGACAGAGGCTGCGTCAGTCAAGGGGAGAGGGGCAGTAGGAAAGGGGGATAAGCAGGAAGGGGAGGAAGGAAAGGCAGGGGATGGGTCTGGGTACTGCTGGACAGGGAAGGGCAAATGCTCAAGGGGGAATGGGATTGCAAGCAGATACAGGCAAAAGGGGGAGGTGGGATGGGGTAGTGGTGTTAGAGGACTCTATACTTAAGGGGATCAGATGGGGGGGAAGGGTGAATGACACAATCGAATATGGGTGGAATCTATACCGGGCTTAACAGCGGGAAGGGTGGGGCAGGCCATGCTGAGATGTGTCAGGAGGGGAAGGGAAAAACCTCACGTGGTGGTGCACGTAGGCACAAATGACCTGGCGGAGAGTCATGTGGAGGTGGTTAGGGAGAGATATGAAGAACTAGAGAAGTTGTGCAGGGAGGTTGGGTGCTCGGTGGCCTTCTTGGAAGTGCTACTGCTACCCAGGGTGAGCAGAGCAAGGAAAGCCAGGATTGTGGAATTCAATTCTTGGCTGGCGGAGTGGTGTCATCACAAGGATATGGACTTGTGGGGGACTGGGGGATCACATGGGACAACAGTGATCTATATGCAGCAGACAGGTTGCACTTGAGTAGGGCTGGGCAGGGGGCCTTGAAACAGAAACTGGAAGGGTACATAACTTCCAGGGATTTAAATAGAAAGGGGGTGGCGAGCATGCAGCTAGTATGCAGGGTTGCCAGGTAGTGAGAGGTATGAGTTAACCCCCCAAGACAGTAGGGTTTGTAAGGAGGAGGGCCAAGGGGGGGAAATCAGGCAGAGGGGGAGGGCAAGGAGAAGGAGGGGGCTTGGTGGAGGGTGGTCTCCCTAAATGTGAGGAGCCTGGGTAATAAAGTAGCTGAGCTACAGGCTGTCTTAAGCATAGGGAAGGTGGATGTTGCAGCCATCACAGAGACGTGGGCTAACCAACACCAGGATTGGGATCTGAAAATCCCTGGCTACAGGGTGTATAGAAAGGATGTTGGAGAGTGTGAGAGCCAAGAGAGCTGAGTATAGGAGAATGAAGAGGACTGGGAGGGGGGGAGGACAAGGAGTTGTATACAAAGAGGGCCAGGGAAGTAACCAAGTTAGTAAGGGAGGCCAAGGCGGCCAAGGAACTGAGGCTGGCTCAGGGCATAAGGGAGAGGGAGAAGAAATTCTTTAAGTATGTGAGGGAGAAAAAGAATTGTAGGGACCGGATAGTTAGGATTAAGAAGGGTGGGGAGGAGGTGGGTGGAGAAGGAGGGGGAACAGGCAGAGGTACTGAATGAATACTTCTGCTCTGTGTTCACAAGGAAGGTAGGAGGTCCGTTACCTCCGTGGACTGGAGGGGTGGGGATGAGGGGGGAGGAGGTGACTGACATAGTTATTCAAGAAAGCAGGGTACTGGAAGGTCTGAAGACACTTAGAGTGGATAAGGCACCAGGTCCTGTTGGCATTCACCTTAGGGTGTTGAGGGGATGGCGGAGGTGCTGGCCGGACCACTGACTGACCTGTTCAACACCTCCCTGGATACAGGATGCATACCGCAGGATTGGAGAGTGGCTCATGTGGTGCCTGTCCACAAGAGCGGCCCAAAAGATAAGCCGGGCAACTATAGACCTGTCAGTCTCACTTCCATAATGGGTAAGTTAATGGAATCAATCTTGAAGGGGAGATTGGTACTAACCTTCCTGAAGGTCAATGATCTCCAGGATGGGCGGCAGTATGGGTTCATCTCAGGGAGATCATGCCAGACCAACCTGATAGAATACTACGACTGGGTGATGAGGGAACTGGACAAGGACCATGCAGTGGATGTCCTATATTTGGACTTCAGCAAGGTTGATATCTCATGGGGACAGCTGGGGATGAAGCTGAAACACGTAGGGGTGGGGGCTAAGATGGTGGGCTGGATCAGAAATTGACTTGCGAATAGACTGCAACAGGTGGTGGTGGGGAGAGAACTCTCCTCTCCCAAGCCAGTGACCAGTGGTGTGCCGCAGGTCTTTGTGCTGGGGCCGGTATTGTTTGGACTGTTCATATCGGATATAGAGCACAGGGTAGAGAGCAGGATCAGCCTGTTTGTGAATGACACCAAGAAAGGAGCTGTAGTGGATGACATAGAGGGGTGGCAGAGACTACAGGGTGACCTCACCAAGCTTGAGGAGTGGTCAGCAAGGTGGCAACTGGGATTTAATGCAAAGAAATGCAAAATTATGTATTTCGGGGCAAGAAACCAGAGGAGGGAATTGTGGCTGGGTGGGGTGCAGTTAGGGGTCACTGAGGAGGAGAAGGACCTGAGGGTCATGGTAATGGGGAGCATCAATAGCTCTGCTCAATGCAGGAGGGCAGCAGCTAGGGCCAATAGGATGCTGGGATGCATCGTACGGGGATTCTCATCCAGACACAAAGAGGTGATCCTGCCCCTTTACAGGTCCTTGGTCAGGCCACAGTTGGAGTACTGCATGCAATATTGGCATCCGTACCTGAGGAAAGATATCAGGCATCTCAAGGGGGTGCAGTGCAGTGCACGGCAACAAAAATGATTCAGGGGATTGAGGGCAGAACCTATGAAGAAAGGCTGGGTCATCTGGGTTTGTTCATGCTGGAGGAGAGAAGGGATGGGGGGACATGATTGAGACTTTTAAATACTTGACGGGGTCAATAAATCTGGTGCAGAGGGACTGTTTAAGCAGAGGAAGGGAGGGGACATGAGGGGGCACTGGCTAAGATTGAAGTGGGGCAGGTTCAAGAGGGAGATGAGAAGGCATTATTTCATGGAGAGGTTTTTGTTGAAGTGGAACGTTCTGCCAAAGAGGGTGGTGGCATGCAAGACAGCGGGGACTTTCAAAAGGGTGTGGGACAGGGCACAGATGGGGTTCTGGGTAAAGAACTCTGAGCAATTCCAGGAGGTGAGTTGGGGGATTGGGGGAAGGGCTGCTGCAAAATAAGAGGCTAGCTGCACATACAAGCAAACTTGCTAGACCGTAAGGCCTGTTTCTGCTGGCAAGTTTCATATGTTTGTACTGTGGATACCTTCACACCACAGCCATCTCATCACGCAACTTCTGCTCCATAGGTTGGTGAGTGCATGGCTCACAGCACAGCTCAAATCTCAACAACGGACCTGCCAACAAGGATACTCAGATAGAAAAACTCAGTGATTGAACAACATTACATCTTTTACAGTCCTGCCAGACTTAACAAATAAGGCACTCCACCACACAAGAAAATTAGCATGATACACTAGCTCTTTTAGGTATGTTTCTCATAGGACTTCAGCCATCTCACTGAGAAGAAGTTGCCAGTTCAGGAAGCAGATGAGATATTGAAATGGATATTTGGAAATGCATCAGAATTCCCTTTTAAATGAGTTTCTTGAACTGTGATGATTGAGTATTATGTTTCTTTGCTATTATCCTATATATTTGAAAGTACATATTTAGAAAAGTAAAATGCAGTTTTAAGGCAGCATGTGTTAGTCACCATGTGACTTTTTTCAGGAAGTATGATTTTTCTGGCAAAAAACATCAGTGAACCAATTTTCTTTTTGCTTTCTTTCACTCCTGGACTAAGATGCAGGATTTTGGAGTTTTTAAAAATTCCCGCTCCCTTGACATGCCCACCATCAAAAAACTGAATAGCTTGGCATGGTGCTGTGCAGTTTACAATTAGAAACACATGGTTACACTATCTTCATACATCCACAGTAAAAAATCAAGTATGTACATTCAACCAATAACCTCAGCAGAAGAGTCATAAACGTTTTGAGTGGCGACCATGTTTAATGACATGAGTCATTAAATGCAAAATTAGCTATAAAAGGGGTTTCAAAAATATCTGAGAAAATTTAAAATAATGGGGGATATGCATCAATGTGGGGCATACTCAGCCCACGTAGCTCCGCAGCTATGGACAGGCATACGGTGTGCAGTATGCACCACCACGTGCCTTTGCAGGGCACCTGTCTGTGGCCTCGCCCCTGGCACACTGCTGCACAGGGGCAGATAAAGGAACATAGGCAGGCATCCAATTGGATTCCTGTCCTGGGTCCTGAAGTGGATCCCCTGCTCTGTGTGAGTGGGGGAGTCTAGGGAGGCACAAGAGGGTCCTAATTCCAAAGGATGAGCAAATGCCCGAATGCCTGCCACCAGCCCTCCCTTTCTAACCAGAAGGCTGGGGCAGCACTGTAGGGGAGGTGTTTTTCTGAAGCCTGCGGGGTTTCTCTGAGGGGACATGCAAAAGATACAGCGGGGTCCCTGCCTGTGTATCCTGTGCCCCCCTTGCCATGCACACCACGCATTCATGAATGGTGCAAAGTAGGGACATGCCCTTAAACACACCATAGAGCAGTCATGCACATTGCTGCATGACCAGCCATCGGATCCAGTGCAGAAGGACACATGTTCTTTCCATGAATGTGTTCCACACTGATCCACGGCACTTAGACAATCCCTCCACACCACACCTTGGTACCATTCCCAATTTCTACTTCCGGGCTCTGTCACCCTCTGACACCCTTAAACTCATCCACTCAAATAACCCCCGACCCAGTAAAGGAGTGGACGTGATAGATTTCAAAATTCTTAAACTCGCCATTGCCCCCTAGCAGTCCCCCTTACCAACATCTTAAACCTTTCACTATGCACTGGTGCTTTCCACTGCATCTGGAAAATGACCATAGTCAAACCCTTGTTTAAATCTGGCTCTAGGAACAAGGTGGGTAACTATAGGCCAATCTCTCTTCTTGCCCCCCTCCAAGATTTTGGAAAAAGTGGTGCATTCTCAAGTCACCTCTTTTCTCAACAGTTGCAGCATCCTCACTGATGCCCAGCATGGGTTCAGAGCATCCCACAGCACTGAAACCACCCTAGTTAGGTTCACCAGGGACATATATGGAGTCATAGACAATGGCCTGTACATGGGCTTGGTTTTTGTGGACCTAAGGCCTTCGACATTGTGGACCATGACCTGCTCCTGAACACCCTATTGGACCTCCACTTCTCTAACAACTCTATCAAATGGGTCTGAAACTATCTATCTAACAGATCCCAGATGGCCAACATAGACGGGCACCTCTCCTTGGAATGCCCTACGAAATTCGGGGATCCCCAGGGCTCTGTCCTGGGCCCCCTTCTTTTCACCCTCCTCATCAATAAGCTCCCTGAAGTGTGTACCAACACCACAATGGTCCTCTACACGGATGATGCCACACTGTACTGCAGCAACAGAAACCCCCAACGAGATGCTCACCAGCTAACAATCATATTTCCAGAATCTTCACTCATGTTTCTCCAATAAAGGCATGGTTCTTAACTCAAAAAAAACTAAATACATGGTTTTCTCTGAACCCAGGAAAACCTACAACCCCCATCTAACTCTCTCAGATGACCATGATAATTGTATAAACTAGTCTCCAAATTTAAATACCTGGGTATTCTGCTTGATCCCCACCTGTCCTTCAACCTCCATGTCTCCAATGCTATAAGCAAGAGCCACATGAGGCTAGGGCTCCTATACAGGATCCAGAAGTTCCTAATCCCCAGTTCAAGACTCCATCCAGCTAGCTCCTTTCTCCTACCAATCCTGGAATATGGATCCATCATTTATGGCCCCCCCCTTCCGGGAAATTCTTAACTCTTTTGCAAACTTAGATCCAGCTACAATAATATAATCCGCTTTGTCACTGAGCTTCCCTGGAGAACGCACCACTGCATCCTATACAAAGCGTTGGACTGGCTCCCTCTTGAGGAGCAATTCACCCACAAAAATCTGTCATTCCTCTATAAAATTCATCTGAACAAACTACCACCCAGCGTGACATCACTGTTCCCCAAATCTGCTCCTGCCCATCTAACCAGAGGAGCCACTCGTGTGGTTTTCAGCATCCCATTTTTCCACACCACACTTGCTCAAAATTCCATTGCCTATAATGGCACAAAGCATTTTAACCAGCTCCCTCTCAACCTCTTGGCCTGCAGCACTACTCACGCCTTTCAAAGATCCCTCAAGAACCACCTCCATGCAAAGCTAGTTTGCACCTGTTCTATTTCCTGTTGAACCTAACTCTTGATCCTTACCCACCCCGTCTATTCTACTCCTTTTCCCCCATCTGGGTCTTCCATCTTCCTCCCCTACCCCTCCTATCCTAAATCCAAAATGCTTTTGTACTGCTTGCCCTGCAAATCATTACAGTTATCCTGATTATGCTAATGCTAATGAATCCTAATCGCTTTTGTAAATTTTGTCCGGCAAATCATTATTGAAAATTACTGCTGGCAAGGCCAGGGCCCCCCTCTTTATTACTTCCATCTACATTCCCCCTCGGAACAAAAAAACAGCGTTTCAGCCTGTCCTGAACTACCTCTCCCTCCTGCCTCCCAAGTCGGAGCTCATAGCACTAGGGGACTACAATATTAATTGGCAGTCTAACTCTGTTGCACCTTATAAAGATGCTATAGCTGCCCTGGACCTTTTGCTAGTTGTTTCCTCCCCTACTTGCTTAATCCCCAAAAATGGATCCTCTACCCTACTTGACCTTGTACTAACCAATTGTCCTAATAAGATCACAGGTGTCTCAGTGCTCCCTAATACCCTGAGTGACCACTCACCAGTGCTCTGTACCTGGTCATGTACGGTAAAAAAAACAGCACCAAAAACTATATTAAAATGCCGACCCAAACCAGGTAAGCTGGGACAATTAAAAAACTACCTTGTCCACTGGGACTGGTCCCCCCCTTGACTATGCCCCCGACATAGACTCAGCTGTCGACCACTTCATTTGCTCTTTTAACTTGGCATGTGACATATTTGCCCTCTTCTCTAAATGCACTGTAAAAGGCCCGGCCACCCCCTGGATCTCGCAGGCACTCCTAGACCAGATGCATCACAGAGACACCCTCTGGCACCTAGCCCTCAAAATGGGCAAATTGGGTGACAGACAATGATATCGGGCCGCAAGGAATAAATGTACCTGGGACATACGAAAGGCCAAAACTGAGCATTATAGGGCATCCCTCACCTCCTCCTGGGGCACAGGCAGTAAGATTTGGGATAATCTGAAGGAACTCAATGGGAAAACTGTGACTGCCTCCCCCAACTCAACATCAACGGCAGTATTTCCACTGACCCCCAAACTCATCGCAGACACCCTCAACTCCACCTTCTTGGACCTCAGTAGTGTGCTCCACCCCCACTTTTTTGATCCCCATACCACGCCCCCACTCCCCCAACCCCTCACCCAGTTTTCATTTCAAAACCCTCACCCTCTGGGAGGCAAAACCCTACCTCTTAAAAGCCTTAGGTAAGTCCTGGTTCAGTAGTGATTGATACTCTGGACCTTAAACTCCTGCACTTGACCCTTGATGAAGTCCTCTCCATCTAACCAACATTCTTAATCACTCCCTATGCCTTGGTAAATTCCCAGCCAAATAGAAAGTCACTGTCATTACCTCCATCCACAAAAGTGGTGACCATACCGCCCCAGGGAACTACTACCCCATCTCTATACTCCCCCCCAAGGCACTGGAGCAAATCATCTCTGACCAACCCACTGAACACCTCTCTAAATATGACCTTCTCTGCAGGTAACAACATGGCTTTCGAAAAGGGCACAACACCACCTCGGCACTGCTGGAATTCACCAGCGCTATCCACACTGCACTTGACAAAGGGTGTCTGGCTGGGTCGGTCTTTGTGGATCTGTCAAAAGCCTTTGACACCATTTACGACTCCCTTCTCTTATCTGCCCTCACCCTCACAGGTCTCTCCCTGGATGCCGTCATGTGGTTTGCTGATTACCTAACTGGTAGGTCTCAGCAAGTCAAGATAAACAACACACTCTCCACCTGTCTCCCAGTTAAGTCTGGGGTGCCCCAGGGTTACATCCTGGGGCCCCTTCTTTTAAGCCTATTTCTAAACACCTTACCTAAGGCCTGCTCTGGGCAAGTGCTCTTATACACTTATGATGCGGTTCTCTTCTACACCCACACAGACCCTCACGTGCTTCAGCTATCCCTCCAAAAATCCTTCAAAGAGGCGGAATACAGGTTTGGTGAGCACTGGTTAGTGCTAAACTACAAAAAAAAAAACAAAGTTATGGTGTTTGCTCACCACCACAGCAAACAAAAAGGCCTTCCACTGCAAATCCTTAACTCCCAGATGTTACCCCTTGGGCAGGTTGATACATTTAAATACCTTGGTATCACCCTAGATTCAGCACTCAATTACCATGAACATACCCACCTCTTCAACACTGCTGTCAACACCAGAATTGGCTTGCTCCACTGGTACAAACATTGTCTCCTCCCGAAGGCCCTCTGTCTAGCTGTCTCATCTTCTATCCTGTCCCTTATCGACTACGGGCTCCTGGTCTATGGGGCAGCTGATAACTCTTCCCTCCACAGAATCAGAGTATCCCTAAATAAAGCCTGCCACCTTGTTACTGGTAGTGACTGGATGACACACACCTGCTCTTGTACAGTCTCTCCAACTGGCTCAATTTTGATGGGAGGCTTAGGTATCAAACATGCCTCCTTGCCAAAAAGATCTCCAGTGGACTAGCTCCCCCTGGCCTCACCATTTTCATGCAACCTGCACCCATGGTGAAAGCTGTCACAAATGCACTCAGCAGGTCAGGCCCTCTGCTCTTAAAGTGTCAACCTCAGAGCACAATAGTGTGAACAGGTAACAGACAGGGTAACCCTCCTGTCTGCTTTGGGTCCGAATCACCTTTAGCCTTGAGTCTGGAGGGATTCAAACTGTGAACTTTATGCTAGCGTACCCAAATGTACAGGCTCAGATAATATTCTCTTCAGGGGAATGCAATATATATTTTGCCTAAGGGCACCTAACCAGGTATCCAAAAATAAACCCTTAAAACTCTGTAAGAGACCTTAGATATAGCCTTACCTTTTCCAAGCTTAGTAACACCATCAAGCCTTTGAACAGTTGTCAGACTTAATATCAGTTCAACAATGACATGCAAAAATAACTGAGGCGACACAGGCAGTATCTTAAAGAAAATGTTTGTTTACTAAAAGATGATAAAAATATGTAAAATTAAACACAGAACAATATATCATACAGCTTACAATCTATAAAAGAAAAAGGGAAAATTATAGAACAAAATTCCTACCACAATACATTTAGATCTTTGCTATGTAATGTATTACCTCTGGTAGTGCTTTTTACATTAGAAAGATGTTTGTTTCTTCTGAGCCCAAGATGATATGTCACATTTCAAACACACTGATACATTTTCAACTCTATCTCCACCCCCTTGGTGAGTCATCTAGCTCCTCCTTTTAGAATTAATTCTAGCATAATTTTTACCAGGAGGTATTTTTAATTAATGGTAACATCAGAAAAAACATTTACTAAATATGACAGCCTTTATTCAAGCAGTTCCTTTGAGGTTTACAACCCTGCATTCCATCACCCAGGTGTGAGATAGCCAACAGGAATCAGCTAAATGACGTCCTTTCCTGATGTCATGAAGTTCATATTTAAGTTCTAACTTCAAAAGCAGCAGCAGACAGTAACTGTCTCTGGAAGGATGTTCCCATTAACTGTTTCCTTTGGGCCTGTTTAATTACATCCTGTAGTTTTCAGCCACTGACACCTTGGAGTTACAGGCCAAATTCCTCACACATTGAAATGTAATACACAGACCATGTATTTATAATACCAATAAGTTACAGGCCCAGTTCCTCACACACTGAAATGTCATACACAGAGCATGTATTTATAATACCAATAAGTTACAGGCCCGATTCCTCACACACTGAAATGTCATACACAGAGCATGTATTTATAATACCAATAAGTTACAGGCCCGATTCCTCACACACTGAAATGTCATACACAGAGCATGTATTTATAATACCAATAAGTTACAGGCCCGATTCCTCACACACTGAAATGTCATACACAGAGCATGTATTTATAATACCAATAAGTTACAGGCCAGATTCCTCACACACTGAAATGTTATACACAGAGCATGTATTTATAATACCAGTAAGTTACAGGCCCAGTTCCTCACACACTGAAATGTCATACACAGAGCATGTATTTATAATACCAATAAGTTACAGGCCCAGTTCCTCACACACTGAAATGTCATACACAGAGCATGTATTTATAATACCAATAAGTTACAGGCCCAGTTCCTCACACACTGAAATGTCATACACAGAGCATGTATTTATAATACCAATAAGTTACAGGCCCAGTTCCTCACACACTGAAATGTCATACACAGAGCATGTATTTATAATACCAATAAGTTACAGGCCCAGTTCCTCACACACTGAAATGTCATACATAGAGCATGTATTTATAATACCGATATCATACAATAATCATAAGCAAGGGGCAGAGCATCACAAAAGCCACCCGTAGCTCCTCCAAATCCCCTTCCTGATTCCCCACTGCAGAACTACCAAGGGTCAGAGAACTTTCTGCTATAGGGCTCCCTTCTGGATGAATGCACTTCCCAGTGCCATCACCACTGAAAATAAGTTAGGCCATTTCAAAACCCTCCTCAGGGAACATCTCCATTCCTCTGGTGCCAGGATCAAGCATTTGGTTCACATTCCATGCACTCCAGTCTTACCTAATACTAAATGAAATACCACCTCCTGTCTGCCCCATTCCATGACTCAAATGTAACACCCCCCACTTTCCTCACCCTATGACCAGACTTGCTTTTCCCCATAAGTCCCACCCACAACCTATTCTCTAGACAAAGGACCTATATCCTGCCTATTTTGTTTATTAAAGTTGCTCACCTTTTTCTTTGTCACTCAACTGTTTATCCATGAATAGCCTCAACCAATGTTTAGTTCATGCCTGTAACCCCTGTATAATATCTTTCTCCTTGCTTTCTATTCCCTATGTATTATGTGCAACTGTTGGTTATCTGATGTGGAGCCTTTGTAAAGGAGTCTCTGACTCAAAGGATTGTAATTCCAATATGTTTCAAATAAATAAATAAAAATAAATACTGTACCATGCACCTTTGTTCTCTGTTGCCTATTATTTAGTTCTTGTATATAAGATGTTACCAAAACCTGTATGTAATTCTCTCATGCCTGATTGTCTGTTCCTTTGTATAAGGTGCTACCACAGCGTGTATGTACTATATATTCTGTAAATTGTTTACCTTGTATCATTGTAACTACTTGTCCAACTGGACGTTTGTGAAAATTGCCATTTTTGCTCACATACTATCCAGTATAAAATTGCTTGATTGATTGAAGTGCATAGACCCCACACGGAGGAACTATATGATGAAACTTTTTGCCGACTAACAAATACTGCTGCTTTAGATGTAGAAACATTGCATTTTTTTTCAGTTCAGCATTTCTGTGCAGTCTTGCATTTCTGTGTTTTTAGTCTTGTCTTTTGTTTTGTTTTTGGGAGTGCACTGCATTTCAAAACTCTGTAACAAGACATTTTGCTTTCTAAAATGTTTCATTAATCTGGGATAGCCAAGGTTCTGATTTTAACTATTTTCTTAGCTGGATGGACTGCTGTACTTTGAGCTCAAGTTAGATGTGAAAGAGCAACAGCAAGTTTTTGGCTCTAACAGGGTCTATTCAATATTGTGTGCATTTTGTAGCTTTGTTAGGGTGCAAAACAAAAATGTCAGACTTGTTTTTAAGGAAGTATGGTTTTAAAGTTGAGGTAGCAAATTTAAAAAAAATGTTTTTATTTATGATGTCACAAACGATTCATTTGTTCAGGTGTTTCACGTTGGTGATGTCAGAATTGATTAGTTATTTTAGCTATACCAGAGGGATGTTGTCTTAAATAATGTGTTAGAGCTGGTTCCTTACAGTTATGATGTCATAATTAATTCATCTGATCCTTGATATGGGAGTATATTGGTTCCTTTTCCCCATAGAAAAAATACCTACCCATGGAATATATAGGGGATATGTAATGGATTACATGAAAATCAATTATTTATTTTGAATGGCTGGTTATGACCTCTATTAACCTCATGAGTGACAGAGCACGAGTGAGATCAATAGAGGTCATACCCAATTATTCAAAATAAATCATTTATTTTCATGCAACCCATGGTATGTGCCACTTATACAATGCCAAGTAGAGTGACAGGTGGAGGGGAGCGCTGACATTGGTTCCCTGCCCAACGCTGAAGCAAGTGCTGAAATCATTGGACTAGGGCATATGACTGCTGAGAAACACTGACCTTTGACATTTCTTCCCTTTAGCATCTGTGTAGAGAAGTCCTCATTTTTTTTTGCTTGCCAATTCACTCACTTGCACACTTCTGTGAGCAGTTCAGTGCAGAGCAGCATTTGTGTAACCTGCACTGGCCTGTCAGTGATTTGTTGATTTTTTTGTTTGTGTCTACTTTTCCATTTGCAAATTATACTGTAAAGCCACTAGAGGGCAACAACACTTCTAGTCCTGGGTCATTCATACCTAAAGTAAATAATCAACGTCCTAACATTCAGTGGTGTGATCTGAATCTGTAAGCCTGTACAAAGTCTCTACTACCCTACCCAGAAGGGTTTTCATCTCCCTCCTATTCACACCCTTCCTGTTTCTTACCCCATCCCAGTCTCCCCTCCACACCTATTTCCACTTCTCTCCCCTTCCCTTGTCTTCCGGATACCTCCTTCATTCTGTCAGTCACCCCTACAGCCCCCCTTGTGAGTAGACCCCACTTTTCCTACTACCCTCCAGCATCTGTTTTCCCTACCTAGTCACTTTGCCTTTCTTCATCTACTTATCTCCTTCTCTCCACCCCTCCCTCCCTCTTCCCCTCCTTCACATATTTCTTACGCCAATTACAAAAGTCCTAAACTTCAATATTTGCTACCTGCTCTGTTCCGATTGGCCAACAGTCCGCTTCTAGTCTTGTTTGATGTACTGACTCTGAAAAGTGCTGTAAATTTCTTAATTTTTGTTAAAACTGTTCTCAAAATGTTTTGTGATTAACTACAGTTCTACTAGCTACTTTGCCTGAGTGTTAATTGTGCTTACAGCCCTTCCTGTGTAAGTGTTCAGCTGGATCTCAGACAACAGGGCGCCATCCCCAGTCGCTCCTATTGTGGTGCAGATTGGACACCTGCTGGCTTCTGCTGGTCCCTTTGTCCACAGCCAGTACATAATCTTCCCTTTTTTCTTCTCCCCCAGCCATGAGAAGCCACCCAGGGCTCACCAGCTGAGGCATCCTCGGACACTGGGTGGTCGACACTGGTCTAGCTGCTGCCAGAGAGCTCCAGCCTGGACTCAATCCTTCACAAGGTATGGCAAAAAGCTGCAATTTCGCCCACCACCCATCCCCCACCTCCTCCATTTATTAAATACGCTTAGTCCGCCTCTTCTCATCTTCTACGCCCTCTGGCATCCCTCCCATTTTTATTTTAACTATCTGCTGTCTTTTACACATTAATCTCCCTGCAGAGGTCCATCCTCTATCTTTTTAGTCTATCCTGGGCATTCATCAGTTTCAGCACAACCACAGGTTATAGTATCTGTTACTAGGTCTGGGACATTCATCGCCCTATTCTGTGGCATATAGGAAGACCTAATCATGGGAGGGAGCAACTGGCTCCTCTGTATGTCCCTTGTCTTGCTAGTGCCCTGCTCTCTCTATCAGACCTCACATTCCTCCCAGGGTGAGGATGAGGTTTGTGCCTCTCCCTGTTATGTGCTCAACAACTCCTCTCATAAATTTCTACATGATTACTGGATCATGCAGCTGTATTTGCCTGGAAGTGGGACATCTCCCGAATTGCCATTGCAGGATACTCCTCCCTCCCATCTCGATACTTTCTTCTCCTGGCATGTTTCTGTCAGGATTCTAGTGGCTGCAACCCTAGGTCAGTATAGCACCAGGAGTGGAGATAACTATGTTCAACTTCAGCACCTCCCAGATGCTCAAAGAACAAAGACTACAAGTTAACTTTTGCTGCCTTAAAAAGGATTTTGCTGCTATTGCTATTGTGCTCAGGCAATGTCGAGCTCAACCCAGGGCCTCTAGATGCCCTTGCTTCTCCCTCTGACCTTGCTGGAATTAAAGGAATGTCATTCCTGCATGTTAATGTCTGCAGCCTTTTGAAAAAGACCGCCATGATCCAGGCTTGGGTTAGCCACACCCTACCTGATGTTCTGGTGATCACAGAAACCTGGCTTAGACCACCCACTCCTGACAGGGAAATCAACATCCCAGGTTATTTGCTCTTCCAAGCTGATAGGCAATCGAGAGGCGGAGGGGTGGCGATTTATGTTAGGGACAAATTCTCTGTATCATGTCTAGAATCATCTTCCTCCCCTAATGAATTTGAATGCTTGTCCCTAAAGGTTGAACTATCACCTTCTTGAGCACTCTGTGTAATAGGCTGTTACAGGCCCCCGTCTGCAGAGTCACATCTCTTGTCACATCTAAGCTCTGCCCTGGGGCTTAGTACACTGGAAACTATTATTCTTGGTGATCTGAACTATGACTGGTTATCAAAAGGCTTGGCTCCCTTGAAATCCTTTTGTGACACCTTGGGGCTGGTGTAACTCATTGGTAAACCCACTCGCCCAAATAAAAAGAACCCTAGTAACAGCACCCTTTTAGATGTAATTTTGGCTAAAAAAAACCACACCTGTTCTCCCATGTTGGAACATTTTTCTCTGACATCAGTGATCACTGTTTTATCGCCAGCATCAGATCTGTGCATAATCAACAGTTTGTAGCAAAGTTCTCAATCAAGAGGTGTAAACGCAACTTCGACTTGTTTGCCTACCTCGATGAATTGAAATATTCCCTGCAATGGCAGGATTTCTACTTAGCCAAAACGGTTAATGAAGCATATACTATCTTTCACAAAATACTAACTGCAGCCTTAAACAGGCATGCCCCCATGGTAAAGGTACGTGTAAGGAGCAACACTTGCCATTGGTTTTCACCAGAACTCAGAGCTTTCATGCTAGATAGGGATACGCTTTGGAAAAAAGCACGCAGAAGCAAGAATGACTTGGATTGGTGTCAGTTTAGGAGGGCACGCAATAAGTGCACCAAGTTGGTCAGAGCAGCCAAGGCCGCTTTCTATTGCACTGAGCTAGACTCTGCCTCAAGGAATCCTTCAACATTTTGGAAAATAATAAAGGACATGTCTGGTCATTCACCTGGAAATTCCCTCCCATCAAAAATTATATCCAGTAGTAACACCATTTCAGACCGATCTGAGATACTGGAAGCCCTCAATAATCATTTCGCAACCGCTGGGCTAGCATCCACACACAGCAGGGATTATTGTTTCACAAATTTCCCGCTACCAAAGAGGCCTTCTCCTTCCTGCCTGCCTCTCTAAAAGAGGTTGAAGATCTACTGCTACAGTTGGATATCGAAGGGTGCAGGTTCGGACTCTATAGAGCCTTACTTTCTGAAATGTGCATACCATGTGTTGGCAGTGCCAATCACGCACCTCTTCAACTTGTCACTATCCCAGGGGAGCCTCCCCTCACAATGAAAAGTAGCCCATGTCATCCCTCTGCTCAAATCAGGTGACCCTTGTGACCTTAATAATTATAGACCGATCTCCCTCCTCCCCATTCTGTCTAAATTATTGGAAAAGATAGTGAGTGGTCAGCTATGGGCGACCATGAATCCAGGAGTCTGTTAAACCCAATGCAGTCTGGATTCAGAGCAAAGCACAGCACCATAATTGCCCTAGCAAAAGTGACTAATGATTGACTCCTTGACCTTGACAATAGGAATTTTGTCTGTGCCATTTTTTTGGATCTAAGTAAGGCCTTTGACACAGTCGACCATAGCCTGCTTCTTTCCTCCCTATGTAACCTAGGTCTGGACCCTAACTCTAAGTGCTGGTTTGTCGACTACCTTGTGGAACGGAAACAGCAGGTTAAGGCTGAAGGTGATCTTTCGCCACTTAAACCCGTACAGAGAGGTGTGCCTCAGGGGTCTATCCTTGACCCCCTGTTGTTTGCGGTTTACATTAACAACATCGATGACAATATCAATAAAGCCAATATCCACTTGTTCGCTAATGGCACAGTACTTTATTTGAGTTGTCCTACACTGGAAGCAGCCTGTGAAGACCTCCAAGCTGAATTTAACCTATTGCAATACCAGCTCATAAGGAAAAAGCGTCTGCTTAATGAGAAAAAAACAAAAGCGATGCTCTTTTCCCCTTCCTCCAATGCGGCTAACCCCGCTTGCATTGGGGCTATCCCTCAGATTACCACAGTACTTGGAGAAAATCTAGAGTATATGCAAAAATTCAAATATCTGGGTGTATGGCTTGATCATAAACTCTCCTTCTCTGAACATCTCGAAGAACTACAGAAGAAACTAAGACAAAGACTAGGACTATTCTACAGAATTAACCACTTCCTTACTAGGGATGCCAAGCAGCGGTCGATTCAAGCCATGTTCCTTTCAATAATAGATTACGCAGACCTTCTCTATAGCCATTGTACTGCCTTTGCCCTGGCTAAGTTGGACACCCTATACCACAGAGCAATCAGGTTCATAACGGGCCTTCCACTTTCCACACACCATTGCTCCTTGTACTCTGCGGAGGGCTGGACGTCCCTTCATTATAGGAGAAATAGAAATGCCGCTCTATGGGCTTTCAGAGCGGTTACCAACAAGCTCCCTCTATACTTCTCTGATTGTATTCCCCTAAGTGTGATAGGTGCCTATGCTCTAAGAAGCTATTCCCTAATTGCCTTGCAATTACCTAAGGTCAAATCTAGATTTCAACTGAGCTGTCATAAGTTTCTGGTGCCTTCCTTGACGGAACAATATGCAAAAACTTGAAGCTGAGCTGTCCTGTTAGCCTGAATATTTTCAAGTCACTCTATGACCGCTCCATGAAGGAATCCTGCAATGTTTCCTATCGCTAGCTCACCTATTTTCCAGTTTCCTTCCTGCCCATCCTGCCTCCCACCCTGCCTCTGCCCCTGCGTCTCTCTCCCTACCAAAATACCGGCTTCTCTGCCTCTCTTTAGCCATGGCCAAGTTCCACCCCTTCCCTGA
Organism: Neoceratodus forsteri; assembly: GCA_016271365.2. Lineage (NCBI taxonomy): Eukaryota > Metazoa > Chordata > Ceratodontiformes > Ceratodontidae > Neoceratodus > Neoceratodus forsteri. The sequence continues at coordinate 1,310,955,966 of CM057449.1, forward strand.
AGTATGCCAGTTAACTATTCCAACCCCATAATTTCTTCCTAAGCTGGTATCCCTCTTCTTGCCTTTCTCTTTCCTTTTAAGTGAACATTCCGGCTGTACCCAGTTATGAGCCTATCTGTTGTAAAGGCTCTCTCACTCAAATGTTGATGTACATATGTATATTTTTCTTCTTTGTATAATATTGCATTATGTTTTACCATGTTACTGTACTATGATTTTTGTATGACCAGGTTCAGCTTGCAAATGAGCCCTGCTCAATGGTGCCCGCCTGGATAAATAAAGATTTTGATTGATTGATTAATTGATAATGTAATGCCAGCAGGTCTAGATAGAATGTTAGGTACAATGGATGATTCTGCTCTGAACATTAGGGAGCAGGTGTGGAACTATACATTGTTCTTTGAACTGGAGTGGAAATAAATGATTTATTTTCACTCTAGCTCCCCTGCCCATGAAAATGCATGCATTTATTTGAGATTTTTTTATATCCACTGCCACTGCAAAAATAAAGAATATGCAGGGAGGAGCTATGTGATGCATGATTTATCTATACAAGTGGTGTTTGACCTCAGGTAACCTCATGAGTGGCATAAGCCATGAGTGAGTTGTCCAAGGTCAAACACCATGAGTATAGATAAATCATGTATCACACAAGCTCCCCCCTGTACTTTTCATTTTTGCAGTATGAGAGGAGCTTGTGTGTAGGTTGAATGCAGTGAGATGGTTTCATAAAATTAATTAATTTAGGAAACTGTGAGGATTTATTTGGTGATCGGGCATATCAATGCTTTGTGTGAGTCTGGTTACTAATGCCATCACTATGGATGTGCCGTAATGACAGCATGCTCAAGAAGTAACGTTGTTTGTGATCGGTTAATGGCTGCCCTGTACAGTCTTTTGCAGAGCAAGATGGCAGTTGTGGTTAGCGAGAAACATTGTAGTGGCTGGGATGCATTACTTGTACGTCCCTATCTTGCCATTTTATTTTGTTTTTTAACTTGTGTTTTTTTAATTGTGTTTTAAGTGCAGCCAGTATGTGATTTCCACTGAGCAAGTAGGATCAGCTGTGAGCTGGAGCAGAGCAAGTGACAGCGGAACGAGCAGGAGCGGCAGTGAAGAGAGGCAAGCTTGCTGAAATTGTAAAAGAAATAGAAGACTTAAGGTTAATGGTTTACTGACTGTTTCTAGCTGAGAGGAAGCCACTGAGAGGTAAAGCAGGGGCTCAGTTGAGTGAGCAAAGGCTTGCAGGGAGGCAGGTAGGAAGGCAAGTGGTCCGGGGCGGATGAGAAAGTGAAAGTAAACTGCAATCTGAATGGTGAAAAATAAAGTTTCTTTTTTAAAAGAAATGTTTTACTTTAATGAAATGCTGTCTCCAGATTGTGTTAAGTTTGTGTATGAGAGGGGCCAAACAACTATGATTTTTAATGTTGTGAATTAACCCTTTTCTGCCTGTGATGGAGCTGCATGCAGGACGAGTGTTGCTTGACAAATGAAACTACAGCAGGTAGTGCCAGCCGGCCATTGGAAGGGCGTGTTTTACTGATGACTAGCTTACTATACATACAAATCTGTGATGAAGAGTTCATGTATAAATGTGAGATTTTACATTTATACGTATAGTAGCTCCGACAAACAGATTTATTCAATGGCTTTTGTGTCCACGCCTATTGCATAAATGAATATTTCCGATGAAATGTAAGGTATAAGAGGCACTTGGGGTTTGATAAGAGTAACAGCAAAGGGCCATGACTTATTGTCAATAATAGTTTTAGAAAGACAGAGAAAAAGGCAGTCATTATCTGCATCTTCACCTCTATATTCCACTTCTAATGGCTTTTCTTTGGAGTTATACAGTGTGCCAGTTATACTATGACAACACTAGTTTTGGGGGTCCTGTTTGCTGTACCAGCCAGAAAATAACAAGCATTTGTCAATGCCGAATGTTGTCTTGTTGGCATTGGCACTGGTAGTGCAAGAGTTAGAGAGATGCATAATAGGAATGGCAGTGAAGTACTGAACTGACGCTAACTCCACCCCCACCCTGCAGAGACTGAAAGGCATTGGGGTGTGCCTTTGGGTTGTCAGCCATAACGCTCACGCCATTTCACTTCACCCTACTCTGCAGACCAGCAAATGACAAGTCGCGGTGTGCCTTGTGTCTTTGGGCCTTACGCTCACCCCATTCCATAAGAGAGATGGGTGCAATATAGAGAATGGGGTGATCTTTAGGGCCAAAGAGTCCAAGGTACACCTCAATGCCTGTCACTGGCTGCAGGGTGGGGGGGTGGAATGGCGTGAGCATTACAGACGACAATCCCAAGTCACACCGCTGACACCTGTCAGTCTCTACAGGGTGGGGCGTTATGGTTGGAAACCCTAACGCCCCAAGAGTTTGTTGGTATTTTCACTCCAAATTTTCAACATGGGCTTTTTGTGACCCCACCTCATGAACAGTGGCACTATCAGTTCATTAGCCGGAAGGTGATTTTGCACAGTGGCTGCGCTATTTGGCGCCTCAGGTGCGAAAACACATTTTGGGCAGGAGATGAAACATGATAGCTGTACTGTTCATGAGAAGGTGTAAAAAAATGACAATGTTGAAAATCTGGAGTGAATATCTGAAAAATTTGTGAAATCACGCACGTGCGTAAAAACTGTGAAATGCAAGCCTGTAACACAATTATTCGGGGGATTTTTTTTACCAAATTTTCAACATAGGCATTTTGGGACCTCCACTCATGAACAGTGGCACTGTGATTTTGTTAATCTGTCCCAAAAGTTGATTTCCCACAGCAACCATGCCATTGTGTACCAGATGTGCGAAAACACATTTCAGGCAGGATGTGAAAAATGACAGCTGTACTATTCATAAGGAGGTGTGAAAAAATGACAATGTTATAAAAATCTGGAGTGAAAATACTAAAAATTGTCGAAGTTAAGAGCATGCGTGAAAACTGCACAATGCACGCTCTTAACGTAGCATTTTTTTGGAATTTTTTCACCATATTTGCAACACAGGCTTTTTGGGACCCCATCTCATGAACGGTGGCACTGTCATTTCATTATTCAATCCCAAAGGTGATTCTGCACAGTGACCAATAAATCACCTTTCGGGACTGAATAATGAGATGATAGTGCATGTGATCATGAGATGGGGTCCCAAGAACCCCATGTTAAAAATTTGGAGCCAAAATTCAAAACAAAATGGCTGAGATAGCCACCTAGTTGAAACCCTCCCCCCACCCACCCACCATTGATGCCATTATACAGCTTACCGGCATTTTTCATTTTGCAGTTCGGCTTTGAAGAGTCCACATGTGTTTCCTACTCCACCAAAGACTGCAGCACGGACCTCCGGAAGTAAGTATGGGGTGAGGGGTGGGGAGGGGGTGCACAGAGGGTGAGTGCGGGTTGGGGAGAGGGGCACCATGGACAACGGACCATTTTCTAATTTTCAGGCACAAAAAAAAATGGACACTGCGCCACAGGACGGTTTTCTTTCTTTACAGGTGAACTAAAACAAATGTTGGGCACACTGGGGTGGGCTCCCAGTATGACCCATGAATTTTGGGGGGATGATGTTGGCCACAATGAGGGTGGGGCAGGGGGAGGAACCTGCCGACATTGGTTGGCTTTCTATGAGTGGAGGCACACTGGAGTGGGCTTCCAGTGTGCCACACAATGTGAGGGGGTTGTGTACATGCTGACACAGGGATTGCACCCCCAATGTTGGTGCCGCCACCATGTTTATTGAAATTTTTCACCAGAAAAGGCACATACGGGAGGTGTGTCATCTGTGCTGCTGTATGACGAGCTTGTATCTGATTGCAGCGGCACATTTCTTACAAGTTGTGTCCACTTTACATAATTCGTGTGTCAGCGCTAGCATGCTGGTTAATTGGGGATTGAGGTATGCACCTACTAAAGTGTGCCCTGCATTCACCAACACTGACACACCTCTGCATTTCTCCTACTATCACAAGAATGTTGCTTGCGCTAGCACAAGACAATATAAAAATCACTTGGTGTTGTGAACTGACTAGGCTTGGGCAGCTATTCCTTTATTTTCCTTTACAGCATCTGCTACAGAGTTCACAAGGGTCAGTCGAGGGAGCGAGGGTGCTGTGTTAAGCTACTGAGAGTGATCTAGATATGATGGGAAAACAAAAACAGCAATGGTACGTAAGTGAGTGGCTTGGGAAAGTGCTAATATTGTACCCTAACTCTTGCTGGCTAGGCATATTCTGCTGGATTATTTTCTATACCACATGATTATGTTTTAATTGACTAACCCAAGGTTGGGCTGGGTAAATGTATGTAGTACTGTAATTAAAGGTCAGAAGAGGCTCTAGATCCATGATGCCCCCACCCCACTTCATAGTAGAGCTGAAATAAGAATGCTGTGAAAAAACATACCAAGTTATAGGGATCCTTAGCCACTCAGCTGCCCAGTGTACTCAGTGCTCCCCTTGATAAGTAGAAATTTGTCCAGGCTTACCTTGAAGGACTATACTGCCATAATGTCAGGTCTTCCCTCTCTCCCATGCTATTATCTACTGTCAGCAAGTGAGTGCCTTAACACTGGTGTACCATATACAAACTGACAACTGCTGCAGTACTCCTTAAACAGCAACTCTCTATTATAATCAAAAAAGCTAAAGAACACTAGAGTTACACCAATTATGTTTTAACTTTTGGGTAAAATGAACAGCTGCACTCACACTCCAAAAAAGAGATGAAGTTGCTATTTCTTCAAGGAAAGCTTCCTTTTATTGTAAGCGGTGATGAAGCCCCCTACAGGTGGGGGTGAAACATAAGGGAGTGGTGGTTTGCCACCACTTGACTTCTTTGTTTTGTTCTCATGTTTGTGTGGTGAATACGCTTACAATAAAAGGAAGCGTTCCTTGAAGAAATAGCAGCTTCATCTCTTTTTGGTGTGTGAGTGCAGCCGTTCATTTTACCAAACTATCCTGTAGCTTGCCAAGCTGCACCACAACCCCGAGTGCTTACCACTACCGCAACACATGTTTTAACTTTATTGATTTCTGGCTATTTGTTATTTTTTTAACTTTCTCCTGCTGTTGGTCTATTAAATATTGCAGATAACACAGCACTTCACGGAGTCTTTCAAAATGTATCTGACTCTCCCCTGCTAACCACACAGCTGCTATTTGTGGCATCATAGTCTGTTGTCATGGTGAGCACTGATGTCATAAACAAAGGCACTGTGAGGTAAATAGAGTAGATAGAAGCAAATGTTTTCAAATGTTTCCTATACAGACATTTTAGATGTACTCCCTAGATGTGCTGTAAACCTTTAAAGGGAACATAGAAAAAGGAAAAGAAAAAGATGTATCCTCTAGTAAACTGTAATAGCTGAAACATCTCATTTACGTAAGCACGTGCTGAAGTGCAAAGTCGCTCTTTAAGGGACACTGAGCTGATCTTCTACTCCTTTAATGCTATATAAAAATGGATTCCCTTGTATAGTTTCTGCTCCTCTTTGTAGAAGATGGAGAACTTTTCCATGCTGTATTTGACAGAGTCAGTATTTGCTACATTAGTTCAGTGTATCAGGTGTGTTTTTTATCTAGTTATCCAGGATGGAAGTCTATGAGATGCAACTTCTCATTTTTAGTGGACACCTGCTTTTACAACTGGGAGAAATGATGCACGTGGATATTAAGTGACCTGCTCAAGATCATACAGTGTATTGGTGGCTCTGCGGGGATTTGAACCTCGATCTACTGGTTCAGAGTTCTGCACTCCAGCTACGAGGATATCTACCATGACAGATGCTATATATGTATGCATATGAAAATAGTAATGAGGAAATTAAAAAGCAGTGCTGAAACAGAATGTTAACCAGCAACTGATGACACCAATAAACATTTGTAATTTAGTTTAAATTTTGAATGTTTTCCTTACAGTAGCTGATTAGTCCATTTTGCTGGTGATTTATGAAAGCCATTATTCTCAGAGAAACATTCAGAATGACTTTTTTAGAACTTGACTTGGAACATGAAGAATGGGCTTCCATGGAAATGAGGAAAACATATTATGAGCAGTCACCTTTTCCTCATCAACTTGAGAAGTTGAACAACTACACTGCTGGTTACTTTTTTTTATTTATTTCAAATGTGTTAACTGGGTAAGGACACTGGGCAAAGCTCTTTTTCAGGTCCGACCTGAAAGACAATGAACAACAAACAACAAAACACAACTAACAATATACTAACAATTATATACATCAACAGATAACAAATGTTTAAATTTAATCTTAAATCCCATTGCTGAATTAATGCATCTAAAGGAAAGAGGTAAACCATTCCATAAATGAGCAGCAGATGACATAAACGATCGAAAACCAAATTTTCCCTTGTTAACAATAGCCCTTAGAACAATCCCTTGATTTGCATGCAAGTTTACCTGAGAATCCCTTCTTGGCTTTGACTGACTTAACACAGGTCAGGATTTCGAGAAGGTCTGTTATTTAATAAACTGTTTGTTTTCAAAAAGGGCAAATCACAGCCCAAGTAATACAAAAATACCCCTTTCCCCAATCCACTTAGCACCTCATCCCTCCTTCCCCCATGATACAAGTAAAACACCCCTCCCCCAAGTATACCAAATTAAAAAAAAGGAAGTTCCATAATGGAGATGGTGAATAGTACAGCCCTTGGCACATACTCTCGGCCAGCCAACATCTGAACAAATAAGAGTGAAAGCGCAATAACAGTTTTTGACACTCGAGTGTGTGCTTTTTATGTCAGTCTCCTAATCACATACACTCTGCTGCATACTGGATCCAAACGGATGCATTGATACCCCACTGCAGAACTTGTACGATAGATTTTAATCTTTAAAGGTATCAAAATAGAATGGCAAAAGAAAATTAATATACTGCAAATGAGTAAAACCCTTCAAACTGAAAGGGCAGTTCTTCAGAAAGGGGAAGAGTTTAAAAAGGGGGACATTTATTGTTTTCTGTTATCCCCTTCTTCATACTATATCACTTGGCATCCACCATTGTACTCTGACAGGGTGGTAGTCCCATAAGGGTCAGAGAGCACAAATGGCCACAGCATCCACATATAACTTGCAAAAAATGCCATCAGATACAGGCCCTAAGGTCTATAGAGCCTGCTTGAGTGAGCAGCCATCAGTTTTTTACTCTGAAGCTGCCCCCCCATACAGTAGTGACCTTCTCCTGACCCTGTCCACCCCCTCTTAAAACTGTCCACCCACTTCAATGGTACCACCTCCTCCGGTAGTGCATTCCACCCATCCACCACTCTTCCCGTGAAGTAGTATCTCATCACTTCCCTCTTGAACCTACCCCCCTCCAATTTCATACTATGCCCCCTAGTCTCTCTCTCTCTCTCTCTCTCTCTCTCTCTCTCTCTCTCTCTCCCTTTAATCTAAAAATCCTCTCTGTACTAACCCTCATATGTTTGAAGGTTTCAGTTATATCCCCTCTATCCCTCCTATCCTACAAGGAGTACATGCTGAGTTCCCTCGGTCTGTCCTCATAGAGTTTGTCATCCATTCTAGTAATCATCTTGGTTGCTCTGCACTGGAATCCCTCCAGCAGCTTGAAATTTTTCTTTAAGTAGGGATGCCAGAACTCTGCACAGTGCTCCAGGTTTGATCTGATCAGTGACCTGTACAGTGGCAGGATAACTTCCCTCCTCCTTCTTGAGGTGATTCCCCTGGCAATACACCCCAACATCTCATTAGCCTTAGCTGCTGCCTTCCTGCAATGTGCTGAATAGTTTATTTGCCCTGTGATTAACACCCCAAAATCCATCTCCTGTTCCGTAGTGGATAACTGTACCCTCCCCAGCCTGTAGCAAAACTTTTGGTTTCTGGCTCGCGAGTGTATAACTTTGAACTTCTTTGCATTGAAACCCAACTGCCATGTGTCTGACCAGTGTTCAAGTTTATCCAGGTCCTCTTGCAGCCCTCTGTGTTGTCCAGCATTGCACCAATCTTTGTGTCATCATCAAATAGACAAATCTTACTGCTAACCCCATCTGCGATGTCAGCAATAAGTATGCCAAACAACACTGGACCCAGTACTGAGTCCTGTTGAACCTGCTTGTCACAGCCCTTGGAGATGAGAGCTCCCCCCTTACAACAACCCTCTGCTGCCTATCCCATAGCCCGTTTTTGACCCACTTCACTATCATTTCCCCCTCCCTCAGGTAACCCAGTTTGCAAACCAGCCTCCAATGTGGCACAATATCAAAGGCTTTGCTGAAGTCCAAGTGCAGGACATCCACTGTCAGGCCTCTGTCAATTGCCTTTGTTACTCAGTCGTAGATGTCAACCGTGTTTGTCTGGCAGGATCTACCCAAGACAAACCCATGCTGCCTGCTGTCCTGGAGATCACTCTCCTCCAGAAAGGCTACCAGCTTCTCCTTGAGGATAGACTCCATGGGCTTACCCATGATGGAGATGAGGCTGACTGGCCTATAGTACCATGGCTCATCCTTGGACCCACTTTTATGGATGGGCACCACATGCACCATCCTCCAGTCTTGGGGCACGCAACCAGTCCCCAACAAGTCAATGTACTGTTGTACAACTAGCCTCTTGACTATCAACAATGATGAACAAGCATAACTCCTCACTTTGGTTGTGTATGCCCACTGACTATTATAAGGCAACTCAACAGCAGACATGAATTCAGGTACAATGAGCAGCAACAGATTATAATACAAGGCAATGGGAAGCATGCAGACAGTCAATAAATACTAGTGGTATGGTGAGCACAGAGCAGAGGTATGTACAGGGGCAAATATAAACAGTGTGAATTTGAAGGCGAGCCTTCAAGAAGCATGGAGAGGAAGCTGATCAGATAGTGAGAAGAGGGAGGTACAAAGTAGAGAAAGCTCATGAGCGAATGCAGACTTACCAGCTGAGGTTTTGGTTCATGGAATGGAAAATAAATGAGGGTCAGCAGAGTGGATGTAATACGAGGATGGCTGAAGGAAGGATAGGAGAGATGTGAGAGAGCAGGGAGTGTAGAAGGTTTAAAGCATTCTACTATAACTTCCCAGTTGTCTCAGAGTTTTCCACAATATTACAAAGTGCAGTTTTGATGTGGTGCCTTTTCCTGAAAATGTATACTGTTAGAGTTGCTCTCCGTGACACAAGCCACAGAGACTGTTGGTCTCTTTCTGTCATCATCATCGTCTGTGTTTCCATGTTTCACATAGCAGGCAAGGTGGCACACAGAGCAAATTTTTCTGCTGAGCCTTATCCTAAAAATATATAATTCTCAGTGATATCACCGTGCCCCCAGCCACTTAGTAGGCTGCATTACATGCACTTTTTTTACTGCTATGCCATTTCCTGAAAATATGTAACGTTAGTGGTGTTCTCAATGACAGTGCCCACCTCCACATAGTGGGCTGTCACACAGTGTTGTTTTTTTTCCTTACTGCTGTGACTTTTCTTGAAGATGCATAATATTAGGGCCCTATCCAAGAAGATGGCATGGGTATGCACCAAAGGCATGTATTTGGGTGTGATGCCTGCACATCCATGGATTGTCACACCAGTGGCAGCATCCACGACCCCTTGCCTCCTCGCTCAGTGCCCATAACGGAGTGCAGATGGGCTATGTGCGTGTTGGAGGTAGAGTGGGTCCGGACAATGGACATCCAGTCAGATGCCTGGGATGACGCTGAGGAGAATCCCCTGACTGGCATGGAGTGGTGAATTGTGGGATACACAATCCTCCAAAGAGTGCCATATACAGTGCCAGTGCACCAGTCTTAAAGGAAAGCTGAACTAATCTGAAGCTCCCCATTCTGAAGCCTTACCCCGATCAGGCTTTTGTAAGACAAAACTTTTTAGTGTTCTAACTTATTTTATTTTTTCTGTTGTAAAGTCTGAGAGTTCAGCGTTATATGACGCCAGATGGTTCCATTTCATTTGAAAGTGCGAAACTTCTACCACCACTTAACACACTTGTACTGAAGTGAGCAGTGTGGCGCCGCACTTTTACATGAAATGGAACCACGCAGCATCTGCCTATGTTGCCAAATCCCAGACTTTACAACAAGAAAGTAAAGTAAGTTAGAACACTGACAAAAAGTTTTAGCTTATGAAATACTTAATCGGGGGTAAGGCTTTGGGGGGGGGGAATGTAGCTTATTGTAATGTAATGTAATGCATTTTTGTAACCGCCCTCTGGGGTAAGGGGAGCTTAACTGGTGTCCCACCATCCTGCCACCTAACTCTTTAGCCTGTCTTCAGTCACTCTGGCCCTGGGACTGAAGCTGGAAAGCGGGCCGGAGTAACAGTAAAACAAAAACCGCTGTACTTGTGGTTCCAGCAAAATGTTTCAACACTGGAAGCACCTGCCAGCAGGAGACATAACAGCCATATCGGTGGTCGCCACAGCCCCTGGAGACTTAAGTGGGAATCAGGGGCACAGAGGCACTTGGGGGAGGGAGAAGAAGGAATGGAACATTGGTGCGCTGCACCTTTAAGTGAGTGGCTCCCTGCCACACAGAGGAAACTGCCAGCACATCGGGTGGGGGGCAGAGAACAGTGCTCCTGACAGGGAGCATGGGAGACAAACCTACTCCACTCTACCACTGGAATGCCACTCACTGTTGTGCCTATCGGCTAAAGGTAGTATACAAAAAAGAAGGGCAGTGGAAATAAAATAAAAATAAAGATTTTGGAGCACAGGGCTCCATTGTGCAAAAGGGCCACCATATTGGTGCCCCACGAACTTTCTGCAGCCAATCCAGAGAGCAGCAAGGCAAGTGATGGATTCTGAAAGGAGGATGCCACATGTTTTTCCCTTTTGCACTAGCGGACTTTTTTGGCTAATTGAAGGGCAGGACGGGGCAGAAGGATTGCTGAACAGCCCTGTCTGCCCAATTAGAGGGGGAAAGGAAAAGAAAGAAATTAGTGAGCCCTCCAGAAGGAGGGGGCAGTATGGCTGGGGTACCAAGCAGTGTAGAGCTGCATGTGAGTTATAGAGGAGGGCCTCCTCAAGCCTTCTCCACCTGGGGCCTCCTCAGGCCTGCTCCACCTGGGGCCTCCCCTGGCATGCTCTACATGGATCCTCCCTAGGGCCCACTCCTAGAGGGTTTTGTGGGTCCTGTCCAGGGCTCAGTCACAGAAAGTTTCGTGGGCTCCCTCCTGGGATCAAATTTGTTCAGGAGGAGAGCCAAGGAGTTTGTGCCAGAAGGTCACCATCATAGTGAAGAGTTTGTGCCAGGAAGGGCACCGTCAGAGCTGAAGAGTTTGTGCCAGAAAGACATCATCAGAGTTAAAGTGTTCATGCCAGAAGGGCACCATCAGAGCCAAAGTGTTTGTGCTAGAAGGGCACAGTCAGAGTGAAGTATCTGTGCCAGAAGGGCACCCATGAGAGTGAAGGGTTTGTGCCAGAAGGGCACCATCTGATTGAAAAAGAGAGGCCCAGCCAGGCCATATGTTCCCCAAGTCCTCTCTTGGGCTAATCTGGAGGATTGATTGGAGTCCTCCCCAGGACTCCTTCCTTCTTTATTTATTTTTTTATTTATTTGAATTTTGGTAACCAGGAAGTACACTGAGACAATTACAGTCCCTTTTTCAGGGGCGACCCGGGAGAGAACAGCAATAAAAAGAACAATACAGTAGACAGCTTATGAGATACAAAAGGCAATAGCATACACTTGGGAACTGACATCAACTAGTTGAACCTATGTCTGGGTTTACCCATTTAAAGAGAATGCATCTTGTCCAGGCTACTTCAGAGCCAGGCAGAGAGCCAATTAGCCCTTACCAAGTAAGACAAATCAGGGAACAAGGAGGATGGTAGTGTCCATGGAGCACTGCCAGGGCTGCAAGATGTATGCCATCTCACCAGCAGAAGGGGGCAGGGGATATATCTGCAGCTGTAGCAAGCTAGTTGCTGCTCTGAAGAGGGAAATGGTAGTATTGACTGGCAACTGGCTGTGCAGTGGGGGCACAGAGATGAAGGTTGACAACTGAGGGGGACTCTGAGTGTGACTGGGGTGGGGGGGCAGAGACTAGCACCCAGAACATTGGGAAGGAATAACATCAGGTGCTCTGTCAAGGCTAAGCTATGTACACTATCCTTCCTATGGAGAGCAGAGTGGGCCTACATCTGCTGCTACTGTGGGGTGGTTGATGCTATTAAGAATTATATTACCAGGCTGGAGTGGTAGTTGGAGGCACCATTATGCACAGGGAGGTGAGTAAGCAGCTGAAGAGGATGGGGGAGAGGAGGGTACGGATATAAACACTAGGCCACTAGGGACTGGTTGGTAGGGACAGTTAGGGTAGGAGAAGGATGGCAGGGGCTGTTATCTTTAATGGGAGGGATGGATCAGAGTGGAGAACAGAGGTAGCCGGCATGACCATAAGAAAGCACCATTGACACTGAACATCAGTAAAAGGTTTCAACTTCTAGCTGTCCAGGTTAATCAATCAATCAATCAATCAATCAGTTTTACTTTATACTGGAGAGTATGTCAGCAAAAATGCCTGTTTTCACAAACGTCCAGTTGTACAGATGTTTTTACAAAAAAAATTGGACAAAAAAGTACAGAATTAATAAATTAAAACATCAAACAGTGAGGTGAGGAATAATACAGTATATACACTTAATTACAGCAGGTTTATTAGGGTGCCAACAGGTGAATTGGGGCCAGTGGGGGCAGACCTGGCACCAGGACACCCATCCTGCCAAGGAGTAGGAGGAGGAAGGAAGTGGCTGGGAGGGAGGGCTGGCAGATAGTAGTCACTGGAGACTACTGGTAGGACAACAAGTGAGGTGGAGGAGGCATCGCTGGACCAGGAAGGTTATCCAGTGGGGGTAGTTTGCCTGCCTGAAGTGAAGATTGAGAGAGTACTATCAAGGGCCAAGCAACATAGCTGTGGGGAGGAACAGATAGTTGTCTTCCATGCTGGCATGAATAGGAAGTAAAAGTTATGAAAACATAAGGAGGTAATTCAGGAGCTAGGGATGATCCTGAAGGGAAAGGTATCTATGGTGAACTTTTGTGAAGTCCTTCCAGTCTTTGGGGCTAGTTAGGATTGGCAGTGGACCATTAGGAAGGCTAATGCTTGGCTAAGGGTCTGGTGGAAGAGGGAGAGTTTTGTTTTTCTGGCCAAGCGGAGGACCTTCTGTGGCAAGGGATGCCTTTATGTCCAGGCTGAACTGCATCTGCACTCCTAGGGAGTGACAATACTCACCAGCAGAATGAACAGAACATTTAGGCATACAGAAATAGATTAATTGCCATATTGGTCCTTGTAAGAACAGATGCAGAAGCAAATGGTTTGATAAAGGTATCAAACCATTTGCTTCTGGATCTGTCAGAACATTTAGGGGAATTTAAACAAGAGTACTGGGGGAGGAGGCTAGTGCAAAAGATCATCATGAGCAGAATAGAGATATAGGGGACCATTAAGGGAAGGAAAACAGAGACGTTGAAGAAACGAGACCATCTGAAGGTCAAGGAAGCATGGAGAGGGAACTATTCTCTCTTGCATACAGACCAACATGATGAATGCACCCAGCAAAATAAGTGAGCTCAAGGTTCTAATGCACACTGCAGGCCAAGACCTAGTGATCCTCACAGAGCCTTAGTAGGGGTGGAAAATGACTGAGACACCAGAATAGAAGGATATAAATAATTCAAAAGGGAAAAGCCTGACAAGAAGGGAGTGAGTGGCTCTTTCTGTAAGGGAAGAAGTCACTGTGGAGAACAACGTGGATATCAGTGGGGCAAACAGTATCACAGAGTCTATCTGGGTCGATATTGGGGGCAAAAGAATCATCCTGGGGTGTGCAACTGGCCCCAAAACAGCTAAATGGGCATGATGCCCAGATGGTCATGGGAATTATTAGTGCGACCAAATCGGATGCAGTGTTGATCCTGGGGGACTTTTAATGCCCCTGGCATAGACTGGCATCTTGAGGGAGCTAACAGCAGGACTGAGACTGAATTCCTGTCCAACTTCAAGGACTGCTTCCTGCAGCAGCATGTCCAACAGGGTACTTGGTTTGATGTCACCCCTGACCTCGTTCTCAGCAGTGGGTATAAGGTCCTCTATAATGTATAAGTCAAGGAACCGATGGGAGACAATGACTGCAACCGTGTAACCATCTTTCTGGTGATGAGAAAAATTAGTCAGATCTCAGATTTCAGGATAAGAAATTTTTGGAAAAGCAGACTTTGTTATGATGAAAACCCTCATCTCCAAGCATCCAGAGTGGGTGCATGAGGCTGGTAATGCAGAGCACATGTGATGTTTATTGAAGAAAGTGCTGAAAACTGCTGCAGAGTTCTGCATTCCTGTACACAATACGGGGAAAAGGGCCCCAAATATGGCCCCCTGACTCAATTGGGACATAAAGCAACTGATTCTGAACAGGAAGAAGGTCAATGACTGCTGAAAAGGGGCAGATGGCTTCCAGATGAGATAAGAGTTCAGAGCAGCACTGCGGCACCTTTAAAACTAAAATTAAGAAAATCAAAGAAGGGCTGGAAGCTAGGATAGCGGTAGGAGCTGCAGATGGCAGCAAAGCCTTCTTCTAGTCTGTAAATGGTAGGAGGAAGGTTAAGGTAGAGATTGGACCATTAGGGTAGGTGGAGGAGCCTGTGAGAGAGCCAGAGGCCATGGCTGAAATACTTTATGAATACTTCACTTCAGTGTTAACAAAAAGGCCCCAGATGCATGAGGAGGACTCATTTAGGAGGCTCCATGCCATCAGTAGTCACAATGTAATCATTCTATATGATGTCTGTTCTGGTAGTGCAGCTGCCTACCTGGCAAAGATCAAGCTAGGTAAGTCAAGGAGGAAAAGAACCTTGTGGTCATAATAGATAAGGGACTGAAACAGGAAAAACAGTGTGTGGCAGCTATCATTAGGGCCAGGAGAAGTTTGGCAAGTATCAAAATGGTGACCAGCAAAGCAGCAGATGTAATCTTGCTACATATTTTGATGATGTTCAAAACAATTCACACCATAGTCATCATTGTCCACAGAAGGCAAAGCAGATATCACTGCACTGTGAGTCAGTCAAAATGTGATATAGTGGTGCAAAGAGCTTTCCTAGCTCAGAAAGTGCCACTGAATGAACTACCTGAAGTGACAGTGGCCTGGATCCCTCCCACTGAGTTACCTTCCTGTTTGCTAAATTTGTCTGACTTTAAGGTCACTCACAACGGAGCACCATTGCTGAAACAGCATGATGTTCCGTGTGCTCATATCTGACTATGTAACCAGCACTCCCATGCTGTGCTTGGTTCTGCTCTGCCTGCCAGGCCAGGCTTAACCCCAACCCAGGAACATTGCTCTGCCTGGTTTCTCTTGCACATTAACTACAAAGGCAAGCCTCATGATTACAAAGTGCTTAGGGGCCATTTGTTTCCTTCCTCTTCCCCCTTTATTTTCCAGTATTGTATTTTTAAACAGAAGAGTTAACTGATGTTCTGCAAGTATGTGTCAAAGACACTCCAAAGACATGGCTTATGAACAAGATCAGATGAAGTCCAACATACAAAGATCTATTTTTTATGCAAATGTCCGCATTAATAAAGAATGAGTGACAGTAAATAAAGACATATACAATATAAAATGTAAGTTGAATAGGTCTTGTGCATCAGTAACTCTTAAGAGCAATTCATTGAACGAGTATTTCAGTTTACACTAGTAAGAATTATAAGCATGGTTATTTCTGGCAAAGAGGGTGTTTTTCACAAGCCTTGAGGTTGCTCTGCAACTTGCTGCTGGATGCTGTGAAATATCAATGAGATGTATGTTGCACAAGGGAGGACTGGAAATGGTGTCAGAGGACAGTAACAAGCTGCACACGATAATTCTGGAAACACTGAATTTATCTAGTGAATGTATTACTTTATTTCCATCACTTTCTGTACTTATTGAACAGAGTAGTGCCACTGTGTGATGTTTACTTGTTATTTGGATAAAACTGAAGAAAATTCCATAAATTCTGAATGGTGTTGATGCCATTTAGCTTCATCTGGATGTACCAAGGATTATTTAGAGTGCTGCAGATGAACTGCTGAAGGAGAATACCCCTTCCTGCCATGCCATGCAGATAACATATCAAAACATTCAAGGCTGCCTGAAGGGCACGGCAAATTCAGCCCCTACTACAGTTAAAGGTATGTGCTTTTAATAGATGCCATATGCTAGGGGGTCACAGCCAAATACAAACGTTAAAAGACTTTCACACTGCAGTGTTTGCCTGAGATATTGTTTGTAGAAAATATACAGAGTCACCCATACTGCGGCTCAGCAAGGGGTCTTTCAACAACTAACTTAATTATCACAACCTATCTGATGCCCATCATAAACACTGTGGAGTGCAGCATTCTCTTTGGCCACTAGGTGACATAACATATAGTGTTATTAAATTATACCGATGCATAACTCAATACAACATCCCTCCTAGTTGCCTAAATATAAAGAAAATGGAAAATCAAATAACTTGAACAAACATTGCTTTTTGAGGAATTTAAACATCCTGCTCTACTTATAGTGGTAATCTGACATAATGCACTCATCACAAAGCAGTCTATTATCATATGGTTGCAGCAAAAAGTTAGCCTGAAATATAAATTAAAGTATCTCATTGTTTACATCAGAATGTATTTGTTGTATTTAAATTTTGGCATCAACCATAATCAGTTTTGTGCAGTGCCTTTTAGTCCATATGAAATTAATGAACATGACATATAGCCTCTCATGCAAAAAGGTGGGCAGTGCCCCAGACAGCATACATAACAGTTATAAAGCAGACTTATCTCAATTTCTATTAGGTTCTTTTTTTTGAGTATCCAATTAATACAATGATTGTTGGGTGGGGACCTCCTGTTTACAGGAATTGTGGTAACCTTTTACATAACCTGCAGTATACAAGAACACTGTTTACAGAAATAATGGTGCTGTATTGTTTTGGTCTTGTTTCTACAATTAAAGGGTTGCTGGATGGTTAAAAGGTAGAGATGTGGGTCTCCGAAAACATAACTTCCCTAGGTAGTATGGAATAATTGTCATCTCCATCCATGGTCCAAGACTGCTCAATCTTGGGTCACTAGTAATGCATGTGACCTGTTGGAAAGGATAGACTCACAGATTTGAGTGGCATGAGGACATTCTACTGTGTTATTCTTCTCTCTTTTTTACTCTGTGAACTCTTCTGTCTCTCTCCGTTTTCTCCTCTGTGACACTTAAGATGTGCCTCCTTAGAAACAATTACATATGCATGACTCATTTCATGGTTTGTACAACGTGATTCCTCCCTTCATGGTTTTGTCTATATGGCCTATACCAGTATGTGACCATTACACTATCAACCCCAGACAGGTACCTCTGAATACTCCCTCTTTCTATCTATCTATCTATTATATCTGACTCCAGTCAAAGAAAAAGATGCTTGCAATTTATTTGCACTACTAGAGATACTTTACCTCCTATAGATATTTTGGTTGCTATGTCTAGACCATGGTTCATTACATCTGCTTTAATGGCTGAACCCAGAACTTTCCACCCTTTCTGATTGAGCTTACTGGATGCACATAACCACAGCTGACTGTAGACCACATATAAATATGCTGCAATTCTGTTTTTATTCCATACCTTATCGCTGTATCCAGTATTTATTTTCATGTTAAAATTTTAAATCCAACAAAAACCTTTATTGAAAAAAAAAAAGATGGCAATGTGAAGTCTGCGAGCACCATATTAGGCAATGACCTTTATTGTGACAGGAGCTAGTTTTAATAAAAGGACTCAGCTAAATAGCCACAATCCAGTTTAGAATGCAAATAGTTATTTTGGAAAACTTGCTGGGGGTGTCTGAAGATGAGCTGTGAGAGTAGCAGTTGAACAAACAGTTGCCCTGTACAAATGCATGTCTCCCAACTGCACATCTGGGAAGGGAAGAAAAAAGGGCTTGTAGTCCCAAATAACCCACTGAAACACAAGACTGGGACCAGCAGTGTGCCATAGAGGAGAAAAGGGCTAATTCTGTGTAAACTGCTTAGCTGTGTGCAGAAACTTCTAGGATTTCAGGGTCAGACATAATTTTAGTCAGTTTAGTTAGAGTTTTTTCTGTTCAGCATTTCGTGTTTAAACTTCTTTATTTTTAAATTTATTAGTGTGAATATTCACCATTACTTTAGTTACTGTATACCTTATTTTATAAATCTGGTGTTCATATTAAATATTTTATATTTAATATGTCTGTGACTATGGTGTGTTAATAAGTGTAAGTAATCTATTTTCTGGGCAGCTCCATGATCTGCCTTCCAAAGAACAATACCAAGTTGAAAAAGTAAACCTGCATCCTATACAGAGCAGGGATAAGGTGTACCCAGAGCAATTAGGCAGATTCCTGCATAATAGAGGCCATTGACAGTGTGAGCAAGAGTCTGGCCATGTTCTGTGGGAGCCGAAGCCTGAGGTGGAACATGAAGGGAGCAGCCCCTAGTGAGCCATGACCAGGTTGGTGGCAAGCATGATTGAGTGAGCAGCCCAGTTCACAACCGATGAGGGCATCCTTGGGGATGTTGCAACTGCATGGTACAACATTCTCTGCATTCTCTCAGCCTCCATCTGTTGAAGCTTGATTGGATTCCTCAACACCAAGGATAAGGTCATCTTCATCTCATCTTTATTACACGAATCTCTAGTTTTTTTAGTGACCTCTGTAGGTTTTTGAAGTGGGATACATTTTGGGTAGCCTCATGCCTCTCATTCTGTGCTGTTACCATTGTCCCCTTAATTTCTGTAACAACACAAGGTGTTGAGTGGTAATGTGTATCACCAGTGCAGTACAGTATCTTCCATCTCCAGCACGTTGTGTTTCACATTGTTTCATCAAAATACAGGTTCATTTTTGTTTTTAATGGTTTGTCCTTCCCATGAAATAAATTATTATCTGCAGTTTTATTAGTCTGTGGTAATGTTGGCAGTTTGATTCTCAAATATCTGTTTAGGAAAACAGTTGCAAGAGGAATGCCAGTTGTGCTGTGTGAGGTAGCACAGTAGTTTTGTTAAAACTTGTAAAATTCCTGCTGCACCATTTTTTTTCTACCAAGGCTGTCTGGCAAGCTTTCTTAAATGTTTTCATGAGTCATTCAATTTCCACATTATCTTGAGGCCAATATGGTGACACTTTTCTGTTTTGAAATCTAAAATACTCTGCCAATAACATGAAGTCTCTACCATTAAATAGTGGGCCATTATATGTATTGACAACATCTGTTATCCCAAATGCTGAAAATGGCATGGTGTCATTATGTCATGGCTGAAACCATGCAAAACAACAATGCCTCACACAAAATGGCGTGTGGCAAAATAAGGTCAGATGAAAATGCCGACCAGAACACCACAGTGCACACCATTGGCAACAATGCCAACATCATTGTTTATGCAGGGGGTCCTCCCGCCCCCACCTCCGAGGAGGGTGTATTGAGGAGAAAAAGGAAAAACCAGGAGCAGAGAACTTTGTTGTTTCACAAAAAAAAATAATCTCAGGAGACGGGGAATCAAATCACCAGGTGCCTGTGCTTCAGCCACTCCACCATGGGAGTGGCCCAGCCAGGCACAGCACTTCTGGCATCTTTATTCCTTCCTCCAATTTCTAGTGTGCAACAGGGGTTGTGGTAGTACCACTATTATACCCCTCTCACTGTACTATATTCCGCACTTTAGACCGCATGGTTATTAAGTGCTATATTGACCTGATACCACTAAAAACACCTTATCAAGCTTCAAAATCACTCACTGTCTTTGTAGAAGTTAAAGTTAGAATCCGTACTTCAGGAAATTAAGAAAAATCATTCGTTACCACAAGAAGGTAGTCATCATTTGGCAAATTGCAAAAATCAATACTGATCTCAGTCCAAGGGTCCCTCAGTAATTCAATTATTTGAAGTGGTGTTCTGATGCTGTCCAGTAATGTAGCTTGTATAGTATGCAGGTTCTGAAGCGCTTTTCTACCTTGTTGTCAATTGCTGAAAACCACAACTTTTCTCAAAGTAGATTCGGAATCTTGATGCCATCTTGGTGTCCCTTATGGGCTACTTCAATTGTGTAATCACATAGCATCATAGGCATTATAGTTCTATATGTTAATGCCACCACTGAGACCACTCTTAGGGTACGACAACCACAAACTGAAAGCAAGCAGTTCTGATACCCTAAGAATGTAAAAGAGAACTCTTACAACCTAAGAGTGGTCTCAGTGGAAGTATTAATAAATTATTAACTGAACTCCATCAATAATATAATAATTGTTTTTAAAACCTTGGAGGAACATGCCCACTACCAGGGCAGCTGCTCATGAGACACTCTCCACAGAATAAGAGTGTCTCACTCACAGAGGAAAAGAGCAGTCTGATTGGTTGGGAGCACTCCCTCGATCTATAATATGGTAACAAAGTAGTGTAGTGCCACAGTCTGAAACAGTTTGTGTATCTTTAACACTGTAGAACTCTACAGAAGCAGCCTGTCGCCCTTAGCCAGTTGTTTTGCTTTTACTGGAAAATGATTCAGTTTTTCCATGCCGCAGTTCATTTATTAGAGTTTACAAAAAATTGTCAGCCTGTGTTTCTTGTTTGATTTTTGTCTAATGTCACAGTCTCAGGGGCTGCTTGAAAATTAATAAATTAAACATGGACTTTGTCTATTTTGTACTCTACTTTCAAGGTGAGACAGTAGTGCAGGATGCCTGGACATGAAATCTGCTGGATAAAGAAGGCAGTGAAAATGAACAATACAAAAGCGAAGATCCTGAACTTCAGGAGGGAAGATTTTAGAAAGATGGGTGAATGTTTCAGGGATGACCTGGTTGGGGGGGGGATGAACAGGGTGGGGTGGAGGAACAGTGGGGGAGACTAAAAAAGGCCATAGTTAAAGCAACAAACCTTTGCATCAAGCAACAGATCAAAAGAAAGAGGAAAAAGAGACCTCTACAGTTCGTAAAAGAGGTGATGGAAAAGACAAAAACTAAGAGGGTGACATTCAGAAGGTATGAGAAGATGTACAGGGAGGAGGATAGGGAGGTGTATGCAGTGTCAGTGGCTCAGCAGATAGTACACTCATCTCTGAGGCCGGAAGATCAGAAGGCTGTGAGTTTTATCCCCCACACCAGGCACTTGGGTTAAATCTCAGTACTGACACTGAAGTGCAGCATGAGGGGGCTGCACTCCTGAGGTGCCGTCTTTCGGATGAGACATTTAAAACTGAGATCCCATCTGCCTGTTATGGTGGTAGTTCAAGTGGATGTTAAAAATCCCATGGCACTTCTTGAAAAGAGTAGGGGAATTTTTTATTGCAACTTCAAATTATGTAATAATAAACCATGTTGATTCATATCAAAGAATACAAAAATAAAAGAAAAATAAGTATTTCAGTCATACTATTCAAAAGGATTGCACAAACTGTTTAGAAAGAAAAAAGAAAACACTAAATGCAAAATAACATATTAAATCATATCTGTCCCCTCTCATAATTACTTTATAATCTGCTGCCTTAAAACTTAGAAAAAAAAGATTTGAAAAATAAAACTAACCTTCAAATAGTTAATGCATGTTACCTGTACACTCCCCATGGAGTAGGGGGACATTTTATTTTACAGTTTAAAGAAAATAATAACAAACAATGTTAATTTACATCCAATATTATATAAATAACAAAAATCAAAAGAGTATTGTAGTCATACTATTCAAACCTAAATAAACTGCATATTTGTAAAAAAAAATGAAGAATAGCTAAATGTCCAGTAACTTATTACATCTTACTTGTCTCCATTCTTGAGTTTATAAGATAAATAAGTATTTCAATCATATTTTATCACATAATTTTCAAAGTCCATGTGCAACACAATAACATTTTGAAATTACAGTATTTACTCCCTCCCCCACAAAAGAGCAGGGGAATTTTTTTTTTCCTTTTCCTAATATCGTAAACCAAAAAATTAGTTGCTATTTATGTTAAACCACACATACTATATACAGAAATGAAAGATATATTTTTTAGAAAAGGAGAGCACTTAGTCTCAACCCGGAGTATTACCCAGTGTCTAGCCATGTCGTATGCTTCCATCTCTTTTTGTAAAAGGACAGAGGTAACCCTTCTATATCCCTTTCTTTGGACTGATTTAATAGAGTCATGTACCATCCAAAATAGTTGGTCAGGTGTAATATATTGTTGCTGTAGGGCCCACCTTCACCTTACTTGCCAGATCTGATATTTTATACAACCTAATATAATGTGCAAGGTGCCCTTGTCATACGTCTCCCATGACCTAGGTAAGATTCCCAACAGTAGTACATCTTTGGTAATTAATGTTAATGGTGAGGTAGCCCATCTAGTAAATACCAGGGACTAAAATTGCATGATAAAGGGACATTGGAAATATAAATGTTTCATGGATTCTACGGAGGCTGTACAAAGATTTGTACGAGAACAAACCCTCTCCTCCATCCCTTTATGCTTGAGATTTCCTTTCATGTTAAGCTTGTCATGTGCTCCTAACCAAATTACATCCCACATAAATGGTGGTGTACGGGGTTGTGTCAGCATTGCCTGAATCTGTTGTAACTCCTGTGTTGGCCTTTTCCCAAAGTCTGGGGATATAAGAAAGTGTTTTTGTTGTAAATATGTGTACATTTCTTCTCTATTTTCTGAATTACCATTGCCTTTGGAACATTCCATAGTTTTAATTTACTGAAACAGGACTGGAACCACCATGGCAACCCTGCGATGGGTTTCTGTTTCGGTATGGCCATATCCCACTTCCAAGCCAGTAACCGTAAGTATATGTGATCCATTACCCAGGAACTCCAAATGGTTTGTCTATCTCGTATCATTGGTTGAATATTTATTATAAAAATATACAAGAGAGAAAAAGGACAATTGGGTTTACCATACTGAGGCCCCCTTGATCTATATCTAAATAAAGAATGCCTCTCTTTATGGGGTTTAGGCGGCTGCCCCAAATGGCCTAGAAAAAAATGCTTAACTGTAGTTTCTAGTGTTTTAGGTACTGGAAAAATAGCTGCTAGGTGCAGAAATATTCTTATTAAAAATGTTTTTACCATGTATGTCCTCTTTTTTTTGGATATCTTCCACTTATTCCAGACCATAATTCTATTTCTGGTTTCTTTAATTAGAGTATCCCAATTGTAAAACTCTACATCACCTTTTCCAAAATAGACTCCCAATATTTTGCATGTAGTGTTTGAAATGGGGATTCCCATAATAGTGGCATGTTCACACTCATCTGTACCAATGTAGAGACATTTACTTTTCTGGAAGTTGAAGTGAACACCTGTACCTTCCGTCAATGCTACTGTCACCGTTTCCATAGCCTTACTGGAAGGAAGATCTGCTAATAAAACACAGATATTGTCCGTGTAGGCAATTGTTTTGATTTTAGTATCTTCACTACTGCTAATAGATAGACCTCTTATATTGTTAGATTGACTGATTTTTTAAACTAATGGTTCTAGTGTTAAAATATAAAGAATCGGAATTAGGGGACATCCTTGTCTCACTCCTCTGTTTATATTCCTGGTCTTGCCTATCCATCCATTTATGTAAGGTGCCACCATAGCTTGTCTATAGTACACCTGTAACCATCTAATAAAGGGGGTTGGAAAACCAAATTTCTCAAGACATTTCCACATATATAAGTGGGACACCCTGTCAAATGCTTTGGACTGATCTAGGCTTAACAAGAAACTAGTGATTTCACCTGCATTGACCTATCAAGTATCTAAGTAAAATAAGTGCATCAGTGATGTCTCTACCTGGTACTGAACAAAACTGTGTTGGATGGGTTACATGATCTAGCATAGCACTAATGCTATTACTTAAAATTTTTGTTAGAATTTTGCTATCTGTGTTCAATAGTGAAATCAACCTCCAGTTTTTTAAATCTTCCCCCTCTCTGGTTTTAAAAAGTAAAATGAGTAAACCATATTTAAACTGTCAGGCAATTTTCCTTGTTCTAAACTGGTGTTCAACACTTTTATGATTTCTGGACCTAATATCATGCTTATACTGTGGTATAGCTCATTGGGAAGTCCATCGCTCCCAGGGGCTTTACCGTGTTGTAGATTTTTTATCACATTCTGAAATTCTGAAATTCTGAATTATTAATAAGTGCCAATAATATTAGAAAAAAATGCTCAGGGACTTTAGGTACTGTACAACAGTTTAACCAAGAATCTATATGATGCTCTGTTAGTAAGGGGTCTGTCTGAAACATATTTTTTATGTATTTGTCAATCTCATCCAGGATGTCTTTCTGTGTTGTTATTGCATCTCCTGTGGTGAAAATCAAACTCCTGATTTCTTTCTTTTGTGCTGTTTAGCACAGCTCTCAAAAGGGTTTGCAATGTCTTGCTTTCCCTGCATTCCAAACCTCTGTTCGGTTTCTAAGGTTTTTCTTCTCTCATAGTGTGACTGAGCTCATTTTGTCTTTATGCCTGAGACCTCCTGTGGGTCTACCTCCTCTTCATTATTTAGCTGAGAATATAAAAGAGATTAATCTAACTCTTAGATCTTGATATGTGTCTCTTTTATGTTTTCCTAATATTTTGCCTGTTTGTTGGAAATATTCTTCAAAGTGTCTTGCTATCTTCCCACCAGTCCTGTTGAGATTCATAGAGGAAAAATACAGATTGTCTTGCTTCCATTAGATGTTGAAAGCCTTCTGCTACTTCTGGATAGTCGAATAAAGACAAATTTAATTTCCAGCATCCCAGCCCTTTGGATGTATCCATATAGTTTGATATGGTGATACCCAAGAGGCCGTAGTCAGATGTGGCAACTGGGGTTACTACAGGGTTTCCATGTTGTCATGTGGGAGATATAAATCAGTAGTCAAGTCTACACTTCCCGTTTCCTTGAAAAAAATGTATAGAGGGCTGTATGATCTGTGTGTAGAACTGCATCTTGTAACTCTGTATGGTGTATTAATTCATATAGAAATACTAGATCGCAGTATAAATTGGCTGTTTTTTCTCCCCTGTCTGACACTGCTCTGTTTATATTAAAATCTCCCCCAAAGAGAATATTTTTTCTTGTGAACAGGTAGGGCTGTAGCAATTGTAGTAAAGAAATTCTTTCCGTTTTACTTTGTGGTGCATACTGTATATATTAATGAGGTGAAATTCTGAGGTCTGTATTCTGATATCTAATAGGAGAGCTCTACCTGGTAAAATCTCTACTATTTCAGCTACTGTAATTGAAGGAATGAAAAAACATATACCTATACCAGAACATAGAACATCCTCCCTCCTCCCCCGACTAGTAACATGGTCCCCATAACCAGGCCACTGAAGCAGTCTCAAAGTCTTCTGCTGTATATAATCTTGTATCCTGAAAGAAAACAAAATCATATTTCATTCCTGTAAAGATATCAAAAGTGGCTAATCTTTTTCTTTCAGACCTTATGCTATTGACATTTAAGATAGCTATTCTAAGGTCATACAGTGCTGTTGATGGAAGATGAGTAGGGTCAAGTTGGTGCTGGTTTTTGCCGTGCACTCTTCGTAATGCCTACACTGGGCCCCATGCATTTTTTATTTTTTCCCTGTTTTTCAGAAGTATTCGCTCTGTCCATCTCAGAAGCTGGATCTTTCTGGGAAGATGTCCTGGATGCTGTGTCAGAATCTCTGTCATCCTCTTCTATGTCATTTTGCAAGGCTTTATATCTATTAGAGAGAGAATTACTTCATCTGATGTGAGAGGAGTATACCCCACAGTATGTGTGAGACCCCTGTTCCCTTTACCACTTGGAATTCCATATCAGCTACCACTGGCATTGGAGGGGGAGGCATTACTACAGAATCTGTACTGTTTTAAATCTCCATAGCTTTAGGGGTAGCATCTGTACAGGGGCCAACTGTGTGATTTATGGTGGTAGTAGTGGTAGGTTTTGGTGGTCTCGAGGGTAGTCGTTGTTCCCCAGTACTTGTGCCCTGGGGTGGGGCTGTTTCTGCCCTTCTTGGAGGATGTGGACCCCTAGAGGGCCTTGGGATGGAGGAATCACTTGCAGCCCTTGCTGCTGTTAGGATATAAAAGTCCTGCATAGCAAAGCCTGAGTCTGTGGTATTGTGTGCTGCCCAGGGGCAGTGTGTAAAAGTATTACCTGCTTCATCACAAAAATTACAGTTTGGTGCATTTTCACATTCAAAACCAGAGTGGCCTAGCTCTCCACATCGAAAACATTGTATTTTACTACAACTGGAACTCATGTGATGTAAGGAGCCACATTTGTGATATTTTCTGGGCTGATCAGGGTAGAATATAAATCCTTTGTCTCTTCCTATGTAGAAACAATTGGGTATATGTTGGTAGTATTGTTTTGAAAAAGCTTTATTGTTATCCTCCAGCCACCATTCCAAAAACCTTCACTGTCCAAAATGGGTTCAGGAGACCCTTGCACATCACAGCGTTTCTCCATCCGGTATAGAATATCTGTGATGTTCACCCCCTCATTTCAAAACAGTACTGTTACTATTCAAAAGGATTGTTTAGTGAGGGGGATGACTCAAAAATGAGACCATAAGGGGTTTGTTTTCAACAAAGCATGTTTGGTCCAAAATCTCTCCAGAGTATCAGGTGTTTGAAAATTAATGTCAAATGTATGCTCGCCTGGAGCATGAATCAGCGCATAAACTTCAGCAGACATGAAGCCCACTGACTGTTTTAATAATATTCTGCCAACATAAAAACGATCTGGTCATTCATCCATGCCTCCCAAATACTGGAAGCAGATGGCATTACGCCTTTTTGCTTGTTCTACTGGCTTAGAAAATAGCCCAGCATATGAGCACTTTTGCTGTTGCTGTCTATATGTTTGCTCAGAAGCCCCTTCTTCCCCTGGTTCTACCCCCCCCACCTCCATATTATTGCCTGAAGCATTCTCAGAAGTCTCTGGTTGTGCATCAAAAACTATATCCTGTGAACCCTTT
The DNA here is from genome assembly GCA_016271365.2 of Neoceratodus forsteri. NCBI lineage: Eukaryota > Metazoa > Chordata > Ceratodontiformes > Ceratodontidae > Neoceratodus > Neoceratodus forsteri. Next base: position 1,310,982,972 of record CM057449.1, read on the forward strand.
GGGGAATAAGAAATTGTACGTGTGTTTGTAGCCTGAGTGTCCTGAGGATCCATGTTCTGCTGGAGATCTCCTCCCGGTGCTTTCTCGGCCTATTCAGTGTGATTTTTTTCTTGAAAGCTGTGTGGATCAAACTCTTGATCCACTACCCATGTTCCTTCTGCATCTTGTTTCCACCCCGATTGTAGTAGAGCAGTTTCTGGTGTCCAGGATCCATCTCCTGGTGTTTGGTGCTGTTGTTGAGGTGGTTGGACAACTTCCATTTCCAGTGTTGCAGTCATAGTGCTCCCCACTCCTGATCCAAACACAAAACTTTGGGGAGAGATTGCTCTGATGTGGGTGAGTTCCCTTCCAGTCTTTTGCGTTTCTTTTCATCTAATAATTTAGCCTTGGCTTCCGAGAAGTCTTGCTCTGCTTTCTGCATTTGCTCTGTCAATAGGGTTTTTTGTTTTTCTAGTGTTTCCTGTAGAAGTCGTTCCTCCTCCTCCTCCTCTTCTTCTAATTCCATAGCATTTTCTGTCGATTGTGTCCATGTAGTATTGGTTTGCTGAGCCTCCATTTCGGTGTTAACTGCACCTGCTGAGGTCTCTGCCATGCAACCTCTCTCCTCTATCTCAGTCTCAGCACTGAGCTCTGCCATTGCTCTCACCTTCGGGACAGTACCCCCTACCACAGAGTAGGGGAATTTTTTTATTTATATCTTAAAGAGGAATTTCATACAAAAAATAAAACTTCAGACAAACCCATTAGAAAAAAAAAGTAGAAACATAAATAAATATTCCATCATACCATAGCCCCAAACATAAACAATATTAGAACCAACCCCACCCTTTTCCCTCCCCACTATAAGAGTAGGGGAATTATTAATACATCTTCAAAAACAAATATTTACATGCATGTTTACAACACAGAAATACAAAAGATAACTAGAAGGAAGAAATAAACAAATGGTGTTTCATCACACCAAATCATATCTCAAAAAAAGGAAAACCAAAAAATAAATTTAGCAAAAAAAAAATCATTACTAAGTAGTACATCATTCTGTAACCCCAAACCCAAATACGATACCAGAAACATAAACAGACCCCCTCCCCCTCCCATGATGATCATAGGGAAAGTTATCTTCAAAAGTTCACAGTGAGGAAACCTTAAACAGTATAAACCTAAATCAAATCATAAACTACAAATCAATTCAACATCATGTATCAATCCTCACCTAGAAATATTAAACCATATTTCTAGGCAATTATAGATAGCTGAAACCCTGAAACAGAAAAATGCATGTTAAAAAAAACATAGAAACAGCACTATACATTGCATCATTCCAGAACTCCAGACATACACCTAAATAGTAGAAACAACCCCCCCCCCCCCCACACACACACACAATAGACCTTACAGGTAGAAAAAGAAAGAAAATGAACATTACACTCTGAAATAAATATGATCTCGTCAAGAGCCCAAACATTAAATAGATATAAGCAGCCCTGCCCCTCTGTTCAGAGTAGGGGAATTGTCAGTTATAACCAAGGCACCAAAATAGTTACCGATGTGCAAAAACCTCATCACAGCTCTCGGAAAAGCAAATAAGCCCTTCCCACCAGTCTAAATACCTCATATGTGATCAAAGTGCCACTACAGCTGATCCCGTTGCTGTACACCTACCCTTGCCCACTCTAGTATTTTCATATTTCTAAGGTCAGTAGACAGCATATAAAATATGTCCAGTACTGGTATTATCTGTTGTTGAAGGACCAGTCAGTATCTGCTGATCCAAATCCAATATAAAAAAATGTACATATATTACCCAAAGGGTACTGATGCTTATATGAGCTGTCATGTTGGAATTAATTCCATAATACAATAATTCTGGTCACAGGGGGATATCACCCACCCCTTTCCATCGTTTTTTTACAATATCCCAGAACTGAATGACATATGGACACTGAAAATACATATGATCCATAGTTTCAATTTTCATAATACAGCTTTCCCTCAGACAATTCCTGTCTTGTAGGGATTTATGTTTTGGTTACCTTTCACATTAATCCTGCCGTGAATCCCTAGCCATGCCATATCCCACATATGCTCAGGTATCCTGGCATCCATCATATAATCAGAAATACATTTGTGATGGGCTTCCAAAAAAACAGCAAAAGGATGGTCTGTGAAGCAGTTCGCTAAAACGTCTGCATACAGTGCTTTCTGGGGAAGGCGAAGAGCCTTCTCATAACTTATATTCCATGCTTTTATTTTACCAAAAAAACCCTCCCACCTTTTAACCAGCTGAGGACGCCATTTATTTTTATGAAGAAATCTGTCCTCTTTCCATTCAGCTAACACCTCTTTTAGCAACAAAGACCCCCATTTCCCCCTAAACTGCGTATATCCCTTCATCAAAGGTATTAAATTATTATGTACAAAAATAGTAAAGAAAAACAAAATTGGGGTCAACATATTTATTCCCCCTTCTTTAATCCCTTTGTACAAAATATTTCTCCTAATCAGGTTCAACCTACTTCCCCAAACCCCCCTCCCAAAAAAAACACCCCAATAATTTAGTTTCTAAATGTTTAGGTAATGGGAAAACTGCACTAAGAAACAAAAAACCTGGAACAAAAAAAATCTTAGACGTGTTTCTTTTTAGAAACCTTCCATCTATTCCAGTGGTCTATGTTTGCCTTTCCTATTGTTAAGGCCTTCACCCAATTAAATCCTGCCATATCCTAACCCCTGTAATAAATCCCCAGTACCCAACATGGAGCCATTGCTACCAGAAAGCCCCCCACCTCCTCTGGTGTTTGTGGAAACCCATCCAATCAGAGACACTGAGTTTTTGTCTTATTTATATGAGCCGCTGTGACTGCACTTATTTCCTGTATTAGAGTGCAGACGATTTGAAGAGATTCCCCATCCTGCAGCACTAGATGGAGATCATTGGCGAAAGCAATCACTTTGCAACCCTGATCCACACCCCCCCCATGCCATAAATCAGTGGAGATCTCTGAAGCAATCACAACACCAGAGCAATCGTAAAAACATACAGCAGGGGAGTTAATGGGCAACCCTGCCACACTTCCTTATAGATCCTATGTTTGGACCCCCCCCCAACCACTGTCATATGGAATAACATAAGCCAATGAATAGCATAACTGAAGCCATTGCAAAAATACTGTTGGGATCCCATAGGAGCCCAAACATTTCCACAAAAATGAGTGTGATACCCCATCAAAGGCTTTCGCCTGGTCAAGGCTAACTAAATAGCTAGCCTCACCCACTTGCTCGCCTTCTGTTCTATCCCTTTCCATAGTTCTCTTAACATAAGCAAAGCATCCATTATTCATCTGCCTGGAATAGAGCAAAATTGTGTAGGTCAAATTAGGTCAGCCATAACCAATGACAATCTGTTGCCTAATAATTTTGCGAATATTTTAAAATCCATATTCGGCAACATGAGTGGCTTCCAATTCTGAATATCTGCATGAATCCCGGATTTATATAGGAAAACCATCAAGCCTTCATACATTTGTGTAGGCAAAAATTGGTCAGTCAGAAAAAAAAATGATAGATTAACAGAAATTCTTTTAACATGAGATCCCATAAAATTTTATATGGCTCACCAGGAAGACCATCTGAACCTGGAGAGATATTTTTGCTAAGGTTATTAATGACCTTTTCCATTTCCAGACCAGTAATGGGACCTATCATTAATTTTCAATTTCTGGAGACAACTGTGGAAGTGCAGCTGCCTGTAATATCTGCGTCGCAAACTGGGAGTCTTTCACCTGGTTCCCAAATGTAAGTCCTACATGATCATCTGACACTTTCATTATGCCCTTATTATCCCATATCACTATGCCTTGTGGAGAAATCAAGTCAGTAATCGCTCTTTTCTCCCATCTTGCCTGACTAGCCATAAATGGATCTACTTGTTTGCCTTCTCCTGGGTCCCAAAGGTCTGCTCTCTTTGTAGGGAATGGAGTCTATCATATTGATAGTTTGCCATATCTGCTTTCACTGATCTAATCTCCTCCATAAAATTCCCCCCCTTCCATATGCTGCCTAGACAATAATACCTCCCGAGTCCTTCCCAAGCTCCTGATATTTCCTAAAAGAGGAAGTCACTCAGGTATGGCTCTGATGTTGGAAAAAACCTGTCAAACATTGCTTCAGATCTTCCCACCACTGGCTTATATCATCATACAGAAAATAGTTATTATTTTATCTTGCACTATAGTAGTCAAATGTTTAACTATCTCCTCATCTAATAGCACTGAGGTGTTGAGTCTCCAAAACCCCATACCCGCTACTCTACGTTGGGGGGGGGTCGCTATGTGAATGCCTATTATTGTGTGGTCTGAGGTTTCAATAGGAACATTAACTGTGTGCTCAATTGGCAAAGTCTGTTTAGCAAAAATAAAATCTATGCGGGAAGAAAGTACCCCTTTAAAAAAGGTTGGTTTAGCAACTTGTTTCCCGCTACTATGGGTGTTCTATAAACCTGCATGACTGACTACTGATTTAAGCAAAGTTTTGTCACAATATTGTTTGCCCAATGTATTACGTTGCTGGAAATCGATATTAAAATCTCCCCTCCAAAAAATGTGCCTATCGTATGCAAAAAGGGTTGAATCTTCTTCAATAAATCAATATGAAGGGCCTTGGTTTGAGGACCATAAATATTTACCAATCAACACTGCATCGAGTTAATTTCAACATCCAATATAAAAGCTCGACCAGGATCAATATCTGCCATTTGGAATACCTTCACTTTTGGGGTAGTAAAACAGAAACCCACCCCACAGCATGTTTCCCACCCTATTGACCAGTAAGAAGGCCCCCAGCTCCAGTCTTTAGAAGCCTGGTCAACCTCCCCCAATGTATGGAGTCTGGTGTCTTGCACAAAAAACACATCAAATTGGAATTGTTGTAACACTCCAAAGGTGGTAAGACACTTAACTGTAGATTTAATATTGTTGACATTAAGACACGCCAACCTCAAGGAGGTCGGCTCAGGGAGGGGGTTTTATGATCTTGCCACTAGACCTTGTAACCCTTTTCCGGGGTTCCGGGGTTCCGTGGTCCTGGGCTTCTGTGGAAGTGGATCTGCATCACCCTTCAGGGTAGGCTGGTTGCTGCCTTCGTCTTCCTCCATCAGGTGTTCCAATTCCACTTGTTCACCCCATGATGAAAATAAAGTGAATCTGTTCACAAGGGGCAACGGAGACAGAGGCACACCAGAACTTCCCAGCGGTAACCTTACATTTGGGGGGGAGACAGCAACCATTGTCATGTCCACCTCTAAAACAGTAGGCTCTGTAACCTGGGTGGGACCCACTGGTTACATTTCATACTCTTTTAGGATAAGGGTTGAGATCAGAACAGGGGTGTGCACCACGCTTTGTGAGGAACCCTGAGGAGTCACATAAGGTGTTTCTTTCTCTGTGGGCCCTACTACAGGTCTAATCGACACCAGATTCTCAGTACCCATTGACTGTGAAGGCAAAATCATATCAGACACAGGGGAGCATGATCTAGCAGGTACAGCCCTGGGCCTGTACCCCAAACCTCCACCTCTGCTTCGACCTCTCTGACGGCCCCGGAAGGTATCATCTTCCTCTGGTTGAGAAGACTGTCTAAAAGGATGTCTGGCCTAAGACAAAAAATACTCATGATCTGATGCCTCATCCAAATTGTCTGCTGCCCATGGACACTCTGAAAAAGGAGTGATCCTCTTCTCCACACAGATTGCATATCGGGGAGGCCATGCACTGTGCAGCTGTGTGGCTCAAAAGCCCCCCATTGGAAGCATTTTGTTTGATCACAATCCATGTTCAGATGTGATAATGAGCCACATTTATAGCAGCTTTTAGGTCGGCCAGCATAGAATAAGATGCCCCTGTCTTGATCCAAAAAAAAAAGGAACTAGGCAGATGTTGTATGCCTGTGTCCGTCTGTCTCAATTGAACCCGAACAGTCCAACCGCCTGTCCAAAACCCATTCTCAGCCATAATGGGCTTCGGGTGATCAAAAATTGTGCATCATTTTTCCAGCCAGAAAGTTATGTTATTAATATTGACCCCTTCATTCCTGAAAAGTATTGTCACTGTTTAAATCATGGGCTTTGTAATAGGAATAGCAATAAACTCCTTCCAGTTCTCAGAATCTTTCATGTCATAGTATAATCTCCAAAATTTGTCTAATGATGCTATTGTGCAAAAGCTAACATCATAATGATGGTCTCCCGGTGAGGGTATAAATGTATAGACCTCTGCTGGTGTGAAGCCCATGGCATCTTTAAGTAAAGTTTTGCTCACCCACAATCTATGAGGGACTATAGGAGCCTTGCCCCTGTATCGAAGGCAAACCATAAACCTCCTTTTAGCCACTTTGGCTGGCTTGTGAAAAAGTCCTGCATAGGACTTCAGACCTTGTGGGCCTGAATGTTTTGATTCCCCCCCTTCTGACTCCCCATCAGAGACCTTGCCACAGTACCTGGTTTTGGTGCACTGACACTCGGCAGTGTTTCCTCCTGTTCAATCATTAAGGTAGCTGGTAAAGAGTCACTTGAAACAGACCTTGACTGACCCGAACCCCGCAGGTCGGAATTCTGTTTTTTCTTTTCATCTTCCAATTTTTGTCTGCACATCTGAAAATCTTGTTCTGCCACTGTAATCATATCCAATAATTGTTTATTTTTCCTTTCAAGTTCCAGATGTAATTTCTCTTCCTCATCCATAATACCTTCATCAACCAGCTGGTTATTCAAGGTAGCAGATGCTCCTAGAGTGATGTCTTGCAACGGGACCACCATAGCATTTCCCGTAACCATAGTTGAATCCAGCAAGAGCTCCAGAGCTCCAACATCATCACCTCCCCCTGCAACACTCAGGTCTGGACTGAGGTTCTCCATCCTTCCTGCCATGCTTCAGCACCCCCCGCAGGAAGAGTAGGGGAATTTTTTATTTATGTCTTAAAAGAACATATAAACAAAACAGTATTTCCTCATACAAAATCATAAAAGAGAAAAAAAACAGAAACTCAAAAGAGTATTACTTCATACTGGAAAACTTAAACAGAAATATACAAAACATAAAGAAAAAAACAGAAACAAAACAGAGCATTAATTCATACTTAACCCTAGACATAAAGAGAATTACTGAGGGCATACCCCCTTCCCCTCCCTACCAAAAGAGATGGGGACATTTTTTTCCAACTTCAACAAACAAATGTTTACAAACAGTGTTAATTCACACAAAATAATTCATAAATCATAAACCAAGAAAACACAATAAAAAATTTAAAAAGATAAATCAAATAAGTATTGCAGTCATACATTTTCTAGATTACTAACAAAAAAATATGCAAAGCCCAAAGGGGGAAATCCTAAACTAATTTGAACTCCCAACCCCTCCCCCCACACACACACACAAAGAGCAGGGGTATTTTTATCCTATAGGCAAATACATATATGAACAATATTACAGACAAATACATCCTGAAAGAAATAAGTATTACATCATACAATAGTTTTAGACAAGAAAATCAAAATTATAAACCATACCTCCCTCCCCTCTCCCTACTGAAAATGTATAGAAATATGTTATTCATACTTCAAAAAAAATTAATGTATAACAGGAATGCTCTAAACAATTCTCAAAAATTGATAAACCCAGGTAAATATGAACCCCCCCTTCCCATTTGAGGAGTAGGGGAATTAAACAAAAAAATCTGGAAAAACTCATGTTTATGAAATAATATTTCTATCTTCTCTCAACTGAAAATGTAAGGGGATATTACCAGAGAGAGATTGGTAATTACACAATCAGTTATAAAATCTTAAAGGTCTCAATACCATAGAAATTGGTTATCTGTTTAGGGAAAAAAATGCCAATGTTTTTCCCAAATACCTCTTTTGAGGGACACAAACTCTGTGTTTCTGAGATGTACAATACCATCATTAATAAAAGAGAGCAAAGTGGCAGGGGAAAGTTCTTGTTGCTGAAAGATAAACTTACATCTCACTTGCCAAATCCAATATAAAATATGAGCTGCAATTAAATTAAGGGTACTAGCATTATATTTCTGCCATGATACTGGGAAAAAAAACATAAAACAATTGTTTATCTAACCATATAGAAAAAGGAAATGATTCCATTGATCTTTCCATAAACCCAGAATTCTTTTATAAAGGAGCATTCAAAATATAAGTGTTGCACTCGATTCCACTTGTAGAATACAAGAATTCCTGAGACAGAACAGCTCTGAAAGCTATTTATGTTTATGGTTGCCCTTGTATTTACCTTTATTGTGAACACCTAGCCAAACAATATCCCACATATGTTTTGGGATTCTACTATCAACAAGTCGTGCAGTTATTTTTTTCCTCTCTACATCTGAAAACTCTAAAAATGGTGTTTCAATACAATTATTTTGCAGAATAGACTGATATAGCTGTTTCCTAGAGGACTGAACTACATCTGTATATGTTATGTGCCATGTACGCACATAGTCAAACAGTGCATTCTGTTCTAATAATAATTTATATTTCCTTTTGTTTTTATGAATGAATGACAATGTTTGCCATTCTAATAAGATATCGTCTAAGTGATTAGCAATACATGGTTGCCATGGTATCCCATGCCTCTTACTATGGGTTGCAAATTAGATACTAAAAAAGTGGCTAGAAAAATACTACAGGGTGAATCATATTGATTCCTCCTAACTTAATATCCAAATATAAAATACTTTTTTTATCGGGTTTAGCCTGCTACCCCAAAATCCAGAAAAAACACAAGCTAATAAAGCAGTCTCAAACTTTTTGGGTAATAAAAAAAATATGGCTTATAAATAAGAAAATAGGGATCAGAAAAGTTTTAATCATAAATATCCGTTTTTTCTTACTCATTTTCCATTTTGACCATGAACTTCCTCTTTCTTTCCCTTTGTTTATACACGATTCCCAGTTGTACTTATTCATATTTATGGTTCCAAAATATACCCCTAACATTTTGTTGTGGTGATTCTGAGATAATGATGTCCTCAATACTAGATATATTATTTTTACTGTCATTTAAACTGAGACAAATACTTTCATTTTTATTTATGCTAGAGCCAATTATGTGCAATAATGAAACAAGTACTTTACAAATCAGTATCCCAGTATGTTTTTCAGGGAAGCAAATGCATAAATCGTCTGCATATCCTATCATCTTTAGGATACCTAATCCTGGATGCAGTATTCCATTTATTAAAGGAGATTTGTTCAATGGCCTAATGATCGGGTCTAAGGCTAAAACAAATAATATCGGACTGAGGGGGCATCCTTGGAGAACCCTTCTTCTTGTGAAACATATATTCCCAACCCAACCATTAACGTAAGATCTTACATATGCTAAAGCGTAACATAGTTTGATCCAATTTACAAAGTCTAATGGAAAACTGTATGCTTGTAATGTTAACCATACAAATTCCCATGATATTTTATCAAAGGCTTTAGCCTAATCAAAACTGATTATATACCCCAAATTAACATATTCAGAGGCAAAAGTAAAAAGTTCTTTTAATAGTAGCAAGGCATCCTGTATGTTCCGGCCTGGTATTGAGCAAAACTGTGAAGGATGAATTATATAGTCCATAGTCTTTATTTTTCTATTGCAAAGTAATTTGGAAACACTTTTAAAATCAATATTCAATAGGGTAATAGGGTGCCAGTTTTCTATTAAAGTTCAATTCCCTTTTTTATACAAAAAGATCATAAGGCCCTCATACATAGACTCTACTAGCCTATCTTCCCCCAAAATTGAATTATATAATAAAAGCAAAACAGATGGTATATGGGACCATAGCAATTTATAAAATTCAGGTGGAAATCCATCAGCTCCTGGTGTCGTGTTATTATGAAGGCTTTTTATTGCTATATCTAATTCTTCTAAAGTAAAATCCTGTATTAAAGATGATTTCTGTTTTTGAGTAAGTTTAGGAGGATTTGCCACCTGTAAAAGCAGGGACATATCCTCTGAAATAGGGAAGGAATGATTAAATTTAACAGTTATATATTTTTCTAAAGCTGGCAGCATATCCTTTCCTGAAACTAAAAACCCTAAATCATTTTGTATGGCTTCTATATATTTTTGCTGCATTCTTTTTTTACAATCATCAAAGGGGTTGGTTTGGTTTTGTCTACCTTGTGTACCAAACTGTTGTTCTTTAAATAAAGATTTCTGCCTATCATACTGTACATTCGTTAATTTATCTTTAATCCTTACTACTTCATTATTATCTACTATTTTCCCTCATTTATCAATGATATTAGATTATTTAGTTGCTCCCTTAAAGCAATATATTCCTGTTTTTTCCTTGCTAGAGCTCTTGCTTGATGTTTACAAAACTCACTTAGACAAATTTTAGTATCTGCCCACCAATCTAAGATTGTATCTTATAAAAAGGCTACCGATACTCTATCATTTATAACTTCTATTAATTTTTGAATGAATTCAGGATTTTCAAGTAAGGTCGTATTAAATCTCCATATACCTCCACCAGGAATGGAGTTAGAATAAGGTGCGATTCTGAGACTTAATAAACAATGGTCTGAGGATTCCATTCTGTGAAGCTCTGCCTGTGAAATCGGGAGCTGGTTGGAAGCAAAAACATGATCAATTCGGGATTTAAAAGGCCTCTAAAAAAAGTGGAATTGGTATTTTGAACAAACCCATCTGTGAGTGAAGCCTGTTTAAGTAATTGTTTTAATTCATGTACGTCACAATATGTTTTGCGATTAATTTTAGTCTGAATAGTAATATTAAAATCTCCTCCCTAGATGACTTGCCTACTAGTGAATAGGAAGGGTTTTATTTTATTTAAAGGATCAATCCTGGCTGCTTTCTGTTGAGGCCCATATATATTTATTAACCTGTAGAAAATACCTTGAATACTAATATCAAGCAGTAAGGCCCTTCCAGGCTCTATATCAACTAGTTTTTGTACTAATAAATTATGCATAGTGAAACAAATACCAAGACCCGAACAAACATCTTGTCCTAATGACCAAAAGGAATCTCCTGAGAACCATGCCTTCGAGGCTTGTGATATGTCCTGATTTGAGTATAACCTTGCATCCTGCAAAAAATATATATCATGCTGTAATGATTGTAATGCAGCATATGTTGTTTGCTTTTTGAAATCTGATCTGATACTATTTACATTTAAACTAGCAATTCTTAATGGTATAGCAGTCACTGTTTAGGGTGGGAGTCAGGAATCTTTTTCATGCAAGATCTGGTGATTTTTTGAGCAGGTCTCTTGTCGGTTCTCAAGCTTTTCCAATGGGGGGGTCACTCTGGATGGAATGCATGGATGCGTCTCAATCTTTTTCCTCCATAATATCACCCCAGCTTTGTAAAGGCTCGTATTGGTTAATCATAGTAACAGGAGGATTCACAGCAGTTTTCAAAAGTTTCTTTGTGAAAGTTCTCTTTTTCAGTATAGGTTTAAAGTCTGCATCCTTCTGTTTGAAGGTGGAGGTATCTGAATTATTTTGTATTTGGATGGGAGCTGGAGGGGGGGCATTGAATCTGAAGGCCATGGAGCAGAATTGTGGTGTTCTTTTGGACATGCAGCTGATTGCTGAAAGGGTTCAGAAGTTGGTTGTTGTGACTTCTGTGTGGGTCTATTGTTTCCAGTTTGATTTGTGCTTGCCGTTTGTGATAGAGTAGCTTTATTTATGTAAAAATCAGGTTCTGTAAAGTCTGTAGTACTATGAGCTGTCCATGGGCAGGAAGCAAAGACATGATCCTCAGCTTCACATATATTGCAAGAGTGTGGGACTGTGCAAGTTTTTGCAGAGTGGTCTATGGCCCCGCAAACAGAACATTTCATTGCTGTACAATTTGAATTAAGGTGTGTAGCTGACCCACACCTATAACATGAGCAGGGCTGGCCTGGATAAAAAAAAGTATACCCCTGTCTCTTCTGATGTAAAAACAATTGGGCAGATGTTGTATCCCATCATCAGTTTCAATCATACATAGAATTTCCAGCCCCTGGTCCAAAAAACATTTTCATCCAGAATCACATTAGGAATCACATTCACTGTGCATCGTTGCTCTAACCAGCAAACAATATCTAAAACATTAATCCATTCATTCCTGAAAAGTACTGTAATGATTTTTGCAGTTGGTCTAGTAATAGGAATAGCAACAAATGGTTTCCAAAGTGGTGTATGTCTTATTTCATAGTAGGATGCCCAGAATCTGTCCAATAATGCAGCAGACCTAAAGCTCACATTGTGGATAAAAGCATAAACTTCAGATGGAGTAAAATGCAATGAGTCTATAATCAGCTTTTTCCCCCAACATAATTTCAGTCTAGAGGTAAGTCTAATCCTCCTTTGTAGCAAATGCGAACAGCAAAATGCCTTCTGGCAGCTTCATCTGGCTTTTTAAATAAATTTGCAAAACTTGCAGGTCTTTCATTTCCTCCTGCCCTACTCTGTTCCCCAGTATTTATAGCAGGTTTTTGAAAAGAGGAAGAAGGATTACCTGGCATATTTTGTGGACCTGTTGAGGCTGTAGGTGTCCTTCCATTTGTTTCTGGCTGGTTTCCTAAGATTTGGATGTTTTTAGGTGACAGCTTGTTGCTGCTGTCACAAATAGCATCTGACACAGTAGCATCAAAGGCAGGTGCTGCACCCTTTGATTTCTCCGACGATAAGCTATCTGTAGGCTGTTGTACTTCCATTTCTGCTTCATCTTGCTCAGTAAGTAGAATCAGAGATGAGGACTTGTTTTTTTGTAAATCCACGCCTGGTAGCAGAATAGTAGGCTCAGAAATCCATTTATTTTCTTGGTATATCCAACCAGCTTTAGATAAAGCAAATTCTGGTTTCCAATCAGCCTCATTTGTTGAAAAGGGCAGTAAAACAGAGTCTTGGGAAAAGGGCCCAGGTAAGGATGCAGGGGGTGCTTCATGAAATAAACTTTTTTTTACTGGTATAGCATCTGGACTCAATTCCTGTCTTTTTCAATTTTTCTCATAGTCAGTATTTAAATCTGACAATTCTAACTCAAAACTGGATTCAGATTCTAATAATAAAATGTCTAGGTGCAATTCAGTCTGTAATATATCATTCTGTAACCTTACATATGCAGGATTAGTTTGATGTTGATCTTCTTAAGGATACAGCTTTGGTGTTTCTTCTTTTACTGGAGGCATACAACCTTCCCCTTGCATAGCTCCAGCCTCCCCTGACACATTAGCACTTCCTCCTCCTCCTCTGTCCGGCTGCAAACTGGGTCCCTCCATCCTGTCCACAGGAAGTGACAGCACTCCTGCAGGCAGAGTAGGGGAATTTGTTGGGGAAAAGGGAAGTATTATTCCAGAACCAAAACTTTACAGAAACCAAGGATCACTGATCATGTCATAATTTCCAGCCACATATATGCCTCTGCTGATACTACATTGCAATCTTAAGGGTTCCATAAAGAGGATTGCCAGCCTTTCCAGAGATAATCCAAACGTGCTTTTGAAGGAGTAGTCAAATCTGTTGCATAAATCCGTCCAAGAGCCACCTGTATATTCTTCACAACCACTTCCAACAGAACAAAATGCTGTTGAAGCACCCATTTGCATTTTGCTTTCCACAAATAATATTTAAAGATGGAAAAAATTATGGGAAGATTCTCAACCGTAAACTGATTCCACTTCTGAGATAATGTCACATGAACCAATTCAGCATAAGTCAAATTCCGAAATAGTGCAGATTACATTTTCTTTTCAATTAAGTCACAAAACTGCATCGCATATGGACATTCCAAAAATAAATGTTTTTGTGTTTCCAAGACATGCTGACCACCTCAAACAATACCGTTCAGAAACTGCTTTGTGTTTGTTGTTATTCTTTATATTCAGTTTACCATGAAGCATCAACCATACCACATCCCATATATATAACGGCAATCGTTTATTGAGAAGTTGATGAAATATCTTCTGATTCTGCTGTGGAGTGAAATATGGTAAAGTCAAGACTTTATGACATTGTACTGATACCATCCTATCATACAATTGACATCTGTTCTGAAAACATGTCATATCAAATGCCACCCACCATGCAATAATCTGTAGTAACATATCTTTAACTTCTTGCGGAATAAGTTGAACGTGTGACAAAAGCCTACTTTTCCCACATTTCCAAGCCCAGAGGCAAGGTACAGTCCATTCCTGCAGTGCAATACACCAGGGAAACTGCTGAGTATGGGCCTGGTCCACTATATTATAATGCAGAAAAACACTATAATAGAAAGCTACAGGATGTATCATCCGTATTCCACATTCCTGAATGCTCCTATACTTCACATTTCTTTTAATCAGGTTCAGTCTGCTTCCCCAAAGAGCCCTAAAAAAAAGACTATACAATCTAGTGAACAAGGACTTGGGGGGGGGGATAACTAATATATAATAAATATAGGAACTAACAAAGTTTTTATCAAGAATATTCTCTTTCATTTTGAAATTATCCCATGGATCCACCTCTCCATCTTCCCTTCCATTTTCTTTAGTTTATCTTCCCAATTCAAAACTGCTGAATTACTCTTTCCAAATCTAATACCCAAAATTTCTACAGGATCTTCAGTAAGTGATATTCCAGCAAAATAGTGTGTATCTAAGTCACTAAGACCCCTTACTCTTATCTTTATTAATTTGTGAACCAGAAGCATCAGAAAAGTTCTGAAGGTGAGTCTGAATTACTGTTTCCTCCATAAAATCATGAACTGAAAGAACCACATCATCTTCATATGCCAAGACCTTCAAAGGTGGGGAACCTGACATCAACCTAATGCCCTGTATCTCCTGGTCACGTTTAATAAGTTGTAAAAAAGGGTCTATCCCAAATACATAAAGCAAGGGGCTCATTGGGCAGCTCTGCTTTACATCTCTACAGACACTAATCCATTTTACTGTCTACCCATTTACTATAGGCCTCACTGTCACACCTCTATATAAGCATTTAATCCAACCTACATATTTTGAGTGAATTCCATAATGCAATAAAACCAAAAACAAATAATCCTGATCAAGAAAATCAAAGGCCTTTTTTTGATCAAGGCTAAGGACAAGTCCATGTTCCCCAAGTTGCCTTTATGAAATATTTTATGTAAATTAATCAAATTCCCTTGAATACCTCTCCCAGGAATAGCACAGCCCTGTTCTTTACAAATCAAGAAATCTGCACAAAATGCCAACCAATTAGATAAAATTTTACTCAGTATCTTCATATCATGTTCATGAGACAAATAGGTCTTCAATTCTGCAACAATGTTTTATTGCCCTTTTTAAATAATAAGATTAAATCTGTCTCCACTAATGAGTGGGGACTATCATCAATAAGTAGTAATTAGTTATATAAATGTGCCAATTGCACACAAAAGACATCACAACAAACCTTATAAAATTCAGCCATGAAACCATCAGGGCCTGGAGTGGAATCACTTCTTAATTTCTGCATTACTCCCTTGACTTCATCCGGAGTAATCGGTGCCATCAAAGTCACTTGTTGTTCAACAGACAGAGTTTTAGGGTCCAATTTAGTTATGTACTGATCCGTATGAATAGTAACCGGGGAACAACCAAATAAATTTTCTACGTAGTTATTTACTATAGATAAAATACCATCTATCAGTAGAAAGGATGCCTCTTTCATTTTGCAATTCCCAAATGATTTTATTTTTTTAGTTCTGTTGACTCTCTTTAAATGGGTACAAATAAGTTTTATTTGAAATCATTCCAAAACGGAATTCCTGTTGCAATGTCTTAGCCCTGTCATATTGGTAAAGATTAATTTCAGTTCTAATCTGTTGTATTTGAGAACTAAAATCAAGGCCAGTACTATCTGCCAAAGAAATCAATCTATGAAACTGTTTTCTAAGTTGTAAATATCTGAACTACCTATCCCTATTTCTTTTCCCTACATGTTTCAGAAAAAAAGACTTATATACCGTCTTAGTATCCAACCACCAATCAGTTAAAGAATCATCCATACATTGTACTGAAATCCATGCTTCCCATAACTGGTGAACTCCAGTATCTGCCTCTTCCAGGTCCAAAAGAGAAGAATTCAATTTCCAGGAGGGCTTTCCCCAACTAAAAGAGTTTTCCCATTGCCAATCAACAAGAACAGCTGAATGATCAGAAAAACGAAAGTCCCTAATTTCTGACCATGTAACACTTAACTTGTGGGACGCAAAAAAATAATCAATCCTAGTTTTCAAAGACCGTTTCTGAAAAGTAAACCCCCCTGTAGCCTAGCAAAACCGATAAGCATCCCATAGCCGTGCTGTTCTTATTATTTCCTTCAAGGCATTAGAATCACAAAAAATCTTACTCGTCTGTAGTCCACGATCCTCTTTTTGAAGACTACAATTAAAATCCCCTCCCCAAACCACAATTCTGGAAGTACATAAAAAAGGCTGAATTTTATGAAAAAAATCAACCCTCAAAGCCTTTTCCTGAGGTGCATATGAGTTAATAAGGCAAATTCTCTTGTCTCTATAAGTGATGTCCAAAATCAAGGCCCTACCAGGTACTAAATTGATAAGCCTGGTAACCTTTAAATCCATATTAGAAAACAAGATTCCTAACCCATCACACATATCTTGACCCTGAGACCAAAAAGTGACCCCCTTCCGCCAGCCATTGGAACAATGTGCTATTTCTGTAAAGGTTTTTATCCTGGTATCTTGAAGCAGTATAATGTCAGTGTGTAGTGAACTCAATGCAGATAACGCTACATCCCTCCTTATACTATTCTTGATACTATTGACATTTAAGGACAGAACCCTAAAAAAGATTCATGAGAGGGGGACAAAAGGGAAAAAAATAGCATTCCTATCTTGCTATCTTAGACCTAGTAGGCCATCTTTTCCTCCCTGAAATGCCTTCTTCCAATTCTGATGAAGTACCCATTGAAGAAGCCACGGAGGAGGAGGAGGAGGAACTCAAGTCCTCCTCCACTTCGGAGCCATCCATTGATGTGTCAACCGGTAGAACAGCAAATTTGTTAGAAAGAAACTTACCCCACTTTTTAACCATGCGCCTCTCTTTACCTTTGGGTTCTGCAGAAGTGTGTAGTTTGTCCCTCATCCTTTTCTTATACTCAACCTTCTTAAAAGGCTCTACAGTAGTTTGGGGGGGGGCATTGACATAGCATCTGAATAGCAGACTATACCAGCAATATCCTGTTTTCCAGCATCTTCACCATCTACCACATCTCCATATCTATCTCCTCAGAAGCAAGTGGAGGTAGTGCCCCCTGATTTCCCCCCTGCTGGCAAAATCTCACCAGATGGTCCCAGCTCCTCCCGAAGAACTAAAACAGACATGTCCTCCCCCAGTAGAAGGCTGACCTCACCACCCCTACTGGACTTTGGGAATCAACCTTCTCGGTTGGTAGGGTTAAACCGGAGGTCAGTGACTCCGAAGACTTAAATTCCAGTTGTGGAACAGGTATCTCCTTAAGCATGTCCTGCATCCGTTTCTCAGAGGCTAGTGCACAACTCTTTTTCTGTGCTTGAGTGATCAAAACCTCATGAGAAAGGTTAGCACCCAAGTTGTGGAAATCCCAGGGACATTTGACATACAAATGACCCCATTCTTCGTACAAGTTGCAACAAAACATATTTTTACAAGTGGAAGAAAAGTGACCAGTTTCCAAACAGTGAGAACATTTTGGGGTGTCACAGGCATTACTCAGATGGATCCGGGAGTCACACTTATGACAGGACTTAGGCTGACCTGGATATAACAAAGAACCCCTGTCCTTACCCAAAAACAGACAACTAGGTAAATGAGCAATACCATTATTTGTCATAAACAGTTTGCATTTCATCCTCCACCCTCTGTCCAAAATTGTTCAGAATCTATCACTGGGGAGGGATGTTCCAACACCTCACACCACTTTTTAAGCCAATACAAAATATCAGCAACATCCACCCCCTCATTCTTGAAAATAATTGTAATGGTACGTACAGCTGGCTTAGTGATCGGAATTGCCAAAAATGGGGCCCCCAAAGGAGTGTCCTTTAAACTGTTATACTTAGTCCGAAACCTATCTAAAGCCTCTACTGTTCTAAAACTGATGTCATAATTATTATTGTCAGTATGAATCAAAGCAAACACCTCAGAAGCGTAAAACTTCAAAGAATCCTTCAACAACCATCTCTCCTCCAGTCTCCCCCTAATACATTAGGTGAATTGCATTTCTCCTCGGGGCAGGTTACCTAGTATTAGACTTAAATAAATCAGCCATCCTAAGCAAAGGCTTAAACATTTTCTGCTTTTGTGGATCATGCAACAAGTCAACTCCTATTCCTACTGGTAAAGGTTCAGGTTGTTTCTGTGGATGAGAAATGGGAGATTCAGCATTATTATCAGCAACAAGCAATGGTGCAGGTGGGTGCAATCCAAATGAAACCCCAAAATCATTCATAGTGGCAAGTTCCTTCGCAATGTCCCCCCTGCTGCAAGCAGCAGATTGTACCTCCGTCGTGTGACCTACTACAGTAGAAACTCCTAAATGTGTCCCTGGCAACTGAGGAACCCTTCGTTCTATGGGAATCATTTTGCCTGTGGCAGTAATGCACTGTCCATTATAATCCTGCACTGTAGGATCCACAGGGTCTGGCAACCATCCCGTTTCCCCGTGAATTCAGCCCACAGCCACTAAGGCCTTCTCCGGACTCAATCAATGTTGGTTCCCTGTCAGAGGCAACAACTTTCCTTTCCGATATTTTCCCACCATCCCCAAAGATTTACTTATCTGGGGTCGCTATGCAGCAGTCCAGGTCCATGATTCAGTACACAAAACAATCTCTGGTTCCATGCCATGCCAACAATCCCTCACTTCCTCCTTCTCGACTGAACATATGTGTACCTGCCGGTCATTCAAGATCCTGGTGCTCGTACTCGCAACCGAATGCGACTGCTCTCCAAGGGGTACAGCCAAAGGCAAAACCGTCACAATCACCGAATCTGAACCCTGAGGTTCCTGTCTGTTACCAACCTGATCGCGATCGCTTTCAGTTACAAAGTCAATGCCAAGTGGCAGGTCGGCATCCAAAACCGTACCAGAATTTTCCATAGGTCCAGACAATAATGGTGAGAAACTAATTACAGGCTCTTCGGTCTCTAGGTTTGCCGAAGCCGGGGAGAAGACCCACTCCCCTGCCTCCCGCACATCCTCCTCCTCCTCCAAGGAAACAGTGGCCATCCTGAAAACAGACAGCAGCTTCCCCTACCAACAGAGTAGGGGAATTTCCCTGGTGTCCTGGCCAAATTTCTACCCATTCAGTAAAAATACCACCAATAGCTTAATCTGGTTCAAGGTCAGTTGGCATTCATCTGTATCCCTCTCCCCCGGGTTGTGCCTGAAAATAGGCAGAATTTGTCTAGTTCACTTACCCAGTCAACAAAAACTAAATAAATAAAAATCAGGGAAAACAGAGGGAAGTAGAGAGAGCAGTAAGAGCACAAAGGCACAAACTGAAGAGAGACTAGTCTGGGCAGTAACAAAAGGGGGCAAGACAATTTTTTAAGATATGTAAGTGAAAAAAGGAAGACCAGAGGTGGGTTTGTAAGGTTAAGAAGGGAAGGGGACAGACTGTGCAGAGGAGGGAACAGGAAAAGGCAGACATCCTAGACAAATACTTGTGTTCTGTGTTCATAGATGAAAGAGATGGGGAGGGACCGCAAACATGTGACAGAGCCCTTGGAGGGAGGGAGGTGAACATAATCCATTTTTGGAGGAAAGAGTCCTGAAGGGACTCACAAATTTGAAAGCACACAAAGCAATGGGGTCAGACAGGGTCCACCCAAGGGTATTGATGGAGCTCAAGGAGGTACAGGCCACACCTCTGATGGCCCTATTTAACAGCTCATTGGAAACAGGAGTGGTTCTGGAAGACTGGAAGAGGGCAGATATTGTCCCACTTCACAAAAGTGGTAGCAGGGAAGAGGCTGGCAGTTGTAGGCCGGTCAGCCTGACTTTAGTGGTGGGAACGTTAATGGAATCACTGCTGAAAGAAAGGATTGTAGAATATCTTGAAACCAATGGGTGACAAGACCAAGGCAGCATGTATTCCCGGGGTTGGGATTGGGAGTCAAGTCAAATGAATCTGATAGT
Source organism: Neoceratodus forsteri (assembly GCA_016271365.2). Taxonomy (NCBI): domain Eukaryota; kingdom Metazoa; phylum Chordata; order Ceratodontiformes; family Ceratodontidae; genus Neoceratodus; species Neoceratodus forsteri. Next base: position 1,311,003,145 of record CM057449.1, read on the forward strand.
TCTTTGACTGGGTGACCAAGGAGCTAGATCAGGGTAGAATGGTAGACATAAGCTACCTAGATTTCAGTAAGGCTTTCAACACTATTCCATATAGGAGACGAGTAAGCAAGCTGAGTAGCTTAGGAGTGGGTCCAAAGGTGGTGAACTGGGTAAGAAATTAGTTAAAGGATAGGTGGCAGAGGGTGGTGGTAAACAGAGCTCACTCAGAGGAAAGGAGCGTGACCAGTGAGGTGCCTCAGGGATCATTGATGGGACTGGACATTTTTAATGTCTCCAAAAGTGACATTGCAGAGGAGCTGGAAGGGAAGAGCTGTGTTTTTGTGGATGACACCAAACTCTGCAATAGGGTGGACACTCCAAGGGGTGGGGGTGGAAAGGATGAGCAGCAACCTGAGAAAACTCAAGGAGTGGTCAGGGGTATGGCAGCTAGTTTTCAATGAGAAAAAGTGCAAAATAATGCACTTGGGGCACAGAAACCTAGGGGTGGAATACAAAATGGTGGAGTGGTACTGACAATCACCAAGCAGGAAAAAGACCTGAGGGGATCATATCAGATGCCCTAAAGATGTCCAGAAAGTGCGACAAGGCACTTGGCAGGGCACGTGGGATGCTGGGGTGTAGAGGGAGGGGGATCATCAGCAGAAAGTGGGAGGTGGTGTTGCCTCTGTATAGACCACTGGTAAGACCTCACCTGGAGTACTGTGTCCATTTTTGGAGGCCTCATCTCAGAAAGGACATAGACAGAGTGACAGCAGTCCACAGGAGGGCAACTAAAATGGTGCAGGGTCTGCATCAGTAGCCTTACAAGGAGAGAGTAATGGAACTAAATACTGTATGTACACCCTGGAAGAGAGAGAGAGAGAGAGAGCGAGAGAGAGAGAGAGAGCGAAAGAGGGTGGATATGACAGAGAGACCTTTAAATACCTCATGGGGATAAGCAAGATGCATAAGGGAAGTATTTTTCAGAAAAAAGGTGCTCAAGGACAAAAAGGCATGATAAGAAATTGGAGGGGGTATGATTCAGGAGAGAGGTGAAGAAGTGCTTCTTCACAGAAAGAGTGGTGGATTCCCAGACAGTCTTTTAGCAGAGGTGGTGTGGATGAAGAGTGGTGGGGTTCAGGAATGCATGGGACAGACATAAGGGAATCTTAGGGAAAGGGAAGGGGGTGGGGTAAATGGGCCAAAGATCAAGCAGGACTGCAGGGACACTATAGGCAGGAAAAATGGGCAGGCTAGGTGGACCAAGTGGGCCTTATCTGCCAGCAAATTATGTTTCTGTGTCTATTTTTCTATGTTTATTTTGCTGATGCAGATTAATCTGTAGTTCTAGATGTACAGTTTCAAAAACCATTGTTCAGTTGTGGCAGAAGGCTTGGACATTTGACTGTCAAATATTGTCTCTAAGGGCTTGTGATCAATGCAAACCAGTAAATGCTGTCCATAGAAATAAAGTGGAAATGTAGACATCCCCAAATAATTGCCAAAGCTTCTCTTTCTGCTTGAGAGTATCTTTGTCCCACAGGGGACTAAGATTTGCTGGTATATACAACAGATATCTTATTCAGGTTTTGTGGAACTCATTGTGTTACTACGTCTTCTGTATTTTGTAGTGTAATCATGGCTGCTTTAGCTGTGCTTTTATGTGTGTTACCTTCTCATAAGACATTGTTACTTTTATCACATTTTTGTATTTTATTGTTTTTCTTCTAAACTAGGTAAATTTATCTAAGAAGCTTTATGTCATTTCGACTGTTGTTTTGAAACCCCCCAGGTAGTGCCTGAAAATAGACATTTTCTTGTCTAGTGCACTTACCTGGTTAACAAAAACAAAGTAAATAAATCAATAAGCGTAGCTCCTAGGTGTACTGGACTAGCATCCGCAATGAGCTTAGTCTCTTGGTGAGGATCCAAATAAGCCATGATCGTATTGCTAGTTCCCACTGGTACATTTTTTTTCGTCTTTGTTAGTTCATATAACAGGTACACAATGGTAATGAAGTCAGGAATGAAACAGCCATAATAATTTATCGAGTGTAAGAATCTTTTTGCCTCTGCAGCATTCTGTGGCTCTGGAGCATGTTTGATGTCTGCCACCTTTAGCAGCCGAGTTGCTGACATTCCCTGCTCTGAGAAAACCTAACCATAAAAGTCAAGTGTTTGTTATATTCACATTTTGCCTCACTGAAGGTCGAATGGTTCTCTGTCAGTCTCTGGAGTAGGGCCTTCAGCCTGCTATCATGTTCCTCATGTGTTGTTCCAAATACTAGCATATCATCACAGACATTCAGAACAGCAGTTGTACCTGACAATGTTTCTCTGATCACATTTTGAAAGAGCTCTATGGCTGATGTGATATCAAATTCCAAACACTTGTACCTACCAAGTCCTACATGTCTAGAAAATGTTGTGGTTTATTGAGAGTCAGGATGCATTTCAGACTGATGGTACCCAGCAGTCAAGTCCAGCTTTAAAAAGACCTTAGCACAGTTTAAATCTGCAATCATCTCATCAACAGTTGGTATGAGATGGCTCTTACATTGAATGGCTTTGTTTGGTACATGCATGTCTAGGCAAAATCTGATTTTGCTAGCTTGTTTCAATTTTGGTGCTACCACTATGATTGATGCCTATGGGCTTGGGACATCCACTTTTTTAATAATGTCCAGGGCTTCTAGGCACTGAAGTTCTTTGTCAACTATTTTAAATACATAATACTGTATGCACCTGTGAGGCTGCACACGAGGGTATACAGTATCATCTATATGCAGTTTAATCTGGCAGTCATTAAGCTCAACAGTGTCCTGAAAAATGTACCTGTATGACTGTACCACCTGAGGAACCTCGTCATTTTGTATGGAATCAATCACTTTTATCAGATTATCAGTTTGGGTCAGTTTCAGTTTTTATATTCACATTTACGCTTGTGTAAGCATAAACATGCTGGTATGATAGTGGATTTTGAGAGGTGTGTCATTGTCAGTCCAGTGCAGGGCAGTCTGTAAGGGTCTCAAAAGTGTCAAACCAATCATCAAGTAGACTGATGCTGACACTCTTCTGGGCTTGCTAGATGGAAACTGCGTGGTTCAAAGAAAAGAGCCACCTGAATCACAGGGCAGCTCTTTCCTTTGATGTGCATAACACTGCCCAGCAAGCACAGCTGATCAGAATCATAATCAGTCTGCTGTGGTCCTCCCCTCAATTTGAAAACAATCCCTACCACTCTTTGGCAAGTATCCCCCCCCCCACACTGCTTCCACTTTTCTTCTTAATTTTCTGTCATCATAGAGCCCAATCCCTGGTGCCGGCTAGTACCCCCACCCTGCCCATTTCACTGTACAGCACTGGAAAAGCCCGCCCCGGGTGCCACCAGACATAACACAGACACTGAGGTACCCAATCCCTGGTGTCTGGGGTGCTCAATCCCCAGTGTCGGTACCTGAAATAAAGAAAACCATCCCTCATCGTCTTTTTTCATTTATTAATTCCTGTAATCCCACCCTCTGTCAAGTGCCCTTCCCACCTCCCTGTCACTTCCTGTGCCCTTAGAGGTTAAATCAACATTGGGGTGCCTAATCCCCAGTGTCGGTACCTGAAATGAAGAAAACCACCCCTTATAGTCTTTTCTTTTTTTTTTATACACCCTATTAAAAAACAGTCTATCGAGGTCTGTTGCAACCGCTGCCACCCTACCCCGTTACCCTCCCCCCACCTGACCCCCCCAACTCAGCACCCACTACCCCACACCCCCACTACTGTACCCCTTACTTACCTACCAGGGGTCCAACACCATAATCCTCTCTGGACCAGAGACACATCTTCACTCTTCAACGCCGGACGGGGACTGAGGAAATCAAGTATGCCATTCAACATGTTTCAGGGTGTTTTGAACTTGATTATTTCTGACATTTGTCCCCACATAGAGAATAAATTCACATAAAGGTTCAATTTCTCTTGGTTCTCCAAGTACTAAAGTCAGCAGGTACGTTTAATTTTACCAATATTTTACATTTTGTAACTCAGAACTTCAACTAAGTTTTTGTTTGGTACTACAATGCTTATATTTACTTACCTGTAAGACCTGAGTTCTTACACAATAATCATTGCCATTTGCCAGCTATTTTTACTAGTTTCATTATTTTTTTTATGTTTCCTTGCCCTTGCGTAGGAAACGTTTTGCTACGGTGAACAGCATTTCAGAGGTGTGTCCGTGTTGTGTCCAGTGCAGGTCAAGCTGCATTGGGCTTGCCCCTGACAGACCAATGAGCATGCAAGCCCATGATGACAATGGGTACATTTTAATGGGCTGAAACTTCATGTTCGTGAAAGGAGTGAAGCACTCCAAAGAGAGAGTGCTTCTGTCCTTTCATTTGCATAAAGCCGTCCAGCAGGTAACTGAGCAGATTTATGACTGTGGATTGTGGACTAGTCTATCAATGAAGCATAATATTTAGAAATGATCCTGATATTGCTGTCATGATTTATAATCAAACCAAAACTGTGTGACTCCTGAACTCAGCATAAATAGGCTTGCTCCACCGGGAGAAGGAACGTGAGCTGTCCGGCGAGCCCCCTGAGCCTCACAATTCATTGAGATGCTGTTCTCCCTATCAAGGCGTAGAGTTAAAAAGGCAAGAGAGTAAACGTTAATGAAATGTATTAACAGTGTAAGATGTTAGAAATATAGAATGGAAGCAGTAGTTTGTATATTTTGGTTGGATGGCGGCCGTGCTGGGCTGCACTGTGTTAGAGGGAGGGAGAACTGTTTTACTTTACTACTTTTTTTTCGTATTAAGGGACACTGTCAGCTTTTTGGGGAATTTTCGATGATTGTGAAGGACTCTGGACTGGTGCTGTGCTTATTTTTGCTTTGGAGACTTTACAGTACTGACGTCATGATTTCAGGACATCAGTACCTACTGTGCTATTGACGCGTGACCTGTCCAGAGTGATTCACAATCACTGAAACAGTAAAAACTAACAAAACATCAAAAGAAAAAAAAAATTCAACCAAGAACAGTAAATATTGTTTATTGAATACAGAACATTTCGTTGAGTATATTTTTCTCATTTCATTGAATGCATCAATATGATTTCAGTGCGGGCTCCACCACTCCCAGGCACACACAAAAATTCAGAGCATATCAGAGCCAGTACATGGTCATTCTGTCCCTGTATATTGTTATGAATATAGCACATTTTCTAATTTCATTTATACAGCAACCTGCTTTCAGTTGGGGCTCCTTCTGCCACGCCCAGGTAAAAACTGTGATTACTGTGGCTCTCATATCGCTGATCTGCTCATACCTAGCTGCTGGTTAATTTTGTTTATTACAGCGGTGAGCAGAGCCCCCCACGGAAAGCAGGTTGCTGTACAAAATTAAATTAGGAAAATGTGCTATATTCAATAAACAATATGCAGGACAAAATGACATGTACTGGCTTTCATATGCTCTGAATTTGTTTTTTACAGGGGGGGGAGAGGTGGGGGACAGATCCCCCAACTCAAAGCAGGTTGACGTATAAAATGAAATTAGGAAAATGTGCTATATTCAATAAACAATATGCAGTACAGAATGACATGTATTGGCTCTGATGTGCTCTGAATTTGTTTTTTACCAGACCGCAGCTGTTGATGTTGATGTCAACGTATCGTAAGTATCCTAGTGTTAAAATTGATGTGTGACTAGTCCAGAGTGCTTCACAATCACTGAATTTTCAATGTTTTAAAGAAGATGATGCCTATTGCAACTTTTGTGTCAACTTAAGCTATACCTGTGCCCAGACTGACCGATGAGAACAGCTGCTGACTCCTCAATCCACTTGAATAAGCTCCGCAGTACAAGATCAGGAAGTGCAATAAAAGGCAGCAGCAAATCTGGCACAATAGAAAATGTACAGCTGTGTTCTGAAAATAAAAAGCTAACTCCTACTACTGACTCACTGATGTCCACTATCAATTACCTCCTAGGCCTGATACACTGACTGAACAGAAAGACTTCAAACGGACACAGCCAGCGAGTAAAAAGCAAAGACTGAGTGTGAAAATTATAAACGGACTGTAAGAAGGGATACTGTCAGCTTTTTGAGGAATTTTCACCATTGGAAACTGCAGATGTATAAATACATCCAGAACCTGTAAATTCTGTATACAATCAGACATACTCAGCACTCAAAGGGAGAAGATAGTGCCTATTGCAACCTTTGTGTCAGCTGTAGCTATATATGTCCCCTGACTGTCATATAACTACTATTTCGTGTTATATTGTGTTAAAAATAGAATTAGTAGCAACCCTTCCTATAGTTACCTTCCGATGCTGGTGTATGTTCCTGAATTCAAAATGGCACAGAGACGCAAGTAAGCTTGTGCATGCATGAGTTCTACATTTTTTAAGTCATGTGAGCTTAGTCAAAATCGGCTTTGAAATGTAAAGCCATGACTCCGGGCATGCACATCAGTGATGATATGCATGCCCAGAGTCAGGCCTTACACTTCACAGCCATTTTGACTAAGAAAGACTGCTTGTTTTCAACAAGTACTTTCTTTTTCCAGCTCAGCAAAGCTTGTTCTTGTGGCACACACATTCATCTCACATGACTTAAAAAAATGCAGAACTCATGCATGTATGAGCTTATTGGTGCCTCTGTGCCATCTTACTTCAGGCAGGCCAAATCGGAGGCAACAAAAGTTCGGTTCACTACTAATACTATATTTTTTTTGTGGGTTTTTTTCTAGTGTTTCTCCCCATTCCCACCCCCTTGTCTCAGCTCTGATGCGCATGTGTGGTGGCAAGCGCATGTCGTGCTACGAGACACCCTCCCTTCCCATCATCCCCTTCCACCTGCGCCATCACCAGACCTCCACCTGGTGATGGCGGAACAATGGAGGGGCGACTACCTCCCCGTGAGAGGAGAGCTGCCATGAGGCAGCTCAATCCTGCTCCCTCCCCCCCCATGCCAGCTCCCCGATGGCCCGAGTTCGTTCCTGAACCCAGGTCGCCTGCATGGCACCACCGTCCCCTCCCGCCTACGCCATCACCGGACCTCCACCTGCCAATGACAGAACTACGGAAGGGTGACCATCTCCCTGGGTTAGAAGAACTGCCATTAAGCGGGTCAATCCTGCTCTCTCCCTCCCTCCCCACCATGCTGGCTCCCAAATGACCCAAGGTCATTCCTGAACCCAGGTCACCGGCATGGCGTGAGGTAAGGTGTCCAGTGCCTGAACCCTCAGTGCCACCGGGCTGCTGCTAATTCTATTTTTAACATAATATGACAAGAAGTAGTAGTTATATGACACTCAGGGAACAGATATAGCTACAGCTGACACAAAGGTGTCAATAGGCACCATCTGCTTTAAAATAGCAAAAAAATTCCTCAAAAAGCTGTGTGTCCCTTCTCACAGTCCATTTATAATCCTCACAGTCAGTCTTTGCTTTTTACTCGCTGGCTGTGTCCATTTGAAGTCTTTCTGTTCAGTCAGTGTATCAGGCCTAGGAGGTAATTGATAGTGGGCATCAATGAGTCAGTAGTAGGAGTTAGCTTTTTATTTTCAGAACAGAGCTGTACATTTTCTATTGTGCCAGATTTGCTACTGCCTTTTATTGCACTTCCTGATCTTGTACTGTCGAGCGTATTCAAGTGGATTGAGTGAGGAGTCAGCAGCTGTTCTCATCGGTCAGTTTTCAGAGTTGTGCTATACTGATTCTTGTAGTTAAACATTTTTTATTAAGTTTCATAACAAAACAAACAGAGAACAAAGAAAAAAACTTATAGTACTGATTCAACCACCGGAGAAGGAGCTTTCCTTCCACAGCATCGTGGCTGGTAGTCAGACATTTCTTTCCAAGTTGAACTTCCGGGAAACTGGCCGGAGTTTGATCATGTCCCTACTGATGTTGGACTGCAGGCTGTTGGAACTTTTGGAACTGGACACTGAAGAACTGGTGGGAGAACTTATTTGCTGCATGACTTTGTTTTTATAGACTGTTTATGCTTTGTGGTGGTATATTTTGGTTGTATTTTCCTGCATGGATGGTGATAGGGACTCCGGTTTGGGAGTTTTTCAGTTTGGTATATCTGGAGGGTAATGAGAGTGCCCCTGGAGTTACTTCAAATATTGTAACTACAGTATTTTAAATATTCCTCTGTCAGCGGTGGTGAGAGCACTACTGGCATTGCTTTTTATTTGCATCCAGCCTTCCATTTTTTCTGGCTTCTGACTTTTATGTCTTTCAGTGGTGGTGAGAGCACTGCAGGTATAATCCGCTGTTGGATGCTGCTTATCAACAGCCTTGACTTATGGACTATTTTGTATAACTATCAGTTCATTTACAGTATTCCCTTACTTTTGGCAGTTCAGCTATCGGGGACTCTTGGGCGCTTTGTTCACATTGGACCAGCTGATTGATGTTAACTATTTGATGTGTTCACTTTTCTCCCTGGATTGCCTTTTTCCTTTGGATGAGGGTTGGGAGGGTTCTATTATTTTTAGTATTTTTGTGTGTGTGGGGGCTGTGTTTGATTGTTCGGTTATGTGGGTGAGTGAATTATATTTTATTTGTGACTTTGGTTGTTTGATTCATCTTATTTTATTTCATTACTATAGTTGGGGTAGTGTTTTGCTGAGATAGTTGGGATAGTGTTATTGTTTTAGTATGTGCTTGGCGGAGCATCTTTATCTCTACTCTGTGGAGCAACTGCAGGAGCTCTGCACTTTTGGGGGATCCCTTGTACCTTGCCTTTAGTGATTATTAAGCACTGCAGGATGTTGGATAGCCTGTGATGATGCTGCTCACAGCATATATTTGCTCTGCAGGTAGACTCAGGGGATCTGATCAGGAGTGTGGTTTCTAGGAGGTGCCCAGTGAACAGAAGGTACAGTGCTCCCTCTCTATAAAGAACCTCTCTATAACAAACTCCCTCTTATAGTGAACACCTTTGATGGCTCCCAATGTTCACTAAGTAGGCATATTAGCACCTCACTATAGTGAACACCTAGCTATAGTGAACACCTCTGCTGTATTTGGAAAAGGGCCCTTCCTGTCTTATCCCTGTCCCTTGGGCTCCTGAGCTTTCATCTCAACAGCTAGCCAATGGACCAGCCGACTCAGCTTCTCCCTTCAGGGTGATTCTTTAAAATGACAGAACTATCATAAATAAAACAGCTTTGATCAAAGACTTTATTTCTGATTTGGATGCTGATCTGGTGTGCATCATGGAGACCTGGTCGGGGGATGACTCAGATTCTGTACTTGAGTCATCCATTCCACCGGGACACTCTGTGCTGCACTGCACTAGAGGGGACCAAAGGGGGGGAAGGGTAACCATTTGTTTTAGATCCACTCTGAACCTGATGGCGTGTCCATTGGGACAGATCAGCTCATTTGAGTGTGTGGTGGCCAAAGGTGGTCCAGGCACAGGTTGCAGAGTTGTGCTCATCTACCATCCTCCTGGAGGTGGGCATGACTTTCTCCAGGAACTTGACAGTGTCATGGTCGAATTGGTGTTGAAGTCACCCAGGCTTTTTGTTCTGGTTGACTTCAACACCTGGGTGGATGATGATACTTCTCTTTTTGGTCAACAGTTCCTCCAGGTTATGTCATCCCTGGGCTTCGTGCAGGTGATTACCACTGGAACACACCAACAAGGTCACGCATCGGATCTGATCTTCTAAATCGGTCTTGATGTCAGTGACATCAAGGTTGATCCAGTCTTTTGGTCGGATCATTGTGTGGTCCAGGTTCATTGTGGGGCTCCTCATGTCATGTCACCTCCCCCCCCCGTGGAGATGGTCAGGTACCATTGTTTAAACATTTGGAGCCACAGAGCATCTGGGTGGTACTGGACAGCTCAAGCATGCAGATGGCTTGTGCAAGAGTGGTTGATGTAGCAGTGGAGATTTACAATGTTGCTCTGTCCTCTGTTTTTGCTGCTCAAGCATTGGTCCGTGTATGCCCCCTAACGTCATGCCCCAGCTCACTGTGGTTTGATGCTGAGCTGAGAGAGCTGAAAACTGAGGAGTGAAGACTGGAATGTCACTGGCAGAGACCCTGCCTCAAGACAGATAGATAGGCCCTGAGAACTCATTATTCTGAGTATCAGCAGGCAATCATGCAGAAAAAGACAGAATTCCTGTCACGAGTGATCGCTGTTGGAAAGAATCGAACAGCTCAGCTCTTCAAAACTGTCGACAGACTATTACATCTGGTCTGCCTACAGTCTTGTAAGACCTTCTCACAGGATAAATGTGAGGCGTTTGCTCGATTCTTTCTAGACAAAGTGTCCATATAAGGGCTGGGATCTCTGGAGGCAGCTTGCTGATAGCTGCTAACATCGAGTCTATGGGATTCATTGGCATTCTTCGTTTGTGATGAGAGTTCGAGCCAGTCTGTCTGGATGATGTCTCATGAGTGGTTTCAGGACTGCGGTCCACTTACTGTATGTTGGATCCAGGCACAACCAGTCTCGTTTTGGAGTGCTGGGATGTTCTTGGGCCAGTTGTGGCAGAGATTGTCATGAGCTCTCTTCTTGAGGGGGTCCTTCCCTCCACTTTGAAAAAGGTGGTTGTGAGACCACTTCTTAAGAAAGCCTCATTGGATCCCGACGATCTCACCAGTTACAGACCTGTTTTGAACCTTCCTTTCTTGGAGAAGGTGATCACAAAGGTGGTGGCACTTTAGTTGGAACAACACTTGCTGAGACACCCTTTTCAGTCTGGCTTCAGGCCTTGACATAGTACAGAGACTGCAAGTCAGGGTGTTTAATGATCTTCTCTTAGCGAGGGACAGAGGACAATGTAACATTCTTGTTCTACTTGACCTCTCTTCGGTGTTTGACACGGTAGATCATGGAATGCTGTTGACCTGCCTTGGGCACTATGTGGCAATCTTAGGGACTTCTTTTAGGTGTTTTGAGTCCTACATATCCGACAGGGTGCAGCAGGTTGTTGTTGGCTCTTGTACATCTAGCCCGGCTGTGCTTAGCTGTGTTGTGCCTCAGGGGGGCCATTTTAGCACCCCTGTTATTTGTCGTGTACATGCTGCCATCGGGGGAGATCATAAGACGGTACGGTCTGGCATTTCACTGTTATGCAGATGACATCCAGCAGTATCTGTCTTTCACTCCTGGCAATGCAGCAGCTCTGTCCGTGCTGTATGATTGCCTTAGGGAGATTCAGGACTGGATGGCAACAAGCTGGCTCAGATTTAACACTACTAAATTTAAGGTGTTACTGGTGGAGCTGGGTCGGTCTGGTTCTTCCAGGTTATTTGGATGTGCACCTCTCCTTTCTTTGGGAGGTGTGACTCTTAGTCAGGTTGATAGGGTCAAAAGTCTAGGAGTCATTATGGATTCACAGCTGACCCTAGACTGTCAAGTGTCAAATGTGATTCATGGTTGCTATTACCATCTTTGTAATGTAACCCCCGGACCCCTGCCTTTTTGCAAAATGACAGGTGGCATGCTGTTGAAGCTGACAGCAGTACCTGGTGGGGACTGGGTTCGGGGAGGATTAGGCTACTCAGCACAGGGGGCCTAGGTTTGGCTACTCTGCACAGGGGCACCCAAGTAAATTCGAACACAGGAAGCAATAACTGTAATGTCCAAAACCATGAGTGGGATTCTACAGTGTGGCTTTTATTTACATCCAAACTGAACAAACAAAGCATAGACGGACCCCCACGGGGCTACATTCCTGGTAATGCAGATTAGAGACAACAGAACACTTCTTCACATTTCCAGCCCTCAGGCTCTAAACCCACCAGGCACACAGCCCGGATTTGCACGCAGCTTTGGGTACACAGCCCAACTTGTACACTACTTGGGTTTTCCCCACTGGCCCGGCTCCCCTGCCGGCCACTTGATCTGCGGTCCATTATGGGAATGAACCAGTCTTCCAATTGGTGGTTCCCTAAACCACCTTAGAGCCTTCGACTCCTAAAGGGAATTTTTCCTTCCAATCCCACATCTGGGTACTTCCATCATCACTGGCCAAGTGCATGAGGCAAAGTAGAAATCCACAGAGCAAATCCGTAGAGGTGGACCTGGTTACTAAAGATGGGGGGTCTCCCACCTCCAGCTCCCACAATCCATACCCGGCCATTTCTCTGGAAACTAAACAACTCTTTTCTGAAAGCTTGGCAATGTAGATTACTGGGTAGACGTATGTCACATCTCCTCTACATGTCTTGACTTCCCCTATGTGCTGGACTTGAACATACTTTTACTTTTGGCTAAGCCTATTACTCTAGGCCTCCCACAACTTCAGTAGTCCAATCCCCACTTTAACACAGTTCAGGGTGAAACATGGGCCCTTTAGAAAGAGAAGAACTCACCCTTCGGTTGCAGGTGCCCCACAGGCGAATCATGAAATCTTCTTGTTTCCCACACTCTTGGACAAAATAAGGCAGCTTCTTCACTAGCAGTAGCCAGGGGATTGCCCCTGGAAATGCAGACAAACCTTCCTGCCCCATCCCCTGAGGGATGGGGCACAAAGACTCGAATCAGCGGTCTCCACCACTTTAAAAATAGCTCACTGTGTCTCTCTTTAGGTGGAAACACATACCTTTCCCTAATTGTAGCCCTATTTCAGGGCTGAGGCTCCAAGAGCTCCTCTCACAACAAGCTCCAAACTCCAACTGACCACAGACTACTGTTCAAACCTCCCAACATTCTACTCTAACTCCATTCTGCAGATTCCATTGTGGCTCATGCAGCTGTGATACTTCTATGGTGATGTCATCCCTCAGTCTCAGCTGAGACTGAGAACAGAGTGAGACAGTGTGAAATCCATTTAAGTGGAGTTTCACAAGCTGCCTTCCCTGCCTACCACTAGGTCTTACTGGGATTCTAGTGACCAGGGGTAACAAGGGGGTTACAGTAATATCACTCAGATTAGAACCTATCTTCAACCAAATGATCTAGCAACCCTAGTGCACATCTTTGTCTCCACTAGGCTCAGTTACTGCTACGTGCTATACCTGGGCTTTCTGTAATGCTGTTGTGCCACTTACAGCTGGTGTAGAATGCAGCAGCTTGGTTGGTTGCAGGGGCATCTCACATCTAGCATATCACACTGGTTCTCTGTGCTCTCCACTCACTACTGGTGAGGTGTTGCATCAGTTTCAAGATGTGTGTACTTCCATACAAGGCCCTACATGGGTTGGGTCTTGGCTGTCTGAAAAAATCCCGATACTCTATGCTCCTACTCATACTTTCTGCTCTATTAAGGTGGACCTCCTCACAGTCTTTCAGTCCTGGCTTAAATCTTCTGGAGACAGGGCTTTTGGAGTTGTGACTGACTATATGGAATTCCCTCCCCAGGGATGTGAAGCAGGTTCCCTCTCCAGCTATTTTTAAATCCAGTCTCAAAACATATTATTTTAATCTTTGTTATGACCTTGCCTAATTTAACTGATTTTAGTATCCTATTTGGTTTTAGATTTTTATTATTTGTTGATTTTATGTTCTATTTATTTATTTTTGGGATTGTTATGAATTTTACTCTGTAAGGTGCCCAGAGCCTCTGTTTGGATTGAGTACCATATAAATAAATTTGACTTGACTTGACTTGATAACGAGATAAGGTGTTTTCTTTTAGATGAAAGATAGCAGTAGCATACACAGCACATTAAAGATTAATAGCCCACATAGTCAGTGACACACTGTCACAAATACTTAGACACAGAGTCAACAGGGCAAGCATGTAAATATTAAACAATATACATAAAGATTGTAGGAAATTCATGGGGTAAATTTCATCATGTATTTTGTAAATAGCAGGAGATGAGAAATAACAAGGAAAAAACAGCTGACCACCATGCATATGGAGAAAGCAGTACCGTGCAGTATTACGAATGTGACCATTCAGTATAATTTACAGAATGAATTGATAATATTGAAAAATGTTGTATTAAAAGGACACTGTCAACCTGTTTTGCATCATATTATTTCTAGTTAAAAAACACACATTTTATGATTGCTTGCCTTCCCTAAAATTCATTGATGTTGCTGTTTGTTTTGTCTGTCTCCTTGTTTAGTAGAACTGAAATGCATGCTAATGTATATTTATAAACAACCTTGTTTTGTTTACAATCCTGGATCTTTTCTTACTGCATACTTCCTGAGCATTAAAAACATGCCCAAACAGTACAGTCACTCATAATGCAACAGCCTCCTAAACTCCTACTGCATCGTGAGGGGCTAGACTGTGTTGTGGATGTTCCCAAGTCCAGGAAAATGCAGTTGAAGCAGACCAAGGAATGTAAACAAACCTCTGTTTGTGTGGTAACACCAGTATGGTGGGCAGCCTGTTTTTCACTTTTTTAAAGAAAAAAAGAGAATGAAACTACCAGCTACATCAGCAGTCTTTACAGAATGTTGGCAATCATAAAATGTGTTTTTTAAACTAGGGACTCTTTGAGATCTAAGGGGGTTGACAGTGTCCCTTTAAGGATGCTTAATGTTTGCTTTATTAATTTCAGAAGTTTTGTCCCACAATAAAGAATATCCCTTATGATAAGGATACCAATCAAATGTGCATTTAACAAAGCATTTTTAGTAAGTCAGTTTTAGACTAGTATGTGCACAACCACAACTGTTCTATTTATGAAGCATAATATTTAGAAATAATCCTAATATTGCTGTCATGATTTGTAACCAAACCAAAATCATGTCAATCAATCAATCAATCAAAATCTTTATTTTGCCAGGCGGAACATAATTGAGACAAGCTCATTTACAAGATGAACCTGGGGCAAAACAATTGCCAACAGGGTTAAGACATAACAGGTTGAGTGATTGTACATAACAATTACATAGTAATAATAACAACATAATAACATATAACTATCACATGTAACAAGATACTTCCACCAGAACATAGCAATAGGTTCAACAGGAGGTAGTGCTATTTAAATACAATTGCATAGATACAAATATATGGACGTAAGGTAATGAGCTAAAGTGTATACAGTAAACATCATTGAAGGAGTCATAGTGAGCAGGAGTGGAAGTTCCTCTAGCGTCAAAGTGTGAAGAAGATTGAGATGTAAGAGTCCTTTGATAAGAACTGTAGGCATGGCCTGGCAAGTGAAGTGGGAAGGGGAGGGGAAGGGGTATAGGGAGTGGGGAGGGAAGGTCAGATGAGATAGGAGAGGGCTGGACATGATGGCCTAGGGAGGAAGGACTGTTCTAAGGGAGAAACACAACAGATGCCACAGGCAATGGTTGGGGTTTAAGTCCAATATTTGAAGCAAAGACAGATCATGATGTTGGGACCTTGATATGGACAATGACTCCTGAAGTCAGCATGAACCGGCTGGCACTCCCAGGAGAAGGAATGTGAGCTGCCCGGGCAAGCCATTTGAGCAACACAGTTCAGTGACACACTGTTCTTAGTATCAATGTATAGTGTTAAAAGAGCAGGATAGTTAATTTTCATTAAAAGTATAAACAGTGTAAAATGTTAGAAATAAAGAATGGATGCAATAGAATACTACTCCTGAAGTGCTATTTTATTTGTATTTATTTATTTATTTATTAACATTTTATGTATTTCTTTAACAACATATGACTAAGAAGGACACGCTGAACTACTGCGGACAATTCCTTTCCAGGTGGGTCATGTGGAAGGGGAAACAGTGAGACCACAACAAATGCAGAAGATTAACTTGAAGAAACAAATTCAAAACTCTAAACCAGCTAAGAGCATACAACATTTCATAGGACAGGAATAAAACAAAGCTATGCAGTTTTCAATAATGTATCAATGCAGTCACCCTCCCCTTTAGCTAGTCAACCAATCAAATAGAATAACAGTAAGGGGACTGTTTATTGCAAGACTTTATAACATGGCATTGGAAAATGCATGAGCATGATTGGCTGAAACATGTACACGACTGCACATTATAATGATTTAATACACGACCAGAGTATTGATCTTGTTTTTCAGTAAAAAACCAAAAAGTTTTTACATCATATACACCATGCAAGGAAACATTCGGCATTGACAAATGCTTGTTTTTTTACCTCCAGTGCCATGTATTAATAAATTAGCTTTATTAGGAATGTGATTTTTTTTTAGCGCTACCTCCATGCATGGAGAGTCAGTTTGAGATTGGTTTCTGTTATAATACAGTGATTGACTATCCTACTTAGTTTACAAAAAGATGTTCGGTTCCAGTTATGTTGCTCTAGTTGATTTGGTTGCTTTCATATATAATCATTATCTATATTTGGGTATAAGAAATCACCTTTTTTCAGTTTGATTTGGCTGTTGCAGATGTCAGCTTTAGAAAATGCTGTTCTGTTTTCTGCCGATACCCTCTTTAATATGTGCATGCTTGGCATCTTGTAATATACTATATGGTTTTCCCTTATGAATGAAAATCAGTGGCTACTGAAATCTTGTTGTGCACATTCTAAAAGTTGTTATGCACATTTTAAAAGCTGTTGTGCACGTTCTAAAAGTTGTGCATGTTCTAAAAGTTGTGCACGGTCTAAAAGTTGTGCACATTCTAAAAGTTGTGCACATTCTAAAAGTTGTGCATGTTCTAAAAGTTATTGTGCATGTTCTAAAAGTTGTTGTTTACATTCTAAAAGTTGTTGTTTACATTCTAAAAGTTGTGCATGTTCTAAAAGTTGCTGTGCATGTTCTAAAAGTTGTTGTGCATGTTCTAAAAGTTGTGCACGGTCTAAAAGTTGTGCACATTCTGAAAGTTGTGGTGCGTGTTCTAAAAGTTGTTGTTTACATTCTAAAAGTTGTTGTGCATGTTCTAAAAGTTGTGCACATTCTAAAAGTTGTTGTGCACATTCTAAAAGTTGTTGTGCACATTCTAAAAGTTATTGTGCACATTCTAAAAGTTGTTGTGCATGTTCTAAAGCTTAATATTCATGAAGGACTCCACCATATGCCACCTGATTGGACAAAGCAGAGCTCTTCACAGAAAAAGTTGAACAAACATGGAGCCACCGCTTAACGAGCAGCTCACTGACTTGTTTGGACATGGGCTACCACATTCAGCCTGTGTTTCCAAATCATACCAATTTTAACACTTTTCTTTTTTTTAAATGAAGTGCAGCTGTGAATCTTTGGAGGCTCACACTGAAACCGGACTGCACTGACTGACATCGCAGCACACGGAGCTGCCAACAGCAACCATGAGAGTTAACACAAGTTATGAAACCTTGTAAAACTTAAAACATTCACAAATTCTCCTTTTTCTTTTTTTAATTGGTGGGAACCATATACTAAAAGAAATAGTATATGGGCAACCATACACGAACAAGGCCATGCTGCCAACTTGGTGTTGAGATGGCATCATCGGGACCTCTTGAGGTTCCTATGATGTCATCTCAATCCCTCAGTGGAAACAAGCATTGTTGTGTATGATTACCCATACACTGTGTTACAAGTTTGAGTCCCACCTTTATTACAATTAAAAACATACAAAGATTCATTTTAGTGCTTTTTAAACAGTTGTTAATACTGTGCCATTCTACAACTGTTTAGCTTACATTGTAGTGGTTTTACTGTATCTTGGATTTTCTATTGGATATATATTGACAAACAGCCATGCTTTAAATAACATTTATAAAAAACTTGATTAAGTGCTGCAGCTGGGCTTGGCAAGCACCTCAGAGCAGGCACCTTGCTTTCTGCACCATCATGCATACACTGGCCTGTGGAGGAGTGGTGCTCTTGACAACATACAGCTTCCCTGCCTGACTGTAATAAATTAAATTGTATTTGCAGACTCAAAGCCTCCACTGTCTGGTTTGTTTGAATTATGTTGCATGCCACCAGGAGGAGTACATATTGAGGAGCAGAGCAGCATTTGAGAAAATGCTGCTCAGTAGGGTCCAGGGTTTGGCTTTCATTGTGTTGCAAGACATCTGGGGGGTACTGTAATGTAGAAGATCCGAATGTTCAGGATATATATATATATATATATAAAAAACAAAAAACCTCTGTGCGTAAGCACTGAGGCAATGGTTACCCCAAAGGGCATTTGGCTGAGAAGCCAAGTTTCAAAGAAATACAAAATCACACATGCCCCCACAATGCAAAGCATCATGGGCTGCATATGCAAATCACCACAGAATATTATGCTGGTTCAACTTTAAACAGAAATGCATGGTGCTGAAAGGCCTCTCACACAGTTTGCAAAGGGTGCCAACAGAAGACATAGACACATGTTTTATCCTAGCAGGACTCATCAGTATGCCTCGTCTGTTTGACACCCCACTGGAATGAACCAGCTACCCTAAGATGGTCTATCTGGGTAACCATTGCCTCAGTGCTTGTGCACAGAGGTTCTTTGTCTTTTAAATTGTTTTTTGTTTTAATTGGGTTCACCACAACATAACCCAGATAGACCATCTTAGGGTAGCTGGTTCATTCCACGGGGGTGTCAAACAGACGAGGCATACTGAAAAGTCCTGGTAGGACGAAACACACATCTATGTCTTCTGTTGGCACCCTTTGCAAACTGTGTGAGAAGCCTTTTGGCACCATGCATTTCTGCTTAAACTTGAACCAGCATAATATTCTGTGGTGATTTGCATATGCAGCCCATGATGCTTTGCATTGTGGGGGCATGTGTGATTTTGTATTCATATATATATATATATATATCACTATTTATATACTGTGACTCATGTCCTGTAACTCACCTCCCTTCCATATGAACAACAGCAGGAAATGTATCATGGATTGGTAAAAAATGTTGGGAAACCTGAAGAAAGATATGGTGGAGTGTTTTAATTCTTGCTGCACAGCATGTGCAGTAAATTCAGAGGTTTAGATCTCTCCAGGAATGTTAAGTAACTTATTGGGTAACTTTGCAGAGGCTGGAGAAATAATTTTGTGCATGCAGTAATCCCAGATGTGTATAGATGGTAAGAATATAAAAGTTGTGCTCCACTTGCTGTATGAAACTACATGCTTATTTATAACCAAAGCACAAAGAATGACCATGCAGAGAGGATGAGCTGGTAAATGCAGATTAGTCTTTTTTCTTATGCCAGTAGCAGTAATTTTATGAAAATACATGTCAGTTTGATAACTGTAAGGCATATCACAAATCCAAGTGATCCTTCTCCATGATGGGGCATACAAAATACAGTGACAATAGTCACAACACTATCAGCAGTAGGAGAGAGGAGGTTATACTGCCCTTGTAAAGGTCATTGGTAAGGCCGCAACTAGAGTATGGAGTTCAGTACTGGTGCCCACACCTTAAAAAAGGCATTAACCTGCTGGAGAAGGTCCAGAGGAGGGCTACAAAGATGACAGTGGATCAGCAGGGCAAGGCATATGAGGAGAGGTTGAGGGCACTGAACATGTACTCCCTGGAAGACAGGAGAGAGAGAGAGAGAGAGAGAGAGAGAGAGGCGACATGACTGGGACCTTCAAGTACTTAATAGGGATAAATAAGGTTGGTAAGGAGAGTCTCTTTAAGCTGAGTGGCAACCATAACACAAGGGGGCACAGTCTTAAGCTGGAGGGTGGGAGGTTTAGGAGGGAGAGCAGGAAGCACTTCTTCACAGAGAGGGTGGCGGACACTTGGAATGCGTTGCTGGAAGAGGTGATCTCGTTGAAGACAGTGGGCAGCTTTAAGAGAGGCTGGGATAGGCATAGGAGAAGGTAAGGATCATGGGTAGGGAAGATGGGAAGAGTGGGGAGGGAGAGCAGGGACATTTGCTCAAGCTGTGGACCCTGCAATACAAGCAGATTTGATAGACCAAAATGCCTTCTACTGCTGGCTTCTTCGTATGTTCGTATGTATGCAAAGAATGAGCATCACTTAAACAGGAGGAAGTTTAAACCCACTTGTTTTATTTTTGCCTCAAAACATCCACAATTGATGTGCTAGCATTGCTGAGGGCATTAGTGCTTCGTTTTCATGAGCATGTTGTATGGGGTTGAATCTGAAACATAAAAACATAGACATTGTGAGGAAAAGAAAGGTACTGCAGTTCATCAAGTCTGCCCTATTGTTGTTTGTGAGAACTCTGGCGGCTCTTAGCTCCTCTTCCTCCCCTTCCCTTTTGCTGATATCCCTATTAGTCTCACGCGTCTGTCCCACCCACATTAGAATTCCCTCACTGATTGTGCACAGATGCCATTCCTTGGTAGCCTGTTCCACACATTCACCACCCTCTGTGAAGAAATACTGCATGATATCCCTCCTAACCCTCTTAAATCTCCCCCTGCCAGCTGTGTTGACTTCCCACTGTTGACTGTTTTCCCACTCAGTATGAACAATTTTTTTATCTACTCTATCCCATGAAATATGTTTCATTCATGTCCCCCCTCTGTTCTTGTCTCCAGTGTGTACATTCTGAGGTCCTCCAACCTCTCAGTGTAAGCCCTTTCTTGCTGTTCCTGAATCATTTTGGTTACCCTTCTCTGCAACACCTCCATCCTTTCCAGGTCCTTCCTGTACTGAGGGCTCCACTCCAGAATTGCACACAGTACTCCAGATGAAGACACTAGGGATCTGAACAGAATCACCTCTTTTTTCCTGCCACTGATCCCCTTCCTGTGCATCTTAGCATCCTGTTTGCTCTCCCTGCTGCCCCAATGCACTATTCTCATGTTTTCAAATTGTCTGATATTATCGCACCAGGTCCCTCTCTTCAGTTGTTCTGGCCACCGCTACCTCGCATCCTGTATGTACACATGCATTACTTTGCACATTGTTGCACTGAATTCCAGCTGCCATATCACTGACCTATTCTCAAGTTTTCCAGATCCTCCCTCAGAGTTTGTACCCCCTGCTTGTCGTCCAGTCTTATACAGGCCTTGGTATCATCTGCAAAAAAGATGATCTTCCCCTGGATACCTATCCCAAACCCACAAATGCAGATAAAATGCAGATAAAACCAGTAATTCAGACTCACTACAGGTGAAGTGAAGTCTAACTAAAGATAATTCTGTAGTGCTGTGCGAATTATTACTTCTTTCTTTCCTTTTCTTCTTTATTGGTATGTTTGCCATTTGATTTCCCTTACAGCCCTGGGAAATGAGTTTCTACCAGGTCACTTGGCAACATGATTTTGCCCCCTTCTCAGAAAGCCTGCTTGTGACAGTGATCTCTATACCACTCCCTCCTCCCAAAAAATACTGTCTCTCATTATCAGTTTGTTCAGGAGTGGTCTGTCATTGAAGATTTTGAGCAGAGCTTGAAGGCTATGGTTGTGTGCAAAAAGTGGCACACGGATTGGGAAGTAATAGCATTTATTTTATTTATTTATTTGAACATTTTGGCCAGGAAACATACATTAAGTTGTGACAGCTTTTTTTCAGGTGCACGTGGGTGGGTTGCATGAACCTGCACAGTCTGTTGCAGGGCAACTGTATGGTTTTTAAATGCAAATATATTTTGTAATGCAGCAAGAAGAAATGAAATAATTATGGATGATTCAAACATTGTAGTAATAAAGGGACTTCATGCGTTTGAATAGTTTCATTTTATCTGTTGTCTACAACAGTGGGAGAAACCCTTCCTATGGCAAGAGCAGTCGCAGAATATTGCCCAACTCCTTACATCTGAAGCCAATTTCTAAGTAGTGTGTGTGTGAATGGGACATGTCATCTAATCAAGCAGTGCATATTGACCAAGCATTTATGCTAATTTAATACACCAAAGTCCACATGCAGCAAATTCCCCTTCCTACTACAAAACAAAATTGGAAGGTTTGCACATAAGAAAAATGAAGAATGAACAATTTAAATGCACATTGCTTTTAGGTAATGTTAACATTTTTAAAAACATTTTTCACTTGTGAGGATAAGTGGCTTGCATATGTCATGTCAAATAGTTAATGGGATTTAAAATGTTTTACAGTATATGCTCCCAGCACTGCTCATGTAAAAGTTTCCTAGAACTGCATTTTGGAATGTGGCCCTTATTGCTCATAGGCCTGGTGGCCAATTTTATGACTTTTTTGCTAGCTCCCTGCATAGGGACCCATCCTTCATTTGAGAATGCCCCACCATGTAATGATGTCCCCTTTACTGATTCTTTCATGTCCTCATCGTTGGCCTACCCTTTTCTGCTGCCATGGCACATTGTGACTTCATCACAGATGTTTAATATGTGCATTGGACTCAGCAAATCCCAACAACTACTCCTTCCCAGCCATGGCATTAGGCCAGGGCACTTCTACATGCAACCTTGGGGGCACTTGGTTTCCGCTTAAACTACGATATGTCTTGCCCACCTCATCAGAACAAACGGGTTCAGGCATGATCCATTAAGCTTGTGTTGAGAACCCTTAAAATGATACTGTTCATGCTTCTGCTCTGTTCTGGCAGTGTCAAACTGAACCCAGGCCCCCCTCTACCTATCTCTGCTCCTTGCGACCTTATCAACCTAAAAGATCTAAGTATCCTCCATATTACTGTGTGCAGCCTCCTAAGTAAGTTAGATGCCATTCAAGCCTGGATTACACACATTAAACCTGACATCCTGGCGGTTTCTGAGACCTGGCTCAAGCCCACTGCCCTGGACTCTGAGGTCAACTTACCTGAATACAATATCTTTCATGCAGACAGATGGACTAGAGGTGGGGGGTTGCCATCGACGTATTGGAAAAATATAACATTTCTATTACCAACGCCTCATCATTGCAAAGAGTTTGAAAGCCTCATGATCGAAGTCCAACTCTCAGCCACCTTGGCCTTGCACATCATAGGATGCTACAGGCCTCCCTCTGCAGAGCTTCAACTGTTAAGTCACCTTTCCCACTCTCTTAGTGTGCTGCAGTCAGAAGTCATAATCCTGGGTAACTGAAACCTGGATCGGCTTTCGGACTCCTCCAAACCCTTAAAAACTCTATGTGACTCATTCAGACTTACTCAAATTGTCTCAGAAGTGACCCATCCAAATAAAAAGAACCAAATACCCTACTAGACATTATTCTAGTAAACAAGCCGCACCTCTTCTCTTATTCTGGAGTCTTCTTCACTGATCTCAGTGACCACTGCTTTATTGCTTGCATAAGAGCTGCACCCAAGCCTATTTCTAATTCCAGGTTCACAATCAGGAGATGTTTATGTAATTTAGTGCCACAAGCCTTCCTTTTGAACTTACAAAACTCCTTGCTATGGCAGGACATCTACCTAGACAAGACAGTAGAGACAGCATACGAGACCTTCCATACTATTGTCTGTGGAGCTGTTGACAGACATGCCCCCTTGTTCAAAGCATGTACCAAGAAAAAGACTCTCCCTTGGTTTACACGTCAACTGAAGTCAGCTTTGCTCAACAAGGACAAGCTCTGGAAGAAAGCGCGTAACTCAAAGCTTCAGTCGGATTGGGCTAATTTTAGGGCAGCCAGAAACCCCTGCACAAAGCTTGTCAGAAACATTAAGGCTAACTACTTCCAGTCAACTGTGGACTCCTCCACCAAGGAGCCTGCCAAATTCTGGTGAACCCTTAGAGATGCTCAAGGACATGCTTTGTCAGGTTCTCTCCCCTTACCAAGATCTTACATAAAGGATCCCTCATTACCGAGAAGGCAGAAATCCTTGACTGCTTTAATAATAATTTTATTACCCTAGGTATGGCCTTTGACATTTTACCTGCGAATAACCTACTTACCCAGTTCTTATCACAAGGACCAGCAAGCTCTCCCCCTGTCCACAGTACTCCTGTCATGGGTTTCTTCTTCCAACCGGTAACTTACAAGGAAGTGGATGACCTGCTCCTTCAGCTGGATGCCAGAAAAAGTGCAGGAGCAGACCTCATTGGTCCTATTTTCCTAAAGTTCAGTCACCAAGTGCTGGAAGCTCCATTAACGCACCTCTTTAATATGTCCCTCAGCTTGGGTAAACTCCCTTCTGTCTGGAAGACTGCCCAATTTTACCACTCTTCAAATCAGGAGACCCCAGAGACCCAAATAACTACAGGTCAATCTCCTTACTCCCCACCCTATCAAAACTGTTGGAGAAATTAGTGAATTGCCAACTTAGAAACTACATTGATGCCTCAAATCTGCTAAATCCTGTACAATCAGGCTTTAGGTCATGCCATAGCACAATCACAGCTCTGGCTAAAGTCACAAATGACTGGCAGAGAGTTCTTGACTTAAAGAATCACGTATGCACGGTATTCCTCAACTTAAGCAAGGCCTTCCGATACCGTCAACCATGCATTGCTCTTAGCTACTCTCTGCAACATTGGTCTGGATGCACCTTCCCTAAAATGGTTCTCATACTACCTGGCAGAGCGGATGCAGCAAGTAAAAGCAGTAGAAGATCTCTCCACTCTAAAACAGATTAGCAGGGGCATACCTCAAGGCTCCATTTCGGGGCCCTTACTTTTCCCACTTTATACAAACAACATTGACCATGGAATCAAACTTTTCAGTGTACATCTCTTTGCGGATGACACAGTCCTTTACACTGCCAGGCTTACTCCTGAAAGTGCCTGCTTGGATTCACACGCAGATTTCCTTACGCTGCAACAAAACCTCCTGAGTCAAAAGCACCTATTGAATGCCAAAAAGACCACGGCTATGCTGTTATCCTCAATGACCAAGTCCATAAACTCTCTTAAGCACGACAATATTCTCACTGTCACCACCCTGCTTGGCGAGTCACTTGACTATGTGACCAAGTTCAAGTACCTAGGTATGTGGATTGACAACAGACTTTCTTTTGCTGATCATATAGATGAGCTCTCAAAAAAATTTTGACAGAGGCTTGGATCTTTTTTTAGATTCAAGCATCTGCTTACCCAGGAGGCCAGAAAAAGCTTAGTTCAAACCATGTTCCTAGCTAACTTGGACTATGCAGACTTCCTGTATGGCCAAGTCCCAAAAACCACCCTATCTAAGCTTGACACCCTTTATCACAGGGCCTTACATTTCATCTCAGGTGCAGCATATAATACCCATCACTGTGTACTCTATTCCACGGTAGGATGGACCTCACTTACGTTCTGGAGGCAAAGGAACACTATACTATGGACCTATAGATCTATATCCAAGATGCTACCCTCCTACATGTCTGACTGTCTGCCCTCCTGCACCTTTTATTTTGTTTTTTTTAGTTGTTTAACCAGGAGTAGCACACTAAGCTGAAAGCTTTTTTACAGGAGCGACCTGGGAGCACAGGGAAGTTAAGTGACTTGCTCAGGGTCGCACAGTACGCAAGTGGAAGCTGTGGGATTCAAACCCCAGTCTGGTCTGCTGGATGTCACCAGATTTGCAGCTCAGAGCCTTAAGCCACTGCGCTATACTGCCTCCCTCACCTTATGAAACTATGCCTTGAGAAGCCGTTCGTACATCTTACTAGCTGAGCCTCTTTCAGCTATGTGCTGCCCAGCTGTGGAACAACGTCCAGAAATCCATAAAATTGGTGCATCCTAGGGTTTTGTGGAATTCAAGTCACTCTAGTCGAGATACTTCTCGGAGCATTGTCAATGCCCTCCCTGTCGCTAAACTGTAGCCATACATTGCTATTCTTGCAGTCAACCCTATACACTTTCTATCTTGTTAGAATTACCCTAAGCCATGTTTCTGGATTCATCTTTACTTTCTACTTGCTGCTGAACCCCCAGCTTGCACTGTCACTAGCATTAACTCTGCTCTACTTGAGCTATCAGTGTCTAAAATCACTGGTTCGGCACATTGGTGCTGACTTGCTTCCACCTCTCTGCTGTACTGTTCACTGGGATGAGGCTTCACCTTATGACCGGGCCTCATTGATTATCCTTGTACCTTGCTTTTATTGTTATGTATTGTATTACTATGCCCATTTGTGCTATATGTTCTATTGTGCTACTGTATTATTTATTTTGTACCTACCAGGCCCTCCTTGAAAATGAACTTGCTCAATGGAATTTCACCTGGCTAAATAAAGATTGGTTGATTGATTGCTATGCTAAAAACTGACAGCATTTCCATAAAACACCTCAGATAAAAGTCTTGCTGAATCTGTGTCATTTTCGATCTTCTCCTTTTACATTTATATTTCAGAAGCATGATTGACCCTATCAAATGCAAAAATCACCATTGCACTTATTAAGAAGTATTATTTGACAAGTACCCACTCTGACCCAATCAGAATAGAGAAACAAAGTCACTCACAGTTAAATGATAATATTCAGTTTGCTGGAGTAAATGATGCAAAAACTGGCTGATATGGGAGACTGAATGCCTGAAGCTGAAGGCTGAGGCCATCAATCAGTGGCAGAAGCCAATGATTATGATTATGATTATAGTATTGGTCTTTTTATCCCTGAATTGTGATTGGTCTCAAATTTTTTAATAGGGTTGCATTAATCTTTGATTAATATGCATGTGGAGTAACCTCACATGCTCAGTCATTCACAAAACAAGTCCCTAAAACTGTCAGAATGTGACTGTCATTCAGTTTCTTTCACATTCTGAACAGTTACGAATGACTGCCATTACCAAACCGCTATAGCTATTGCAATAACAGTTAGAGTTTTATCTTCTATTAAAACACCCCATTCTACTCCTCATACTCACCTTATGTGGTGATATTAACATGTCACATCACAGAATTACATTTTCTATAAAAAAGGATTCAATATTTCCTTTTCTGTAACTCTGAATACCACCCAGTGCCAACATACACTCACACACAAATCTCACTGCAGCCTTCTATCAGCAGCTGCACATGGCTTTGTAAAAATCACAAACAAGGAAGTCTTAATTACATTTGGCCTTTTATTTACCAAATATTTCTATAATAGTTTAAAAAAGAAATCAGGATCCCATGGTACAGGTCACCATGACAACTAGCTCCTCCCACCAATTTCTTAGGTCGCATAGTACTTGCTGATGCACATGTAAGCCAGATACAGGCAATGATGGCACTGTGTCACTCCTTATTATCCTGATGTGTTCCTGTTCCACAGTCATGGACACACTGGCAACATGCCAGGCATGCTCCAGACATACGTGCACACCCAGTAATCTTCTTCCTCATGCCCGTACCGAGTCAATGGTTTCTTGTGCCAAACTCAGTGGATGGACTGTTTAACATCAAAGCCAAGTAAAACTGTTAAAATAAACAGCCCAGAAAATCTAATGTGTGCTAAAGATGTGATTTTTTTTTTATTCAGAATTCAGAAAATACCTTTGAGTCAGAGACTCATTTACAAAGGTTCCACATCACATTAATGGGACAAACAGTAACGAGGTAAATACAACGCAGGAAACAGGACAAGCTTGTTGCACGGTAATAATACCATTAAAATACAGAATTAGGCTCACAATCAGTATTAGACAATCTTAGACCAGATGAGCAAGTAGGCATTTATACTGAAATGCTCGAAAATTGGTGGTAAGGGGAAAGGGGGTGCAGGAAGGGTAAGCCAGCCAGAGGCCATTGTCGTGGTAGGGGGAGGAGCGAGTGACAGCAGGATCAATGGCAATCACAGCTATTTAGGGACTGGAGATGCCCCTTAAGATGGGTTTTGAAGAGGCCGATAGCATTTTCGTTTGTGATGGAGCTAGGTAGGCCATTCATCCAAGAGGGGGCCTTGTAGCTGAAGGATCTTTGAAATTGGGAGGTTTAACAGTGGGGAACTGTGAGGAGTTTCTTGCTAGAGCTGCAGGTTACTTTTTGGGTTGTAGTCGGATAGATTTAGGAGGTAAGACTGGGGGGGGGGAGACCAAGGGTGATTTTTTTTTGGCCATAAGGCAAGTGTGGAATTTGATCCTGTTGTCTAAGTTAAACCAGTTTGTGGAGTTATATAGTGAGCAGGTATGAGTGAGGCAGTCACAGTTCAGTACAAGATGACAGGGTTTGTTGAGGGAGAGGCGGAGCCTACTAAGGGCCAAGCTGGTGGCAGCGCTATAGATGAGAATGCCATAGTCAAGTAGGGAGAGGATAGAGGACGAGACGATGATTTGGAGGGCATCTGGAGTAAGGCAGTGTTTAATCTGATAGAGCAGGCCGAGGTGGACATTAATGGCAGAGGACAGATGGTGTATGTGCTGGTGGAAGTTGAATGCCGGGTCAAGGGTGATGCCCACTTGCTTAAGTGGGGTTTGGTCCACTGCTAGGATCTGGGGGCAAAGTTCCATCTTAGAGTTCTGAGGGTGGGAGAAGATCATGAACTTGATTTTCTTGTAGTTTAGTATAAGGCGTTGATCAGAGAACCACCATTCTGCTTTACTGAAGGAGGACTGGAGGGTTAGGTGTAGATGAAGAGGGTCAGGGCTGGATGCGTAAAGTACTGCATCATCTTCGTATAGTAGAAGGTTGCCAGGGCAGGAGGCAGGGAAGGAGTTAAGGTACAGGCTGAAGAGGAGGGGACCAAGGATGGACCCCTGAGGGACCCCTGTGAGGACTGGGAGCTTATCGGAAAGGGTAGTGCCAATTTTGACCTGTTGGAACCGATTCGATAAGTAATCAGTGAACCAGCACAGGGCATCCTGGGAGAAGCCAATGTTGGAGAGTGTGATTAGCAGAAGGGAGTGATTGATAGTGTCAAATGCCTTTGGAAGGTCAATAAACACAGCACCAGTGGTGTGGCCTTTGTCTAATTTATTTAGTTTTTGTTAACCAGGTAGGTGCACTAGCCAGCAAGTGACTATTTTCAGGCACGACCCGGGAGGTATAATTACAATACAAGTAGTACAGTGCAAGTTATACAGTACATGGTAAGGTACATTGACGCAAGTAGACAATTATTACAAGTAGGTAGTGCAGACAGAGGGTACTGGTGAAAGGATAGACTTCAGAGCAATTGGAGAAACAAACAAGGGGGGGATGTGAGCAGGGAAGGGTAAGTGCACAGCTAAGTTCGGTGGGAGGTGGCGGGGCCGGAGACCAAGGTAAGAGAAGCTCTGCCAACTATTTGAGCAGTAGGGGGAAGGGGCACACGGTATCAGAGATTGTTAGAGGGAGAGTGTCCAGGTCAGGCGAGGTGGCAGGCAAACAGTAGGGTGGGACGAGCGAAATTTATGGCTTTAGCGGCAGGAGGCAAGAGTCTGTAGCCGGGCTCATGGAACCGATTCCCGGCTTGAGAAGCGGGCGGGAGGGGGGACGGGATAGAAGACGGTAAGAGGTTAGCCGGCAGTAGCGGAAAGGCAGGGAAAAGTGTCCGGGCCACTGGTTCTGTGACCGGGCGTGGGGGTAGAGCTACTGTGGGAGCTGAGCTAGAGTTTGGCAACAGCGAGCGAGATTACGGCTTTAGCGGAAAAAGCAGGGGGCAGTGACCGGACTCGCAGAACCGTTAGTCGGTTGGAGGCGGGGGGCTGTGGCCGGGCTGGAGGGTGTCCTAGCTAGACAGTGTTGGCAACCTGGACGTGCAAGGTGTACCCAGCCTAACGGGTTCTTTCACTGGTAAGGAACCAGCGAGGAGGTCGACGATGGGGGGTGAGGTAGACAGGTGGCTAGGAAGCATGGATTATAGCACGGCAGCAGAAAACCGGAGCCGCGGAAACAGGGCGGGGTAAAAGTGGGAAATTACGGCAAGAGCGGCAGATTGCTACAATCTGCATCCGGGCTCATGGAACCGTATTCCGGCTGGGCAAGTGAGAGGACTCGGTCTCTGAGGTGAAAATACGGCAATAGGTGGCTTTAGCGCAAAAAGGTGCGGCAGAGACCCAGTGTCGTGGAACTGAAAGACAGATAGTATATCTGGGCTAGTCGGTGTGTGGGGGGGGGAGATGAGGCTAAAAGATTTAGGAAGAACCAGTACCTGTTACAAAAAAGTACATCAAAGATTTGTGCAAACAGCAAGTTGAGACACAGGCACAAAACAGTAAAGTGATGAGGCATTTGTCATACACATAGGCAAAAACAGTAAAGTGACTAGAGGCATTTGTCACACACATAGGCATTAGGAAAGCAAGACAGTTGAGCCATATAAGTTTCTAGCCTCCATAATAAAAAGTGCAAGTAGTCCAACTGATATGTAAGGCAATTAGGGGGGAATGTAGACATTAAGCATATACAAGGGATAAGGAGGTGAAACGTAGACAGGGGGAGGTTTAGAAAAAGTGGGCACGAAGAAAAGTTTCAGGTAGGATCATAACAGGCACATTGGTCCATAGAAGTAAGGTGGTTCCGTAGTCTTCGCTTGAAAGTGTAGAGTGAGGAAGATTCTCTTAGGTCAAGTGGTAGTAAGTTCCACATTTGTGGGGCAGCATGCCCAAACGCACCTGAGCCCTTAGAGGTGCGGCAGAGGGGAACTTTTAAGAGAGACTTGTCAGACGATCTCAGCTCACGCGAAGGGATAATAGGCTGGAACAGTTCCGATAGTGAAGCAGGTCTAACCACTCTGATGATGGAGTCAGAGAGGCAGCATAGGTAGTACAGTCTGGTGGCAGAGGGGGAAAGCCAGCCGAGGTCTTTGTATAGTTGGCAGTGACGCTTGAGGCGGGGGGGCGTTTGATGCATATCGGCAAACATTGTTGTAGGTGATATCCCACTTTTGCAGTGTTGTTTTGTGTGCCATGGTTAGGATGGGGGCGCAGTAGGTTAGAGTTGGCAGGAGGATTCCCCTGGCAATGGCCAGTTTGGCAGTGGGTGTGAGCATGTAGTTAGTTCTGTAGGCAGCCCCCAGTTTGCAGTTAACAGTTTTTCAGGTTTCTTGGATATGCAGGTTCAGGTCCAGGGATTGGTCAAGCAGTATGCCCAGATAGCGGAATGTACTAACAACCTCGAGAAGGGTTCCATCAAGGTCGAGTACATTTAGGGGAGATGAGCAGGATCTAAGTTTATGGGTCGTACCCAGTAGCATGGCTTTTGTTTTGCTGGTGTTAAGGATGAGGCGATGGGCGCTTAGCCAGTGTTGAGCAGAGTGGAAGGCAGATGTCAGAGTGGCGCTTAGATGGTCAATACTACCTGAATGAGCATAGATGACCAGGTCGTCTGTGTAGAGTAGCAAGGCACCAGATGTTATACTGCCGGGAAGATTATTTATGAACAGTGAGAAAAGGAGAGGGCCTAGTATTGAGCCCTCCGGTACTCCAATATTGATAGTGGCGCTGTCAGAGATAGGAGAGTTGAGTTTGACAGCTTGTGTCCTGTTAGTTAGGTAGCTTCTGAACCAGTTCATTACAGGAGATGAGAAGCCAAGATTGTTAAGGGTAGTCAGTAGTAGGGGGTGATCCACAAGGTCGAAGGCCTTGGTGAGGTCGATGAACACAGCCCCAGTAAGATGACCTTCATCCATGTTTGTAAGAGTATCAGAGGTAAACTTTGCTAACGCAGTTGTGGTGCTGTGATGTTTCCTGAAACCATGTTGTGCTTCACAGAGTAAGTTTGAAGATTCAAGGAATTCGGTGGCCTGGGTGGCTACTATTTTTTCTAAGATTTTGCTGAGGACGAGAGAATGGCAATGGGTCTGTAGTTAGATATTTCATTTTTGTTTCCTTTTTTGAAAATGGGGGTGATTCTAGCAGCCTTCCATATCCCTGGGACTGTGCCAGTGGAGAGGGACAGTGTGAAGATTCTGGCTAGTGGATAGGAGATGAGATGGGCAGCAGCTTTCAGCAGTTGGGGTTCCAGTGAGTCGGAGCCTGGGCTGGTGTTGTCGGATATGGTGTTTAATAATTTAAAAACTTGTTTTCTAGACACCGCTTTGAAATAAAAAGTTTTTGTTGCTATTTGTACAGGGTCATTTGTTGAAATGTCGGCTTTCTCTTTGGAAGAGAGTGGCTGAGGGGCAGCAGGTGCCATTGTTAGGGTGGACGTATAGGGAGATAGGTCCGAGAACTGTTGATTGAAGGCGTTTGCTATGGTAAGGGAGTCATTGCAGTGGATACCTTGAAGAATCATTTCAGAGGGGGTGACTGATTGAGGGGTGCCCAGGAAGGTTTTGATGTGACCCCAGAATTTGCATGGATCATTTGCAGAGCTGGTTAACAGATTCTGGCAGTACTTGCTTTTTGCGAGCCTGATTTGTTTTTTGCAGACGCTTCTATGCTGTTTGTAGACTAGGTGATCCCTGGGTAGGTCAGTAGTCTTGAACTGCTTCCAGAGTTTATCCCGGGTTTTGAGTTGGTGGAGTAGTTCTTTATTTAGCCATCGCGTTTGTTGACCTCTGACCCTTCTCTTTACTTTAGGTACATGCCGATTTTGTACTTCACCAAACCTGGTCAGGAACACATCTAGGGCATCCTCAGCACTTGTTGCTAGGTAGATTTCAGTCCAGTCAGTGTTGGCTATGTCAAGGAGAAAGGCACGTAGATCCAGTTGTGCAAAGTTAGTAAAGGTGACCAGGCGGGACCGAGGACGGGTGTTGGACAGGAGTGCCAGTGGCAGATCGTGGGCGAAGGGTCAGTTATAGTGTCAGCCAGAATGGATGCCTTAGTTACATGGTCTGGTCTATTTGTGAAAATCCAGTCTAACAGTGTCCCCCGATAGGGAGTTGGTCATTCTCGTATTCTCAGTTATTAACTGGTGGTAGCTGTGCCTTTGAACTAGTAATGCCAGAGTGCTATGATTCAGGCCCAGCCAGTTTATATTAACATCGCCTAGCAAGATAGTCTCATTCATGTTAATGACTTGTGATGAATGTTGTAGTAGTTTCTGGAGACTCTCCAATCCACCAGTGGGTAGGTTGTACAGACATATTACGTGCAGATATTTCACACCTAGGGACAGTGTTACATGCAGTGATTCTCAGAGCAGTTGGGGACTAGGGGTAGGGGCAGCTTTTAGCATAAGGTGGTTTTTGTAGTAGATGGCAACACCCCCACCCCGCTTAGAACCAGTTCTATCCTGTCGGATAATAGCATACCCAGGCAGGGTACACTGGGCATCCAGGATGTGGGGTTTAGCCATGTTTCAGTGAGGCATAGGATGTCAGGACCAACCATTTGTGTCCAGGCCTCAACCTCAGTTAAGTGACCTAGCAGACTTCTGATATTCATGTCAGCAATTAGAAGGCCTTTGTTCGGTTTGGTAAAGGGGGTTATCGGGATGCTGCTTTGGTGAGGGCCAGGGTTAGGTTCAACGTCACCAGCCAGCAGTAGTAGTCGCGGAGCTAGGAATTCAAGCTGTGCCATGAGGAGAGAGTTATATGTTTTCTGTTTTTTCCTTTGTGTCGAATAACTCATGAGTAACAGGTATGTGCATCCTTATTTTTGAAGAAAGTAGTGAAAGTCAGGATTTGGGTGGTGATATGAGAGGAGCAGGTTGGAGAAACTAAAGTCACTGAGTGATGGTACGTCTTGTTGTTGGTCATGAGGTAGAGGCAGAGAGATACTGTTTAGTCCAAGCAGAAAAAGAAGGCAGAGCAACAGAGTCAGTCCTTTTCGACTAACAGACGAGCACGAGGGACTCTTATGGAGGAGGAGCATATTGTTAGAGGAAATAGCAGGATTTAAGAAGGAGCAGTGGAGAGAGAGAGAGAGAGAGAGGCAGGCGAGAGTCTATTTGGAAAGCCACGTAGGACTGTGACAGATTTGGGAGTGCAAGTATTCAGTGATGGAGAGTCGTTCTGGAAGGCGGTGTGGGAGAAGCGGGCTTAGGTTATAGCAAGGGGCCGAGATCCGACCATGTAGTTATAATGGGAAGAAGTGCTATCCACTGGAGAAAGGGACTAACGCCCCCAGTGGTAGTAGAGTATAAGGAGCCAATGGAAAAGTGGACACTTAGTCATATGACCAACGGGAGCCTATATAGCTAAAGGGTCGACCAGGGTGGGTGAGGTGGGGGCGGGTGGGAGCTGGCGCAAATCGCCACGGGACGAGTGTTCACCGAGGGAGCTGTATCACTTAGCCACGGAGATGGCATTCACAGTCCCGGGGTCATTTAGGAGGTCCAGAAATCCAAAAATTAAGGTGAAAACAGCCGCTTTCAGTGAAGGGTGGAACCAGCTAGAGCCCCCAACCCCAACTGGAGAGAGCCGGCGGGAGGAAATCGGTGGAACATACCTTACGGCTTTAGCGCCTTTGGCGGTACAAGGTACCAGTGAGCGGCCAAGCTCCTGGTTCCCTTCCTCAGCGAGCGTGCGGCGGTGTGGCCCCTGGCAACAGGCATTCTGGAGGAGCGCGGCTTTTCTTCGGTGGGGGCCGCTGAGTAAGCGGAGACCACAGAGGCTTCTTTGGGTGCGGCGGGTCCTTTGGTCCTGGGAGGGGCGGGTCCGAAGCCCAGGCGGGGAGCGGAGGTCCCGGCTGCGCGCTTTGGTGGTACAAGGTACCAGTGAGCGGCCGAGCTCCTGGTTCCCTTCCTTGGCGAGCGTGAGGCGGTGCGGCCCCTGGCAACAGGCATTCTGGAGGAGTGCAGCTTTTCTTCGGTGGGGGCCGCTGAGCAAGCGGAGACCCCAGAGGCTTCTTTGAGTGTGGCAGCGGGTCCTTTGGTTCTGGGAGGAGCAGGTCTGAAGCCCTGGTGGGCTTGGAGAGGTCCTTATGGCTTCAGCGCCTTTGGCGGTACAAGGTACCAGTGAGCGGCCGAGCTCCTAGTTCCTTTCCTCAGCGTGCGTGCGGCAATGTAGCCCCTGGCAACAGGCATTCTGGAGGTGCGCGGCTTTTCTTCGGTGGGGGCTGCTGAGCAAGCGGAGACCCCAGAGGCTTCTTTGGGTGCGGCAGAGGGTCCTTTGGTCCTGGGAGGAGTGGGTCCAAAGCCCCGGCGGGCTTGGAGAGGTCCTTACGGCTTTAGTGCCTTTGGCGGTACAAGGTACCAGTGAGCGGCTGAGCTCCTGGTTCTCTTCCTCGGCCAGCGTGCGGCGGTGCGGCCCCTGGCAACAGGCGTTCTGGAGGAGCGCGGCTTTTCTTCGGTAGGGGCCGCTGAGCAAGCGGAGACCTCAGAGGCTTCTTTGGGTGTGGCAGCGGGTCCTTTGGTCGTGGGAGGAGCGGGTCCGAAGCCCCGGTGGGCTTGGAGAGGTCCTTACGGCTTTAGCGCCTTTGGCGGCATAAGGTACCAGTGAGCGGCCGAGCTCCTGGTTCCCTTCCTCGGCGAACGTGCGTCGGTGTGGCCCCTGGCAACAGGTGTTCTGGAGGAGCACGGCTTTTCTTCAGTGGGGGCCGCTGAGCAAGCGGAGACCCTAGAGGCTTCTTTGGGTGCGGTAGCGGGTCCTTTGGTCCTGGGAGGAGCAGGTCCGAAGCCCCGGCGGGCTTGGAGAGGTCCTGATGCGGAGTGGATGTGTGCAGTGAATTACAGGAGGGCTGTAGTAGTAGTACTGTACCCTTTGAGAAAGCCATGTTGCTGGTTACAGAGAAGATCATGTTTGTTAAGCTGGTCGGTGAGCTGATCATAGACAATGCGTTCGAGTGCTTTAGATGGGGGGGATGACAGAGATGGGCCAGTAGTTATTGGTGACAGTACGGTCCCCACTCTTAAATATAGGGGTAATGGAGACAGATTTCCAGAGGGAGGGGAATTTACCTTGGCAGAGAAAGCAGTTGAGAATATGGGTGAGGGGGTAAAGTACGCCTTGGAGGGTGAGCCGGAGAAGCCTCAGATCCAAGGAGTCACCACTGTAGTTGGGGTGGCTTAGAGCATTTTTAATGTCCTGCTCGGTGGTATTGAGGTGATGCATCATAGGTGAAGGGGAGGGGAGGGGGGGACCGGACAGGGGGCAAGTTGAAAAAGGTAGGTGGGAGAACATGGCTGAGGTTAGTGAAAGCACAATTGAAAGCCGAGGCTATACGAGAGGGATCAGAGGTCAATTGCCTGTCCACAACTATCTGGTTGGGAGGGGGTTAGGGTCTTTGCCACCGATTTCCTTGATATTATTCCAGAATTTTCGACCAGAGCCCCAGGCAGCGGTAAGGGCGGCTTTATAGTGCGCAGCCTTGGCTTTGCATAGTGCCCATGGGCATTTGTTCTGGGCCTCTCTGTATCTCTGCCTGTCGGCTGGACAACCAGTCTTATCAGAGAGGTGCCAAAGTGAGTCGAGAGTACGCATCTGGGTCAGGAGGAGGTCAGTGATCCAGGGGACAGGGTTGCCTTTGACCATCCTTTTGGTAAGGGGGGGGCAAACTTGTCACAGATGGTGTCAAAGGTGCGGATGAACAGGCTGAGGGCTAGATCAGGGTCGAGGGTATTAGTTACGAGGGACAAGTCCAGCGATCTGAGTTGTGTTTTCAGGAGAGCAAGTTTACCAGGGCTGAGTTTGCTCTGGAAGATTATCTTGGGAGGGGTTTTGGGTATTTTGCAGGACCACGTGCAGAGAACTGGGGAGTGGTCGCTAAGTGTATTTGGTAACACATTGGTGCTAGTGATTTTATGGGGATGGTTGGTGAAGACCAGTTCCAGCAGGGAGGAAGATCCGGTGTGAGGATCCAGATGAGTGGGAGAGGGGACTACTTGCACATTGTCTTGGGCTGTAGCTGTGTCTGTGAGTGGGGTGGTGGACTTGGCCAGCCAGTTAATGTTGAAGTCTCCAAAAATAATCTTTTTGATATGTTGCGGGAGGGTGACGAGATAGGACAGGACTGAGTGGAATGCTACTTTCTGGTCTCTAGGGGGAATGTAAACTAACGTGATAAGAAGGGAAGTTTGAGAATGACCCAGGGTGAGTTTGAGGGTAAGGGCCTGTGGACCAGGTACCAGCGAGGGGAGCAACTGTCAGTGCGCTTTATCCTTAACGTAGATTGTGAACCCTCCTCCACGTTTCCCTGTCGATCAGCTCAGAAGAGGTTGTACCTGGGCAGGGCTACCGCCGAGTCAGGAGTCAGGGGGGAAAGCCAGGTTTCATTCAAGGCAACAATATCAGGTTGATGATGGAGGACCCACCCCTGATATGAATCACACTTTTTTAGCAGGCTACAGACATTGAGACTGGCAATGCGAAGTCCACTGCTGGGGGTGTGGTTTGGCATGGAGGTTACAGGTGGGCCAGAGTTAGGGTGGATATTACCAGATATAAGGAGGAGCAGGAAGAGGAGTGACCTGAGTACAGAGTTCCAGGCCAATTTATTGCAATGGTGAACTATGCGAACCGATGTCCCAGTTGTGTAGGAAAGGGAGGAAATAGGGAGAGCTAGGGTTAAGGGGGCAGACTGGATGAGAAGGTGTGAAGAGAGGGGGGTGGCGGATGCAAGCGTTTCATGGGGTACAGCTCCCGGTGGAGGAGAGACATACTGTGGATGGTCCCCCTATGGTAGTGGACATAGTGAAAGGTAGTAGGGGAGGGCGGGGGGAAGATCCCAGAGACTGGGAGGGGGGTATCACAGGACAGATTAAGTCTTCCCTATTAAGCTTTACTGGAGTCTCTGGATACCAGGTGGCGTGCATGGAGGGGGTGACTGACGATCAACCCTTTGGTGGTCAGAGGTTCCCGAAGCATGATTCTTAGTGGGAGTTAAGGGAGGGTGAGAAAGCACAGGAAACAGTGCAGAAAAGATAGTGAGTACAAGAAGGAGCATGATGTGGAGGAGGGAGGTGGTAGGGTGAGGAATAGCCAGTAGTAAGGAAAAGCAAAACAAGTCATGCTGCCTCTAGTGGTGACAGGGTATATGCTGCAGATAGAGAAGTGGGCTGATTGGTTCAGATCATCAAGCCCTCGCCTATATATGCACAAGTTGAGCAAGGGTGGTGGTGGGGTCGGTGGGGAGCCAACTCAACACGTCGGCAGGGCTAAATCAGCTCCCAGAGGAGCAAACTCTGTGGTCTGATCTCCTTGGTCTGGCATTCGGCTGCATCAGCATTACCTGGTTGCTTGTCTCGGGGTTGGGGGAGGGCTACTTCACCGGCCCTCACGACCTCAGGGGGACCCTCAATGGATCCTTGGTGAACTGTGGAGAACAGAAAGGCAGGTAAGGACTTTAAGTAGGAACAGCAGTGGGAGGAGTTTGAAACAGGGCCTGTGTTGGCGGGGGAAGGAGACTGGAGTCGACTGCACAATTTAAACTGAGACTCTGCCTTGGCTAAACTGCACAATTTAAACTGATTAACTTACAGCATCGGAATCAGCACTACATGTATTAAAGTACCCCAAGCATGCAGGGGCTAAACTGCTCAATTTAAACTGAAACTCTGTTTAGGCTAAACTGCTCAATTTAAACTGATTAACTTAGAGCATCTGAAATCAGCACTTCATGTATTAAAGTACCCCAGGCATGCAGGATTCAAACTAGCGTTTGCCCAAAAACATATTTAAAGTACCCCAGGATACAGCATTACAATAGTTAGTTATCTAGCTGTGTTGGTAAAAAATAAACTATCTCCATTGCCACGCCAACAGTAATGCTGCAGTGTTTTTTTTTTTTTTTATAGTGTTCAAAAATGGCGCCAAGTTAAATCGGCTTCCAGAGGAGCTCCTCAGTCTAGCGTTTGGCTGCGTTGGTATTACCTGGTTGCTTGTCTCGGGGAGGGTGGGGGAGGGCTACTTCACCAGCCCTCACGACCTCAGGGGACCCTCGATGGATCCTTAGTGCGCTGGTTGCTTGTTTTGGGGGTGGGGAGGGCTACTTCACGGCCCTCATGACCTCAGGGGACCTCGATAGATCCTTGGTGTGCTGGTTGCTTGTCTCGGGGGGTTGGGGAGGGCTACTTCACCGGCCCTCACGACCTCAGGGGGACCCTCGATAGATCCTTGGTGTGCAGGTTGCTTGTCTCGGGGGGTTGGGGAGGGCTACTTCACCAGCCCTCACGACCTCAGGGGGACCCTCGATGGATCCTTGGTGCGCTGGTTGTTATTACTATAATCGCAATAAGGTACTCCTAGGGGTCACAGTAACTGTCAGTTAATCACCCCCTAGGGGCAAATATACAGCAACAATGTGTCCAAACAGGACACAGCACAACATCAAAGCAAGCAGTGAACATTCAGCATTGAAGGATGCTTGTTTAGCTCAGTAGTGCGTCACTTCCCACTGTGTCCACATAAAATGCACTTGTAGTCACATATTTATTCTTTGATTTAGTCTGTGACTGGAATGTCTCAAATACTTTTAGGGGTTTTGTAGAGTCATATAGGTATACTTTAACATGTTGCTCATGTGCTGGCTTCATAGGTAATGCAGTGTAGGTCTTTATGTCAGTGACATTTACAGAGGCTCCCGTATCAATGAGCACCTCAACTGGATGACGTTGTAACAATACCTTATGGTCTAAGCTATCCTGCTGCACCTGT
This sequence comes from Neoceratodus forsteri, assembly GCA_016271365.2. NCBI lineage: Eukaryota > Metazoa > Chordata > Ceratodontiformes > Ceratodontidae > Neoceratodus > Neoceratodus forsteri. The sequence goes on from CM057449.1 coordinate 1,311,042,168, forward strand.
TTTTTTGTGCACTCTATTTTGGCCCCCTGAACTATCCCAGCACTGTCCCCCTGCCATCCCCAGGACTGAGGACTTACTTACCTATAAGCTCCTAAACCCAAGGGTCCAAACATAAGACCAATACCCATTGTTTTGGGCTTTTTGCATTATAAAAATAAGATGTTAGTCCTGAGAAAAGGCTTGGGAGAAAAGGAAGGTATTGTTCTGGGACACAAGACTGTACTTGGACCTTAACTTCACCCCAGCAGTTACAGAGCAGCACTGGTGGGTGCTGAAGTTATAAAAGTACTTAAAGAGAAAAATATCTAAGTACTTTTATTGCCCTTATTGGCAGCTTCTTATTCGGACACTCAGGAGAGGGTGGGGAAAATGTGTAGGGATTTGGGGAAACTTGAGGAGTGGTTAAGAGCATGGCAGTTGAGGCTGAATGCCAAAAAGTGCAAAATCATGCACTGAGGGCATAGGAAGCCAGGAGCTGAACATAGGATGGGGGGGGGTACTGACACAGGGACCTTGAGGTTATCATATCTGCGGCCCCCGGTGTAGCGCGAAGTGTGGCGTCCAGCACCTCAACCCTCAGCACCACTAGGCCGGCTTACAAGTCTTTACATGGTGCTCAACATCGGCCCCCATTTTGGGCCAGTAGAAGCGAGATCATACCAGGTCAAGGGTTCTGTCAATACCGAGGTGCCCCATGTGATTGTGGAGGGACCTCAGTACCAAATCTTTAAAGGCCGTGGGCAGGACCAATTGCTGCTTGTCTACTTTGCCACTATGATCTACTGTCTCTCTATACAACAACTGATTGAAGTTGCTCAATCTGGGACCTTCTTTAAACAATAAAGCAGTTCGCAAGTCAGTGGAAAGTAACTTAGACACATCTTTCCCCGCACGCAGGGCATCAAGTGCTGGATGAATCATAGGATCTTGGGACTGAGCCCACTGAATGCTATCATTGTCAAATTGAGGTAGTGTACTAATATCTAGAGCAGAGAAGTGGCAATAAACAGCTGGTATGCAGGTGTCAGAAGGTCCCAAGCAATCTACTAAACAGTCCACTGTGTCCGCAGACATCTGTTCATCTCTATCAAACTTTTGGCACAATGCTCGAATGTCAAGTTCAGACAGCCTGATCCAATCACTCTTGGAAGTGGTCCTTCGTGATAGGGCGTCAGCATTAATATGGTTCCGGACCGGTCTGTATTCGACAGCATAATCATAGATTGATAATGCCGAAAGCCACCGGTGCCCAGTGGCGTCTAACTTAGCTGAAGTCTGTACATAGATCGATGGGTTACTGCCAGTCTTCACCAATATCTTTGCCCCACAGAGGTATTCATGAAACTGTTCAACGATGGCCCATTTTTGCACAAGGAACTCCAACTTATGCACAGGGTAGTTTCGTTCAGATGGGGTCAAGCTCCTACTGGTGAAAGCTACTGGTCTCAGGCCATCCTCATGGTTTTGATACAGCACCGCTCCTAGACCCTGAAGACTAGCATCCATATGCAGCACATAGGGTTTGGTGGGGTCAGCATAGGTGAGGATGGGGGCATGGGTGAGCTGGTATATGAACTCATGGAAGGCTGCTTTACAGTCGGGCATCCAGCGGGGCCCGAAGAGTTCATCTGGGCGGCAGTATAATTTTTCTGGTTCTTTAACGGACCCTTTTTTGTATTTATGATTGGAAGGAGGGTAACCCTGGGTAAGGTTCAAGAGTGTGCGAATCACCTTAGAATAGTCTTTTATGAACCTGCAGTAGTAGCCACAGAACCCCAGGAAACGTTGTACTTCTTTCAGATTATGGGGCTGGGGCCAAGTAGCCAGTGCTTCAACCTTACTGGGATCAGTCTCTATCCCATTTGTAGATGCTATGTGCCCCACATACTTCACAGAGGTTTGGAAAAACTGGCACTTGTCAATGGACAGCTTGAGGCTGAAGTCTTCCAGTTGGTCTAGGACTTTAAACAGTCAGTTCTCATGCTCCTCTAAGGTGCTCCCAAACACAATGACATCGTCCAAGTACACCAGCCATTCCAGCAAATTCATATCTCCCACTGCACATTACATCAGTTGCTGAAAGGTGGCCGGGGCACCCGATATCCCCTGTGGCATCCTCAGAAACTTGCAGAACCCCAATGGACAGATGAAGGCTGTTTTCTCACGGTCTTCTGGGGCCATCGGGATCTGGTAGTATCCACTGCGAAGATCCAACACCGAGAACCATTTGCTCCCATTCAAGCAGTCCAGGGCATCTTGTATACGAGGCATAGTGTATTGGTCTGGAATGGTCCACCAGTTCAGGGTTCGATAATCAACACACATCCTCACAAACCCATTCTTCTTACACACAACCACAATGGGAGAGGCGTACAGGCTCCTGGATTCTTGTATCACACCAGCAGCGAGCATTTCCTGCAGGTGTCTTCTCACATCATCTATGTCTGCTGGGGCTAGGCATCGGGACCTCTCTCGAAATGGCTGTTCATCATGCAGGCGTATGTGATGCTCCACACCCTGGACACATCTCACATCCCATTCCTTCAATGAAAACACTTGGTCTCTCTGGACAAGTCTCTTGCTAATTCTAGCCTTCCATTCAGCTGACAACGGGGAGTCAACAAAGTCAAACAAGTCTGGGGTCACTCTCTCCTTCCCACCAGGGTGCTTGTTGCTGTGCAATACTGCAGTGTCTGTGCAGTGTACCATAGCTAGGGTGCACCCTCTGTTCACCCGGATCTCCCGATCCGACACATTTTGAATCTGGACCATCACTCATCGTGCATAGGCATGGGCACAAGCAGGCAAGATGCTGGGCTTGACCAATAATCCTCCTGGCAATTTTCCATCACCTGGCGCATCCAACATCAGTATTTTGCTCTTGACATCTTTCCGGAGGCAGACCTCCCCTTGAATGGTACACTGGGCATTAGGGGCCAGTATCATTGAATCGGGCTCCTTCTTCCACATGATCCCCACTGGTTCATCCTGGTCTACTTCCTCGGGTTTCTGTTGCAAATCATAGGCCCTCCTGATCAGAGCCAGAATTCTCAGGGCCCTCCCTGTCCATCACCCTTGTTTCTCATGACAGAGTTGCGTCAGTCTCCCAAACATATGGACGTTTGTCCCAATTAACAGTGGGACCCTATCATACAGTCTGGTGGAGGGACACACTAGGGCCAATGTCTCTACTCACTCCTCTACACCAGTTAAAGTTGCAGAAAAAGACAACCAGAGGTGGACATACCCTAGCTAGGGATAAGACTTGTCGCTAAGGCCCCATACATGTAGGCCTTCCAGGGACTGCAAAGGCACATCAGATAAGTGTTTGTCATACCAGTCCTGGAATACAATGGTCACTTGCGACCCACTGTCAAGCACAGCCCGAGTATGAATACCATTCACAGTCACCGTAGTCTCCATTAAAGGGCCCACTATTTTGGACCAGTCTGGAGAGGCAATAGCAGAGGCCTGGACAAACGATTTAGCCACCAAGAAATTTGAGTTAGGTTTCTCAAATCCTCACTGCGGTCATTTTGGGCACCCCTTGGTAATTGATTTGCTTTTTGGAGATCCCTTTGGAGTCAGTTTACTACTCTTTCTAAGTCCTTCTGAGACCAGCATTCTCTTTTCATATGGCCATCCTTTCCACAGTTGTGACAAATGATAGACTCCTGGGTCATCCTGGGAGAGAACACCGTATGAGGAACTGAAGCAGTAGTGAGAGATTGGGGTCTAGTATCAGCTTGCAGTGGTGAGAGTGGTGCAATGAGTCTTAACAGTTCCTTTAGAGTGGCAGTTAATCCAGTGATCTCAGCCTTGGAGCCACCCTCGGTAGCGGATGCCTGAGGGTGCACCCCCACCCACATAGCAGTCATGTCCTGAAAGGGACCAGAATCTTGTTCCATGGGGGAACCCCTTGCAGAGGCACCCGTCTTCAACTCTCGGACTTCCTTCAGTAGCTCGTCTTTCCAATGCTGAGCCCAGGGTGGGAAGTCCTTTGCATTCACAGAGTGCTTGTTAAGTACTGACTTTTGCCCCTGAGCCTCACTTGGCTGATCACTATCGGTCACTTGTGCAGCAGCAGCAGATATGGGTGCAATTCCCCCATGGGGTCACCTTTGCTCAACCCTCCAAATTTCTTTCATTAGCTCACCATAGGAGGAGGGTGATTCCAGTCGGGTGGCAAGGTGCAACTGAAGCAGTAACAATTCTGAAAAAGGAGCAGACATAAGGATCCGGTCCAGCCTAGTTAGATCTAATTCATTTGGTGGCAAACTACCCTTTTTGAGGCACTCTTGTAGCAGCTTTTCAAGCTGAGGTACATACACAGACAATGGCTCCCCTGGGTACTGCTGCATGTTTCTTACTCTCCACCACAGATCCTTATCTGAATCCGGGCTCCCATACACATTTTCCAATGCATCAAGATAGTCCTGTGCAGTTGCTTCGGGGTTATTGGCCCGCTTGGCATGGATGGTAGCCAGGGCAGGACCTCGGAGGCTCTCACTCAACCTCTTTCATTTCTCTGCTTCTGAGCATTGCCATTCAAGTACTAGAGGGGCAACATAGTCTATCCAGGCCTCCCAGTCATCCTCCCCCTTGGGGTTGGAGAGGGTGCCTGAGAAGATTCTCAGCCTTCGGTAGGAGTCGTGACTAATGGCAGGTACAGATATAGGGGCCAACATTGGCACAGGCACAGAAGGTGGGGCAGTAACAGATGCTGGAGTGGGAGGGGGTGTTGGGGAAGGAACAGCCCCAGGTGGCAGGAATAGTTTCTTAAAGTCCTGTACAGTTTTCCCTTCCTCCAGCAACAACTTAGCAAATTTCTCCTCAAAAGTCTCAGATAATGGTGGGAGCTCATCCTCCCCGGGGTCTTTACTGTCTTTTGTTATCACTCTCCAGGCAGCTGGAACCCCTTCTAGGGCAATAGTCTGTGGCACTTTAGAGCTGTCCATGAGGTCACTACACTCTACCAAAACTATGAAAGTTTGGGCGATCAAATCAGCCTGTCGACCCACCACCACAGGGTTTTTTAAACATTCAACTTTGGAGAGTGCTCCCTCTACAGTGTCTTTACTGGTACCCAGGCGAATGTCCAGTATAAGTAGAGCATTTTGGGGGCAGATCTCCTGCCCAGTACACCACCCCACCAACTGGTGTACAGCCATTTCTACTGGGGTGGCCATTAACCTTTAACAATAATTCAAAATTTTTGGCCACTAGAAGGCACAAAATTCCAGTGGTGCATCCAAAGTGTATCCCCTAGATGGCGCTATCACAAGAGCTACTACCCCTGCCTGCTTGGCTAGTAGCAGGTTAAGGGGCCTGAGTTCAGAAACGGGTGCCTCCACCCAGAGGTCAGGGTTAGTAGTGGTCAAGCCAACCTGGGCACAGCCCTCTGGGACACTGTAACCCTCCTCTTTCCTTACTAGTGGCCAGAACAATACACAGTAATCACTTTCACAATACCCCGATACACCACACAAGTACCCACACTGTTTGCACTTACCGCCAGGGCTATCCTCTGGCCTGGCCTTGGGGGACCACCTGTAAAACAAAGTTATACACAGCAAATAACAGCAGTACAGTACTCTTGCACAAACTGGAACCACAGTCAGGGTAAATGCAAAAAAGAGTTAGATCTGATTTATTTAAGGGACTCGAACAAGGGAAGGGCGTAATCAGGTTAATTTGCTTAAAGGCTGTATCAGTCAAACAGTTATGCAAGCACTTCAGGGTCCATAAACAGTCACACACTCTGGGTACCCAGATGGAGAATGGTGGACTAGCCAGGGACGTTGCAGCTGGTTGGGGCCCTGGGATGAAAGAAAACAACATGCACAACACATACAATTTGTAATCTGGAGCCAGAGGGCTCAGTTCGTGAAAAGAAAACAACAAGACAATCAGATGACACACTTTTAGATTAGGCTGCTGTTGCAAGGAGTTACCCTGATGATTACTCACGATACCCAAGACTGGACACAGGCCAGACGAACATCAAGACAGCAGGTGGTTAATCTGGAGTGCCAGGAGAAGCACGGCCCACACGAATTGCCAAGGCGTCGTTCCTGTTCAAACGTGGAGAAGGGGGCTGATCCCCAGGCAGGTCTCTTGTCGATGGCTTTCTCTGTGCAGCGGGTAGTCTGGCTGGGCCAATGTGGCAAGGCCCTGGCCAAATCGAGGCAAATTCGGATACAGTCCATTTTGGGTTGGATACAGCTTCCAGCAAGCAGAGCACAGTTCACACAGTGAGGAACCAATTCACGACCCACTAACAACTCACAGCACATTTTCATGTAAGGAAATACTACTGTACGAGGCAAACCGCTCTCCGGTCATGATCGCAAAGTCTCTGCACAAACCGGGGATTCAAAAGCAGCTGGAAATCCTGACAGGCTGATCGCATTCAGCAAAATCTTCGGTCTTCTTCAGGTATGAGCCTGGAAAAAAAAATCAGTGGCTTACTTCGTTCTCACAAACTTGGATTTAGTCCGAAATAATTCTCTTCTCTCCCTCTCAGGGCAGCAGGCAGACATGCAGGCCACAACTCAGGCCTTTCACAGTTCTCCCATGCAAAACTACTCAGACGGCTGCTTAACTGTCTCAAGCTGTGTGTCTCTTCAGCTCCCAACTTAGATCTGACGTAAACAGCAGGCAGCTTGGGGATTTCCCCTTAGATCCAAAAGGTTCGGCTGGCTGATTCGGCTGTCAGTCAAAGCAAGAGCTCCCCCTTCAGTTGCAAAAAGGCACCAAAAGCCCAAAACTACAATTTCTACAGATTTTGACTCCAGACAGCTCCTGTAGTCCACCTCCATTTTAGGTCCCACCAGAACTGATTGGTCCAATGCGCAGTCCCGGGCCAAATGGTGGGGATAAACAAGACAGTCCTTGCTGCAAAGAAGGCAGGTTAGACAAACTACTTTATCATTATCACTCTAAATGATTTTCAGCCAATAGTTACATCTTTCAACAGAGCTCCCTCTCAGATTACTTATGACTGCAGTCCAGGCAGCTCTTAAAGAAACAGTGCACAGAGGCTATACACGCACTCTCTGGCAATCACATTTAAACTGCTAAAACACAGGACACCAGCCTGGCAGTGAGCAGTTAGGCAAGCTCAAGGAAGACTTTTCGGGAACCCCCATTTGTAGGGGGGGTTACACTAGGGATTGCTAATATACTGTAGATAAATGTTTTGCATTCGAGATTCAGGACCTCAGCGGCTCTGGTTAATGTAATACTACCCAGACAGACAAATGCTGGCTGTTGGGGCAAGCAGGTAAGAGCCTACGCCATATACTGTGATGCCACCCTAAAATGTTTACATGGTGGCATCAGATCTTGGAGATTCATATGGAAGTGATACCACAACATCTGCCATGTGAGCCTAGCCTCACAGTATGGGAGAATACTAACATTCTACATGACAAACAGATACACTTAGTGTGCTGACTGACTGTAGCTCTCATACAAGTCAAAAGTCTTCTAATAGGAGATGGCATTCTGAAGACATCCCTACTATTTAGGAGTGAGAGCAGAGCATGTTAACTGTAGATGGGTTTGCCGGCCCGGTGGCGCTGAAGGCTGAGGCGCTGGATGCCATACCTCGCGCCACGCCGGCGAACCGGGTTCAGGAGCAAGCCAGAGCCACCAGGGGTCGGCGGGGGGATAGAGATTGAGCGTCCGCCGACTGCTCGCTCTTCCCAGTGGTGGGGTGGAAATGCGCTCACTCTAGGAGCGACCTCTGGTGGTGGCTGGAGGGTCACCAGTGTAGCGGCGTGGCGTAATGCCTAGGGGGATGGAGCCACGGCATTCTGTAGCCTTGTAGGCCGAGCTCCGCAGGGGGGAGGGACAGAAAAAGAAAAAGAAAAATACCTCCTGGACGTCGGGAGATGATGGTGGCCCCAGTGGACCCTCCCATATCCCAAACACGGGCCCAGATGTGCCCAGGATCTCTCTCTCTCTCTCTCTCCGGAGGACCCGATGACTTGCAGGTAGGCCCCTCATACTTAGGAGGTAGCCACTGAGGGGGAGCGGAATCAGCCCCAGAGATGGTACGGAGGGTCGGGTCAGCCTGCAGCCGTTTGGGGGAGGAGATGCCAGGGGAATGCAGGGGTTCAGGTTGGGAGTAGGGTGGAGATCCGTGTGGGCACTCCTGAAGGATGCCTGGGTGTCAGGAAGATAAACAAAGTAAAAAAAAAAAAAACTGTAGATGGGTTTGAAAGTCTGGTATGCATCACCAGAGGTCAGAACATTAATACTGGTAGAGCTGTGGAGGTTTCTAAACTGCAGTTTTCAGAGCTTATGTTGTTGGAGAGAATATACAGGGATGCCCCAGGGGTAAATAGGAGGAGGAAGATGAGCAGGGGCACCTTGCATATCAGCTAGCCAGTTGGTACACTCCTATGACAATGGAACCCCTGTGCGGGTATAGATCTGATGTCACCATACCTCCCTGCAGACAACAAATGATCTGGGTGGTTGCCTAGCTTGACAACAGCACTATGGTTTATTATTCTCTATTTCTGTGACTATTATTTGTCTTTTGGAGAATGTTTATAAGCATTTGTCCAATTAATGTATATCTGGCCCAGCCAAGAGACTGTATATCGTAGGTTTTCTTCTCAGTGGGACTACACACACTCTCAGACTAACTTGGGAGACCTTTGGCCAAATTATGGACTTTGGGGCATAAGAGACACTATAGCATTAAGCTGGAGGGCTGAAAGACTGTCCAGTGCCCTCACATGAACTGTGACTGTTATGCATGCTGCACATTGGGTGGAACTTACTTTCAAAACCTAATAACATTTTAATTATAAAAAAGAAAAGTAGCAGCACACCGTACCACCAAGGACCTCCTCACTTTGACCCCTGATTGCTTGGTTAAGTGGATTTTGCAGATGTGCTGCATACAATAGTCCCCTTTTTCTTGGCTGAGTAAGCACAAGCCTCTGAAGTATCTGAGTAGCTTTCTCACTCATACAGGGACAGTGGGTCTGTTCTGACCTGTCTATCTCGCAGACTCAGACTGACTTGGTTCTGGAAAGTTCTTCAGTGAAAAGCAAGCAGGCTGCTTCTTGAGGGCCAATTGGTTGCCTGATTCCCAGGAAAATAATGAGGCCCTACAGTGACCCATGCACCTTCCTTTCTCTGTTGCAGACTCCAAATAGCCTCATTGCTGATCTGACCTTTGAATTTTAAAATGCCAGTATGAGCTGAGATCCCACTGCTTTTTTTCATTCTTGTTTGGAAACCACTCCCTGGATCATCTTTTATATAGTGTGTGCAGGACCATAAGGGGCTCACCACTGGGAAACTCATTAATTAGGAGAATGCCACACCTCTCCTGTTTTAAATGCAATGTTAAAGGTTTGGCAAGATTTAAGGAGGTAGGAAATGATTTTTAAATAGTTAACCACCCTTACATCTTCCTTTCCATGCTAGTTATGTATTCTGATATGCTTTGACCAATTTTTGATGGATAAATGACTGAGCTTTGAGGTGCTCTCAGATCTACAGAGAGTTCCTCTCTCCTCATCAGCTACTGCTCTTCCTTTTCATATTTCTATGACATTGATATCATTCCATAGAAGTACCATATGATCTTATACGTGGATGATATGGTACTTCCATCAAGTGCCAAAGACCTGCCCTCCATAAATTCAAAACTCCAAACTGACTTTGATTGTCAACTGTTCTGCATGTAATCCTGTCTTGCAGACCCCACCAGGTCTGCCCCATCACCAGACAGGCCGGGTCCATCCCAGGACCTGCTTTCTCAACCTCCAAACCTATCTACCTCATTAATTGAGACCGCTTCACCAAACAGGTCTACACCACCACCTGACCAATCACCACAGGTTAACCCTGTACAACTCCAGGTATGCCCCTTGCGAGTGACTAGACCTGCTTTGTTACCAACACCAACCAGGCCTAGCCTCCTAAGTCTACCAATGTCACCACTTCATGCCCCTTGGAGGGGCAGGACTCCTCCACCATTTTATGCTCCTTGGAGGTGAATGCCGCCTCCATCATTTCATGCCCCTTGGGGAGAAATACCTCCTCCATCATTTTATATGCCTGGCCCATTCAGGTTACCAAATTTACCTATGCCATCAAACCTTCATATCCCATGGATGAGAGACCACCCAGGTCTATTCACCCCACGGACTTTTCCTGCTCTGTTACCCCCAGTTACTGAGGAATTGGAACCAGAGGTCGAATTACATGAGCGAGCCAATAGTACTTAGGTTTCTGCTCCCTATTTTCTAATTAGCAATAAGCAATGGATTTCTATGTGTATGATTTTGTATTGATTAACACGTTATAACCTGATAAGTGCTAATGGATTCTGATGTGTTTTATTAACTGATAGACAACCTGTAACATGTCAAATTATATTTTGCAAGTTTGAAACTTATATATTTAGCTTCTATTTTCTAGTAACATTAAGTAGAGTTACTGAGAGTAGACTTGTAAATTCCAGACAAGCTGTGTCTTCACAAGCCCTAGAGTGTGACTTCCTCAAGCTTCAAGCACCTGTAAGGGACTTTCCACTGATAAACATAGCTGATGTGTGTTAACCCAATCAGCTGGGCTGTACACGGTCATCAAGCGGTCGACCCTGTCACATTTGTGGTTTGCCTAACCGCATGAGCGATCAGAGCAGTCAACCCAATCCTGGTTAAACCAATACCTGACCACAACTTTGCTTTGTCTGGTAAACAACTGACCACAGTGATTGATTAGGTGTATGCCTTTTCATCTAACTTGCAACCCTTAGACTATAAATCTTACCTATTGGAACAATATGACTTTTGATATCTAAATAAGTTTTATCTCCCCCAGCCATTCCTTACAATAGAACACCATGATGTCAGTCTAAATTACTTTCTATATTAGCCAGATGCATCTTGTTTACTAACAAACCTCCTGCACCTATGAGCCCTTGTTCCATCTAATAGAGCAGTTAACATTAATGTTAAAGCTCGATTAAATGAACTAAAAACTATATAGATTTTTATCCTTTGCTCTGTAGAGACTATATAAACCCTCAGCAGCTCAACCAAGGTAGGAGAAGCAGAGAGAGAGGACCACAGGTCGGTGCAGCTCTTAGGACTTCAGGGAACATTAGTTTGTGCTGGTCTGGTGAGTGGTTTACTTAATAATAGGCACAGGATCTAATACTGGCAATTCTGGCATTATTTTTCACTCTTTTTTGCAACTACTTTAGTCTGCACCAGGAATATTATTTTCTGCTTTGCAACTGCTGTTCAGAATAATTGTGAATGCATTATAAGAAGTTTTTAATATTTCAGAAAATATGTTTGCCTAAAAATTTGATGCCAAGAGTTAGGCTTATATCTGTTTTCCTTAGGAACAGGTTAGAATAGGAACTGTCTTATTTAATATGTAAGAGATCACATTTGTTGGTTTACACTCAATGCTAAAAATTGCCCTATAGAGATTATGTTTGTAGACAGTTCAGAACTGCGACTGCAATTTTAAATGTGTAATTGCTTATTCATTTTACTGTCAAAACTTGCCTTGTAACTTTTAAATACCTTAATCAAAAGTCAACATTTTCTATTATCATGAATCCTGACTTAAGTTTTTCTTCTCAATTTAATATAGTAAAATTGAGGGCTATGGATATGGAGATTAGTAGATTAAGAGACGAATCAGAACTAGACTTCTGTTTTGTGGGCCATGCCGGTACCCTTAAGGTAATGTTACCGGGATATAGTCACATGCTAAATTGCACATGGTTCGGATGCCCAGAACAATTACACAAGTACTTGGGTTGGTGCTTCATAGACTCTGACAAAAAGAGTTTATGTAACATATATGATTGTCCCAGACACGCAAACACAGATGGTTTTAAAGTTAACATCAAGATATTCGAGGAATTAGGAAGAACCCATTGTCCCCGGGTAGAACACCATAGCCACAAGGGGACGTTAGACTTTAATGAACACACCACTTTCGTGGACCGAGACCAAATAGTCTTGGTCAGTCAGGTTTTGAATAAGGTAATTGTCATAGGTGGTTTAGACCACAACACAGGCACAAGCCTGCCCACTCTTTGTATAGCCACACCCAACTGACTTTATCCCGACCTGGCACAAATGGTAGATGCTATGGAAAGACGCCAATCTCACTTGCTAGAATGTGCAGAAGAATTGCCAGCCTCCGCCGGCCATGGTGAAAGCCATGTACATGAGTCTGAGCAGGACAGTTACATCAGAAAACAGTAAGGCACTCTGCCCTGGCACTCCGCTTACTCGTCACTTCATGATTGACTGCTTCAAAGCAAACTGCTACTTAACTCCAAGAAAACCATGGCCATGCTTTTTGGCTCCCCTCTAAAATCAAATCCTGTACTTCTGCCCTTTCTGTTCTTGGACCAAATTGCTCCCCCTTAGAATGCGTCACCTCGTTTAGGTGTCTTGGAGTTACACTTGACACATCTCTTGATTTCAACCTACATATTGCTGCCATTTGAAAGGCAATCAACATTAAACTGGGACAGGCTGATAAAATCAGATCCCCCTTAATGATGCTGCCAGGCTTGCTATTGCTCAAGGCTTTCTCTGTCCCGGTCTTACTTATGGCTCTCTGGCTTATCTTGACACTAGTAAAGGAGCCTTCCTTAAGTGGAGCACTTGCTACAACAACATCTGCAGATCTGCACTCTTGGCACCTAGACTTACACACCACTGTCAACTCTACTCCCATCTAGGCTAGCTATCTCCTGCTTCACGCCGGCTTTATACTGCTGGCTGTCTGATTGATAATATAAGTAGATCTGGTACCTCTGCACACCTGTCAACTTTGTTAATCCATCCTACTCGAGGATATCCCCTAGATCCTCTGAAGTACCTCCTCTTGAAATTCCTAGGTGTTCCACTAAAATGGGTGAACTCTCCTTTGCACATTCTGCTCCTAAAATTTGGAACTCCCTCCCTTTACATGTCAAACTCTTTAAATTCCATCTGGTTTTCAAAAAGAGTCTTTGAACCTACCTGATAGACTCAGATATCTGTTCCTGCTCTGCTACTCCTGAGTCTCACCCCTAGCAGCTTTTCCCACTCCACTAAATGGTTCAAACTCCTACCTGCACTTATTCTAATTGCTGGTGTATTGCTTCTCACACTTTAGCCTACCATTCACTGAATCTCTGCTTATACTACGTTGTTGTCCCATTTCTGCTTTTTCTCTTTGTAGCTCAGTTTACTACTGCCTGTCTTCTCCATAGGCAATTCCCACTGGTTGCTGCCTGAATGTAGTTAATGTTGTGTACTGCACACTTAAGTATTGTATTCATTCTGTTTCACTTGCCTTGTTAGCTGTCTCTGTCCTCATTTTGTAAACTCTGCCTTTATCATAACTTTTTGCTTAAATTCATTTTGTGCCTTGCCCAATTATTTCTAGTACGTACTCACTCCTCTGTTTTGTAATCTCTGGGTTGTGCCTGCATGTAGGCAACATGCGTGTCTAGTGTACTTACCTGGTATACAAAACTAAATAAAATACCTTACTAAATTGCCACAACGTACATGCTCCCATCCCCCATGCGCCCCTTATACCAACTCAGTTAGTTTTCTCCCCATTATATTATTTCACCTTTCCATTCATTTCTAACGCTCATCCTCCTATCTCCCTCATCACCTATCTGATTACCTTCTACCAAATTAAGTCTTGGTCACTACTCTACTCTCCTTTTGCTCACCTACTCCATTTTGCTACTAGTTCCAAATGCTTTTAAGTAGGTCCTCTGTGATTGAATAGCACTTATTTACTGTTATATCATTATTTTTTCTTATATATTGTCCCTGTAACTCTGTTTCTGCCCTAGATGTAAGAAAATCATGTATGACTGTTCATCTGCTCTATTGTATTTCTTGTATCAGCTAAATGTTGTTTTGTATTTTCCTCCAGTGGCATGTATCACCTTGTTGTAACCTCCCAGGTCATGCCTGAAAACAGGCATTTCTATGTCTAGTTCACCCTACCCGGTTACCAAAAACAAATAAATACTATCCATCTGAATGACCTGTAATGGGTGATATTGATGTCACAGAATGCACAGGCAGTATGGAAAAAGACAGTAGCAACTGATAAGGAGAACATGATTCAGGGTAGTCATAAAGGCAACAAAATTAGATTTTTAATGTAACAAAAGCTGGTCAAAAACATATCAGAATACTGGATAGACACTAAAAGGACAACACAAGGGTGTCTAGAGGTGTAAAACACTGTTTCCTATCACCTTTAATCCTGGCTAATACACAGAACATTTTATTACATTTCTTATACATTTTTCTTACATTTTTGCAGGGATGCTCCTGGTGTGTGGCCAAGCTCGGAATCAAATAGTTATAGAACCAGTGCTCCCCCGAAAAACCTGTTTAAAAGCCAGCTAGTCATTTAAGTCAATTACGTTTCCATATGTTGTCGTCATTCCATCATTTTAACATTTGAAAGTGGTTTTTGGTCTCATCATTCAGCCAAATCATGATTTAGCCTGACAACCACCAACAAGGTGACACCCTCATTGATCAGGTACAGTATCTACACTATCAATTTTAACATGCCAATATAAGTTGAGGTCCCACTGCTTTCTCCCTCTCTCTTGTGTGGAAATCACACTCTGGCATCATTATTTACATTTTAAATTTTAACATTTACAGCCTTTCAAGCATCTATCTGAGATCCAACCTGCAAGCCTCAAAACTTGAAATCAAAGACCTGTCTAGGTACTGTGAATACGTGATCAAAAAAGTCCACTTCTTCTCATTAGGTCCTTATTAAAGTGTCTACAGCTGGTCCATCGTGGAAAACTGGTTGGTGGGCAGAAGTCAGAGAGTGGTGGTAAATGGGGTGCATTCCGTGGTGAGGGGAGTAACAAGTGGGGTGTCCTAGGGCTCGATGCTGGGTTCCCTCCTTTTTAATAGAGATGAGATTTGATGTCCTTACTCTCCAAAATGCCTGGATAATGGCAATCTAAGGTCACCCATCCATATGGTACTTCTGTGCTAGCAGATTCTCAATTTAAGGGCTCTACTTGTTTTGCCTATATATAGTAAACCACACTGACATTTTATGCCATAGACTGCAAAGTCACTGTCACATATTAAGAACTGGTCTATCTGCTTCTTTCATGTCTACTGCCATTCATAACTTCTTTGATGTTTATTTATTTGAACAATGTACACAACTATAAAACCTTTTGGTTGTGTACCTAACTACATAACGAGGGCTGTAACTAGTGTTGTGTCTTCACTACTAAATTCTTTATATTTTTGTCCTTTTCGCAGTTACCCATGATTTTGCACTGAAACTTTTCCTGCCAATTTACTATTTAATACTGGCTAGTATTTTAAAATGGTCTTTTTGATCTCATACTGCTAAAATCACTGTTAAAGCAGAAACACACTCATAGTCTGAGCAGTGATGAAGTATAATTAAAAAAAAAAACATGGAGTGCATGATCAGCTTTGACTGATTCCCCTTTAAGTTGGGAGCGAAGAGGCTCCTTGCTTTACCCGCTGCATGGTACTTCCTGAATATGGTGGCTGGTGAGTTAGAACCCCAATACCACCAACATTACTGTGATATAAAGCAGATATTATTAGATAAAGCCTGACAGTCCGCTGCCAAAAAGCATACTAAAAAAAATTAGTGTTTACTTCCTGGTAGGGAGAAGCAGCTGGTATGAACAAAGTCATTGGTTTTCAAGTGAGCGTGATTGAAACCACAATATTAAAAAGAAGTTTAATTTCGAGTTTAATGTTTTTCTATTTTAAGTTTAGATATTGAGAACATCATAACTAAACTAAAGAAGAGATTTAAAAGAGATAAATGTGACAATATTAGGTAACATTTTAAAATGATTTTTGCATAAATGAATGAATATAGACCTTGAAAAACTAATTTTGCCATTAATTCTTTATTCAGTTTGAGAAGAATAATACTAATGAAGGAGATAATTAAACCACAAATGTGGCACAATATAACAGTAAGCAAATGTATCAAAGCCACCAGTTGCCCAAAATGAACTAATACATTTTATATTATGAAATATATTTTTATGGCATTAATGCATTTAATCTGTCTTTAATAGTGATATCAGCAATAATGAGAGAAGCTGAATTAATGAGGGGAAAGAACAGAAACCAGTGCTAACAGAAAAAATGAGGGTATAGTCCACTCTGTTTTTTTTAAAGAGACAGTGTCGTAAATTAAGTATTAATGTATGACTTAAGGTATATTAAAAATATGATCAAAGTCAAAAACACTGTGGAGTTAGCACTAGGAAGTGGTACTACCATACTACAACTTAAAGTCATAAAAAGCACCAAAGTAGAGCACACACACCTCATTAATACAAGGGCACAGGTCTATTAAAGATAACGATAAATTGTATTAGCAAATGCCATCAACCTGACGCGTTTTGGATGCTAAACACATCCTTTCTCAAAGGTAAAACAACAACAATAAAATGTCTCTTAAATACTCTAGCAAATGAGATTCAAGCAGTGTCATTAATTAAAACTCCACAGTGATTGGTTAAAACCACACACATACAACCCACTTTAATTAATATGGATACATACTATACATCTTAAATACAGCTAAAAAAACATATCTATACTTTACTAATAGCAGCCAAACTATTTACATGTCTACATTTATAGCTAATATAACCTAAATCAAAAGAAAAGTAAAATGGGGGGAGGTGGAGAGATTCTTTAAATAAAAATTCTCAGAATTATAAGAGATGTTATTGAAAAACGAGCATAGTTGCTGACACGAGAATTACAGACACTCAATCCCCCATCTTTTTAGTTAGAATATAACAAACAATTCTCAGAACACATTTAATAGGTCTAACTAAATAACTTTATAATTCATATCTACAAGACCGTATATAGAGTACAATACTACAAAATCCCCCTGTTTTATCACATTCCTTCTGAGAAGTGCTGAAGCTGCAACTGAAATTACTTGGTGCACTTTCATATATACACAGACTTAATATCTTAATAATTGTTCTAGCCAAGTACTATCATTTTAACTTATGTAAATATTAACAATAACCACATTGCCAGATTATGTCTCCTCATCGTACACTAGGAAAAGAACCTTGTGACGGGGCACATTTAGTACACATAACTGAATATGAATACATGTCTGTGAAAAGATTTTTTTGTATAAAAAGACATGGTCTCATCACATTCTCTTCAAGAGGTAGAGAACACGGCAAGAATAGCTTGGCACATTTTCACACAATGACTAACTAACCATCTAAATCGCTATCATAATTAGATGCTACCATATTAACACACATAACGATAACTGTTTTACTAAATTATGTCCCCTTCTCATACACTAGATGAAGAGCCATTACATAGAACGCTTTTAATTAAATCAAAAAACTGACTCATACTGCTCATGTCTACAGAACAATAAACACATTTTTCAAAAGCCCCATTCTATCGCATTCCCCTTGAGAAAAGCAAAAGATTGCTTAACACTTTTTTTCATACATACGCAGACTGTCTTCATAACTATCATAATTAAATGCTATTGTTATAACTTGTATAAACTCAAACCTAGATATACTGTTGGTGCAACACTCTAACATGATGTCACTTATCTCCTCATTCTAAAGTATAGCTCAAGGCAAAAATCATATATACCATTGAAGCAATTTATTTATTTCTTCTTTTTTTCTTCAAGAACAGTTTTAATTCAAAGCCTGCATTAAGTTCTCTATTTTTTGTTGCATTCAAATTCATAATCCAAAATGCTTCCCACGTTAATAGGAGATCATTAAATTCTCCCCCTCTTGGTTTATGCTGCACTTTGTCTATTCCAATAAAATAAAAAAATATGTTGCTCCTTATTCTGTGCTGTAGCCACATGTGCTGCAGTAGCATATGCTAGATCTGCTTTTTCAATTGCATTTAAATGTTCTTTTACACGTGTTTTAAAATTTCATTTAGTTTTTCCCACATAAAATGCTTCACAGCTACAAATGGCCATATAGACTATCCCTTCAGTGTTGCAAGTTATCAATTGTCTAATTTCAAATGTTTGTTCTATGTCTATGCATGTAAATTCTTTACATTGTTTTATCACTGGACAAATTTTACATCTTTTACATGGATAACAGCCTTTCATGTTATTATGTAGCCATTTCTTTTTTTTTACAGTTAAACTTTTTATTAATTTTTCATAAGATATACAGACAAACCTCTTACAATACAGTACAATGTGAGGATTTTTTTACTTTAGATGTTTCAACAAAATGGCTATGAACTAGTTTATCTCCTAGTGTATTTGCCCTTTTATATGCCATTTGTGGTGGTGTGGCTGCAATTTCTCTTAAACCTATATCACTCGATAATACATTCCAGTGTTTATTGATGATTTTATCTATGTCCTTTGTTTGTGTAGAATAAGTAGTCACATAATTAAACCTCTCTTTTTTTGTTTCCTGGGTTTCTCCATGTCTTCCCATTAACAGTTCTACTCTGTTTCTCCCTTTAGCATGTTCTCTTCCTTCTCTAATACAGGTATTACTATAACCTCTATTTACTAAGCGTCTTGTCAGTTCTTCAGCTCCCTTTTCAAAACCCTCCACTTCACTACAATTCCTATGTGTTCTTAAGAATTGACCTTTCGGTATATTGGTTATAATATGTCTCGAATGGCAAGTTTCTGCTTGCAACAAAGTATTGCCATCTGTTGGTTTCCTATACATCTCAGTTTTAATTCCCATATTATTTTGCTTATGAATCTTGAGATCCAAAAAACAAATACTGTCCTGTGAAGCTTGATAAGTAAATTTTATATTAGTATTCATACTCTCCAAAAAATTAACAAATTGTGCAAGTTCTTCTAAAGTCCCTCCCCAAACAAAAAATAAATCGTCAATATATCGCTTCCATACATTAATTTTATCCAAAAATACATTCTTTGCTGGATTAAACACAATTTCATTTTCCCATGCCCCCATATATAGATTAGCGATAGTAGGGGGCACACATGGCCCACATAGCAGTCCCCTTTATCTGTAAAAGAAAGTCTTTATTAAACAAAAACACATTGGCCCAGATATTCAAAAGGGTTGCGCCATGCGCAACAGGGTTGCGCCATGCACAAGTCCAAAATGCGCCATTCTGCGATATTCAGCAGGAGGCAGTTACGCCACTGGCACCAGGCTGCGCAAGAGAGCAATGCAAATGAATGCATGCTCAACAGGAGGAGGATCCATGCACAACCTCGCGCCCGATGTTCAGTCGGGTTGCGCAGAGTTGTCATCGCATAACCAAGCTGCGCCCGCACAAGCTTGAGCCAAAAAGGCAAGTCGAGGGCCACCCACAGGTGAGCTGCTGCATTGCGGGGTGCAACACAGCAGCTGCCACCCTGGCTGGCACCTAAGCTCCTGTGCCCCCCACCAGCCTGATCGCGGGCAGTACTACATGTCCCCCCACATCCCACAGCCCGATCGTGGGCAGAACCTGTAACACCCCCAGTGCCCGATCGCGGGCAGAATGTAACCCTCCCCCAACCCGAATAACTCCCTGGTGGTCAGTGGACCGTAAAGCCCGATCAGCGGGCAGAATGTCCTACTTCACAGCCCCCAAACATCTCCCTGGTGTCTAGTGTCCCCCACCCACCCATGAAGCCCCTCCACCCGCTTCCCCGCGGCGGCGGCGACAGCATCCACCGCCTGCGCCCCCGCCGCCCGACTGACTGTCGGTAGGGCTGCCGCCCATTGGTGCAGAGCTACAGCCAATGGGCGTGCAGCCCACCCATCCATGACAGTCCAGATTTGTGAATCATTCACAATCTGGACTGTTTACCAGCCTCCTAGGTACCCTCCCCTCATTACCTGGGGATGGGCACCCACTACTGTCAGCCTCCTACTCAGTCACCTCCTCCTCCAACACAACAGGACTTCCAGACTGTGATTCAGTCCTGATGGCAGGAAGCCAGGTCTCAGTTGGTTTCCAACCTGGACAAAAGGATGCCAGTTCCAGTAGTTACTCCCACCCCCACCCCCGCTGCTTGTCACCCGTGAGACTCTTTTCAGTCCACATATCTGGAGGTGCCACTCGGAGGTCACCTTACCAGGTGTTAGGACTTCTGACAGAGAGACTCTTCCGACTCAGAAGAGGACTCCTCTGATTCTTCATCTGGAGAGCAGTCCGGTACCACAGGAGCTAAGGGCAAAGAGTCGCCAAAATCGTCTCCAGAAGAACCCTCCTTCACAGAACTTCTCCACATCATCCAGCAGGCCAATGGTTGGAACGCAGAAGAACAAGATCCCAAACGTAAATGTCTAGCTGAACCCCTAGATCTAGAAGAGGTGTCTCATATCCCTATTCCTCCTTGAACTGCCCCCATGAGGATCTTACTACCACCATTTGGCAGTTGCCCCATTCCATTCCGGCCGTCCCGAAAAAGGCTGACTGGATTTACCATTACCTTTTCTAGATTCCCAGCCCAAGGCAGATTCCATCGTAATAGCTGCAACTCACGATCGTACTGCCAAGCCAAAACTCACGAGTACCTCTCCCCGATAAAGAATCTAGGCAGCCAGACCAGTTTGGGCAGAAACTCTACGCCTCCTCCACCTGTGCTCTTCGTTCTCTCAACTACATAGCACACATGGCCTCTTTTCAGAAGGCCACCATAGCTAAGCTGGAGGCTCGACTTCAGACTGTAGAGGACTCTGACCTTAAGGCGGAATCTACTAAGGACCTGCGCCTGTCCAAAATATCTTGCAGGCATGCACTCAGAGCCACTTACAACTAAGTAGGTGCTGTGACTCGTTTCTCCGCCATAGCCCTGTGCCTCTGGGGTCATGCTTGGCTGCGTGTTTCTGGGCTTTCCCCAGATGTACAGGCAGCCATCCATGATGCCCCCTTTCGAGGATCGGTCTTTTCGGAGGGGACACTAAGGACATCATTACGGGCCTTCAGGACAGTGGACAAGCCCTAAGATCTGTAAAATCCATGTACAGAGTGGTCTTCAAACCAAAGCAGCCCTTTCGACGCCAGCAGAAGCGGCAAGATAAATAACCCTTCTCCAGGTGTCAGAACAAAAGGAGAGCACTGGGGTCAACCGTCACTCCCCCCCCCCCCCAAAACACAGAGGACAGCTGGGGATCCCTCCCCTCCTGTCCCTCCACTTCATGACTTGTTCAGACCTCCCCCTTCCCCTCCACCTCCCAGCAGCATGAAGCAGGTGGGAGAAAGATTTGTTCTTCATCTAGAGGAGTGGCAGGGCATCATGTCAGAGTCATGGGTCCTGCAACTAGTTTCAAGGGGCCACACCATCAAGTTTCTGGAAAGACCTCCAGACTCACCTCCAGGTCGATCCCGCTACTTCCTGAACCAAGCATCTCTGGTTGAGGAAGAGATACTGGCTCTACTTCAAAAGTCAGCCATAGAGTCATTCCCTTGGGCACAATGGAGGAAAGCGTTTTACTCCCATTTCTTCCTCGTTCCCAAAAAGACAGGTGACCTCAGGCCCATCCTGAACCTCAGCCAACTGAACCTTTTCGTAGAATACAAATGGTTCCGCATGCTGACAATACAGGGTCTTTTGCCCTTGCTCCAGACAGGCCATTGTCTCTGTGCGCTGGACATGCAGGATGCCTACCTGCACATTCCAGTGTTCCCCAGCCACTGCCATTTTCTGTGTTTCCTTTTCCAGAGGGAGCACTTCCAATTCAAAGCCCTCCCCTTTTACCTTTCTTTGGCACCCAGGGTCTTCACCAAGTGCCTAGTGGTGGTGGCAGCAGCTTTTCGCTGTTGAGGCATTGCAGTGTTCCCATATTTGGACAATTGGCTCTTGACAGCTCCATCCTTGAGCAGCCTAGAGGAATCCCTGTCCTTCACCCTGGATCTTTTTTCCTGACTGGGGATTACTGTCAGCTACACCAAGTTGTCTCTGGTTCCCTCTCAACGCTTTCAGTTCATTGGGGTGGTATTGGATATGGTCCAGGACGGGGTCTTCTTGCTCTCAGACAGAGTGGATACTCTGCGGGAGCAAGTCAATCTGGTAGTCTTCACCAGGCATATTTCTGCCAGCGCATTCTTGTGCCTTCTTTGCTTAATGGCAGCGATCATTTCTACGGTCCTCTTGGCCAGGTTACATATGAGGATCACCCAATGGATGTTAAGAGTCCAGTGGGATAAGCGTTCTGACGATCTCAGTCTTCTGGTCTTGGTGTCTGTTGCACTCAAGAAAGATATCTTGTGGTGGCAGGATCCTCTCAACCTTTCTCGGGGGTTGTCTTTCAGAACACCCCCTCCCTCCTGGACCCTCACCACAGACTCCTCGGCTCTGGGTTGGGGGGCCCACCTAGGGGATCATCAGACCCAAGGAACGTGGTCCCAGCTGGAAGCATCTCTCTATATAAATATTCTGGAGATGATAGTGTTCTTTATGCCCTTCAGGCCTTTCAGCCCCTCCTGTCTACGGGAACACTGCTAGTAGAGACCAACAACATGTCAGTGGTCTGGTACACCAACAAGCAGGGAGGCACCCGGTCGTACCCCCCTTTGCAGGGAGGCAATGCAGGTATGGTATTGGGCAGTCCAGCACGACCTGTTTCTCATGGCCGTACACATCCCGGGCATCCACTACATCCTGGCAGACAGCCTCAGCTGAACAACGACACAAGCTCACGAATGGGAACTTCATCATGATGTAGCAGAACTTCTGTTCTATCGTTGGGGACGGCCAGAGATAGATCTTTTTGCCTTGCCATCCAACGCAAAAATACCCAGCTTTTGCTTGCTCGTTCAAGGGCCTGGTGTCATCTGGCAAGACGCGTTGTCTCTCTGCTAGACAGGGAGGTACTTGTACGCTTTCCCGCCCTTTCCCATTCTACAGCGTGTCCTACTGAAGCTTCAAGCAGAGGGCGCTCAGATACTCCTGATAGCCCCCCTCTGGCCCAGGCAGATCTGGTTTCCACTCCTGCAACAGATGGCCATGGAACCCCCAGTACCCTCCCCCCGCTTCAACACAATCTATTGCCACAGGAACAGGGCAGACTAGTGCACCCAGGACTCTGGTCCCTGCATCTTCATCCATGGCTTCTTCAGACATAATTGTGTCGCATTTTGGAATCTCTCAGAGGGTGGCTCAAGGTAAAAACTAGAAAACATTCCACTAGATTTACTTACACTATGAAATGGAAGCGCTTTTCCATTTGGGCGGCTGCTAAAGGTTGGGATCCCTTTTCCTGCTCGGTGCCTCAGATAATGGTGTACCATTTGCACCTGTCTGACTCTGGTCTAAGCTATTCCTCATTGAAATTCCACCTGTCAGCTATTTCTGCCTATCATACATTGGTGGAAGGGAAAACTCTTGCACAACTGGAGATCTCCAAAACCTTTTTGAAAGGGATCCTCCACTTGAAGCCCCCTATCCACAACCCTACCTCGCCTTGGGATTTGAATTTTATTTTAGAAAAGCTTACGCTTCCTCCTTTTGAACCAGTGGTAAGCTGTGAGATGTGCTACCTGTCTTGGAAAGTGCTCTTTTTAGTTGATATTACTTCTGCTCAAAGGATTTTTTGGCTTCAGGCCCTGATGTGTAAGGAGCCTTATTTAATTTTTTACAGGGATGGGGCAGTCCTGCAAACAAATACTAAGTTTCTTCCTAAGGTGGTTTCTGAGTTCTCCTTGAACCAGACCATTGCACTACCGGTGTACTACGATGTTCATTCAAATAAGGGTGAGGCTCTTCTACATACATTGGATGTACATAGGATTTAGCGTTACTACGTCCATAGGAATGAAGATGTCCACAAATCAGATCAGTTGTTTGTCTCCTGTAATTGGGCAATAAAATACCCTTCTCAGATTCTTGTTGGAACTGCACAAAAGGAAGAGACGACAGACAAATGGTATCTAGATAATACATGCAATTTATTACTGGTAAATGAGGATAATACAGGCTTACAACCAACAGTGTAATAATCACTGGGAGAGTATCCAGTCTCCTTACCTATAGGTGCAGTCAAGTCTCTCTGAGAGAAAATTTGTGATACAAAGGGTCTTATACCCTGATAATTACTCTGGCAACTTTAAAAGAAGATACATAAAAAGTAAGTAATTGGCTAAAAACAGGTGGCCAGAGAGTAACCACCCTAACCAGCATGGGAAAATTGCTTAGCTAGCAGAAGATAAAATATGAACAATGAGCCCTGTGATGCTTCCCCAAGGTCACTTGAGGGTACAGTTTGCACAAGCACTAAAGATGGCACTGTTGCCTAACTAATAATTATACAATAAAATTATACTAGAAAACCTCTCCCAGTGGTACAGTATATTGTGAGAATATAGTGAAGCATAATATGCATTGCAAAAGAACAGTAGAACTCCGATCTAGTTGTTCTCGGTGTTGTCTTAGAGTACGTTGCAGACAGCAGAGGGTGAAGATTAGAAAAATAATCAAAAATGCTTGAATAATAACAAAAGCTTTAAAAGTAATTTCCAACCAAGTGCTGGATAGAGCAGTACTTAATCACCATCTTTAATAAGAGTATTAAGAACATCACCAGCCTTAGAAATATTATTGCAGACTCTGGAGGGGAGACCACGTGATGGCAGCCTTAGCAGATGCATCTTTTGGAGCTCCCGACCCCACGCTCAACAAAACTAACTTTTTATACAGTTTCAGCAGGCAACTCTAGGAAATTGAAGTAACCCTGGCACACACACTTCAGCTGTGGCAAGACTAAAGTTGCGATACTGCCTAAATTCCGAAAAATGGAGCAGAAAATGAGATGCGCCACTCTCACACGCCTTCATCCACGCCTACTGGGAAAAGTTCTCTAAGCGCTCCAAGGCCGCTGGGCTGGAAATGGCAAATTACTACCAGCCTAAATGTCCCGATGGAAGTAAAGTTTTTAAAGGGGCTTTCCCCCTTAAAATCCTCACTGGACTCACTCACCAAGGATATCCAGAGCCTGACAACATCTCTCGCCACTCTCAATCACCGACCCTCCGATAATGAAGCACAGATCTTGTTGTTGGACGATTGGAGAGCCAGAACTGAGCCAGAGCTGGTATCCCTGTGTCAGAAGATAAAGGGGGATGGAAGGAATGCTCAAGGATTTAGAGGGGAGGTCGCGTAGGAACAATTTGGTGATTTTAGGGCTCCCGGAGGGGGAGGAGGGCACATCACCAATTGTTTTTGTGCCAAAATTGTGTGCCAAAATAACGGGCCCTTCCCCTAAAGGGCCTACGTATGTCATCGGGAGGGTGCACAGCGCTCTTTGCCCGATGCCTCCCCCGAGCACCTCGCCTTGACCTCTGATTTTCCATACCCTGAATTTCCTGGACAAACAGTTTATTTTGGGGAAGGTCCGGGAGCTGAAAGCCGTCCAGTGGGAAGGTAAGCCCACTAGAATTGCACAGGACTTACCAAAACAGTCAGAAATGCTTGGAGCTGCACCCGGTGGTAGTGAAGCTTATTGCTGTGGAGATTCGTTATCGTGTATAAAAAATAAAAAAAAACCTGCAACACTACAAGTTCTGCACCGAGATACGTGGTTTAGCTATGAATCAGTTGGCCAAACTAAGCTAGACCTGAAACACCACTTCCCTGATCTGTTTAGATGAAAGCTGCAAAAGTTGGTGTTATGGCAGTTAGGAATTTATTAAGTCTGGGACATGCAAATAAAGTGTGCTATTCAGCACAGGCAGTAAAATCTTTTGACTGTTGGATCTAACTTCTTTGCTTGAAATATACTATACAGGCGCTGCATGATGCCTGGTGTTGTCTAGGTACTACGGAGACTACATAGCTCGCTTTCCTTGAACTTGGGTTTGTACCCTCTGTTGTTAAAATTATGATCTCCTTTGTATTTTGGAGCTGGGCACCTTTGATTATGTTAGTGGAACAGGGTAAAGTTGTCCCAGTAGTCCTGGTTGCTTAAATCCTGAGTTTAGTAACTGATATAATGGCACATATGACTGATGTCTGTTTCTGTGTTTATCCCCTGTCACCATAACCTGGACACTTTAGGTATGGCCTGGCTGTTTGTTCTCGCATGGTAGAAATATGGAAAAGAGACATTTGATTTGAAGATGCCTGCTTTGTTTTGTTTAATTTGCCAAACTGTTCATACAAACACCTGTATCAGAGGAAGATGATTTAGCCAAAGACTATGACCTAGCCCATTTTATTTCCCGGACTTCCCCCTGAGAGTCCAGGAGAGACATAGTAGTTTAATTGTAACTTGAAACAGTTATTGGACGGACTGTTGCTGGCCAGAGTTTACATGTGCTATGTTGTTTCACCCTCCATGTACAAATACCTGTATCAGAAGAAGTTGATTTTGGCCAAAGACTATGGCCTAATTCATTTTATTTTACTGGGCTTCCCCTGGGAGTCCAGGGGAGACATAGTAGTTTAATTTCAACCTGAAACAAGTTATCGAAAGGGCTATTACTGGCCAGAGTTTGCATGTGTTATGTTCTTTCACCTTCCATGTTTTATATTTACCATTGTTGCGAGAGCTTAATTGAAAGTGTGATAGGGTTTATCATGAGTTGGGTGTGGGGAGGGAGGAAGGGATGCTCTGGATTGGGCTGCGTTTGGAACATCGCGGTCCATTTTTCAGTTTGATGGACAGTTGTAGGAACTGGGTAGGTAGGATGTGTATAGTGTTGTTTGATGAGGGTGGGAGGGGTGGGGTGTGGGGCATTAGGAGTATTTTGAAAAGGTAGTTTTTTTTGGGGGCGCATTCTACAAGTCTAGAATTACAATGCCTATGGACCACTTTTTTTTCCTTTTCTTTCCCACTGTGCCCTTTCTGGTTAAATTGTCCACTAGCCCCTGATAATGCATTTTATATCATGGAATGTTACAGGGTCAAGAGATAGAGGCAAAAGATATCAAATACTGAGACATCTCCAGCTCCTCTGCTGTCAGGTGGCCTTCTTTCAGGAAACACACCTTCTGTAGTCGGAGAAATTGCTTTTCTGACATCAGAATGTGGGTCAGGTTTATGCCGCTGGGAATTCCACCCAACGGAGGGGTGTGGCTTTGCTCTTTTTTAAGGGTACTAATTTTAATTTGCAACAATGCATTGTAGACCCTAATGGAAGGTATATTTTTGTACATGGGGCTTTAGACCATACTAAAATATTACTGGGGGGTCTCTATGGTCCTAATATCCCTTCCCCAGATTTCTTTTCAGCAGTGATTAATTTTCTGGGTCCTTGTGCTCATTTACCAATTCTCATTGCTGGCGACTGGAATACCACCCAAACAGCTGACCTAGACAGGTCCTCTTCTACCTCTAGCTGGTTAACTCCTACTCAACTTGCCCTAAAAGAACTTATGGAGATGGGTGGTCTTTGCGACCCCTGGCGGGGTCATGCACCCTGCTGAACGCCAGATTTTTTCCTGATCAGTATAAGTTCATTGCCTGGGGTAACAGAAGGAGGGATCTCCCCTAGGGTCTTGTTGGACCACTCTCCTGTGTGGTTGGAATTCTCCCCCTTCCTAATATTGCTAGGGCTCGCATATGGAAACCAAATGCCCAACTCCTTAAAAACCCCAAGACTTTGCATAACATTAAAGCTTTCATTGAGCCGTTTATGGAAAGTAATTTGGGGTCTATAGCAGACATTGATAAAATATGGTGCTCGTTTAAATGTGCCATCCATGGGGAATTAATCAGGATGGCTGCCAAAAGGAAGAAGAAACCGGAAGCACACCTGCAATCTCTGCTGGGGACTATTAAAGCTCTTGAGCAAGATCCACAGTTGGACTCTTATTTTGAGTCAAAGCAGAGGGCCTTACAAGTAATGCGGCACCAGTATGGTGATGTCTTCCGGGAACAGGAAGAATATGCTATTCTGAGAACGCACTCCACGTACGTGGATCAGGGAAATGAGGCTGGGCACTTGCTGGCGCTGCGTCTGCGGCAGCAGGAAGCCTCCCGTCTCATTCCTGCCATTTCTTCTCAGGAGGATGGCTCTCTTAAAACATCCCCAGTCGAGATCGCAGATGAGTTTGACAAATACTATAGTCAGCTGTATGGCCCCAAGCGGATCCACCCCTGGAGTCTGCTAATCAAGCTTATTTAAATGAAATTCCACTACAACACTGTCTCCTGAACAAGCTTCATTTCTGGAATGTCCTATATCTTCTCTTGCAATCACTTCTACCATTAACTCCCTACTCTCAGACAAATCGCCGGGGCAGATGGCCCTCTCCCCCCACCTAGTTTCTATAAAGTGCTGGCTAAAGAATTAACTCCCTTCTTGCAGCACTTTTGTACCTTTCTCCGTCAAAAAGGGCTTACTGACTTTTCCTTGTTGGAGGCTTTAATTATTGTTCTGCGTAAACCAGGTAAACCCACGGACAAGGTCACCAACTATAGGCCTATATCCCTCATGAACTATGACATAAAGATTCTCGCTAAGATACTTGCTGATAAAATTATGCAGGTCTGGGAGGATCTGATTGGGCCTGAGCAGGTTGGTTTCATGAGAGGCCAATCTTCCTTGGGTCACCTTAGGAAGTTGGCACGTTTTCTCTGCATCCATGGATGCTGACTCGCCTTGGGCTTTGGTGTCCCTGGATGTGGAGAAAGCCTTTGACAGGGTGCACTGGGATTTCCTGTTTGCGGTAATGGTAACGTTTGGGTTTCCCTCCACCTTCATCAGCTGGATTCAAGTCTTGTACACTAATCCACAAGCTAAAGTGTACTACAATGGAGTGTTGTCTAAAGGTTTCCACTTATACTCAGGTACTCGGCAGGGCTGCCCTTTATCCCCCTTATTGTTTAATTTGTACATTGAACCATTAATTCGGTGTCTCAAGGCCTAGCCTACCATCTCTGGGGTCCCGGTAGAAAGTCTAGAACTTAAAATATCTGTTTACGCAGATTATATATTATTACATCTAACTGATTTAAACTCCTTCATCTCTGAGGTGCTGCGCCTTATCCAGGCATTTGGGAATTTCTCGGGATATAAATTAAATATTGATAAAAACCACAATTATGCCTTTGAATACTAGGACCGTTCCTGCCGAGTTCCCTCACTTTGGTATGATCTGGTCATCGGAGTTGAAATATTTGGATTTCATTTTGTCTCAGAAACAAACAGTTATGAAGCAGCTTAATTTGGAAAAATTGGTTGAGGCTATTAGACAGGACCTTGACAGGTGGAACTCCCTTTCTTTATCACTTCAAGCACGTATTAGTGTAGTTAAGATGAATATACTCCCTCGAATTTTCTATCCTATCAACGTGCTAAATCTTTGTCTCCCTCAAAGCTGTTTTCACAGGCTCCACTCAGTGATTGCTAATTTTATTTGGAAAAAGAAAACACCCCATAAATCTTATGTTAAACTTGGGGCTCCCAAGCATTTAGGTGGACTCAAATTACCCAACTTTTTCCTATATTATCTGGCTAGCCATCTTTCTAAATATGCACGATGACCCTCGGCCAAGGGTCTGGAATCGCCTTATGTACCACTCTGGTTATTAATCGAGAGGCAACAGCTACAAACCCTTGAGCTCTCCCTTAATAGCACATTTCATATTAGTCCTAACCAGCTGCCGCCTAGCCTTAGAAATACTGTCGTCCACACTTCGTTGCATATCCATACCCAATTGTGCACGGCAATGCGATACAAGTGTGGTCAGGACATATCACAACCAGTTTGGGGGAACCCCAGTTTTAAAATTGCAGGCAAGATGCTATCTCGATCTAACTATCCGGAGCTGAAAGATAAACTAGTTTCAGACTTTTTACGAGATGATCAAGTCCTTAATAGTCTGGAAATTCTGCACCAGCTTGACCTTCTTGGGAAATCCATTTTCCGTATAGATCAGCTCCGGCACATGTTAGTGGTCTGGGGTGGAGCTTCAGAGCTGACTATCAATAATGGAGACTTCCTCACCCAGGTTGTGGCCTTATCCTGGCAACCCCATGCTGTATCCCACCTTGTCTCACTGTTATATGCACAAGTCTTTCCTGAGGTGTCAGGTAAGGCACATTATTGGTCCTCTGCCCTAACCAGTTCAGATCCCAACTGGGAAACTATATGGAAGGACATGTATAGATTTGTTTGCAATGACAAATTGCATCTCATGCAGTTTCATATATTGCACATTTATTTTACCCCGATGTATTTAAATAGGATGGGTAAGCTTCCCACTACCCAGTGTTCGAGGTGTCATGGGGCAGAAGGAAATCTGTTGCATATATTGTGGGAGTGTCCCAAGGTAGCTCCATTATGGGACAGAATTCAGTCTAGTCTAGACCCTACGCTGGGGCTACAGGATTGTTTTACTCCTATGATATGTATTCTTAGTAATTTATCTGCTATTTCAGTGTTGGAAAGAAGATACCACATCTCTTTAATAGCACTGACTGTTAAAAGCTGGTGCACCGTCACTGGATTGACCAGGATGACATCACGTTTTCGGAGTGGAGGAATTAGATCCTGTTTAATCTAACAGTCGAAAAGACAGTTGCTGGGCTACGCTACATATTGCCCTCTTATATCAAAAAATGGGGCAAGCTCGAAGCTCTGCTACAGGTAATTCTTAATTCTCAGAGGAGGTGGTATCTTTCTTTCGGTATAACCTATACGTATGACACTAGTACTGCCTAGTCTTGGTAAACCTTACTCCCATAAATCTGGGTATATTTCACTACCTTTTCCTTCCCCTTTGTTTGTCTCCAGTGGAAAGGGACTCTTGTACACTGTTTTATAATGTGCCTCCAGGGGAGTGGGAGGGAGGAAGGAGGTGGGAGGAAGGAGAGGTGGGAGGAAATGGAGGGTGTGGGGGGGGTAGTATATAGTTTGTAGTCCTATGAATGTTAGTGTATTAGGGTAGTATTAGTAGGTAGTATGTTAAATATTTGTCTGTGTATAATGTACTTTTGTACAGCCCTAGATAATTGTTACCTTGTTATGTCAGCTGTTATGATATTGGGCTGGTGCATGCATCTCTACTCTTTGTGTGTGTTCTCATTATTGAAACTCAATAAAGTATATTAAATTAAAAAAAATATTACTAATATTTATCAAATGTGAATCCTTCCTAGCTAAAAGGGATCTCAAGGAAAGTGTTAAAGGGCAATGTGCACGTTAAACATGGGCAAATACTGAGACAAGGCAAGCAAGTATTGCAGATCGGTATCTATAACATCCAGTTCAGGGAGAGGAACAGGAGTTATCGCAGTGTGACCTATAACAATTTTCTGCTGTGGAGTAAAACAAAAGTTAGTTGCTTCAATAACACAAGATTTATGACCATAAGAAAATGACTTGTGGTTGGTAATAACGTAGAACTGGCCATCAGAGTTATATGTGGCTCTGACAGATGGGACCCTTCATCGCTGTAGATGTATCAGGCAGGCAAAGGACGGGTTGGTGAGCCATGAAGTGAAGTGATATACATCTACCAGGTAGCTTCAGGATGTAGCTGTTTCAGCGTCAGGCGCAGAAGATGCAGCTCATGGAGATTCGGATTCATCATCCTCATCAACAACAGTAAGGTTTAACGGCAGTACAGCACCCAAGGTAAAGGCCCAGTCAAGGTGTTCTGGAGAGTAGCCACACACTGGTTTCACAATGTCGAAAACGTCACAGCGGCACAGGTAGTAATATTCTTTCTTGGCACAACAGTTTGTGTGGGGTGCCACCCAAACTTGTAGCACAGCATGGTAAACCAATAAAGATGGAAGGTCAGTTCTTTCACGATCGATGTCAGCATCAAGATGTCTGATGGAATGAATTTCAGAAAGTTTATCAAAGACAGATGTGACGGGGTCAAAGCGGGGCAATGACACCGTAAAGATGACAAACGTGTTGTCCTGTATTGAGCAAGTCTTGGTAAAATAACAAGGTGCTTGATTCAGATATCTGGAGACATATCCAAGATTTCTAGCTGTGGACATAGAAATATTAATAGAATTTGCTAAACACATATTAATACAACCAAGAGATTGCAGTGAGGACAATACCATTTACCCATTCGTTTATCATGGATAAGATCTGGGATGCATCCTGTTTCCAAGTCCCTGAAGAGATTGTTAAGAGTGGAAATTACATAAGAGTCATAGGCAGCGCATAAAAGTTCACGGGTAATATATGGCTTGTCTGCCTCCTTATTCTGAAAAATAAGTTCATTAATCTTAGACTTGGTATCATTGAACCCTTTGGCAATTTCCTGCATGTTGCAAACTGTAAAGCATTGTTCTTTACTTAAACCATCTACACCATGTAACACAGGGGGTAGGATATCATTCTTAACTGCTTGTTGAAATTTAAGAGTTTGTGCTTTGACATCAGCTATGTCTGCTCTATTCCAAATAGACATGCCTGAGCCAAAAAGGCCAGAAATGGTGCCTGCTGCACTGGTTACAATTGCAGTACCACACCTAGTGCGTGGTCTAGCTTTAGCATTAGGTGCGGGTCAAAAAACCCCTACATGATCAGTGGTATGGGGGCCACTAACTGGATCATTAGTACGTGTCTGATAATAAGATACAATATCTGTAAGCATCATACTGTAAAATTTAGAAGCAGTGGTCGTGTGACAGAAACCAATCTCACCCATATTCCAGTGTGTAAGACTGAAAATAACTGGTACATGCATAAACTGTACATTATTAATCAGGGCACCTGGAAGGGAAGTGGCAGTCAAACCATTAGGAGGACAGTCAGTCACTTCTTTGGGGGGTGGGACTACAGAAAGACAAAGAGCATCAGTAGCTACATAGTTGTGAAGACAGAAGACACGTTCCTCCTCAGAGGTGAGGTGGTCACACCAAGCAGGATCTATGAGAGCAGTAAGATTATAATGATGAGTATGTCTGGGGGAAGTCTGTCGAATAGAAAGAGTACCATTTTTAGATATGTCATTGTTGGGCCATCTGTGGAATGTACCTTTGGATAGGCGGTCTACAGGGAGTGTATAGCCATTTAAATCAGTTTCCCATTGGACAGACAGGGAGGACCTGTCTGGAGCAACTACCTTGGCATTAACATAGGCATCTGAGCCTTCCTTAACAGTAATAATTTTGTCAGGTACATTAATGTGAACTCCCATTAGGGCTGAATGTTCAAGTTTACTTAGAAGGTGTTCTGCACGTTGTTTATAGCCAGTCGACAGAGGTTTGTTCTGAGTCTCTCAGGTAAAATAGTAGTTGTAGTCCCACCAAGGTGAGGAGGTGCAATATAGCCATCTTGCCAGTATACCTAAAATAAAACAGAAAAGGTTTAAGTGTGGGGTACTATTCCGCCCTAAGTGGGTTGGGAAAAGCAAGTTTAGTCACCTTTGTACAACTTGAGCTGATTAGCATGGAACCACTTGTCGGTGGCCTTCTTTTGCTGTTGAACTTGGACCTGATCTACAGCAGGGCTGAGTTTGTTGACAATGGGATATGGGCCTTCCCATTTACTGGCAAAGGAATGAGTGGGTTGTCTGTATTGGAGAAGCATAACTTGGTCTTCAACTTGCCAGTTGACTTCTTTACCATGCTTATCAAAATTAGCTTTAGCTTGTTGTTGAACCTTACCCATTTGATTGGCAGCGAACAGCTGTGTCTTCATGATGTCATCATGAAGCTTTTCAACATACTTGCTTGCAGATACTCGATCTGCAGTGGGGGTTTGGAGGTCAATCAACAGGTGTTCAGGTAATCTCATGGCTCCATACCTCTCAACCTCCCAACTTGCCTATGTGTGACAGAGGGCTACAAAATGTGTGACAAATGACAAAAATGTGGTATGCCTGATTTTTCACAGCGCGTGAAATCGCGCACTGGCGTTTTCACGTAAAATAAATTTTACCACAGTAAAGTTGTTTGTATGCTTGGCATGTGGTTTGGGTTGCAAATTAAAGAGAAAATGAAAAATGCGTTGTGTCTGTGTGTCCTTAATTAAAATAAAGTGATGCAAATCCTGAATGTGTGTGTGTGTGTGTGTGTGTCTCCTTAATTAAAATAGAGTGATGCAAATCCTAAATGTGCGTTAACATTTTATTGATTTAATCTATAAATACACCTCTAGAGAATGAAAAAACACCACTTATTCATTATTTGAGGAAATCATGAAACAGTTTATTGAAACTATACTAATGCAGCACTACTGAATGAAAGAACAACTATTTGTAGAGCGTTTGAGGCAATTATAAAACAATGTGTACTGAAACTATACTAATACTACACTATAATATATATAAAAAAATGTGTTTTGCATACTGCAACTATAATACTATACTGTAATATACTAACTATACTAAATAAATGCACCACCAGTGAATAAAACAATTACAAATTGCTTGAAAGTTAAACCTTAAAAACCCAAGTAAGCAATTATTGAACTTAAATAATAAAAGCATATTCACATGTAACCACAAACACCTGCTGGCAGCTGGACACTAAAAAGAACAGTATATGCAACTGCAAACCTATAAATCACAGCTGTAGGACCACAAAGTGTCAATGTCTTCCTTCAAAACACTGTGGGAGTGTGGGGCATGTTGTCTATGTCTACGTTGTGGTCTGGTGTTCTTTATTATAGGTGGCCGTTGCTTTTCTGGCCGCAACAAGAGTCTCCTTCAACTACTGAACATCATAGCAGTCTCGCTCCTCATTCATCTTGATTGCCAGCAAGGAGTTCAGCGTTTTGAGATGCAGGGACTGTCGTAATTCTGTTTTAACTTTACGCACCATGCTAAAAGCGCGCTCTGCGTCTGCATTTGAATGGGGCAAGCAAAGTAGTACCATCATCAATCTTTTAAAGTACTGCAATGAACCATCTCCACCAACAGTTTTGAGGACTGTGCCCCAATATTTTGGGAGAGCTGAATGGGGTCCATTTATTGGTCCATTTCGGGTCCCTGTATTAGAAAACTGGTACACAGAAAATTCATCCACCAATGTGTCCTTCTCTTCTGTTGTCTTACAGATTCCTAGATGATATGCCAAGTCTGTTACCATAAAGGGTGTTACTTTGAGCTTGGATGAAGGATTGAGGACATGTGCTACATTTTGCACAAACTTGTTGTTCACAGGAAATTTCTTTAGTATTTTGGATATGGCAGTAGAATAAAACACAACTGCTTTCTGGTAGATGTTGGTTTCTATGACTGTCCTAGCTATGCTGTCTTTCTGCTCCATCTGTACTGTCGTATTTCTTCCCCCTAGACGAAGGTCACTGTGGCATAGAAAACTGGCAGTATTGTCCAGAATGGTAGCATCATTGTCATTGAGCAATTTCCTGGCCATCTCAGGCCACAGAACTCTGCTGGCATATATGTGGAGGAGTCGAGAGATGTCAGAGCGTGAAGTCATTAGTTGGCTATCACCTTTTTGCATTTGTTGGTTGAACTGGCACAGAGGTTCAAGTCCATATTTTAGAAACATAAACTGCATTTGGATTTCATGGCTCTCCAGTCTTTTGGTGATGCTCTCCACTTTTGCTGGTCTTTGTTCTGCTGACCAGAAATAGGACAGGAGTGCAGGCCACAGATCCAGCATCCTCTTGACAACCTTATTCAGGCTGAGCCACCGTGTTGGTGCGTGCTTTATAACCTTGAGTGGTTCGACATCCACAAACAGTGCAAATTCTTTTAATTTCTGTTGTCTCTGTGCACTTGAAGCAAAGTGGCAGTAGACATCTGACACAAGCTCTTCAATCTTCGTCAGAGTCTTTACTGCTGCTTTGCTACAGATATCTGCCAAGTGGCAGAGACACCTCATGTTGACAACATGTGGATTTAGGGTTTGGAGCCTTGATAAAACAGAGTTCCTCTTGCCGATCATGGAGGCAGCATTGTCCGATGACAGTGCAACATGATTGTCCATTGGGATGTGAAATTGGTTTAGTGTTTCCATAAGACAGTCAAACATGCTTTGTCCAGTTCCTGAGACACACTCAGGCATATCCAAGAACTTGATTGCATGCTTTCCTTGCTCTTCATCAAAATAATCCACAAGAATAACTAACAGTTTTTCATCTCCCATGTCTGTGCTCTGATCCATGTAGACACAGTATGGCACTTTTCGGCACTTTGCTGCAACATCTTCCTGGTACATAGGCCCCATGATATCCCTTGCAATGCAGGTTGCTTTTGTGGTACCGCAAGTCATCTTTTTTAGTACTTCAGGATCAGAGCAGTACTTCTTCATATATTTAATAATGTGATTACCACATGAAAATGACAAGTTGTGCTCTGCAAGCATTGCAACGAAAGCAACTTCGGCCTCTGTAACTTTTGAGCTTGCTTGTGCTGCAAACAAATTGGAGAGCTTCTGTCCAGATGTGGCATGCTTGACATTGTTGCAGTGCTTCTCTGAAGCTGCATGGTGCTGCAGATCATGGCGTCCTCCGCGGCCTGTGGTGAAATCACAGGAGCATATCTTGCAGAATGCATATGTTTTCCCTTTCCTGCTGTCACTGACCCAATCAAATGAAGATTTCCAGGTAGCCTGGAATGTTGTGTCCCATCTTTGCTTCTTCACTGGGCTGTGCACACTGGAATTATCTGATTCTGAGTCACCCCCGCAATCTATGCAAATGTAAAATGCAAAAATCTAAGCAAAAGAAAGGCAACGCACCTCAACTTTACCTCCGCTCTCAGAGAGTGTAATCCCTTCAGCCAGACAATAAGTTTCAACTTCAAATACTTATTTGTTCGCTGATGTGGCAGGAGGCAAGGCGTAATGCCTCAGCCCTCAACGCCACTGGGCCAGCCTGCCAACCACGCCATCACCATTTACCACTACAGTCATTAATAAAACATCAGCCATTGTTTGGATGCAGCAAGCGCCCTCCCCATGCACCCAAATACCAGTGCAAACAATTCTTTTTTGCACAATTAATCTGATGCAACTTCACATAACAAACAAACCACGCCATCGAAAATAGGCCACGTACCTTGTTTTCTGGTTTGGTGGGGGTGGGGGGGTCCTGCTTGCTATGTCCAATCAATGATAATGTTTTCTGGTGGGTCACACTGTAACACTACAGTCATAAATAAAACATCAGTCATTGTTTGGACGCAGCAAGCAGCCCCCCCCCCCATGCACCCAAATACTTGTGCAAACAATTCTGTTACACAATTAATCTGACACAACGTCACATAGCAAACAAACCACGCCATCACCATCAAAAATAGGCCATGTACCTTGTTTTTTGGGTTGGTGGAAGGGGGGGGGATCCTGCTTGCTGTGTCCAATCAATGCTGATGTTTTCTGGTGGGACACAATGTAACACTACAGTCATTAACGGTGGTCGTGAGGGCCCCCGAGAGTCCTGACCTCCCCCAGATCGAATCGGAAGCCGGTGTCTGCTGCAGCCGGTGGTCGTGAGGGCCCCTGAGAGTCCTGCCCTCCCCCAGATCGAATCAGAAGCCGGCATCTGCTGCAGGTATGATAACATCAGATATTTGTAAGCCCAGGAGGCCGTTTTGCTGAACGCTACAGCCGCGTGTGTAGGACAAAGGACTTGGTGCTTCTTGGCGCCTTTTTTCAAATAGTACTGGTCGGCAGAGCAATGGAGATAGTTTCCATGTTGCAAAACCTCATAAAGGAAGCAGCTCATTTACCATCTCACAGTGTTACTTTCATGGGTTAACCTGAGTGGAGCTGTGTTTCACCCAGCCTCGGTGGTTACCTTAATTGTAATTTTAGTTGCAGATTTGGGGCTCATAAGCATTCTTACTCTAACAACTCCTGTAAAGCATCTGCAACAGATGTAATGAATGAATGAACGGGGTTATTAATCAAGTTCTGCATGTAATGTTCAGCTGACAAATTTAATCATAGTGCTGTTTCAATCAAGCTTTGTTTAAATCACAGCCCTTCCTGGTAAGCAAGCCTAAAGCCAGCCCTTGCCAGGTTGATCTCGATAATCCGAGCATAACTGCAGCAGCCCCCTTGTCCTACGATATATATCTGCCCATTTTTGTCTTCTTTCACAGCCGGTGGTCGTGAGGGCCCCCGAGAGTCCTGCCCTTCCCCATATCGAATCGGAAGCTGGCGTCTGCTGCAGGTACGATAACATCAGATATTCGAAGCCCAGGAGGCCGTTTTGCTGAACGCTATAGCCATGTGTGTAGGACCCCATTGGCACTCCACGCCGGTCCCCACCACCACCCTTGGTGAGCACCGCCTTTTATGCAAGGCGTAAATTAACCTATCAACTCACTCCCTCATTGGCAGGTTATACTAACTTGTCACTAGTGGCCGCCCGATCGCTCTCCTAGCTGCCTAAACACATCGTCTCATCATACTGCCTCTGCAACTCACCTTACTGTGCCTACTCTTTCTCCTAACCTCCCTCCCACCAGCCACCTACCCTGAATCTCCTTTTTCTCCCACTAAAGGCTATTCATGGGCAACCTCTTCCCCACATCACACTACCTACAACCCTGGCCCATCCCCTTATGCCACTCTAATCAATTGGAATATAGGTGCAACCCTCCTGCCTCCTCCTTTCCACGCTGGGCTGTCGGTCCTACACCCATCGCCTCCAAAAAACTGTTCGCCAGCCACACATCAGCTACCGACCCTCCGCAAGGCGAGAAATGTGACGCTCATAGTAAAACACCTAATACCACTAATACTACTCCAGGGGATGTTGAATCAAATCTTGGGCCACCTGCCCCCCCAAACAACCTCACCTCCCCACCTATCCAATTACCATGGGGGCTTAAAATTATGCATCTTAACATATGCAGCCTTCTGAACAAAATCACCCACCTCCAACCGTACATCCTCTCCCTATGCCCTGATATCCTTATCTCTGAAACCTGGCTGAAACCCCATAACTTGGATGCCGAAATATCCATCCCTGGCTATTCTCTCACTCGACATGACCATTCGGGCCAAAAGAAGGGTGGGGGCATTGCCATGTTCATCTCCTCCAAGCTACAATTCGCACCAGTCCAATTCCCCAACCCAACGCACCCTATAGACTCCCTCCTACTCAGATTATCACTCCCTCATTCTATCCCCTTATATATAGCAGGGTCCTGCTGCTCTCCAGACACCCCCCTGAACACCATCATTGAACATCTAGGCACCCTAAAATCGCTTGCTTCGGGGGGCAAACTATACATACTTGGGGATTTCAACATCAACTGGCTATCTAAAACTAATTCTAAGCTCAGAAACCAGGTGACTGCACTAAACCTCTCCCAGCAAATCACCGAACCCACTCACTTAAACTGTAAATCTCTTAACCATTCTCTCCTCAACTGGGCCCTCGCCACACATCCCCATCGGGTGCTAGAAGCTGGTACCCTATCCGATTCCCTCAGTGACCACCACATGACTTACATAGTACAGAAAATATTCAAACCCCAGGCACCACCCCCTCGAATACTACTCACTAGGGCTTACAAATCACTAAACCTTGCCGCACTCCTAATCAACCTATCTAACACTGATTGGTCATTTATTCAACATGCTTCCTCCATTGACTCGGCCCTGGAATTTTTCAGATCCAATTTCCTCGCCATCTGGGACTACTACACACCTCGCAGAAGAGCCCGTGTAAGGGGTGCCCACCTACCTTGGGTAAATGCCCATATTATTGCCCAACTCCATGCCAGGGACATGGCCTGGAAATCTTACAGGGCATCTGGGACACAGGCAGCCCTCCAACACTACCGCACACTCAGCAACATAAGCACCAGGTTAATTCGCTAGGCAAAAGCAAACTATTGTAAGGTCCATTTCCACGCAAACCACAACCACCCAGCAAAATTCTGGAAGTCCTTGAAATCTCTGCTCTCTCCCCTCCCAGCCACCCACCCTGCCCTAAATGTAAATGGCTCATGGTAATGGACTCTGGTGAGGTGGCCTCTGCTTCAACAGATTCTTCACTAACTGTGCCTCCTCCTTCTCTCCACAAACCACCACCGATGCCACATCCACACCCTTTCAACCCCACCCGGTCCCCACTTCTTGTTTCGCCTGGTCTCCCCAGCCGAAGTACTAGCTGCCCTCGCACCTCAACCTAACAAGGTAAATACCCTCCGGCCTTGACTCCAGATGCTATACCGATCTGCCCCAGCCATTGCCACCCCACTGACCTCCCTCTACAACTTCTCCTTCTCTCTCACCAAGATCCTGGCAGTATGGAAACGTGCCACAGTCATCCCTCTCCCTAAAGGTGGCGACCCCTCCTCGCCGGGCAGTTACCGCCCTATCTCCCTTCTCTCAGTTCTAGCCAAAGTCCAGGAATAACTTGTTCTCTCCCAACTATCCACCTTCCTGGACTCCTCCTCCTCCTCCTCCTCTCACCCTATCAGGCTGGCTTCCGGAAATCGCACTCCACAGTCACCTCCTTACTAAGGTTAACAAACAACATCCTCACTGGCATGAATAATGGGCAAGTCACCTCAGCCATCTTCATTGACCTAGCTAAAGCCTTCGACATGGTCTCCCATCCACTCCTGTTATCTAAACTCACCCTAGCAGGTCTCTCGGGGGAGGCCACCGGCTGGTTTTACGCTTACCTAGAAGGGAGACAACAAGCAGTTAGAATTGGCTCACACACCTCTGCCCCACTACCTGTCACAATAGGTGTGCCACAAGGCTCGGTCCATGGCCAGATACTCTTCTCTGTCTTTCTAAACGACCTGCCCTCCGTGTGCCCTCTTTCGTCCATTCACATGTACGCTGACGACACAGTACTATATGCTACAGGTCCCTTCCCCACCGTAGTGTAATCCAAACTCCAGGAGGATTTTAATGCAATCCACCTCTGGTTCCACTTTAACCAACTATTTTTCAACCCAAAGAAAACCGTCTCACTCACCTTCGGGACCAGGCAAAAGCTGTCCCAGGTCTACACATCCCCTTCCTTCCACACCTTAGATGGGACCCTCTTGAAGACCTGCACCTCATTCAGATACCTCTGGGTCTGGCTCGACCAGCACCTAGACTTCTCAGCCCACATTGACTCTATCCACAAAAAACTTCACCCGAAACTGGGAGCCCTTTACCGGAATAGAGGCTGCATTCCCCTGCCGACCCGAAAAGAAATTGTTCAGAAAATGATGCTCACACTTTTTGATTATGGGGGCATAGTTTATAGCTCGGCCTCCAAGTCCTCCCTTGCCAGGCTGGACCCTCTCTTCCATTTCTTCTGCCGTTTTGCCCTGGATCGTCCACCCACAACTCACCACTGTGATCTCTATAGATCCTTAGACCTTCCTTCCTTACAGGACCGGAGAATGGCACATTGTGCTAGGATAATAGCAAAATACTGGTCCCAGTCCGTGCCTCCGTACCTTGCTAATACCCTAGCTGCCCAAACCCCTTCATCCTACGCCCTCTGTAATCTCGACTGCAGGCTCCTCACCCTCCCACGCATGTCCTCCACCAATGGTCAGCGTGCATTCAAGTACGGAATGCCTTACCTGTGGAACGCCCTCCCAGCTGAGATTAGACACTCCTCCTCCTCTCTGCAGCTCAGCCTCCTCCTCAAACAGCATTTTGCCACCACCTGCTCATGCAACTAGCCTAACAAGGTATCCAACTGCTTGAATGCCTGACTGCGTGTGTGTATTTTAGTTACGACATGTTAACAATGCTATTACTGCTGCACTTAGCCTCTGTGTGTGCTCTAGCTGCATAAGTTATCTTCCCCTGCCAAGAAACAGGTGTATCTTGTACAATGTGATTCTCTCGACCTTGCGTTTGTGTTGCGGCTTGTAATGTATGTTGCTCTGTATACTGTCTATCCTAAATCCCATTCCCCCAGGACACATCTGGAATCCAGTGTTGCACTGCTCAGTATGCCTTCCTGGTAAAACACTTAAATAAATAAATTAATAAAACATCAGCCATTGTTTGGACGCAGCAAGTGCGCCTCCACCCCCATGCACCCAAATACATGTTACACACAAAGTAATCCTGCAACATCACGTAGCAAGCAATACCATCACCATCAAAATCAGCCCATGTACATCATTCTTTGGGTTGGTGGCCGGGGGGTTCCTGCTTGCTGTGTCCAATCAGTCCTGATGGTTTATTAGCATGAGTGTAATGTGTTAAACTAACACTACAATCACATTAATAAATCAGACATTATCTGGACACAACACAGCATGCAACCCCCCCAAGACTTTTAAACCATTACATTACACATGGCATTGAAAGTAGTCCGACGCAATGTTACGTAGCAAAGCAAGATACTTACTGCTGAAACTGGACATGCGCATCATTTTTGGGGTTGATGGGAAGGGATCCTGCTCGCTGTGTGCATTCAGCACTGATGGTTTATTAACAGAGCTGTACTGCACTGACATAACTATTATTATACCAGCTAGGTGTCACACAGCAAGCTGCCCCTCCCACGCATAAAACAAGGCGTGCGCACATACAGTTCTATAGTAAACAGAAATATGATTGGTAGCAGGCAACAACTTGCCCCCACCCCCAAAAAGTCAGTTAAACGCCATGTACAAAAAACAGTTACAACTTCCAAAACCCCAGCAACATACCTGTGGCACTATTCAGCTGCTGCTGCTGCTCCTCCTCCTCGCCTCCTTTTGCTGGTGATGAACGCCTGCATAGTGGTGTAGTCCATGATGCAGTTCCTGGCCAGATTAGTGGAGGTTGCTGGTGGGGCTTCTTTTGAGTCTGACAGTGGTTGGTGTAAGCTCCCTCGCAGAACCTCCAGTACAGTGGCAGCTACACTCAATTCCTTTAGGGTGGTGGCAGATGTATCTGGTGAAGAAGTATTTGCACACTTGCATAAGTGACTGCTACAGTGGCAATACCATCTAATGGTTGCACAATCAAGAACCACACAAAAACACAGCCCAGGACACTTGCAGCCATGCACCACACTTTGTCTCTCCAGTAGCCCAGCAACAGTGTAACGGAAGTTAGTAGAGGTCCTTTCTGGCCAGTCAGCTCCTTTACTGGGGTCGAGGTGCTGCTTTTCTTCTGTCCTTGCTTGCTGAGGACAAGTGAGCACCAGCCAGGCAAGAACAGCTGTGCCACTGTACAGGCAGCAAACAAAGATTGGAGCTCCTCGGTCAAAAAAAAACCAAAAACAAACCCAGTAGCCCAGCAGCACTGTGAGAAAGTTTAGCGGTGGTGACCCTCCTGGTCCATCAGCTTTTTCAGTGGTGGTGGACGTACTGCTGCTCTGCCAGCTATGTACAAGGCAAGAGCACCAGGGCCAGGCCGTGCCTCTGTTGGTTGGCCCTCCAGGGAGGGACTGGACCCAGGCACCCAGTCTACACTGCACAGCATACAAACAGCACAGCAGAACAACCAACTTCCAAATGCTAAAGTGCAATACTGGTTATTCTCTGCCTGAGGCAGCTCTGCAAACCCCCAAACAGTCAAAGAGGACAGCAACACAGATTTAGAACACAGCAGCAGCACTGTCTGTAGCCAAGCAAACTTCCATGATTTTACAGCCCATTTGGAAGCCTGAAGGAACTTGGCGCAGAGCACTGTGTTGTGAGCGCTGCTGCCATTCAGAGGGACTTTACTCTGGCAGCTTTTCTCTGCTGTGCTAAGAGCTGCAGCGTCATCTTGATGACCAGCCAGGTTTGAATTTGGATGGGATTCGGGTCGTCAAACTACAGGTCGTTCAACAGGGCCCGATCAACCTCTGAGAGCCCTCTCTCTTCTCCTTGCCTGCTGCTAGCTCGAGTCTGTGTCTGCTGTGCCAGTGCCTCTCAAAAACGAACCATTCAGGAGAACCGCCTCCATCCTCCCACCCTGTCCCGTCCCCAAGTACTTTAAAAATTAAAAAGCGCACAAAAAGGCACAGCAACAGGCTGATGCTGAATACCAACCTCTGCAGCTGGTTGGTCTGGTGGTCCGTTGCTCGCTCAGCTGGTTGTGCGTTCTTCTGACTCATTGCTCAGCCTGTGTTCCGGCTTCCAGTTGTGCTGCATGGCGATTGGTGGCTGCTGGTCCTTCTCTACAGTGGTCCTCTGCTGAAAATGCTTCTGAAGTTATGGTTCCCCCTCTGGACACTGAGGCTGCTTATAGCAGGGCAGCGGACCTGAGGGGGGACCTGAGATGGTCACTAATCAGTTTGTGGAACGGGGGTGTAGAGTAGCCTGGGGCGGGCCATCGCTCAACTTGCTCTCGAGTCCCACTAGCCCCCCTCCTCCCCGACGTCATTCTCACTAGACAGGAAGACATGAGACAGGACAGGCAAGGAAGGACTGGAAGTTAGTTGGCTGACTGCACTACTGCAGAGGAGCAGCAAACAAAGGGATTAGTGCTGCGTGCAGTGCG
This sequence comes from Neoceratodus forsteri, assembly GCA_016271365.2. NCBI lineage: Eukaryota > Metazoa > Chordata > Ceratodontiformes > Ceratodontidae > Neoceratodus > Neoceratodus forsteri. Next base: position 1,311,086,480 of record CM057449.1, read on the forward strand.
GCCGCGTGGTTTTGGCGTTCCAGGCGGAAAAGAACGGGTGAATGCGTGGCAGCAGTACAGGCGGACTACTGGGGTTAGAATCCAGAACATCACGCGCAATCCGGTACACTTGAGGGGTATGCATGGCTCTACCAGTCATAACCTAGTAAGGTGTACACTGAGTAGAGGCTGCAAGAGCACCCCTAATTGCCATCAGGAGTAATAGCAAGAGGGGAGCCACAACCGTTGATGGTAAGCCGCTGGGCTTTCCTTTGTGCTGTGCTTAACCTCGTAGGCCAAGTGGGCTCCAACAATACCTGGGGCATTAGCAGCAAGGAGTGCCTTAGAGATATCGTTGTAGGCAAGCATCTCGCAGTTGCGGACGGCGTCTGGGAGCTTGGCCCACAGGGTAGGTTCGATGGTCTGTCGCAAGACTTGAACCTGGTACTCGGGTTGGAGAGAAAGCTTCTCACAGAGGGAGTGCACCTTCTCCAAATGACAGCTGAGGGTATCGGTTGGGCCAGTCTGCCCAGTACTTTGAGCAATTTGCTGAACAGAGTGAGCGACCTGTAGGGGTTGGTCATATGGGAAATCGCATTCAGTTCTACGCAACCCATAGCACCGTGGAGGGCAGCTTCCACTGCTGCATCAGCGACTGCAATGAACGCATGGTCCTGGGTTATAGTATCTTCAAACATGCGGTCAGTTTGGTCTTGGATGGTCCTGTGACCCTCCGGTGTAACCATGTTAGTAAAGGCTTCAAGAATCATGCCGCACACTTCCATATTGTCTTCCCTAGAGAAGGGAGCCAATGGAAGTGCACCACTCGGAGGTGGTTGGCCTCCTGTGTCTTGGGGGCCGCCATGTTTGTGTTGACGTGGCAACGTAGAAGGCGTGTCAATGTGGCTGCCATCTTGTGGATGACTGGTGAATGCCACCGCCCTGTGGGTGTGGACTTGGGTGCGACAAGGTGACCCAGGTCTTCATAATCAGAGTCATCACCTGATGACACAATGTCAGTGGGTGTATACTGAAAACCATTCATAGCTTTAAGATCTCGCTGATGGCACATTTTCGCCATCTTTGCTTTACATTTCTTATGACAAACTCTTGCAGTGCCCTGCTCAATACCCTTCTCTACCGCATGCTGCAATACTTGGTACACGGCGCCCAATTTGACGTTCTCCCTAAGCTCTTTGTCTAACTCATGCGTCAACCTTTCATTGTCTTCTTTCAACTCAACATTATCCTCTCGCAAACTTTTAAATCACTCAGGATATCATTCAGATATGCTGTTTCTTATCACATTTCAACCTTTCACAATCATCTCTCAATATGCAAATTTCACACTCCGAGTCTTGAGCAGTACAATGCAACAGTCTGTTATTGTGATCATAGAGTGACTGTCTCCTCCGCTAGTTTCTGTTCCCTTTTCTGTAACTCCAGTGACTGCATGCCCATCTTTTTTTTTAGAGGCATTTTGTAGTTCAAGGGAGGCACACTTCGCTGTGAGACTCTCAACAGCGGTATGTAGAGCCGCAACCAAGAGACCTTTAAGGTGGTATTTCTTGGATTTAAGTTTGGACAATAAGTATTGGTCTGAAATTAGCAGCAATGGGTTTTCTACAGTCTTCACGTCCAGTGCGAAATCTGTCCATCCTCCATGGGAGGTGAGGTAGTTTGAGACGTCCAGTCTCAGCTCTGTGCAAAGTTCAGGCATGACAAACAAGGGGTAAACAAACAAAGAAGCAGTTGGAAAACTGCATAAAATCCTTGGTGCCATCACACAACAGGTTTCTGGTCCCTTGTGGGCAAACGGTGGTGCCAAGGCGGTATGCTGCCACACGCAGAGGGAGTGTATCGGTCTGGGGTGAAGGTGCCATGCCCGGGCCCAAGACAGCGTGTGTCCATCACAGTTACAACCACTGTAAGTACGAGTAGGTCCAAGTAGGCAAGAAAGGCACTACACTACTCGACATTCAACATTAATTGAATGAAATCCTCCTTTGTACATTCCAACCTGCACACGGTCACCAACTGTAATTGAGCAATAAATTACCATTCTCAGATTCTTGTTAGAACTGCACAAAAGGAAGAGATGACAGATAGGTGGTATCCAGATAATAAATGTAATTTATTACTGGTAAATGAGGGTAATACAGGCTTGCAATCAACAGTGTAATAATCACCAGGAGAGTATCCAGTCTCCTTTCCTATAGGTGCAGTCAAGTCTCTCTGAGAGAAAATATGTGATACAAAGGGTCTTATACCCTGATAATTACTAGGGCAATTATAAAAGATACATAAAAAGTAAGTAATTGACTAAAAACAGGTGGCCAGAGAGTAACCATCCTAACTAGCAGGGAAAGTTGCTTAGCTAGCAGAAGATAAAATATGAACAATGAGCCCTGTGATGCTTCCCCAAGGTCACGTGCAGTTACAGTTTGCACAAGCACTAAAGATGACACTGTTGCCTGACTAATAATTATACAATAAAAATATACTAGAAAACCTCTCCCAGTGGGAGAATATAGTGAAGCATAATATGCATTGCAAAAGAACAGTAGAACTCGGATCCTGACACTCGTGCTTATATGACAAGTGTCTGTGCCCTAAGGTTAGTATATATACCTACATATGTGTTGCTGTCCGCGAGGTGGGGGGTACAATCAGGGGTGCTGGTCCATGGATAACACTTCTTTGCCCCCAGAACTCTGGGGTCAGCAGTTTCTAAGCAGTGCTTGTCCAAATGATTGGCTAGCTGCATCTGTTTCTGTTACCAGTAGTACGGTAAGCCTCTTCTGGGGGAGGTCAGAGGTCACTCCACTGGGGGGGTGGCTGCTTCTGCAAAAATTTCTGCAGCTGAGATTTGTGCTGCAGCAACCTGGAGTTCAGTCCACACTTTCACAAAGCATTACAGTTTGGACATTGCCTCTAGGCATAGGGCCGGTTCAGGCTTAGCCATTCTTCAGGGTCTGCTGTCTTAGACCTGCTCTGGTCGGTCTTCTGTCCTTCCTCCTGCCTTGTTTCAGTGAGTCTCACTGAGGGTGACTGCTTGGGATTCAATCTTATATGGTATGACCTACTGCAGGAACCCTCTCGCAGTAAGATAGTACAGTTATGTAAGAACTTACCGTAACAGTAGATCTTCAAGAGGCTTCCTGCAGTAGGTCACAGTTTCCCTAGCTCCATCCCCCAGCTTTCTGCATGTTCTTACAAGCTGTTCTGGATTGGGCTCCAGGATATCTATCCTTTCTCCTGTTGTATCCTTTTTGGCTCTCCAGCGGGAGAACTGGAAGGCGGGTGTGGGGACCACCCACTATATAAAGTCACGCGGACGTCCATCACGTGACGTCGGGTGGGCGGTCCCCCACCAGATATTGCCAGCAGAAGTTTGCTGTGCGGTCCTGACACCAGGGGGCGCAGTCCTATATGTTATGACCTACTGCAGGAAACTCTCTCGAAGATCTACTGTTACTGTAAGTTCTTATGTAACTGTGTTTTCTTAACCCTAATACCCCTCACCCCAGCCTCCTGTGCAAAGCACAGGGTACAAATCCAAGTCTCTCTCATAGGCGTATTCTTTTGGAGGAAAGAATTATGACTCGCCACATGTGGCCATCAGGGTCCTTCTAAACAAGCATTACTGTATCAATGGATTTCTTTGTGTAAGAAGACGGTGTCAAAGTTATGGTAACATCAGTGTCACATTGTGTGACCTTTTAAACCCTGATGAACATACATATAATACTTTATTGTACATATTGTAAACAGAAATTATTTTAAGTATTCTAAGGGCGTGGATATGATGTACTATCCACACTTCTGACAGTGTCCTTTCCCCTTTAAGGCTTGCCGCAAAGTCTTCAAGCTAGCTCCTCCCACCCACCCGGGTGGTAACTCCCTTGGCACCGCCCCATGACATCAGATCTTCCTTTCCACTGGAAGAAGAAAGTAACCTCCTTAGCGCTCTCCGTGCTGAGTAGATCCTCTGATCTTACTTTGAAGGGACTCTTGCAGCAGGCAACACTGGTAGGACTAAACCACCAGGTGCTAGGACCACACGGAAAACTTCTAGCTAGCAGTCTACAGTGGGGGACCACCCCTGAAGTCTATCCTATAATATAAAAGGGGTGGTCCCCCAGACCTACCCCAGTTCTTTTCCTGCCATCGACCAGTACACGTTGGACCTTCATGGATACCAGCTTCAGCTGACCGCCATTTTTTCTTGCGCTTCAAACCCTTGATTCTTTTCTTTTTCTTTCGATAAAAAATACAGGTTACTCACCTGTAACAGGAGTTCTAGGAGTGGTATATGTTGTTGATCCACACTGTCTGGCAGGTTCCTTGCTGCTTTAAATGTTGCTGGAAGGTCTTCAAGCTGGCTCCTCCCACCCACCGGATGGTAAAACCTGGCTCCAGCCCCATGATGCCAGATCTAGCCGGCTGGAAGCCAGGTTGCGCATCAAAGCGCGGGGGAGTCGGGTGATATGTGGATGAACAATATATACTACTCCTAGAACTCCTGTTACAGGTGAGTAATCTGTATTTCTAGGGACATGGATATGTTGTTCATCCACACTGTCTGGCAGACTCCTAGCAGTTCTCCGGGAGTAAGGAGGCAAAGCGCTGCACCTACTTAGGGAATATGACTGAGAACTGAGGTCCCAAAACCAGCATCCCGGCGTGATTCACGGTCAATGTGGTAATGGGAAATAAAGGTGTGTGCTGACTTCCAGGTAGCAGCCCTGCAGATTTCCTGGATAGGGACGTCCCTAGAAGCAGCCACCGAAGCAGCGGTATGGCGGGAAGAATGAGCACTTATCCCTCTGGGAGGCTCCATGCCCGCCAACCTATAGCAGAGATCTATGCAGGAGGTGACCCACCTGCTTATCGTCTGCTTGGCTGCAGGTCTGCCAGGTGCGGCTTCAGCATAGGTGACAAACAGCTGGCAAACCTCTCCCGAACTTCAGTCCACTCCTTATAATAAGCTAGCGCTCTTCTAGGGTCCAGAGTATGGAGCCTACACTACCGGACAAAAGTTTTAGAACCCCCATTATTCCAGTTTTATTGAAATTTACGCAGTTTAATGTCTCAATGTACTCTGAAATTAAAGCATAGAACAAATAAACAATTGAGATAAAAAGAAATCATAGAATCATTTTGTTTAAAAAATTTAATCTAAATTTTGACTCATCAAAGTAGCCACCTTTTGCAGATATAACTCACGAAACACACCGTGGCATTCTTCCTACAGTGGACATCAAATATTGTTCGGAAGTTCTTCCCAACACTGTTGCAGAAGTTCCTACAAATGTGTTGCACTTGTAGGTTGCTTTTGCTTTCACCCTTCTGTCCAGTTCATCCCAAACCAGCTCGATGGGGTTTAAGTCTGGAGACTGTGCTGCCATTCCATGATTTGAAGCCTACCGTCTTGTTCTTTTCCTCGAAGGTAGTTCTGACATAGCCTGGAGGTATGTTTTGGGTCAGTATCTTGCTGTAGGATGAACCCCTGACCAACTAGGCGTAGACCAGAGGGTATTGCATGGCGCTGCAAAATGCTGTGGTAGCCCTTTTGGTTCAGGGTGCCAGTCGCCGACTCTGGATCCAGCAAAAGAGCCCCAGACCATCACGCTTCCCCCTCCATGTTTGACAGTTGGTGTCACACACTGAGGAACCATCCTTTCGCCTACTCGACGGCGTACAAAAACCCTGCGTGATGAACCGAAGATTTCAAATTTTGATTCATCGGTCCAGTCTTCAGTAGTCCACTGGCGGTGCTTCATGGCCCAGGCAAGCCTCTTTTTCTTATTTTGCCATCTTAGCAATGCCTTTCTTACTGCCACTCGATCTGTCAAACCTGCAGCTCGAAGTCTTCTCTTCTCTTCACAGTTGAAACTGAGACTTGCTTACTTCGACCAGTGTTAAGCTGTGCTTGAAGCTGTTGTCCTGTGAGCCGCCTATCACGCAAGCCGTTGACTCTCAGAAACTTGTCTTCTGATTCTGTTGTGGCTTTGGGTCTGCCAGACCTCTTCCTGTCAGAGTTTCCTCCAGTTTCCAAGTGCCTTTTGATGGTGTAGGAAACTGTACTCACTGACACCTTGCTTTCTTTGTAATTCTCTAAAGGAAAGACCTACACTTTTAAGGGTTATAATGGTCTGTCTGTCTTCCTTTGTTAATTGCCTTTTTCTCGCCATTATGATAGCAATATACTGCTTCCTGCAGTGCAATATTGTCCAAATAATGCTTCAGAGGGTGTAATAACAGTCTGTTCCAACACTGCTTTTATGCATACAGGGGGTTTGTAATCAAGTAATCAACAAAAGTTGGGACACCTGTAGGAATTGTTTGCATCAACTTTCAAGGCTTAATTTACTTCCATTGCTGCAGAACAGCTGTAAGTTATTAACCCATTACTTGTTCCCTGAAGAAGGCCTTTTTATAACTCTGTAATTTGCATTATTTTTCAGTTTTGCTAACCTAAACTTTTTTTTAACCTCTAGCAGTTTACTGCTTACCTTTATACCATTTCAGGTTATTCACTGGACTTGAATTGCTTAAATTTCAGTAAAAACTGGAAAATGGGGTGTTCTAAAACTTTTGTCCGTAGTGTATATTCAGGCCTCCGAGGTGTAAGTGGGGTAGAACACTGGAAGAGTCAACACCTGGTTAAGGTGAAACTCTGACACCACCTTCGGAAGGAATTTCGGTGGGGCGAGGACAACCATGTCCCTGTGGAAGACCAGATAAGGAGGCTCAATGGAACGCACCTGGAGCTCTCCCATCCTTCTGGCTGATGTAATAGCCACCAAGAAGGTGGTCTTCCATGACAGGTGAGATGTCACACCTGTGCATCGGTTCGAATGGTCTTGCCATGAGCTTAGCCAATACCAGCAGTAGATCCCACGGAGGTGGAGGTTCTCGCACCGGAGGGGATATGTGATCAAGGCCTTTGAAAAAGTGCCTGACCACCTTCTCCTGCGCCACCGACTGCTTGCCGACCTGTGACCAGTAAGCAGAGATGGCTGCCAGGTGCACTTTAAGGGTCATCGACCGAAGCCCTAGCTGAGAAAGGGACCACAGGTAGTCCAGAATGCTAGCCAAGGAACAGGAAGAAGGGTCCAACCCCTTGTCCTGACACCAAGTGGAGAATCTCTTCCATTTGAAGGCATAGCATTTTCTGTTCGACTCCTTACAGGACGCCTCAACGATGTTAAGGACCTCGTCGGAAAGACCCAAGGCCTGGAACTCTAGCTGCTTAGGAACCAGGCCGTGAGGTACAGGGATTGAACATCCAGATGGAGTACCTTCCCCTGTTGACTGAGATCAGGTCTGGCTGAGGCTGAGGAGATCTGGATTCCAGAACTGGCGGGGCCAGTCTGGGGCTACCAGAATCACCTGCGCCTTGTCCCTCTTCGCCCTGAGAAGCACCTTGTGGATCAAGGGAAATGGAGGGAAGGCGTAGAAGAGGCCTGGGGCCCAGGGCCTCAAGAAGGCATCCCCCTGCAGCGAGCCCTGCTGAGGGGGGTGGGTGTGAAACAGCCTCAGCTTTGCATTCTCTCTGGAGGCGAACAGGTCCACCTGAGGGGTACCCCAATGGGAGAACAGATCTTGTACTACCACCGGCAGGAGAGACCACTCGTGAGATGCAGCGCCTGTCCGACTGAGGGCATCGGCCAGCCTGTTGGAGGCTTCTGCCACATGGATGGCTAGAAGATCTGCCTCCAGGGTGATCACGAGAGACCAAGTGCGGAGAGCCTCTTTGCACAGGGGCAAGGAGTGCGTCCCATCCTGTCGGTTGAGGTAGTACATGGTCGTGGTGTTGTCCGTCTGAACCTGAACCACTTGACCCCGTACAAACAGAGCGAAGGCAGTGAGGGCTAGTCGGACCGCTTGAAGCTCCAGCATGTTGAAGTGGCATAGCGACTTCTAAGGGGACCAGAGGCCGTGGGCTCTGAGCTCCCACAGATGGGCACCCCAACCCATCAGAGAGGTGTCGGTTGTCAGAGTGGGCGTCGGCTCGGGGCGGACAAACGGGATACCCTCCTGCAGATGAGCTGGAACGAGCCACCACTGTAGGCCATTCCACATCTCCTGGGTCACCGTCACTGGCTGGTCCAGAGGACCGGAGCGCTGTGACCATTGGTGGGCCAGCCCCCATTGTAGGGGAAGCATATGCCAGCGGGCCCAACGGACCACACTGGTGCAGGTCGCCAGGAAGCACAGGAAGTCCCGGGCAGGGCGCAGTTGCCCAACCAGAAATGATTGGGCAAAGGAGGAAAGGACCTCGACCCTGTCTGCCAGGAGCGGGCTCTGGCTCAAGGAGTCGAGCTCTGCCCGATGACCTGAATCACCTGCGATGGCACGGTTCTGACTCGCCTCATTGATGAGAAGGCCAAACTGAGAGCAGACGTGGAGGGCCAGATCCCTGGACCACTCCACCTCCAACCTGGAGGGGGCTGCAATCAGACAGTCGTCCAGGTAAGGGTACACCCGGACCCCTCGGCACCGCAGGAATGCTGTCACCACTGCCATGCATTTGGTGAAGACCCTGGGAGCTGGAGAGAGGCTGAAGGGCATGGCCTGGAACTCGTAAAGAGATCCCTCTGCTCGAAAGCGGAGGAATCGCTGATGAGACGGACGGATTGGGATGTGAAGGAACGCATCCTGAAGGTCCAGAGAACAAAACCACACGCCTAGTTCCAAGGATGGATTGATGTGAGCCAGAGTGACCATCCTGAAGGTGCATTGCCTTAGGAACTTGTTCAGGTTGGGTAGGTTGAGAATGGGGCGCCAGCCCACCGTCCGTTTTGGGACCAGGAAGTACCTGGACACAAACCCTGGGTCTGGAGGAGGATCTGCCACCTCACTGATCACCTCCTTCTGGAGGAGCAGGGCAATGTCAAATTGGCGAGCGACAGGCTGCGGACCCGTTGCCCCTGTGGGCGGCGGCTCGATAGGGAAGGAACTGCTCGAATTACAGAGGCAGACCCTGCCCACCACTTCTAGCACCCAGCGTCCGTGGTGATAGTGGATCAGGTGGAAAGGAAGTGGCGGAGCCGTCCCCATGGGGGAAACCCGGGGAGGAGTGAAGCGGGTGGGGGCAACACCCCTCAACCCGTCACTGGGCAGGCTTGGAGGAAGGGCCCACTGAGGGACCTCCTGGACCCTTGCCTCCAGGCTTCCTACTGGAGGAAGCGGCAGACTTGGCCTTAGGGCGCCAAGTGTGTGCCTGCTGGCCCTGGTGCTGGTGTTGCTGGGCCGGACGTGCCACAGGGGCGGAAGGGCAAAAGGGCTTACGCTGCTGCTGGTGGCCTTTGTCCTTCTGGGCAGACGTGACCGAGTCCAAGGTGGCACTGGACTTCTCGATCCTCTGGAGATGGCCTTCCACCCCCGGCCCGAACAAGTTGGTGCCCAGGAAGGGAACTTCTGCCAGCTTGTGCTGGGTGTCCGCTGAGAAGGTGGAGATCCGTGGCCAAGCTCTGCGGCACATGGCCACTGTGGCGCCTACTGATCGGGCACAAGAATCACCTACTGTATGTCCAGCGAAGTTTGGAGCTGCTGTTTAGCCACCGCCCTTCCCTGATCCTGCACCTGCTTGACCGTCGTCTGAAGGTCAGCCAGGAGATGAGGAATCACCTCATCCAGGGAACCCATAAGGGCATGTATGAAATGTGTCATAAGAACGGCTGAGCTAGCCTGACGAAGGCCTAGGGAGCAAGCAGCGTAAACCTTCCTCCCCGCGTAATCCAGCTTTTTGGATTCCTTATCGGGTGGTTTGTCCATGTCCCAAGCGTTCCCGGAGCCCCGGAAAACACTATCAATCACTAACCCCTCCGCAGAGGGGTGCTCCGAGAAACCAGAGAGTGAGCCGGTGGGGACTGCGTACTTTCGGGCCATCCTGGCCAAAGGCGCGGGACAAGATGCTGGCCGCTGCCTCAACTCCAGGGCCAGGCCAACAATGGCTTCGGCCACAGGAAAGGCCTCCATAGGGGAATCCGTGAGGGGATACTTGGCCCGTTTTGAAACGGGTTCGAGCTGCATCCCGGTGGACTCCGAGATGAGCTGAAGCAAACCTAAAAACAAGGATGGGCTCTCATCCACCGATTGACCCCCCCGCAGACTCCAGGTCAAGTGGCCAGGAGAACAGGGAGGAGTCTGCAAACAGCTGCCGGGCACATGAGCCACCCTCCACCTGCCGAGGTCGATCAGGAGTGAGGGTGACCGACAAACCTGTGGGGCAAGCCCTGACCCGACTGAGAATCCTTCGTTGGGGCCCCAGTCTTCGGTTGTGGAGGCGGAGGTTCCACCACAATGGGAGGAGCAGCCGGCTTCGCCGAACAACCGGTGCCAGGGTCGGCTCCTCGACCATTACGAGGGGTTGTTTCGGCTGCTTCGGTGACAGCCACCTAATGGCCGGAGAAGGCAACAGAGTCGACTAATTCCCGGACAGTAAGAGCTGCTGCCACATTAACTCCTCGTAGCGCCAACGCAACTTGTGCCAGAGCCTATCCTCCGAAGAGGACAACGAAGATGAACAGCGACAATGCCTACCATGGTGCCGAGACCACCAATGTCGGCAGGACCAGCTGGACCTGGAAGAAGACCAAGACCTTAGGGGATTCCGTGGGTGGGTCAGAGAGGGAACGGGGGAAACCCGCCCTTCCTTCTGTGCAGGGACCTTAACCAGGGACTCCGGCACAGGGGAGTCCTCGGTAATCACCAGGGGAATTGGTGAAGTAGGGTTGTCAGCATCACCAGTCGACAAACCGTCCGACTGGTCGAGAAAAATCTCGACTGCATCGATGGTTGTCTCGGCCTGCTGACGGGACACTGTGAAGCCAGCGGCCTTAGCTGCAACCTCGACCGAAGTCGACGGTCCGGTGAAGGGGATCTCTCCCGCTCCCATGAACGTCGATGGTGGGACTACCTTGTGAGTCCTTCTTCTTGGACCGACTGGAATGTCCCAATGGCCCTTCTCCTTGGTGGAGAGGGACTTGCAAAGCTCCTTAAATGAAGCCGTAGGAGGAGCCCAAAGAAGTGGGATAAATGCCGTGGCCGAGGAGGAAGAAGCAGCGGCCTGGGCCGCCGCCTCCTCGAGGGTGATCATCTGCTCAACTGTTCCCTTGAATACGCCTTGGCGTAGCGTTCTTCCCGACTTGACTGGCGGATCCGTTTTCAGGGCGCCAAAAGTAGTGAGCAGCGGTCATCCAAGGCCGCACCGAGAAAGAGCTGTACAATTAAGCCTGCGGTGATGACTAACCGGCAGTGAGCGACGCACGTGGTGCGGATCGATCAGGGACATCTTCTGCCCACAAGGGCACCGATGAAAGCCAGGAATCGATTTGTCCATCACAGCCATGAGGGAAGACGAAAACTGAAGTCTTGTAAACTTTAGAATTAGTTTCGGGTTAACCGAATAGTGTGGATCCAGGCCTAAAACACAGAGTGCTAAGGAGGGAACCTGAGCTTCCAAGTGGTAAGGAAGATCTGGCGTCATGGGGTGGAGCTGAGGGTTTTACCACCTGGGGGGGTGGAAGGAGCCAGCTTGAAGACCTTCCGGCAACATTTAAAGTGGCAAGGAACCTGCCAGACTGTGTGGATTGAACAACATATCCACGTCCCTAGAACATTATTTTTTCAGGGTTACTCTATTTTGGTTTGTCTTTTTCTCGTGCTCCATCTTCTGACCGGTCTACAAAGAGTGCCTGCAGCAAGCCGCTTACCTACAAGGATGGACACACTTCTTGCCTGATCTGATGAGGCCCTGACCACAACACCAAGGCCTGCCAGGACTTCAACCAGGCCACACGGAGATGCTGCTTGAAGACCCTTCAAAGCTTCTTGCTACAGCAGAAGTTAGCCGTGATGGAGAAGGAGCTTCAGGCCAAGAGTTCATCTTCTTCCCCGGCCTCTGTTGCATCGACTTGTTCTTCTGCCCAGAAGGAGACGTCCACAGGGAAGCATAAGCAACGGGACAAGCATCAGGACCATCCTCTGTCAACCTCCCACTCTAGGTCACTGTACAAGTCAGTGTCTGTCTCCAGGGTCGGACCCTCAGCCTTCAGCAGCTCTTTCTCCTTCGGGTTGCCAATGTCACAGCTGCCCACCTCATTTACATTTCGAGCAGCAGCTCCTTGGGTCAGTGGACTTTGTCTATTGCCCCCCAACCCCTGATGCTTAGGCCCATTGTTCCCATGGGTCCTCAGTGAGGCGGCTCGACTGGGGTTACCTCCTCTGGTGGCGGGTCCTTGCCTGTTGCCCCTCTGTACAGTCTTGGTGTTCCCGTTGTTGGTCCCTGTTTCCAGGATCGGCACCTCCAGAAATTGCATGGATCAAGCTGTCACCTCCTCGTCCACTCAGGTGACGTCTTTGCCTCCATTGCAAGGGAACTCCTACCCCCCCCCACAGGTGCCTGCCTCTCCCTTGGGGCCTACGACTGCTATTTCGCTGGACGAGCATCAGCTGTCGCCTGTCAGGATGATGCCCGCTCCACCGTCGGCTGCATTGATGACGCCTCTGGTGTCGTCACCTCTGCCCTAGCCTGTGTTGCAACCCACGCTGGCTTACCCTTCTAGAAATCCCCATCAGTCGCCTGAGGGACCAACTCTGAGTCACCCAATACTTCAATGGCCAACACCTCAGGGACCAACGCCATTGTACCCTGCGCTTCCTCCTCTACCGATGACTCAGTAACCTCCTCCTTAATGTCCTTATCCGCCATATAATCCACCTCCGCTGGTGGATTATAATGCCCTTTTCTCAGCCTGGTGGGCTTTTATGAAGGATAAGGATATCCCCAGGAGGCCCGCTACTCCTCCTCCGCAGGACCCAGCCATCCCTGGTCTCCAGTACCGTCTGTCAGTCAAAATCAAAACAAAAAGGTGCACAAATAACAACTCATGATGGGTAAGTGAATGCTGAGTGCAAGGTTTAATGGAGTACAAAAAAGGGACTGCACGAACATAAAAAGCCCCAGCGCTTCGAGCCTCATGCAGGCTCTTCGTCAGAGGGAGGGGCAAATAAGACCACAGACACTGCTTATATGGTACAATGTGCCGTCGCACTTCAAGACGTGAAACGTGAAAAAAGTATCCAAGTTATAATCAATTTTTAACAATACATTTTAGATCATATTTGTATGCTGATTAAAAATACTTAAAGCTAGATCGTATACAGGCTGGCTAGAGCATAATATAAAGAATAAAGTATGGGGTGGTGTGTGTAACGAGAAGTTTACACACACCTGAAGGCTTAAATGCTACATAAAGGGTTTGTGCAAGCATCTAACCCCAAGTGTGTGTGTGTAAACTTCGAGATTACACACAACACCCAATATTTTATTTTATATAATTGCTGGCTCCCCAATTTTCTCCACAGCAATTATATAAAATAGCAGAGGTTCTGACGGTGGACCGCTCTCCGTTTTCATTTTTTCGTCGGGTAACTGTGCCAGATTTAAAAAGTGGTCCATGGTATTCATTTGTCCCTGTAAATGTTCAATGTGACCAGAATTGTTTGAAAAAATATACTTAACTTACTGCTGAGTAACTGTGGCGGACAGCAGTTCACTTTTTGGCGAGCAGGCAAGCGGCGTGTTTGGGAAGCAGCAAACTCTGGCAGGCACATACGCAGAGTGAGAGAAGTTGTGCACGTGTTTGCTGTTGTAAATGTTCCTTTATAACGGCAAATTACACTACGGTTTCCCTATGGGAAAAATGGGGGGGCCAGTTATTATAGTAAATTAAAATTAATTCACAAAATAGATCAATTGTTGATACAATTCCTTTTATATTTTCATTATGTGTTTTGAAATGTTCACATTCTATTAATGTTATTAAGCAATTTTTTGAAAATAGTTATTTTAAACAAGGCATATAAGTGATCACAACATTAGAACTGCATAAGGGACTCCAGGCATGGCAAGGCAGCTTTTATTTTTCAGGTGCCCAATCCCAGAGGCTCTGGGTGCCATACAATAAAACATCAGGATTAAAACATTATAAATAACACTCAATTAAACATCATAACATATCATTAAAATGGTCTAAATTGTCAATAAATTCAATATTCCAGTAATGCTTGATGTGCTAAAAAAGGTTGTAGAGCCTGAAAAACTGAAAAAAAAAAAATCGGTATAAAAAATAAAACAAGTTAAGCAAGGTAATAAATGTCACCACACTGTATGAAACCCTAGAAAAAGGCAAAGAAAAATAAATTAAAGATATGGCATAATATCCCAAATATCATTCAGACCATGGGGTATAGTGTGCCTAGGGTGAAAATGAGTCTGTTTTCTAGTTTTCTTAGTTTGTCACGTCTGTTGCCACCCGAATGTTGGTACTCTGTTATAAAATTAATACTGCTATTAGTACAAACTACTTCTTTCTTAGGGGTAAGTAACTAATACGTTCTGATGCATGAGCAAAGATGTCCGCTTCAATAAGGATGGATTGATCTTAACCTCTGTCAAAGAACCTATGTTTGAGTTCCTCAGAGTGCTGGTCATAAATGAAATATCAGAAAAATTTTCTGCGAATACGTAGGAATTGGCCTTCGAATCCCCTTTTAGGTATGGTGGATGGCAGCTGTCTGATCTAAGAAGTGTATTAACCGCTGTTGGTTTCCTATAATTTTTAGTAATAACAGAGCCTTCAGGGATGGCATGAAGTTTGAGATCAAGGAAAGTGGTTGACACAGGGTCAACATGAAAAGTAAAATGCAAATTAAAATAATTCTGATTCAATAAATCCACAAAATCAACTGCTTCTGTGGCAGTGCTCCCCAAATACACAACACATCATCAATGAAGCGACCCAAATAAAGAATTTTATTGAGGAAGGGTTGGTACAGGGGGTCGTAGTTGGTAACCTCCTCCCACCAGTCCAAAAAGAGGTTGGCGTAGGAGGGTGCCATCGCCGACCCTATGGCTGTGCCACACATTTGTAAATAAAATTTAGAACCAAAGTAAAAAAATTGCTTGTGAGAATAAGTTCTAAAGCATCAATAACAAACTCTGGATCAGTCAAAGAATGTGTCTGAAAAATAGTCCATAATGAACTGGATAACATTTAGTTCCAGATGGTGTCTGATGCTGGTGTATAGTGATTCCACATCAGTAGTGAGCCACAAGGAACCAGCATCAAAGGTTTGGGATTCCATTGTCTCCAGAACTGCCATAGTGTCTCTCAGGTAGGAGGGTAGTTGAATGACCACTTTTTGTAAAAAGGTGTTGATAAATCTAGATACATTTTCAGTCAAAGAGCCTATACTGGAGACAATAGGGCATCCTGGAGGATTCAGTGGATTCGATCACAAGGACCATCATAAGGAGGACTGTCGCCCCAACGCCGGTCCCAGAGAGTAACCCATCTGGGGAGAATTCCTCCTCTTCCTTTTTGGAAGCCTCAGAGGATTCTAGTGGCCCTTCTGATGATAATGAGCTCCCCAAGGAGACTCCCAGATCTCCTCCGAATGATCCCTCCTTTTTGGATGTGATGTGGGACACACAGGAGTTAGATCCTGAGCGTTGACGCCTGTCTATCTATCTAACTCTGCAAAAAGGAGACCCTCCCTCTGGTAGCGCCTCCTCTCATCGACTCATATGAGCATGTTACTTCTTCGGCGACCTGAAAGCATCCATCTTCCACTCCTGCCTTGGCCAAGAAGGCCGACCGTCTGTATCATGCACCTGTGGGTAGACCCTACTTGAGTGAACAGCCAGAGGTGGATTCTGTGGCCATGAGTGTGGTCCATGACTGCACCAAGGAACCCAGGCACCTCAGCACCCACCCTCCTGACAAGGAGTCCCACCAAACTGACCCATTTGGCAAGCGAGTCTATGCTTCTGCTACCCTGGCCATCCGGACTCAGAATTACCTGGCCCATATGGTACAATACCAGAATGCCCTTCCCAAGGACTCTATAAAGGCCCAACTGGTCCAGTTCCTCAAATCTGGCTCAGACATGGGCAACCATGTGCTTAGAATGGCCTACGACATCGTGGATGCAGCCAGGCGTGCAGCAGCGTGCGGCAGGAGTCTGCATCTGTCATCGCTCTGGGTGTTAGGGTTTGTCCCTGATATTCAGGCTAAATCTTGGATGCCCCTTTTTGGGGTTCTGTCCTGTTTGAAGGTGATGCCCAGGACGTCGTCTCCTGCCTACAGTCCTCCAAAAGGAGGCATGCTAGGGCTCTCCTACCTCCTTGACAGCCTCAGCCCCAAGGTTGGCACAAATGAGTTACTAATATTTGGTGACTTTAACCTAAACTGGCTGGGCCACAACACCAAGCAATAGGAGCCCTTGCTGTCTGGTCTTGCCCTTAGCCAACTCATTTCGGATCCCACAAGGCTCTCCCACCAAGGGGATAAAGGTTCCCTCATTGACTGGGTGCTGAGCAACAGACCCGACAAAATAATCTCCTCTGGGATCCTCCCTGATGTCACCTCTGATCACTCTCTCACCTTCTGTACCTGGGATAGCTTCCCTTCCAAGATCCCCTGTAAAGTGATCCAGATGAGGGATTTCTCCAAATTTAACATTGACGACTTCCTTGCGGACCTTTACTAAACAGACTGGTCCTGGGTTACTGCCACATATGACCCCTCTGTAGCCCTTGACAACTTTATTTCTGTCTTTACTCCCCTGCAAAACAAACACGCTCCCCTTACAAAGAGGAGGGTGAGGGGCACTGTCACCAAATGGCTTCATGGTGGCCTATTTTCCCTCATGAAGCAGAGGGACAAATGCTGGGCAAAGTGCAAAACCTCCCTCACAAGTTCAGACTTCCAAGAATATAGGCAGCTGAGAAACAAATGCAAAAGAGCCATTCGCTCTGCAAAGAGCGAATACTGCAGATCTGCCTTGATAACCTCGGCCAGTAAAGCGAGGAGCTTCTGGCAAAACATCAAGAACTCTGTTGGAGGCTCTGCCAGAGTCCAGATCATGGACATGCAAATTGGCGGGGTTAACTGTAACAACCCCCATACAATTGCCAATGCTTTTAACTCCATGTTCTCTGACCAACCCACTCACTCTTCCCAGCCTCCTAACCCTAAGGCTCGAGGTTCCTCACTCAGTGGTAAAACTTCTCTCCTCCTTACCTCAAGGTCGCATCTGTCACCAAGACGCAGAAACTCCTTGCTGGTCTCTTCCCACCACACTGGAGCTGGGCATGACAACCTAGAGCCCAAATATTCAAAGGAATATCAGTATCGGTGACATTTCCACATAAAGATTCACATATAGTTTTTATAACGGCTTCAGTCCTACTGATGTTGCCTGCTGCAAGAGCTTCTCTTGAAGATCTACTGTTATGGTAAGTTGTTATGTAACTGTAGTTCTAGGAGTGGTATATGATGTACATCCTCACTGACCCACCTGACCTCCCCAGGCAAGTGGCACACCGTTCTTGCTTCTAGCGGGCAGGATCTGACATCACAGGGTGGTGCTGAGGGAGTTACCACCCAAGTGGGTGGGAGGAGCCAGCTTGAAGACTTTCCAGCAAGCGTTAAAGGAGAAAGGACACTGCCAGAAGTGTGGATGTACATCACATAACACTCCTAGAACTACTGTTACAGATAAGTAACTGTTTTTTATCATACTCTGGCCCATTTCTACGATAATGTACTGTGAAACTTGTCATAAATTCATATATTGAATTGTTTTAAAAGGTATAATTGAGATATTTAAAGGTGCCAAGATATTATCTCATTTGCATTGTTCAGTGATCTGTGCTTTCCTGAAAAGTTTCCATGAAACGTTAGAATGTTAGGCAGGGGCCTAGCCCGTGATACGTTGGTGGAGTGGAGATTATTGGAGAACATTAATGAATTAGTAAATTATTTGCATTATACTAGCTGGTGAGTGAGTCAGCTGTTTACTGCAATCAGCACTATAAGCCGAGAAATTAGGAAAGCACAACCAACAGTTATGCAGCTTTTTTTTTTTTGGGGGGGGGGGGCTCTCCAGTCATGTTATAGAACTGAATCCTTACATCTCACACTAATACAACCTGTTCATCACCCCACCCATCTGCTTAAATCACCCATCCCCTCCGACTGACTCAGCAGTTGATATCTAGCTCACTGGCCTATGGTTTCCCGTATTTTCCCTATCACCTCCTGTGTGTAAGGTAACCACAGTTGTCACCCTGCAATCCTTAGAAACTGCATCTGCTGCTATCGATCCTCCAGAGAGGGCTGCAGGTGGCTCTGCCAGGACCGATTTTTCTTCACCATGCAGACTTGGACTTGTCTGGCCGGATACCCCAAAATTTCCAGTGGGACCTCTTCAGTGCGTTCTTTGTTGCTATTGTGCATATAGGCAGGGCGTGGCATTTTGATAAGCAGTGTATGTGTGCCTTGTGTCTTGTGCGTGCTGCCTGGTATGAACTTTGAGGTGCTACGGCAAGGTGGGAAACAAAGTAACAGTGATCTCTGTGGAACAGCACAGGCCTGTGCAGTCTCACTCCATGTCAGCAACACAACATTGGAGAGAGGGCTGTGGAGCTGTTTGTGTGTGAAACAGGTACAGCCTGCCCTTGGCTCCTTGCAGGCACTCTTCTGGGGGTGGGTACTTCAGAGGTTGGTTCCTGTGTTTTTAGGAACCTTTTCCTTGGTGTGACAGTGATCCAGCTGTGGAGCGGGAGTGACTTGAGCAGTCAAAGGGATACCACCAAAAGAAACACATTGCACAGCAGTGGCGGTTTCCGACAGAATAGTATGGAGTTATTGAATGGCACTGTTACAGCGGAGCAGTTGCAAAGCAAGAGAGATGGCTAAGCGGCAGCACAGTACCACAGGCAGTCCAAAGTTAAAGAAATAACAGTACTGAGCGAACAGAGTCAGAAACAGCAGCAGTGTTACTGACTGATTCCAGCTAAGAATACAAGGGACCAGATAAGTAGAAAGGCCAGGGTGCTATACGGTATGCTGTTTGTTGTCTCTTTGTGCCCAATTTCTGTTTCTGACTGAAAGCACTGTGATTCCTTTTTCTTGTTTTTATAAAGTTATACTGTTCCTCCTGCCTCCATTCTGACTCCTTGGTGGCTCGTGGAGTGGAACCTGGCTCCAGATAGCAGACCCCCCCCCCACCAATGCAGCCATCACTGCCAGCCTGGTAATCTTGCTAGTGTTCCCTTTGTCTCTAGTTGGCATGGGAGAGGGGACTGGTTACTGGCCCTTTTCAAAGGACTGGAAGCATTTCTTGCCTTGCCTTAGTGTTCCCAAGCCTAAAACAAATTAGAAAAATGTCAACATGTTGAAAGTGCTGGGTTATGGGTGGTAATAGCATTCAGTCAAAAGGAACATTTTGTTTCCATATTTAATTGGTGTTCTTTAAAGGTATTGTTGTCTTCTGGTCAAACTGCAGTTGTTGTTTTATGTCAGGCAGTCAAGCAGGCCTTAAAAATGAAATAGACTAGGAAGGCTTGGAGAATGTATATGAAATCGTACAAGTCCCATAATGCATATTCAGTGTCAAGCAATACCTGTTTTGTTTACAGAACCACAGCCTGCCCTGCCAGAGAGTCCTGCCCAACACTGTACAGCACTAGGGCCTTTAATTTATAATAAAAAAAAAAAGAAATTTTTTGCATGTCATTGCCAACAGAAGTGGAGCTGAGAAGGGAGACTGTAAGATAAGGGCATGACGGTGCTGCTCACTGTTTGTTTTCCCTTTCTTCCACTGTCACTGACTTGTTTCCTCATCAGGCACCATGGTACACTAGTACATTGTTTTAAATTGTTGTTTTTTTTCCCTTGACCTCTGTTCATCTCGACTCTTTGGCCTTGTTGGACTCCACACCTCAGCCACCACTGGCGCTCTTTTGTTTACGGAGCCCTAGCCTGTTGTATTGGAGCATCCCCGTCCCCCCAACCACTGTTATGTTCTGTAACATATATTCTATATTTACTCAATGTATTGTACAATGCATGCTTTTCTCCTATCAATCCTTTGTACAATTAAGTACTGTAACCAATTTCTACTGTATACTGTCCTGCCCAGGACCTCCTTATAAATGGGCTTGCTCAATGGAGCCTTTTCCTGGTAATGCAGCTAAACTGTTGGTGAGGGTATACTCATTCAGCAGCAGCACCTAGAGCCTTTGTTCTATAATGGAAACAAACACCTCTGAAATGGTAGTCTTTTGTTGTAAATTAATAGTTGGAACGCTGGAGCACTTAGGAATTAAATTGTTTATTCTGGTAGTTTGAATTACTGCTGCGATAAGGACTGTGAAGGGATTGATGCTTGTGCCCTGCACACAATTGGTAATGGCTATGGCTGCTGCTAAAGTCTACTACTGTACAGAAACCTTTACACAGACCTTTATAAGAGATTTATTCTGCTAACCCAAACTACTTCCATCTATTGCTAACATTATTTTATTACACTGTGATGAGTGAATTTATAATTGGGGCTGTAATGTACTACTTCTTCCAACACAGAGGATAATGTGTGGGCAGCAGCTGCACAACAAGGCTGTGTTTCATGGTGAGTGCAGATGATACTATAGACACTCTGAGAGCAAGGCTCAAGAGGTCCGCGATTGCTGTCAGAACCTTTGAGATGGAAACTCAGCAAGTTGTAAATGGTTGCCCATCCATTATTTTGTATAATTTTTAATGTATAAAAAGCATTGCCCCACCTCTAAAATATGACATTTTCATTTTGTGCTAATTACAAAAAACATTAACTTGGCTTGCACCCAGCTAAAGTACTTAAATAAAGGTTCCAGTTTCTGCGATCCTGACAAAATTGCTTCCATATGAAGCAGTCATTTTCAGTGGAAGTGGCTTCAGTTGCGGTCATGGATGGTGATGACTCGATGCCGCATCTTTTATAAAAGTTAGGTTACTTTATTACTCCTTTATAAAGAAAATCACTGTTATCGGTACTGGAGGTGTATCAGCATCTGGGTGTGAGGCAGGCGTATGTTTGAAAAAACTTAAATGACAGAAAGTGAAGTTTCTGAGTTTTGCAGTAAAGTTACACATGCTGCATGGCAGTACTGTAATGGGTGTACAAACCTCCACATTGCGTCAGGGGAAGATATTTTAAACCCCCTGATAGTTGTCCAGTCTGAATTTGTTCTAACTCATTGTTTTTCTCCCCACAGCAAGTCGGGATTGACAAAGGAGACATTCCCGATCTCACTCAAGTAAGTTGTTTCTGATAACTCTGCGTGCATACTGTATGTTGTTGTGTTTTGTTTTTTTCCCCCCCAAGCAGAAAAATTCAAGTATATGGTCACTGTAGTATCATGCAAAGTATTATTTTCTCATCCCTCAAAGTAACGCACTCTGTTTTAACACTACTTCTGATATAAAGCTGTGCTACAACTTGCTTCTGCTTACATAGAACTCTGCTGTACTCTCCTCTGTTGGATGTCCCTAATTCTTCAGCTCTCAAACAGCAATCTCCAAAAGGTTCATTGTATTTTCCGTTTTGTCAGGGGTGCAGCTCCAGATAGTTTACTTTGGATGTTTACCTGGAGCAGGAACACAAAAATGTTTCTTGGGAAGAAGAGGAAAGCCAACGCCTCAGGCCCACGATTTTTTAGTACTCTACTAGTCCCTGTGGTGTACGATTTCTCTAGCGACAGCTGCTGTCTGACCACAAGTGACTTTATGCTGACTGCATGATAATGACAGAAACCTGCCCTTCTTTTTCACTTGCAGAAATGCAGACTGATCCCCAAAATTGAGAGTGAGTAGTGCATACTGCATTCGGTTTAAATAGCACAAAGAAAGGGCTAAAAAATATACCAAGATTGCAATCTGAGTGCATACCACCAAATTTCCTTTAGTGGACTTCGATCAGGCTCAAGATTCCAATGCTGAATTTCAGTCAAATAAAATCAAGGTCCACTAGAAGCGTTACAAGCAGGGCAGCCATAATATAATGGTACTCATTTTATTGGTGACGTTTGGTGCATCGGACTACCATTGCAGAACTCTGTTACATTTGGATCTCATGAGCAACAGCTGGGTAAATTGTATGCAGACTGAGGCGTCTTTTTAGTGCTGGCCTTCCTGCAAATTAACTTGTCCAAGCATGCAGCACTGAGTTTTACTGTAGAGGGGCTGTGACTTCCTTGGTTTGAAAAGATTCTGTTATACGGTGCCTTATGTTGTGGCCTCCCTGTTTGTTCTACACAAAGAAATGTGTCCAATCTCCTTGCAAATTGAACATTGCCATTTATGACTTGCACCGCAGCATGTACCCATGCTTATGACTTAAAGCAAGAGCGTGTTTAATTAAAACTTCAAGCAGTTGCTAAAAACAGAACCATGCCACTGGTGGCGTGCATGTCATAGCTACATGTCAGCATCCTTGGGCTGAAGCTGCTGTGCAAGACGAGCAACAGAAGAGGTAGACCTTGCAGAAGAGAATTTTTCATCACATGTGTTTTGGATTAAATGGAAATGTAATTCTAAACATACACTTGCATAAAACATGTTATGAAATGTGACGATTGCACAACTAAAGATGCATTGAGCCATTTTCCATCATCGGCTTTTAAGGCTTTTTGATAAATACAAACAAGTAACGGGCTGGAGGGCACCGCTAACTTGCTGCTTGACTGTCCCATTGATGTAATTGTGTCTAACTGCCGCTGAGTAAGACCAGTCTCACAGTGGCACACTGAGTGTATGCATGAAAATCTACTGCTCCAGCGGTTTTTTTTGCATGTGTGTGTGTGTGTGGGGGGCATGTTGGAGGACACCGCAGACCTCTGAATAATGGCTGGCTCTTTTGGAGCCCCTCAAGGGTTGCATGTAGTCTGAAGGGTCTCTTTGCACCCAGGAGGCCCACAAGGTAGTGATGCTTGGACGGTGCTTTTAGACTGTCCTAATGGGATCCAAAAGATAGTCTCTCTCTCTCAGACTCTGAATCCCAGATCCTATCTGACCCCATTCAAATTTTGGATCTAAGATCAGATAGTTGGATCAGAAGTTAAATGTTGCCTCTTGATGCCTTGGATCACAGATAGTCACATTGGGTAGTTGGTATCTGATTGGCTCCTAGGTGAATAGGATCCATTAGTCGGATACCAGTGGTATCTTATGACATCCTATATCTGAAAAATCGGTGGTGTCTAACACTATCCAATTCCATAGGATTCTATACAACCAACACTACTGCAAGCCAGTCCGGTTATAGCCACAGGTAAGGGTTTGGGTCTAGGAGATTGGTGCCAGATGGGGAGGCTTGTGGGGGAGAATAAAGAGAATAGCAATAGTGTTTCCCCACAGTGTTTTTTTTTTTTGTTATTATTTTGATCTCCCCGGGCCACTGGTCTGCTTACCTGCACGTCCTGGCATCACCCGCAGGTCTGTCCGGCCGCCGACCCCCCTGGAACTTCCCCCAGCCACCTAATTAGGCCCTGCGACTACCCCCGTGGCTTACCCCCCGTGGCGGGGGGGTGGGGAGCACTCTCTGGAGCTCAACCACCCAGTCCGGATCCAGCATTGTCGCTAGGTACTGGGAGAGTCCAGCTGGGCGACCATCATGCCGCCGCAACCAGTGCCCTCTTTTCACCCCCCGCTATGTCGGCGGGCGTGCACTGGCGCCAGTAATGACGTCGCGCTTCCGCCCAGCGCCTTGGCTCCGCATCTGCCTCCTGCCACGCTTGTGATCCCAGCAGCTGAGGTACTCTGCCCCTGCACTGGGGTCCTCCTGCGCCAGGATGCCCTGGAGGCCCAGGAGAGGAGAGCTGTCCCACGGACTTCGATCCTACTCCCTCCCACTGACCCCAGCTCCCCGCCTGCTCCCAACCCGGTCGCTGGCGTGACGCGAGGTGTGGAGGCCTCCAGCGCCTCAACCCTCAGCGCCACCGGGCCGGCACCCACAGTGTTAATTCAAGTGGGTGCCCCCATGCTTTCATTTTGAGGCATCCTACTTCCCTCCATGTAAAATGGCCACCGCCTCCAGTGGTGCTACATGTAAAGGTTGGGGTGGCAAAGAGGGTAGAAATGAGACTGAGAGAATGAAATATAAAACTGCACGGTGTGTATGTGTGCAATTTACTGTAGGTGTGACTGTGTATGGTTATTACTGGTGTGTGTGTAAGTGCATGCGTGTGCGTAATGCGTTGTACAATGTAATGGAGGGGGAGTTCCAAAAGAAGGTGTCTGAGATCCACCTGCCACTGTTTTCAAAGGGTAAATCCATCCAGGTTGTTTGATCATCTATTGCATGATCTAAGTGCACCTGAATTTTGCAGCCCAAAAAGACAGAATTGTGAGAAAAATGTTATGCAGATCACATTTGTGGCAAATTATAGCTTTTTATTACAAATGACCTCATGGCAGCAAGGTTGCTTAGTCGCAATCATGCAGATGCAGGTGCAGCATGTACTTATGCCTGTGTCCGAACTCAGGAAAGTTCAGCTCTTAGCATTTACGGAGCTAACGTACTGCCAATCATAACTTTTAGTAGTTGGCTATCGCTTCTTACATCTGAAGTATTTTTTCTTTTTGGTTTTGCTAATTAGAAGATTTGCTACCTGACAGTACTAGATGTGATCTGTGGAACAGTACACTAAGTGGAGGCTACGTAGTCAGTTCTGTTCCTCCCTATACATCAACTGCATTGTGTCATCACTGACTGTGACAGCACTAGTAACCAAGAAGTGTTGTCTCCTGCTGCTTAACTGGTAACTTCAGACACCTACTAGTCCAGCAACAGGACTTGTGATGTAACAGGGAGTGCAGTCTCCGCTGGTGTAGTGGGAGGACTAGACCTAGGTATGTTTGTTTCCAAGTAAAGCACAGCTTTTCAGATTGCATCCAGTACTATTCGGTAGAAAACATCTAATCGGCACGAACTTCAGTCCACCTCAACAGTTTTTTTATTATGTTTATTTAATTCAGAATATAAAAGGCAGTGGTGTCAAAATCTGGGAGTATTTAAATAACACCTAGCAGCCCTGTGACACTATGGGCTAAATATTCAGACCGTGGCAGGCAGTGGTGCAGGAGGCAGCACAATCAAGATGCACCGCCAAGACGGGATATTCAATGGTGCATATACAATGTGCCAGTGATTCCTCAAACAGGAATGACTGAATGCTCCTCCAGCGCAACTGTAGTTGTGCTGGGTGCTAGCTGAGATATTCAGACTTGGGCATGCAAATGGGACCATATCAAGGTAGCAGAAATGGGGCCATTTGCATGTCATTATGGCCCCATTTGCAAGAGCTGAGCAGGGTAGCCCGGTGAAATGTGCCTGGCGCCCTGCACAGCATGTGGTATGGACAGAGGGGGTCCTGTGGCAAACCCCTCCCATCACGTAGCCGAGATTGCAGTAAAAATGAATAAAAGTCAGCCCTGGTAGTCCAGTGGTACTCCCCTCCCTCCCATAACCCCAATCATGGGGAATATCAAATTGACACAAACCCCAGTAGCCTAGTGGACCCCTCCTGTAGCCGCGATCGTTGAATATGACAACTGTCACTAGCCCTGGTGATCTAGTGGTCCCCCACCCTCCCGATGCACCCATCATTGTAAAATGAATTATTTCACTTCCTGGTAGTCTAGTGGTCCCCACCCCTTCCGATGCACCGATTGCCGGTGATTTATAATGCATATATCTCGATGGTTCAGTGGCACCTCACCAGCGCTGACCCCGCCCACAAGCTTCATCATCGGGCGGACAGCTGCAACCCGCCAGCAGAAGGTTCGTCAATGACAGCTACAGTACGGGCTGTAAGCTTTCATTCGGCGGCAGCCGGGCAATATGCGGATGGGTTGCAGCCGTCCACTGATGATGGGGGGCTGGGTGGGCAGGGGGTCCTGAGCGGGTGTGGGGGTGCCACTGGATCACCAGGGATATATTGCAATACAGAGTGTGACGTAGACAGCCCGTTCTGAGTGCTGTATAATATTTTTTTTATATAAAATGTATTAATGACCGTCTCTGCTGAAAAATCAAATGTTCTAGGAATGACCTCACTCATCTCTCTCCCCTCCCCCCAAGATTTCAGCTCACAGCTGCAGGCCAAGACAACTGCTGACAGCATGTATCACACACTCAGTTTTTAGAGACAGTGTGTTACCTGGAAGACTTTAATCAAGGATCCTGTTTCTCTGAGTTAATTACAGAGCTGTTTTGGGTTAACTTTGTTAAGAGGGAAATGATAAAAAGGTTTATGATGTTGAAGAGAAAACACAGGTTATTACACAGAGTTGAGAGGTTATAAATGCTCATATGGAGCCTGTGTGAGGAGGGTACAGCATGAGATCAAAGAAGTGTCATTTGAAACTTGTTATGCTAAGGTTGCAGAATAAATGCTTTGAAATTACATCCTGTGGTTGTATAGAAATATATGTTTTTTAGATATTTTGACAGAGGAGGAGCTGGATGACCTCATCCAAAAGGGGTTGGCAGATACAGCTTGTAAAGATTATTCTGTTTCACTGCAGTGACACCTTTTATCGGACTCAGACCAAGATAACATCTGAGCACTGAAAACAGATATTTAGATAGCTAGACAAAATCTAAATATTGTTGTAGGAATTGCACTGTTTTAAACCTTGTTTTGTTTAAAGATATGTATGTCTTGTGATATGAGTTCTATACTGTATGTTTGACGTATTATTATATATTTTAGTAAAAACTCTTAATTTTAGAGAGAACCTGGTCTGTCTTTGAATTGCTTTCTTTTGTTAAGAAATATTTATGGTTATAGCAGACAGCAGACATAAGCTTGTATGGTGGTACCAAATTGGAAAGAGAAGCGTTTTAAATCTGAGGTCTTTATTAAAGTTTTAAAGGGTTCATTTCTGCACGCCTGGTTAGGTGCCCGTAGGCAAAGATATCTGGCCCCCCCCGAAGACAGCTATATCTGAGCCTGTGCATTGGGTATGCTAGCAAGAGGTTAACAGTTTGAATCTCTCCAGAACTGGAGACCAAAGGTTGATCCGAACTCACAAAAACAGACAAGAGGGTTACCTTGTCTGTTACACTGTTCACAAGACTGCGCTCAGAGGTTGGCACTTTGGGAGTAGAGGGCCTGACCTGCTGAGTAAATCTAGACACAGAGCACCAGTGATCGTGCATCGGAGGTGGGGACCACTAGATCACCAGGGCTAGTTGACAGTTGTCATATTCGGTGATTGTGGCTATGGGAGGGAGGGGGTTCCACTAGACTACCAGGGACCATATGGGTGCTTGTGAACGGTGTTTTGGATGGGCTGGTGGCCATACACAGCTGGCGGCTGCTGTGTTGCGCCCTGCAGTTCAGCAGCCCACCTGTGGGTGGCCGGCATTTGAGCCTTTTTGTTCTGGCTCAACCTTGTGCAGGTTGCAGTGCATCTAGGGGTTGTGCCAGCAGATGCGCTACACATCCCAGGCTGAATATCAGGATGTGCCGCATATGCATGGGCACACCCCCTTCAGATGCGCTGCATACATTACCAGTGCGCCCTGGCACATCGGAACTTGCGCTGTGCAAGTCCCCCTTTTGAATATCGCACTGGGGTGCAGTGCAGGGGTTGCGCCAGCACATCCCCTTTGAATACCTAGCCCCATGTGTCTTAATTTTTTTTAAATGGAACATAAACCGTGTTTTTTGTATTCTACATTTTTTACTATAATTAGAAATGTAATCTATGGATAATGCTAATATTAACATTGAAACCCATACAAAAAATGTTGCCATAAAACCGTTGTTAGAGCTGGAATGACAGTGTTATGAGATCTCTTAATACTTTTGTGCCGCGCTCTGAGTGATGGTATTACGAGAAAGAACATTTCCTTATGTTGCATGCAGTCTAATAGCTGAGCTTGAGCTGGCTTTCACTGTAATCGCACGTACAGTACAGTAAAAGGCGGCTCGCCACTGACTCAAAAATCCTCCAGTCTCTCTCTTGCTCACACCACTCTCTCCATCTCTGCACTCTCTCTTCTAAACCCTGAGGGAAAAAAGTTGCAAATTGTGAAATAAAGGAGAAGCTCATGGAGGGGGGTTATGTCGCTGCTCTTCAGTCTTTCTCTCATAGCCCTGCTGCTCACAACTCTCTCTCTCTCCCCGACTCCTGCATTAAAAAACACATGAATGTTTTACATGAAATAAAAATGAGCTAATGGGGGGGGGGGGGGATCTATTTCAGCAATATTTAGAATTTCAGTTTTCAGCCCTCAATCATTGGCTAACCTACTGGTGAGTACAGTAATTTTTACAATAAGTGAAAACTTCTTGGATCCATATTAACAAATAGGGGACTGGGTATTTCATGGCTATAATGCCATTTCTTTTTTTTTTTTTCAGTTATATATTTATGCGAGGCAGGAACTCCATCCTGCACCACCCGTCCGTCAGCCCGACCGCCCCAACCATTCCCGAGACCCCCCACGGATTACGCCCTGTGGCGGGTCCAGGAAGGAAGGAAGCTACCTCCCTCCCCGGACCACAGTCCAAATCCGGGGAGGCCATGACTGTGGACCAGTGGAACAGGGCGGGACCTCATGGAGCCCCCAGCCACCATTTTCTACTTTTTTTCTGTGCCCCTTCCGGCGCAAGGCGTAGCACGCGCATGTGGGGGCACACGCACACCACACCCACTGGCTGCTGGTCTATCTGCCTGCATCATCCCCCAGACCCCACTAGAGGGCGATCGACGGGCGGGATGACGATCCCTCCTGCCCTGAGAGAAGAGAGCATTCCTCTGGACTCTCAATCCTCTCTCGCCCCTGCCAACTCTGACGGCCCAGGCTCGTTCCCGAACCCATGTTGACTGTGTAGCGCGAGGTAAGGCGTCCAGTGCCTCAAACCTTAGCGCCACCGGGCCAGCCCCTATAATACCATTTCAAAGTTCTGGTGACATGTTTGTATTGCTGCTCTGGGTTGGACCTGAAAAGGGGCCTTTGGTCCAGTGTAATTTACCCGGTTAACAAATGAATAAATAAATTAAAAAATAAAAATAAAATAAATGTTGGAACCTCTCGAGCTTCACTGTTGATGTTGATATGTCACTAGAACCTCTGAATGGTAATATAGCCTCGTAATACACAGCCCCCCCCCCCCATCTATTATTCTATTTATTGTTAGAAATGTGGGCATAAGCTGGGCTGCCTGCGCAGTGATAGAGCTACCGCTGCTTGCAATGCCGACGACCCAGATTCAGGAACAAACCCAGAGTTGTCAGAGAGCCTGGGGGGGGGGGGGATGCTGAGCATCTAATGCATTGCTTGCTTTTTCCAGGGATGGAGGGAGGGGATCTGGCACCGAGTATACCAACCCCTAGCGACAGCTAGGGGTAGGTGAGCCCTGGGCCAGTGCCGCAGCTGGATTAGTGGAGGCAGGCGGACGCCTGCACATCAGGGGCAGGAATGTGCCTGGCAGTGTGCTGAGGTCATTGCACATCCACTTCCACCATGGAGGAAACAACAGCAGAACAAAGCAGAAAACACCTTGGACGACAAGCAAGCATGACATCCAGGATCCTTGCGGGGACCCAGGGGAGCAGGCATAAAAATAGGCAGTTTACAAAAAAAAAATGTCAGGATCCTTTCAGGGACCCAGCAAACAGATGTAGGGTATATCCCCT
This sequence comes from Neoceratodus forsteri, assembly GCA_016271365.2. Lineage (NCBI taxonomy): Eukaryota > Metazoa > Chordata > Ceratodontiformes > Ceratodontidae > Neoceratodus > Neoceratodus forsteri. The sequence goes on from CM057449.1 coordinate 1,311,116,017, forward strand.
AGCCGACCGGGGTGGGGGGGGAGGCATAAATAGTCAGTTTACAACAAAACAATGTGGGCATGTGTGATATCTGTGTAATACTCCATATGTTATTTTGTGTTTCTTTTGAAATAGTCCAGTTTTTCCTTAAGGTCCTCTGTTTTTGCCCAGTATATACATTTTTTTAATTTAGTGTTTATTAAAAGTTGTTACAATGAAACGACTATTTACAGCAAGCGATATGCAAAGTCGATTGTCAAAAATTAAGTACAATATACATTAGCCATAAAGACAGTGAACTACTGATAGTACAATGCAAGCAAGGTACCATAGTGATGAAGGAGAAAAATGATATGGTATGTAACCATAGTCCACGATATAACCAATAGAAGGAGGTATGCTTGCACTTACAATAGACTGCCCATAGCTTGGCCTTCTTGGACAGTAAACAGTTCCCTTCCTATGTAAAAGTCAAGTAGTAGTAGTTGGTGAGTCCCAGTCAGGTTGGAAATAGTCGGAGACACCTACTCTCAATAAAGGGGAATGGGCTCCACAGAAGTAGATATTACATACTAAGGGGCGAAATCCAGGTCAGCCGACCCAGGGCTGCCATAAAGCCATGAATTGTGGTGTATGGGCCTGGAGGTGTAGCATGACATTCTTACATTTACTTACAGTATAGTGTTCTACAGTGGCTTGCCATTGTGAGATAGTGGGATTTTGCACTTGTAACCACAAGCAGGTAAAAAACGTTTAGAGGCTAACAGAAGTATAGGCACTGGAGTACGGGACCCAGACAGACCCCCAGTGGGGGAATGAACAGCATGTGGTTATAGATGGAGAGAGCACATCAGGATCCAAAGAAAGGGAGTCAAGTTGTCCAGGTCCTTCCAGAAATCATCCAGGACTGGGCAGCCCCCCAAAACTGTGGGTATGATCTGCATTCTGTTTGCCAAACAGGTGCCAACAGAAACCAGATTGAGTTCCCATATACATTTATGGAGCCTGGATCCTGGGAAGTGTGAAAGTACCGATTTGCCACTTCCTGCATAATATTCACCAAGTTACAATTGCCATAATTTTGGGGGATGGTAACGCTTATTTTGTCCATGGGCATTATTATAAGCCATGCCCATTTCTTCAGTCCAGCTACTTAGGATATATTCAGCAGTATACACTTTAACAGCCTGCAGGCTCCCGTAGAGATGCCCAGTAAGACACTGTAAAATGTCTTTTAGGATACCCATGAATATGCTAAGTAATATGGGGAGGGGGTGTAGTGCATGGGTTCGTAACAATATTATGTAGTAACTATAATCTAAGCTGAGGTACTGGAAGTGTTCCTCCTGATCAGGACATAGTGCTCCTGCAGAATTTGAAAGGGCAGAAGACCCTGTTTGTCAAGGAGCTGAAAGAGGTATGTGAGTCCTAAGTGCCTTCTGCGGTGGAGCGTGTGATCTACCTGTAGAAGACAAAAATCAGCATTTTCGTTTTTTAATTACATTACTTATGAGTTCTGGGACCCAGTGACATCAGTTGAGCAGGAGCCTTGCATGGAAAGTGTCACTCCAGGCTTTCGCTCAACTGTTGTCTCTGGGTTCCAGAACTCATAAGTAATGAAAAATATTTGTTGGGCTGAAAAAAGGCAGCATTAACAAGTGACTCTAAAAAGGAAAAAAAAAATAGGACTGTTTTAAAAGAAACACATTATTCTCTGTCCGTCTGCTGTCTGAAGTGTTGCTCTACCTTCAGCTTATTCTCTGTTATTTCCACCCAGTTAGAGGTGGCATAGGTGGAGACCTACTGCTAAAGGAAATCACAAATGGAAATTCCCAGGTAAGGAGCCCAGGAGACTCGGGTGAATGCCAGAATAGAGGAGGGTCAGAGGCGGAGAAAACAGCTAGAGCACTGAGGTATGGCTCCAATATTTAAATAGTAGCTGGGGAGTGGTAGAACAGCTGACCACCGAACCTCAGCAAACTTCTAATTCACTGCGTCTGATCTCGACATGTTGGTGAGGTGCAGTGCTTAAAACCTGCTACTCGGTGCTAACAAAGAACAGAGAGCTCCCATACCTGAATAGGAGTTCCTTTGTGTTGTAAATCATTTTTTTTTCAGAAGTCTCAAAGGAAGGGAAGGATCACAGTTTGCTCCGAGGAACTGGCAACATGATCCCTTTGCACTTCCCACTAGCCTGCTGTGTCCCCACGCCTGATGTTTTATGATGTCTGTATAGGGAGAGGTGTGGGTGTGCCCGCTTCCTTTGTGCAGCGTCATTTCAAAATGGATTTACTACTTAATTGTTTGAAGATCGATGCCAGGGTTCAACTAACAAGAACCTTTTGTTGAACCATGGCATCAATCTTACCCAAACCCAATTTAAAATAGGTATATCTGCATTAGAAATAATGTTGCATAGAAGTAAATGGTATGCTTCCTATACAGATGTTATAAAACGCCTTAGTGTGGGGTGGAGTGGGCTAGAGGAAGTGGAAAGGGATCGTGCTGTCAGCCTCTGGGGGCAAATTACGCATCCTCCTTCCTTTGGGGCTGCAGAAAAAACTATTTACAAATACAGAGGAGCCTAGGTAGGGAGCTGTCTGTTCTTTGTTAAAAGCACCGAGAAATATCAAAAAAGGTGTTCTTTAAGTAACCTAATTTTGGTTTATTCTCCATTATTTCCACCCAGTTAGAGGTGCCATAGGCAGAGACCTGTTGTTAAAGGAAATGGGAGTTTCCAGGTAAGGAGCCAGAAAGGTCAGGAGAATGAATCTGCAGAATTCTCTTCAGCTCACGGAATTACTGTATCCCTTGGTACGGGGAGAGGAACCCTCCTCCAGCATCCCAGGCCTTGGGTATGCCTTTCCTCCAGGCACTGCAGTAAAAAACTCTAGCTACCCTAGCCATGAAAATAAGGTCAGACAACAGTGTCACAGTGACATACATAAACGATCAAGGGGGCACAAAGAGCAGAGAGATGCTAAAATCTTCTCTCTGGCAGCAGTTCACTTGGAGAGGGAGCTGAACATGTAGGCTGATTGGCTAAGCCGCGAGAATGTCCATCCAAGGGCATGATTGTTGAACTCTGATGTGTTTGACCTTCTGTGTCACAGGTTCAGTTGTCCCCAGATTGACCTGATCTGTTCTGACTTTCTGCATAGAATCCAAAGCAACACCAGGCTTGCTATACAAGTTTGGCACACCCTGCAGTTTTTAGCAGTTCAGAATGCAAAAACTAACTGCAGAGGACAGACATGAAATACAATTCCAGAATCAGTGCAAGAAGGGGAATTTATGCATGAAAGTCAAAAGGACTGGGAAAGGTGCTCTTTAAAGAAAAATGTGCAAATACTGACCTCCCCACCCCAGCTTACCCCGATTAAGCTTTATGCAGAAAATCCCTTTTTTCCAGCAGCCACCTACTTTATTTTTATTCGGAAAGTCTGCGAACCAGGAATATGGCGGCCCATGGTCTCATTTACTGTAAAAGCAAGGGCCACCATGTATTGAAGCAAGCAGTGCAGCACTGCACTTTACAGTACTATAGAGCTGCACAAGGTCCGCCAATTCCCAGTTCTCGCAAAACTTTATAAAATAAACAGTCACCAGTGGTCGTGGACCACCCGCACCTCTTCCCCACCCTCACCCCCCCAGGCATGACGTTTCCTTTATAGCCAAGGTTCTGACATCACTTCCTCAACAGGTCTTGGGGCAGAACTGTCATATTCTTAATAACCCAGCACAGTGCATAAAGGGTAAGAACACACCACACAAAGGAAGGAAAAAAAAATAGATATATATTACATATTGTATATTATAAGGGAGAGGGACATGTGGGGAGTGGTGCAATGCACTGGCTGTGGGGCAGCAGTTTTCCGGGAGACATTCTGGAAACTGCGTTGCTGTCCTATCTGCAGGCAACTGTCAGCTCTGAGGGAGGAGGTAGCCCACTCCAGGCTGAACTGGCAAGGACTAAGGAGGCCTCCCCCACCCAAAGAGCACCACTGCCACAGAGGCTGCCAAGTATGAAGAGCAGTTGGACCACAGTGGGTTCTGGGAGGGTACGGCTGGTGGAACAGAGGCGAAGCCCCATAGTTGTACCTCTACACAAATCATATGCCAGTCTGGCAGAGCAAGGTTCCTCTATGATGGCACCCTCAGTGGAGACCAAGAAGAATGCTGAGGACACCCAGAAGGGAGACCCACAGATGGGTGGTAAGGGACACCACAGGGGAAGGAAACAGCTTCTGATAGGGGACTCAGTTGTTAGAGGGGTAGACCTGGGGAAGGGAGAGGAGAGGGAAGTAAGGTACCTGCCTGGTGCCATGGCTTTGAGGGACAAGAAGCGAATCCTCTGGATTGCAGAAGCAGCATCACAGGAGAGGGAACTAGATATCATTGTCCACCTTGGGACAAATGACCTAGCTAGGCATGGGATCACTGCAGTGCAGGATGAACTTGTGGAGTTGGGGAGGCCCAGACAGGTAGCAAGCACAGTAACCTTCTCAGAGTGCTGCCAGTCCATGGCAGGGTGAGGTTAGGTACTGCACACCATGCAGTTTAATGAATGGTTGCAGAAATGGTGCGGAGCACAGGGCTTTGGCTTCATTGGGGACTGGGTACACCTGGAGAGATGAAGGTTTATACTGGCAGGATGGTCTGCATCTGTCCATGAAGGAACCAAGATCCTAAGAGACAGGTTTAAATGATTCCTTGGCAAGCTTTTAAACCAGCCATGGGGAGGTGCTAATAAGAGGCAGAAAACTTCAAGCCTCCCCCCACAAAACATGACGGGGAGTAAGGTAAACACTGAGGTACAGTGCTCAACAGAGGGCAGGACAGGGGTAAATAGAAAAATAGACAAGGGCAAAAAGAGCCGGCATGGGGGAAGAAGGATAAAGCCAACATTAAATGGAGGGCAGTGAGTACCAATGCCCGTAGTCTGGGAAACGAGCTTCCTGAGCTAGTAGCCTTGATGGAAGATGAACACTTGGATATTGTGGCAGTCACAGAAACATGGTACACAGGGAACCATGACTGGGATGTCAACATATCGGGGTACACAGTCTACAGAAGGGACAGGGAGGGGAAAAGAGGAGGTGGAGTAGCTCTATACATAAGGGAAGGGATCAAAGCTACAGATCTAAAAAGTAAAGGGGGAGGACAAGAGGCACTCTGGGTCACCTTGGAGACAGGGAATGACATCACAATTTGCACAGGGGTTGTATACAGACCCCCATCTCAAGGGGAGGAAATGGACAAGAAAATGATAGAGGACATTCTCAAAATGGCTGAAAAAGGGGAGATACTGTTAATGGGGGACCTGAATATGCCAGATGTTAACTGGATGACATGTACTGCAGCCACATCCAAGACAGGGTCGTGCCGATGCCCTGCAAGCAGGCCTTCTACAGCTAGTGTTGGAACCCACTGGGAGGAACCAATACTAGACCTGGTACTCTCTAATGTAGAGAGCATCACAAATTTGGAAGTCAGTAGACATCTGGGAACAAGTGACCACTGCACAGTGTGCTTCACAGTAAGCACAACCATGGAGACAAGCCATACAAAAACAAGCATACTGGACTTTAGAAGGGCTGACTTTGGCAAAATGGGTGAATACCTGAGGAATACACTAGCAAATGGCCAAAAAGGAGGGGTGGAGAAACAATGGAGAAAAATCAAAACTGCCATCATAGAGGCAACAAGCCTTTGTGTGAAACGGATAAAGAAAACAAAGCGGAGTAAAAAAACCACTATGGTTCTCAAAAGAGGTGGCAGGGAAGGTTAAAGAGAAAAAGGCTGCATTCAGAAAGTTTAAGGCATCACAGAAGGAGCACAACAGGGAACTGTATCAATTAAAGCAGAAAGAAGTGGGGAAGGCAGTCAGAATAGCAAAAGCCCAAACTGAGGAAAAAATAGCTAAGTCAAGAAGGGGGGTAAAACCTTTTATAGGTACATTAGGGAGCATAGAAAGGTTAAGGGAGGAATAGTGAAGATTAATAAGGGAGAGGAGAGGTGGGCAGAGGGAGACAGTGAAAAGGCAGAGATACTGAATGAATACTTTTGCTCAGTATTCACAAAAGAAGATGAGGAGGAGTTACCTAAACCAGACAATAAAAGCACTCTGGGTAGGGAGGTTGACACCAGTCCATTTACAGAAGAAAGAGTCATGAAAGAACTCCTAAAACTCAAGGTGGACAAAGCAATGGGGCCTGATGGGATTCACCCCAGAATCCTAAAAGAACTAAGGGAGGACCTAGTGACACCACTGACCACACTTTTTAACAAATCACGGGAGGATGGGGTGGTACCTGAGGACTGGAGGAGGGCAGATGTGATTCCTCTTCACAAAAATGGGAGCAAGGCAGAAGCAGGAAGCTACAGACCTGTAAGACCTGTTTGACCTCAGTGGTAGGGAAAATGATGGAATCACTTCTGAAAGAAAGAATTGTTGAGTACCTAGAGGCCAGCGGGGCACAGGACCCAAAGCAGCGTGGATTTACAGCAGGAAGGTCATGTCAGACGAATCTAATAGATTTCTTTGACTGGGTGACCAAAGTAATAGACCAGGGAGGGGCTGTGGATATGGCCTACCTAGACTTTAGCAAGGCATTTGACACAGTCCAGCACAAAAGATTAATAATCAAGTTAGCCAGCTTGGGAGTGGGTCCCAGGGTGGTAGCCTGGGTTGCAAACTGGCTGCACAACAGGACACAGAAGGTAACAGTGAGTGGAACACATTCCAAAGAAAGGGGGTCACTAGTGGAGTACCTCAGGGCTCAGTACTGGGTCCAGTCCTCTTTAACATCTTTATAGGTGACATTGCAGAGGGTCTGGAGGGAAAGGCCTCTTTGCAGATGATACAAAGATCTGTAACAGAGTTGATACACGAGGGGGGTTAGAAAGGATGAGAAGGGACTTGGCAAGGTTGGAGGAATGGTCAGACATATGGCAACTTAGATTCAATGCAAAGAAGTGCAAAGTAATGCACCTGGGAAACAAAAACCCAGGAGAAGAGTACACAATAGCAGGGGAGGTACTAACAACAACAAAAATGGAACGGGACTTGGAGGTAGTCATATCATATCATCTAAAGGTGGGTAAGCAATGTGAGAAGTCAGTAAAGAGAGCCAGGGGGATACTGGGATGCATAGGAAGGGGCATCAGAAGTAGAAAAAGGGAAGTGATTATCCCTCTGTACAGACAATTGGTGAGACCCCATCTGGAGTACTGTGTGCAGTTTTGGAGACCTCATCTACGCAAGAACATAGACAGGATGGAAGCAGTCCAGAGGAGGGCAACTAAAATGGTGCAGGGTCTGCATCAGAAATCATATGAAGAGAGACTGAGAGAGCTTAATATATATACCCTTGATGAAAGTAGGGACAGGGGGGACATGGTAGAAACGTTCAAGTACCTCAAGGGAATCAACAAAGTCCAGGAGGGTAGCATCTTTCAGTAAAAGAGATGTGTAAGAACAAGGGGACACAATTTAAAGATAGAGGGGGGACGGCTCAGGGGTAATGTGAGGAAATCTTTTTTCACAGAGAGAGAGTGGTGGATGCGTGGAACTGCCTTCCTGGGGAGGTTGTTAGCTAAAACAGTGGGGAATTCAAACATGCATGGGACAGACACAAGGCAATTGTAGTGGGGGTGGCAGGAAGTAGCTATTGGTTAACTAGAATCTGCAGCTTATTCAGTAGGTAGGAAATGGGCAGACTGGGTGGGCCAAGTGGTCCTTATCTGCCGTCAAAGTCTATGTTTCTATGTTTCTAAAAACAAAGTAAGTGGCTGCTGGAAAAAAGGGGATTTTCTGCATAGAAAGCTTAATGGGGGGTTAAGCCTTTCCGGGGCATGGAGATCAGAATTTGCAGTTTTCCTTTAAGATACATCTCCCGTTTTCATACAATATCCCCAAACTTTGTCAGTTTCATTCCTGTGACCAGTACATTCAGTCTTCTTAACAGGTGCAGCCAATGAAGACATCATGTCAGAGGGCTAATTTTCATTTTACAAACAAACTTGTGGAGGTCAAATGCATCTCGGTTAACCCTTGAGTTCCAAATAATTTTTTACAATCATTTCAATGGTGCAACTATATACATTTGCAAACCATGGGATCCCAGTTTCACACAAAGATTTGCATATACTTTTTAACCACAGAGAAGTAAAGGGGGGCTGGGTAAGAAAAGACAGAAATAGCAAGAAACAGCTAGTGAAGGCAGGGAGATAGTGGGGGGTTGGGGTTGGGGAGGTGGGACTTTCAGAGTGGCCAGTTCCCTAAATGGCACAGTAAAATTTGATTGCACAATCATACAGGCAAAGACAGAGAAGTGGCAGAAATAGGAGAGGTCAGAACAGATCCTTATCTTTAACTCTTTCTGCATAACAAATGGTACAGGGTCTTATGTCACACACACACCCCTGTTAAAGAGGGAGCCTATTTTTTCTCTTCTTAATATTCCTTAAAAAAAAAGTTTACAAAATCTTCTTTTATTTCTCTTTGAACATTACATTAGAACATTTACAGCTGTCTGCACATGCAGTGTCCCTTTTCCATACCACATTTTACAGCAAACAGTTCAGTTTAGGCACACACATTTTGTTTTCAACCTTCTGAATTCTCAATTCCTAAACCATATTGTGACAGAAAATCAGCACTGACATTCTATTTTCCAAATTTGTGCATCAGTTTAAATTTAAACAACTGTAGTGCCAGGTACACCCTGTGATGCTGGAATTTTTATCCTTTATTTGGTAAGGCCAACAGAGGGGATTGTGATCTGTTGTAAGTAGGCATGGATGGGTAGTGAAGTAACCAACCCGAAGTACTACCTATGGGTACCTCTAAACTACCCAAATTAACCTAAAATACTCTAATCAAAAACGGGTAATTGGTTCAGGTCGGGTAGTTACTACCCTATTCTACTACCCTAACTGTCCTGGTGTCTAATGGTCCCTCCTGCCGATCGTCGACCCTATAATGATCATTCCCTGGTGTCTAGTGTTCTCCCCCCACACTGCCATTGGTCAGCCTGATGTTATGATCATTCCCTTGTGTCTAGTGGTGTCCCCTTACCCCACCCCAATCACCGGCCCGATGTAAAATAAAAATATTTCCCTTGTGTCTAGTGCCCCTCCCCCGACTGCTGGCCTGATGTTAAATAAAAATCTTTTCCTGATGTCTAGTGCCCCCCCGGCCCCCGTCGATCTCTGGCCCATTTGTAAACAATTTCTTTATCTTTCCCTGGTGTATAGCATTCCTTTCCCCTCACCTGCACCCAAGCCTCTTGTTGGCCAGCCGTGGTGGAGAGCGGAGGGCGGTACCAGTTGCCGAATGGCAGTGGGGGAGTGGAGTGGTGTGGCACTACCTGCCAGGGTGGGGGATATGCTAGACGCCAGTGAATGGAGGACTACCTTTCTATTACAAGGGATTGAGGATATGGAGGGGGTCCACTAGACACTAGGTAATGGTATAACTTCCTAATACAGGGAATCAGGATTGGGGGGACCACTGGACACCAGGGAAACCGTGACATTATGTCGGGCGGGTGATTGGGTAGGGGAAGGGACCACTGGGCACTAGGGTTACCACCTTTTAAGAAGCCCAAAGTGGGACATTTCTTACTGAAACATGATTTTTCGCAGGACAGTAGGTGACCTCGACCAATGCAACAGACTTGTTTTCTCTATATAATCAGAATTAAGGCTAAGTATTATAGTTTCTTAGTGACTTATATTGTTTATTATCATTCTAAGGTATTTTAGTTAAGGTATTATAGTTTTCTGCAACATTTAGTCTGAAAGTTAGAAAATATTTTTTCTACCGTAAAGTCAGGACATGTATTATTTTTCATGTTTTTGCAGGACACAGTTGCTCAATCAGGACTGTCCTGCAAAAATCAGGACAGGTGTAACCCTACTGGGCACCAGGAATACTACAGATAACATCAAGCATGGGGGGACTAGACACCAGGGAAAGATAAAGAAATTATTTAACATCGGGCTGGAGAGTGGCGGGGGGGGGGCGCTCTTGAGATGCCATACTGGCCATAATGGAGCCACTTGGCATCATTTGAGAAGAGTAACAGGTCATTGACATGACAGCTCAGTCGGCAACCAGCCATGGTGGAGAGCAGAGGGATGTGCCAGTCGCCGGCTTGGGGTTGGGATGGGAGAAGCAGCACATCCCTCCACTCACCACCATAGCCAGTCACCGACTGATCTGTCATGTTAATGACCCATTACCCGACTCAGGAGTTATACTGTTATGTCTGGCAGAGTAGTTTCACAAACACACTCAGCAGGTCAGGCCCTCTGCTCCCACAGTGCCAACCTCAGAGTGCAATAGTGTGAACAGGTAACAGCCAGGGTAACCCTCCGGTCTATTTTTGGGTCCAAATCACCTTTAGTCTCAAGTTCTGGGGGGATTCAAACTTTGAACCTTATGCTAAACATAGAAACATAGAAACATAGAAGTTGACGGCAGATAAGGACCGCAAGGCCCATCCAGTCTGCCCATTTCTTTTTCTACCTTATAAATGTGCCATCGGCCTTTGCTCTGTCAGTGACCTATCTATTCATAGTCATTTGTATTGCTCCCTTATGCCTATCCCATGCCTGTTTGAAGCCCTGCACTGTATTCATAGCCACCACTTCTTGTGGTGACTCATTCCATGCATCTACCACCCTTCTGTGAAAAAAAGAATTTCCTCACATTCCCCTTAATCGGCCTCCCTCTAATCTCATGCTGTGTCCTCTTGTCCTGCTATTTTTCTTATATTTAAACATGTTAGACTCTTTCACTTTGTTTATGCCCTTAAGGTGTTTAAATGTCTCGATCATATCACCTCTCCCTCCTTTGCTCAAGGGTATACATTGAGCTCCGTTAATCTGTCCTCATATGTCTTTGATGCAGTCCCTGCACCATTTTGGTTGCCCTTCTCTGGACTGCCTCAATTTGGTTAATGTCCTTGTGAAGGTGTGGCCTCCAATACTGCACTTGGTACTCAGATGGGGCCTAACCAATGTCTTGTACAGAGGGATTATTACCTCCCTCTTACGACTTGTGATACCCCTACTAATACACCTAACACCCCCCTAGCCTTACCTACTGCTTTAGAGTCTGCTTGGATGATTTTAGGTCATCAGTGATGATGATGCCCAAGTCTCTTTTCTTCCTTTGTGACTGCTAGCAACTCCCTGCCAGCCTATAAGTGGCTTCAGGGTTTCTCTTCCCTATGTGCATGATTTTGCACTTCTTTGCATTAAATCCCAGTTGCCACTCTTCTGACCATTCTGCTAGTTTATCCAGATCTCTTCTCATTCTGCCCACCCCATCTGGATCATCTACTCTGTTGCAGATCTTGGTGTCATCTGCAAGAGACAAGCCTTACCCTCTAGTCCATCTGAGCGGTCACTAATGAAGATGTTGGATAGGGACTGCCCCAGGACTGATCCCTGAGGTACCCCACTTGTGACTTGCATCTCTTTCTGACTGTATACCATTACTACCACTCTCTGTTTCTGCCAGTCAACCAGTTTGCCACCCAGTTGACCAACTACAGCCCACCCGAGCCTACTCTAGCTCATTTTCTATCAATCTTCTATGTGGAACAGTGTCAAAAGCTTTGCTGAAGCCGCGTAGGCGACATCAACTGCCCTCCCTTGGTCCACCAATTTGGTTACCCAGTCAAAGAAATCTATGAGATTAGTTTGACAGGACCTTCCTTTGTAAACCCATGCTGTCTTGGATCCTGTGCCCTATGGATTCCAGGTGTTGCACTATCCTTTCCTTAAGGAGTGCCTCATAATCTTGCCCACTACTGAGGTAAGACTGACCGGTCTGTAGTTCCCGCCTCCTCCTGCTACCACTCTTGTGGAGTGGGATCATGAGCCCTTCTCCAGTCTTCTGGGACCTCTCCTGTGCTCAGAGACTCACTAAACAATTCTGCTAATGGCTCTGCTAGTTCCTCCTTTAGCTCCTTAAGTACCCTGGGATGTATGCCATCAGGTCCCATTGCCTTATCCACCCTGGGCTTAGCAAGCTCTTGTAGGACCCTTTCTTTTGTGAAGGGGTAGTGCTCACCTCCCTCCCCTGTGTCCATGATGTTGAGCTGTGGGCCCTGCCCTACCTTCTCTTCAGTAAATACTGAGCAAAGTATCTATTTAGGATAGATGCCTTTACAGGGTCCTCCTCCTCACATGCTCCCTTTCTCCATTAAGCTTAGCAATACCTCTGACTTTCTCCTTTCACTAATGTATCTATAGAAAGTCTTGTCACCTTCTTTACTGTTCGTGCTAGTGTTTCCTCAGTTTGGGACTTTGCCTGCCTTACTGCCTTACCTGCTTCCCTTAGAGCAGTTTGGTATGCCTCCTATCTTCATCCCGCTGTGTTCCCTTATATTTTCTGAAGGCCAGCCTTTTGGCTCTGACCTTTTCTGCTACTGTATTTGAGAACCAAAGTGGTTTCCTCTTCTTTGCACTTCCTTTTCTGTCTAACACAATGGGATGTTGCTTCAAGTATTGTATCCTTAATGCTTGCCCACTTTGCCTGTACCTCCTCACCTGTGTTTCTTTTTGCCAGGGCTAGCTTAACTCTGTTGACCATCTTATCAAAGTCAGCTCCTCTGAAGTCCCATATTTTTGCCTTGGAATGGGATGATTTAGATGTAGTAGCCAAATTGAACCATACCATGTGATGGTCACTGGCCCCAGGTGACCTTCTACCTGGAGATCTGTGATCCCTTCTTTGTTAGTCAGTACTAGATCTAGGATAGCCCTGTCTCTGTGGGTTGCTGTACCAGTTGTTTGAGGCCCTCCCTGCAGGGAATCCACTATGAGTCTAGTTCTGGCAGATGTTCCTGCTGGTATTGACCAATCTGTATCTGGCATGTTGAAGTCTCCCATTATCAGAACCTCCCTTTAGCTGTCATGTTTTGTATATCTTCTAACAGTAATGTGTCTATGTCCTCCTCTGGTCTGGGGGCCTGTAGACAACCCCAGTTCTTATGGCTGTCCCATTTCTGTTTCCAGGGTGACCCACAGTTCTTCTGGCTCCTTATGTGTATTCTGAATTTCTGTAGCTTTGATATTTTCATTAACATACAGGGCCACTCCTCCCCCTTTTGCACCTCGGTCTCTTCTGAACAATACATAGCCAGGTACTGAAGTCTCCCAAGTGTGGTTACTGGTAAACCACGTCTCACTTAGTGCTACTATGTCCAGTTTAGCCTCTGACATTATTGCCTGCAGGTCTGGGATCTTATTTCCCAGGCTGTGAGCATTTGTGTACATGATTTTCCATTGGCCAGATTTTGATGTGTTAGTTGTTGGGTGAAGTTTGGCATTACCCTGTGCATCGTATGGGGAGACAAACCTTTTTCTTACCTGGTGATGCAAATGAATGGCAAACACGCTGAATTCCTGTTTGACCACTAGCTGAGGGGGAGGTGTTCTTCCCATTCGACGATGGGGTGCTGCACCCTCTCCCCATTTGCTAGTTTAAATATTCTGCAAAGACGCCAAACTTCTGCCCCAATGCACTGACTCCCTCTTTAGTCAGATGCAGTCCATCAAATTTAAAGAACTTTCGCTCCCAGAACTGTTGCCAGTTCCCTACAAATCTGTGTCCTTTTTCCTGGCACCAGTCCTTGAGCCACGTGTTTAGCTCCCCTATCTCCCCTTCTCTGACCTTCCGTCCATCTGCTCCCTTCTCCCAGACTGGCAGGATCTCAGAGAAGGAGATGCCGGACGAAATAGATGATAGTTTGTCACCCAGCCTAGTCAGGTGTTCCTTGGTCTCCACAACTGACCGGGTTGGCTAGATCATTAGTCCCTATGTGTACTAGGACATCAATGTTTTCTCCTGCTTTGTGAACAATTTTAGTAATGCGGTCAGTGTCTCTCCATGCTGATGTACCTGGGAGACATCTGACCATCACCCTGGCTGGAGATGGGTATCAACTCCCGAATCATGGAGTCTCCTATGATCAGAAGTTTTTGGATTTCCTTTGTGCTTGTTTAGTTTTGGTTCCTGATTTGGGTGAGTATTGTTGTGCTAGCTCCTGTGCTGCAGTGTCCTGCTCTGCAGTGTCTTCTGCCTCTTTATTTGATTTCAGAGATAGAGGCAGATACCTGTTTGTAGTGTTTATATGGTTTTTGGAGGTAATGTGTTGGAGAGCAGAGAGTGATGGGGCACCTGATTTGCTCCTCCTAACCACCTGCCAACCTCCTGGACCAACTACCCTCTGCGGTCGAGGTTTTTCTGTTGGATGCTGGGGAAATGGCTGGTGGTTCCTATAATGTATTTCCTCTTCAATATGAAATTTGAGGCAGCATCTCTGCCCATGCTGCCCGGAGCTGAGACCTAAGATCTCCAAGGCCCAGCATGTAGGACAGTGTCCTAAATCCTGTAAGACTGTCCTTCTGAAAATTGTTCCACAGTACCTGCAGTTAATGAAATCCATTCCAAATAAGTTGCTGGGTTTGTAACCTAGTCAGAGTAATTAGAAGGAAAAAAAGCAAGTAATGGTTTAATTGTGCTTTGTTTAACTTGTTATAACAAGTTAAATTACTAGTGCCCTGTAAATGAGATCACTTTGTGGAGGCCCCACTGATCCGCCCCTTCCTGCTCTGCCACAGGAAATGTCACAACTGTGGTACCCTATAAAAGGAGTGTAGCGTGGGGTGGTTGGGGATGGGGTGGGTGGCTGGCCCTTCCCCTGCCTAAAAAGAAGAACCACTGACGAAAAGAACAAGGAGGTAAGAGAGAAACAATCAGTCAACAACAAATGCAGTAACCCTGAAAGCTTATCCTAATGTTAGATAAAACTGTAAAACCTGTAAAGCACCACCTGTAATAATTTCAGAGAAGATATACCCTGTAAGAAACACTTTGCTCCAGAGAAAAATAAAGCAGTAACAGAAGATATACCTTGCAAAAGACACTTGAATCAGAAGATTACAGCAGTAATCTGTTAGCACACACCTGTAGGCACACCTTGTAATAATGCAGAAGAAGGTATACCAGCAACAACAATTTGAATCAGAGAAAAATAAAGCAATGAAATGTTAGCAACAAAGTAGCAATCCTGTGAGTAAAAATATAAAACACCACCACACAGTAAATCTGCTTAGCCAAACTAAGTCTTAATCCTTCTCCCTTGCTCTGGTAAGTTTCTCTACTCTGCCTTTCAAGCAGTCTTAGAAGGAAAGAGTTCAGGTGAAGCTAGGTGCCTTGGCCAGCAAACCAAGTCTTCTACCTAGCATACCCAAATGTACAGGCTCAGATAATATTCTCTTCGGGGGGATGCAATATATCTTTCGCCTAAGGGCACCTAACTAGGTATCCAAAATGAACGCTTAAAACTCTGTAAAAGACCTTAGGTATATTCTTACCTTTTACCAAGCATAGTAACACCATCAAGCCCTTGAACAGTTGTCAGACTTAAGAATACATGCACTCACATGCAAAAAAAATAACTGAGGAGACTTGCAGTATCTTTTTTTTTTTTTTGTGGACTCTATTTTTTCACCCTACCTTTGGGGCATCTCTCAGGTTTCCAATTCTCAGCTCTGAAGCTCCACCGCTCACGTGAACCATCCTCCACAGGCTACATCAGTTTCAGGACCCCAGTCTCTCTCCAGACCCCCCTCAGAGAGGCCCCGGGATCCCCAGGGGGAGGTGCAGAGGAACGGCCGACCTTAAACATGTGGCATTGGGCTACTGATGGTCAATGTCTCCTCACCCGCCGATAGGGGGATTTTTACATAGTTTTCTTCCCAACGTCTGGACGTGCAATGACATCCTGCTCAGCGTGTGCTTGCTCCCGTGCACACCCGAAAGGCGTCCGCCATAACTAGCCCCTGGATTCTGCAGCCATGCACTGTGGTGCCTCCGGCTTCGCCAGAGGCCCAGTGCATCGGGCTGGATGGAACCTCCAGGGAAGGAGAGCAGTCCCTGGGATGCTCAATCCTTCCTGTCAACCTCACGACCCGGCTCGTTCCGAACCCGGATGCCAGGCAGTATCTTAAAGAAAATGTTTACTAAAATGGATAAAACCAGTAAGATAAAATACAGAACAAATACCAAACAACATCACAATCACATAAAAGAAAAACAAGGAAAACTACAGAACAAACTCCTACCACAATAAATTTAGATCTTTTCTATCTAATGTATTACCTCTGTAAGTGCAGTTAAATGAGATATTTGTTTCTTAAGAGCCCAAAAAGATATGTCCTACATTTTAAACACAAGTATCAGTTTAAACTATGTGTCTCCACACCTCTTCTATGAGTCATCTATTTCCTCCTTTAGAATATAAAATTAAAAACATGGTTCTGGGGACATGGATATGTTGTTCATCCACACTGTCTGGCAGGTTCCTTGCCGCTTAAATCTTGCCGGAAGGTCTTCGTTGGCTCCTCCCACCCACCCGGGTGGTAAAACTCTTGGCTCCGCCCCATGACGCCAGATCTTCCTTACCGCTTGGAAGCTCAGGTTTCCTCCTTAGCGCTCTGCATTTTTTGACTGGTTCCTGATTCTTCGGTTCGTCCGAATTTAGTTTTGAAGTTTTCTAAACTTCGGTCTTCTTTCCCTCATGGCTGCAATGGACAATTCGTTTCCCGGCTCTCGGAGGCGCCCTGAATATCTCCAGGACTGATCCGCACTCCACGTGTGTATACTGCCTCGACTTAGACCACGACCCGCAGGTCTGTGAGTTGTGCCGCACTTTTTTGACCAACGTCTTGGAGGATTGTGCTGCCCGATTGAGGCTCGGGCACCCTGAGGATTTTTCCCTGCCGGAAAAACCCAAAGAGGCTCGTTGGGCAGTGTCCGCGGCGGCTGACTTGGCTGAGCAGCTCGAGCTCTCTATCGCCCTTGAGGAGGAGGTGGCCCAGGCCGCATCTCCTTCCTCCTTGTTCGTGGCGTCTATCCTGCTCTCTCTGAATTCCTCTCATTCGGCTTCGTTCAAGGAGCTTTGCCAGTCCCTTTCTACGAAGGGAGAGGGGCCATCGGGACATGCCTCTCGGCCCAAGATGAGGGAGTTCAAGGGTAAGTCCCATCGTCGGCCTTTGTGGGAGCGGGAGAGCTCTCCTTCCCTGGACAGCCGACCATCGACTTCGGTCGAGGTTGCGGCTCAGGCTGTTGGCTTCACGGTGTCCCCGTCAGGCCAGCCTGCCGAGACTCCCGTCGACGTAGTCGAGTTGTCTCTCGACCCGTCGGCCGGGTGGTCGACTGGAAGAGCCGTCAACCCTTCTCCGCCGGTTCACCGGTGGGGCCGAGTTCTGCCTGCGCCTTTTGGGGGCAGTCCTCGGTCAAGCGTCCGAGCTGAGGGAAGAGCGGTGTCCCCGCTCTTCCCAGGACCCGCCTCGGTTTCACCGAGGGTCTCGTCTGTCCTCATCTCGGCCAAGTCGTCCCACTGACTTCGGGCGGTCTCGGTCTGGGCACCGAAGTTATGGCAACACCGCTCCTCCTCATCATCCTCCTCGGATGAGGAGAGACTTCGACGCAGATTGCGCTCACGTTCACGAGGAGCTTATGTGGCAGCAGTTGTTGCTGTTGTCGGGAATCAATCGACTCGATTCATTCCCGGCTATCAAGTGGCTGCCGCCTGAGCGGCGAAGCAACGGCTGCGCCCGCGGTCGAATGCCCATTTCTGGGCGGTTGTTCGACCAAATCACTCTGCCCCACCGATTGTGGTGGAACCTCGGTCGGGTCACGGTCTGCCCCGCAGGTTGTCGGTCACCCTCACTCCCGGCCGCCATCGGCAGGTGAAGGGTGGCTCAGGCCTGAGGCAGCTCTTTGCAGACCCTTCGGGAGTCCGATGACGACTCCTCCATGTTCCCCAGGTGGGTGGACCTGGACTCCTCCCGGGGCCAGTCTCTGGACGATAGCCCATCGTCCTTTCTGGGTCTGCTTAGGCTCATCTTGGAGTTTACCAGGATGCAGCTCGAGCCTGTGTCCAAACGGGCCCATTATCCCCTGACGGAGATTCTAGACCAAGGGGATACACCCACGGAGGCCTTCCCTGTGGCTGAGGCCATTGTCGGCCCAGCCTTGGAGCTTTGGCAGCGGCCTGCTTCCTCTCCTGCGCCCTCGGACAGGATGGCCAGGAAGTATGCGGTCCCTATCGGCTCTTTGCCCGGTTTCTCGGAGCACCCCTCGACTGAGGGGTTAGTTACCGATAACGTCTTCCAGCATTCCGGAAACGCTCGGGACGTGGATAGGTCTCCCGACAAGGAATCCAAAAGACTGGACTCTGTCAGGCGCAAGGTTTATGCTGCATCCTCCCTCGGCCTCTGGCAGGCCAGCTCGGCCGCGCTGATGGCACACTTCTCCCACGCCCTCATGGGCTCCCTGGATGAGGTGATCCCCTCATCTCCCGACCGACCTGCGGACCACGGCCCGTCAGGTGCGGGACCAGGGAAGGGCGATGGCTAAGCAGCAGCTTCAGACTGCTCTGGACATAGGTGATTCCTGTGCCAGGTCAGTAGCGGCCGTGGCCACGGCAGTGCGCTGCAGGGCGTGGCTGAGGATATCCACCTTCTCGCGGATACCCAGCAATGTTGGCGGACATCCTCGTCTTGGGGACTGACCTCTTCGGCCCTGGAGTGGAGGGACACCTCCAGGGGATCGAAAAGTCCAGCACCACTCTGGACTCGGTCACCTCCGCCCAGAGGGGCAAGGGCCGCCGGCAACATCAGCGTAAGTCCCTTCGGTCCCTGTGGCATGACCAGCCCATCAGCACCAGCATGAGGGCCAGCAGGCTTGTGCTTGGCATCCCAAACCCAAGCCAGCGGCTTCCTCTAATGGGAAGCAAGGAGGTAAAGGCCCAGGAGCTCCCTCAGCCAGCCCCTCCTCCAAGCCTGCTCAGTGACGGGTTGAGGGGTGTCACCCCCAACCTTGCCACCCTTCCCTGGGTCCCCCCCTGTGGGGGGACGGCTCCGCCACTTCCCTTCCACCTGGTCCGCTATCACACAGACCGTTGGGTGTGGGAGGTGGTAGGTAAGGGCCTGTCTCCGGTTTTCGAGCAGGCCCTTCCCTTTCGAGCCATCGCCCTGGGGGGACCACGGGGTCCAAAGCCTCGCTGTCGGCCCGCCAAGCCGATATTGCCCTGCGCCTCGGGATAGAAGTGATCAGGAAGGTGGCGGATCCTCCTCCAGACCCGGGGTTCATGTCCAGGTATTCCTGGTCCCCAAATGGACGGGGGACTGGTGCCCCATTCTCGACCTGCACGACCTGAACAGGTTCCTAAGGTCTCGGACCTTCAGGATGGTCACTCTGGCTCAGATAATCCCATCCTTGGAACGAGGCGTGTGGTTCTGTTCCCTGGACTTCCAGGACACGTTCTTCACGTTCCGATCCATCCGTCTCATCAGAGGTTCCTCCGCTTCAGAGCGGAGGGATCCCTTTTACGAGTTCCGGGCCATGCCCTTCGGCCTCTCTCCAGCTCCCAGGGTCTTCACCAATGCATAGCAGTGGTGACAGCATTCCTGCGGCGCCAAAGGGTCCAGGTGTACCCCTACCTGGACGGCTGACTGATTGCAGCCCCCTCCAGAGTGGAGGTGGAGCGGTCCAGAGTTCTGGCCCTCCAGGTTGCTCTCAGATTGGCCTCCTCTTCAATGAGGCCAGGTCGGAACTCGTGCTGAAGCAGGTGATGATATTCATCGGGGCAGAGCTCAACTCTCTTCGAGCCAGAGCTCAGCTCCCGGCGGACAGGGCCGAGGTTTTTCCTCCTTTGCCCAATCATTTCTGGTTGGGCAATCTCGCCCTGCCCGGGACTTCCTGCACCTCCTGGGCCTCATGGCGGCCTGCACCAGCATGGTCCGTTGGGCCCGTTGGTAGATGGCGTCCCCTTCAGTGGGGACTGGCCAGCCAGTGGTCACAACGGTGAGATCCATTGGACCAGCCCGTGACAGTGACCCAGGAGATTTGGAATGCTCTCCAGTGGTGGACCGTTCTGGCACATCTGCAGGAGGGCATCCCGTTCGTCCGCCCCGAGTCGACGGTCTCTCTATCGACCGATGCATCTCTGATGGGTTGGGGTGCCCATCGGGGGGAGCACAGAGCGCACGGCCTCTGGTCCCCTCTGGAGTCCCGATGCCATATCAACCTGCTGGAGCTCCGAGCGGTCCGCCTAGCTCTCACCGCCTTCGCTCCGTTTCTACGGGGTCAAGTGGTTCAGGTCCAGACGGACAATACCACGACCATGTGCTACCTAATCCGCCAGGACCGGACGCTCTCCTTGCCGTTATGTAAGGAGGCTCTCCGCATATGGTCTCGTGCGCAGCCCGGAGGTGCATTTCCTAGCCATTTAGGTGGCAGGAGCCTCCAACACCCTGGCCGATGCCCTAAGCCAGATAGGGGCTGCGTCTCACGAGGGGTTCTCTCCTGCCGGAGGTAGCACAAGATCTCTTCTCCCACTGGGTCACGCCTTGGGCGGACCTTTTTCCCTCCAGGGAGAATGCGAAGCCGAGACTGTTTCATGCCCGCCCCCCTCAGCAGAGCTCGCTGCAGGGGGGTGCCTTTTCGAGGCCGTGGACTCCGGGCCTCTTCTACGCCTTCCCCCCATTCCCTTGATCCACAAGGTGCTTCTCAAGGCGAGGAGGGACATGGCGCAGGTGATTCTGGTAGCCCCAGACTGGTTCCGCCAGCACAGGTATCCAGCTCTCCTCAGTCTCAGCTCCAGGCTCCCGAGGTGGCTTCCAGCCTGCCCGGACCTGATCTCTGTTATTAGTGGAAGGTATTCCATCCGGACCTTCAATCCCTGCACCTGATGGCCTGGTTCCTGAGCAGCTAGATTCCAGGCCTTGGGTCTTCCGGCGAGGTCCTCAACGTTGTTGAGGCGTCCCGTCAGGAGTCGACCAGATAATGCTATGCCTTCAAATGGAAGAGTTTCTCCATTTGGTGTTAGGGAAAGGGCCTGGACCATTCCTCCTGTTCCTCGGCAAGCATTCCGGACTACCTGTGGTCCTTTTCTCAGCAAGGGCTTCGGTCGACGACCCTTAAGGTGCACCTGGCAGCCATCTCTGCCCTCCGGGCGTGGGCCAGAAAGCAGTCGGTGGCGCAGGAGAAGGTGGTCTGGTGCTTTTCTAAGGCCTTGATCACATTTCCCCTCCGGTGCGAGAATCTCCACCTCCGTGGGATCTACTGCTGGTCTTGGCTAAACTCATGGGCAAGCCATTCAAACCAATGCACAGGTGTGATTTCTTCCACCTGCTGTGGAAGACCGCCTTCTTGGTGGCTATCACGTCAGCCAGAGGGATGGGAGAGCTCCAGGTGCTTCTTTTGAGTCTCCCTATCTGGTCTTCCACAGGGACAAGGTTGTTCTGCGCCCCACCCGAAGTTCCTTCCGAAGGTGGTGTCGGAGCTTCACCTGAACTGGGTGTTGACTCTGCCGGTGTTCTACCCCAATCACACCTCGGGGGCCGAATATAGGCTCCATATTGGACCCTGGTTGAGCGCTTGCTTTCTTAGGGAGCGTATAGCTGAAGTTCGGGGAGAGGTTTGCCAGCTGTTTGTCATCTTCGCTGAAGCCGCACCTGGCAGATCTGCAGCCAAGCGGACGATGAGCGGGTGGGTCACCTCCTGCATAGATCTGTGCTATAGGTTGGCGGGCATGGAGCCTCCCAGAGGGATAAGAGCTCATTTTACCCGCCATACCGCTGCATTGGTGGCTGCTTCCAGAGATGTCTCTATCCAGGATATCTGCAGGGCTCCTACCTGGAAGTCGGCACATACCTTAATTACCCACTACCACTTCGACCTTGGGTCACGCCGGGATGCTGGTTTTGGGGCCTCGGTTCTCCAGTCTTTATTCCCTAAGTAGGGGGTATGCGCCTTGCCTCCCTCCTCCCGCAGAACTGCTAGGAGTCTGCCAGACAGTGTGGATGAACAACATATCCATGTCCCTAGAAATACAGGTTACTCACCTGTAACAGGAGATCTTACTTGAGAGGGCTCTTGCAGTAGGTAATTACATATAGGACTGGCGCCGGCCTGGCTGGGACCGGAAAAATTTCAAGCTAGCAGACCTGGCGAGAGACCTTTACGTCAGGTGACCAGCGTCATACGACGTCGGTATAAAGGGGTGGTCCCGGACGCCCGCCTTCCAGTTCTTTCCCGCCATCAGCTCGTGCAGCACCTCGCGGTTAAGTTCTTATTGCTCAGTCCTGTTACTTCGTCCGTTTTTCCGAAAAAGTTTTCAGTATTGTATTTTATATTTTCTGTCGTCAGGTGAACGTCGGTATATGCCGTCCCCTTCAAAAAATAAGTGCGACTCGTGCGGCGCCCAACTGCCTCACAAAGACGGTCACTCCCTTTGCCTTTTCTGTTTAGGGCCCGACCATGCGTCGACAGTGTCCGCACTGCCTCACGCTTTCAATGCGCGCCACCCGCAGATGACGCCAGCAGTCCTCGAAGCCCATCTCCTCAAGAAGAAGATGTCCTGATGGAGAAGGAGTTGAAGAAACTCGCAGGCGCCGACCTCCCGAAGGCACAAGAAGCGGGACAAGGAAAGGCACCGGAGAAGGCTCCTTCCTCCGCGACTCCGGGTCGCGGGCAAGGTAACATCCTCCAGGGATCGCCACGGCAGCCTCCAAGGCTTTGGAGGCGCCGGCCGCCCATCGGAGTTCGCACTCGGCCCGCCGGGTGCCTCCGGGCAAAGGAGGCTCCAGCCCCCGGTACCGCGCGAGGCTTCGGCCTACTGTGCAGGCGCCCAAGCCGGACGCCGGCCTCCGGACGTCCGCCCGGGAGAAGGCCGCTAAGATGCTCGACCCGGGCGGCGCACGGCAGTGTCCCTCGGACTGGGCCTCTTCCCACTTTGCCTGTCTCCGAGGGATTCCCAGTCGGACGCCGGCTCCTCCGGCGTCCGCCAGGATTCGGCCCCTAAGCCACACGTCAGCCCCTCCGACGTGCACCGGGCCTCGGAGCCTACGACAGACCCTGCTTCGTCTGTCGTACCAGGTTCCCTGCAGCCTTTGCTGCCGTCAGGGGAGCCCGAGTCCCCCCTGCCCGACCCCGGGGATTTTTCCCCTCCATCCCTGGACAAGGCTCGGGATCCTGGGCTACCATCCAATTTTCTTCCTTCAGAGCTGGATCTGACGCTGGCTCCCCTGATGCTGGCTCCGGCTCCTCCGACGCCGCCCGACACTGGCCGCTGACGCTAGTTCCGACACCGGCGGGGGATATTCCTATTCTATCAGGCCCTCCACCCCTGGGCCTATCCCAGCTGATCCGCTCGTGGAGTACCCGGCTGGGCCGTCTGCTCCGGCAGCTCCTCCAGTGCCTGGGTATCTGCCGTCCTATCCGACGCCGGTTTTCCCAGGTCCTCAGTATCCTGCGCCGCAGTACCTGGCGCCGACTCCTCCGACGCCGCAGTACCCGACTCCGGTATTCCTGCAGCTGGGTTATGGATACTCTCCCTACGGATTTAATCCGTACAACTATCCCCCTCCTCCTCCTCCTCCTCCTCCTCCACCGCCCCCTAGGCCGCCGGTGGATCTCCAGGAGACTCTTGCCTCCTGGTGGGCTGAGGCCAAGGCTCAGCTCACCAAGGAAGTCGAGAGCCGTGTTACGGCGACTGTGCCACCACTGGCTCCCGTACGCCCCAGATGGCATACTCCCTCTCCAACGTCGGATTCCCAGGCTTTGCCCTCGGGATCCAGAGAGGGGCAGGACACGCGTCCTGGGATTCCCCCTAAGGAACCCGTTCCTCCCCCTAGACGAGCTAGGGAGTCTTACTCTGCTTCCAATTCCTCTTCTTCTTCTCTCTCGGACTCCTCGGAGGCCTCCAATGGGTGTTCCGAGAAAGACGACGAGCCGCGTTCTCCGTCCAAGCCCCGGCCGAGGACTCCTCCGAAGTCTCGTCCGGAGGATCCTTCCTTCACGGAGTTGCTCAGAAAGATCCAGGAAGTCCATCAGTGGCACTCCTTAGAGCCAGATCCTCAACGGGTTAAACTCGCCGAACATCTGGACTTGCCCCTTACGGCTCCTACCCTAGTGCCACCCTGGATCGAGCCTCACGCCCACCTTGTTTCCACTATTTGGAAGCAACCGTCGCGCTAGCCCCACTTCCTAGAAAGCCAAACAGGCTATACCAGGCTCTGGAGGGTGTAGACTTCTTAGACTCTCACCCCCGTGCAGACTCGGTTGTGATTAGCGCCGTTCACGGCCGGTCCGCACACCCTAAACACTTGAGCTTGTCTCCCCCGGATAAGGAATCTCGCCTTCTGGATCAGTATGGAAGGAAGAGCTACGCTTCTTCCACACTGGGGATTAGGGCCCTGAATTATGTAGCACATATGGGGGATTACCAGAAGGCTGTCCTTACCCAGACGGAATCTAAGATTGACTCCTTGCCTGACTCTCAAGTAAAGCAGGAGTTAGCTGACCTGGTCCATTCTGCTCGTTTGGCCAGTCGTCACATTCTGAGGATGACCTACAATGCAGTGGACACTGCAGGACGGAGCTCGTTCGCTGCAGTCCCGCCCGCCGCGTCATAGGCCTGCAGTGTCAGGTCTGGTCCTGGAGGTGCAGTCTGCAATTCAAGAAGAGCCTTTCAGGGGTTCTGTGCTTTTCGGTGGTGATGTCAAGGACATCATCACTGACTTGCAGGAGAAGGGGACGGCACTTAAATCTGTTGATTCAGTGTACCGTCCCCATCTCCCACAGCGCCGTCCCTTTCGCAGACGCAGCCGGCCTCAAGCGAAACCTCAGGGAAGGCGGGCCACTAAACGTCGGGCCCCCACAGCTGCCAGGCCCCCGCCGCCTAAAAGCAACAGGTGCCCCAGCTGCGGCGCTGCCTCACACCACCTGACTCCTTCCCTCTCCCACCGCCTCCGGACGCCCCGGAGGAACTGGTAGGAGGGAGGTTCTCCCTCCACCTTCCGGGTTGGGAGAGGATAACATCGGATTCATGGGTGCTTCAGATCATAGCAGAGGGGCACTCCATAGAGTTTCTGCAGAAACCTCCACGTCACCCCCTCTGAACTCCTCTTACTCAAGGGACCATCTTCCTTTGGTCAGGAAGAAATCTCTGCTCTCCCTTGCAGAGAGCTATAGAGCCCGTCCCCTCTCACCTCCACGGGACGGGTTACTATTCCCATTTCTTCCTCGTACTAAAGAAGACTGGAGATCTCAGACCCATTCTCGATCTCAGCTCCCTGAACCTATATGTGGAATACAAGAGGTTTAGGATGCTCTCCCTTCAAACCCTCTTGCCCCTGCTCCGCCGGGCCAATGGCTTTGTGCACTGGATATGCAGGATGCGTACTTGCACATCCCCATTCGCCCTTCGCACCGAAAGTACCTCAGATTTGCGTTCCCAGGGGACCACTCAATCCTCTGGCGCCCTTTGGTCCTTCCTCGCTCCCGAGTCTTTACCAAATGCCTGGTGGTGGTAGCGGCCCATCTGCATACTTTGGGAGCTCAGGTTTTTCCTTACCTGGACGACTGGCTCCTGGCAGCCCCATCCAGGGAGGAACTCCTGCATTTTCTCTCCCTCACCCAGCAGGTTTTCACTGGCCTGGGTATTACCATCAACCATTCCAAGTCTCACCTGGCTCCTTCACAGAGGCTCCAGTTCATCGGGGCAATCCTCGACATGACAATGTGCAGGGCCTTCCTGCCTCCGGACAGGGGTGCCTCCCTCCAGTCCCAGATTTCCCTCCTATCGGAAAACAGGAGGGTTCCGGCGAGGTCAGTGCTCCGTCTACTGGGGCTTATGGTGGCGGCCATCCCGACGGTTCCGCGAGCGTGCCTCCACATGAGAATCTCTCAGTGGACTCTCCGATCTCAGTGGGATCAACGGGTAGACGACCTAGATCATCTCGTTCTGATCTCCTCGCCGATGGTAAGAGACTTGCAATGGTGGATGGTTCGAGAGAACCTTTTCTGGGGGGTCCCCTTTTTTCATCCTCCCCCCGATCAGACTCTGACCACGGATGCTTCAGGCGAAGGTTGGGGAGCCCATCTGGGTCCTCACCGAACCCAGGGCCTATGGTCAAACTTGGAGATAGTTCTCCACATCAACGTGCTCGAGCTTCGAGCAGTGCTGTATGCTCTCCAGGCCCTTCACCAATTCATCCTTCCCGGTCACCTAGCTGTCCAAATGGACAACATGTGCGTGGTGTGGTACATCAACAAGCAGGGAGGGACTCTGTCCTACCCGCTGTGCAGGGAAGCAATGAGAGTTTGGGAATGGGCAACGCTTCACAACCTTCAGCTCACGGCGATCCATGTTCTGGGAGTCGATATGGCAGACAGACTAAGTCGCCGCTCGGCTCTACCACACGAGTGGGAACTGGCGAAAAAGTTCTAAAAGCATCTTCCAGATTTGGGGACTCCTCAGATAGACCTGTTCGCCTCCTCCCAAAGCATGAAGCTTCCAATCTTTTGCTCGGCTCAGGCGGGCGCTTTCTCTGGAGCTGACGCTCTATCTCTAAGCTGGAAGGACAGATTCGTCTATGCTTTTCCCCCCAATTCCTCTGGTCCCTCGTGTGCTGCAGAAGCTTGCTTTGGAAGGAGCGAGAATGATTCTAATCGCTCCTTTCTGGCCCAGGCAAATCTGGTTCTCTCTTCTACAACAATACTCAGAGGTTCCTCCTCTTCCTCTTCCTTTATCTCCAGGGTTGCTGACCCAGGATCAGGGGACCCTGGTCCATCCGGGACTTAAGTCTCTTCAACTTCATGCATGGCTCCTACAGACCTAGCTCAATCTCGTTTTGGCGTTTCTCCTAAGGTGGCCGAGATTCTGGTGGAGGCTAGAAAACCCTCCACTAGGTCAACCTATGCCATGAAATGGAAAAGATTTTCCATCTGGGCTGTGTCCAGGAATGTGGAGCCCTTTTCCTGTCCTGTGACCATTCTACTTGAGTACATGCGTCATCTTTTCGACCTGGGTCTCAGTCACTCCTCTTTGAAAGTCCATATGGTGGCTATTTCAGCCTACCATATCCCTTTCACTGATAAGGCTTTTGCCCAGCTGGAGGTATCCAAAACTTTCCTCAGAGGGGTCCTTCATCTCAGGCCCCCTGTCCGGATTCCAGCTGTCCCCCATGGGACTTGTACTTTGTCCTCGAGAAACTTACCCTTCCTCCTTTTGAGCCTGCGGCTTCCGCAGACTTGAAGTTTTTATCGTGGAAGACGCTCTTCTTGGTGGCCATTACTTCTGCTCACAGAATTTCCGAGCTCCAGGCCCTGATGTGCAAAATCCCTTATCTGATTTTTCACAAAGAACGAGTAACTCTTCGCACAAATCCTAAGTTTCTCCCGAAGGTGGTAGCAGAATCTACCTTGAATCAGTCTACTGAATTACCTGCCTTCTTTACACAGTACTCCAATCAAGGAGAATACCTGCTCCATACCGTGGATGTTCACAGGATCCTGAGATACTACACCGATAGGATGAAGGATCTCATAAAGACTGATCAGTTGTTTGTCTCTTTTGCTCACAAAAGAGAAGGCAATGCTGTCTCTAAGCAATGTCTATCAAAATGGTTGGCCCATTGCATCACTTTCTGTTATGACAAGTACAAGAAGACCCTACTGGGTCAAGTCAGAGGTCACTCCACTCGTGGAGTAGCAGCCTCTGCGGCTTGTTTCAAGAACGTGTCTGCGGCAGACATCTGTGCTGCCGCCACTTGGACTTCAGTCCATACCTTTAATAAGCATTACAGTTTGGACATTGCCTCTTGCCGTAGAGCAGGCTTCGGGTTAGCTGTCTTGCAAGGCCTCCTTTCTTGAGACCTGCTAGATTATTTGCTACTTTTTGGAGTAGTTCCTCCTCCCGGTGCCTTTCATTTGTTCCAGACTGCTTGGGATTCTGTCCTATATGTAATTACCTACTGCAAGAGCCCTCTTGAAGTAAGATAGTACAGTTACGTAAGAACTTACCGTAACAATAGATCTTCCAGAGAGGCTCTTGCAGTAGGTAATACCTTCCCGCCCTCCATCCCCCTAGGCTTTTTCAGCTCCTTTTCCATTGAGGGAACTATCTGCTTCTCTCTCGTCCGGGCCTGTGGCGGGAAAGAACTGGAAGGCGGGCGTCCGGGACTGCCCCTTTATACCGACGTCGTATGACGCCGGTCACCTGACGTGGGGGCGGTCCCTCACCAGGGACTGCTAGCTAGAAATTTTTCCGTGGGGTCCTGCCGCCGGCTGGCACCAGTCCTATATGTAATTACTTACTGCAAGAGCCTCTCTTGAAGATCTACTGTTACGGTAAGTTCTTATGTAACTGTACTTTCTAGGAATGGTATATGTTGTTCATCCACATGACCCACCGGACCTCCCCGGCTTCGACGCACAACCTGGCTTCCAGCGGGCTAGATCTGGCGTCATGGGGCAGAGCCGAGAGTTTTACCACCCGGGTGGGTGGGAGGAGCCAGCTTGAAGACCTTCCGGCAAGATTTAAAGCGGCAAGGAACCTGCCAGACAGTGTGGATGAACAACATATACCATTCCTAGAACTCCTGTTACAGGTGAGTAACCTGTATTTTCCTACCAGGAGGTATTTTAAATAATGTGAACATCAGCAAAAATCCATTTCCCAAAATATGAGTCTTTGATCAACCAGTTCCTTTGAGGTTTACAACCCTGCAGTCCGTCACCCAGGTGTGAGATAGCCAACAGGAATTGGCTAAATAACGTCCTTTCCTGATGTAATAAAATTCATATTTAAGTTCTAACTTCAAAAGCAGCAGCAGGTGATGAGGGCCATAAGCTGTCTCTCTAGAAGGATGTTCCAATTAACCGCTTCCTTCTGGTCTATTTAATTACATCCTGGTTTTCAGTTGCTGACACCTTGTAATTTAAAGGGCCAAAGCTCACAGACTGACATATCATACACTGACCATTTATTTATAATACCAGTATCATACAATAATCATAACCAACTGGCCGGGCGTCACAGGTAGTACATCACCCAAACTACCCAACCTGGCCAGAAATAGACAATACCCCCACTACCTGAACCAGCTACCCATCAGGTAGCCCATGCCTAGTTATAAGTACAAAGTTGGCTCCTAGCAGATAAAACTTGAGGGACTCCATTGCCCATTTTTCAGCAAGACATTCTTTCTCAGTAGTGGAGTACATTTTGTCTCTGTCATGCAGTTTCCTTCTGATGTACAGAATGGGATGTTCTTATCTATATTCTGACTCAGGATTGCATCTAGGCCTACTTCTGATGTATCTGTCTATAACAGAAATTGTGTCTCAGAGTCTGGACTTCTTAAAATAGGAGCTGAATATAATGAGCCTTGATGGCCTGAAAAGCTTCCTCACACTCTGGTGACCATTTCACATTGTTTGGACACCTTTTTTCATGAGTTCACTGAGGGAAGTAGCTAACTGAGCACAGTTGGGAACAAATCTCTTGTAGTAACCAGCCAGCCCTAAAAATGACGTGACTATCCATCTATTCTTCTTTCTTTCTTGAAGAGGACTGTTAGCTACAGCTTCTGTCTTGGCAGTCTCTGATTTTACTTCTCAATTTCCCAAAATATCGGATTTCCCTCCATGCCTAATGCACACTTGGTAGGATTAATGATCAGACCTGCATTTCTGATAGATTAGATAACTGCTCATAGGTGTTCCAGGTGGCTTTTCCAGTCTGGACTGTACACCACAACAACATCCTTGCCTGCCCCGATCTCCATCAGGGGCCACTAAGGAGCGGTGTGAGACCTGGATCCTTCCCAAGGGAAGGGAGAGCAGTCCTCTGGACGCTCAATCCCTTCCCTCCCCTGCCGCCCCCCAGCGGCCCAAGTCCATTCCCGAACCCGGGTCGCACGCGTGGCGCGAGGTGTGGCGTCCAGCGCCTCAACCCTCAATGCCACTGGGCCGGCCTTATGGTGACTCTTGTACACTATTAGTGTTCTAAGCCTGTACTTAATGAATTATAATTACTGTATATACTTTTTTTTTTTTTTGTTAACCTTGCCTTTTGAGAACAATCTTTGTTCTCCTTCTCTGTAAATTTGCTTATTTATTAATGTATCCTGTACCAATGTATTGCATTGTAACCTGGACGTTTGTGAAAATGGGCATTTTTGCTCACATACTTTCCAGTATAAAATGAAATTGATTGATCCAGGTAAGCAGCATGGTAACCAGTGTGAGGGGCTAGAGTTGCATCCATGTACTGCTGGAATGTTGTGGGTATGCTATGTAAACCAAACGACATGGTAGTGAACTTATAGGATCCAACTGGAGTGGAAAATGCATTTTTTTCTCTGGATTCTTTAGCTATGGGAATTTGCCAGTAACCTTTGGTGAGATCGAGGGTATTAATGTCATTGGCACTTTACAGTCTGTCCACCAAATCATCTATCCTGGGCATAGGATAACTCTCAAATGGAGACACTTGATTGTTTCCTAAAATAAGGCAGATTCTTACACCCCCTTCTTTTTTATTTAACGTCACCGTAGGTGATGACCAAGCACTCCTTGATTCTTCTATGATACCAAACTCTTTCTTTTTTTATATTTCCTTAACCACATCTATTCCTAACTCCTCTGGTAATCAGTATGTCTTTTGTTTGATAGGGCGAGCATTCTCTGCCACTGTTAAGTGCTCAACCCCCTTTTGCTCAGCCTGGCACTGTTTTAGAAGTACTTCTAAATGTCTTTATCAAAGTACGAATTTCTGCGGTTTGTTCTGTGTGTATGGAAATATTTACCTTAGCAGCATCAGAAATCACAGATCTTACTTCAAGGATAGTTCCTGCAGCAGGCAGCACTGGTAGTACTACGCTGCTAGGTGCTAGGACCCCACAGAAAAATTCTAGCTAGCAGTATATAGCAGGAGATCCCCCCTGACATCGGCCTGTGGTATATAAGGGGCAGTCCCCCAGTTCTTTTCCCACTGTCAACCCGCGTACATGAGCTCCACAGATGCCTCCTGTTTGTAGTCGACCGCCATTTTACTGCGTTACCCTTGTTTTTTTGTTTTCACTTTCTTTACAGTGTTTAGCACTTCTCTATGAAGTGTTCATCTTCCCCCTCGTCTCCAGAGCGGCGGACGAATATGTGTGCCTGCTGCAAGCAGATCCCTCACTCCAGTGGACATTCAGCCTTCCTGTTCTGCCTGGGGCCCAGCCACGACACCGAGGCCTGCCAGCACTGCCGCAGCTTCAATCAGAGGACTAGAGTTTGCTGCCTGAAGGCTCTCAAGAGCTTTCTCCTGGAAATACAATTGGCCACCATGGAATCTTCTAGATCCACCGGGACTCAATCCCCTTCAAGCACACACCGGGAGAAGATCCATGAGAAGCCCTCTCACTGAGAGGAGGACAAAGAGAAGTTCCGTTTGAGCTCCTGTCCTTGGTCCCTGCGCCATGCGATGACTGACCAGAGTTCTTCCTCCCGCGGGAGGTCATACTCCACCCCCCCAGCAGCCCCCACTCCCACCAGGTTGCTGTTGGTTAGGCCCCCACCCTGGTGCTGACGTCCTGCAGGGAGCCTTCATGGCCAGGGTCTACTACAGCCCTTACACCGTGTGCCTTAAGTCCTATGCCCACCGAACAGGACTTAAGCCAGGCAGCCCAGCCAGGGCTGCCTCTTTGGGCGCCAGGTCCCTACCCACTGCCAGGTCCGGCTGGGGCTCCGACTCTGTCAGTCCAGACATCAGGGTCCGACGGCAGTCATCCAGTGCCATGAGTAGGACCACCGGTTGGATGTCCACTCCCCTTGGCGGGCTTCACCTCTGCTGCTGCCAGACGGTACTTTCGCCTGGGCCCAGCAGCCTCCCGCCAGTTCAAATCCAGCCTCCCCAGACTTGAACCAAGTGACCCCTGAGTCTCCTACTCCGCAGTCTCTACTGGTCAGTCCTTTGACCCCTACAGAGCCACTGCCCGAGGATCAGCCACCTCCAGACCTGATGTCAGGTGGAAAGATGCCCAGCAACCCGATGCCTGACACCCCGCTGCCAGGCAAACTGCAGTCAGGCATCCCGATGCCAGACAACCAGACTCCGGGCACCCCAGCACCTGACCTTTAGGCTCGTAGACCCGTGCCATCTTCAACCTGAAGCCAGGCCCTTGGGGAGTGTTCCTCAGGGTCCACTGACACCCCTAATCAGAAGTGGGGGCCCTTTTTGCTTCATGGTGAAACACCATCAAAGGAGACTTGCCTCAGGGGCCCAAAAGGCCCCCTAAGGAGCCTCAACCAAGGGCTCCTACTCCTCCACCTAGGCAACCCCACCCTGGGAACCCTCACCTCAACCAGAGCCCAACCAACCTAGGTCCCCTAGGGGAAAGAAAAGGCACTCCGCCTCTAGGTCCACCCCCAGGCACTGCCACAGCTTCCACGACCTCCAGCGGCAAGTCCTCTATGGTCCTCTGACTCTGGGAGCTATAGTGGAAACTCCCAATTTGATTCTGAATCTTCAGAGGATGGCTTTTCTCCCGCTCCAGTCCATCCTCAAGATACACCTCTGTCACCTCCTGATGACCCCAGTTTCATGAATGTCATGAGGCACATACTGGCACTCAACTGCTGGGACACTAAAGACCTCAATCCCGAGCAATGCCAGCTGGCTGAACATCTAGAGTTACAGGATCCCAAGCCAGTGGTCCTGCCTCCTGTGGTTCCTTCTTACCTGGATGTTACCATGTTGACATGGAAGCACCCTTCTTTGGCTTCTGCTATTCCAAAGAAGGCTGACTGGCTCTATAAGGCCCCTAAGAACGAGCCCTTCTTGACAGAGTCGGGGGCTGACTCCATGGTTCTCACTTCAGCCCGTGGGAGGTCCCAACAACCCCAACATCTTAGTTACCAGCCCGCGGACAAGGAGTCCAAGCAGCTGGATCAGCTGGGCCGCAAAGTTTACTCCTCGGCCACACGTAGTATTCGTTCACTCAACTTCTTGACCCACATGGTGAAATACCAGAACACCCTGTGGAAGAAACTTTTTTCATGCACACAGGGACCATACTCCCTGAGGCACTACTCCCTTATGTTTGAAGTCCCTAACGTCAGAACACTTTATGGCGCCACAGCCATAAGCTTCACCCTCCCCTCTTTGTGAAATGCCCTACAGAAGTCTGTAAGACTTAAAATTGCTCCCTGAATGAAACTTGCAACTGTCACCCCCTAACCATACTGACAGCTTTGTCATGGTTATCACATGTAACCTGTCTTTATATTTCCAGCATCTAACACTCTCTCTCCCCCCCCCCGACACCCACCTCCATTACCTCTCATACCCTGTTCACGTTTGCCTACCTTCCCACCCTCTCCCCTGTCACAACCCTAATTCACTGCACCCCTTCATCTCTTCCCCTACTTTTTTTTCTCCCGCTACCCCTTCTTTCCATTCCTGGTCCAGTGACCCAACTGCCTCAACTTTCTTACTCCCTCTATTCTCCCTCACCCCACCCCACCCCGCACCCCAACCCCTTCCTAGCTACTCACCTCCCTAAATACTTAAGTACCTTTACTCTAGCTACCTGGTCTCCCTCCTTTTGTATCCTATGAAATGATGCATTGTAACCTTGATAGTGGATTCACCTGGGTACCATGTACACTTCCTTAGTAATTTTACTTGTATCCTATGTATTCCCTTGTATAACCCATTGTGCTCATGGATCTTTTCGTTTATGTATCCAAATATGTCACTCCCTTTGTGTATTCTATGTATGACAAATGTGTTACCAATTTAGATTCACTTGTAAATCTTCGTTGGTTGATGTACTTGTCTATTGTCCTCCCAGGACCATTTTGTAAATGAGCTTGCTCAAAGGTGTTCTGCCTGGTTAAATAAAAATTGATTGATTGATTGAGTGATTGAAAGCCTTAGAACTGGCCAAGAGCCAGCCTGAGTCCCCCAGACTACAGAGCTCCTGGACATTCTCCAGTTGGGGGGTCGATGTGATTAAGCCTGTCCTGTATTGTGCTTATGATACCACTGACACTTCAGCTCAGGCTGCTGCCACGGGTGTCTGTTTACGCCATTACTAGTGGCTCAGGGTCTCCAGCTTCTGGCAGGATCTCCAGGAGGGAATTCTGGATGCTCCTTGCAAGGCCTGGTGCTTTTTGGAGAACCCACAGAAAAGATCATCCTGGGGCTCCAGGATTCTAGAAAAGTGGTCCAGTTCATGTACAGAATGTACCGGTCAGAGCCAGGCCCCAATAAGCATCCTTTTCGTTGCTCCAAGGGCCAGCAGTTTCAGGATCAGTAGGCAAGAGGTCCCTTCAGGAGAAAGACTACCTCCCAACCTGGAGGACGCTCCGGTCCTAGAATTTCTAAGACCCCCAAGCCTTCCCTCCCCAGCCCCAGTACCTCTGCTTGATTCCTTGCCCAACCTCCCCCGGAGGATCATCTGGTGGAGTCAGGGGTTGCTTCTCCCGCTACCTCGACGGGTGGAGAAGCATTACATCAGATCAATGGGTCCTACATCTTATTGAACAGGGCCATATCCTGGAGTTTACCAAAGTCCCACCAGACAACCCCCAATACCCTCTTGTTACCTCCCTCCCTCTTATCTTCCCATAATTCGAGGGGAGATCCAGTCTCTGCTGTCCAAAGAGGCTATAGAGCCTGTGTCTTCCGACCACAGGGGAACATGCTGCTACTCTCACTTCTTCCTTGTCTCCAAGAAAACAGGGGACCTCTGGCTCATTCTAGACCTGAGTCAGCTGAACCAATTTATGGAGTACAAAAGTTTCAAAATGGTCACTCTGCCAGGTCTGATCCTCCTTCTCCATCAAGAGGACTGGCTGTGTTCTCTGGATATGTAGGATGCATATCTGCACATTCCAGTCTTTCCACCCACAGGTGGTTCCTGTGGTTCCGCTTTCAGGAGGTCCATTATCAGTTCCAAGCTCTCTCCTTTGGCTTCTCCTCGGCTCCTCGCATTTTCTCCTGATGCCTAGCTGTGGTGGCTGCGGCTCTGAGAAGGAAGCGACACTACGTCTTTCCTTGCCTCGATGACTGGCTCCTGGTGGCTCCCACCTAGGATCAGCTCCTGAGGACTCTGGCAGATACCTTTACCTTCTTCCGGTCTCAGGGTATCACCTTGAATCTTCCAAAGTCCTCTCCATGGCCCAGTCGCAGACTTCAATACATAGGAGCCGTTCTGGACACTGAACAGGGAAAAGCCTTTCTGCCAGAAGACATAGCGGACAGGTTGCAATCCTTAACCCACCTAGTCACCTTGTCTCAATGAATTTCAGTTTGGACATACCTCAGACTTCTGGGCCACATGGCGGCTGCCATACCCACAGTCCCTCTGGCGCGCCATCATATAAGGGTACGTCAGTGGACCCTGTGGGTGCAATGGGATCAGCAGTCGGATGACCTGGACCAGCAGGTGCTTGTCTTGCAGGCAGTCCAAGGGACACTCAGGTGGTGGCTCGACTTGCCCAGTTTGTTGAAGGGGGGGTTCCCTTCCGCAGGGTTCTACCTTCTCAGATCCTAACTATGGATGCCTCCATCCCAGGCTGGGGATCTCACCTGACCGGCAAACAGACTCAGAGGATGTAGTCTCCACTGGAACAAGACCTCCACATCACTGTGCTGGAAATGAAGGTGATCCTCTATGGCATGCAGGCTTTCCAGTCTGATCTCCTCCCAGTCCCCTTGCTGATTAAGATGGACATGTCCATGGTCTTTTACATGAACAAATTGGGCACTCATCTCCCCTTTGCTGGGAGGCCACGAGGATCTAGCATTGGGCCATAGCTCACAGTCTGGATCTAACAGCCGTCCATGTTCCAGGCATCCAAAACACCTTGGCTGACAGCCTAAGCAGGTCTTGGTCCAAGGCCTACAAGTGGGAGCTTTTACAGACGGTTGCAGATGACCTGATAGACAGTTCGGGGTGCCCAGAGTTGGACCTTTTTGCATCCCCACTGAATGCCAGACTGCCCAATTTTTGCTCACTTGATCCAGGGCCTGGTGTTTTCTGGTGAGATGCGTTGTCCCTCTGCTGGACAGGGAGGTTTCTTTACGCTGTCTCTCCCTTCTGTCTGTTGCAGAGGGTTCTTTTCAAACTTCAGGCAGAGGGAGCAGACATGATCCTCATTGCTCCGTACTGGCCTCTGCCGATTTGGTGTCCCCTGCTCCAACAGCTGGCAGCGGGGCCTCCAGTTCCTCTGCCTCTGAGCTCACGCTGTTCTCCCAGGATCAGGGTGCCTTAATCCATCCGATCTAAGTCTCTGCATCTGCACGTGTGGCTCCTGCAGACCTAGCTATCTCCTGTTTTGGGGTTTCCCCTAGGGTGGCAGAGGTCCTAGTGGCTGCTAGGAAACCTTCCACTTGAGTTACCTACACTGTGAAGTGGAAATGGTTTTGCCTATGGGCTTCCGCCTGTTCCCTCAAACCTTTCACTTGTCTGGTGACTTCAGTTTTGGAGTACCTCCTTGCCCTGTCAGATTCTGGCCTGGGCCACTCCTTCATTAAGGTGCATTTGTCAGCCATCTCTGCATACCATGTACCTATTGAGGGCAAGACCCTTGCTCAGCTGGACCTGCCCCGTACCTTTTTAAGGGGCATCTTGCACCTCAAACCTCCCATTCAGGACCCTGTCCCTCCCTGGGATCTTTTGTTCATGTTAGGGAAACTTAAACTTTGCCTCCCTTCGAGCCAGCTGCAGATTGTGAGCTACATTTTCTGTCATGGAAAACATTATTTTTAGTTACCGCCACTTCTGCTCGGAGGATTTCCTAGCTTCAGGCTGTGATGTGAAGAGCCTAATTAGTTTTCCACAAGGGCAGGGTGTCCTTGTGGACCAATCCTAAGTTTCTGACCAAGGTAGTGTCCGAATTTATGCTGAACCAGGGCATCCACTTGCCTGTTTATTACCCAGAGTACTGTAATCATGGGGGGAGGCCTTACTTCACACTGTGGATGTCCATAGGGTGCTCTATTATTATCAGAATCACACCTATTCTCTCAGAAAATCTGATCAGTTGTTTGTCTCCTTTGCCCCCCAAAATCTTTGGGGCTCCAGTTTCTAAGCAGACATTATCCAAATGGTTGGTGAATTGCATTGTGTTCTGCTACCAGAAATATGACGAGCCTTTACTGGGACTGGTTAAAGGCCATTCTACCAGGGGAGTGTCTGCCTCCTTCGCTTCGCTGCGGAGGGTTTCAGCAGCAGATATTTATGCAGCTGCCACTTGGAGTTTTGTCTATACTTTTTCAAGTACTACAGTTTGGACATTGCTTCCTGATGCAGGGTAAGCTTTGACTTTGGGGTCCTGCAGGGTCTCCTTTCCTGAAGGATTGACTCCACTGTTCCTTTCCTCCTCCCTTTAGATAGGGTTTGTTCCAGGTACTGCTTGGGACTCCAGTGGTGCCTGCAGCAGGAGCTATTCTCAAAGTAAGATAGTACCATTACATAAGAACTTACCATAACAATAGGTCTTTGAGAAAAGCTCCTGCAGCAGGCGCTGCTTTCCCTCCCTTCTTCCCCTGTGCTCGCTTCTTTCCTGGATCCCTCCTCGGTCTCCTGTCTATGCTTGCCAGGTCTCCAGTGGGAGAACTGAGGTGGGAGCTGGAGGACTTCCCTTATACACCATAGGCTGATGTCGGGGTGGGCTGACATCTGGGGTGGTCCCACTATATACTGCTAGTTAGAAGTTTTCCATGGGGTCCTAGCGTCTGGCGGCTTAGTCCTACCGGGGTTGCCTGCTGCAGGAGCTGCTCTTGAAGATCTACTGTTACGGTAAGTTCTTACACAACTGTACTTTTATTATAGTGTGTCATAAGCTATATTAATATCTTTAGCAGTTTCTAACAAAGCCACCTTTGGTGTTCTTTTTAACCCATTTCTTCGGGAGGGTAACATAGTATATCTTAGTAAGATATTCCTATCGGGGGTCTCAATCTCATAACTAACTGTACCAGTACATCTAACCACTTTATTAAGGCCCTTGCCACTTCATTAACAATTTGCTTTCTGTAGTGGATAATAGTAACAAGACCTTTTTACCCGACTGAAAAACTTTTTCTGTTACCCCATGGTTATAATACACCTTCTGCTGTTTTGGGGCTCTTCTTGGTCACTGTGGGCAATTTCAACATATTTTGCCAGTGTCTTTCTCAGGGCACACATATAAGATGTAGTGGATTTTTCTGGGCAGGGTTATCTTCCCATGTTTCTTTTATTACATCTAGTGGCCCTCTAGGTTGTCTGTCATACAGCAATTCAAACGGTGAAAAACCTGTTGATGCTTGTGGCACTTCTCTGTAAGCAAAAAGCAGGTAAGGTAAATATTAGTCCTAGTCTTTCCCTTCCCCTTTCACAAACCTTTTTAACTTGCATTTTTGGGGTTTGGTTAAAATGCTTAAGAAGACCATCTGTCATTAGGAAGGTTCTTATGGCTTCCTCGTAGTAAGCACAGCTCCTTCAGTAATGCAGCACCAAAATTACTACCCTGATAAGTAATAATCTCTTTAGGTATGCCCATCCTACTGAAAATGTTGGCAAGCTCTGCTGCCACTTTTGGAGCCGTGACAGTACAAATTGGAATTGTCTCTGGGTATCAAGTAACAGTCACATACTACCAAAATTAATTGATTACCCTTTTTACTTTTGTCTATGGAGCCAACCACATTCATTGCAATTCTCTCAAAAGGCACATCTATCAAGGGGCACCTTGTCTTTTTTTTAATCACTGGGGCTACTTTCTGGCATTCAGCACAAGAACTGCAATAGGTAGCAACATCCTCATGAATCCCAGGCCAGTAAAATCTGTACAGTAGTCTCGCAAAGGTGCGATCCCTGCCTGAGTAACCAGCCATAGGACTAGCATGTGTTGTCTGTAACAACTCAGTTCTGTGCTTCTTTAGTATAACCAATTTCTCAATCTTTTCCTGCGTCTGAGGATTAACCCAAGCTCTGTACAGTAGCCCATTACATTTTTTAAACATTGGTACACCCTGTTTTTGTTTTTGTTTCACTCCAGCTGCTTAAAATAACCTTGGAGGGAAACATTGTTAGTTTGCTTAGAAACAAAATCACAATCGGTTATATGATTAGCTTCAGCATTTTCATATATCTGTGACAGAGGTGAATAGGACCCTGTCCCAGTTGTTATGGAGAGTTTGAATGCAGGGATCTGTTCTGTTCTGTTCTTTCCTTTCCTGTCTCTTGTCTTTCTGGTTGTGCAACCAGATTTTCTTGAGACTTATGACTTGATCACACTGACGGTCTCGCAATTCTTTGCTCTCACTGTCTCTCTATCTTCCCTTGCTGTTTCTGTCTTTTCCTCCCTTGCATATCTGCTGGTATAAAAATATATGCAGATCATTGTGTGGAAATGTAACTGATATTGGGATCCCTTTGTTTAGAAATCATATAGTGTTATTGTTGAAATGTACATAATTATAGTTTGAGATAATTGCAAGAATCTATTGGTAATTCAAGGGGTTAACCTTAGAGCAGTTTGTAAGACCTTTTTCCGAAGCTGTGGAGAAGAGGCCTCAGTTCTGGGACATTGTGTTCTTACTGCACCTACCTGAAACATACAAGAACATTTTAGAAAAAAACAGGATGCTTGTAAAGGAGGGGGCATTGCAAAGACTTACAAAAGAGGGCTGCAGTGTTTTGAGACACACAGAGATTGAAGAAAAACTCTGATGAATCTTCTCTGTTTGTTTTGCCTTTGTAAATAGTTACAGTATTCTGAACAAATTTATTTTTCTTATGTTACTGCTAGTACTAATAAACACTTTTACGAATTCTATAACTGCCCTGGTTTTTCTATGCTTCTTGACCTGTGCCTCGATGACAATATCAACCCTTAGGTCCATCAGTCTTTTTGTTGCCATTGTTTTTTTCTTTCAGGCGTCTTCTTTCTTTCCTGGGCTTCTGTATTTTGGAGCCGGGCTCAAACAAGTCAAAATCAAAGTCACCAAAAGGAAAAGAGTCCCCAGCATCTGAGATTTTCTTTGCCTAGTTAGTTGAGCAATCACTTTGATTTGTTAAAATCCAGACGTTGAATAGGTATAAAACCTTTGAAAAAATCGTCCCCATTCAAGTCAGTGGGGCGCACACATGCAACCTTTGTTTAGTGACATCACAAAGCGGGCTGCATGTGCGAGTAAGGGCATGACCATAGGATAAGGAACTGCTCTGTTTTGCCAGCGGGTTTTGGAATAAAATCACAAGGGCATAATTTTTGATAAGACTGAAACAAAAGGAAAAGTGTGTACATTTGGACTCCTGGCCAGGTCAGTTATCGTTTCTGTTTCACTGAGGGGCTAGTATGGCTAGTCAGAAACTGCTTTTTAATGAGGCGTTCTCGGGTGAAGGCTTCTTCTCAAGGATTGTCTGTTGAGTGGTACTTCAGGGACTGGAATCTCTACCTGTAGGTCTCTCCAGCGATATCATATCTTTTCAGTATTTCTCTTTTCACTAGGTATAGTTTTTTGATTGCACAGTGTCCATATTACTTTAGGTAAGTTGGACTTCACCTGTCAGATAAGGTACCAGCCTGACTGCCCATAGCTGTTTTGGCCATTGGCAGGCTCCGGCAACCCTTTCAAAAGTTGTCAAGTATGCTTCAGTATCATGTGAGGGACACCGCTTTGCAAGTTTAATGGCTTTCAAGTTGTTTGTGTTTAGTTGATTTGCAGGACCTGTAATGGATCCTCCAGCTTTGATAGCTTGCAAGGCATCCAGCCATCACTGCGTCTCTTCTTTTCTCTGTTGCTCCTGTCGCTGCAGCTCTTCTTTTTTCTGCTGTTCCTGTCGCGGCATCTCTTCTTTTCTCTCCTTCTCCATCTGTCTTTGTTGCATAGCCCACCATATGAAGAAGGCAGACATGCTTTCAGGTTCTATTCCTGCCTGTTCTGCTTCCATCATTTGTTCCGGCTTTGCTGTCGCAGTTTGGACTTTTGTTTCTGCTTCTAGTTTGGCTGCTGTTCGTCTGGTAATCACTCCTGGGCTTGCTGTTGCAAGATCCATACCTTTTTTCTGCGTTTCCCTGGTACCACATCTGTAGTACCCACGCACAAAAATCCTGGCTTAGAGTATGCACGGTGTAAATCCCACAGCTAACGCCAAATGTTGCCAAGGTATAGGTCAGGAAGCATAGACAAACCAGGAGAAGTTATACAATGTACTAACCAGGAGAAGTTATAAAATTTGCAAGTAGCATTTCATTATTTTTATAACAATAATAATAATTTTTTTGCAGAATAGCTTTTACACAGGCAGTTCAAACAAAACAAAGTCCTTCATCTGAGGGTATTGTTAAATTTAAATCTCAATCCGTCCTCCAACCCAACACATCTTTGCTCTTTTTATATGATGTTTTTCCCTGGCAATTAAATTATGCATCCTTTTCTCAAGATATATCTTCTGTTTTCCATACAATGTCCCAGCGCTTTGTCAGTTTGTTTCCTGTGACCAGTACATCCAGGCTTGTTAACAAGTGCAACCAATTAAGACATCCTGTCCCAGGGCTGATTTCCTACTGACAGTTTTACATACAAACTTGTGGAGGTCAAAATACATCTCAAGGTTAACCCCGCTGAGTTCCAAGTAGCTTTTTGCAATTGTTTTAACAATATAACTGTATACATTTGCAAACCGTGGGGTGCCAGTTTCACATAAATAGTTTCACACAAAGATTCACATATACTTTTTAAAGAGATGCATAAAGGAGGAAGAAAATATGGAAACAGCAAGTGAAGGCTGGGAGATGGGGAGTGGGCCTTTTGGAGTGGCGAGTTCTTTAGGTGCTACAGGAAAATTTTATTGCGGAATCAGACAGGAAAAGACAGAGAAGTGTCAGAAATAAGAGAGGACAGAACAGATCCATACCCCCCTCTCTGCATAACAAATGGGACAGTTTTTTTTTTTAACCCTGTCACAGGGATAAAAGCAGGAAAACACAGGAAAAATTAGCATAAGGAAAACTACGTAAACAAGCATGTTTAATAGTTACAGCCGTTTTTACTACATTGTAGCTAGCAGCTGACTTTGTTAGAAAAAGAAAACCTTTGCGCTGATGGTTTAAATATGACCTTTGTATTACCAGTTGTGATAGTCTTGTTTGGAAGAATTAATTACTGTACCGCAGTTCTGTGGAAGTGGAAGGGAGGGGTATTAGATTTCATTAGTAGGCAGTATTGAGTGTTGTCACAGCCTGGGTTATGTGAAACTTTTAACAGTGCAGCACATCCCCTTGGACCTCCTGAAATGTCCATATGTTGCACAAATTCCTTCAGCTGACAAACCTTTGTAATTGGACAAAACATGTTCGTATGTTAGTTGTGCCAGCAGTTGCTTGAAGTGTTTCTTTTCCCTGAAATATTAGCACAGGCACTGTACACTGGAGCGGGAGCTGCTTTCTACATTATTCATTCTGTGGAGTAATGTTTCTCGAGATCTCTGACCTCTGTTGACTCACCAGAAATATTTTGCGTTTGTAACTCTGGTTATTGTACTTTCAGATGGGGGGGTGAAAGCAGAGGTACATTCCTGCAACTTTATTTTAGACCTTTTTGTTATGACCAGAGAGACATTTTGTTTTCCCCAGTGCTCTTCATTGACACCCCCCCTTTTACTATGCATGCACCTGTTATTAAAGGCACACTGCAGCCTATGTGAACTCCAGTATTTACAAAACCATCTCAATAAAGAGTAGTAGAAACTTGTTGATTGCTGTTGCCCCTTTTAAATTGTCACTGTATAAACGTTCCACTTGTTCCCCATATGAAAAGCAGTAGAGCTGCAATTCTGTAACTGTGCTCCTCCTTTAAAGAGTGCTTACCTCGTATAGAGTTTAAATAATTAAGTCTTAGAATGAGTCCCCTAAAATAATGCTTATGTTTTAGGAATGTGTAACTTCCCAAGGAAAGCAGCACAGTGTATTATAAAGCACGTATTTCAGCCAATCAAGCGATCAGAACTGCAGTCCCTTTTAATATGCGTACAGTTGTCAACTTGTGCAGAGAATGTTAGGAGCACTTTAGAGGGGAAGGA
This sequence comes from Neoceratodus forsteri, assembly GCA_016271365.2. Taxonomy (NCBI): domain Eukaryota; kingdom Metazoa; phylum Chordata; order Ceratodontiformes; family Ceratodontidae; genus Neoceratodus; species Neoceratodus forsteri. The sequence goes on from CM057449.1 coordinate 1,311,158,950, forward strand.
GGAGCGTTAACAATATACAGTATGCAATTTTTTTTAATTAAATAAAAAGAACAAATAACTTATTATAAACCACTCAAGCCAAATTGAATGATTTATAAGTTACTAGGTGCCACGAGTGCTGGCTGTTGGGAGAAGAGTTGTCATCTCGCGTTGCTTGCCCCAACCAGGGCAGTATGGCATCTCTTATACCGTAAGAGGCATCGCTCACAGCACGGATTAACTTGTAATATTTATGGTGGAAGGCTGTTCATGTAATGGTGTAGAAATTATTTGAAGGAACTTTGTACCTAAAAAACAGACGCACGCAGACACATATGTTATATTGGAAGGTTGAATCAGATTTCTCAAGAAGACAAGTTGGTGGTGTGCTTTAAGTACACCTGTTCTGGCATTGTTAACAAATATAGTTGCAAATAAATTCCTGAAATCCAAAATGGCTGCAGTGAAGGCTGTTTTGAACAGCGTGTGTTCTATTGTTAATCTCCTGCTAGATGATAATCCAGAGATGAATCACAGAGGCATATAGATGCCTCTCTTGAGATTGAGTACTGTACGTGATGTCATTATATATACAATGTTAAATCCTTACTGAGTCAGCCGCAACTCCGCTGATTGCTAGCTGGACAGAACATGCAGCACCAGATCTATACAGAAGCCAAGCAGATTCATTTTTAACTTTGGAAAATCAGAGACTTTAACTGCCATGCTCAAGCTAGATAAAATATCTTACAAGTAAAATACAGTGTTCAGGAAGTAGACAAACTCATTTGAGCTAGTGAACTAAGGGCCCTATCTGACGGCATTTTATGCAAGATTTACGGCCCCCCTCTTGTTGATTTTGAAGGACAAAGAGACTGACAAATTACCCTTATAAAATTTCGGATAAGGAGAATACTGAACATTGTACTTTCATTGTGAGAGTTCACATACTCTTAATGTTACTGCTACATTTTCCATTTAAACTGAAATTATGTTTTCTTTTAAAAAAAAAAAAAATAAAATAGGGTTTGCATTCGGGAGTTCTGGTTGACCTGAAAGAAAGTGACAATGAGAATTCTCCCTTTAAAGACTGCCCCATTGATGAACTGGTAAACTTGCTGTCTGCTTGCAGTTATTCACTGAAACTTGAGTGCTGCCTGTTTGTGCATTGTTCTTCTGAACCTTAGTTGATGCACCATTTCTAAATTTAGGGCACAGGAGTGTGCTTTGGGCTCTGCTCATGCTGGGGACAGTGCGTACAGGCATACTGGAGATTTTATTCTGTCCTCTATTCCAGCTGCTAAACACAGAGTTGTTACCTTGCTCGTTACTGAAGGAGTGATCTTTCCAGCACCGAGAAAGTGTGGTTACTGGCTGTTAGTACTGTACGCAGATTATTTGAGAACATTCTGCAGAAAGTACCAACGAAAATTAAAAATATATATTCTAATTGGCTAGTTACGCATCTTCTACAGTAATAAAAATACTGACTTTCTTTTTCTTATTTTCACATTTTCTTTCTGGTTGTTCTTGCATTTTCACTCTCTGTCCCTCTCCCACCTCTTTCTGGGGCTCCCCGTACTATGTTGCTATCTTTGTTATTCCTTCCTTAAGGCCCCTTTCCTCTCCTGCATCCCTCATGCCATGCTGCAATTAAGTACTGTACTACTGCAACGGAAATATGATGCCTTCGGCCAGGGAAGACAAGGGGAGGAGTTAGACTGAACATGTCAGAATGCTGGCATCAGGGGACAAGGTAAACCCCACTCCCAATCTCCACATCCTGTCAAGAACCCAGATAGGGATTTGCTGGGTGTTTGGTTCCCTGTCCCTGGACCACTAGGGGGAAGCTGCAGTCAAGCATTGGGAGTTGATGACAGTCCTTCTCCATGGCCATGTGCATCCAAGCTCACTGCACTGTACCTTACTGCTGACCCAGTTAGAATCCTGGGTTCTGGGGGTGAACCCAGGTTCCATGCATGGCAAGTGAATGAACTTGCTGTTGGGCCACCAAATGACCTTTTTTTCAAAGAGAACATAAAACCATGCCTTGTTTTTCACATTTTTAATATAATTAGACATTTTGGCACATGTAAAATCTAATACCCCCAGGGTGGGATATTCAGAATGCTACAGGCAGGGGCACAAGCCTGGGTGCAGCGCAACTGGGATGTGCCAGGGCATGGATCGGGCGATATTCAATGGTGCTGCGCCATGGCGCAGCACTGTTGAATATGGCACTGGGGCCACCCGCACTGCGCACGATGCAGTGGCACTGTGCCAGCGCAAGTGAGGAGCAGGGGGATGCGCCAGCGCAAGTGCGGGTGCGCTAGGTGCATCAAGTGCAATATTCAGTGCTGGGCATGCAAATGAGGCCCCATTTGCATGCAGGTGCGCCGATCCCCGGCGCCTGGCGCCCTGCCAGGCTGCAGCCATCAGGGACTGACGCCCCCTACCCCTTGGCGGGCAACGCGCCCCAGTGCCTGATCGCGGGCATATAATAAATCCCTGGTGGTCCAGTGGACCCTATCCCAGCGCACCCAATCGCTGGCATAACATAATGAAAACTGTGGTGGTCCAGTGGACCTGATCCCCAGCCCGATCGCAAGCAAATGAATAAACAAATTCCCTGGTGGTCCAGTGGACCTGCTCTCCTGCCCGATTGCAGGCTGTAGTTATAATAATATTCCTGGTGGTCCAGTGGACCTAATCCTCTGCCCGATCACGGGCTGTAGTTAAAACATATTCTCTGATGGTTCAGGGGACCCATCCCCTGCCTGATCGTGGGCAGATGATGACATTAAATCCCTGGTGGTCCAGCGGTACCTCCCTCCCCACCCGCCCACTCAGACCCACCACCCCACTCCCTCCGTCAGCAGCGAGCGGCAGCTTCCCATCCACAAGCCGCCCGCCGACTGACAGCATACAGTACGGCTGTACGCCTGTTGGTCCACTGTGTGGGCCAATGGGCTTGCAGACCGTACTGTACTACACAGTCCCAAAATGTGAATGGGTCTGGTAAAATTCCAGTGCCTTACGAATGTAATGTTCCACTAATCTTCTTGGCTACGTGCTGCTGCATTGTTTACCACTTGCTCCATGAATTGAAAGACCTAGTACAGCTCCACTGCAGTGCAGTTTTGCACGAGCATCACTAGTAGTTACAGGTTCCAAATGGCACTCGTGTAGTGCTTCCGTGGGTAGTAAGGCTGGGGTGTATTTTTTTTTTTTTTTTTTAATAACCCAATGGGCTTTATCTATAGTGATGTGTGTGTGTGTGTGTGTGTGTGTGTGTGTGTGTGTGTCCGCGTCTGTAACACAACCATATGGAAAGGAAACAACATTTAATAAAGTACAGGGATGCTGGGGTGTGGGTAAGTTGTGAGCAGCTAGGTACTTGGGGTGGGGGAAGTATTCAGAAGATGTAGAATTTCTTTAAATAATATTTTAGGTGGGGTGAGTCTTTGGTGGAGAACTAGTGGCTATACTGGTTGTGGCAGGCTAGTTGTTGGGCAGAGGCGGATGGCTTTGTATTGATAACGTGATCCAGAATGACTGATTAATTGTAGTCCATGCATTTATGGTCACACAGATTTTCACAGGTTAGAATGCTCATTAACCTATCAGAATACAAGAATTTTTGTACCCATTTTATAAATGACATTAATTTCGCCCCCCCTCCCCCATGGTAGTTCCTGAGTCCCGTCAAAGTACTTAATTCACAAACTTGTGTGTTATTCCATTTAACATAGAAACTTTGATTAGGTCAGCTGAAAAAGACCCATGCTTGGCCTAATGCCAGACTGGATTTAGAGATCTGATAGCCCCGGTGGCTTATCGTCACTCCCTTCATCAGGTATCCCTTTTTCTTCTTCTGCATTCTGTGGGTCCCACTCTTCTTTTATCTGCTCCACGAAACCTCTCAAAATCTTTGTTTCAGACATCTGCCTTTGCAGTCTATTCTGTTTTGTCCACCATCTATTCCATGAAGAACTTTCTCACATCCCTCCTGAATCTCACACAACCCACCAGCCTGCATCTGTGTCCTCTATATCTTCATTGGGGATATCTCTTTCCTCAAGTCACAAACCTCTAGGACAATGAGCCGTCAGACCACACGGAAAACCTTTGCTAGCAGTTCAGTAGGGGTCACCCATGGTGACCTCGCCATATAAGTGTGGACGGCCCTGTCCCGCTTCAGTTCTTTTCCCGCTGTTGACCAGAGCTTGTCGGATCAATACGGAAGACTAAATCATGACACAGTCTGTTCTTTCAGAAACTCTTATCGCAGGTTTTCTTTTTAGATCAAACAACAAATGGTAACGAGGACAACCTCCACTGCCTCGTTGATTTTTCGTGTCTCCTCAGTGGGGCTCTTGTGCGTATCCCTCCCTAGTGAGACCCACAGTGGTGACCTGGCGGTTGGTTTTGACGGGCTTCTCCCACCGGTGGGGCATCTTTCCTCCTCCCCCCACTCTGTAGCACCAGGCTTCTCCTCCTCTCTGTCTCTAAAGCTTTCGGAGTGTTCCCTAGTTGGAGTCTCCATCCCACCGCGCTGCGAACCCATCTGTTCCTTTCCATGGGTCCTCCGGCCCAGAATCTAGGCCTGGGGAGTAAGTTATCCCGCTGGCGGTGGTCTGGCTGTCCACCCTCAGAACCTGCTGCACCACTGCCCTGAGGACAGTAACACCTGTTTGTCTTCCCCTCCTGCCACATTGTTCTTGCAGCTGGGTCTTTGGCCTGTGGGGTGCTCTCTCGGTCTCTGCCCCAGGCCCATTGGCTGTGATCCTTAGGCTTTCCCACTGATGTCTCTCCCCGATTGTCTAGCGTACTTGACTTGATGATGGCGCCCTCTGCCTCTCCTGTTAGCAGCTCCTCAGTGCCCACTGTCGACACTACCATCACTGACCAGCAGCACTTCTCTTGCCCTGGTTTCGCCAGGCCCTGTTTTAGCTGGGCATCGCTGACACTGTGCGTTTGGCCAGTAGTGGCACCCTGGCTCACCACCCCTTTTCCTTTCACATTGACGGAGTGGCCGTCATCACTCAGGGGTTTCATTACCTGCTCAGTCCAGGGCCCCTTCTACCCATCAGCGGCATCCAGGTTCGCCTCCCCATCAATGGTCTGCCCTGTGGCCACCCTGCCTTTACATCCAGGTGCCAAGGGCGATGGTCCTCCCTGTCCATTCCTCTCCAGCTTGTGGACGGTGCTGGCCAGAGTGTTTGCCCAGATGGTGGTGCCCACTGCCTCCCCTATCTGCCTCTCCTTAGTGCCGGTTGTTGGTGCTACCATCGCAACAACCAGTGACGCCCCCCCCCCTTGCTTTGGTCAGGAATGGCGCCATGGATCCCTTCTTCTTCTCCACCGTCAGAGTAGCCATTGACGCTCGGGTTTCCTTGCCTGCTCAGCTCAGGTGCCCTTTTAGCCCATTGAAAGCATCAGGGACCACCCTCCCTGTTGACAGTCTGCCCTCTAGCACCTTGTTCTGACACCCTGGTGCCACGGGTGGTGAGCTTCTCTGGACGTTCCACTCCAGGTCACAAACATCAGCATTGATCCTGGGTCCATTTTAAGCCAGGACGTGGGCTTGCAGTCGGTGGAGACCTCCCTTTCCAGCCTACCACTCCCACCTTGCCTGCATGGATTGGGGGTTTTCCAGGCTACAGAGGAGCACTGCCCTGGCCCCCCCTTCCCTGGACTACCTGGAGCTGGGATGGATACATCCCTTTTGGGGTCTACTTACGGCGAGCACCTGTGGCTGGCATCTGCCTAGGGAGGACCCCTAGCCGTGGGGGCGGACCTTGCCACTGATGTCCAGCAGCTCACCCTGCCCTCCCCTACCAGGCACATTAACTCCTTGGGGCTGAGTGGCATGGGATCATCAATGCAAAATCCGATTGGGCTTTGGGGATTCTCGAACCTCAGGGCACTGGTTTGGCACCAAAGCTACCGCAGAGCAGGATCAGCCTGGCCTTCCCCACCATCCCCACTGCAGGTGTATACACTCCTTCTGGCCCCCCCCCGGCCTAAATCAGGAGGTGGTGGTTGGGGGCCCCTTTGTTCCTTCCACGTAGTGCAGTGGAGGGCCCCAATATGTATGTGTTTTGCAGCAAGAGGGCCATAGAACCTTTTTTTTTTTTTGTTTGTTTGTTTTTTTAATTGTTTAACCAGGAGTGGCACACTAAGCTGAAAGCTTTTTTACAGGTGCAGTCTGGGAGGACAGGGAAGTTAAGTGACTTGCTCAGGGTCACACAGTATGCAAGTGGGGGCTGTGGGATTCAAACCCAGGTCTCCAGATTTGCAGCTAACAGCCTTAAACTACTGCGCTATACTGTCTCTTCTTCCCCTTTTGTCCTCAGCTTCACAAGGGGCCTGAGACCTGTACTAGTCTTGAGGATTCTGCCTCTTTCACACCCAGTGCAGAGGGTTCAACTTAGTCCCTCTGCTGGGTCTACTAACCCCCCCCCCCCAAATTGGGGTCGGGTTACGCTCCTTGGGTATGCCAATGGTTTACTGGCATTTCAAGGCTTGTCCCTGCTCTCACAGGGGTACCCTGGTCCCTGTCTCTGGATGCACTCTGCCTGTTTAGGATATTGCCCTCTGGCTGGTCATCCAGGCCAAAGGTTTTTCCCTCATGGGTAGCAGTGGAGGCAGCAGCCATTATGCTTGGTGACTGTATGCCTTACCCTCTCAAGGTGCAGGGTTGCACAGCACTTCGTCCAAGGAGCAATTGCCTTAACCCTAGCACATCCCAGGTAGCTGTCCAGTGCCCTGTTGATCATTCTTAATCTGCTCAAGTTTGTCCTACCCCTGGTCAATGTCTGAAGCACACAGGCGATACTGGACAGGGCTTAAGCCTAACCATCCAGCCCTAGGGTAGGGCAGATGCCTCATAATGCGGCCTTGTTGTTCTCTCTGACCAAGTATGTCACAGCTGGGACGTTCCTGTGACTGTTGGGCCTGATGGCCATGGCCATTGTCAGGGCACCCCGTGTCAGACTACACAGGCAGATCCCCCAATGGACATAAGAGTCTCATGGGCTCAATGCCTTGATGCTCTGGAACAGACGCTTTAGTGGTGAGGTTACTAGAACCTAGTGCTCCAGTGGTGGTGGGAACCAGAAATTTACCCTATGGGGTTCTCTTCCTCATCCCCTCCCCACAACAAATCCTTGCCATGGATGCTTCAGGAAAGGCTCGGGGGAGGGTACACCTGGACCCCTCCAGACACAGGGTACTTGCTGTGCAGTGGAGAGTCCCCTCCACATACACGTCCTAGTGATGAGGGCTGCTCTTTACAGCTTGCAAGTCTCTCTGGACTGTGTATCCCTAGGGGCATTGCTAAATCAAACAGTCACCATCAGTGTTGTGCGTTACATCAACAAGCGGTGGGGGGGGTCCTATTCCTACCCCCTGTGCATGGCAGCATTGAGGGACTGGTACTTGACTTTAGAACACCATCTCAATCTGTTGGCAGTTCCTGTTTCTGGTGCCTAAAACATCTTGGCAGACAGACTCAGCAGGTCGCAGTCCAGGATGCAAGAGTGGGAACCACTGACCTCTATCATTGGCAGACCTGTTCGACAGGTGGAGTTGTCCAGAGTCAGACCTTTTGCATCCCACTCAATGCAAAACTGGATCTTTTCTGCTCACTCACCCAGGGCCTGGAGTTTTCTGGTGAGACACGATGTCCATCCTTTGGAAAGGGAGGTTCTGTTGCATCTTTCCTCCCTTCCCTGTTAATTTGGAGGGTGCTACTCAAGTTTCAGATGGTATGAGCGACTGTGATCCTCATTGTTCCCTTCTGGCCTCGTCAGTTCTGGTTCCCCTTCCTGTGGTGGCTGGTGGTGGAACCCTCCCGTTCTCCTGCCCCAATGCACAGTCTTGTTCTCACAGGGACAGGGCACCTAGTCCATCAGACCACCTGTCACTACATCTTCATGGCTGACTCCTGACGACATGGCCATGGCTAGATTTTGGGGCTTCCCAAAAGGTGGCTAATGTCAAGGTGGCAGCTAGGAAACCCCTCACCAGGGCCACTTATTCCAAGAAGTAAAAGCGCTTTGCTTTGTTGGCAGCTTCCCCTCTCAGGGATCCCTTCACTTGTACCAGTGAATCAGATCCTGGAGTACTTGGTGTCCCTCTTGGATATTAGATTGCAGTACACTCCCATTCGGGTGCACCTGGCTGCCTTCTCAGCTTTCCATGTGTCTACTAATGGCCATACTGTGGCCCAACTGTGGGTGTCCCGTACGTTCTTGGGAGGCTTCTTTACTTGATGCCTCCCCTTCGTAATTCAGTCCTAGCTTGGAACTTGAATTTTGCCCTCCAGACGCTTACCATGGCTCCTATTCAGCAATGGAAAGTGTTATTATTTTTAGTTACCATTATTTCTGCTTGAAGAATCTCTGAGCTTCAGGCCCTCATGGCAAGCCTCCTTATCTGCTCTTCCACAAAGATAGGGTGTCTGCTTGCGAGTCCTCAGTTTCAAAGGTGGTGTCTGAGTTTACCCTGAATCAAACCATCCACCTGCCTGTATTTTTTTTTTTTTCAGAGTATGCCCATCTGGGGTAGCACTGTTCTTTGCTGTGGATGCATATAGAATAATTAGATATTGTGTTCACTGCATGAGGATCTGCAAGACATCCTCACAGCGTTTTGTTTCCTTCTCCCCAGCAAAGAGGGCATACCAATATCTAAATAGTGTCTGTCCAAATGGCTTGCCAACTGTATTACCTTTTATTGCAGGAAGTATGGTAGGAACTTCCTGGGGTTGTGCATGCCCGTGCTACAAGAGGCATGGTCTTTCCTGTTGCCTGTTTCAGGACTTTGTCAGCAGCCAGAATCTGAGCTGCTGACTCTTGGAGTACTTTCCACACTTTCTCTGCACACCACAGTCTGGATATTGCCTCCAGAAGGAGAGCAGGCTTTGGCCTGGCTGTGCTTCAAGGTCTTCTGTTCTAGGTCTCTAGCCTCAAGCCACCCAGACTGTGCCTCTGTCAGTACTGTGTGGAACTTGTCCTAGAGGTGTGACCTGTTGAAAGAGATATCCCTGACGAAGATAGTACAGTTTCACAAGAACTTATTACCATAACAGTAGATCTTCGAGGGAATCCCTTTCATCAGGTCATGCCGACACACCCTCTGTCCCCATGGACGTAGTGCCTTTTTAGCTCTATTACCTTCTGCCTAGATCTTTCTCTGGGAAGATCTTCCAGCCTAGCATGATAGTGCAAATCTTTCACCCTCTCTTGGGTTCTTCGAGAGGATCCTGCGCATGCCTCTTCTCGGGGCCTTAGGCTCTGCGGAGTTGCCCCTTTTTTCAGGGTGCTTTCTCCTACTCTTTTCCTTGTCTGAAGGAATGTCTCTGTCGGGCATATGTCTTGCCGGGCTCTTTCTCTGGGAGGCATAGAGCCTTTCTTAGCTGTACCAGCCTTTGTCTGGCTTTTTATCTGGGATGGTCTTCCTGCTGTCCTCAGCCGCTCGTGCACTTGGCACCTCGTCACCTCTCTTGACTCTCTTAGTGGAAGGCCTTCATCCTCTTAGTCTTGGAATCTGAGGCTATACTAGACATTCCCACCTGCTTTAAGAGCTTTTCAGATCTCTCCTGCCTTGCCATATGGGCAGAACTATTCCTCTTTCTCTTTCTCTCTGCTGGTTCCTTATACAGAGCTCCTTCGAGCATGATCTCCAGCAAGGAACTGAGGAGGGATGGGGCCACCCACACTTATATGGGGAGGGCGACATCAGATGTTGCCATGGGTAGCTCCTGTTGAACTGCCTAGCAGAGGTTTTCTGTCTGGTCATAAAGTCTGACGGCTCATTGTCCTAGAGGTGTGACCAGAGATTCCCTTGAAGATCCACTGTTACGGTAAGTTCTTATATAACTGTACTTTACTGTGTCCTTATTCTTTGTAAGCAGATCTGTACAATCCACCTTGCTGATTCCTCATAAGAACTTGGATGTCTCAATCATATCCCACCTTTTCTCCTGGTCTCTGTGTATGCCAGCCTTTCCATTTATGACCTCCACTAGTTTCCCTGGATCATCTTCATGGTCCTCCTTTGTATGGTCTCTATGGAGTTCCTGTCTTTCTTGGAGATGTAGACTAGAACTGTGTGCAGTACACCAGGTGGGCCTTACCAGGAACCTGTCACGGGGCAGTATCACCTTCTTTCTACTATAAAAAACTCTTTTCTATATATCTCAACATCCTGTTTGTTTTCTGGTATTATTTGTTACACTGTGCAGTGGATTTTTTTTTCCAATTCAATTTGTGCACTCAGGCACAGGTAGGGATTTACCCTTGAGTCAGCTTATAAGTTCTGTTGGCTCCCCTCCAACCTGGCAGGCCAAGAGTAGAGGCCAGCAACCTTACCCCTTATGGCAGGGCTTCCCCATGGGCTATGGGGGAGAGAGGCCAAGATCCACCTTTAATCTCTGCTAAATGTTATGCTGGGTGTCTTTTGGGCAGCGGAGGCTGGAGATACTCTTGAGTGTGTCATGGTGTGCAGTCTCCCAATGTTTTTTTCCTTTGCTTTCCCCATGAAGGTGCAGACATGTCCATGTTAATCGACATGTGCCGTCATGCAGCACATCAACAACCTCTGTTAGCTCCCTCCCAAATCTCCTGGGTCTGTACTGCTGTACTTCTAGCCTACATTGACAGTCAGCATGACACCGGTCTCCATGGCCTACCTCCACCCCTCACTCCCCAGAGGAGGAGCAGTCTGACTGATGCTCGCTTACCTCCCACTGGCCCTGATGCTCTAGGTCCATTCCCAAGCCTGCTTTGTCAGCATCTCAGTGACTATGTGACTGTTACTAATGATGACCCAGATCTCTCTGCTCAACATAGAAACATAGACTGTAATGGCAGATAGGACCACTTGGCCCACCCATTCTGCCCATTTCCTCACCTATTGGATAAGCTGCAGATCCAAGGTAACCAACAGCCTACTTCCTCCTACGCCACAGGAATCGCTTTATGTCTGTTCCATGCATTCTTGAATTCCCCACTTCCACCTGTCATTCGCGATTCTCGCCGAGATACAATTTGAAAACTAGTTCAAATAAAATTACTTTTATTAATAAATGCTTCCATGCCTTTACAGATCTTCCCTCCTCACTGACTACTGCTGTCCATTTCAGCTTTCCTGACTTCTATGACTATGATATCACTTCCTCCACTTAGTGCTGTTGACCCAAAAATGTGGAACAGTGACACTGAAATTAAACAACCAGCTAAGGGGGTAATAAAAATCCTGAGGGGGGAGACAAACAAGCAAAGCAGATCAGAAGAGAGGAAATGTGAGACCAGTATAAGGTCCACATATTTCTTATTGTTCTTTACATTTTTAAAGAGGCAGTAGCATGATTATGGAAATTAAGGTCGTTGCTGTCTAACACTAGCCACATGTCTTTAAGTAGAGTATTGGTTATTACTCTCAAAAGTTGTGCAGCTGTGACAAATACATTTCAGGCATAAGTATCACTCACAAAAGCTGTGCAGTTACAGTAGGCAATAGCCCCCAATGTCTGAAAGAGATTCTAGCTGCAAAATTTCTGAACAAGACAGAAAACTTGTGATTGCGAGGAAGGTTTCTTTTTGAACCTTTGGACTTCAGAGTGCATATTCCAGATTCCCCTTGGTTTACTGCTCGATAGGAATGGTCAGCCTTTTGTCATCATTCCATTTGCCGTTAAAAATTCAATGCATGGAGGTTTGACTAACTGGTAGGAGTGAGTCTCGGCCAGAATCGCACAACTATTTTCCAATACCCTGGCTACACAGAGTACATGACCAGTTTTCACGTCAGACAGCAAAGAACATAAAGCTTTTTAAGTGCAAGGCAAGTATGGATCAGTGGTTAGAGCACCAGAATGGGAACCTGGAGATCAATTGCCTATATAACCCTTATCCTCTCATCCAGTAGTCTGTTTTACGGTTTTTTAGTTGCCATAATGTAGACACTTTTTCCAATTTTTCCAGGTCTGATTTCATTTCTTGAACTCCGTCGTTTTCCATTTTGACAGATCTTAGTGTCATCAGCAAAGAAAACTCCTTATCCTGGATTTCCCATCTGTATCACAAATGAAGATATTAAAGTGCAGCAGTCCCAAAACCAATCCTTCGTACCTTCATGTGACTCCCTGGGTTCTGAATGCACGCCATTGACTTCTCTCTGCATCCTGCCCTCCAGCCAGTTTCTTGCTCACCTGGTTAGTTTGTTCCTGCCCCCAGGTCACCCAGCAGCTTGCTTACAGTCGAGGTTAAACTGACTGGTATGTTATTTTCTGGGTCATCCTGTCCTTGCTTTTGAGAGCAGCATCACATTAGCTACCCTCCAGTCTGCTAGAACCATCCCTGTCTCCAGGGAACAGTTAAACAGATTTGCCAATGGTAATGACAGTGTCACCTCTTTCAGCACTCTAGGGTGAAGCCTGCCAGGACCAGGCACTTTGGCCACCTTGGGTTTTGTGGCCCCTGAGCACCCTTTTTCCTGAGACCGGTCCAGTCTCAGTCATATTGTCTCTTTACCTACATCGTGACACTCCAGTAGTGTTCCCGCACCTTCGCAGTGAATGCTGAATAAAATTAATCATTCAGTAAATAATCTTTTTTCCCCTTCCTTCTACTCCACCACGTCCTTTCCTTCTTTTCATTAATCTGGTAATACCCTCCTTAATTTTCTTTTTTCCCCTAAGGTGCCTGAAGAAGGTCATCTCTCCCCCTTAACCTCCTCTGCTATTCTCAGCTGTCTCTGCTCTACTTTTTCTTAGCATTATTCTAGCTTTTTTCAGCTTTTTTAGATAATCCTCCTGGTTGGCCTCTCACATTTCCCCCTTGTATCTTCAGAATGTCGGCGTTTTTGCCCTTACTGCCTCTCCCACCCATCTGGAAAACCAGATTAGCTTTTTGTTCTTCCAGCCCTGCCTCATGCATGATGCCGTCATCTCTGTAATACCCCTCTTTATGACATCCCATTTTGCCCCTTCAGCTCACTCTATCCATATCAGTTTATCTTTCAGCATTTCCCTTATCTTGCAGAAGTCCACCCTTTTGAATCCCATGACCACAGTTTTTGAAACTGGAGTGATGTGTTCTCTGTTTAATCACACTGCATTGTGATTACTGGATCTCAGTGGTTCCTCACCTCTTCTGTGACTATCTCTGCGTTTGAAAGAACCAGATCAAGAGTGGTCCCGCCTAGTCTGTTCCTCACCCACTGCACAAGAAAGCTGTCTTGCATCATATCCACCAGTGCCTGATTTCTTATGGTGCTGGCTGTTGGGATTTCCAGTCCACATCCAGCATATTTAGGTCACCCACCATCCCAACTCCCTTGGGCTGATGCTTTACTGACCTCCTCCCTTTATTCCCTGTGCCCTTCCTCCTCCTGGTTCAGTGGTCTGTACACCACTCTGGCACTGACCCTTTTTACACTCTTCCATTGCCATTTACACACAAACTGCTTGTATTCCATGCCTACCCTCAGAGCAGTATCTTCCGTGGTCTGTACACCTTTACTAACATACAGTGCCTCCCCCTCACCATTTTGTCTGTCCTCCTGTAGAGTGAGTAAGTAGCCTTTACTGCAAGGCCAGTCCCAGTTTCCTGTTTGCTCTGTCCCTCCTGAGAGTGAGTAGCCTGTTACTGCAAGGTCCCAGTTGTTTACTGTTGCCCATGTTTCTCTTATGATTAACAGATCAAACTTAGCCTCTGCCAACACTTCCTGGAGCTTACTCATTTTGTTCCTGCGGCTCCTTACATTTAAAGGGAAATGTCCACTTAGAAACTGGCCAACCTCAGTGTGAAGCAGGGCCCGATTAGCATTTTTAAAAAAAGCTTAATTTGTTTACCTCTGATGACTTGTTTTATTTGTAATTTATCTGGTTGATTCTGTGTCCCTCTCTGCTGGCATTTCACAATCAAGCGCCCCGTGCGGCGCACCCACAACCTCTTGCCGCTGTCCCAAGAATTACATGGCATGTGGGGATCAGCCGTGAGTTTGTCCATAACATTACTGTATAGCTGGAGTTTCTGATACCTCCAGTTTGGAACCTACATGTCTCTGCTATACCGAGACCAGGTATAGATTGGTAGTAGACTGCCAGTCTATACCTGGTCTTGGTATAGCACCAAGACATGTAAGTTCCAAACTGGAAGTATTAGAAGCTCTGGCTATACCGTAATCTTATGGGTGGACCTGCAGCTGGTCCCCACATGCCACGTCATTCTCGGGACAGCCGCGAGTGGTTGTGGACGTGCCATGCAGGGCGCTTGATTGTGAAATGCCGGCAGAGAGGGATGGAAGATCAACCAGATAAATTCTGAATAAAACAAGTCACCAGAGGTAAAAAAAATTAAGCTTTTTCTGAAAATGCTGGTGGGGACCGTTTCTGCATGGACATTTCACTTTAAGTTGACCACACTCCAGCAACCTGTCTCCTACTCTGACCCCTTTTGCTGACCATATTTACCACACTGATTTCCTGTATTATTTAACCTTTGTTATCCCCCTTGTGTTCCCTGGTCTTTGACCTGTTCCCCATCCCTATCTGCGTTATCCTGTAACCCCACTAACTGGTGGAGTACTAGCTAGGTTTCCCTCACCCAAGTTCTCTACAGATTACTCTAGCCACAGCCCGCCCCCCACTTGTTTAGATGCTCTGAAATGTATGCCTCAAACTTTTGCCCTAGTTTCTTTGTCCCCTTCCTGTTAGCATGAAGTCCATTCTGGTTTATAATGCCATTATCCTACCACAAACAGCCCAGTCTCCCAGGAAGTTAAATCCTCTTCAGCACACTACTCCTTCAGCTAGTTGTTAAATCAGAAGTTTGCCAGCTTTCTTGCCTTCCTGTGCATGTGCTGTGAGGACCTTTGAGAAGGTCACAGTACCCACTAACTCTTAAGTCTGAACTCAACATCCTGAAGCTAGCCTTCACTGCTCCCAACAGCCTTCCTGCAAGATTATTTATCCCCTGATATACAGTAACATCTGGCGTCCCTCCTACTTCAACCAACCCATCTACCCTGGGGAGTACCTTGTCTGCTGTTGCCCCTGGTAGCCTGCACACCATCCTCCCTTCCTGGTCTGAGGCACAGACCACAGTCTCGTAACCCCTAACAATAGAATCCCCTACAGTAAGCCACAGAGGTTGAGCCTGGGTCCGGTGCTCTTCAGTTTGTTCATTAGTGTCATTGAAGAGTAGATCCAAAGTAAGATGTGTGTATTTGCAGATGACATTAAGATGTGGCAGGATGGATAGTGAGGAGGGCATAAAAGAGTTGAAAAGGAACCTGAGAAAATTGGAAAGATGGTCCAAGATCTGGAAACCAGAATTTAACTCAAAAACTTGAAATTATGCACTTTGTTTGGGGGTGCAGGGTCTGAAGACTGAACATTGATTGGAGGGAGACTACAGCAAATCTCAGAGAAGTGGATCTGGGAGTTAGGATAAATGACTGAAAACTGAATATTGTTTTGGGCGGGAGAGAGACTAGAGCAGATTTCAGAGAAGAGGGATCTGGGAGTTACAATAAATGAAAGCCTCATTACATTGGCCCAATGTAACATGGCGTATGGAAAAGCTAGCATGATGCTGGGGTACCTAAGTAGAGCCTTTTCAAGTAGAAAGAAAGAGGTGATCCTGCTGCCCAATACAGATCTTTGGTGAGGCTGCACCTGGAGTACACTGTGCAGTTCTGGAACCCTTACCTAAAAAAAAGGACAAGGATCAAGCAGAGGTGGTCCAGAGAAGAGCAACTAAAATGATTCACGTACAACAGGGTAGGACCTATGAGAAAAGACTGGCTGACCTAAATATGTACTGTATAGAAGCCAGGAGAGAGAGAGGAATGACATGTTTGAAGCCTTAATATACCTGAAGGATATAAACAAAGTGGACAGCGAGCAGCTGTTCAAGCTTAGCGATGGATCCATCACAAGGGGGCCACAGCTATAAGCTGGCAAGTGGGAAGGACATGAGGAAGTACTTCTTAATGGAAGAGTGATGGAAATTGGAAAAGTGGATAAACTGACTGCCTGAGGAACTGGTAAGTGTTTAGATTGTTGTAGGTTTCAGGAGAGGGTGGGATAGACACATGGACTGAGGACAATGACGGGGAGGAGATGCAGCTAAAGGGGGCACTGGGGTAGTTCAGGTAGAACTGAACGGTGATAGATCCACAGAAGGCCTTGTCAGTGCTACTCTGGTGAGGACCTAGGTGGGAGCTGGGCAGACTAGATGGACCTTTAGTCTTTTTTCTCTCTGTAGACATCTGAGTTTCTGTGATCCATGCCACTGTGTGCCCAGTTAGGTCAAGGGTGGAATGTGCTTCTGTGTGATACTTTGAGTTTGCACAGTGGGGAGTTTATGTATAGGGTGGTGGCATTATGCAAGGTAAGGAGTAGCACTGGTCATAGTACACTCCATAAGTGTCCCTGACCCTCACAGGCTTTCCGGGAGTCCACTGTGTCCCAGTGCTGATGCCGCTAGCCCCTTTGAGTTTGTGTGGAGGGCTGAGTTGTCGACAAAATAAACAATTTAAAATAAAAGGTTTTTAACCACAGCATATATCAGTCCTTGCAGAACTGTTTGATCCCATGGACAGCCCACTGTTCGGCCCTGCTCACACCGACCTATCCCAGCCCTCCAGACTGAGTGCAGTACTCTGCTAGTGTGGAGGTATACAACCCAGATACCACCTTTGGCATGTATCTGGGCCATCTTTATGGCTAGGGCTCTTATCGATCCTTCACGGACTCTACACACCTTGGATGCAAAGGCACTCTCTTAGCATCCTGGGCTGTACATTAAATTCCTAGTATGATTTAGCATTGTTTATCTTGCATCTCAAAAGAGGTGGCGGAAGGTTAGGAGGAAAAAAGATAGCATTCCAGAGGTATAAAGAAACACAGAAGGAGCAGGACAGAGAACTGTACTGTTAAAGCTGAGGAAGTGAGGAAGGCAGTCAGAATAGCAAAGGCCCAAACTGAGGAAAAGATGGCCAACTTGGTTAAGAAGGGGGATAAAGCCTTTATAGGTACATTAGGGAGCCGAAGAAAGACCAAGGAAGGGATAGTGAGGCTTAATAATGGGCAGGGTGGGTGGGCAGAGGGTGACGTGAAAAGCAGGGATACTGAATGAATATTTCTGCTCAGTATTCACAAAAGAAGAGAAGGGGAGATACCTAAACCAAGCAATAGAAGCACTCTGGATAGGGAGGTCGATACTGGTCCATTCACAGAAGAAAAGGTTCTGAAAAAACTCCTAAAACTGAAGGTGGACAAAGCAATGGGCTTTGATGGGATTCACCCCAGAATTCTAAAAGAACTAAAGGGAGAACTAATGAGACCACTGACTACCCTTTTTTTTCCCTCCACCTTACTGCCCTCTCAACCAATCACTCCTTCAGGAACCCGTAAGCCCCCTTCATCCCTGGATCCACCCCACCTTCACCACCCCCACATGGCAGCTCTACTCCAGGTATCCCCATATCCCAGGTCGGGTGGGTCCCTTTACTTCATGAGGATCAGCCTTTGGCCAGGAGGCGCGACCCTGTGTGATGCTGAGGTAGCAGATGCAGGTCAGGGTGTCCAGGAGGCGAGGGATGGAGGGCTGTCACCTGATCAGCCGAGGCGCTATTTCCTCCTGTTTTCTTCTGGAGGAGCAGCGCCCGTGCGACGCCAAGGCGCACGCCACTCCCAAATGTCTGTAGGCCAGCCATGCTGCTATGCTCGTGGCCTCCACCAGGGGCCGCAGATGCCGAGGCACATCCGCCTCTTCTCGGAGAAGGCGAGTCTTCGCCGACGCCCAGCCTTTGCTCCCCGCCAGCACTCCAGCGATCCGAGTCCGCCTTGAACTGGTCGCCGCACGCAAGCGAAATTCAACCACTGCGCTGATGGGCCGTTCACTACCTTTTTAACAAATCATGGAGGATGGTGTGGTACCTAAGGTCTGGATGAGGGTGGATGTGATTCCCCCTTCACAAAAGTGGGAGCAAAGCAGGGGCAGGAAACTACAGACCTGTTAAGTTTGACATCAGTGGTAGGGAAAATGATGGAATCACTTCTGAAAGAAAGAATTGTTGAGTACCTAGAGGCCAGCAGGGCACAGAACCCAAGGCAGCATGGATTCACAGTGGGAAGATCATGTCAGATGCATCTAATAGATTTTCTTGACTAGGTGACCAAAGTAGTAGACCAGGGAGGGGCTGTGGACATGGCCTGCCTAGACTTTAGCAAGGTATTTGACACAGTCCCACACAAAAGATTAATAAACAAATTAGCTAGCCTGGGAGTGGGTCCCAGGGTGGTAGTCTGGGTAAAAAATTGGCTGGACAACAGGACACGGAGGGTAATAGTAAACAGAGTCCACTCCGATGAAAGGGGGGTTACTAGCGGGGCATCGCAGGGTTCAGTACTGGGTCCGGTCATTTTTAATGTCTTTATAAGGGACATTGCAGAGGGACTGGAAGGAAAAGTATGCCTTTTTGCAGTTGACACAAAGATCTGCAACAGGGTTGATACACAAGGGGGGTGGAAAGGATGAGAAGGGACTTGGCAAGGTTGGAGGAATGGCCAGAAGTATAGCAGCTTAGATTCAGGTGCAAAGAAGTGCAGAGTAATGCACTTGGGGAAACAAAAACCCTGGGGAAGAGTACACAATTTGGGGGGGGGGGGGTACTAACAACAACAAAAATGGAAAGGGACCTGGGGGTAGTCATATCAGATGACCCAACGGTAAGCAGGCAATGTGAGAAGGCAGTAAGGAGGGCTGAGGGGATACTGGGATGTACAGGGAGAGGCATCACCAGTAGAAAACAGGAAGTTGTTATCCCTCTGTACAGACAGTTGGTGAGACCCATCTGGAGTATCATGCAGAAGTTCTGGAGACCCCATCTCTGCAAGGACACAGACAGGATGGAGGCAGTCCAGAGGAGGGCAACTAAAATGGTGCTGGATCTGCACCATAAGCCTTAGAAGGAGAGACTAAAGGAGCTTAATATGTATACCCTCGAGGAAAGGAAGGAGGGAGAGGAGGGACATGATAGAAACTTTCAAGTACCTCAAGGGAATCAACAAAGTCCACGGGGTAGCATCTTTTAGAAAAAGAATGTGCAAGAACAAGTGGGCTAATTTGAAGATGGGGGAGGGGTATGGCTCAAGGGCAACCTTCGAGGTAGTATTTCTTTCATGGAGATGGTGGTGAACGATGGAGTGGCCTTTCTGAGGAGGTCGGGGTCAATAACAGTGGGGAATTCAAGAATGCATGGGACAGATACAAGGCAATTCTGGTGGGGGTAGGAAGAAGTAGGCTGTTGGTTAACTAGGATCTGCAGCTTATCCAATAAGTGTGAAATGGGCAGACTGGGTGGGCCAAGGGTCCTTATCTGCTGTCAAAGTCTACTTACAGAGAGATGTCATGATAACCGTGTTTTGCAGTAACTGATACCTTTCACTGAGGATTCTGATGTATCATAATACCAGTTTCTAGGGACATGAATATGTTGTTCATCCACACTGTCTGGCAGGTTCCTTGCCACATTAAATCTTGCTAGAAGGACTTCAGGCTGGCTCCTCCCACCCACCCAGGTGGTAAACTCGGCCCGCTCCTTACAGCTTGAAGCTCAGGTTCCCTCCTTACGCCCATGGTAGACTGGATCCCACCTTCGTTCACCAAACTTATTCCTCAAATTTTCAAGACTTCGGTCAAATTCTCCCTCGCGGCTGTGATGGACAAATTGACTCCTGGATTCAGTGGTGCCCATGTGGGCAGAAAATGTCCAGGACGGATCTGCACTCACGTCGTCTACTGCCTCGGCCTAGACCATGACCTGCAGGCCTGCGAGTTATGCCGTTTGTTTCGGACTACATCCTGGAAGACCCAGCTGCCCAGTTACAGCTTGGTGCCCGGAAGCCGCTACCCATCGGTGAAATCAAAGGAGGTCTACATGTTACCGCAGGGCTGGCTTGGCTGAGCAACTCGAGCAGATGATCGCCCTCGAGGAGGACGCGGCACAGGCCACATCATCCTCTTCCTCAGTCGCGGCATTTATCCCGCTCTCTCTGGGTACCTCATATTCAGCTTCTTTTACGGAGCTTTGCCAATCCCTTTCCACGAAGGGAGAGGGGCCATCGGGACATTCTTCTCTGTCTAAAAAGAAGGACTCGAAAGGTAAGTCCCACCGTCGGCGTTCATGGGAGTGGGAGAGGTCTCTTTCCCTGGACAGTCGACACTCTACTTCGGTCGAAGTTGCGGCTAAGGCCGCTGGCTTCACGGTGTCCCTGTCAGGTCAGCCGGCCGAGACACCCGTCGATGCAGTCGAAATTTTTCTTGACCCATCGGACAGACTGTCGACTGGTGAAGCCAGCAACCCTTCTTCACCAGTTCCCCCGGTGGAGACTGAGGACTTGCCTGCGCCTCCGGTACCGGAGTCCCCGGTCAAGGCTTCCGAGACGGGGGAAGAGCGGGTGTCCCCTGCCCCTTCCCAGACCCATCCTCGGAAACACCGAGATTTCGGTCTCGATATCATCTCAGCCCAGCCGATCCGCCCGACATTGGCGGGTCTTGGTCTCGGCATCTGGCAGGCGCGCGCCTGGCCGGGTTCGCCTTCCTCCCTGAAGAGGAGAGGCTTCAGCGAGATTGCATCAATGCTACGAGACCTGATGTGGCAGCAGTTACTCTGTCTGGGAACAAGCCGACGCCATCGCCTTCCCGCCATCAAGTGGCTGCTGTCACCTGAAAGGCGAACAACCCTCACAGTAGTCGAGGTGCCCAGCCTGGGACGGTTGTTCGGTCAAACCAGCTGCCTCACGATTGGGTGGAACCTCCGCCCACAACCGACATCGGGGCGCCACCAAGGACTCGGTTGGGTCAGGGCCTGCCCCACAGGTTGTCGGTCACCCTCACTCCCAACCATCCTCGGCAGGTGGAGGGTGGCTGAGGCCCCAGGCAGCTCTTCGCGGACTCCTCAGAGTCAGACGACGATTCCTCTCTGTTCTCCAGGCCCATTGACCAGGAGTCCTCTGGGGCCAGTCGATGGACCAAAGCCCATCGTCCTTCATGGGTCTGCTTCGGCTCATCTCGGAGTCTACCGGATGCAGCTCAAGCCCGTATCCAAGCGGGCCAAGCATCCCCTAACGGAGATACTGGACCAAGGGGATTCACCCATGGAGGCCTTTCCGGTGGCTGAAGCCATTGTTGTCCCAGCCTTGGAGCTCTGGCAGCAGCCTGCTTCCTGTCTTGTGCCTTCGGCCAGGATGGTCAGGAAGTATGCAGTCCCTACCGGCTCTTTGTCTGTTTTTTTGGAACACCCCTCTGCCGAGGGGTTGGTCACCGATAGCGTTTTCCGGCGTTCTGGGAACGCTAGGGATGTGGATAAGCCCCCGAGAAGGAGTCCAAAAAGCTGGACTATGCCGGGCGCAAGGTGTACGCTGTGTCCTCCCTTGGCCTCCGCCAGGCCAGCTCGGCCATGCTGATGGCACACTTCTCCCACACCCTCATGGACTCCCTGGATGAGGTGATCCCTCATTACCGGCCGACCTGCAGACCACGGTTAGGCAGGTTTGGGACCAGGGAAGGCAGTGGCAAAACAGCAGCTCCAAATGGCTCTGGACATTGGAGACTCCTGTGCCAGATCAGTTGCGGCTGCAGTGGCCACAGGCTGCAGAGCATGGCTGAGGATATCCACCTTCACGGCGGATACCCAGCATAAACTGGTGGATGTCCCTTCCTGGGGACCGACCTCTTCGGCCCTGGAGTGGAAGGCCACCTCCAGCAGATCGAAAAGTCCAGTGCCACTCTGGACTCTGTCGCCCTGCTCAGAAGGACAAGGGCCGACGACGAGAGCAACATAAGTCCTTTTGCCCTTCTGCGCCTGCGGCACGTCCGGCCCAACAGCACCAACACCAGGACCAGCAGGCTTGTGCTTGGCACCCCAAAGCCAAGCCTGCGGCTTTCTCTAATAGGAATCAGGGAGGTAAGGCCCAGGAGGTCCCTTTAGCCGTCCTCCTCTAAGCCTGCCCAGTGACGGGTTGAGGGGTGTCGCCCAGCTCTCATCACTCCCCTGGGTTCCTCCCATGGGGGACGGCTCACTTCCTTTCGCCTGGTCCGCTATCACCACGGACCGTTGGGTGTTGGAGGTGGTAGGAAAGGGCCTGCCTGGAGTTCGAGCAGGGCCCGCCCTTCCGAGCCATCGCCCGTCGGTGACGGGGTCCGCAGCCTCTTTGTCGGCTCGCCATGCCGATATTGCCCTGCTCCTCAAAAAAGAGCTGATCAGGAAGGTGGCGGATCCTCCTCCAGACTCGGGGTTTGTGTCCAGGTACTTCCTGGTCCCAAAACGGATGGGGGGCTGACGTCCCATTCTTGACCTGCATGACCTGAACAGGTTTCTAAGGTCTCGGACCTTCAGGATGGTCACTCTGGCTCAGTTAATCCCATCCTTGGAACGAGGTGTGTGGATCTGTTCTCTGGACCTCCAGGAAGTGTTCTTTCACGTCCCAATCCATCTGTCCCACCAGAGATTGCTCTGCTTCAGGGCAGAGGGATCCCTCTACGAGTTCCGGGCCATGCCCTTCGGCCTTTCCCTAGCTCCCAGGGTCTTCACCAAATGCATGGCAGTGGTGACAGCATTCCTGCAGCGCCGAAGGGTCTGGGTGTACCCCTACCTGGACGACTGGCTGATTGCAGCCCTCTCCAGAATGAAGATGGAGCAGTCCAGAGATCTGGCCCTCCAGGTTTGCTCTCAGGCTGGCCTCCTCATCAACGAGGCCAAGTCGGAACTCGAGCCACAGCAGGTGATCCATTTCATCGGGGCAGAGCTCGACTCTCTATGAGCCAGAGCATGGCTCCCAGCGGACAGGGCCGAGGTTCTTTACTCCTTTGCCCAATCATTTCAGGTTGGGCAATTGCGCCCTGCCCGGGACTTCCTGCGCCTCCTGGGCCTCATGGCAGCCTGCACCAACGTGGTCCATTGGGCCCGCTGGTACATGCATCCCCTTCAGTGGGGGCTGGTCAGCCAGTGGTCACAGCACTTCGATCCACTGGATCAGCTAGTGACAGTGACCCAGGGGATGTGGCACGCTCTCCAGTGGTGGACCGTTCTAGCACATCTGCAGAAGGGCATCCGTTCGTCTGCCCCGAGCCGACGGTCTCGACCGATGCCTCTCTGATGGGTTGGGGTGCCCATCTGGGGAGCACAGGCGCATGGCCTCTGGTCCCCTCAGGAGTTTTGATGCCACATCAACCTGCTGGAGCTTCGAGCAGTTCATCTCGCCCTCACCGCCTTCGGCTCCGCTTTCTGCGGGGTCAAGTGGTTCAGGTCCAGACAGACAATACCACGCACTATGTACTACCTAAACTGCCAGAGCGGATGCGCCTCCATGCCTCTGTGCAGGGAAGCTCTCCGCATTTGGTCACTTGTGTGCAGTCTGGAGGTGGATCTCCTTGCCATCCATGTGGCAGGAGCCTCCAACACTCTGGCCGTTGCCCTAAGCCGGATAGAGGCTGCGTCCCACGAGTGGTCTCTCCTGCCGTAGGTAGCACAAGATCTGTTCTCCCACTGGGGCATGCCTCAGGTGGACCTGTTTGCCTCCAGGGAGAATGCGTAGCTGAGACTGTTTCATGCCCGCCCCCCTCAGCAGGGCTCACTGCAGGGGGATGCCTTCTCGAGGCCATGGACCCCAGGCCTCTTCTACCTCTTTCCCCATTTCCCCTGATCCACAAGGTGCTTCTCAAGGCGAGGAGGGACAAGGCACAGGTGATTCTGGTAGCCCCAGACTGGCCCCGCCAGTTCTGGTATCCAGGTCTCCTCAGTCTCAGCTCCAGGCTCCCGAGGTGGCTTCCAGCCTGCCCGACCTGATCTCAGTCAGTCAGGGAAGGTATTCCATCCGACCTTCAATCCCTGCACCTGATGGCCTGGTTCCTGAGCTGCCAGATTTCCAGGCCTTGGGTCTTTCCGACGAGGTCCTCAGCTGAGTATCCCATAAGTGAGTCGACTAGAAAATGCTATGCCTTCAAATGGAAGAGATTCTCCATTTGGTGTCAGGGCAAGGGCCTGGACCCTTCCTCCTGTTCCTTGGCAAGCATTCTGGACTACCTGTGGTCCCTTTCTCAGCAAGGACTTCGGTTGATGACCCTTAAGGTGCACCTGGCAGCCATCTCTGCTTACCGGGCGCGGGCCGGGAAGCAGTCGGTGGCGTAGGAGAAGGTGGTTTGGCGCTTTTTCAAAGGCCTTGATCACATATCCTCCGTGCAGTAGAACCCACCTCCATGGGATCTACTGCTGGTATTGACTAAGCTCATGGGCAAGCTATTCAACTGATGCACAAGTGTGACATCTCACCTGTCATGGAAGGCCACCTTCTTGGTGGCTATCACATCAGCCAGAAGGATGGGAGATCTCCGGCACTTTCCATCGAGTCTCCTTATCTGGTCTTCCACAGGGACAAGGTTGTCCTGTGCCCCAACTGAAATTCCTTCGAAGGTGGTGTCGGAGTTTCTCCTTAACCAGGTGTTGACTCTGTGGTGTTCTACCCCAATCACACCTCGGAGGGCTAATATAGGCTCCATACTTTGACCCTAGAAGAGCACTCGCTATTACAAGGAGGAGACGGCTGAAGTTCGGGAGAGGTTCGCCAGCTGTTTATCACCCACGCTGAAGCCGCACCTGGCAGACCTGCAGCCAAGCAGACGATAGGCAGGTGGGTCACCTCCTGCATAGATCTCGTATAGGTTGGCGGGCATGGAGCCTCGTGAGAGGATAAGAGCTCATTATACCCGCCATACCGCTGCATTGGTGGCTGCTTTAGGGACGTCCCTATCCAGGAAATCTGCAGGGCTGCTACCTGAAGTCAGCACACACCTTCATCACCCACTACCACATCGACCTTGAGTCACGCCGGATGCTGGTTTTGGGGCCTCGGTTCTCAGTCTCTATTCCCTAAGTAGGGGTGTGCACCTTGCCTCCCTCCTCCCGGAGAGAACTGCTAGGAGTCTGCCAGACAGTGTGGATGAACAACATATCCATGTCCCTAGAAATACAGGTTTCACTCTGTAACAGGAGTTCTAGAATGGTATGTGTTGTTCATCCACACGACTCACCGACCTCCCGGCTTCGACGCACAACCTGGCTTCCAGCGGGCTAGATCTAGCATCATGGGGCGGAACTGAGAGTTTTACCACCCGGGTGGGTGGGAGGAGCCAGCTTGAAGACCTTCCGGCAAGATTTAAAGCGGCAAGGAACCTGCCAGACAGTGTGGCTGAACAACATATACCATTCCTAGAACTCCTGTTACAGGTGAGTAACCTGTATTTTCATGATATTCCATGATATATTGTGATGATGTAAAATGTTTTTTTTTTTTTCAGTCCACTACTCATTTTGCCTCCAGAAATGTATGGAGTGAAGGGTCCCTCCCACAAAACCTAAGCCAGATGCCATGATATTGTGATAGTACGATAACCATGATAATTTTTTCCAAGGCTATCCTGTGCAAACTTTCATTGTAACTCCCCACATGTACTGTATGTCATCAAACTCTGAGCAAAGCACTGCCTTATGGCATGGGGGTGGACAGAGTGTACCCAAAGCTTTTCTGTCCACCCAGTAAACTCAACTGGGTGTACAGTGATGCTATAATAACCACAGCCCTGGGTGGTTTCTAAGGCATGAAGTGCAGCTTCATCCTCCTGGAAAGCAGTTATTGCAGCACTACCACACACCCAGAATGTGTTGGCAGGAGATGCCCAAAAGTATAATAAATCTCTGTAATGCACAGTCTGGAGTGTGTTATCCCCTTTACTAGTGACTTTTTACAGAGTTTAGTAATTTCATATGGGAAGACATGTAGAGGGAGGGTGGGGAGAAAATAACAAATGCCCATCTGTGTGTGCCAGACGATGGTTCACTGGTCTCCCCACCCACCTCACTGACCCCTCAGCCCACTATCCCTACCCATGCCCATCCCTTCTGATGTCAGCAGCCACTCATAGAAACATTGACAATGATGGCAGAAAAAGGCCCCATCATCCATCTAGTTTGTGCAACCTTACCTATGGCATGATGTGAGTATTGTAGCGGTCACTCACTCCCTTCCATTGTGCCCTCCTCCCAACCAGCATTTACCAGCTTTATATGCCTGTCACACCCATGCTTAAATCCCACTGGTATTTTGGCATGGACCATCTTCCTCGGCAGCTCTTTCCACTGTTCTACCTCCCTCTCCATAAATAAATAATTTTAAACATGTTTAAGTCTTCCACCCACCCGTTTAATGGAGTCCCCCCTTTGTGCCTGTGTTTGCACTCATTGTGAAGCTGGAAGTGGAGGCTGGAAGTCGGATGCGAGTCTGGCAGACAGAGAAGGACGCTTGTGGGGCTGAAAAGTGGTATTAGGGGGCACAAAGGGGCATAAAAACATTGTCACTGCTCATTTCCTACAAAAGATGTAAAGAAATGCCTGCTTAGTGTTTCTAGAGCTATTACATTTTAGTTCCAATTAAATGCTTAAATCCTTCCAAAATAAATGACTGTTTACTAGGGATCTCTGAAGTCTGGAATCTGACTGACTGCCAGAACAGTCATGCTGTGCATGAGTGTTGTAAAAGTGAACGACAAGAGGGTGTCAGATACTGAGCCATCTAGTGCCTCCACTTTACATCAGCATCAAGCGCAACAGGCTACAAATAAACAATTGATGGATTTATGCAGTTATTTCTCAGCTTGTGTTATATTTTAATACTGTATGTATGTGTTTTGTGCTTCTTGTGGAAAAACAGACTGTAGGACAGGCCACTAAAAGAGCACGTCTTAAAGCAGCACTTCATGTTGGCTGTGAAAAATTATAGGACTGTTTTTGATTCAGTAAGGAGCACCTGTGTTCCCTTACTAAATCAGGGTGCTGTAAGCTAAACTTAGCTGTGGTAAAATAGTTTCTTTTACCTTTCTTGAGGATCCAACAAAGGGGTCTGAGGTGCCCTGACGACTTTGGATGAATCATGATAGACATTCTTTAAGATGTTTACCACAGTTGGTTTGGATTTGGCCAGGGCTATCTTTTTGTCTTTAGCCTAGAAAATAAAATAAAATAAACTGTTTACATATTTATTTTTAACTTACAGCAACTGATTCATTAAGAGAACCTAGTTGCTCCTTCAGTGAATCGAGAAAACTGCTGGGTTTTATGGCATGACAATGTTTAATATCAGACTGCAGCCATTTCAGCTCCACTGAACTGTTTGTTCCCAGCATGCATGCAACTTTGTTGCCTTTTCTTGCCTACTAATGCCTTTTCTGTTTTCTGTCCTGTGCTGTTTGTGATATAATGCAAAACAAAGTATTTTGTTTTAATAAAATCTTGCATACAGTACAACTTTTTTTTTGGGGTACCATTGACGTATCAAGATCTCTCTCAACCTGCTCATCTTTTTTTCTCCCAAGTTGAGTTTGACTAATATAGCAGGTTTCCTTAGGTTGTGGATAATAGCGTGTGGTAGTTAATGATAGTGGTAGCAAGCTACGTCCTCCTGTATGTTGGTGTAAAACTAGCAGTCCCATGTTAATAAACATGCAGCTTAACTTAACATCTTATCACTTGCATGTATTTTATTTTTTTTATATTGGACAAAGAAACTGTATTCGTTTAGGTGCTGGACTGTGTATGAAAGTTCAAGAGGTTATCATAGCGGAGGCTTGCCTTGCTTTGTTGTGCTTATTAACAGCATGCATTCATTTTCTTTTTGCTGTGTTTGTGTGAAGTGGGGGCTGCAGTGTCGTCAGTCCCCGACGGCTGCTGCCTGGCAGGGTGGCCAGGAGCAAGTCCTCGGGATCGGGCGCACCTACATGCAAATGGCATGCAAATGGGGCCATAAAGAGATGCAAATGGCCCCCTGCGCCTTTGCATAAATTATGGCCCCATTTGCATGTCACCTTTTGAATATCGGAAATTTGGCATGGCGCAATGGTACTAGCACACATAGGTTGAATGCTCAACTCTACAACGACTTCGCGGTGGCGCAGGTTCCACTGCGCCATCTTGCGCCAGGGTGCTGTGGCTGGGGGCGATATTCAAGGAGTTGCTCAACAGCGCAACTCCTTTGAATATCACCGCCACACCCCGCAAGAACTATTTTGAGCAGCGAGGGCTTGCGCCTCAGACTGGCCAGTTTGAATATCTGGGCCATTGTCTTTCAAAACAAATTCCAATAATTTCAACACAAATGTGGTACTAGGCATGTCTGTTTCTTGTCTTTGATTCAGAAAAATCACAGCTTCGTCAAGAAGCCCCTCATGAGGTATATTCGAATATAAGCGCCTCAACGTCCATAGTAACTAAATAATCATTGTCCTTTAAATATAAATCTTGCAAAAGCTTTAAAACATCTGTTGTAGCCTTCAGATATGATGGTAAAGTACTTACATATGAATTCAAATGAAAATCTACAAATTGCGAAAGGCTTTCTGTTAATGAGCCTATTCCACTCACGATTGGTCTTCCTGGGGATTCATTAGTGTCTTGTGTATTTTTGGTAAAAGATAGAAAGTTGCTCTCACTGGTGATTCTGTAATCAAAATTCCATTTCTTTTGGTTATCTCTCCTTGTCTAGCAGCTTTTCTTATAGCTTCATCAATACTACTTTTAAACTCATATGTTGGATCATTACTTAACTTCTTATAAAATTACAGTCCCCAGTTGTCTCTCCACTTCCTGTACATAAACCTCTTTATTCATTACTACCAGCAGCCACCTTTATCTGCTTTTTTAATTTCAATAGAGGTATTGTTTTGTAACGTGAAGATAGCAGCTCTTTCATATTTGCTTAAATTATTGAAATGACACACAGGGGATTTGCAAAGAGTTTTCTAAATCATTTTCCACAAGTTGTTTAAACACTTTCGCCACTGGACAAGATGGTGGATTAAATGTAGAAATTGGTCTAAATATATTGCGCTCATTTATTTCAGTATTTTCAGTTAGTGTCTTTTGGTGGAAAGAAAGATTTTAAATTTAAGTTTCTGCACATTATATTCAAGTCCACCATTACATGAAATTTCTAGCTGGTGTAATAGATGCAAATCCCAGGCCTTTACTTAACACTTTCGTCTCTGTGTCAGTCAATCTATAATCAGAAAGGTTAATTACCTGTTTTCTGATTCATTCACCATCGTCTGCCCCTGTTGTGTCTGTTCCATGTAAAATGTAGTCCTCGACATCCTCCTCATCCTCTTTCCTCTCTCGTTCTCTGTGCCTTTCTAGCTGTTAGCCATAACCCTCTTCTCTTCGGCTTGAATTCTCGGACTTCTCCGGTATGTAGGAGTGCTGGTTCCTGTCTCTCCCGTTGAAAATGGTACTGATTGGTTTCTTCTTCAACCTCAGATTCACTCACACTACTAAAGTCAAATGAAACATGCCTCTTTTTGTTTTTAAAATGTCGGGGATTATTCTTCCAATTGAAGACTATCGTGAGTGTAATCATTTTATCACGAATAAATTTAATCTGTTTGGCTGCTTTAAGTTCATTGTCCAATCTATTTAGAGAATCTTTTAATTTCTTGTTTAAACCTTCAAAATCCACATTTTCTTTACATTGTAAAACCTCTGTCTCTTTCTTTTTTATTTCTTCTTTTAATTTTTCTTCACGTTCTTTGCTGTACTTTATAATTAATGTAACCAGTTTAAAACTTGCCTCTATTAAAATATTCTCCAAAGCCTTCATGAATTCTTCACTTTCTTGTCCACAGGCAGGATTTTTCACTAGCCTCAGGCCCCTTGGAATACGCTGTACTACTACATATGCTTCCATATTCACCGTATTCCAAAATGTTCTCCTCCATTGAAATGTAATTTTTCTAGTTCACAAAGGCTAACAGGAATGTCCACCTGGAGTCTGGTTGGCATTACTACTATTATCCATTAAAATTGATTATTTGTCACAGCTGTCTCCATTAAATCCTTCATATATCCCATAGGTCCTGGGTCTTCTGTAAAATTAGATTCAGAGTACTTTCAAGTGACATATTGTAATTCAAAATAACAAACAGACCAGTATGTGCTCCTAGGTTGAGGGTTTACACTTGGAGGTATAACTAATCCTCCTACACGCAACTTGTGCTTAAAACTCCCAAAAATAGTTTCAAAGTCAAAAGCGCTGTGGAGTTAGCACTAGGAAGTGGTGCTACGATACTACAACTTAATGTCATAAAAGCACCAAAGTAGAGCACACACACACACACAACCTCATTAATACAAGGGCACAGGTCTATTAAGATAAAGATAAATTTTATTAGCAAATGCCACCAATCTGATGCGTTTTGGATACTAAACACATCCTTTCTCAAAGGTAAAACACCAACAATAAAATGTCTCTTAAATATTCTAACAAATGAGATTCAAGCAGTGTCATTAATTAAAACTCCACAGTGATTGGTTAAAACCATACACATACAACCCACTTTAATTAATATGGATACATACTATACATCTTAAATACAGCTAAAAAACATATCTATACTTTACTAATAGCAGCCAAACTATTTACATGTCTACATTCATAGCTAATATAACCTAAATCAAAGAAAAGAAAAATGGGGAGGTGGAGATTCTTCAAATAAAAATTCTCAGACTTATAAGAGATGTTATTGAAAAACAAGCATAGTTACTGAAAAGAGAATTACAGACGCTCAATCCCCATCTTTTAGTTAGAATATAACAAACAATACTCAGAACGCATTTAATAGGTCTAACTAAATAACTTTATAATTCATATCTACAAGACCGTATATAGAGTACATTACTACAAAATCCCCCATTTTATCACATTCCTTCTGAGAAGTGCTGAAGCTGCAACTGAAATTACTTGAAGCACTTTCATATATACACAGACTAAATATCTTAATAATTGTTCTAGCCAAGTACTATCATTTTAACTTATGTAGATATTAACAATAACCACATTGCCAGATTATGTATCCTCCTCATACACTAAGAAAGAACCTTGTCATGGGGCACATTTAGTACACATAACTGAATATGAACACATGTCTGTGAAAGATTTTTATATAAAAAGACCGGGTCTCATCACATTCTCTTCAAGAGGTACAGAGAACATGGCAAGAATAGCTTGCCACATTTTCACACATTGACTAACTAACCATCTAAATCGCTATCATAATTAGATGCTACTATATTAACATGCATAACGATAACTGTTTTACTAAATTATGTCCCCTTCTCATACACTAGATGAAGAGCCATTACATAGAACGCTTTTAATTAAATCAAAAACTGACTCATACTGCTCATGTCTACAGAACAATATTAAAAATATTTTTATTTATTTATCCTAGCCATATTTCCTGAAGAAGAGACCTAGAAATCCCAAAGCATTAGTTTTGTATGAAGTTTGATGGCAAGAAAATAAAAAAATCACTGATTTAAAAGGAGGCAGATTGGGGTCAATTGATTTATTTCCATATGACTGTGAATGCCTGACCATTAAACTGCTGATGGGGTGATGTCAAAATCTCTGGTCCACCTGATGGTCTATATCCCACCTGATAATCAACAAGAGGGTATGGAGTCCTTCTCTAGCTATCTTAAATAATTTAACCAACATTGGGAATCTACAGTAGCTAGTGACATCAGCATTAGCTGGACAGGGTCAAAAGGTCAAAGTTCTGCCTGATACCCCCAGCCCTGACTCACTGCTTCCATCCTGTCGCTAATCTCTACAACAGCAGGAGCATGGCTCAGAATGCCTTTAACTGCCTTTCTGCTGTGCTCAGCTGCGGCAAGCTTTCATTCACAGTTAGGGCCACTGAGTGGTTAAATGAGATGCCCAATACCTTGGTAAATCTGCCTAAGTTGGACCAGTTTAAGAGAGCACTATAGGCAACACTAACGGTTCAATGCAACCGTAACTGCTAAGCATCCTAACTGAAGTTCTTCATCCCTTCTGGTATACTTTTGAACTGTGTCCGACTCTGGCTTGGAGGACATGTACCATTACTGTGCTTGTTCTAACACTGATTCTGTCAGCCTCATTGTAAAATTGTATACAATTGATCCAGCCTATTTATTTGTACTTTTTTTACTTTATCCCACTGGAACTCACTTATTGTATTTGTTATGTTACTTTGTAATCTCTGTTACTGACATGGAATCTTTGTAAAAGAGCACTTGTGCTCAAAGCTATTCTCCAAAATTTCAATAAATGACTATTGGCATGTCAAAATTTATATTGTAGATACCTGACTGATGAGGGGTCACCTGTTGGAGGTGGTCAAGCTAATCATGATTTGGTTGAATGATGAGACCAAGAACCCCTTTAAAATGTTAAAATGATGGAGTGAAGACAAAGTAAGAAAAGTGAATTAACTTAAATGAATTGCAAGCTTGTTGCAAACAGCTTTTGGGGGAGCACTGTTCCTATAACTATTCCATTCTGATTTTGACCACATGCCAGAAGCACCCTACAAAAATGTAAGAAAATGTATTAGAAATGTGATAACATTTCTGTGTATTACCAGGGTTGAGCTTGCTAAACCTTTAATATGGTTTTCTGAACCTTATCAACAAAAAGTATTTCTAATACAACATTTAAGCTGAGTGGGCCCAATAATCCAGCTGCTGGAGATAGTAATTGGGGCTGTCTCCATTTCCATGAGCAGTGGCTGTGCTCCTCTGTTGACACTAGTGTAAGTCAATTCCAGTTCCATGTCAGAACAGTGACTGTGGAATGGCAAACCATCATAACGAGTGCCAAATCCACAGTGCAAACAGTTTTGCAAATGTATTTTCCCCACACCCACCTTAATTTAGATTATACAATGGCAAGAAAGAATCCTGGCTTCTGATTGGTCGGTTGGCCACCATAGCAAGTATGTTATCTTGGCATAACATCAGTGAAACAAAAAAATCACTTGCACTCCAAAGCCAGGAGTCACTGGCCAAGCACTCCAGTGAAGACAAACTTCCTGCTGATTGTTTGTTGGATTTGCATTTCCATTGTTATCCATCTTCTCTTATGAAACAAAGTACTTTTCCAGACTAACAAAAACATTCTTTAAAATTATTTTTTATTCTATATATAACAACAAGCCATTGTATAATAGGAATAATACCCTCCATGGTGGGTGTTATGCTGGGATAACATCCTTCTCGGTGTTGGATGCCCACAGCCTGCGGCCTTGGACCCAACCACCCTAGGCAGGATGTTATCCCAGCATAACACCCACCCTGTCCGCATTATTCCTTTATTATAACTCCAGGCGGGCACAATTCGGGGATGGAGGAACAGGGATCGTGCAACAGTGATGATGCCGTGGTTCAGTCGCCATTTTAACAGTTCGCGCTCACAGTCATCCTCTTCATGGGATACTGTCAATTTGTACAGTCACAGAGCTGAAAATACATGGCACGGAGGCATCAAAGAAATGGTGCTTCATTTTCACTTCAACCTCACTGCAACAGTTCACAGTCTGCAAGGGTCAAAGGGCATTCAAGTGACAGACAGCAAAACTAGATGCTCCATGGAGCCAGTTATGTAAGCCCCACAATTGGAGGGGTGTTATAGTTGTTTTGCTTGGCTACATATATACATGTTTCTTTTGGCTTTAAATAATCTGTTAAGTGTATCAAAACTTTTGTACTGTTGTTCCCCTGCATAGTGGAGCCTTTTCTAGTAGAATCATGAATGCCTAAGGCAAGAAATACATTTTGAAACATTTTAACCATTAGTCCCAGCGTACACCAACGGTAGCTGTTGATTGATGCACATAAAATATTGAAAATGTGGTAACCCAGAAGCTGTCACGCCTGCTTTACCCAGCAAAGTCTATTCTGGCTTAGTACTTTCTTTGTGCCTCAGCATGCAGCGTTGAAAAATTCAGTTGCACACAGTTTCAGCCACTAACTTAAGGAAGATGGAGATAAAATAGCCACTAAAAGTACTTCATAATTAGGTGCTTCAAACACGTTGCCAGATGTAGTGTTTGCCTAAGAGACTGATTGTAGAAAAGGTTCAGAGAGCCATCTATACTGCTGCTCTGCAAGGTCTTTCAACAACTAACTTTATTTGTTTTAGTTTTTGGTAACGGGTAAGGCCCACTAGGCACAAGTGCCTGTTTTCAGAAGGCGACCTGGGAGCATTAGGCAGTTAAGTGACTTGCTCAGAGTCACACAGTATGCAAGGAGGTTGTGAGACTCAAACCAAGGTCTGGTCTGTTGAATGCACCAAGCTTGTTACTCTAACCACTAGGCTATACTGCCAGCCTAGCATAAGCAAGGCCCCTGATTTACATTGTTTGAAGTAATGAAATTCCATTTTCAAGATTTGAAATTTCAGGATCTAACTGGTAACTGCTAGTGCAATTTCTGGCTTTTACTAGGATACTAATGTGAAACTTTTAATATGTTTAGAAATATGAGAATAAAAGAAGGCTAAATGCACAACAAATTAAATAAAGCAAAACCAAAATAGTACAAGAAAGAATTATAGCAAAATACAAGTTCTGTAGAGTTACTGATCTGGTAAAATAAATTCCAAATTTTGTGAAATGCTTTGTTTTACTGGTGTTTAGAACGTCCAAATTCTGGAATTTTGCCAGGTTTTACAGTAAAAATGATAATCAGTGGCATTCTATCATAAACACTGTAGAGTGCAGTATTCTGTTTGGTCACCAGATGACAGAGTACAAAGTGTAATCAAATTATATCATCAGTACATAACTAAAATGCTTGGATGCTGTATTTACCTACTACAGAAACTTCATATGATACTTCTGTGCATTTTTATGAATGCATGCGAAAGTAATGAGAATAAGAATGTCTTCTACATGATGTATTTCAAAAGATTTTTCAAAACTGTGTGTTATCCCTTTGTGTACTATGTTTCCATACACCCCACCACCACCACACTATGCCTCTGCCTGGAAGGATCCTTTCTAGTGAGTGAGAAAATTCAAGCCCTATACCCATTGTAACCTTTGGGATCCCTATGGGTTCCCACAATAAAGTAATTTAGGTTGTTTA
This sequence comes from Neoceratodus forsteri, assembly GCA_016271365.2. NCBI lineage: Eukaryota > Metazoa > Chordata > Ceratodontiformes > Ceratodontidae > Neoceratodus > Neoceratodus forsteri. The sequence goes on from CM057449.1 coordinate 1,311,193,969, forward strand.
GCACCTAAAGGTTAATCCCTAGGCTTCCTCTGCCTCTTCTGTCAAACAGACACTGATGTTACTGTAGGGACTCAAGAGGGCTGTTTATAGCAGCACACATGCTGAGCTGCAGAGTGGCCATTTTCTGTAACTACAAATCCCAGAATCCCCGGCAGCTGACATCAGAGCAGAACTGCTTCAGTGGAAGATTCAATAGCTTGCAGTGCATGTTAGAGCATTTACAAGCTCTGATGAGATGTTTTGTGGTCCTGCTTTTCTCCCAGAGCCAAGTACAGTCCTCTGCGACTGTACTTAGTCTTGGGAGGATAGCAGGACCAACAAACAAAGATCATAGTTTATATGAACTCTGACTTGCACTGCAGGCTATTGAAGGTCCCACTACTGCAACCCTGCTCTAATGTCAGCTGCAGGAGATTCTGGGATTTGTAGTTGCAGAAATGTCAGCCTAGAAGTAAGCAAAACTAGTCTGATACAGTCTACTACACTGTAGGCAAGTAGCGTTCATGCTGCACCCGCATAATGGCTGTGCAAGGCTCAATAGGCAGAAATCAGTTTGTATGTGGGTGGGCCAGCACCAACCTAACCCTCCAAAAAACACTGTTCAAATGGACATTTTGTGAACTTGTGAAGGATTAAATCAGCATACCTTGTAGAAGTTACTCAAAGTTCTTCAGTAAGTGTGTGCAAAGCAATGTTATAAGTCCAGTTCATCAGCCTAGGGTATCACAGCTTCAATGTAAACAGTACATTTTAAAGGCAACCAAATCCATCGAATCTACAAGCCAGTCCCCCATATGGCTGCTAGTTGCCTAACACATTTCAAGCTAAAAGGCTCTTCTCAATGGCTGCGGGTATCAGTAATCTCCACCTTTTAAATATGTGATTTAAAGTGACAGTGTATAAATATTGACCCTGTAATGTTAAAAAAGAAAACCAGAAATAGAAAACACTAAGACATCGATATACATATCTAGCTATAAAATCTAGATGCACAGCTGATTTCACATGTGCACAGATGCAGATCAGAGTCCCACTGCTTGCCGTTGTAAAGTGTGTGCTATATTTAGCATTTTAAATGATTTTATGTATAAGTATCCATTGATTTAACAGTGGAACTACTAATGGGAAAGAAAACAGCATATAGCTCTGGCACAGCAGGTACTGGGTTCGAGACCGTGAACATGTGCACTTAAATTTTGCTGACATCTGGATTTTTGCCCCTCCTCAATATGCACCCACCTGGAGTTAAGAATCCTAATTTAGGAGGGTGTGGGAGCAAAGCCTCCACACTGGGGATGCAGGGGTGGGGCACAGCCCCTGCAAAACACTTTTTAAATTCAGGATGTCGGGTCACCTTGAAGTGTATATCGCGATTTGCTTTTCGCTGACATACATTCACCATAGTAGTGATCACTGTTTTGCATTCGCTGTTATCACATGGAACTGTTTAAATGATAGAATTGAGATTGCACCATTTTTATGAGATTATATAGCGCCATGGTATAGAAATGGGATTCTGTTACATTTTTCCTAGCATCTGAAATTTTGTATAAATTATTTTTTAAATATTATAATTTCTCAGTCCTGGTATTAACCAGTTCGCTCTGTCCATTAGACTGGCTTGTAACAGATTATAGCCACCAAGCGGCTTCCCACCACTTTAACCTGTGCCGATTATGATATGTAAGGCTACTTACTCTCTCTTTGAAGAGCACTCTCTGCACAAAAGAATGAATTGTTGTTTCAAGATTATTAATTGCCATGTCTTCCTTTTGCAGATCACACAGACTGAGATGGGCTGCCTATTCTGGACCCCTTTGAGGACTTTGTTTTCTAGGAGGTTTGAAATATTTTAGCCTTACTCTGCATCTGTTGAATATATATTGGGAAGCTTTAGAATGATATAAATCAGCAATACCCACTGCTATATCAGTTTGGACTTTATAACATAGTGCCAGAATGTATTATTTATTTAAATTTTACAGTGGTAGATAATAGGATTTGTGGAAATGCGCTGTCTTCTTTCCCATTAGTAGTTTCACTGTTAGAGTAATGGATCTTCATTTATAAAAAAGCTATTTTGAAATGTTAACTATAGGGCACATTTACAATGGCAAGCAGTGGGACTCTAATCTGCATCTGTGCACATGTGAAAATCTGCCATCCATCTAGATTTTTATAGGTGTACAGTATAAGTATAAAGCATAGAAATTGTCGGCAGATAAGGACCGCTAGGCCCATGCAGTCTGCCCATGTCTTCATTGTAAATACAATTGTATATTTTTTTTAACATTACGGGTCAATATTTATACGCTGTCACTTTATTTCACATATTTAAAAGGGTGGAGGCTACTACTTCCGGCAGCCTTTGAGAAAGCCGTTAGCCTGAAACATGTTAGGCAACTAGCAGCCATATGGGACTAGCATGTTGGTACAGTGAATTCAGAAGTCTTTAGAATGTATCTTACCTTGAAACTGTGTTATCCTGGGCTGAGGAATTGGACTATTGTTTTGTGTGGACTTAATAAAGAACTTTGATCAACTTCTACAAGGTATGCTGATTTAATTCTTTACAAATTCACAAAATGTTCATTTGAACAGTGTTTTGAGGTTAGGTTGGTGCTGGCCCGCCTACATAAAAACTGAAATCTACCTTACTACAGTTGTAACCCCTTGTTACCGGGGTTACTAGAATCCCAGTAAGACCTAGTGGTAGACAGGGAAGGCAGCTTGTGAAACTCCAGTTAAATGGATTTCACACTGTCTCCTCTGTTCTCAGTCTCAGCTGAGACTGAGGGATGACATCACCATAGAACTATCGCAGCTGCATGAGCTACAATGGAATCTGCAGAAGGGTTAGAGTAGAATGTTGGGAGGTTTGAACAGTCAGTCTGTGTTCAGTTGGAGTTGGAGATTGTTGTGAGAGGAGCACAGCAGCTCAGTGTAGGCTCTTAGAGCCTCAGCCCTGAAATAGGGCTACATTTAGGGAAAGGTGTGTTTCCGCCTAAAGAGATACAAGTAAGCTGTTTTTAGTGGTGGAGACCGCTGATCTGAGTCTCTGTGCCCCATCCCTCAGGGATGGGGCAGGAAGGTTTGCTGCATTTCCAGGGGGCAACCCCTGGCTACTGCTAGTGAAGAAGCTGCCTTTATTTTGTCCACGAGTGTGGGGTACAAGAAGATTTCGTGATTCGCCTGTGGGGCACCTGCAACTGAAGGGTGAGTTCTGCTCTTTCTAAAGGGCCCATGTTTCATCCTGAACTGTGTAAAAGTGGGGATTGGACTACTAAGTAGTGGGAGGCCTAGAGTAATAGGCTTAGCAAAAGTAAAAGTATGTTCAAGTCCAGCACATAGGGAAGTCAAGACATGTAGAGGAGATGTAATATATGTCTACCCAGTAATCTACATTGCCAAGCTTTCAAAAGAGTTATTTAGTGTCCAGAGAAATGGCGGGTATGGATTGTGGGAGCTGGAGGTGGGAGACCCCCATCTTTAGTAACCAGGTCCACCTCAACGGATTTGCTCTGTGGATTTCTACTTTGCCTCATGCACTTGGCCAGTGATGAGGGAAGTACCCAGACGTGGGATGGAAGGAAAATTCCTCTAGGAGTCGAAGGCTCTAAGGTGGTTTGAGGGAGCCACCAGTTGGAAAACTGGTTCATTCCCATAATGGACCATGGATCAAGTGGCGGTGGGGAGCCGGGCCATGGGAAAACCCAAGTAGTGTACAAGTTGGGCTGTGTACCCAAAGCTGCATGCAAGTCCGGCTGTGTGCCTGGTGGGTTCAGAGCCTGAGGGCTGAAATGTGAAGAAGTGTTCTGTTGTCTCTAATCTGCATTACCAGGAATGTAGCCCCGTGGGGTTCCGTCTATGCTTTGTTTGTTCAGTTTGGATGTGAATAAAAGCTACACTGTAGAATCCCATTCCTGGTTTTGGACATTACAGTTATTGCTTCCTGTGTTCGGATTTACTTGGGTGCCGCTGTGCAGAGTAGCCAAACCTAATCCCCTGTGCCAAGTAGCCTAGTCCTCCCGAACCCAGTCCCACCAGGTACTGCTGTCAGCTTCAACAGCATGCCACCTGTCGTTTGCAAAAGGCAGGGGTCTGGGGTTACACAGTAAACAATAAATATACAAAAAGAGGTTTGTACACAACCTCGCACTTGGCTGTAGAGTTCTTAGTGTCAGCTGTTCCCTTTTAATGTGCAAGAGCTATCAATGCCTATGCAAAGGGTGAGCTCAGCAGCAAACTACAAACCAGATATGACTACTGGCTTAAGCACAGTGTAGCCTGAGGGGTGTGCAGGAATTTGCACAACCCAGGGAGGGGGACAAAGGGATAACAACAAAGAGAGAAGGAACACAAGTGACGGGGTCAGGAATAGCTGCAGAAAGGTGTAGTAAATTCACAGAAAATGGATTTGAGGGTAAAACAATGAGGCTGAATGGATAGAAGGGAAGACAAGACTGAAGTTTAGGACAATTATGAGAAAGCTGCTTGGCAACGAAAGTTGTCCTGGAGGGAGGGTGAGAGAATGGAAACAGTGTCCCAAGGGAAGAAGGAAGAAAGGGAGGGAGGAAAAAAGGGCAGAAAGGTGGGGAAAGCACCAAACCAGAATCTAGAGGTGAAGATGACACACTTGGTAAGACATCTGGCATCGAAAAGAGGGACAGAGCGGAGTAGAAAGCAGTGGTGTATCTGAGGGGGCAGGCCAGTGGGCTTCTACATGGGACATAGTCTACATCCTTCCAGGAAGGGGACCACAGTCCTTAGTGGGAGGTTTAAATTCTACTTGGAGAAAATTTAAACTGGCTGGGAGGGAGACTGTAAAACCAAGGAGACAACAACTGCCCCCACCCAGATGATGGAGCATATTAGAGGGAGGGTCTGAAGAAAGTAAACTCCCTTGGGCAGGGTTGCAAGATGATAGGGTAAGAATAAGGCAGAGGAAAAGGGGTATAAGTTAGGTAACCAAGAATAGAGGAGTAAAGGAGACAGGAATGGAGAAGTTAAATAGGGAAGGGGTTCAGGGGGCTTCGGGGAACAGTGCAAGCAGGAAGGGGTCAAAAAAGCAGGCAAGGAGGGACTAAGGTAGCACTGTGTGTTAATGAATGGAGTCTGGGAAATAACATTCCAGACCTGGAAGCCATTGTGGCAGAGGTTAACCTGGATTTGGTAGCCATACTGGAGTTGTGGTGCACAGATCACTACAACTGGGACATGGTCATACCTGGCTACTCTCTGTTCAAGAGAGACAGGGAAGGGAGGATGGGTTGTACTACATGTAATGGAGGGAATCAAGGCCACAGAGCTACAGGGCACCGAATGAAAAAGAAGGGCTGACGGTGCTGTGGGTCATCCTAGAGCAAACCTAGAAATAAGTTTATCCCAGAGCCCAAATTCAGTGACGATAAGGTGAACCAGTAGTGTCTGAAATAAATATAAGACTTGAAGCAAAAGATTCATACTGACCACCTCTACTCTCTGTAAATATTGTAGCAGCAATAAAGTTCAAATCTTGACAAATCTTCTTGTAAGGCCCATACAAAGGAGAATAATTAAGAGTTTAGGTTCTATGAAATCTCTACTCAACTTCGACTTAATAACAAAGATGGGACAAATAACAGTGAAATGGATAGGCTACCACCTGCAGAGTAGGGACAAAATACAATCACAATACTTCAGTTTTTGTTGGTTAATTTTGTAAGCAGTTTGTGTAACCAGCTAATGAATCGCATTCAATAAGTATCCCAGTAACATCTGTAGGGAATTTCCAGTTCACTCAAGTAAATAAGCAGATCATCTAATACTGTATAATGTTAATTTTTTCTCTATTACCAGTCTGTACCCCTTTAATCTAGTGATTATGTCAAATTGACTGGGTGAGTGGGTCTACGTGAAGAGCAAATAATAATGGGGATGGGGGACAACCCTGTCGAGTGCCGCTATATAAATAGAACAAATCAGAAAGCAGGCCATTCACTTTAACATATGCTTGTAACATAGAATAAATATTATTTATTGCTTCACAAAATAGGGAGGAAATCCAAATACTTTAATAGTACACTGCAAAACTTTTCAAGATACCCTGTCAAACGCCTTCTCTGTGTCCAGACTAAAGAGTAGAAAAGGTGTTCAACATGCACGACCTTGTGTAACACATGCAGGGTATGCCTGACATTATCTTGTGTCTGACAAGTGATCACAAACCCAGTTTGGTCCCTTTTGATCAGTGTTGGAGTCATTATAATTGTTTCTAAATAAATGAAGTACAGTATACAGTTTATAGTCTGTCCATGGTCCTTGAGAGAATTGTCTTTGACCAAGTAAAAGAATATTTAGAAACAAGGAATTTACTTATACCTTACCATCATGGCTTCCAGGAGAATTATAGTACTCTGACAGCCATGCTGGAAGTCACTGATGTTCTCCAGAGGACTTTAAACAGTGGTGGCTTAGTGGGTGCTTTATTTCTTGACTCATCTAAAGCATTTGATCTAGTTAATCGCATTTGCTTGTTTGCAAGACTTGAGAATCTCGTTTAGCATCTGCATCAATAAATTGGTTTTCACATTATTTAACTAACAGAAAACAATCTGTCGTGCTTGGCTCATCATGCTCTTCCATGACTAATACATAAAATGGGTGTCCCCAGGCATCCATTCTGGGTCCCATACTTTTACTGATTGCCACCTGTCATTCAAGATAAGGATACTTGTATAACCATGTATGATGATGATATTGTTCTATATAGATCTGGTTGTAACTTTAATTATATTATTTTATCTTCTTCAAAGGGACATTGGCAAAGTAAAAAGATGTTTGTCTGCAAAGGAATGTTATTGAATGCTGCCAAGGCAAAATCTTTGTTTTGATACTTGACAAAACTTAAACAATTTGAGCTTCCTTTTTCGTTTACTGACTTAAACAGTGGTCATATTGAAGAAGTAAAAATGTTCGATATCTTGGATTTATCTTGGATCAAAGCTTGACATTCTTAGACCATATTGCTTATGTAGTTAAAATATACATTCTCAGTTGGGGCAATTGTACCGCTAAAAACTGTCTATCAATTTATTCTAGGAAAGTATTGGCTCGGTTGTTGTTATCTGTTATTGATTTTGGTCTTCCAATATACTCCTCAGCTTCCATAACTGCTCTTCAGCAAGTAAAAGTTCTTAATCAGTTTGTTGATTTGCTGGTTTGCCCATCATTCAGCTCATCATTGTTCTTTGTATGGTAAGCTAGAATGGTTCTCCTTTGAACAAAGGGTCAACTATTTCAGTTTATTAACACCTAAAGGTTTCACAATTCCTTAGTTTCTTACTCTTTTGTATCTGATACTTGTGAATGTATCAATTCACATCATATTAAGTCTGTTCATACTAATGTATTGCATCCCCTTTTGTAAGACTTCCCAAGGACAAAGATTTTGGTAGTACCATGCTAATAATTATTGGAACACATTGCCTGCCTTACTTTTGTCTACCACTTCATTGTCTGTTTTAAAAATGCTTAAAGCAATATTGTCTGAATCTTTCCCAATGTTCATGTTACGACCCATGATGTGTTGTGCATTGTTTCACAATATCTTAATGTTGTACTTCCTCAGGTCTCTCATGAAAATGGGCATCTGATGCCTCAGGGTATTACCCAATTAATACATTTTAAATAAAAGAAACAGTCTGAACTTAAAGACAGAGCTATCGATTCAGGATATTCAGAGTTCTTCCCTGACTTCAGAATTATTGGAATGATCACATATTACCAAGGTGGTGGTATAGTTCTCAATCTGGGCATGCTGAAATGCACGAAGCAAAGGCAATAGTATAAGAAGTTTAAATTTCTTATAAAATCAGCTCCATCGCCTTCAGAGCCTGGACATTTGTTGGCCTATGACTAAGTTATTGCAGCTTCTACCTCTTCTGTGGTAATAGGCTGGATTAAATGATATCCCCTGCTCCTGAGTTAAAGCAGATAATTGAAGATTATTAAAAAATCTTTGAAACTGAGCACGCAAGATTTCTTGAATTTGATCATAGAAATCTGAGTAGTAATGCCTAAAAATCTGTATCATGTCAGAGGTTTTACAGGCTCACATTCATGTATTTATGCAGGATTGCTTGAAACTGTAGCATTCACTTTGCAGTATCTTAGTCTATGGGTAAGCAATTTAGCAGCCCAGGCCCTCCCTCATATAATTTCTGCTTTAAATAATGTAGAAGGGGACAGAATCAGATCTGTACAGTACAGTAGCTTCTTCTTGTTGTTTTACATTGTTTCTTGTGGATTCTACTTGGTAGAAGGTTATTTCTTTTCTTTCTTATTACTTCTAAGGGGCTAGCAGGGTATTGTTTGGGGCTGTTGGAATTTTGAAACCTGTTTTGGTAGCTATAAGTGGGCTCATTTGTTTGATGTTTCACTGTGTGGCAGGCTGCATTTGTAGAGGCCTATTTCTTCTGATTTAAAACATAATTGGTGTGATTTAACTGAGTCTGTTTCTTTGAATTGAGACCTATATCTTCTAACTGCATGTCTATTTTGATGTGTTGTTGGTGAAACTGTTTGAATTGGAGTCCTGTTTCTTTGGGTAGCAAACCTATTTTGGGGGCTTTGAGTAGAATTGTGATTCATTGTTGCTGGCTTCACTAGCTGCAAAGTTTAGTGCAGAGTTGGGAAGGGTGCTAATGGTCTGACCAGGGCCTCAGCTACCTGATTGTTTCTGAAAGACTTGGCTGGTCCCACCCACCCCTGGTCCATTATTTCCCTTATACCAAGGGTTCTGACATCACTTCCTCAAACGGGCAAAGGATATGCACCTGTCATAGCAGAAGCAGACATCCAGGAAAGGAACAGCAGCAAGTGAAGAGGTGACTGCTATCTCAGTGGAAGGGAAATAAATGCAAATCTAGGCTTTCATTGTTACTTCTTCACATTGCTATTGCATTGAGGAAAGGAAAAGGAGTAGGAGTTTGAAGAAGGTTGTGCAATAGCTACTTAAAGTCTCTTTTGAGTGTGGATAGGAAGGATAGGAATATAAAAAGCAGTTGCTCAATCTATCTAAACGTGTACAACAAAGGGGTAAGGAAATAAAGAAAAGAATGGTTTGCACTGATAGAGGAGGAGAGGGAGACTTGGGAGTGTTTGGTATCCTGCATCTGGAAGGGTGGGGGTCGTTATTGAAGCAACACCAGCAATGGGTAGGGTGGTAGGCTGCAACAACTGTGGTGCAACGATCTTTCTAAAATTGCCTGGAATGTGAGAGGATGCTTATGTGCAACCACAGAGAAACTTAGAAAGGAGATTGAGGGTCTGCAGGAGGAACTAAGACAGGCAAGGCAGATTGGGGTGGGTTTAGCCCAATACTGGAGGGAGGAAGAAGGGAGATGAGGGAGGGCATTTAAGCCAACAGTGGTGAGAGAGGGTCAGAAGAAGGAAGGCAGAGACAAAGGGCCCAGGCAGGAAGAACGATTGCTGGGGAAACCAGGTCAGGAGACAAAAGACAAATGGAAGGAGGAGATAGGGACTTGTGAGGGGAGGCGAGAAGTGGCATTTCATCATTTATTAGCAGCAGTTCATCAGAAAAGCTAATATTCTTCAGGTGGAGGCTACTTCTAACTGAAAGGTGAAATAAGGAACTTAGAATTATCAGGAAAGACAGTCTTTCAATCAACAGAGGAGGTGGACCTTGCTTTACTTTTGTTACAATTGTTAATATTTTCAGTGCAGGAAGAGTTTAAACCCAGAGGACTGAATACTTTTATTGCGTCTGTCCTTGTGCACAGCTGACTTGATTGGAATTATTGATTGACTGTTTGCATTGCAATATTTGTAATACTGTGAGTTATTCACTGGGCTAAGAATTTGTCATAAGTCCTGAAGTGAGTGCAGGTTACAGGCTGTGTATTTGACCCAGACAGTGCCCCAGGGGTGGAAACTGTTTTTGTGTTTATCTCTGTGTGCCTTAAAAGGCAGTTTTGGGGCGGACTGCTTTCAGAGCACAAATCACCAGGCTGTTTTGGGGCTGGGGAGATTTACCTGTGTCTGACTTGGATGTTTGGATTTTCTCTGTTTGATTAGCAGGGTATTTTCTCTGTCAAATTGTTGTGTAGGGCATCTTGCTGACAGGAAGGCACTCATCGCAGTGGTGGGTCAGAGCTTTTAGCTGATTGTTTCGTGAGGACACAGTTTAGGCCCAAACCCTAACCACCCTCCCCCACCACCACCCCTGGAAATAGTTCCTTTATACCTGGGGTTCTGACATCATTTCCTCAAGAGGGCAAGGTGCATATCACTGTCATATCCTTTCTAGCACACTGCACTGACAATATAAGCATACACATTGTATACTATATATATATTTCTATATAACAAACTAATCACACACACAAAAAAATTATAAACAGGATAAACAAGAAGGTAGACAGACATGTGGGGAGTAGTGCAATGTAATGGCTGTGGGGCAGCAGTCTTCCGGGAGTCTTTCTGGAGGCTGAGATGCTTCCTATTTGCAGACAACCTCTGCCCTGAGGGAGGAAGTTGCCTGTCTTCAGGCCACACTGGACAGTAGTAAGGAACCTCCCAGGCCACACTGGACAGTAGTAAGGAACCTCCCCATCCAGGGTGCACCCGAGCTACACCACTACCTCAGAGGTTGCAAAGAAAGCACAGCAGTTGGACCACAGTGGGCTCAGGGAGGGTGAGGGTGGTGGAACAAGCCACACCCAGTCAGTTGTTCCACTCCATAATCCATACACCATTCTGGGGACCATAGTTCCTCTATGGATGCACCCGCAGAGGAGACTAAGGAGGTTGCGGACAACTGTCACAAGGGAGGCCCACAGGAAGGAGGCAGAGGACACCACAGGAAAGGAAGCAGCTCCTGGTGGTGACTCAATTATTAGGGATAGAACCGGGAGGAGCAGGAAAACTGAAGTAAGGTGCCTGCCTGGTGCCATGGCTTGAGGGACAGGAAGCACATCCTCAGGATCATGAGAATAGCTGCATGGAGTCTGAGCTGGATGTCACTGTCCACCTAGGGACAAATGACTTGGCTCATCATGAGATTAAAGCAGTGCAGGAAGACTTTGTAGAGTTGGGGAGGGCCTAAGACAAGTAGCACACACAGTATCCTTCTCAGAGGTGCTGCCTGTCTATGGCATGGGTGAGGCCAGGGTACTTTGCACCATGCAATTTAATGAATGGTTGAAGAAATGGTGTGGAGCACAGGGATTTGGCTTCATTGGGGACTGAGGTTCCACCTGGAGGGACACCAGCCTATACTGGCAGGATGGTCTGCATCTGTCCAGGAAGGAACAAGTCTTTTGGGCAATCGGTTTAAATGCTTCATTGGCAAGCTTTTAAACTAGTCAAGGGGAGGCACTGATAAGCAGCAGGAAATTCCCAGCCTCCCCTACAAAAGAGGGTACTAAATGAGAAAAGACCAAGGTAGAAAGGACAGTGGGGATGCTGCTACAAAAGGTAAAGCCATCAAAAATGGAGAGCAATGAGTACCAATGCCCATAGTCTGGGTAACAAGCCTCCTGAATTAGTGGCCTTGATGGAGGAGGAACATTTAGATATTGTGGCAGTCACAGAAATATGGTACACACAGAACCATGACTGGGATGTAAACATACCAGGATACATTATCTACAGGAGGGACAGGAGGGTAAAAGAGGAGGAGGAGGAGTAGCTCTCACATAAGGGAAGGAATCAAAGCAACAGAACAAAAGGGTAAACAGGGAGGAGAAGAAGCACTGTGGGTCAACTTGGAGACAGGCAATGGCACCACAATCCGCACAGGGTTGTATACAGACCCCTCTCAGGAGGAGGAAATGGACAAGGAAATGATAGAAAGTATACTTAGAATGGCAGAAAAGGGGAGATATTGCTGATGGGTGATCTGAATATGCCAGATGTTAACTGGAGTGCAGTTGCAGCAGCCACTTCTAAGAGTGGGGTTATTCTAGATGCCCTACAGGAGCATGCCTTAGACAACTAGTGTTGGAGCCCACTCGAGAGGAGCAATCTTAGACCTGGTTCTCTCAAATGGAGATGGAGAGAAGATCACAGATGTAGAAGTGGGTAGCCATCTGGGAACTAGCGACCATCAACAGTATGGTTCACAATAAACACAGCAATAGAGTCAAGCCATACAGAGGCAAAAGTACTGGACTTCAGGAGGGCTGACTTTGTCAAAATGGGTGAGTGCCTAAGGAATGCACTAGCAAATGGCAGGAAGGAGGGTGGAAGAACAATGGGGAATAATAAAACTGCCATCACAGAGGTAACAAGCTTTTGTGTGAAGCAAATAAACAAAACAAAACGATATAAGAAACCACTATGGTTCTCAAAGGAGGTGGCAGTGAAGGTTCAAGAGAAAAGAAAGCATTCAGGAAATACAAGGAATCACAGAAGGAGCAGGACAGAGAATTGTATCAGTTAAAGCAAAAGGAAGCTGGGAAGACAGTCAGAACAGCAAAGGCCCAAACCGAGGAAAACATAGCCAACTCAGTTAAGAAGGTGGATAAAAACTTTTATAGGTACATCAGGAGCATAGGAAGACCAAGGAGGGATAGTGAGGCTTAATAAAGGGAGGGGGTTGGGCAGAGGGTGATGGTGAAAAGGCAGAGATACTAAACAAATATTTTTGCTCAGTATTTACAAATGAAGAGGGAAGGTACCTAAACCAAACAATAGAAACACTCTGGATACAGAAGTTGATACCAGCCCATTTACAGAAGAAAGGGTTCTGAAAGAACTCTTAAAACTGAAGGTGGACAAAGCAATGGGGCCTGATGGGATTCATCCCAGAATTCTAAAAGAACTAAGGTAGAACTAGTGACACCACTGACTACCCTCTTTAACAAATCATGGGAAGATGGGGTGGTACCTGAGGACTGGAGGTGGGCAGATGTGATTCCACTTCACAAAAGTGGGAGCAGGACAGAAGCAGGAAACTACAGACCTGTTAGTTTAAGCTCAGTGATAGGGAAAATGATGGAATCACTTCTGAACGAAATAATTATCAAGTACCTAGAGGCCAGAGGGCACATGACCAAGGCAGCATGGATTCACAGTGGGAAGGTCATGCCAGACGAATCTAATAGATTTCTTTGACTGGGTGACCAAAGTAGTAGATCGGGAGGGCTGTGGACATGGCCTACCTAGACTTTAGCAAGGCATTTGACACAGTCCCACACAAAAGATTAATATACAAGTTAGCCAGCCTGGGAGTGGGTCCCAAGATGATAGCCTGGTAAAGAATTGGCTGGAGAATAGAACACAGAGGGTAATAGTAAATGGAGTCCACTCTGAAGAAAGGGGGTTACTAGTGGGGTATCGCAGGGTTCAGTATTAGACCGGTCCTCTTCAATGTCTTTATAAACAACATTGCAGAGGGACTGGAAGGAAAGTATGTCTCTTTGCAGATGACACAAAGATCTGCAACAGAGTTGATGTACAAGGTGGGGTGGAAAGGATAAGAAGGACTTGGCAAGGTTAGAGGAATTGTCAAATGTATGGCAGCTTAGATTCAATGCTAAGAAGAGCAGGTAATGCACCTGGGAAACAAAACCCAGGGAAGAGTACACAATGGGGGTGAGATACTAACAACAACAAAAATGGAAAGGACCTGGGTAGTCATATCAGATGACCTAAAGGTGGGCAAGCAATGTGAGAGGGCAGTAAGGAGGTCTGGGGATACTGGGATGCATAGGAGAGGCAACACAAGTAGAAAACAGGAAGTTGTTATCCTCTGTACAGACAGCTGGTGAGACCCCATCTGGAGTACTGTGTGCAGTTCTGGAGACCCAATCTCCGCAAAGACATAGACAGGATGGAAGTTGTCCAGAGGAGGGCAACTAAAATGGTGCAGAGTCTACACCGAAGACATATGAAGAGAGACTAAAGGAGCTTAATATGTATAACCTCGAGGAAAGGAGGAGAGTGGGGACATGATAGAAACTTTCAAGTACCTCAAGGGAATCAACAAAGTCCAAGAGGGTAGCATCTTTCAGAAAAGAGGGTGTGCAAGAACAAGGGGCACAATTTGAAGATGGGAGGGTGGCTCAGAGATAATATAAGGAAGTATTTTTTCACAGAGAGGGTTGTGGATGCATGGAATGGCCTTCCGGAGGAGGTTGTGGAGTCAAAATCAGTGGTGGAATTCAAGCATGCATGGGACAGTCATAAGGCACTTTTAGGGTTGGGGTAAGAAAAAGTAGGCTGCTGGTTAACTAGGATCTGCAACTTATCCATTAAGTAGGGAAATGGGCAGACTAGGTGGGCCAAGTGGTCCTTATCTGCCATCAAATTCTATGTTTCTGTGTAAAATTCATGGAGTGGAAAGGAGAGAACAGGTTACTATGCAGACAGAGGGAGCGGGCATTTGTGAAGGGTCTTCAGAAAATAGTTGTGCACTGCTAGAGAGGAAGAAGGTGGAGGAGGGAAGTGATGAAATTAGAGGAGTAATTGATAAATGCCTGGAGCAAACTGGAGCGGGAAGTTCTGCTGGAGATTGCAACAGGGACAAAAGGAAATAATGTGCAGGAGGAAGAAGAGGAGCTGGAAATGAGAGAGGAGATGAATGGAAGCAAGCAGGAGTAAGAGTGGTGGAATCTTGTGCTGGGGGACTTAATACTAAGAGGAGTCAGGTGGGGTAGCAAGGGGAGGCATAGTCGCATTTGGGTGGAGGCCATGCCAGGAATGACAGTAGAAAGGGTGGGACAATCTGTTCTGAAATATGCTAGAAGGGTAGGACAAGCCACAATTAATTATACATCTTGGGACAAATGACCTGGCTGACAAGACAGTAGAAATAGTCCAGAGGAGGTTTGAGGAACTAGCACAATTATGTGAGGGAGCAGGAAGATCAGTAACTTTTCAGATATACTCCAGTGCCCAAGGCAAGCACAACAAGAAAGCTGAGAATGGAGGAATTTAACGGATGGCTAAGAACCTGGTGTTGTGCTAAAGGGTATGGGCTGTTGGGCGGGTGGGGAGGGACCTGGGAGGACAGTAGTCTCTATGTCAAGGACAGACTACACTTGAGTGAGGAGGAAAGAAAGTGTTGAAACAGAGGATGGAGGAGTACATAGAGGAAGTTGGGAATTTAAACTAGGAGTGGGGGTGGCAATTGGGCAAGAGATTGCAGAGACCACAGGTTGGGAAACCATATGAGCTTACCCCATAACAGTGACAAAGGACAAATGGCAAGTACTATTGGTGATGCTAGGAAAGGAGGGCAGGATGGGAGGAGGGGAAGGTGGAAGGTGGTTACCCTTAATGCTAGGAGCCTTGGGAGGAAAACTACAGAGTTACAGGTGCTCATGGCAGAGGGAGAGGTGGACATTGCAGCCATCACAGAAACATGGGCCACCCAATACAATGACTGGGACCTGTCTGTACCAGGGTACAAGTTATTTCATAGGGAAAGGGTGATTGGGAAAGGAGGGTGTGGCACTATATGTGAATGAAGGACTGAAGTGTGTAAGGGAGGAAGGGAGAAGGGTAGTCGGAGTCACTTTGGATGCAAATCCAGGATTCCAAGAATAGGATTCTTAGAATGGGAGTGGTGTAGAGGCCACCATCTCAGATGGAGGAGTTAGACAGGGAACTAGCAGGACAGATCAGGAGGACCTGCGAGAAGGGTAATGTGGTGATTGTGGGGACTTCAACATGCCAGGAGTGGACTGAGTACCCCAACAACCAGGAACAGAAGGGCAGGTACTGCTGGATGCCTTCCAGGACAGCTTCCTGCTGCAATGGTCAGTGAACCAACCAGGTTAGGGAATACCCTTGACCTTGTGCTGGCAAATGGGGACTTTGTGAGAGAACTTACAGTGGAGGAACCGCTGTCAGGAATGACCACCACTCAGTATGGCTCATATTGGATATGGGCAAGGAAGGAGGGAATCTGGCACAAGAGTGCTGGACTCAGGAGGGCCGACTTTGGGAGGATGGGGGAGTGGTAAAGGGTACCTGGCCAGAATTCAATCTAGTATGGACACTAACCGGACGTGGGCGCCATAAAGCTGGGGATAGTGGAGGCAACCAAAACCTGATGCAAGGCCCAGAGCAAGAAGACTAGGGCTAAGAATCAAGCTGGTTGAGCAACGAGGTCATGGAAAAGGTAAGGAGGAAAAGAGCTGCCTTTAGGAAGTACAAGAAAACAGAGGGGGAGGACAGGAGGAGTACTTGACAGAATCAAGGAGGTGACAAGGGCAGTAGGGAGCCAAAGCATCTACGGAACTCAGGCTGGCACAAGGCATTAAGAAGGGGAGAAGGACTTCTTTAGGTACATCAGGGAGAAAAGGAGCTGTAAGGACTACATGGTAAGGATTAGGAAGGAGGGGGTTGGGTGGAAGCAGGGTGCGATAAGGCAGAAGCACTAAATGAGTACTTATGCTCAGTATTTACTAAAGATAAGAGGGAGGGCATCCAAGGGGATGGCAGAAACGGGGGAAGGGGTGACAGATGGGGAAATCATGGAGGGCAGAGTTTGGGAGGGTTTGAAGGCACTGAGGTGGACAAGGCACCAGGCCCAGATGGCATCCACCCCAGGGTACTGAAGGAGCTGGCAGAGGTCCTTGCAGGACCTTTGGCAGACCTATTTAATGCCTCACTACATCTGGGTGTGCACCTCAGGACTGGAGGATGGCTCATGTGGTGCCCTCCACAAGAGTGGCCCCAAGGATGAACCGAAACTACAGACCAGTAAGCCTCACATCCATCGTGGGTAAGCTAATGGAGACTATCCTGGAAGGAGAGGCTGGTGGCCCTCCCAGAGGCCAAAGGACTACAGTACAGCAGACAGCATGGCTTCATACGTGGCAGATCCTGCCAAACCAACCTGGTGGAGTTCTATGACTGGGTAACTAGGCAACTGGACAGGGGCCATGCAGTGGATGTCCTGTATCTGGACTTCAGTAAGGCATTTGACTCGGTGCTACATGGAAGGCTGGGAAGTAAGTTAGTAGGCACAGGGACGGGTGCAAAGCTGGTGAGGTGGGTAGGAAACTGGCTTCAGGGAAGGCAACAGAGGGTGGTGGTGGGTGGGGAGCTCTCACACCCAAGGGTAGTGACGAGCGGTGTTCCACAGGGCTCGATGTTGGGACCAGTGTTGTTTGGGATATTCATTGTAGACATATCATGGGACATCAAGAGCAAGATCAGTCTGTTTGCTGATGATACCAAGGTAGGAGCGGTGGTGGATGACCTAGGAAATGGCAGGGTTGCAGGATGATCTGGCAAAGCTTGAAACCTGGTCAGACACCTGGCAACTGGGGTTTAATGCCAAAAGTGCAAGGTGCTGCATTTTGGGATGAAGAACCCAATGAGGAGTTACCAGCTGGGGCAGTGCAGCTAGCCCAGACAGAGGAGGAGAAGGATCTGGGGTGCTCATTACAGGGTCAATGAACAACTCGGCACAATGTGGGAAGGCAGCTGCAAAGGCCAATAAAATGCTGGGTTGTATTGCAAGGGTATATCCTCGAGGAGGAGGAGGTGATTCTGCCACTGTATAGCTCATTAGTTAGACCACACCTGAGTACTGCATGCAGTACTTTTGCCCATATCTGAAGAGGAACATTAAGTTACTGGAGGTGCAGCACAGGTGACAAAGGTGATCAAGGGGCTGGGGACTTATCATACGAGAGGAGGTTAAGGAGTTGAACATGTACTCACTGGAGGAGAGGAGGGACAGGGGGACATGATTGAAACCTTTAAATACATGAAAGGAATAAACAAGACAGGTACAGAGGGGCTGTTCAAAGTAAGGGAGGAGGGACACCAGGGCCATGATATGAGACTGGAGGAGGAAGGTTCAGGAGGGAGATGAGGAGACACTTTTTTACAGAGAGGGTGGTGGCTGGGTGGAATGCGTTACCTGCAGAAGTGGTATCCAGTAGAACAGTGGACTACTTCAAAAGGGGATGGGACAGGACAAGGGTGGTTAATGAAGGGGAAGGTGGAAGGGAGGGGCAGCTGCAGAATAAGGTGCTAGCTGCACATTCGAGCAGACTTGATAGACCTCTAGGCCTTTATCTGCTGGCAAATTTCATATGTTCGTATGTATAGCTGTTTCTAGCTGGGTATTTCTACATCCCTGCCATTCAGCCTGCACCTTCCATGAATCTGGTAACACCTCTTGATCTCCTCTGTATGCTAAGCCCCAAACTCCACTATTTTAGTTTCAAGATCCCTATCGCTCCATTCTCTTTGTCCTTCAGATGTGAGGAATATGAAACAATTTTTTCCTTATTTTAATGGTGTCTCACAATATACCAGGATTAGTGTCCTCATTATCATCCAATATTTCCACAAGCTTATTTTCTACCAATATTTTAAACTGAGGAACATTCAGTAAAGCTTGATTTTGTCTCCCAAAACCTTTTTCCAGGGTCTTCCTAACTGTAAAATAAGTTCCAGATGGGTATGATCTGAACTGGAGAACAAGAGACTATTACAGGCTTTAACTCTATCCAAATCCCTGAGTGCATAAAAATAGTCTATTCTAGACTAGGTCAATGGGGATTAGAATACTATGTAAAATTTATCCCTGTCTTATTCAGGGCATGCCATAAATTAATCCAGCACCTTGACTCAAACAGTTTTTACAATATTTTTACACTCTTGATTGCCTGGAGGGTTTAGGACTAGAGCAGTCAAGCAAGGATTTAACATAAGATTTAAATCCCTGTCTACTAATAGAACACCCTAGTTTTCCTGCAATATCTTATCCAAAAGACACGGTTGTTGGATACATCACTGCTGGGGGTGGGGGTGGATATATACTAGCCACCATAAACTCCATACCCTCAGCTATACTTCTAAGCATGGCCATCCTCTGCTGGATCCGAATATGTAAATACTATTGAGTTATTTTAGGAATAATGACAACCACCCTATCCTTTCCATTCTTATAAGAAGAAGGAACTATATGGGAAAAACACCTTTCAGTTTCCCATGCCCTGACAGGGAAAGATGGGTTTTGCAGTAATATCAGGTCAGGTTTATTACATTTTGCTTCTTTCAATATTCAGTATTGTTTTATTGGATTCCCCAACCCATTTAGCCCACTAGCAGAGCCACGCTCATGGGGCTCTGCTTAGTATTCTCCCTCCCACGCCTCCCAGCCACCCCTCACCCTGGGGTGTCTCTTTGTAGGGTGCCAGAAACAATCAGTCTACTTTTACACCTCTCCCACTACACTGACTTGGGTGTTTTACCCCACACCTATAAAGATGGTGGTTCTTTACTGCACAGAAATTCACAATTGTACCCCTCTAGTGGGTTCCAGGTGCTAAACCACAACCTGAAGAAAGTGGTAGCAACCTCTATCTATCCTTTGTAGACACTATAGTGTGAGAGCTTCTGGGTCTATCGCTCAACTTTCCTTGGCGTTTTGAACTCTGGACCTTTTGAAGTGGGAGTCCTTAGGGTCTGAGGTGGACATTTTCTGTCCTGGAGGTGGGAGCTCCATGGACTAAATAGTTTCATAAGGACTTTTTCTGGACTGGTGTATTATTGTTTAAATATATTTTATTTGATGTATATGAGTTTTTATTAAGTTATAGTAATACTAATTAGTAAATTTGTATATGTGTGTGTGTGTGTGTGTGTGTGTGTGTGTGTGGTGTGATTATAGGTGTGTGCATGAGTGAGTGGATTTGTGTTGTTATTAATTTTGACTAGAGTTTTAGGGTTTTTAAGGTCTTAAATTAAATATGTTTCTGGGAAGTAGACCTGTAAGGTGCAGCTACTGCAGCCTCCTCTGTGATCTTGCCCTTCGAGCTTTCCCCACTCCCTGCTGAAATATATGGTAGGTGCAGGGCACTGGGATAGCTCAGAAGGGGCGGTCCCAAGGAGGGGGTCTTCCCAAGTGGCTGCCAGTTAGCTGCAGATTGGGGTGGTGAGGCCAAGGAGACACCCTGGGCCAAGGGCTCCACTATTGGTGTTGGGCAGGTTGCTAATCCAACAGTCTCCCTCATTCTACTCGGCTGTGTTATGCAATGCCAGGTCAGTGAGGAACAAGACTGCAGACTTGATACCTCGGTAGACCTGACTTGCATCACGGAGACCTGGTTGGATGAGAATGCTGCTCCATTTTGGAGGCAGCAGTACCAGTGGGTACTTCATGATACACACCCTGAGGGAGGATCACAGAGGTGGGGGGTGGCCATTTGTTTAAAACTAACCTGAGCCTCATGGTGCTATCTTTGGGTCCTATGAGGTTGTTTGAATGTGTTGTTGCACAAGGGGTCCTGGTGTGGCTTCAGGGTCCTCTTGCTATATCCCCTCCCGGGGGTGGGTGGAGACTTCCTGTGGGAGATTGAAGAGCTCATTGCCAGCCTGGCCTTGGAGTCTCCCAGATGGTTGATTCTGGGGATTTCAATGCCTGGGCCAACGATGGTCTCTCAGGATTTGGAATTAATCTTCTGAGGAATATGGAGGCCATGGATTTGACACAACATGTTGTGTTAGTGACCCACTCATGCGGTCACACACTCAACCTTGTGTTTTCGATGGGCCTAGAGGTTCAGGACCTCAGAGTGGATCCAGTAAGCTGATCAGATCATAACACAGTGGGTTCATGTTTGGAGCCAATACCCTGGATGGTCCTGCCTCTGTGGAGATGGTCCAGTACCGCCCTTTAAGAGTATTGTCCTCGACAGGACTATTGGCAGTGCTGGACCTATCGGGTGTGGAGGCTGCATGTGTGATTGGAATGGAGGATGGAGTGGCCGCTTATAATTTGGCAGTCACTGCAGCCTTTGATTCAGTCAAGTCAAGTCAAGTCAAGTCATGTTTATTTAAAAGATGCCCAATCCCAAGGGCTCTAGGCCCGCACAAAAAATTTATAGCATTTCATACCACATAAATACATAAAAAGAATATAGTACATATCGTAGTCCAAATTAAACCCCAAAGCTTGCAGAAATAAGTAGGTCTTAAGGCAGACCTAAAAGGAGTTATAGTGGGGCCTCCTAACTGCAGCTGGCAAAGAATTCAAAGAGTGGGGCGGCAACACTAAATGCTCGATCGCCGCAGATTTTAATCTCACTCTTGGAACAGTTAGGAGGCCACCACTAGAGGATCGGAGATTACAGGAAGAGGAGGAAGGTACCAGGAGAGCTGACAGGTAACCTGGGCCCTGTCCGTAGGGGCCTTATGGGTGAGAACCCCACCTTGAAGCACTTCCACCTGACAGGCAGCCAATGCAGTTCGCGCAGCACAGGGTGTAATGTGACAAAATTTACTCTGCCAGGTTAAAGCCAGGCAGCAGCGTTCTGCACAAGCTGCAGTCTGCGGAGAACCCCGAGACCCCTGAGATAGAGGGCATTACAGTAGTCAAGCCTAGAAGTGACTAAGGCGTGTATCAAGGTAGGAGGTCCAGAGACGGAACAAGGGCTTAATCCTGGCAATGTTTCAAGATGGAAAAACAGGAATGGACCACGGAACATATCTGAACCTCCATGGACAAATTCCTGTCAAACATCACGCCAAGATTTAACCGGGAGGCCATCAATGACGCAGCTCCTAGCACAAGGCCAGTTGCAGAGTCAGAAGCCATCCCATCATGAACTCTGTTCGACTCCACTAACAATACCTCAGTCTTGTCAGGGTTCAGTCAAAGCCAACTGGAGGCCATCCAGTCACTAATCTCAGCCAGACAGATATTTAACACATCTACTGCGTTGGGTGTTCCTGGGGCAAAAAGATAAGTATAGTTGAGTATCATCAGCATAGCAATAAAACTCAAGACCATACTTTCTAATAGTCCCCAGGGCAGCGTATATACTCATGAACAACATTGGGGCCAACACCGAACCCTGAGGGACTCCACACAAAAGGAGACTGGGTGTTGATAAGAAATTTCCCATCACAACCCGCTGTCTCCTATTGGTGAGAAAGAACTCAAACCACTTGATGACAGTACCGGTGAGTCCACATAATTCCCTCAGGCGGAGAAGCAATACACAATGGTCCACAGTATCAAATGCTGAAGAGAGATCAAGGAGAACAAGAATTGTCTTGTCCCTCGGTCTCTAGCCCTGAGGAGGTCATTTTGCACCGAACTAATGCAGTTTCAGTGCTATATCTGGCCCGAAAACCCGACTGGAAGGATGGTATATTTCGTGAGTCATGAGATGTTCCTCCAACTAAGCGATACCACCTTCTCAACAATCTTCCCCAAAATGGGAGATTAGAATAGGACGATAATTTGCCCTGACCTCCGGGTCCAAAGAAGATTTCTTTAAAGGGTCTAACCAGAGCCTCCTTCAAGGCATCCGGAAAGACACCCTGACTTATGGAACACCGGGCAATCAGGGCAAACACCGGGCCAACAGAGTCAATGCATCTCATTAAAGCGTTGGCACTGGGTCCAGTTCACAAAGGTATGCTTCAGATTGACTGCCACCTCAATAACCTCACAGTCACACCCATTCATGCTTGACACCCTGTCTACTCACAGAGATCTCCTTGGTTTCACGAGGAACTCAGGGAGTTAAAGATTGGGGTCGGAGGTTAGAAAGACAATGGAGGAGATATGATCTGATGGAGGACAGACTGGCACTGAGAGTATATAATTTGCGACTATCAGGGGCAATCTCCACAAAAGAAGGCAGATTTTTTGTCTAGGGAGATTGCTGCTGCAAGGAACAGACCAGCTCAGCTCTTCCGCATGATGGACAGGTTATTATTACACCCGCCTGTCTCCATGTGGGGGAGCAGGTTCAAGCACTAGGTGCGAGGAGTTTGCTCTGTTCTTTGCCAACAAGGTGTCCTCTGTTGGGGCTGAGATCTCCCTCAACACCTCTTGAAGGGAAGCGGGGTCCATTCTGAGATGTATCAAGGCACTCCTCATGTCTGGGCTGAGTTTGGGCCAGTTGGAGTGGAGAAAGTGGTGACAGTGGTCTCAAGGTTGTGACCAACACAGTGTGATCTTGACCCTGGTCCTACCCGCCTTTTGGTAGTGTGTTTGGACCTGATTGGACCTGTGGTGGCTGGGATAGTCCAGAGTTCATTGAGGAATGGGGTCTTTCCATCAGCTTTGAAAGAAGCGTTGGTTAGCCCTTACTGAAAAAACTCTCACTGGACCCAGAGTGCCTCAGCAACTACAGGCTGGTCTCTAACCTCTTGTTTTTAGGGAAGGTTATAAAAAAGTGGTGGCCATCCAGCTTAAAGTGCATCTTGCCTCCTCATCCACTTATGAGATATTCCAGTCTGGGTTTCAAGCTGGGCATAGCACAGAGAATGGCCGTGAAGGTGCTTAATGATCTCCTGATGGCAAGGGACAGGAGGAGCATACTATCTTAGTCCTCCTGGACTTGTCGGCAGCATTTGACACACGTGGATCATTAGGTGCTACTTTACTGCCTGCATGGTACTTTTGTGGCCTATCAGAAATGTCATCAAATGGTTTAGGGTCATACCTGACAGGCAGAGTGCAGAGGGTGAAAATAGAGCTTGCACATCTAGCCCAAAGCCTCTGTCCTGTGGTGCTCTGCAAGGTTCGGTCCTGTCTCCTTTACTGTTCATGGTGTACATGCTGCCATTTAGAAGACAATATCAGGCGGTATGGGCTGAGCTTTTACTGCTATGCAGATGATACCTAGCTCTACCTGTCCTGTGCACAGAGTAACCAGATGGCGTCTTCTGTATTTAACAGCTCCCTAGAGAACCAGACTTGGATGACTTATAACTAGAGACCCAGGTTTTTCATAAATAAGAAATAACATGAAATTCAAGGTATAACAAGAAATAACAAGAAATTCAAGGTATAAAAGAAATAACAAAAATTCAACATATGAAAAGAATAAAATGAAAACAAACACATGAATAAAGTGAAAAAATTGCTTATTTTTATATTTTTTGCAAAAACTAAATAAATGCTTGGAGCAGTTGTTGATAAGGCTCTGTCATTACCACAGACACGGTCCAAGGGAAGCAACACGGAATTGTTTCATTCACAAAACCTTTCAAGACTATGGCACAATGTTTAATACAGTGTAGTATACTCCCACACCAGGCACTTGGGTTAAATCCCAATACTGACACTGCAGTGCAGCATGAGAGAGTGCTGCATTCCTAAGGTGCCGTCTTTGGTTGACACATTAAACTGAGGTCCCATCTGCCTGTTCTGCTGGTAGATCAGGTGGATGTTAAAGATCCCATGGCACTTCTCAAAAGAATAGGGAAATTTGTATTATAATTCAATACAAATCAAAAGAAAAAGCAACTTCGATACATATACAATAACAGAAATATTCAGTAATAGTCAAGGAATAATTACAACAGATATCAAACCATGAAGTATATAAAAAAAAATGAAAGAAAAAGAACTCTACCATACCCTGAATTTAAATCAAAACACATCCTCCTATATTTACACAGAAAAGGAGGAGAAGGAAGATTATTAATCTATCTAAACTTTCCTACCAGCCAAAAGAACATGTAGGAACTCAAGCCTCGCCCCACCCAATCAATGCCTTCCCATAGTAGAGCACAGAGGTAATCCCCATCTTATTACTCTCAGCAATATATATAGCATCTAACTCTGCCTGGAGTTTAAACAAAATATAATTCACAGTAACCTCCTCCCTTGCAAAACCCTCTGACATCTCACATGCCACGTAACCCATTTAGAGACATGCCAAGATGACAAACAGAGTACTTTTATTCCACCGTTGCCATGGCTCTGTAAGCTGACCATATACCAAAACTTCATATGTCATACCAGCAAAGCAGGAGGTATTCCAGAAGGTATCTAACTGTGACCAAAGGATCTTATAAATGAGCATTCAAAAAATAAATGAGCCATGGTTTCCACCTGTTCTGTACAGTTGGGTACTTGACAGAATCTATCTTGAGACAACTCAGTGCTCTCCAACATATTACCTCCACAAATCGTATAAAACTACAAACAGGTATTTGCCTCTATCTCCAAAATCAAACAAAGAGGCAGAGGACACTACAGAGCAAGAACACTGCAGCACAGGAGCTAGCACAACAAAACTACTCCAAAACAGGAACCAAAAAAAAAGCAAAAATGAAATCAAAAACTTCTGATCATAGGAGACTCCATGATTCAGGAGTTGATACCTATCTCCAGCCAGGGGTAATGGTCAGATGTCTCCCGGGTACATCACGCGGAGAGACACTGACCACATTGCTAAAATCAGTTCAGGAAGCAGGAGAAACATTGATGTCCTGGTCACATGAGGACTAATGATCTCACCAGCTGGTCAGTTGTGGAGATCAAAGAACACCTGACCAGGCTGGGTGACAAACTATCATCCATTTCATCCGGCATCTCTTTCTCTGAGATCCTGCCAGTCTGGGAGAGGGGCAGATGGACGGAAGGTCAGAGAAGGGAGATAAGGGAGTTAAACATGTGGCTCAAGGGCTGGTGCCAGGAAAAAGGATACAAATTTGTAGGGAACTGGCAACAGTTTGGGAGCAAAAGTACTTTAAATTTGATGGACTGCATCTGACTAAGGAGGGACTCAGTGCATTGGGGCAGAAGTTTGGCGTCTTTGCAGAATATTTAAACTTGCAAATGGGGAGAGGGGTGCAGCACCCATACATCGAATGGGAAGAACACCCTCCCCTCAGCTAGTTATCAAACAGGAGTTCAGCATATTTGCAGTTCATTTGCATCACCAGGTAAGAAAAGGTCCAGCTCCCATACGACACACAGAAATGCCAGACCTCACCCAACAACTAACTGCTTGAAATCTAGCCAATGGAAAATCATGTACACAAGCGCTCGCAGTCTGGGAAACAAGATCCCAGACCTGCATGCAATAATGACAGAGGCTAAACTGGACATAGCAGCAATTAGTGAGACATGGTTTACCAGTAACCACACTGGGAGACTTCAGTACCTGGCTATGTACTGTTCAGAAAAGACCGAGGTGCAAAAGGGGTGGTGGAGTAGCCCTGTATGTCAATGAAAATATCAAAGCTACAGAAATTCAAAATACATATAAGGAGCCAGAAGAATTGTGGGTCACCCTGGAAACAGGAAATGGTACAGCCATAAGAACTGGGATTGTTTACAGGCCCCAGACCAGGGGAGGACATATACACATTACTGTTAGAAGATATACAAAACATAACAGCTAAAGGGAGGTTCTGATAATGGGAGACTTCAACATGCCAGATACAGACTGGTCAATACCAGCAGGAACATCTGCCAGAACTAGACACATGGTGGATTCCCTGCAAGAGAAGGCCTCAAACAACTGGTACAACAACCCACAAGAGACAGGGCTATCCTAGATCTAGTACTGACTAACAGGAAAGGATCACAGATCTACAGGTAGAAGGTCACCTGGGGGCCAGTGACCATCACATGATATGGTTTAATTTGGCCACTACAACTAAATCATCCCATTCAAGGCAAAAATACAGGACTTCAGAGGGCTGACTTTGATAAGATGGCCAACAGAGTTAAGCTAGCCCTGGCAAAAGAAACACAGGTGAGGGGTACAGGCAAAGTGGGCAAGCATTAAGGATGCAATACTTGAAGCAACATCCGATTGTGTTAGGAGAAAAGGAAGTGCAAAAGAAGAAGGAAACCACTTTGGTTCTCAAAACAGTAGCAGAAAAGATCAGAGCCAAAAGGCTGACCTTCAGGAAATATAAGGAACACAGCAGGATGAAGATAGGAGGCATACAAAACTTCCTAAGAGAAGCAGGGAAGGCATACAAGGCAGGCAAAGGCCCAAACCAAGGAAACACTAGCACAGACAGTAATAGAAGGTGGCAAGACTTTTATAGATACATTAGTGAAAGGAGAAAGTCCAGAGGGGTTATTGCTAAGAAGAGAAGGTAGGGCAGTGCCCACAGCTCAGCATCATGGACACGGGGGAGGGAGGTGGGCACTAGTCCCATCACAAAGAAAGGGTCCTAGAAGAGCTTGATAAGCTCCAGGGTGGAAAAGGCAATGGGACCTGATGGCATATACCCCAGGGTACTAAAGGAGCTAAGGGTGGAACTAGCAGAGCCATTATCAGAACCGTTTAGTGAGTCTCTGAGCACAGGAGAGGTCCTGGAAGACTGGAGAAGGCTCATGTGATCCCGCTCCACAAGAGTGGTAGCAGGGAGGAGGCAGGGAACTACAGATCAGTCAGTCTTACCTCAGTAGTGGGCAAGATTATGGAGGCACTCCTTAAGGAAAGGACAGTGCAACACCTGGAATTCATAGGAGCACAGGATCCAAGTCAGCATGGGTTTACAAAGGAAGGTCCTGTCAAACTAATCTCATAGATTTCTTTGACTGGGTACCCAGAGTGGTGGACCAAGGGCAAAGCTTTCAATATTGTTCCACATAAAGATTGATTAATAAGCTGGGTAGGCTCGGGGTGGGTCAGAAGTTGGTCAACTGGTGGCAAACTGGTTGACAGGCAGAAAAGAGAGAGTGATGGTAAACGGTATAAAGTCAGAAGAGATGCAAGTCACAAGTGGGTACCTCAGGGATCAGTCCTGGGGCCAGTCCTCTTCAATATCTTCATCAGTGACATTGCAGATGGACTGGAGGGTGAGTTTGTCTGTTTGCAGATGACACCAAGATCTGCAACAGAGTAGATGATCCAGATGGGGTGGGCAGAATGAGAAGAGATCTGGATAAACTAGCAAAATTGTCTGAAGAGTGGCAACTGGGGTTTAAAGCAAAGACATGCAAGATCATGCACATAGGAAGAGAAACCCTGATGCCACCTGTAGGCTAGGAGGGAGTTTCTGGCAGTCACAAGGGAAGAAGAGACTTGGGCATCATCATTATCACGATGACCTGAAATCATCCAAACAGACCACTAAAGCAGTAGGTAAGGCTAGGGGATGTGAGGGTATATTAGAGATCACACAAGTCAGAAGAGGAGGTAATAATCCCTCTTTTCAAGACACTAGTTAGGCCCCATCTGGAGTACTGCGTGCAGTACTGGAAGCCACACCTTCACAAGGACATTAACCAAACTGAGGCAGTCCAGAAGGGCAACCAAAATGGTGCAGGGACTGCACCAGAAAGCTATATGAGGACAGATTAATGGAGCTCAATATGTATACCCTAGAGCAAGGAGGAGAGAGTGATATGATTGAAATATTCAAACACCTAAGGGCATTAACAAGGTGAAAGAGTCTAACATATTTCAGTATAAGAAAAATAGCAGGACAAGAGGACACAGCATGAGATTAGAGGGAGGCCGATTAAGGGGTAATGTGAGGAGTTCTTTTCACAGAAACATAGAAACATAGAATTTGATGGCAGATAAGGACAGCTTGACCCACCTAGTCTGCCCATTTCCTACCTAACAGATAAGCTGCAGATCCTAGTTAACCAACAGCTTACTTCCTCTTACCGCCACCAGGACTGCCTTATGCCTGTCCCATGCATTCTTGAAGTCTCCCACTGTTCTTGACTCCACGACCTCCTCGGGGAGGCTGTTCCTCATCCACAACCCACTCAGTGAAAAATACTTCCTCACATTACCCTGAGCTGTCCCCCTATATCTTCAAATTGTGCCCCTTGTTCTTGCACATCTCTTTTCTGGAAGATGCTACCCTCTTGGACTTTGTTAATTCCCTTGAGGTACTTGAAAGTTTCTATCATGTCCCCTCTCTCCTTCTTTCCTCAAAGTATACATATTAAGCTCCTTTAGTCTTTCTTAGTATGTCTTCTGGTGCAGACCCTGCACCATTTTAGATGCCCTCCTCTGGACAGCCTCCACTCTGTCTATGTCTTTCTTGGAGATGGGGTCTCCAGAACTGCACACAGTACTCTAGATGGGGTCTCACCAACTGTCTGTACAGAGGGATAACAACTTCCTGTTTTCTACTATTGATGCCACTTCCTATGCATCCCAGTATCCCCAGCCTTCCTTACTGCCTTCTCACATTGTTTGCCCACCTTTAGGTCATCTGATATAATTACCCCAGGTCCCTTTCTATTTTACTGTTGTCAGTATCTCACACCCCATTGTGTACGCTTCCCTAGGTTTTGTTTCCCATGTGCATTACCTTGCACTTCTTTGCATGAATCTGAGCTGCCATACATTTGACCATTCCTCCAACCTTGCCAAGTCCCTTCTCATCCTTTCCCTCCATCTTGTGTATCAACCCTGTTGCAGATCTTTGTGTCATCTGCAAAGAGACATACTTTTCCTTCCAGTTCCTCTGCAATGTCACTTATAAAGACATTAAAAGGACCGGTCCAAGTACTGAACCTGCGGTACCCAACTAGTAACCCTCCTTTCTTCACTGTGTACTCCATTTACTGCTACCCTTTGTGTCCTGTTGTCTAGCCAATTTTTATCAGGCTACCACCTTGGGACCCACTCAAGGCTAGCTATCTTGTGTATTAATCTTTTGTGTGGGACTGTATCAAATGCCTTGCTAAAATCTAGGTAGGCCATGTCCACAGCCCCTCCCTGGTCTACTACTTTGGTCACCCAGTCAAAGAAATCTATTAGATTCATCTGACACGACCTTCCCATCGTGAATCCATGCTGCCTTGGGTCCTGTGCCCCACTGGCCTCTAGGTACTCAACAATTCTTTCCTTCAAGTGATTCCATCATTTTCCCTACCACTGAGGTCAAACTAACTGGCCTGTAGTTTCCTGCCTCTGTCCTGCTCCCACTTTTGTGAAGAGAGTCACATCTGCCCTCCTCCAGTCCTCGGGTACCACCCCATCCTCCCATGATTTGTTAAAGAGAGTAGTCAAGCGGCATCACTAGTTCTACCCTTAGTTCTTTTAGAATTCTTGGGTGAATCCCATCAGGCCCCATTGCTTTGTCCACCTTCAATTTTATTAGTTCTTTCAGAATCCTTTCTTCTGTAAATGGACTGGTATCAACCCCATCTTCAGAGTGTTTCTCTTGTTTGGTTTAGGTAACTCCCCTCCTCTTCCTTTGTGAATACTGAGCAGAAATATTCGTTCAGTATCCTGCTTTTCACTGTCACCCTCTACCCACATTCCCTCCCTTTATTAAGCTTCAGTATCCCTCCTTTGGTCTTTCTTAGCTGCCTAATGAACCTATAAAGGTCTTATCCCTTCTTAACAAATTGGCTATCCTTTCCTCGGTTTGGGCCTTTGCTATTCTGACTGCCTTCCTTGTCTCTTTCTGCTTTAACTGATAAAGTTCTCTGTCCTGCTCCTTCTGTGTTTCCTTATATTTCCTGAATGCTGTCCTTTTCTCCTTAACCTTCCTGCCACCTCTTTTGTGAACCATAGTGTTTTTCCTTCGTTGTGTTTTATTGATTTGCTTTACACAAAGGCTATTGCCTCTGTGATGGCTGTTTTGATACTCCCATTGTTCCTCCACCCCTCCTTCTTGCCTGTTTGCTAGTGCTTTTCTGAGGCACTCTCTCATTTTCCCAAAGTCAGCCCTCCTAAAGTCTAGTACTCTTGCTTTTGTATGGCTTGATTGTATGGCTGTGTTTATGGTGAACCACACTGCTTGGTGGTCGCTTGTTCCCAGATGGCTACCCACTTCTAAATCTGAGATTCTTCTCCATCCCCATTTGAAAGTACCAGGTCTAGATTGCTCCCTCTCAGTGGGTTCCAATACTAGCTGTCTGAGGCATGCCCCTGTAGGGGCATCAAGAATGACCCTGCTCTTGGATGTGCCTGCAGCAAAGGTGCTCCAGTTAACATCTGGCATATTCAGGTCCCCATCAACAATATCTCCCCTTTTTCTGCCATTCTAAGAAGCCTTCTATCATTTCCTTGTCCATTCCCTCCCCTGAGATGGGGTCTGTATACAACCCCATACGGATTGTAGGTGCCATTTCCTGTCTCCAGGGTGACCCAAAAGTGCCTCATCTGCTCCCTGTTTACTCTTTAGTTCTGTTGCTTTGATCCCTTCCTTTACATAGAGAGCTACTCCTCCTCCTCTTTACCCTCCCTGTCCCTCCTGTAGATTGTGTATCCTGGTATGTTGACATCCCAGTCATGGTTCTCTGTGTACTATGTTTCTGTGACTGCCACAATATCCAGGCAACCCTCTTCCATCAAGGCCACTAGTTCAGGAGCTTGTTACACACAGACTACGAGGCATTGGTACTCATCACCCTCCACTTTTGATAGCCTTACCCTTTTATCCCCCATTTCTGCCCTTACTGCCTTTGCCTTTTTACATTTAAATCTGTTCTGCTCCTAATAACTTCTGTACCTTGGTGTTTACCTCACTAATCACCATGTTTTGTAGGGGAGGCTCAGATTTCCCTGCTCCTTTTCAGTGCCTCCCCTTGGCTAGTTTAAATGCTTGCCAATGAAGCACTTAAACCTCTCACCTAGGATCCTGGTTCCCCTGGACAGATGCAGACCATCGCACCAGTGTAGGTCTGCATCCCTTCAAATAGCTCCCCAGTCCCGATGAAGCCAAAACCCTGAGCTCCACACCAGTTTTTCAACCACTCATTGAATTCCCTGGTGAAAGTGCCCTAGCATCTCCCTTGCCATTGACAGCGCACCTCGAGAAGGTTACTGTATGCGCTACTTGTCTAAGGCCCTTCCAACTCTACAGACTCCTCTTGCACTGCTCCTGATCCCATTCCTAGCCAGGTCATTTGTCCCTAGGTGGACAATGACATCCCAGCTCCCTCCTTGTGCAGCTCCTCCCGATCCTGAGGATCTTCCTGTCCCTCAAGCCATGGCGCCAGGAAGGCACCCTCCCTCTCCCCTTCTTCCCCATTTCTACCCCCCAATGATTGAGTCCCCACCAGGAGTTGTTTCCTTCCCCTGTGGGGTCCCATGCCACCCTCCTGCGGGTCTCCTTGAAGGTTCCCAGCATCCTCCTTGGTCTCCACTGCAGGTGCCTCCATAGAGGAACCACTATCCACCAGAAGAGCGAATGAATTGGAGAGGTACAGCTGGAGGGATGCAACTCTGTTCCACCATCCTCTCCTCCTTGAACCCACCCTGGTCCAGCCTCTCCTCTTTCTTGGCAACCTCTGAGGTAGTGGCATTGGCCCTGGTGGTCCCTGGGTGGGGAGGAGGTTTCACTGAATCCTAGCCAGGTCAGCCTGGAGCGGACAACCTCCTCTCTCAGACCAGAGGGTGCCTGCAAATAGGGCAGCATCACAGCCTCCAGAATGTCTCCCGAACACTGCCGCTCCACAGCCATTGCATTGCACCACTCCTATCATGTCTTATTTTGTGTCCTCTACTGTTTCTCTGGATGCTATTCTCTCCTCCTTACATCTCTCACCCTTCCTGTTCTGGGGCAGCAACTTCCTATCTTCTTCAGTAGCCTCCTTCTTCCTTGCTCAATATCAGACCACCAGCAGCTGGGGGGAGAGTGGCTACTTTTACTTTAGGGTTGATAAAACATTGTTTCTCTATGATTCTTTCCTCCTACTGCCAAACAGGAAGTTCCTGTTGACAGTCAAATCAGTGGCTATAAAAGTAGAACTGGCTTTGGGTGGGTGGGTTGAGGGCAATTAGTAAGAAAAGGCTAGCAACAGGAAGTTGTAATTTGACTCATCTGCTTTTATAGTGTCTAAACCACACCCCAGATAAGCTCTCTTTCCTCCTACTGGTTTAGCAAAGTCAGCTGATACAGTACCCTTCACTGCACAGAATTCACACTCACTTTCTTTCTTTTCTTTCTTTTTAACCCTAAATAAGACCCCTTCTACTTCTAATAAAGTTATCTGTCCTACTTAATCTTAACAGACACTGACTCCTGCTGAGATATATGTTTTAAATTAATAAGAAAATGTAGCTTCTTTTAGTTAGCTGCTTTCTTCTCTACAAGCAAGGCTAGCAACAGGAAGTTGTAATTTGACTCACCTGCTTTTATAGTGTCTAAACCACACCCCAGGTAGCTCTCGTTCCTCCTACTGGTTTAGCAAAGTCAGCTGATACAGTATCCTTCACTCCTTCAGAAAGGTGTGTGTATTCATGGAGCAGCCTACCTTAGGAAGTGGAGAGTTGAATACAGTGCAGGGCTTCAAACAGGCATGGGATAGGCATAGGGAGCAATACAGATGAGTATGAATAGATAGGCCATTGACAGAGCAAAGGCCGATGGCACATTTATAAGGTAGAAAAAGAAAATGGGCAGACTGGATGGGCCTTAAGTGTCCTTATCTGCCGTCAACTTCTATGTTTCTATGTTTCTATGACTTATGTTTATGATTGCCCGTACATTTAGCTTATCATGTCCACAGATCCATATTGTATCCTGCATTTTTTGGAGAATCGGGGCCCAACATGCAACCTAACAATAAAGAACAATCCATCGAAGAAGCAACTTTAAAAGCGGATCTTCAAAATACCTTTCTCTACAATAGTATTATAAAACTGTTTACAGGTAGCACCTATAAACCAACTGAGTTCTGTTTTCTTTAGTCTAATATATTTTAAACATACTTGAATGTGTTGAGGAAGGACTTCTCCCCTCATGCCACTTTCCCTTCCCAAGCTATAAGAAGGTTCATCTCCCACAATCTCATAACTTGATTCCTACTCCCTTGCCCAAGTACTAAGGCGTATCTGGAATAAAAATAGTTCCCAAATAAAAACTAGGGGTTGCAACATGTTCATTTCCCCTTCTTTCCAAACTCTATATGTATGACATCGCTTTTCGGGGTTCAAGCGAGTATCCACAACAAAGTGAAAAACAACCGCTTGACTTTTGAATGCATACCAAAAGGAAGGAAATACATTGGATATGTACACAAACAAAGGTGCTATAAACGCCCTTATCAAATAAACCAGTTTCTTCCTCGTCACCTTCCATGCCTTCCATTTTTGAATTTTCCTATTTGCTGCATCTTAAACACTTCCAATTACTCTGGACAACTTCCTGTGACCCAAGTAAACCCCTAAAATGTTTATTTTATCTTTTCATATAGGTATCACAAAATCAGGATCTTCTTGTGCCTTTCCCAATGCCAATGCCTGACTTTTCTGTTTATTTATCAAATATCTGTAACCTGCTGATGATCTTTAAATACCCATAGAGCTCGTAACCCTGAGGGTAAATCAGCCACCATTAAAGCACAGTCATCCATAAGTGGTGACCTTAGCTTGTACAACCCTGTATTATGCAAAATAGGAGAAACTACCTCCTGTGCTTCAAATCCCTAAAAATGATACAACCCAAATACATACAACAGCGGACTTAGCGGGCAGCCTTGCCATACCCCATTCATAATATACACTGGAATTCTAAGATGTTCATTTATCATAGGCGCACTTGTGCCTCTTGATACAAAACCGTAACATTGCTATAAAACTTTCTGGAATACCATACCTTGCAAATACTTTCCAGAGATAATCATGTTTCACAGCATCAAAAGCAGCCTCCTGATCAACAGTAAATATATAGCCGTCCAAATTCATCAGTAACCCCTGTTCCACTACCTCACTCAAAAATTAAATTTTGTGATATATACTTCTCCCAGGGATTGAACAGGTCTGCACTTCAAAATATTTTTTATCCACGGTAGCCAACTCGAGCTGTGAGAATTTTCACCAAAATGTTATAGTCGTTAACAGACTTAGAGGCCTCCAATTATTAAGATCCCATCAATTTCCTTTTTATACATGAACTCAAAGTCTATGTGTATATGTGAACTGGCATTCTAGTCCTCCTGTCAGCAAGATTATAGGAGTTGTTTCTCCAAAGTTTAAAGAACATGCTCAATGATTTTCACAAGTAAAACAGGCAGCACATTTCAATGAACATTGTTTTAAAACTATGTGTGTTTCAGGTTTTGTAACAATGGTGACAAATTATTTTTTATTATGGTGCCTTTTATTGTGGTCTCTTTCTCCAGGGTTGCTGGATGCCGAGTCACAGCACATTGCTGTGAGGTAACTCTGATGCAGTGAAAGGCTGTGATCATTCACACTTGTCATTCAATTGAGGTGATTTCTCAGGATAGCTGTTTAATGCAATTATTTCAGCTCCCAGAAAATTATGGGTGGTAATGCTGTTTTGAAACATTACTACAAGTTTCTATGTAGTAGCCAGCTCAGTCTTTTCTCCCAGGAAGGCTGCTACTTGACCTGCATTCAGGCTCATCAATGTTGTACTCCGCATTAAAATGATAATTTCACCAGGGTAGAATTTATTTTTGTCTTTGGTAACAAGATAAGGCCCACTATGCACAAGTTCCTGTTTTCAGGGTGACCTGGGAGCATTGGAGGCTAATTGACTTGTTCAGAGTCACACAGTATGCTAGTGGAGGTTGTGGGAATTAAACCCAGGTCTGATGAATGTACCAAGCTCATTTGCAACTCGTTACTCTAACCTCTAAGCCATACTGCCAGCCCTTGGTAGGAATTAACACATATGAAGCCCCTATTAAAACTTATTGTAAAGCAGACACTGACAACCAGCTATGTGTGAAGTTACCAACATTTAGGCATAGTAGAATAGCACCGAAATGGTATCAGCAGCCTGGAGGCATGCTGGCTCAGCATCAACAACCCTGCAGGAATGGACCACACCAAAAGGCATTAAGAACAATATGAATTTGTCACCTTAGTTGCAAAACCTGAAACGCACACCATTTTTCTAGCAATATTTTTGAATGGTGCTGCCTGTTTTACTTATGAAAACCATTGCACATGATTTTTAAACTTTGGAAAAACAGGTCCTATAAGCTTGCTGACAGGGAGGACTAGATTGTGAGTTCAGGAGATGACACCATCAGCAGCTCTTCACTGACACTGATGTAATGGTGCTTTACTGGTAGACCCTGGGTTTCTTTGCTCCAAGTGGTGGATGGAACTGTCTCACTACCAGCGACACCAGCGGCACCCTCAGCAGGTGGGATGGCGAGGGCCGCTGCAGGTTCAAATGGGGTTGGTGGATGGAATCACCTGACAAGAAGAGGCAGGAGTTGTACACAGAAGTCGGATGAAGCAAATATGTTTATTTGACAGGAGGGAAGGAGGACATGGTCATACAAGAAAATACTAACAACAAAACAACAGAGGGTATGGACAGCGTTGTGGATATCTAGGCAGTAAC
Organism: Neoceratodus forsteri; assembly: GCA_016271365.2. Lineage (NCBI taxonomy): Eukaryota > Metazoa > Chordata > Ceratodontiformes > Ceratodontidae > Neoceratodus > Neoceratodus forsteri. The sequence goes on from CM057449.1 coordinate 1,311,229,966, forward strand.
AAATAACATACGACTATATAATGCAAACTCTAAAATGTCTAAAACTCTATAAATAGCTCCACATGCTATATACTTTGCTATACAGGCTGTATGAACACTCTATCCCAACCCTGAGGTGCTAAGTGTGGGGTAGCAATGGGGTAAAGGAGAACAGGGTTTTTACTTGGTACCAAGCTATACTTGTGTGAAAACCTAGAAGAGGTTGAAGGGATATGAGAGATTTTTAAACAGATCCTGGTTCTTCTGCCAAACCACTCTCTAAGGTTGCTGGAATATCTTAGCACAAGATGCTGAACTCTTCCCAGCACAAAGCCTCAACCAGGGCTGCCAAGGATAAAGGAACAAAGACTTGGCATTGAATCCACTTACAAGGATTGCCAAGGGTGAAGACATGCTGAAGCTTCTTTGATGAAGGATTCACAGGAGGAGCACCAAGATCAAGCTGAATCCCAAAAGGCAACATGGTGCAAGCAAGGCAAGACAAGCAGGAAAAGTAGGATGCAGGGCAAAGATCAGAGCCCAGTACTGTCCAGAACCAGAAAAACAAACTGGCAGATCACGGACACACACTGGCCACGTCGGACTCGACTTCGGTGAACAACTGGGAGTGATGGATGAGGCTTCTTCCAGGACATTCCACTTCCAGGCTGACTAAACCACAAGGACACCAGAAGCCAGCGCTGCGACTCACACCAGGTAACCTCGACTTTGACCAATGGCGGATGACAGGGAAGGAGATGCTGTAAGTTCTTCACTAGCTGAAGACTGCTTCGGTGAAGAATCACCTGTGAACAACCCCACCAGGGGTGTTGCATCAGAAGATTGAGTCCATGTATATTCAATTGGCACTATGAACATTGGTGAATACACTTTTCACTGCACCAATGCATTTGGTTGTTGCTGGGCAATTTGTCAGGAGTAGGGCAAACTGCTGGAATCGGGGCAGTTGTTCATTGCAGGGACAAATAACCAAAGTCTAGGGCAATTGTTTGCATCAGGGGCAAATAACCAAATCTAGGCAATTGTTCATAGCAGGGCAAAAACCACAATCCTGGTCTAATACAGTCTTGGTACTTTGCAATCAACACAATATTTTAGGTACTAAGCAATACATAGTTCATCAGCTGACAGTCATTCAATAGCAATTGTGTACTAAGCGCCCCCTTGTTCTGACCCTCTCCACACTTGTAGGTCCTTTGGCATCAGGATCTGGCTACCCCTCTGGATTTTCCTTTGGATGCATGCCCTTCTCCACTCTGGTTTCCTTTTGCCCTTGTAACTGCTGGCCCTTTAAATCTCTCAACCCTGTGGGCTTATCTAATGGGCCCCTTTAACCACCTAGGGCCTTTGCTGTCCTTCAAGTCCTTAGTGGGTTTGATGTTGCCCTTTATCTCTCTGGGGCTTGCTTTACTGGGCCCCCTCAAACCTGTAGTGGGCGGTGATGCCTCTTTAAATACTAGGGACTATGCTGCCTTTTTAAATACTGAGGCCTGACTATGGCCTTCTTGTTAGTCACCTGGGCTGCCCCACTTCTACACACCCTTATAAATATTTTTACTTGTTGCCCTATGGGTCTTTTTAGTCCTGGACCTTCCCTAGGCGTCTAGCCCAAATATCTTAATTTCGGCCCTAGGCCAGCCCCAACCCCTTCCCGCCATCTCCTAATGCAGCCTTGTGGCCAATTAATAAAATGAAATAGAACTTTAGTTCAATTTAGACGGACGGCACTCTTCTCCTGTGCTGCCGTCAACTCACCGCCTGCCCGGGTGTAGAGAACTGCTGTGGGAGGTGCTTGCTGGCAGAGGGAGGGATGCAGGCAGGGAGGTGGATGACTGGGGACCTCGGGGGTCCTGGTGACTGAAGCCATCACTGGGGATGATCGTCTCTTTCCCACGCCACCGAGAGACTGATTTAACTTTTCTCTCTTTAAATAAATAAAAATAAAAACAGGGCTGCACAAATCCCTGGCCACAGATGCCACTCTTTTTCTGACCGGGACCACCGGCACTAACAGCTCAACAATGAGCTGCTTCTGCAATGGGTGGGGACAGGAGGCAGGTGCAGGCACACAGGAGAGTCGACAGGACCACCTACCAAACCAAGTAAGTGCACTTTCTCTGTCCCTGTCATTCCCTCGTCCTCACCCTCTCTGTCTCAGCCCAGCTCCTTCAGAAATGGCTGTTTGCAGGTTCAAATGCACTTAGGGGTTAGTTCCAGAACCCCGAGCCCGTGCTGTCTCACTGACTAGAGGGCACCATGTGCAGACTAAGGACAGCAGCCCTGCACATGGGTGCCCATTGTTTCCTGCCCAGGATTGGTAGTAAGAGGGAAAAAAAATCTATTTTTTTTATATTCTGATGTCCTACCAAGCAATTCTGGGACAGAGAACACACAAGGGGCCCCTACATACAGCCCCTACACTCACACAGACCCTTTCCTCTTTCTGTGGTGCCCATACTTGGGCATTACACTGGCCTTTGAACAGGTAGTGAAATCAGGGTTACAAAACAGCTCATAACTTTAAAATGAAATAATGTAGAAGCCTAATTTTGGTATGAGATTTAATGGGGATATGCTTATTCAATTGTGCAGTTTAGCACTTTTGGCCAGAGTCCCTCTTTGACATTTAATGTTAGTAATGTGAGATCCATTAGCAAAAGAAAACAAGTATAGCAATCATAAGGATTATTTACAGAGAATACTTTTTTTTCTTCCACTTTTTATTTTAGGTTTCACCTCAGGAGCAACCTCCCCAACTTCCTCAGTCTGAGAGGAGGCTATGGAGGACACCTCAGAACAGCAATCTGAATCCACTGACTCAAGATCTATTAATACCTCATAAGCTTTCTTGGTAGGCAAGGGACTCATTGCAGCAGTCAAGATAGGTGCAGTAGGTTGTGACACTGTCTTGGCAGTTTATCCTCTGAAGGGGGATCATGCACTAGAACTGGAGGGCATATGTAAATCATAGAAGGCTACTGGCTGCTGAACAGGGAACTCCTCAGGTGCCATTGTACTGACTCCTTCAGGATTCAAAACCTCCTGGGGGACTGGAACAGAAATTTGTTGCACTATCTCTGGGGGAAGGGGGCTCCCACTTTTGTGACAGAGGGAAGATCTTTAGAAGAGGAGGCTGAGGCAAGGGATACCTTGGGGGGATTCAGTTCCTGAATTTCTCTCAGATCTGGGTCTAGTAGCTCTCTGAGGTTGTGGATCAGAGGAACAGTTTGAGACATTAATTCATCAAATCTCATACATTCCTTCTGTGCTGTAGCCACACACATCCTGTTCTGCCCATACTGCTTTATCCAAACTCTTATGAGAAGCCCAGAAACGTGTTAAAGGAATGCCCATGTTCATCACACAAGTTAAACCTAACTGGCCTAGGGCAATGTAAACTAGCATGTCCTAGTTCTCACACAAGCCACATTTTAACCTGGTACACACGTTACTAAGATGACCCACATCCCCACAATGATAGTAGGCGTGGGGCTGACCTGGATAAAAAGCACCCTCTATCCTGCCCCCAAAAAAAAACAGTTCAGAAGGTGCCTTGGCTCACCATTTTCCTGCTTTAGTGTAACTTTATCACCATCCACCCATCCAAGGTGTTTCCATCAAGAATGGGCTCAGGGTAGCCATCCACAGTACAATACTTCTTTAACCAACAGGTAATGTCTGCAACATTAACTCCTTCATTCGGAATAAAACCGTAATCCGTTTGAAGGATGATTTCATAAGCGGGATGGCCAAAAAGGCTTCCAAGGGCAGTATTTTTTAATGCTGGATACTGTTTCCATAAGCGTTCCAAGGCCTGCAGGGTGCTTAAAGCTGATATCATAAATCGTGTCACCAGGTATATGAATGAGGGCATAGATTTCATAAGCATCGTACTTCATATTATTTTTAATAGAGCTCTGCCTATAAATAGGCAATCCGAAATATCCTCCATATTCCCCTGATATCTCAGGTGCACTGCATTTCTCAGGGCCGCAGGCTCAGTGTAATTTCACTGTCTCAGAGAAAAAGACATTCCCTAACACTCATGGTCCATGCATTGGCCCTCGTCCACCCTCCCAATTGATGCAACACGGTGGGCATTTAGATTTGCCTCCTCTGAGTTTTCTAAGGGTGGTGGGAGAGTATGTTCTGTTGTTTCTGTGCTAACTCCTCTAGACCCTCTTTCCTCGTGGCAGGTCTCCCAGATGTCCACTTTCCCTTCTAAAACCATGATATCCATTATTAAATCCTGAGAATGCTCAGAAACCTGTTGTAACTCGCGTAACAATATGAGGCCCTGTAGGTTGACCAGGGAGAATAGATGTTGTGTGCTCTCCTTCTCTGTCTCAAGGTGTACATAATAACAGCAGTTTTAGGTGTGGCATCCCCTTCCAAATGACTTAGAGGTTTACATCCACCCTACTCCAGTCTTCATCCACCCAGCTCCTTGTAGTGCAGTTTGAACTCACTCCGGGGTGACTGCAGGGACAACCGTGACATTCCCCTCGGTACAGTAGAAGATCAGGGCCTCTAAAGGCATCGTGTCTTTAACACTCTGCCCGCCTTTTATGTTTTCTGCTATAACTTTAGCAGCTGTAGCCGTTTGCCCTGGCTGCCATTTGATACCCCAATTCAGAAAAACACTTTTGTGATGGTAGAGGAGGAATTAGCACCATGGAGGTTCCTCTTCAGAAACCAGAGTACTGTGTAGAGTTAGAAACATAGCAACATAGACTTTGATAGCAGATAAGGACCACTTGGCCCACCTAGTCTGCCCATTTCCCTACCTACAGGATAAGCTGCAGATCCTATTTAACCAACAGCCTATTTCTTTCTACCTCCCCAGAAAGTACCTTATGCCTGCCCCATGCATTCTTGAATTCTCCACAGTTTTAGACCTCCACAACCTCCTCAGGAAGGCTGTTCCATCGTTCCCACATTCTCTGTGAAAAATACTTCCTCACATTGCCTCTGAGCTGTCCCCCTCTATCTTCAAATTGTGTCCCCTTGTTCTTGCACAACTCTTTTTCTGAAAGATGCTACCCTCTTGGACTTTGTTGATTCCACTGAGGCACTTAAAAGTTTCTATCATCCCCTCTCCCTCCTTTCCTCAAGGGTATACATATTAAGCCCTTTAGTCTCTCCTCGTGTGGCTTCTCTTGCAGAACCTGCACCATTTTAGTTGCCCTCCTCTGGACTAACTCCATCCTGTCTATGTCCTTGGAGATGGGGTCTCCAGAACTGGGCTTGAGTACTCCAGATGGGGTCTCACCAACTGTCTGTACAGAGGATAACAACTTCCTGTTTTCTACTGATGATGCCTCTCCTATACATCCCAGTATCCCGCAGCCCTCCCTACTGCCTTCTCACATTGCTTGCTTACCTTAAGGTCATCTGATATGATTACCCCAGGTCCCTTTCTATTTTTGTTGTTGTTACTACCTCCCCCATTGTGTACTCTTCCCTGGTTTTTGTTTCCCAAGTGCATTATTTTGCACTCTTTGCGATGAATCAAGCTGCCATACTTCAGCCATTCCTCCAACCTTGCCAAGTCCCTTCTCATCCTTTCCATGCCTCCTTGTAGCAACACTATTACAGATCTTAGTGTCATCTGCAAAAGGCATACTTTTCCTTCAGGTCCTCTGCAATGTCACTTATAAAGACATTGAAAGGACTGGACCCAGTACTGAGTCCTGCGGTACCCCACTAGTAACCCCTCTTTCTTCAGAGTGGACTCCATTTACAATTATCTTCTGTGTCCTGTTGTCTGCCAATGTTTTACCAGGATACCACCTGGGGCCCATTCCCAGGCTGGTTAATGTGACTATTAATCTTTTGTGTGGGACTGTGTCAAATGCCTTGCTAAAGTCCAGATAGGCTATGTCCACAGCCCTTCCCTGGTCTACTACTTTGGTCACCCAGTCAAAGAAATCAATTAGATTTGTCTGACATGACCTTCCTGTTGTGAACCCATGCTGCCTTGGGTCCTGTGCTCCACTGGCCTCTAGGTACTCAACAATTCTTTTTTTTCAAGTGATTCCATCACTTTCCCTACCACAGAGGTCAAAGTGACAGGTCTATAGTTTCCTGCCTCTGTCTTGCTCCCACTTTTGTAAAGGGTATAACATCTGCCTTCTTCCAGTCCTCAGGTACCACACTATCCTCCCATGATTTGTTAAAAGGGTAGTCAGTGGTGTCACTAGTTCTCTCCTTAATTCTTTTAGAATTCTGGGGTGAATTCCATCAGGCCCATTGTTTGGTCCACCTTCAGTTTTAAGAGTTCTTTCAGAACCCTTTCTTCCTATGAAAGGACTGGGATCAACCCCCTATCCAGAGTGCTTCAGTTAAGCGGATTAGGCACCTCCCTCCTCCTCTTTTGTGAATACTGAGCAGAAGTATTTGTTCAGTATCCCTGTCTTTTCACTGTCCTCTCTGCCCACCCCCGTCCATTCTATTCCAGCCTCACTACTCGCTCCCTTTTTCTTTCTATGCTCCCTGATGTACCTATAAAGAGTTTTATCCAACTTCTTAAGCAGGTTGGCTATCTTTCCTCAGTTTGGGCCATTGCTATTCTGACTACCCTCCCTGCTTCCTTCTGCCTTAACTATTACAGTTCTCTGTCCTGCTCCTTCTGTATTTCCTTATACTTAATAAATGCTATCTCCCAAACCTTCACCTAACCTCTTTTGAGAACCGTAGTGGCTTTTCTTTCATTTTGATTTGTTTATTTGCTTAACACAAAAGCTTGTTGCCTCTGTGATGGCAGTTTTGATGTTTCCCATTGTTGCTCCACCCTCCTTCTAGCCTGTTGTTAGTGCTTTTCTAAGGCAGTCTCCCATCTTGCCAAAGTCAGCCTTCCTGAAGTCCAGAACCCTCACTTTTGTATGGCTTGACTCTGTAGCTGAGTTTATTGTGAACCACACTGTTTGGTGGTCAGTTGTTCCCAGATGGCTACCCACTTGTAGATCTGAGATCCTCTCACCATCCCCATTTGAGAGTATGAGGTCTAAGATTGCTCCATCATGAATGGGTTCCAAAACTAGCTGTCTGAGGCATGCCACCTGAGGCATCGAGAATGGCCCTGCTTTTGGGTGTGGCTGCAGCCAAGGTGCTCCAGTTAACATCTGGCATATTCAGGTCCCCATCAACAGTATCTCCCTTTCTCTGCCATCCTAAGGATGCCTTCTATCATATCCTTGTCCATTCCCTCCCTCTGACATGAGGGTCTGTATACAATCTTGTGCAGACTGTTGTGCCATTTTCAGTCTCTAAGGTGCCCCACAGTGCCTTCTTTCCTCCCTGTTTACTCTTTTGTTCAGTTGCTTTTATCCCTTCCCTTACATAGAGAGCTACTCCTCCCCTCTTCTCCCCCTCCTGTCTCTCCTATGGGTTGTGTACCCTGGTATGTTAACATCCAGTCATGGTTCTCTGTGTACCATGTTTCTGTGACTGCTACGATATCCAGGCATCCCTCTTCCATCAGGACTACCAATTCAGGGAGCTTGTTGCCCAAACTATGGGCATTGGTACTCATTACCCTGCATTTCTTGATGGCCTTCCCTTTTTGCCCCATCCCTGTCTTTATTGTGTTTTACCACCGCTCTCTCTTCTCCTATCGACATCTCTATCTTGGTGTTTTGCCTCATAGTACCCTGATCTTTTTCAGGGCTGAGGTTCCCTGCTCCCTGCTCCTTTCCAGTGCCTTCCCCTTGGGTACTTTAAATGCTTGCCAATGAAGCATTTAAACCTATCATCTAGGATCCTGGTTCCCTCCTGGACAGATGCAGACCATGATGCCAGTATAGGCCTGCATCCCTCAGGTGGACCCCAGTCCCCAATGAAGCCAAATTCCTGAGCTCGTCACCAGTTTTCAACCACTGATTGAATTCCATGGTGTGGAGCACCCTACCCTCACCCATGCCATAGACAGGCAGCACCTCCAGAAGGTTACCGGCATGCTACTTATCTAAGGCCCTTCCCCAACTCAAAAATTCTTCCTGCACTGCTCTGATCCCTTTCTTAGCCAAGTCATTTGTCTCTAGGTGGACAATGACATCCAGCTCCCTCCACTGTGCAGCTGCTCCAGCGATCCTGAGATTCGCTCCCTGTCCCTCAAGCCATGGCATCAGGCAGGCACCTTACCTCCCTCTCCCTTCCTCCCCTAGTTCTACATTCCTAACAATGAAGTCCCCCACCAGGAGTTGTTTTCTTCACCTGTGGGGTCCCATGCCACCCTCCTGTGGGTCTCCTTTGTGAAGGTTCCCAGCATCCTCCTTGGTCTCCCACTGTGGTTGCCTCCATAGAGAAACCACACTTTGCCAGAATGGCATATGAATTGTGGAGAGGTACAACTGGAGGGAAGCACGTCTATTACCACCCTCACCCTCCTGAGACCACTGTGGTTTAATCGCTCCTCTTCCTGGCAACCTCTGAAGCAACAGTAGTGGCACTGGTGGTCCCTGGGTGGGAGAGGAGGTCCCACAAATCCTGGCCAACTTAGCCTGGAGATGAGCAACCTCCTCCCTCAGGTCAGAGAGGTGCCTGCAGATGGGACAACACCGCATCCTCCATAATGTCTCCCGAAGACTGCTGCTCCACAGCCACTACATTGCACCACTCCTATCATGTCTTATTTCTGGCCTCTTAACTGTTGTATGGAATACTTTCTCTTTCCTCTGTTTTTTTTCTCCCTACTTACTTACTGCCTCTGTGCCCTTTAAGCTCCTGATCTTCCTGTTTTGAGACAAGAAGTTCCTATATTTCTCAGTAGTCTCCTTCCTTGCTCAGAGTCAGACCTCCAGTAGCTAGAGGGGGACAGAGAGCTACTCTTCTTTCTAGGATGGTGAGTCTTTGGTGGCTCTGTGATCACTCACTTCCTGCTCCTAAACAGGAAGTTCCTGTTGTCAGTCAAATCATGTGCCAACAAAACTAGAACCAGTTTAGAGTGAGGGGATGGTGGGGAGGGAAGGAGGGCAATATAGTCCCAGTACAGAAGTTTAGTTATAATAACAGAAGCCTTCCTCCTGGTGTCTCTGCCTCATTCTCTGGCAGAAGCTATCTAGGTAGTGTTTAAATCTGGCTTTAACCTGGCTTCCTTCTAGCTAATTCTCCCCTACATTACAAGTCTTTCTACACTTAGTTAATGACACAGATAACAATTCCCTTCAGCTACCTGAGACAAACACCTAGACAACTGCAAAGATAACACTTCACTTCAGCCAACTCAGAAAACACACTAACTTTTTGTTTGTTTGTTTTACTTAAATTGACGGTCCCAGTGGTAGAGTTCTAGTTCTTTAGTCCCAGTAGAGAGTTTAGTTATAATAACAGCAGCTCCTTCCTCCTGGTGTCTCTGCCTGTTCTCTGGCAGAAGCTGTCTAGGCAGTGCTTAAATCTGGTTTTAACCTGGCTTCCTCTAGCTAAGCCACTCTCCTACTTTACAAGTCTTTCTATACTTAGTTAATGACACAAATAACAATTTTCTTCAGCTACCTGAGACAAACACCTAGACAAACACCTAGATAACTGCAAAGATAACACTTCACTTCAGCCAACTCAGACAAACACACTAACTTTTTTTTGTTTGTTTGTTTTTTCCCTAAATTGGAGGTCCCAGTAGCAGAGTTTTAGTTCTTTAGTCCCAGTAGGAAAGTTTAGTTATAATAACAGCAGCCTTCCTCCTGGTGTCTCTGCCTGTTCTGAGCAGAAGCTATCTAGGGCAGTGTTTAAATCTGGCTTTAACCTGGCTTCCTTCTAGCTAAGCCACTCTCCTACTTTACAAGTCTTTCTACACTTAGTTAATGACACAGATAACAATTCCTTCAGTTACCTGAGACAAACACCTAGAAAACTACACAGATAACACTTCACTTCAGCCAACTCAGACAAACACACTAACTTTTTGTTTGTTTGTTTTACCCTAAATTGAAGGTCGCAGTAGTAGAGTGCTAGTTCTTTAGTCCCAGTAGAGAAGTTCAGTTATAATAACAGCAGCTCCTTCCTCCTGGTGTCTCTGCCTCTTTACTTTGGGTGGCTGAAGAGCCCACTTACTTTCAATTATTTACAGCCTCGACATATTCTCCTCCAGAGTGCTCCCATCTGGAGCCTCAGCACTCAGAGAGCAATTTACATGAAGCTCCAGAGAGCCAACTATGATCCCCTTGGGTCAGCATTCAGATTCAACTCTTCTTTGCTTCATGAAACACCAGTAGCTTGGTCTCCTGACCCTGTTTTCAGCTGTCCCTCATTGTCCATCTCCAAAACCATCCCTAGTCCTCAACTCCTGCTGAAGTTGGTTCCATCATTCCATGAACCTTCATTCTTCCTCATACAATAATTGCAGCAAAGCAAGGGACGTCAGCGCACTATCCACCCCTTCCACTTCAGCAATCAACTCACCAGCACTTTCTCGACTACTTCTCCATCCAAAACATCCTGCTCATCTTCCATCGGTAAGCCCAGTAAATCCTTTGTAGTATTAACAGCATTTGGGGCCTCTAAGTATACTGAGACCAAAGAGGAGACCCACTCCTCAGCCCCACACATCCTGCTCCTCCATCAGCTGGGACCGACTGGCCACACCGCACTGGAAGTCACAGCTCACTGCAGAGTAGGGAATTTCCCCAGTTCCCCGGCCAAATTTCCATTCACTAAAAATACCACCAACAGCTTAATCTGGTTCAAGGTCAGTTTGCATTCATCTGTATCCCTCCCGGGTCATGCCTGAAAATAGGCAGAATTTGTCTAGTGCACTTACTCGGACGACAAAAACTAAATAAATAAAATACTAGGAATATGATTTATAGTGTATAAGGTCATTTTGAGGTAGCTTATGACTGTAAATGTGACAACAAGAAATAAAACAAATTTACATGAATAAAATGAAATAACAACAAATTCCAAAAAAAGAAAAATTATAAAAAGAATTTCATGGGTCTGTACTCATAACTGGCTCAGACTTAACCCAGACAAGACTGAGGTACTTGTGGTGGATCCAGGTCATCGTTGTGGTGGAGGTGGTTAGGTAGATCCCCTGGACTAGTACTGGGGGTTCCCATATTCGATCCTCGCAGGTAAAATATCTGGGCATGATCCTAGATGATGGCTTGACACCTGAGGCTCAGGTGTCGGCCATTGTCAAAAGTGGATGTTACCATCTAAGGAAATCACCTGGATCTGGGCCTTAATTCCATCTGATGAGACCTGCCTACACTGGTTCACGCTTTCATTACATCCAGGTTTGACTACTGCAATGCCCCATACCTAGGGCTATCTGGAGGTAATCTCTGCCGTCGAAGATGGTGAAGAATGCGGCAGCAAGACTGTTATCAGGAGTGAAAAGAAATGAGTATTTTGCTCCTGTCCTCCACAAACTGCACTGGCTGCCAGTCAGGTGGAGGATTGCTTTCAAGGTAGGGCTCCTTACATACAAGGCCCTGCATGAAAGGCGACCAGTCTATCTGCAAGATCTCCTTGAGCACCACTACCCAATCCAGGCTCTCTGTTCTGCCGAGGGTGGCCTCCTTGGAGTTCCCAGGGCTAGGTTGCGCCGGGGATCATGCGTTCTCAGTTGCCACACCTACCCTGTGGAACTCATTACTGAAATATCTTAGGGAGGCACCCTCAGTAGAAACCTTTAAAACAGTCTAAAACATTTATTTCAGCAGTTATTTGAAGTATAATTGATATTAGATTGATTTTTGCCTGTGTTATTATAGATAGATGTGTTTTAATGTTCTTGGTCTCCTGCAGATTTTATATGATGTTATATAATATTTATATAATGGCAGGAAAAATCCAGTAATCTGATTGGCTCTTATGTATGTGTAAAATGTGGATTACACATGGTTAAAAAGGACTGTTCAGCAGTAAAGAGTCTGGAGCCCAGATCAATGGGCATTTGGAACACATGCATTTCAGTTAGCCCCTACAGCCAGAACTGATCTTCCACCACAAACATGGCTGCTACCTTTACATTCTAAAAACTTCAACTGGGCCCTAAAAATGAAACTACCTTAAATAAAAAATAAAACAAATGAATTAAATGTTGTTTCCTGATTCTCACACTCTTCTTGCATACACAAACAAATTAGAAACAATAAGTATTGTTTATATACAATTGTTTCTTTGCTGACAGTGAAAAATCCCCTTCTATCTTTACCTGCTCATCAGGGAACTCTTCTTCTTGCCCTGACAGTAAGATAATTGAGTCTCTGGCTATAACAAAGGCCTTTGTTGTCTGTGTACAGTGTGTTAGAGAGGAACATTCTGCCAGTGGAACTGAGCAGAATATTGAATCCACGTATTCTATGGTAAACATTCCATGATAAGCATTCCATATCTTGAATGTGGAGAAAACAGAGAAAAAAACAGGAAGAAGAAAGTAGGCAATAATACAATGACATCATCAATGACATCACTTGCAGTGGCAGAATGACTATTTGATCACAAATACACACAAGTAAATCTGTTGTTTCTACATATAAACACGCTTTTCCAATAGTAAAAAGTAAAAAAAGGAACTGATTTTAGAGCAATAAGGCACTCAGGATGTGTAAACATATTTACAGCATGTCCAGTGACTGAAGTCACTTGGCCTTTGGCTTGTGCCTTACCACCCCCTGGCCATGCTGTAAAATATGTTTCACGCACACCCCTTGTGCCTTATTGCTTATGTGTACTGCATGCTATGTGTGTTATTTTTATGGTTTCTACATTGTACACGCCCAGAGTCCCTAGAATGGGGCACTTTATAAATAAAGCATCTATCTATCCTCATGCACCCTTAATCACTTCTTGTGACAAAAGGCTCCCTGGGACCTGGTATTTCAATCAACATGTCTCCAGCTCCAAGTAAGCTATATTGCTTAGCCCTACTTCTTCTACTTCACCTGCCAGTTATGCTTAAGAAGGCTACCAGGGCACCCTCTTTAGTTGCCAGAACATGGTTTCCTACACACATAAGGATCTTTGGCGAAACTGGCTAACTCTACTCGCATCACGCCTCCCTTCTACCTGGATCAATGATACACTTTCCACCACACTACCTCTGAATATGATTATCTCGAACTGAGATGCCCCTGACTAGAGCAATCACCTGTAAAGTGTCACACAATATGATGACTTGCATCATAGGTCTGCCACTACTTATAAATCCCTATGCCACACCTGGATATTAGGGCCAGGTCTAACTCGAACCTGGCTTCCCCTCGGACTAGCTGAAAACATTAATAACTATGTCTGGGAACATCCATCCCAATCCAGGACCCATCCACAGCAACAAGGCACAGACTCCTCACAAAGCTAAGCTGGGATTAGTGTCACTCAGCATTGGAAGTTTGTTCTCAGCTTTCCTGCTTGAAGCATGGGTAAAGCAGGTATAACATGACATTATATCCATATCAGAAATCTGACTGAACCCTAAAATAACAGATGATACCATCTCCCTCAATGGCTATAATGTGTTTGCCAGGATCAGTAGGCAAGGAGGGTCGGAGGATGTCTCACATACATACACACCTCTCTCCAAGTGCAGAAAGTGGCACTTGCGTCCCTCTCACCTGACTACACATGCCTTGCCGTATGAATACTCATGGGGATAACAAAATTTCATCAACCTGCTAACAGTTTACATACCTCCAGGGAAACAACAATCTGGCCTCAACTCGCTTGATAGATACCACTCCAAGCCCGCTCCAGTGGGGAAAAATATAGTAGTCAGGGATTTCAACATTAATTGGGCATCTATCACTAACACTACTCACAAGGACCTAAGGTTAGCCTCTGTCTGACCCAGGTAGTTATGGACCACACAAGGTGAACTATAGGACTGGCACAAAACCTTTAATTGACTGGGTACTCACCAGCCACTCCAGATAGGTTGGTCAGGGTCATGTGCTACCAGATGCCATCAGCGAACACTCCCCAGTACTGTGCGAATGGAATGCACAGATACAGAAACCCTTCCCCAGAGTAATAAACAGTAGGGTTCTACACAAGCAACATACTGATGACTTCAAGGAGCATCTAGTCAAACTGACTGGATCACCCTGAACAACTACTCGGATGTAAATCTGTCCCTAGATTACTTCACAATGCACTTTACTGCTGCCTGTGACAAATATGCCCCTACAAGAGGCGTACAATCAAAGGCTAAACTGCTGCCTGGGTCAACCCTGCCCTTCTCACCCTCATGTGGACCCGAGACAACCTGTGGAATGGGGCAAAGGAACAGGGGCTCCTACTGACCTAAATAAATACAAGGAAGCAGGAACAAATGTACCAGGGTCATAATAGCAGCAAAGACTGAGTTCTACAAAGAACAGTTCAATGACAGCCATGGAAATAGCCAGAACTTCTGGGCAATCCTACGGTAGCTGATGGGAAAGAGTAATAAAGCCCCTCCAACCATGCTAACTACCACTGGATGTGGTCACCTCACCATTAGACATAGCTGAAGCTTTCAATAAAAGCTTTCACTGATCTAAGCTCAGTGCTCCCCGCCACTCAACCCCACTCAAAACAATCGAGGAGGTGAGCAAGGACACAAGCCCAACCATACCTACATTTTATTTTAAGCGTGTCTCCATAAGATATCACCATCAAATACATCAGGTGAGCACCAGCCAAAACTAGGAGCAGGAGTGGCGGGCTTGACATGAAGCTGTTAGCTATAGCCCTGAAGGAAGTAATGAGTAGCTCTCCCACGTAAATAAAATCTTCAACCTCTTGCTGAAACTCTCCCAATTTCACAGGTCTAGAAGAAAGCCATAGTTACACTTGTTTTTAAGAATGGGATAGCTCTAATGTCTCTAACTATAGACCCATCTCGATTCTGTCCCTGCTGTCAATGGTGTTAGAAAGGATTGTGTCTGATCAGCTCGTGGAGTACTTAAACAAGTACAACCAAATGTGCCCAGAACAACATGGCTTCAGAAAGCAGCACAGTACAATCATGGCTCTCACTGAGTAACACCAACTCACTCCATGAGACACAGGACAAAGGGCAAGTAGTTGGCCCAGTCTACATAGACCTAACAGAAGCTTTCAATCTCATGGACCACACATTGCTAATCACTAAGCTATACTCCCTGGCCTTTCTAAGGAAACCGATCATGGTTCAGGTGTTACCTCACTGATCGATCACAGAGAGTTAAGATAAATGGGGTTCTTTCTCTCTAGTGAGAGGAATGTCACAGTAGAGATCCCTCAGGGGTCAGTCTTGGGCCCCTACTATTCAGTCTATTTATTAATAACCTGACTAAAGTGAATACTAAGGCAAACATACACTGTATGCAGATGATGCGGTGATTTACTACAGCAGCTCACTGCACAACCTACTCAGGAACTCCAGCATAGCTCTGAGGCCCTAGAATCCTGGTTTAAGAACAATAAACTTATGCCAGTCCGGTGGCACTGAGGGCTGAGGCGCTGGATGCCTACCTCAGACTATGCCAGTGACCCATGTTCAGGAATGAGCACGGGTTACTGGGGTTATAGGGTTGGAGAAGGATTGAGCATCCAAAGGACTGCTCTCCTCTCCGGGGAAGGGGGGTCCACTCAGTGGTCAGCGCTGACTGGCTCTCAGCGGTGGCTGGGGGCAGTGTGCCAATGCTGCAAAAAGGGGCGAAGATGGGCTGATGTCTGGAGGAGCACATGCGGACTCGTGCGCCTACTATCTCAACTGATGTCCTTCATGCCCCTCCGCAGGGGAGAAAAAGCAGGAGCATGGAGCTTCACCATGGATGACGATGGCCCCTCCTTACAGCACTGCCAGGAGGACACCTCCCTGAACTGGATCCGGACTGGTGGGTGAGGGTCTTCCCACCCCGCCATGAGGGGTAAGTCATGGGAGCTGAAGAGGAGGGGTCTAATACCTGGTTGGTGAAGAGGTGAACGCAGATGGCTAGGCGAGGGCTCCTGAGAAAACAACATCAACAAAAAAAAAGAACAATAAACTTGTACTTTACTATAAAAAATAAAACTATGCTCTTCACAGGGACTCACAGTAAATATAGATCAACCCTCTCAGCTTACACAATGCATTGAGTACCCCACTGAGCAAGTAAAAACCTTCGATACCTGGGGTCATCCTTAATGACACCCTATCTTTTAAAGAGTACATTGACAATATTGTTCAGATTGGAAATAGGAAATTGGGTCTGTCTTAGACAAATTCTTAATCTCACTGAGGAAGCAAGAAGCCAGGCAGTATCCAGCTCAGTACTCTTGCTCATAGACTATGATCTTCCAAGCTATGGGTCAGCCACTGACACGGTTTTGGACAGAGTCAGGATGTTGCTCAATAAAGCATGCCACTTTGTAACTGGTTCACATAAATATACTCCACACCTACCAACCTATATGCCCTTACAAACTGGCTCCCCTTCACAGCCAGACTCCATTACCAGACAATATTATTAAGGCAAAGAAGCACTAGGCCTCACATCACCCACCATCTGCTCCCTCTTGAGACCTGTCCACTATAACTACTCCCTTGGAGCATGACCCAACAGGCCATAGAAATCCCACCATAAAAATGAGCCCGGCCAGCGCCTCCTGCAAACCAGGCAGCTGTGTAGATAAATGAACCACCTATCAGTATAACCAGTCTACCCAAAATTTCACAGTTCAAACAGGCCCTCAGAGACAATCTGCCCTTGACCTCAGCTTGCCACTGCCCTGACCCAGCCTGAGTTTCACTAATAGGTCACCGTGCTGTATATGAACTATTTATTTGTATTCATTGTACTAATGTAAAACTTATTCTGATGTCACCACTAATGGGCAGGCAACAAGGCTCCCCGAGTTGATTACCATGAATTGTCAAACTGAATTTTTGTACTCTGTATTTTCCAGCATATTTGCTGTTAGCTGATGTGGAATCTTTACAAATGAGAAATTTGTGCTCAAAGGTTGCTTCTGATCTTTTCAATAAATAAATAAATTTATATTATTAGAATAAGTCTTGACTTTCCCCATTATTCAAGTATTATGAGGGTCCTCCATCCTCCCAAAACACTCCACCTCCCACCCCACCATTACCTGAAACAGCATTAGCAGAAAGACAGTAACATAAAAATACAAAATGTAAAACAGTGAACCAGAACAAAGAACACTAAAACAAGACTTCCAAGGTAGGGATCTCTGACTGAGGCAGGTGACCTTGTTGTCAGACCACTAGGAGGTGGAACCACAAATATAAACAATCAAGGAGTAAGTGCTGTGTCCCAAGTCTCCTCCCGGCCAACAATAAAAGAAAAGAAATATCATTAGCTATACAGGTGCCAGATTAAACCAACTTAATTATACCTAAACCCAGGGACGGTAGTTTATGAGTCAGCAGGTCATTTATATGAAGTTAGTGGGTGGCTGGGAGAACCTGGGACAATAACGATCTATCACATGGGGGACAGGCTACAGTTGAGTGGGGAGGGAAGGGAGTATTAAGCAGTGGATGAGAGGACATAGCAACAAAGGTGGGTTTAAACTAGGTGGGGGGTGGCGAATGGACAGCTGGTAGGCAGGGATCCCAGAGAGGGAGCCAGATGAGCTTACCCCGTTAACAGGGTAGGAGTCAGGGTAGAGGCATGGGGAGGAAGGGAGAAACCAGGGAAAGATAGGAAGAAAACGGGGTGGAGGATGGTCATGCTGAATGCGAGGAGCCTAGGTAGTAAGTCAGCTGAGTTGTAGGCTCTCCAGGCAGTGGGGAAGGTGGACATTGCAGCCTTCACAGAAATGTGGGCCACCCAGTACCAGGACTGGGATATGATGATCCCAGGGTATAGAATATTCAGGAAGGATAGGACTAAGGAAAAGGGGTGTGTGTGGCATTCTATGTATGGGAAGGGATGAAGTGTATAATGGAGGAAGGATAGAAGGCAGAACAGAGGCCCTATGGATGCAGTTTCAGGACTCAAAGGTAGGACACTGAGGATGGAGGTAGTATACAGACCACCAGCACAAGGGGATGACCTGGATAGAGAGCTAGATGAGCAAATCAGAATGGTCTGTAGGAAGGTGAACACAGTGATGGTGGGGGCTTCAACGTACCTGGAGTGAATTGAGCACTCCAACCACCACGAGTGCAAGGGAGCAGGTCATACTAGATGCATTTCAGGACAGCTTCCGGTGCAGTTGGTACATGAACCGACTAGATTGATGAGGACGCTGGACCTGGTACTTTCAAATGGAGAGGCTGAAAGAGAACTGGGGTGGAGAACCCTCTGGCTGGGAGTGACCACCACAGTATCCTGTGAACATGGTGACCATGACTGAGAGACTGCAAAAGGTCAACTCAATCACAGCACCTGTATTCTGGGCTACCTGGCAGGGTAGTGACAGGATCTGAGGGTGGACAAACATGGTGACAGGATGTTTATTTGTATACACGTGTGTGGGGAGGGACCATACTGTGCGATGGGTGGAAGGAGAAGGAAGGTATGTGGAAGGTAGTGTGGTGATCGGCTGCCAAGCTGGCCATGTGGCGTGTGGGTAGAGCGGCAGGCTTGGTTCTGGGGTGGGATTGCTTTTTGCATCGGGTTTTTTTTCGCTTGTTTTTAATTTTTACACCTCTTCAACATGCACCCCAGAAGTTAAGAATCTTTAATTAGGGGTGCGATGGTGAATCCCCATGGGGGCCCAAATATCAAATACTCCTGTTGTTGGTTTTGAAGTCGCTGTAAATCATATCATTTATTTTCCGGTGATGTGCACTCACCCAAACGGCAATCGCTGTTTGACAATCTCCTTTATGACATGGAACCCACCACCACCGGTGTGGTTCACGCTCAATATGGGTAGGGAAACACGGATACAGGGACCAGGGTGAGTGACTTTAAAGGGCGAATTTAAAAGGATAGGGAAATTTGGGGTAGGTATCTGGCAGGAATTCAACCAGACATGGATGCAAGTGAAAAATGGATATTATTATAAAAGGTCTGATAGAGGCCACTGGGTCTTGTGCAAAGACACAGAGAAGAAGGAAGGGCAAAGAAGCCCAGTTATGGAGGGGGTGAGCCAAAAAGAAGGCATTTGGAAACTCAAGACATTGGGAAGAGGGGCTGACAAGGATGAGTATATGAAGAAGTCCAGGAGGTTACCAGGCTAATCAGAGCAGCCAAGGGTTCAAGAGAGCTGAGACTGGCACAGGATATTAAGGAAGGAGAAAGGACTCTTTAGATACTTTAGAGAAAGAGTAAGAACAAGGACCAGATAGTGAGTATTAGGAAGAACGGAGGGTTGGTGGGAAAGGGTGGATCAGGCAGAGGCATTAAATGAATACTTCTGCTCTGTGTTCACGAAGGGAGAAAGGCACGGCAGATACCTCAAGTGAGGGGTTGAGTGGGTGGTGTGGGAGGAGGGGTGACTGATGTAGGGATTACAGAGGGCAGAGTTCTGGAAAGATTAAGGGCACTGAGGGTGGACAAGGCACGGGACCAGACGGCATTCATCCTAGGGTACTCAGGAGCTGGCGGAGATCCTGGCAGAACCATTGGCTGACCTGTTCAATACCTCCCTGGACACAGGATGCATACCACAAGACTGGAGGATGGTCCATGTGGTGCCCATTCACAAAAGTGGCCCTAAAGATGAACAAGGCAACTACAGAATAGTGAGCTCTCACATCAATTGTGGGAAGCTCATGGAGACAATCCTAAAAGAGATGCTAGTGACCTTTTGGAGGACAATGGTCCCCAGGACAGCTAACAACACAGGTTTGTCTTGGGCAGATCCTGCCAGACAAATCTAATTGAGTATTACAACTGTGTGACCAGGAGCTGGACAGGGGCCATGCGGTGAATGTCCTGTATTTGGACTTCAGCAGGGCATTTGATTCCATGCCGCATGAGAGGCTGGGGAAGCTGAATACATAGGGTGGGAATGAAGATGTTCAGATGGATTGTCAACTGGCTAAATGGAAGGCAGCAGAGGGTGGTGGTGGTGGGGAACTCTCATCACCGAGGGAAATACGGCGTGGTGCCACAGGGATCGGTACTGGGACCAGTGCTGTTTGGGATGTACATAGCTGATATCTCACACAGGATCCAGAGCAGGATCAGTCTGTTAGCTGATGATATGAAGATGGGAACTGTGGTAGATGGCATTGAAGGGTGGCAGGGCTTCAGGAGGATCTGACCAAACTACAGGAGTGGTAGGAAACATGGCAGCTGGGGTTCAACGCCAAGAAGTGCAAGGTATTGCATTTTGGAGCTAGGAACCAGGAGGAGGAGCTATCAGCTGGAGGGGTGCAGCTTGAAAGCACCATGGAGGAAAAAGGATCTGGGGGTGCTTATAACGAGCAACATGAACAACTCAGCTCAGTGCAGGAAGGTGGCAGCAAATGCCAACAAGATGCTGGGGTATAACAAGGGAATCTCTCCAGAAATAGGGAGGTGATCCTTCCTTTGTACAGCTCTCTGGTCAGCTGCACCTGGAGTACTGCATATCGTACTGGTGCCCTTCCTGAAGAAGGACATCAAATTGTTGGAGGGTGCAATGTAGGGCGACCAAGATGATCCAGGGAGTGGAGGAAAGTTCAACAGGGATAGATTGGGTGAGTTGAACTCGTACTCCCTGGAGGAGAGGAGGATGGGGGATATGATTGAAATACCTTAAGGGATAAATAAGGCTAATACAGAATGAATTTTTCAGCTTAGAAGAGGAGGGACATGAGAAGGCATCAGCTGAGACTGGAGGGGAAGATTCAAGAGGAAAATCAGGAGCCATTTTTTCACTGAACAGTGGACAGGTGAAATAGCTCTGCCCGAGAAGGTAGTATCCTGTAGAACAGTGGGCGACTTTAAGAGGAGTTGTGACAGGGTGAGGGGGTTGTGATGAAGAGGGTGGGAGGGTGGGGCTAGCTGCACAATCAAGCAGACTCAATAGACCATAAGGCCTGCTTCTGCTGGCATTTTCGTATGTTCAGATGAAATGTAAATGAAAGATCTCAAAATGGGAATGATACATGTGTTAAAGGAATTACCTAAACCATTCCTCCTCAGTAAAATAGCTCTATAAAGTGCCCAACTCACAGGACATCCTGAGGAGAAGCTGTAGAAACTAGTAGGCTATCCCATTGGGCCTCAAAGCTAGCTAGCTGTTCTGCACTAGACCATGCAACCGCTGTCACAGGGCGGAAAAACAACACCTGCCCTCAGACAGAGACAGAATCAATGAACAAGCAATGCTTGTTCTCAGAAAAGGAGCGGTTAAACTTGGACATCGGATCAAGTTTACAAGCACCTGAACCTAGAGGAGGTACAGTTTGCTCCTGCTTTCAGTAATCCTGGTTCTGGGGTTGATGGCCCAAGAGTCCTGTTCAGAAAGTTGTCTAAAGATCAGGAGATCTCTGCTATGTTCTGCTGCTCTAGTCATTGGAGAGGGCATCAGCAATGCCAAGAAGTCATAGAGGCTGAAGGCACTGCATGGTGAGGTCTTGCTGGGAAAGCAGTGGAACTTGTTTCTTTATCCAGAACCAGAGACATTACATTTATTTACTTAAACTGAAAATTAGGGTTCTCCTGCCTCAGTTGTGTTAATAATAAAACAGAAAAAACATGTATAGTTCACTAAAATGTAGCTGTACCTTTTCTTCACGTGTTCAGCTGCTGGAGAAGATCAGTATGCCACTTAGAATCACTTGTATTGTATCGGTATTGCTATTTTTATTTTCCTGCAGAAAATCAAGATGTGGGTCTAGTGTGTTAAAGGAAATTATTATTATTATTATTACAGAATTGCTTAATATTTCCATTGCATGTAATGTGGACCCAAAAGAGTCTGGCCTGGTAAGTGCAAAATTTACCCGAAGGATGTAATGGCTAACCTGTTGTCTATCTGCAAGATCTCCTTGTCCCCTACCATCCAGCCTGGGCAGTCCATTCTGCGGAGAGCCTCCTGGAGTTCCCAGGGGTTAGCCGCGCACCGGGGACAGGGCGCCTGGTGGTGGCACCTACCCTGTGGAACTCTTTTCTTGCGCATCTAAAGGAGGCTCCTCAGTAGAAGCCTTTAAAAAGGCCTTAAAATGTATTTGTTTCAACAAGCTTTTATTGATTAATTGTAATTTTAAACGGATAGATAGTTGAATTTTAAATCCGCTCCCAGATGAATTGTTGCATATATATTGTTGCTTGTTTTGCTGTACAGTGCCCAGAGTCCCTGGAAACGGCTTTTATAAATAAAATATCTATCTATTTATCTATCTATCTATCTACTATAGCCTGAGTACACCAGTTTAGCAGTGTTTATTGGGGTGAGGGGTTGTAACCCATGTAGAGGAACAGTTGCCAATAGGTATAGGTAAGGACGTATGACTGAAGTCCATAGCAATCTGTTGAAGGCTCCAATGTGTTCATCCCCAGTATCCCCTATATATCAATTGTTTTGTGGGGATCCCTATAGTTTTCTGTCCATTGCTATGGGTCAACCCAATGTAGCCACACATGCCTTTCAGGAACTCCTGAATGTGCTGACCACAGGTGGATGGGGTAGCAAACTCCTTTGCAGGGACTCTGAGAGGAGTAGCAGTTGTTCTTTAAAGCCACTGCTGAGGAAACAAGGATTTAAAGGGAGAAAGTGTAGTCCCTGGTATTCCCATGTGTTTTCAGAATACATGAATTTAGGATGCTTTGGCACCTAAGGGTAAACCCGATCATCCTCTGGCTACTCTGTCAAGTAGATACACTGGCCCAAGGTGGGATGGGCTGTCTGCAGCAACACACATGCTAAGCTGCAGTGCTATCAGTTGGGTTGTTCTGAAGAGAGCCACAGAGGGAAAGGCACTGCCTGCATCCCTCTCTGCTCCCCCAAAAACAAACTATTTGTGAAGAAGCAGAACCAAGGGCCTACTGATGAAGTGGCAGCTGTTGTTTCCTGCATAATCCCCAGACAGGGTAAAAGGTTTAGCTATCCTGGAGAAATTAGACTTGTGAGTACTCCGTTGCATAGAGCAATAGAATGACCTTTAAAACCGTGTCAAGAGTGTGTCAAACGAGATCGTGGGCAGGGTTTTAAAAGGATGGATGCAGCACATCGTCCATATTTCTGACATGTGCTGTGTCCACACAGATGTGTCCAGATGCATTTGTTCTATTCATGCACAATCTGGATGCTTTTGTGACACTTCCCACAGTACGCAGCAACAATATTACTATTATTTTCAAATCTGAGTGCTGGTTGGTGGATGGATATCCGTCTCCACCGAGTTCCTTAATTGATAGTTGGGATCCAGTCAGGATCCCTCTCGAATGTAGATCTCTTCCGAAACTAGGGCTATAAGCTCAGTGTCTGCAGTGGAGCAAACCTGTTTAATTGAAATCTGCTCTTACATAATTCCAAAGCACCCTGCTTTCTTTGGGATTCTTCCTCCATCTAAAAGAGGGTGGGGTATTGTGGCAAAGCACATTGTATGCCAAGTAACTTGTGCCTCTGGGAGCATTCATTTTGTGGAAGCCGATAAGGTGGAAGGAGTAGTGGTACCTATCTCCACTGTGACACCCTGAGGGAGCTAGACACCCTGTAAGCCCAGCATAATTAAATCTATACCTGAAGATTTGGCATCTGTAAGTCAGAATGCTTCATGTTTGCTTTACTGAAAAATGCCCTGCTGCCTTTGACCCAAAGCTTCTGCTCTGTGGGGTCCTGCAGGGATCGATCTCGGCCCTTGTTGTTCAGCAGTGTACATGCTGCCATTGGAAGATATTATCAGGTGGTATAGGCTGGGTTTCATTGCATACTGATGATACCCAGCTATACCTGTCCTGTGCACCTGGAACCAGATGGCAGCCTTCGATTTAACAACTGCCTGGAGGAGATCCAGACCTGGATGACTCGTAACCAGGGCCCGTGTTTTCTCTGATTCTGCTGTTGCAGCAGTGGCAGAGAAATCAGGGCTGACCCAGAAATCAGGAAACCAGCCACCAGCCGCAGAAATGTTAGCTATGCTATGCAATCACACAAGGCAAGGGCATAGCCATTGATGTGTTAAGTACAGCCGTGGCACACATGCTCATTAGAAGGGCAGCAACTGATGTCGTCCACTACAAAGCTGAAAAGCTAGTGGCTGCATGGCATCTTGACTCATGCTGGCTCTTGTTACATAACTCCTTCCAGCCAGTATTGTGTGTGTGTGGGGCAGGAGACTGATGCAATAGTAGTAGCAGAGCTTGATTAGGTCCACTGCAGTTATGATTTGCTGCTGTGTAGGTGTGGGTAGCTCAGCCATGTTAATTTTTCATTATGAGGCTGCTCATGGTGCATGCTGAATCCTTGGAAGATGAATCTGGAAGGAAGAACTGGAAGGTGAGCTGTAGTTAAGAAGTGAGAAGATTCAGTGGTGCCCATGGAGTGGATCTGATCTCAGAGTGGTGACAGGTATCGGAGAAGGAGCTGATTGCAGACACACTGGGCTGGCAGCAGACTGAGCAGAGGACTCGGTCCCCACTGGTGGACATCTATCACTGTTTTGATTTGTGGGCTGCAGTTCTGTACCTGCAAATGTGAGAGTAATGTCTTGGCAAATCTGAACCTGCAGCCTAAGTGGTGGCATCAAGCTCAATTTTAAAGAGGACCAAGTTGCCCAGCTGCAGCAGAGTTGGGGACCAGGGTTTACTAGAACTGGAGCAAGCTGGTATGGAAAAAATTGGAATGGAGAGTTTGATTGCTGCTATACATAAGTGAAATGAGGTCACTGACTGAAGAACACCAACACCCCTGAGTTGTGAGGAGAAGAGAACATGCTAACTAGGGTTACTCCAGCTTAATAAGAATGACTTGCTTGTATTTTTTAGTGTGTCCCCAAAAGAAAAATCAGAGTCAACAAATCCTACAGACACTGCAAGTTACCCTCCTTCACTATTATAGGAAGACAATTCCCATCCCCAAAAAACACAGATTTGTACACTGCACTCAACATGTTTGTTGCAAGGCAGTTGGAGTATTCCTAGTTTACAAAAATAATAATTTAAAGAACATTGACCAAATCAGAAAAAAATGGCCTTCAAGTTGGAGTCTCTCTTTATATCTGTTAACTGTAAATATAAACCAGAAGAAATCCAAGCAGGTTTTGCCTTCTGTGTAGTTTTAGTTAAGCGTGTATATCCTTCTCTGATTATAACCTAGGAGAACAGTAAAGGCCACCAATTTCCAGAAGAACAGATGAGCCTTCAAATTAGGGGTGGGAGGAAAATTCATTAAAGAAAGAACACTGATGCCAATGACTGTACCAGAGTTTAGTTTATTGCTGTTTAATATTTGTGATAAAGACTACATACTGTTAAATGGCCTGCTGTTCCACTTTCAGTGTAGCACAGTGGTTGCACGAAGGCAGTCAAAGGGTTAACTAAGACTTAATCCTTTGAAGGTATGCTGTTTAGCCAAAATTTATCTGTCGCAGAATGGCTACATAATCAGCAGTTGTTCTGCCTCAGAAAGTATGAGGTCCTGCTGCAGAATGTAGGTCCACTTTGCCACAGTAAACACAGGGCCCTGCTCATAACTGCTACTGACTCAACCCGACAAGACGAGGTGCTAGTAGTGGATCCAGGTTGTGGTGGTGGGGAGTTTGGGAGATCCCCATGGTCTAGTACTGGTGGGGCCCACTGACCCCCCTCCACATGGGTGAAGGATCTGGAATGATCCTTGATGACGGCTTGACACTTGATGCTCAGGTGTCGGCCATCATCAAAACTGGATTTTACCATCTGAGGAATATCATCTGGATCTGAACCCATATACCATTTGATGACCTCACCACACTGGTACATGCTTTTGTCACATCCAGGTTGGACTACTGCAGTGCCCTGTACCTAGGGCTATCTGGAGTCAGTCTCCACTGGCTGCAGTTGGTGCAGAATGTGGTGGTGAGATTATTGATGGGCATACAAGGGTGTGATCACATTATGCCTGTCTTCTGTGAACTGTACTGGCTGCCAGTTAGGTGGAGAGTTGTCTTCAAAGTCGGGTTATTGACCTATAAGGCCCTACATGAAGGGACCAGTCTATCTGCAAGATCTCCTTGTGCCCCATCGTCCATCCCAGGCTCTCTCTGTTCCGCCAAGGGTTGCCTCTTGGGTTCCCAGGGTTAGGTTGTGGCCTTCAGGTGACCGTGCATTTTATGTTCCTGCTCTACCCTGTGGCACTCATTACCTAAACATCTTCAGGAGGCACCCTCGGTGGAAACCTTCAGAAGTGGTTTAAATACCTTTTGTTTCATCAGGCCTTTAATTTATAAACATGTTATTATGAGTTATTCTTTTATTTATAATGGTAGACAGATAGATTTTAAGTTTTGCTGCCTGCTTTATCTAAATCTGTTTGGTGAATTTGATTATTATACTGTGTGCTTTTGTGTTGTTTTAATTGTTAATGTGAAGCACTCAAAGTCTCCAGAATGGGGCGCTATATAAATAAAGTTTCTATCTATCTATCTATCTATCTATCTATCTATCTATCTATCTATCTTCTATCTATTGTCTAGGTTGAAGCTGTCAGTCATGATTTAATTGTTGAAGATTTAATTTCAAGCAAATTGAGATGAACTGTTATTCACAATTGCGACAATAAAATAAAAATTAAAATTTTAATTACAAAATAAATATACACAAACAAATGCACAATAAAGTAATCACTAAGCAGTGCAAATTCAGTATGATACATTTCATTTATAACACACACACAAAGTGTAAACAAATAGAAAATAAGTTAATGTTTTAAATTTAAACACAGATAACCTGTGAGTCCAATTGTTGTTTTGATTTGATTAATGACCAGCTGGAATAGGCCAATGAACTAGACAACCCATTTTATGGGGACCTGAGGCATCAATACCAAGCAATACATAAAAATATGCCATTACACACAAACATACAAAGTTCAGAGACATAAAAAATCATAAAAAACTGCCACATGGTCAAATTAGGTAAATACAATCTAACATTATGTTTAAAGGTTCCATGTCAGCAGTTCAACAGAAAACTTCACGACTGCAAGTACAGAGACAGCTGTTATGCCAACAGTCGGCAGACAGCCGTCAAAGAAAGGAGTCTTGTTTTGTGGGGGCTTTGCACCCACACCACCATCACAGGGGACTCTGCCCCAGCACCCTCCATATAAATTATAATCAACTCCAAGTTGGAGTCGATTCGGGAGGCTGCATGTCCACAAGATGCACTGCTGTAGTCTCACAGGTACATTACAGTGACATGGTTGAGTTGTCACTGTAATGTACCTTACGCTGTAAAAGTTTTACTGTGGTGATGGTATCGATGTTTAAAAGATGAAAAGACATACCTCACTTCACAACAACTGGAAAAAGTTCCATGCCTTAATAGCTTGAAATAAAAATTCCCTTTGGCCCAAAACAGATTTCATTAAAGGTCTGAAAAAATCTGAGAATGTTTTGCAAGCTCAGCCATGAATGTCAAAAGAAAAGCTAATAGACAAAGTGCTGGCCTTAGAATGATACTTAGGAATTCTGAGACAGAAAAGAGAAAAATGTAAATTGTAAGAGCATGAAGCAAGAAGAGGAACATGTGAAGGATATCAAATAAAGGCCAGCTATTTGACTCCATCATCTGGTGTAGATAATGATGTGTGCCCTGTGTGTTTTTATTGGTCATTGCCTGTGGTTCCATGCACCACCATAGTCCCAACATACGGGGTTCTGTCCCTTCCGAGAGGCCCTGAAGGTCACAACCATGTGATGGCAGAGATCCACCTCCAGATAATAGACAGGAAGGAAGAGCATGGAGTTAGTGCAATATTTGGAGGATGGACCTCAGATTGCTGCAAGGATAACCAGGTGGTAAGGCCTTGAGCACACCTATGGAAGTCATTTCCCACTTGGGATTTGGAACAGAAATGTTGGTATGGACAACTGGGCCTCTGTGTCCTGTAAGATGTGTAGTTCTTGGGTGCCGGTGCTGCAATACCACTTATTGATCCATCAGTAAACACGAATTGATGCACCCTACATTATGTGTCGGTTTAATTATTAGAGACTACCTTGGAAGCTGTCTGCTTGCAATCTGTAATCTCCTTAATACCTTTAAATCAAAGGCTCCTTAAATTTGAGTGTGGACTTTGTGACAGAGTTGAATAAGACCCTGTCCCATTTGTTATGCAGAAAGAGTTAAATGCAAGGATCTGTTCTACCCTCTCCTTTTCAGTCTCCTGTCTGCCTGATTACGCAATCAAATTTCTTGTGAGACCTAGGAACTGATCACTCTGACAGTCTCACTTCTCTCCCTTCCTGCTATCTCCCTACCTCACTTGCTGTTTCTATTTTTCTTCCCCTTGCTTATCTGTGGTTATAAAAATCTTATGTGGGTCTTTATGTGAAATGGGTTCTCTGGTTTGAAAATGTATATAGTTATACTGTTGAAATGATTGCAAAAGCTATTTGGAACTCAAGGGTTAACCTTGAGATGCAGTTTGACCTCCACAAGCTCATTTGCAGAGCTGTCAACAGGAGATCAGTTCTGGGACACAATGTTCTATTTTGTTGCACCTGCAAGAAAGAAACTGACAAAGTTGTGAGACATTGTGTGAAAACAGGACATGTATCTTAACAGGCTCAGGATGCAGAAGTTAATTCAAGGAAAATAAATTATATATAAAGAGAGAGCAATCTTTTATTGTACAGAGATTGAAATTTAGAATTAGAAATAACCTCAGATGGAGGACATTGTTTTGTTTAAACAGCCTGTTTAAGAGCTATCCTGTGCAGTTTTTATTTTTATTTTATTGTTATCGATGATAATAAAACACTACTTACGAATGTTATAACTGCTCCTGGTTTTCCTGTGCTTCCTGACCTGCATCTCAATGACAGACTTGAGCATGGACTACATTGCTGCATTGATTCAGCAGTGCGTTTTGGGATTCAGGGTGGCGGTGTGTGGTAATCAGTGTTTATTATGGTGACAATAGTAGCACACAAATTGGGGGAAGGGCAGTGCACTTGACTGTACTGCATGAAGTGCAGGGACAGCAGGGAGATTCTCTGTCTTATAACCTCAAAAGGTGTGGTCTAGCTGGGGCTTTGTGTTCAAACTGTATATGGGGACTTGAATAATTGTATGGTTGAGCTGGCAGCATATCTTGTTTTGAGATATAAGAACTGCCAAACACCACACATAAAATGTATACTTTTACCCTCCCCAAATTATGGGTCTTACCTTATTCTCAAATGATGCCCTGAACTGCCACCATCTGTTTCTTGCTTGCCTCGCCCCAGGCCACAGCCTCACAAATGCTTTATTGGGCAGAGATCTGGGACCTCAATATTAGAGACAAACTGACTTTGCTAATATATAAACTTTTGAGGAAGGTATTAGGGATAGGCCATTCATGTCTAGCAGCCTATATTAGATCTGAACTGGGTCTAGACAACATAAATACAGTAATGGATTCAACAAAGATTGATTATTGGCTGCAAATATCCAGAATGACACAAGACAGGTTGCCATATAGGTGTCTAATGAAAAAGACTTAGATTCAATTGGGTAGTATGGAATCAATCTGGTATAGGAATATCTTACATAGTTTAAATAAGTATCACTTGCTAATCTTAACTTGAATACTTGAGGAAAATAAAATCCTCAAGTCTAAGTATACAAATTATAATAAGATGAAAATAAAAATTATTGGATAAAATATGATCTAGAAAGTATTACAAGCTCCAGATTTTCCCTGTGGCTCGTAAATAATAATTGCATATATGGTTATAAACATTAATTGAGGTCTTTATTGACCCACCACTTAGGAGGACATTTATTAAATACAAATATGAGCTGTCTGACAGAAATGTCCTCCTTTCCAGATATAATAAAACTGCTCCTATTAGGCAAACATGCTTTTGCCCACATGGTGTAAGTGGGACCTAATTCATGTTCTCTGTTTTGTCCCTGGTATGAAAAGGCCAAGGCTTATTGGTTAGATCCATACCTTGGAAATTTGAAAGATCTGGAGAAAACTGTACTCACAAAAATTTTGCTTCATACTGAGGATGAATGTTCTATAAAAAGACTGAAAACTATTTCCTAATAGTTAAGAAAGTGAGGGAAAAATGTATAGCTAAACTTGAACTGCGTACTGGAATGGAATCTGTTGCTTCCTGACCAGTTAACTGTCTATACATTGTAGTAAAGGAGATAACAGCATGCTGATCTGGTAATCATGCCACAGCTGCTAGTTTGCAGTGTGGGCAGAGGCTGTGTATAGTATTGTTGTGTGAGAGTCTGCATCAAGACGCTGAACAGTTAAACCCTACGGTCAGTGCTATTGCTAGGCACTGGCTAACACCCAACACTGTAGTCTGGAAGCCAAGACTGTGAGTGTGTGTGTGTGTGTGTGTGTGTGTGTGTGTGGCCCTTGATCCTCAGACTGGCCTGTCCTGCAGAGGAGAAGGAGAGAAGAGCCAGAGAGGTTCAGGTGGCTTCTGTAGTAAAAGTCTGAGTCCAGCCCACAGACAACTGCATAGCCAAGCTGAGCCCCCACCCCAAACCAGCTGAACAACTGATCAGCTACTCAAGAAAACCTGCACTTGCAGAAAGAGGAAGAGAGTCCAAGTCATCAGGAAGCTGATAACGTAGAACCATGAGTACTCTGGGGCTTTGCCTGCAACTGGGATTTATAAAGTTTACACCAAATCTACAGATTTGGTCAATGGACCAGGATCTATAAATGCCTCACTTTGAGATTTGCCATTTTAGGTAACTGCGTGGCTTGTAAGGTTAAGGTTTGAAAAAGTGTTTATCTGTTTTAAAGTGCACCATTGCCAACTAGCCAGCTGCAACTTCAGAGAGTCTACAGCATTTCTCCAGATGGGTGCCAGTAAAGCACCGGAAGCTCCTATGAGGTTAATGGGTTTTAAACTGGTACCAGTGGGAGTGAGTAATGCCACCAGTACAGGTGGGTTAGTAATTCCAAAAGGTTTAAAAGTATTTGCATTGCCACTGTGCCTGCAATGTCTGATGGGGGTAGGCAGTACTGCTGTTTAACTTTTAAGTTGCTGAGCCAAGTCAGACACCTAACTTCAGCCCTGGTTTACAAAGATTATGAGTTTTTATCCAAACAAGAACATACAAGTCGGTGGAACCAGCAGTCAAGTGTAGTTACATAGATACATAGATGCTGTCAGCATATAAGGGCCTATAGCCCACCAGTCTACCCATTTGAGCTTGTAAGTTCACTTTATGTTTTCCTAGAAGTCTGTTGCCTTACCCTGACATTTAGAATTCCCTTATGTCTGTCCCATGCATTCTTAAATCGTGATAGTTTCAGCCACCACTACTTCTTCTGGCAGGGTTTTCCACTTGTCCACCACCCGTTCTGTGAAGAAATTCTTCCTCCACGTTTCCTCTGAATCACCCCCTCCAACTTTATCCACGCCCTCTAGTCTTGGAACATCTGGAACATCTTTTTGCTGAAAAATAGTGTATTTCTGCAATCTGTTCCTCCCTGTAAGATACTTGCATGTCTCTATCATATCCCTCTCTCCCCCTCTCTTCCAGGGAGTACATATTCAAGTCCTTCAACCTGTACTCATAGGACTTGTGATGCAATCCATGTATCATCTTTGTTGCCCTCCTCTGAACCTTCTCTACCCTGTCTATGTCCTTATATAGGTAAGGTCTTCAGAATTGTACACTGTACTCAAGTGGGACCTCACTAGTGTCTTGTATAATGGAATTATGGCCTCCCTTTTCCTGTTGTTGATGACCCTGCCTATGCATCACAGCATCCTATTTGCTTTAATAGACCAAAAGCTCCACGCTTTACCTGCTGCCTTGTCACACTGTTTCCTTCCTTCAGGACATCAGAGATGATAACCCCAAGATCCCTTTCCTACTTGGTGCATGCTATATCCTCACCCCCCAACTGATATGTTTGTTCCAGGGTTTTGTGCCCCATATGCATTATCTTGCACTTCTTTGCATTGAATTTCAACTGCCAAACCCTGACCATTCTTCAAGTTTCTGCAGGTCCCTCCTCATTCTGTCTACACCTTCTGGCATGTCCACTCTGTTACAGAGCTTTGTGTCATCAGCGAACAAGGAAATTCTGTCTTCTAGGTCCCTGCAATGTCACTGATAAAGACATTGAATAGGTACCAGCACTGATACCTGTGGTACCCCATTGGTCACTCTTCCCTCTGTGGAGTGACAGCCATTTACCACCACCCTCTGTGTCCTGCCACCCAGCCAGCTACCTACCCACCACACTACTGTCCTGCCCATTCCCATATTCCCTAGTTTGTTTAATAGCCTTCTGTGTGGCACAGTGTCAAAGGCCTTGCTGAAGTCCAGATAGGCCATGTCCACTGCCCACCCTAATCCACCTCCCTTGTCACCCAGTCAAAAATTCAATGAGGTTGGTCTGACTGACCTCCCTCTGGTGAAACCATGCTGCCTTGGGTCTTGTAGTCCGTTTGCAACCAGATGTTCCACCAATCTCTCCTTCAGTAGTGCTTCCACAATCTTCCCCACTACCGAGGTGAAGCTGACTGGTCTGTAGTTCCTGCTTCCTCTTTGTTCCCGCTTTTGTATAAAGGAACTACATCTGCTGTCCTCCAGTCTTTGGGTACCTCCCTGTTTCCAGTGATCAGCTAAACAGAATTGCCAGAGGTTCAGTCACCACCTCTGTTGGTTCTTTTAGGACCATGGCGTGCACCCATCTGGCCCCATTGCTTTATCATCTCTTATTCCTTCCAGTTCCTTCAGGACCCTTTCTCATGTAAAGGGACTTGTGTCTATTTCACACCATTCCCACCCTTTGTATTCCCTTCAGGCCCATTACCCTCATCTTCCTCAGTAAAGACTGAGCAGAAATACCTGTTCAATATGTCAGCTTTACTGTTGTCATCCTTCACGCAGCCTCCATCCTTCCCTTCAGTCTCACTATCCCTCCTTTGCCCTTCTTTTTTCACTTATGTACTTCTAAATGGTTTTGTCCTCTAACCACTGATTTTGCAATGCGCTCTTCTGTCTGAGCTTTGACTTCCCTTACTGACCTCCCTGCCTCACTTTGCTTCGGTATTTCTCCCTATACCCTTCCTCCTGCATCTTTTGTATTGCCTAAAGGCAGTCTTTTGGCTTTCACTTTCTCTGCTACCTCCTTGAAAACCATAATGGCCTCCCTTCCTTTTCCCTTGCTAACCTGCTTAATGCATAATTCTGTTGCTCTTGTAATCCCCATTTTAAATATTGCCCACTGTTCCTCAACCCCTGATTCCCACCCCATTCCCAAGCATCTCCCCATTTTCCCAAAGTCTGCCCCCTAAAATCCAGGATACATGTTTTGTGCGATTTGGTTCTGCTCCTTCTGTGATGTCAAACCACAGTGACTGGTGGTCACTGTTCTCCAGTGCTCCCCACTGTTACCTCCATCACACTGTCCCCATTTGTGAGCACAAGGTCCAGTATTGCTTTCTGCTGAGTTGGTTCCATGACCAGTTGTTTGAGGAAGGCACCTTGAAGAGAATCCTGGATAAATCTGCTCCTGGTTGATGTTGCTGCTGGGAGGCTCCAGCCACATCTGGAATATTGAGATATCCAACCAGCAACACCTCACCCTTGTCTGCCATTCTTTGGATGGCTAACATCAGCTCCCTGTCTGTTTCTTCCTCCTGGGCTGGTAGTCTATAGACCATCCCTGTGTGGGATGGCTGGCCCCATTTTCCGTTCAGCTTAACCCACAGTATCTCCCCATTTTGTTCCTCCTGGATCTCTGTGGCCTTTATGCCATCTTTCTCATAAAGTGCCACTCCTCCTTCTTTCCTACATGCCCTGTCCCTTCTGAATATGCTGTAGCCAGGTATGGCAATCTCCCAGACGTGGTTATCATTACAGCAGGTCTCTGTGATGGCCACAATGTCCAGGTTAGACTGCACCATGACAGCCTCCAGATCCTCCATCTTGTTACTGGGGCTCCTGACATTTTTCACACATGGCTTTCCATGATTTGAACTCCCTGCACTGTTTAGCTGTTCTACTCCAGCCCCTCCCTGGTTGTCCTTTATCCCTGGTTCTCCTGCTGTCTGCCCTTCTATTGAATTTTGCCACCTTTCTGCCTATCCACCTCTTGGGTGCTTATTTCCATCTTTTGCACACTGCTTTGTAGAGATATTCACTCCTCCAGTTCACTGGTTCCACTGCTAGCTGTGGGGGTGGGCAATTAGGTACCCTCCTTGCTGGCCTGCCACCCCTTGCTAGTTAAAATGCTTGTCCGTGTAACATTTAAATTTATCGAGTGCTTGGATTCCCTCCAGGATGGATTCAGGCCATCAGGCTTGGACAAGCTCCATCCCTCCAGGTGGGTCCCCAGTCACCAATTAATCCAAACCCTTCCTCACAGCACCAGTTCTTCAATCATGAGATAAAGTTTCTGGTGCATGTTCTCATGCTCTCCCATGCCTCTCACAGGTAGTACTTCTGAGAAGGTGACAGAAGTAGCTACTTGCTTGAGACCCCTCCCAATTTCCTAAACTGTTCCTGAACTTCCTTGGGCTCCCCATTTGCCAGGTCATTAGTACCTAGGTGGATAATGACATCCAGCTCACCCTCTGTCTTGCCTTCCAGCGATCCCCAGGATCTTCCTCCCATCCCTCCATGCCATGGCACCTGGTAGGCACCTCACCTCCCTGTCCTCCCCTCCTGTGTTCCTAGCTGGATCCCTCTTATGATAGAGTCCCCACCAGGATTCGCTTCCTCCTCCTCTGGGGTCCACTGCTCTCCCCACTGAGGTCACCTCCTTGGTTGACCTCCACATCCTTCCCTTCCACTTCTCTGGGTACCTCTGTTTGGTTGTCCCCATTTGCCAGTCGGCATACGAGTTCTGGAGTGGAATAGGGATCTGGGATGTGCCTCTGCCTGACCGCCTTAACCCTCCCTGAGCCCACCATCATCCATGTGCTCCTCGTTCTTGGCATCCTTTGAGGCAGAGGCGGTGGACTGGGGGGTCTCTAGATAGGGTGAGTGTACCCTGACCCAGTTTACTTCTGCTTTGAGTCTGGCTACCTTATCCCGCAGACCAGAGAGATGCCTGCAGATAGGGCAGCACCTCAGTGTCCAGAAGGTCTGCCTGAATATGGCTGCCCCACAGCCACTACATTGCACCACTCCCACATTATACTTCACTTGTGCTGCTATTCCAGTACTTGTCTGTTACTGAAGCTTCCTAGTTCCCTTTTTATTAATTTACTGTCCTAAAAATCCTGCCACTGATCCTCAGATACGTTTCTTAAAAAGGAAAACAAACAAGCAAACAAAAAAAGAGTCAAAACTCTTTGTGCTGAGGGCGGGCTTCCTTCCCTTATGCCCTCCTACTCCACAACCCCTGCTATTCCCTGTGCTTAGCTCCTGTCAATCAGATTTAACAGGGCATATAATTAAGAGTGGGGAGTGGAGGGAGAATGGTCAAAATGTGCAGCAATTAAAGACAGCAAAGGAATAGACCACCACTACAAGTACGCCAAACTAGGTTTTACATTTTCAACAGCCCAAAACAATTCTAAGTAAAGACAGCAAGAAATAACAGTGCCACTAAAAGCCCACAATCTAAGTTTAAAACAAAACAGCAATGAGCAGTTATTGCAAAGCACTGAAATGAATCTGGATCCTTCCTCTTCTGGCTTCTTCTGTAGGATAACAGGGTTTTAAATAACTGATTAGCAGTTTTTCCTGAGACAATACTAAATGTACAGAAAGTATTTATATAGGTTTTCTAGAAGTGTCATGTTTGTTAAACACAATGAGGCAAGTGCTGTGCATTTTACAATGTTTTAGCACCTTTATGAGCAAAATGCTAATCAATTTTAGAGTTAAATAAAGCGCTGGATAAACATGTTCTCAAGGTGCTTGTGTATTCACATAAAAAGCAGCATTAGTATGCCATTTAAACTTTCCTAACAAAGAGATTTTACAACCTTTGACAGATACAATGCTGTTGAAAGTCATTACCAGTGTTGAGTGATGGGTCACCTACGAGCAAAGGAAAACAAAACAAAATGATTGCAGGGCCCTCAAAGAACTGGGAGGGCTGTAGCCTATGGATGGCGAGGGGGGTCAGATGGCAACCCTGAAATCACTGCACAGCGCAGTCACAATGCTGACCCAGATGATCCGGAGGCTATACAAAAGGCTAGATCAGCACACAGAAAGACTGGTCTTATTCAAGCAAAGAACAGATACTATAGCTGGTACGGTGAAAGAAGCCAGTAAGTGGTGAGTCAAGCACTAGCCACCACCACTGGGATGGTAACGGATCAGGCAGTGGTAAGGACTCGACTGGAGCAGTTAGAAAATACAGTGAGAGCAGATGACATAAGGTTACTTGGAGTCCTCAGGAAACAGAGGAAGAGATTTACAGAAGTTCCTGGAGAGGTGGTTACAGAGGCTGTGGGTTGGGGTTAGAAATCCCTTACAAAAGGCTTATTGTATTATATTGCACCACATGGCTGATCAGGAGAAGGACCCACACAATTGCTTCATCACAGCATTGCCTGTCATCAAAGACCAGATCCTCAGGGAGTCAAGAATCATGGACCGTAATGCTAAATAAATACAGAGTGTTTTTTTACCTGATTATTCATATGCCACCAGATTAAGGAGAAAAGCATTCAAGGGATAGTGACTAAATTCAAATAAAACAGGCATTGTCTAAGATATTGCCTTCTCTGCAAGACTGCAATTTGCCTTCAAAGGCAAACATTTTAATGACTCTAAAGCAGCAAGGGATTTTACCACTAAACTTCCTCACCAGAATGTGGAACAGGCCACAAGTGAGACAATAGGAGGAGAAGAAAGTGACCTTTTCAAAAAAACTTTAGTAGACACCTTTTGCAAGTACTTTATTTGCCGCTGTTGGACTTTCAAAACCTGAGTACCCAAATGATTTACAATGGAAAGAGAACTTTATCCTTAATGTGTCCTCCTTCTATTTAAATGTGTCTGCATATATTGATCATACTGTTCAATATGGTGGACCAGAGAAGAGGCACGTGTTTTATATCAGGTCTGGGATGAGTGAAGTCAATAACGGCAAAGCATACAAAGACTAGATGAACATTGTTTTTGGGGTGCCACACACTGAATATTCATTCATAATGTATGGCTGGTTTCACTGTAAGAGCCCTGCTTGAGAGTTCAAAATGGAGTCCACTGCATGGATCTTGTTGCGCCATGTGCATAGATAAGAAGCTGACCTGCTTTCCTTGTGGAGGTCCAAGGAACCGGAGCCAGCTGTGGTAATGCAGCCACACTCCTGGAGGGTTTATCCAGTCCTTAGTTTTGGTGGGACCCAACTGGCACTCAGTGACCAGTCAGAAGTTTATTTTACATACAAAGTCTGGAACTAACATTACTGAACCAATCTGTGAGTATCATTGAAAGGTTTGTTCTCACACTACTCCTACCAAATCATATAGCTGCACGTTGTTTTTATTCCATGTTGGGAATCTCTTCAGGTTAAGTGGTTTTACCGCTTTAATAATTATTGATCCTGGATATGTTGGTACATGGGGCTCTATAGAATTCTACCATACCTGAGTTGTTTTTATTATTTACAGTGAATCTATGAAGCACATATGTTTGCTTACACAGCAAGTACTTTATATATATTGTGTGTTAGGATCTACTTGCCCAGTCTCCAAAAGAGCACTTACTGCAATATAGTTCTTAATCTGTTTTGAAAAATTTGTAATTTCAAATGAGCCTACCACTGTAGAAACACAGAAACATAGAAGTTGACAGCAGATAAGGACCCGCAAGGCCCATCCGTCTGCCCATTTTTTCTGCCTTATGAATGTGCCATAGGCCTTTACTCTGTCCATGGCCTATCTATGCATACTCATCTGTATTGCTCCTTTATGCTTTTCCCATGCCTGTTTGAAACCCTATACTGTATTCACATCCACCATTTCCTCAGGTAGGCCATTCCATGCATCCACCACCCTTCTGTGAAAAATAACTTCCTCACATTACCCCTTAATTGGCCTCCTCTAATCTCATGCTGTGTCCTCTTGTCCTGCTATTTTTCTTGTATTGAAACATTTTAGACTCTTTCACCTTGTTAATGCCCTTAAGATGTTTGAATGTTTCGATCATATCACTTCTTTCCCTCCTTTGCTCTAGGGCATACATATTGATCTCCGTTAATCTGTCCTCATATGTTTTCTGATGCAGTCCCTGCACCATTTTGTTGCCCTTCTCTGGACTGCCTCCATTTTGTTATTGTCCTTGTGCAGGTGCAGCCTCAGTACTGCACACAGTACTCCAGATGGGGCTCAACCAGTGTCTTGTAAAGAGGATTATTACCTCCTCTTACGACTTGCGATACCCCTACTAATACACCCCAACATCCCTCTAGCCTTACCTACTGCTTTAGTGGTCTGCTTGGATGATTTCAGGTCATCTGTAATGATGATGCCCAAGCCTCTTTCTTCCCTTGTGATTGTCAGCAACTCCTCTCTCAACCTATAGGTGGCTTTAGGGTTTCTCTTCCTTATGTGCATGATCTTGCAGTTCTTTGCATTAAACCCCAGTTGCCACTCTTCTAACTATTTTGTCAGTTTATCCAGATCTCTTCTCATTCTGCCCACCCCATCTGGATCATCTACCTGTTGCAGATCTTGGTGTCCTCTGCAAACAGACAAACCTTACCCTCCAGTCCATCTGCCAGCGTCACTGATGAAGATATTGAAGAGGACTGCGCAGGACTGATCCCTGAGGTACCCCACTTGTGACTTGCATCTCTTCTGACTGTGTATACGTTTACCACCACTGTCTGTTTTCTGCCCGCCAACCAGTTTGCCACCCAGCTGACCAACTTCTAACCCACCTGAGCCTACCCAGCTTATTAATCAATCTTCTATATGGAACAGTATCGAAGCTTTGCTGAAGTCAAGGTAGGTGACATCAACTGCTCCCCTTGGTCCACCACTCTGGTTACCCAGTCAAAGAAATCTATGAGATTAGTTTGGCAGGACCTTCCTGTTGTAAACCCATGCTGTCTTGGATCCTGTACTCCTATGGATTCCACATGTTGCACTATCCTTTCCTTAAGGGTGCCTCCATAATCTTGCCCACTACTGAGGTAAGACTGACTGGTGTGTAGTTCCCTGCCTCCCTGCTACCACTCTTGTGGAGCGAACTCACGAGTCTTCTCCAGTCTTCTGGGACTCTCCTGTGCTCAGAGACTCACTAAACAGTTCTGCTAATGGCTCTGCTGGTTCCACCCTTAGCTTCTTTAGTACCCTGGGATGTATGCCATCAGGTCCCATTGCCTTGTCCACCTGGCTTGTAAGCTCCTGTAGGACCCTTTCTTTGTGAAAGGACTGAGTGCCACCTCCCTCCCCCTGTCCATGGGCTGTGCTGTGGGCCTACCCTACCTTCTCCTCAGTAAATACTGAGCAGAAGTATCTATTTAGTATAGATGCTTTTCCTTGGTCCTCCTCCACACACTCCCCCTTATCCCTTTGATCTTAGTAATCCCCTCTGGACTTTCACCTTTCACTAATGTGTCTATAGAAAGTCTTGCTTC
Source organism: Neoceratodus forsteri (assembly GCA_016271365.2). Taxonomy (NCBI): domain Eukaryota; kingdom Metazoa; phylum Chordata; order Ceratodontiformes; family Ceratodontidae; genus Neoceratodus; species Neoceratodus forsteri. Next base: position 1,311,269,506 of record CM057449.1, read on the forward strand.
CTTCTTTTACTGTCTGTGCTAGTGTTTCCTCAGTTTGGGCCTTTGCCTGCCTTACTGCCTTCCTGCTTCCCTTGAGAATTTTGGTATGCCGCCCTATCTTCGTCCTGCTTGCATTCCTTATATTTCCTAAAGGCCAAACCTTTTGGCTCTGATCTTTTCTGCTACTGTTTTGAGAATCAAAGTGGTTCCTCCTTCTTTTGCTCTTGCTTTTCTCTCTAACACAATGGGATGTTGTTCAAGAATTGCATCCTTAATGCTTGCCCACTTTGCCTGTACCCCTCACCTGTATTTCTTCTTGCCAGGGCTAGCTTAACTCTGTTGGCCATCTTATCAAAGTCAGCTCCTCTGAAGTCCCACATTTTGCCTTGGAATGGGATGATTTAGTTCTAGTGGCCAAACTGAACCATACCATGTGATGGTCATTTAGCCCCAGGTGGCCTTCTACCTAGAGATCTGTGATCCTTTCCCCATTAGTCAGTACTAGATCTAGGATATCCCTGTCTTTGTGTGGTTGTTGTATCAGTTGTTTGAGGCCCTCCCCTGCAGGGAATCCATCATGTTTCTAGTTCTGGTGGATGTTCCTGCTGGTATTGACCAATCTGTATCTGGCATGTTGAAGTTTCCCATTATCAGAACCTCCCTTTTCTTGTCATGTTTTGTATATCTTCTAACAGTAATGTGTCTATGTCCTCCCCTGGTCTGGAGGCCTGTAAACAACCCCAGTCCGTATGGCTGTCCCATTTCCTGTGTCCAGGGTGACCACAGTTCTTCTGGCTCCATATATGTATTCTGAATTTCTGTAGCTTTGATATTTTGTAACTGTGGTTACAAACAGACTACAAAGTTTACTGGGTTGACTTTAATGTGTACATTATGAACTGATAGTGCTCTGCTGAAACTGGCAAGCATATATGCCTATGTGTGTCCTATATTGTGTCTTTAAAATGCAGTAAATATAAAGTTAAAAAAAGAACATACAAACATATGAATTTGTCAGTAGAAGGCCCACTGTCTATCTAGTCTACTTGATGTGTGCCCTTTGTACATCAAATTACAATGGGTCCCACCCCTTTATTTTTTTTTTTATTTAAACTTTGGTAACGGGAATGGCACACAGTCGGGACTCGTTTCCAGGTGCGACCTGGGGATGTGGGGTTACAGAACAAACAGAGGGAGAGAAAATAGACACAGCAATTATCACAAAGTAAAGCAAAACAAACAGTAACAGCAATCATAATAGTGCCAAGTGCTATGGAGTAAGAGTAGGATCAAAATCATACATCCAGTAACTACAGCAAATTATCAATAACAAGCAGGGTAGGCAGGTCAACAAATCAAATAATGTGTCAGAAGGAGGAGACTAGGAGGTCATCGAGGGCAAGGGGCGGAGGCTGAGGGACTAGGTTGAGGGACTGGGGAGGAGGCAGCACAGGAGCAAGCGGGGAAAGGAGTGTGTCAAAGTAGGCAGTTTAGGGCTGGAAGCAGGGGTGAATAGCAAGTGACTGGGAAGAGCTGATTCCAGAAGGAGGAGAGTCTGTAAGAGAAAGCTGACAGACCAGATGTTGAGCGGGGTGAGGCAGGAGAAAGAGTGGGAGTCCCTGGAACACAGCAGATAGGAGGGAGGGCTGCTGAGGAAAGGAGGGAGGAGAGATAGGAGGAGGGTCCCAAACCAGTATTTGGCTATGAAAGCCAAGAAGTGGGTTAGGCGGACGATGGGGTAGAGGTGAAATAGCTAGGGAGGAGTATAGAGAAGCAGTAGCGAATTTGATGGGAAGAGTTAGAAGTGAAGCAGCAGAAGGAGTTCAAGCTTGGACAAGGATGCAGTGGGACAGTACCATACACTATGTCAAGCGTAGTCAGTTACTGGAAGAATCATTTTCTTGACTAGCTCGTGATGGACTAGGAGGGAGGCTGTCTCTGTTTCAGTACAATATGCCTGATTTAGGTCAGAGTTTCGAGCATATGGCAGCAATGTGGGGAAAGTTGAGATTGGTGTCCAGCCAGACCCCAAGGTATTTAAACACGGTGACTACTTTGAGGTCGGAGCCATCAGAAGTGGAGAACACAGGGAGGATCTGAAGCTTATCCAGCATTTTCCTTGTCCCAAATGTCATAGAGATGTTTTCTTAGTATTGACTCTAAGATGATTAGTGAGGAACCAGCTGAGAACATTGTTGAAATCCTGCTGAAGGGGTCCTGGATGTCAGTAGTGGCAGGTCCCGAGGACTATAGGATGATATCATCTGCATACATTTGGATGAGGGAATTAGTGCAGACAGAGGAAGGTCATTAATGAAGAGGGAGAAAGGATGGGGCCAAGGATGAGGGGCCCTGCAACAATGGGGAGAAGGGGTACAGATAGAGCTCACCAGGACAGATTGTTGCCTGTCGGTGAGATAGGATCTGAACCAGTTGATGGCAAGGACGGCCAGACTGACTGAGAGTAGCTTGCTCAGGAGCAGAGTGAGAGACCAAATGAATGGTTTGGCCAAGTCAATGAAGATTGCAGCGGTGATGTGACCCTGGTCCATTCCCAAATGGATGATATTGTGACCCACAGAAGGAAGGATATGGTTGACAGGTGTTACAGAATCCTGATTGATAAGGAGAGAGAAAGAAGGAGAAAGAGAGGTTTAGTAAGTAAGCAAGGGGCAGGGATAGTGGGAGCAGAGATGCAAAGCAACCTGGGACGAAGTCCATCTGGACTGGATTTGGAGGAGAAGAGAGAAAGTAATGCACAAAGTACTTTTGCAGTCAGATCGGAGGGAAACTGTAGCCACCAGATTGAGGGGGCAGAAGAGGAGGCAGGGGAGGTATGATCAGGAAGCTACGTAAGTAGTAAAGAATTTGTTAAAGATAGTGACAATGAAGGAGTGGTCAGAGACCAGGAGCCATTTACGTGAGGGCTGAGGGGCTGAGTTGAGGGGGCCTAGAAGGAAGTGGCTATTGCTCCAGAATTTTAAGGAGAATTTAAGTTAGAATGAAGGTGGGTTTTAAAGTAAGTAGCCTTTGCAGAGCAGACTGCCTTTGTGCAGGTGTTTCTCCGAGACCTGTAAATTTGCAGGTTCAAAGGGAGCGAAGGATATAAATTGAACCCAGGCTCAGTCCCAAGCCTTGCACAAGGCTAAGAGATCAGCAAAATCCAGGGTGATGTCAATGCTGAACCTTGACTTTTAAGGGGGCATGGTGGTTCCAAGCATTAGTAAGGATAGAGATAAAGAAGCAGAGGGCAGAGTCGACATCTGGGGCTGTGAACACTGGGGACCAGTCCGCCAAAGCTAAATCTGAGAGAAGGATATCGGTATCAAGGACATTGAGAGCCCAGAACCATATATATTGGGGGCCAAGTGGGCGGAGGTGCACCTTCTTGACACAATAGGTTAGGCAGTGATTGCTGAGGTGTCAGGAAGAACCTGACAGCAGTGATGTGGCGGGATGGGAAAGAGCAACCAGTCTAGGAGGGAGGGTTGAAAGAGTGAGGATTATAGTGGGTGGGTTCGAAATCAGTTGAGTCAGGATTAGTGACTCAGTCTGGAGAAAGAGTAGGATTATGGGAGGCAGAGAGCCAATCCAGATTGACGCTGCCTGAAAGAATGAGTTCGCCAGCAGTGACCCAGACTCTCCCTTTGCCCCACCCCTCATGAATCCATCTGCTGTCTTCTGGTTCACAACCTTGCCAGCAGTTCATTCCACAGTGATACCACCTGTGCCATGAAGAAGTGTCTCTTAACCTCCAGCCCACCAATTTGTAGCTGTGCCCCTTTGTGTTTCTGTTTCTGCTCAAGGTTTCAGTCATGTCCCCATCCCTCCTTTTCTCCTGCGAGTACATATTTAGATTCTTCAGCCTATCCTTGTATGGGCTGGCCTGTTGACCCTAAATCATCTTTATTCCATTCTTTGCACCACCTCCTGATGATCTGCATCATTTCTCAGGCCCTGGACACTACAGAACTTTTTGAAAACCATTTTTAAAACAGTTTAGCTAAATCATTTCGTGCAGCCACACTACTCAGTAACCATTTTGATAACTGTTTAGTGTGGCCACACTGCTAGTGTTAAACCTGCTCTCTTGCAACTATTTTGTGTTAAGTCCAACATATAGAACTGTGCTTGCCTGGACACACTGCAGCTAGAATTGTTTTAGTTAAACCATTACAGCTTAAAGTGTTTTTATACCTCGACAGACCTGTGAGTAAAACCATGCTAGCTCAAAACGTTTTAAAAGTGGTTTTAAGACTAGGTATCTAGCAGGGTTTAAAAGCACTTTTGTTAAAATGTTTTTAAGGAGCTTGTAGTCTGTCTGTAAACAGTGCTAGGGATTTAAAATGTTTTAAGGCATTTAAACTGTTTTAAGTTCCCCAGTGTGTCCAGGGCCTCAGATGGGGCTCCAAACTGCACACTGTAGTCCAGGTGCAAGCACACCATAAATCTGTACAGCGACAGGATCACCTACTTCTTCATGCACTCCAACCATGCATCCCAACATTCTTTTGCCTTGGCTCCTGCCTTTTGCACTCCACAGATTGTTTAAGGTTATTGGGTATGGTGGCTACCCCAAGATCCTTTTCCTCCTCTGTCACTGTGACATCAGTGCCCCTCCCCAGCCAGTATTCAACTCTCGGTTCTTGTAACCAATGTGCATGACCTTGCAATTTTCACATTGAGCTCCAGCTACCAGATCACCTTTCAAGCTTTGCAAGGTCCTCTCTAAGGTCCCTGACCCCTCTTCAGTATCCATCCTCCCACAGAGTTTGAAGTCATCTTCAAAGAGGCACATCTTGCCTCTAATGCCTTCCCCTGTATTATTAATAAACACATTAAACAGCACACATCTAGCACCACACCCTCAGTGGAACTCTACTGGTTAACAGCACACGCCTATACCCAATTCATGGAACTCTACTGGTTAACTCCCTTGATCCTGATAGCTCTCCAACCACTACCCTTTGTATCCTCCTACTGAGCCAGTTTGCCACCCACCTCATCAATTTTCTATCCACCCCTATGTCCTCCAACATTTTGATTAACCTCTTGTGGGGAATCGAATTGAAGGCTTGTTTGCCTTCCCCATCTCTTGTGACTATTCCCAGTAAATATTTTATTGTTATTTTGAAATTTGTCTCATGAGCATATTATAAGTAGCAATTCATTAATTGCATTTCTGTTGAATTTAAGGTTGCTTTTGTCTCTTTCATGTGTGTGTGTGTGGGGAACACTGTGAGGAGGTGGCAGGTATTGCATCCCAGGGAGAGGTACCGCCTGACATAAGACCCATTTAAACTTAATCTCTTGGTAGAGGCACCAACAAACTAAAAATATCTGGATATGAACCCCAATTCAGGAAAATCAGCACCTAGGGCCCTCAGCTTTGTTTGAACCCCAAAGTAGGGGTAGTAACCATAACATCCACGGAGACCCATACTACATAAATAGAACAAATCAACTCAAAAGCAACAAACGGAGAAAAAAGGAGAAGGAAAAACTAACAAATGTACAAACTGAATTGTAGTGTACCATGACCTCATTGGAGGCCTAGTAGATGGCTACATTCAGTAATGCACTACATATCCTCCTGAGGAAGGGGTATATGCTTCTGTAATACCAGCTCAGTCTGTTTACACTCTTCTGGCAGTTAGGCCTGACTTCTTTCTATTACATTACTGGAGTTTTGCATCTTGTTAACCATGTATGGTCAATAAAGTGGGAATTTCAATTCTTGCTGTTACTGGACTCATAATTTGGCACTTATCAGTAGGCTGTCGCTGTTATTTGGTACGTCAACTCAACCTATGTATGTTCATAATGGGGCCCTTCACATAGGTTGAGGAACCTAGATGGTTCCCCAATTTTACTTTTATTACTGCATGGGGACCTCTTCTGTTCCATGGGAGGCTTTCTTCAGAGGGTTTATGTGGGAATGGTGGAAGCATGTATGAGGCAACAGGCTAGATGGCTCCTAACAGGAGGTGTCAGAATTATAAACATACCATGAGATGACTTTTGGTATAATAGACTCATGGCTTTGCTTCATCTCATGTGACTTCAATGTCTGAAAGGTAATGTATTACACCTAACAATGCACAACTTGGACAGGCTGCTTAAGGATTGCATTGCTATTTTGCCTTTTCTAGCATCATAATTTAGGCATATTAGATGTCAGAGAGCTACAGGTTAACTCATGCTACATCACCCTTGTGGAGTCTTTTCTGGTCCCATTTTCTGTTGTGGATGGTTCTTTCCATTCTCTTTCCATTCCCATCTCTTCTTGACCCTAACCATGACATCTCCTGGTGAAACCAGCTGCAATACTCTCAATTTCCTCCAGGCTGAGAGGGACTGAATTTCACAAACAAAGTACCTCTTGACCACACAGGACAGTATCTTATTCCTGCTCTCTCTTGGAAGCACATTGCATATTGTTCCGTTACATGTTTGTCCTGTTTTTCTTGTTATTACAGTCTGTCCTGTAATGTTTTGAAATGACGCTGCATCCTCATCATACAGTTAATTGAACTGGGGGATTTGCCGGAGCTGGGTTGGGGGAGTGCTGAACTATGTCTTGATTGTAAGATAAGCAGACCTTATATATCAAAATGCTCCATCTGACAAATTAAAACCTATTCCCAAAATGTTAATGGGTTAAACAACTTGGTGAAAACATCCAGGGTGATATCCGCCAGCAAAAGGTGAAAGCAGGACTTAATACTACTGCAAGAGATATGTTTACTGTATTATCAATAGGGCATATAAAGTCAGAGAAATGTGGGTTATTTCATGGTTTTTTCTCTCTCTACATAGCAATGGGGCAAGAGTTGAGGCACAGCCATTCTTATCCTCATAGTTCCAGAGATAAAAAATCACACTGAAGACACATTTAAGGTATATTATACAATGGCAAGAAAGAATCTTGGACTGTGATTGGTCAGTTTGGGGCTGGACCCATGGCGTTATCCCAGCACGTCACAGGTCTAGTCTCAGCACTGTGAACCTGCGTGCTGACCATCTTATTGATTGTCTTACTGACCATCTTATTGATTGTTTCATCTTCTCTAAAACAAAAAATATGTTTCCACAAAAAACATCTTTAAAATTATTTTTTATTCTGTGTAATAACGAGCCATTGTATAATAGGGAATAATGCACTCCAGGGTGTGTGTTGTTGGGATACGCCATGCCTGGGCATTGATGCACTCGCCTGCGCCCGCGGCCCAACCCCCAGGCGTGGCGTTATCCCAGCACTGCACACACACCCTGTCAGCATTATTCCTTTATTATTCTTTGCTACGTTACAGTTACTGTGGCTAGTGTATATATCCCACCAGGTTCTGGTGCCAATCATATGCATAGAGTTTTACAGATTATCTAATGTAAAGAGTATGCTAATATTAGGGAGGAGATTTTAACCTGACAATCAATCTCGGACTCCTCCAATAAAACCCCTTCAAACAAAATGTGGCCCATAATCTGTGTAAGAAACTTCTGCAACAATTTGGGTGGACAGATGCTTGGAGACATTTTAACTCTAGTGCTAGAGACTACACATTTTATTCAAATCTACTCTTGATGATTGATTATTTTTTATACTACTAAAGAGCATCTGCTGCACTGGTGATACATACTGTACCAGTGGACATTGAATGTCCACTAGGAATTTAAACACTCGTTAGAGATTTAACTCCTTGTTCTTGAATAATAGGAAAGCTTTAGAATTTGCACAGGAAAAAATCACAGACACACTTCACCATAATGACATAGGTGAAGTTCATCTTCGAGCCTTATAGCATATGGTACTAGATGTTTTTACACAGAACAGGCTGGGATAAGTGAGATTTATGCATATTCCAGCCATGGGGCTCTGCACCTTGATGCTTGTCTTACATCATGGCATCCATGTCTCAGGCAAGGAAGTCTCTCAGCATTCCCTACCTGCATTGATGGCTGATGGTGGTGAAGGGGCCAATTGAGACCAGAGGAACAGATGACATCTGGGAAAGGGGATGCATAAGCACAACAGCAGTCCTTCGACCATGTAATCACTGTCCCTCTCAGCACTGTGGAGAAATTTCAGAGAATTTGGCACATACATACCCTGCCCCTTACCCATCAATGACCAGGCCAGTTGGGTAACAGTGTGTGCAGCATGGCATGGGATCAGGTGCAGTAGGGGGCATGCAGCCAGGGCTAGAGATGATGCACGGAGGACTCGCATGTGCAGAGTGGAACCTCTGCATACCTCCAACCCCCATAAGTACCCCTATATGGATGTCTATCCATCTGTGGAAGGCCCTTAGAGGGCCTTAATTTCATGTGCATCTCAGAAAAGATACAGAGAACATAAAATGTAAGACCTGATTATTAAGCTAGAGAGTTTGCAACCATTGCATAAGGAAGAGGATGTTACGATTCTTCCAGAACTTAAACATGTCCAACAACAGCTTCAGAACTTTAGAAATTATCTTACTGACATTGCTTCATATACCCTCCAACACAGATTCTATGAAGGGTGAGCTAAAACTATTAGACTGCTTGCCTATAGACTGAGGCAGCGAGAGGTCAGGCACTTGAATCAGACATCAGGGACTTGAGTTACTAAACTCCTTCAGTCACAAATGAAAGATATCTTGCAGGCATTTGGGACATGCTATTCAACCCCTAATGCAGTAAAGTCTCCCACTGGCCCCTCAAAGTACACTCATTTCTCTCTAAATTATATTTCCCAATGGCCATGACTGCACAAATGAATCATTAATTAAACCGAGTGAATTAGATGAAGTACTGTAGGCATTACTGACAACCCTTACAAGTAAGTGTCCTAGCCCAGATAGTTGTAACACCTAAGTTTATTTAAATAAATTTCAATATCTTCTAATTTCACCATTATTAAGAGTGTACACTTCTATGTTACAGGGCTCCCCACCCTGATACTTAGAGGTAGGCCATGAATTTGGCCATTCTTAAACTGGGAAAGTATCACCCTTATTGTGAATCTTATAGACCACATCAATCTTAAATATAGAGGATAATAGATGGTAATAGTGAACAAAACACTGTCGTTTCACTTTGAGAGGTTGTCATGTCAACTATGTAAACCTCAAGAGCAGGTCTAGAGGTTTTCATTTTCATACAACCTTGAGAAGTGAAACAGAGTTGTTGTTTACTGTTGCCCATCCATTGTCTTTTATAGTGTAAGGCAACAGTACAGCAATAATGGTGTATTTCTTGAGGAATTCTATTATTTGGTGTGTTTTTCCTGCTACAACCTGCCCCAGTCTGCTACTCTTCTGCACTGTGGCTGTCCCCCCATGATCAGCCGCACTTCCATCCCCACTCACACACTCTCTTTTAAATAAATAAAACTGAACAATCCAACCTTCATTTCCCGCGCTGTGTCCATAGTGTCTCTTTTGTCTTCCATGGCATGGCAGCTGACAACTCTTCTGGTACTGTACCTGTGGCAGTAATTGACACAATTCAATGATTTGAACACTGGTGCTGCGAACAAAGATGGCAAGAGCATTGTGCACCAGTGTTCCAAGTTGTTAAACCATCGCGGTGACATAGCCATGATAGTATAACAACATAATGACATCTCCATGATGGTGTAACTCCTCACCCCTGCCTTTTTAGCAAAACGACAGGTGGCATGCTGTTGAAGCTGACAGCAGCACCTGGTGGGGACTGGGTTTGGGAGGATGAGGTTACTCAGCACAGGGGCCTAGGTTTGGCTACTCTGCAAGGCGCCCAAGTAAACCGAACACAGGAAGCAATAACTGTAATGTCCAGAACCAGGAATGGATTCTACAGTGTGGCTTTTATTCACATCCAAGCTGAACAAACAAAGCATAGACGGACCCCCATGGGGCTACATTCCTGGTAATGCAGATTAGAGACAACAGAACACTTCATCACTATTTCCAGCTCTCAGGCTCTGAACCCACCAGGCACACAGCCCAGACTTGCAGCTTTGGGTACACAGCCCCGACTTGTACATTACTTGGGTTTTCCCACTGGCCTCGGCTCCTCCGCCTGCCACTTGATCTGTGGGTCCATTTTGGAAAATGAACCAATTATCCTGTTGTGGCTCCCAAACCACACTAGAGCCTTCGACTCCTACAGGGAATTTTCCTTCCAATCCCGTCTGGTACTTCCCTCATCACTGGCCAAGTGCCTGAGGCAAAAGTAGAAATCCACAGAGCAAATCCGTAGCAGGTGGACCTGGTCACTAAGATGGGGGTCTCCCACCTCCAGCTCCACAGTCCATACCCAGCCATTTCTCTGGAAACTAAACAATTCCTTTACTGAAAGCTTGCAATGTAGATCCTTGGGTAGATGTATGTCACATCTCCTCTACATATCTTGAATTTCCCAATAAGCACTGGACTTGAACCTACTTTTACTTTTTGGCTAAAGCCTATTACTCTGGCCTCCCACTATTTCAGTAGTCCATTCCCCACATGTCGCACAAGTCCCAGGGTGAAAAACATAGGCCCTTTCAGGAAGAGCAGACACTCACCCTACGGTTGCAGGTGCCACACAGGCGACTCACAAGTCTTCTTGTTCTCCCAAAAAACTCTGGAACAAATAGGCAGCTTCTCCTTTAGTAGCAGAACTAGGGGTTGCCCCAGGAATATGCAGGAACCCTTTCCTGCCACCATCCCGGAGGGAGGGGGCACTGAGACCCGAAATCAGTGGTCTCCACCACTTCAGTTATCTTCTGTATCTCTCTTTGGTGGAGACACACACCTTTTACCTAAAAATAGCCTCTGTCAGGGCTGAGGCCCAAGACTCACACTGAGCTGCTGTGCTGCTTTCACAGCAAGTCCCAACTCCAACTGACCACAGACTCTGTTCAAACCTTCCAACATTCTATTCCAACTCCCTTCCTGCAGATTCCATTGTGGCTCATGCAGCTGCAATAGTTCTATTGGTGATGTCATCCCTCAGTCTCAGCTGAGACTGAGAACAGAGTGAGACAGTGTGAAACCCATTTAACTGGAGTTTCACAAGCTGCCTTCCTGCCTACCACTAGGTCTTACTGGGATTCTAGTAACCCGGGTAACAAGGGGTTACAATGGCACAACAGCCTAGTAATGGATAAACAACAAATGTTAACATAGTTCTCCCATACGTTATAATGGTTTCAGTTCTGTTCTGTTCTAGTTCTGATAGAACATCTGAAGTTGCAGCCCACTGAGTTCTGGAATATTGAGATTTGCTGTTTTATTTGGATGGTAAAAGTGAAATAGAAATTTGTATGTATTTGAATTTTATTTTAAGTATAACTGGAGGCTAGGGAGAAGCTGGGATGGGAGGATGTGGGGAATAGGCACATGTATGAGAAGCAGGCAAGTTGTAAACTGCAATAGCTGTGGGGCAGCAGTCTTTCTAGTGGTGATGTGGAGTAGGGGCTGTCCAGTGTGTAACAGCCTGAGCATCTAAGGGCTGAAATAAGGCTGCTCAGATGGGAGTAGGGAGGATGATGTGGGAAGTCAGAGCAGAGCAGTGGAGGAGAGGGCAGAGGGTGGTGCCGGGGCGGCGCATCAGGCAGAGGATGGGAGCAGGGAGAACCACCCAGTAAACAAAAGTATCTCTCTTCCTCAGAGGACCAGAGAGCCCAGGGTGGAGGAATGGCAAGTGGTAAGGGAAGGGATGGAATGTGATGGTAGCATCAGGGTGGGAATGTCTGAAGGGTGCCTTTCTTGAATAGATTTGCACCACTGTCTGGAAGGAAGGGGGCAGCAGGGGTGAGGAAGGAGGTCAGGTGGAGCCAGGACTGACAGTAGGAGTACAGGGAGGGAGAGGAACTAGTCAGGTGGGCACAGAAGAGGAGGCAGGTAAACGGAATGGAGAATGGGGGAGGGAAAGGAAAGGAAAGGAAGAGGAGAAGGAAGCAAATACAGATAGCAGAAGGGGAGGGGCAGAGGGAGATGGAAAAATGGTTAGGGATAAATAGTGGATGGAGACAAGTTCAACAGGGTGGAGGGAAACAGTTAGGCTGGAAGCAGCTAGTACAAAAGTAAGAAAGGAAGGACAGAGACACAGGTGCAGGGGATGGAAAGGTGGCAATCATAGGGACTCCATAATTAGGAGTATTTACGGAGAAGGAAGGGACTCAAATGCAAGCAGGAGGGTGGTTTGTATGCCAGGGAAGACAGCAGGGAAGGTGGCCCAAGAATAAGGGAAATAGTAGGGAGGTTGGAGGAAAACTTAATTTAGTTATACATGTGGAAACCAAAACCTAGCTGGGAGAGAGACGCTGAGGTAGTGCAAAGTAGGTTCAAGGAATTAGGGAGCTCTGTAGGGAGGAAGCAAGTTCATACTGGCCTTCTCAAAGGTGATACCTAGTACCAAGGGCCAGCACAGCCAGGAAAACAAGGATTTTAATGACTGATTGGGAAATGGTGCAGGGAGGAGATGTTCTCTACTGGGAACTAGGAGGAGACCTGGTCAAACAAGCGCTCTTGTCACCAGACAGGCTGCACTTCAGTAGGGAGGGTTGAGGGTACTCAGGAAAAACAGGGGACTACATAACCACCATACTTAATTTAAACCACTGGTGGCACCGGCAAGCAAACCCAAAGGTCCGGAGAGAGGAGGTCAATGAACCCCCCCAGTGATGGAAGAGGTCTTGGAGGGAAGAGGTGGAAGGGGTGAGAAAACAGCAACAGGTGGAGGGGTGAGGAACACACAAAGGGTAGGTGGGGTGCACACAGATGGAGAAATGAAGAGAAGAATAGGGAAGAGAAGGAAGAGAAGGAAGGTCAGCTTCTAGGTGGAGGGTGATGTCTCTGAATGCACAGTGTCTTGGAAACAAGATGGACAACCTGCAGGCACTATTAGCAGACAGGAGGATGGACATAGCAGTAGCACGAGACTTAGGGCAACACCACACCATGACTGGGACCTTGCAATCCCTGGATATAAACTATACAGGAGGGACAGGGTAGTTAGGAAGGGGAGGGGTGGCAGTTTACATCACGAGGGAATAACTTGCATGAGGGAGAAGTCAGAGGAAGAGAAGATGGAGACATCATGGGCCCAGTTACAGTCCAATAGAGGAGAAAGGTGAGGTTGAGGGTGGTTTACAGACCCCCAACCAGGATGAGGAGGGATGAGGAACTGAGCTCACAAATATTAAAAGCCGCGGGAAAGGAGAGGTGGTAATCTGTGGAGGATTTCAACCTGCCCAAGTGTGAACTGGAGAGTACCATACACTGGGGGACGAATGAGTAGGGGAGGTAATGAAAGAGGCTTGAGGAGCTGGGACTTCTGCATGAGGAGCAGGCAGATCTGTCACCTTCTCGGAGGTACTCCATTCCCAGAGCAAGTATGGCAAAGAAAGGGAGAATTCAAGAGTTTAATGAATGGCTGGGGCCTGGGTGTCGGGAAGGGGTATGGGCTGGTAGTAGGGTGAGGGGACCTGGGAAAACAGCAGTCTGTATACCAAAAGATAGACTGCACCCTAAATGAGGAGGAAAAAAATGGGTTCTATGTCATAAGGCGTTGCCAAAAGGCGTCGTCATTATGGCAATATTATCGCTGAAATTCAATTTCGGTGATGTACACTAGCGACAAAGAAAACAGTGCAAGGGACACTAAAATTTACTATTAGATTCTCAACTCCAGGGGTGCATGTTGTGGGGTGCAACAGTGTAAAAACATTTTACTCTACTTGGGCTGGGCGCAGAAACATACCTGCACCCGGACCTGAACCCTGCATCCCAGCCGCACTCAGGCCAGTACCCACCCACACACACCATGGAGCCAGCTTGGCTGACTCACTCGCGACACCACCTCTCACAAACCTCTTGCCCTGCATCCAGCGCGTGCCCCCCCTCCGACGCATGTACGCCCAGCCACATCCTGGCCGCCATTCATGAACCTGCCCCATCCAGTCACTCCTCACTACTCCCCTTTGCTATCTGTATGTACACAAGTGGGTCATGCATTTCTGAGGCGCCTACTGCTACTTCAGCCCAGACTCAAGGTGATACCAAAAAATGTACTGAAGGCAAGGATAGGAAAGCAACATTGAGGAGCATTTAAACTAGGAGGAGGGTAGCAGGAAGGATATAGGGAGTTCAGAGGCCCAGTGGATGTGAAACCAAATGCCATCTCTATGATAGCAAGGTAAGGAGGAAGGCAACTACTTAGGGAGTGGATATAAGGGGCTAGAGGCAGGGAGGAAGGGTAGAGATAAGGGCTGGAGGGTGGTAACACTAAATGCTAGGAGTCTGGGGAATAAGGGGGTGGAACTACAGGCTCTCCTGGAGCAGTGGACTGGCAGCTATAACTGAGACATAGGCCACCCAAAGTCACGAGACTGGGACATGATGGTTCGGGGTACAGATTACACCAGAAGGATAGGGAAAAGGGGAAGGGTAGGGGTGGTGCTGCATGTAAAGGAGGGATTAAGATGTGTAAGGGAGGAGGAGACAGCGAGATACAAGAAGCACTGTGGGTGCAACTACAGGATCCCAAATTCAGACCACTAAGACTGGGGGTGGTGTACAGGCCACCCTCTCAATCTGAAGTGATGGACAGGGTACTGGCAGAATAGATCAGGAGGAACTGCGGGAAGGGGGCATGGTGATAGTAGGGGACTTCAACTTGCCGGGGGGTGTGGGACACACCTACCCCAAAGAACAGAAGGGAGTAGGTAATGCTGGACACCTTCCAGGAAAGTTTAGTACAGTTGGTCAAGGAACCAACTACAGAAAGGAACATCCTTGACTTTGTACTTACGAATGGGGAGTGGGTGAGGGGATGTGAGGGTGGAGGAACCACTTGGGGAGTGACCACTGGACAGTATGGTTCCAGTTACAGATGGCTAAAGAGAGGGGCATCTGCATAAAGGTGCTGAATTTCAGGAATGCCAGCTTTAAGATGATGAGGGAAGTGGTACAGGGTTTCCTGTGCAAAATTCAACCAGGTATGGACACACAACAAAGATGTGAACTGATAAGACAGGGGACAGCGGAGGCAACAGAAACTTGCTGTAGGGTCCAGACTAAGAAGCTTAGGGGAAAGAAACCCAGCTGGTTAAGCAAAGGGGTGTTAGACAGGTGAGGCGGAAAAGGCAGCTTACAGGAGATACAGAAAATTGGGGCGGGAGGAGGATAGGGAGGAATATCTGCAAGAAGCAAAGAAAGTGACTGGGGTAAGGCAGCAAGGTGGCAAGAGAACTCAGGCTGGCACAGGCAAAAAGGGTAAAAAGATTTCTTTAGGTACATCAGGAGAGAGAAGCTGTAAGGACCAAACTGTAAGAAGGAGGGGGATGGGTAGAAGAGGGAGGTGAAAAGGAAGAAGTGCTCAATGACTACTTCTGTTCAGTCTTTATGAAGGAAAGTGAGGGGCACTACCCATAGTAGGAGAGAGGATAGAAACAGATGGGGTGGTATGACAGATGGAGAAATCACAGTGGGGAGGGTGCCGCAGGGATTAAGGGCATTGAGGGTGGACAAGGCACCAGAACCGGATGGAGTATATCCAAGAGTGCTGAAGGAGCTAGCAGAGGTCCTGGCAGGACCCTTTTCAGAATTATTTAAATCATCTCTAGACACAGGATGCATACCCCATGACTGGAGACTGGCTCACGTGGCTCGCAAGAGTGGATCAAGGATGAACCGGGGAACTATAGGCCAGTAAGTCTAACATCCATAGTGGGAAAGCTAATGGAGACCATCCTAAAGGAGAGGCTAGTGGCACTACTGGAGGTGAATGGGGTGCAGGACGGGAAGCAGCATGAGCTGTCAAGGGCAGGTCGCCTACCAACCAACCTGGTGAATATTTATGACTGGGTGATCCAGCAACTGATCTGGGCCATGCGGTGGATGTCCTGGTAACCCAGACTCTCAGTAAGGCCTTCGATTCAGAACCGCATGGGAGTCTGGAAGCAAGCTACAGGGCACACAGACAGGAGCAAAACTGGTGGGGTGGGTGGAGAACTGGCTAAAAAGATAGGCAGCAGTGGGTGGTGCTTTGGGGGGAATACTCATCCCCTAAGCCTGTGACAAGTGGTGTTCCACAGGGGTTGATGTTGGGCCCGTGCTGTTTGGCATACTCATTGCAGACATCTCAAAGGGCATCAGCAGCAAAATCAGCCTATTTGCGGATGACACCAAGATGGGAGTGGTGGTGACGACCCAGGTTGGGTGGCGGGGGCAACAGGAGGATCTGGCAAGGCTAGAGGCATGGTCTGACAGATGGCAGCTGGGTTCAATGCAAAAAATGCAAGGTACTGCACTTCAGAACAACAAATCAGAGGAGAAGCTACCATCTGGGGGGTGGCTGGAAGTAACAGATGAGGAGAAGGATCTGGGGTGCTCATCACAGGGAAATGAACAACTCCACACAATGCAGAAAGGCAGCAGCAATGGCCAACAAAATGCTGGGGTGCATTGCAAAGAGCATTACCTCGAAGAAGAGAGATTATTCTACCGTTATACAGATCATTGGTTAGATCCCACCTGGAATACTGCATGCAGTACTGGCGCCCATACCACAAAAGGACATTAGGCTGCTGGAGGGTGCAGCGTAGGACAGACTAAGAGTTAAACATGTACACACTGGAGAGAGGAGGACGGGGGACAATGATCGAGACCTTAAGATACATGAAAGGATAATCAAAACAGACACAGACGGTCTATTCAGGAGGAGGGTGAGGAGAGACACTAGGGGCCATGACATGAGATTGGAGGAGGGTAGATTCAGGAGGGAGGTGAGGAGGTATTTCTTTACAGAGAAGGTGGTGGCAAAGTGGAATGCACCACCGGCTGAGGTGGTGGCATGTACCACAGTGAAATGCTTCAAGAAGGTGGGGACAGGGACGAAGGGAGGTAAAGGGAGGGAAGGGGAGTGGGGGTGGGGCAGCTGCTGAATGAGGAGCTAGCTGCAATCTCAAGCAGCCTAGATAGACCAGGATGGCCTTTGCTGCTGGCAACTTTCGTATGTTCATAGGTTCAGTAACATGTGCTTGGCGTCCAGGTGATCCTGGAAGGACTGCAAACTGGGTTCCTGACTCAGGACATCACAGAACCAATATGAGCAGAGGCAATTCTTGATCTAGTGCTCACAAATGGGGAGCATGTATGGAAATAACAGTTAGGGAGCCCTGGGAGGAGTGACCATTACACAGTGAGGTTCCAGTTGGATATGGGCAGGAAGCATCCTGACTAAGACCAAAATCTTGGATTTTAGAAGGGTGGACTTCAAGCAGGTGAGCGAAATGCTAAGGAGCCACGTGGCTGGCATCAGAGCAGATACAATGATGGACCAAGGTGGTTCATCATTAGGAAGGAATACTGGTTGCCACAGAGAGGGTGCATTAGGCTCAGGGGAAGAATACAAGGGCCAAAGCACCCTGCTGGCTCAGTTCTGGGATTGTCCAAAACTGAACCTGATCTGTATTAATTTTAAGAAGTTATTTATTCATGCTAAGATTTAGTTATGTATTTTTGTTTTAAATCTTTTATTGTGTGTTGTGTTTGTACTGACCACACTTTTTAATGTAAGGCACCCAGAGCCTCAGGGATTGGGCACTGGATAACTAAAATTTGCCTTGCCTTACCTTCCCAGGCAGTAAAGGAAAAGAGGTTAGTCTATAGTCTATAGAAAATTCAGGAAGATCAAAGAGAGGTGGGTAAACATAGTAACATAGACTTTGACGGCAGATAGGACCGCTTGGCCCACCTAATCTGCCCATTTCCCTACCTAGAGGATAAGCTGCAGATCCTATTTAACCAACAGCCTATTTCTTCCCTACCCTCCACAAAAATTGCCTTATGTCTGTCCCATGCATTCTTGAATTCTCCCACAGTTTTAGACCCCACAAACTCCTCAGGAAGGCTGTTCCATGTGTCCACCACCCTCTCTGTGAAAAAATACTCCTCACATTGCCCCTGAGCCATCCCCCTCTAACTTCAAATTGTGTCCCTTGTTCTTGCATGTCTCTTTTTTCTGAAAGATGCTACCCTCTTGGACTTTGTTGATTCCACTGAGGTACTTAAACGTTTCTATCATGTCCCCTCTCCCTCCTTTCCTCAGGGTATACATAGTAAGCTCCTTTAGCCTCTCCTCGTATGGCTTCTCTTGCAGACCCTGCACCATTTTAGTTGCCCTCCTCTGAACTGCCTCCATCCTGTCTATGTCCTTGCGAAGATGGGGCCCTCCAGAACTGGATGCAGTACTCCAGATGGGGTCTCACCAACTATCTGTACAGGGGATAACAACTTCCTGTTTTCTGCTGGTGATGCCTCTCCCTATACATCCCAGTATCCCCCAGCCCTCCCTACCACATTCTCACATTGCTTGCCTATCTTAAGGTCATCTGATATGATTACCCCAGGTCCCTTTCCATTTTGTTGTTGTTACTACCTCTCCTGGGTAGGAAAATTGCCTAAGGTTGGCAAGTAAGGAAGTCTGGTGAGCTAAGGCACAGAAGGAGCTGCAGATAGCTAAAGGAATTAAGAAAGGGAGAAGGCTTTCTTTCGCTATGTAAGTGAAAAAAGGGGCAAGAATAACAGGATTGTAAGCCTTAAGAAAGGGATTAGTGGGTGGAGGATAACAGGAGAAAAGCAGATACACTGAATGAATACTTCTGTACCATCTTCACCAGGGAGAAGGATGAACCAGTGCCTTCAGGAGGCAGAAGAGGAGTGGAGGGAACACATATGTAGTGATAGAGTAGAGTAGAGCGAGGGAGTGGCTGCTAGCATTGAAGGTGGACAAATCACTGAGGCCCAGACAGAGTACCAGAGTACATCCAAGCTTACTATTAGAACTGACTGAGGAACTGGCAGGGCCACTGGCAGGCCTACTTAGTAATCCTAGAGTCAGGAGTGGTACCACAGGGCTGGGAGAACAGCACATGTGGTATCCCTCCTCAAAAACAGTCCCAAGGATGACCCAGGGAATTACAGACCGGTCAGTCTGACCTCAATCATGTGCAAGCTCATGGAGACCATACTTAAGGAAAGGTTGAAAGAATATCTAGAGACATGGTCTCCAGGATGTGAGGCAGCCTGGGTTCATGGGGAGATCATGTCAAACAAATCTGATTGACTTCTTTGGCTGGGTCACTAAGACAGTAGACAAGGGCCAAGCAGACATCCTCTATCTGGATTTCAGCAAGGCCTTTGACTGTGTGCCCCAGAAGGTTGATCAGAAGTTGGAGAATCTCAGGGTTGGGGAAAAGATGGCCAGATGGGTGGAAAACTGGCTAAGGGACAGAACCCAGAGAGTGGTTGTGAGGGAGAGTTATCTGGCACCAGAGAGGTCAGCAGTGGGGTCCTGCAGGTCTCAGTGCTGGGGCCAGTGTTATTCCATGTCTTCATTAATGACACTGGAGTTGGCATTAAAGGCAAAATGTACCTATGCATGAACAACACCAAGCTCTGTGGGACAGTGGACACAAACTAAAGGGATACAGGACCTACAGGATGATCTGAAAAAGTTGGGGAGGTGATCTGGGATCTGGCAGCTTGGCTCAATGGCAAGAAATGCAAAGTTATGCACATTAGAGCCAAGAATTCCAGGACGGAGTACTACCTGGTGGAGTCCTGATATCTGTATCAGAGGAGGGAGGGCAGGACATAGGAGTGATCACTAGTGACCTGGCACTCCATGTAGTGCAAAAAAAGCAGCAACAAGGCAAACAAGAAGCTGGAATGCATCACTAGGGGATCAGTAGTAGGAAGAGGAGGTTATACTGCCTTGTACAGGTCACTGGTGAGGCCACATCTAGATTATGGAGTTCAGTAGTGATGCCCACACCTCAAAAGGACATTAACATGCTGGGGAAGATCCAGAGGGGGCTACAAAGATGATAGTGGGTCATCAGGGTAAGGCATACGAGGAGAGGTTGAGGCACTGAACATGTACTGTACCCCTGGAGGATAGGAGAGAGAGAGGAGACATGATTGGGACCTTTAAGTACTTGAAAGGGACAAATAATGTGGATAATGGTCTCTTTAGGCTGAGTGGCAACCATAGCATAAGGGGCACAGTCTTAAATGGGGGATTAGGAGGAGGTCAGGAGTACTTCTTCATGGAAAGGTGGTGGACATTTGGAATGCACAGCCAGAAGAGGTGGTCTCGTTGAAGACAGCGGGCAGCATCAAGAGAGGCTGAGATAGGCATAAGGGGAAGGTAAGAATCATGGGTAGGAGGATAAGAGGAGTGGGAAGGGGAGGCAGGACAGTAGCTCAAGTTGTGGACCCTGCAATATGAGCAGACTAGATAGTCCAAATGACCTTCTTCTGCTGGTTTCTTCCTATATACGTATGTTTTCACTGCAGTACTAGCCGTACTTGACAGTTTCCTTTGTGTTCTTAGTAATAATGATCAAACTGGATTTGTTCATACTAGACAGATATAGGGCATGTGAACAGAACAGTACAAATTCTACATCATTCATGTCACACAGGACATGCATTTCTTTCTCCTTCTCTGCTTAGATGCTGAGAAGGCATTTGATAGGGTTTAATGGAACTTTTATTTCATGCATGACAAGCATTTGGTCTCCACACCCTCTTTATTTCATTACTGTAAGGATTTTATGTATATAATATACTAGATGTAATATTAACCAATGTACTGTAGGTACTGACATTCTAAATATTATTTAAAATCCCCTTGGGCTGCAGTGACCACAACATAATTAAGTTTGGAATTAACAAAGCCAGAAGATTTACTATGGGAACAACTGAATTCAAAAATTATAGTAGGGCAAACTTTAAAGCTATACGGAAGAACTAACTAAATTGGATTGGAAGGGATTAACTACAGACCTAGATGTTGAACAAATATAGAAATTACTGACCCAGACTATATCAGCCTTAGAGTCTAAGTATGTCCCGACTAAGAAAGTTTACAACAAAAGTGGAAAGAAACCCTTGTGGTTTAACAATAAGGTCTAGAATCTCAAAATAAGAATAAAATCAAATTTAGTAAGATGAAAAGAACCCCATGCCTAGGAGCGTTACTAATTATAAACTGGTATTAAAACAAGTGAAACAGGAGATTAAAAATCGAGAACTAGTACCAAGTTCAGGCTTGCTAATAGTAAAAATGATATTAAGGGTTTCTATTCATACATAAATGACAAAAGGGTAATGACAGAGTAATCAGACCATTTAATATTGATAATACAATGTATAATAAATCGGAAGACATGGCCAGGAATTTAATAACTACTTTGGGTCAGTATTTAATACAACTGAACAAACACATTGGACCCTAGTAGAATTATCACAATTGATAATATTCAAGGAAGCTTAAAATGCTTAATGTCACATAAATCTTCTGGACCAGATGGCCTACATCCTAGACTTTTGAGAGAATGGCTAAGAACTAGCACCCATTATAGCTGACATAGGCCAGAGATCACTACAAGAAGCATATGTTCCCTTAGACTGGCAGAGCAGTAGGATTCCAATCTACAAAAAGGGTAGCAAGGCAAACCTAGCAAATTTTAGACCTATAAACAACGTCCATCGTGGGTAATATAATTGAGGGCACCATAAAGGATGAGCTTTCACGAATACTGGCTGATAAGGGACATGTAGACCTAACACAACATGATTTCACCAACAGGTCCTGCACTACAAATTTAATCAGCTTTTATGACTATGTTGTGTAATTTGGACCAGGGAGGGCAGTGGATGTATTAGTGCTGGATTTCAGGAAGGTATTTGATACCCTGTCACATAACATACTGATATCAAAGCTAATTCAATTAGGAGTTGATTTAACACTGGTCAAACGGATTCAGAACTAGCTGTTGGATAGATGCCAGACCATAAAAATTAATGGATACCTGCCACCGGTGGGAGTCACTAGTGGGCGCCCCAGGGTCTGTGCTGGGCCCCTCTTGTTTAATATCTTTATAGGTGACCTCAAATTAATATTGGCAACAAAGCTGATTAAATTCACAAATGATGTAAAACTGGGAGTATTGTAGATACAGAGGTGCATAGAAGTAGAATACAGAGAGACCTAGGGACATTATAAAATGGGTAAATAAAACAAGATGCAGTTTAACTTAGATAAGTGCATTGTAATGCATTTCAGCAGGAACAGTATCATGCAGGACTACCATATCC
This sequence comes from Neoceratodus forsteri, assembly GCA_016271365.2. Taxonomy (NCBI): domain Eukaryota; kingdom Metazoa; phylum Chordata; order Ceratodontiformes; family Ceratodontidae; genus Neoceratodus; species Neoceratodus forsteri. The sequence continues at coordinate 1,311,291,609 of CM057449.1, forward strand.
AAGGGAGAAACTAAGAATAGTCAGTAGTGAACAAGATCTGGGAGTTTACATCAGTAGGAACTTTAAGGATTGGATCCAATGTAGACATGTAGCAAACAAAACAGGACACCTGATTAACTGTGTGTGCAGGTCATTCTACTCCAGGTCAGAATCAGTATTCCTGCCTTTGTATAAAACATATATCTGGCCATATTTGGATTATTGCTCCAGCAGTGGAGTCCATATCTGAAGAAGGATGTGAATATGACAGAAAGAAGTCAGAGAAGATTTACCAAATGGATTCCCTGCTGTAGGAATAAACCATATGAAGATAGGCTTGGGGGTGTACCAACCATAAAGTCCACAGTGAAGACCATCACAGCGACAGAATTCTACTGAAAGCGTCAGGTCAGTGTGATGTCCCGCTGACACCGGCACTGCATCTCCCAGTGTTTCACCCTCCCAAGACAACTCCGACCTGGAGTTGTATATTTAGAAACAGGGTAGGGGGCAGAGCTCCCCACATGGGAGTTAGAGTTGCAGCCCCAGCTGCAGCATCCCGAGTACAGTGCCGACACTCTGCATTGTGTCTGTCACTGTCGGGGATGTCAGCAAAATAGATGTCGCCGCACGATAGGTAAACCGCTTGAGGATCTGAAACTATGGCACCTAATCCTGAAACGAACAAGGAGTGGTATGCTACTCATGTACAACATATTGGAGGATCCAGTATTAATGCAGGAATTAGGACTAGCATACAAGGACCTCAAATGTGACCTAAGGGGACATAAGCAACAAATGGAGGACATGGTACCTAACACAGAATTAGGAAAAATGCTTATGTTCCAAGAGCTATAAGATTATGGAACCAATTACCTGAGGATCTGACCCAAGCACCAAATTTGAGCACATTTAAAACAAAGCTGGACTGCTACATTAGGAAGGTAACATTGATTACCACCACTGGTAGTGGGGACAGCACTTATGCCTTGGCCTTCTGTTGTCCTAAACTCGAAGTATTTACGAAGTCTGTGTCTGTGATGGCTTATGCCCATGAAAATGGCTCAATCTACAGACCTTTCAAGTAGTTTTGAGGGACCAGTGGGTTACTCACTGCCCCCTTTTCACTCTATACACTGAGTCAATGACTCAGGTGATAAGACAAAATAGAGACATTAGAGGGGCTGATCTGGAGGGACTGACAACAGAAACTTTTACTTTATGCTGATGATTATTAGCATACAGTATATGTCATATTCTGAGCATTCCCTCCAAGCAATGTGGAATATTTTGATGGAATTTGTTAATCTGGCATGATACCAGGATAAAACCAAGAAAACTGAAGTTCTTAAATTTAACCATACACACTCAGCTGCTCTCCAAAGTTAATATCAGTTCAAATGGTCCATGACTACACTAAAAGTTATAGGAGTAAAACATTTTTTGAATACACAGAACAGATGATGTCACTAAATAAAAACCTTATCATTCATACTGTTACTCAGGACTTGCAAAGATGGGCAAATAATGCCTCTTCCTTTTTTTTCAAGCATATAGATTCAGTCTCAATGAATATTCTCTCTTGTATATGATATCTTTTCAGACCTTCCGCTTAACCCCCTGAGATGTCATTTCTCAGCAGAATAAATTATCATCTGATTTTATCTGGAACAGGAAAATAACAAGGGTCTGAATAACTCATTGCAACTTAAAAAGTCTCAAGGAGCACTAGCCTTGCCTCCCCTAATGGAATATTTCTTTGCATCACAAATAAGAATGTTTCTTTATTGGTTTGATGAGTCAAAGTAGACTGCCTGAAAATCTAGTGAAGTAATGCAAGAGAAATCAAAGCCCCAGTCTAGATCTCTTTTGTAGGCCATCCCTTAAGGTGGATAATCTCTTTGATAGTCCAGTCACTTGAACAGTTCCAAAGCCTGACAAAGATTCTGACCAGAACGTTTTTCCTAAACAGCTTCTCTATTTTGTGGGATTTGTCTGATGCCCTCTTCTTACCAACTTCTTTTGTTACATACTGGAATACAATGGGCTTAAAATAATTGTTCCTATTTAACAAACATGACAGTACTACCCCTGGGAGCCGGGAGACTTACCCATTCCTCTGCACTGCTTAAACACATTTATACACAACAAATCCTGCATCATCTTATACCCTGCTTATATCAGGGGATTTTAAATTACACCACAGTACTTCTAGTTACATTAAACAATAATGGAATACAGAACTGAATATGGTATGCAGTGATGAATGTATTAATAGGGAAGTGCATAAAGTCACAGGGTCTCACATCTGGTGGAATTCACTTGGAACTTTCTTCCAAAAGTTACTGTATGTGCTCTGTCACCTCGGTGTTGCAATGACAGCAGTGATAAATCTTTACATACAAAAACAGTGTAACCCCTAGGTGGCGCTATCCCAAGGGCTACTACCCTGCCTGCTTAACTACTAACAGGGTGAGGGCCCAGGTCCAATGGCAGTGCCTCCACCCAGAGGTCAGGGCTTGCAGTAGTTAAACTAACTTGGTTCCAGCCCTGGGACACTGTAACTTCTTCTCCCACTAGTGGCCCACACAATGCATCAGGAATATCTTCACAATAAACATTTACCCCAGGACTGGCTCTGTCGACTGGACTCTGGGGACCCCCTGTAAACAAGATGATACAGTGCAAAAGCCACAGTACAATACTTTAACATAAACAAATACCTCAGCCAGTGTAACTTTGCTGAAACAAACAGATCTGATTTATTTAAGGAGCTGTAACAAGGACAGGGAAATCAGGTTAATTAGGCTAAACACATTAATAATCACAGTACTATGCATATTCAGAGTCCCAAAATGTCACTTTCACTGGTTACCCAGGATTCGGAGGGTCTAGCCTGGATGGGTGCAGCTGGTTGGGGCCCGAAAAAAAAAAAACACTTGCAAAATACCCAATTGTAATCCGAGCGGATGGCTCAGTTCGTGAAGAAATGAAAAACAACAATTAGATGACACACTTGCAGTCTGATAAACAGATGGTAGGGATCTACCCTGCTTTGTACTCACAGACTCAATGCTGGGAACTGGCTGGAAGGCAGATTGTCCTGGATTGCCGGGAGGAGCAGAACCTGTGGAAAAGGTCCTTGTGACTGGACCCCACTGCAGTTTACAGCAATCGGATGTAGTCCGAATCAAGCTGGGGTTTACTTCCAGCTTCATCCACCCAATTCACTGTACAGGGCTTTGAAGCATAATTCCCCACAAGCACTACACACATTTATATATAAAGGAAAGTACTATACCAAGCATGCTGCTTCTTGATCCCGACAGCAATTACTGCACTATACCCAGAAGAACACTCCAGCAGCTTCAGTTGCTGACAGACCAAGCCGATTCAGCAATTTCTCCAGTCTTCTACAGGGTGAGCCTGGTTTCTGCTCTTCAGATCTCCTTGATTCTCCTCACAGGTTGGATTCAGTCTGAGCGGGTGCTTGCACAGGCTGCAGACCGAAACTCAGGGCCTCACACATGCTTCCTCGCTAAACTATACACCGCATGAAGCACAGAACTCCTTGTCTCTTCACTGCCAAAACTGATCTAATCTCTCCAGTCCCAGAGCAGTGTATTTCCTTTAGCTTCACATTATTCTGTTGACTGGTCTGGCTGTCACTCACAATAAGCTCCCTGTTGGTGGAAAAAGGCACCAAGGTCAAAACTACATTTCCCAGAGTCACTGGCCATACCATACATAGGTGGCTGGCTCCACAATGAGAGTCAAGTTCTGATTTGCCAGCAGCAGGCTCCATTTTAAAGGTTCCCCACAATGATTGGTCCAGTTCAGCAGTTCAAAACCAGAATGGAGGGCTAGGCAAGAACAGTTCAGACTGCAAAGAAAAGCAGGTTAGACAAACTGTATTTTCATTATTACTGTAAATGATGTCTGGCAAACAGTTACATCTTTGAAAAGTGCTCACTCTGCCCTTGGGCAGAAGCGGAGCGATTGTTCACAGCTAACTTCAGTACTCAAGCAGGGAAACACACAGTTCCCCATACAAACTAATTATGTCTGCAAGCAGACAGCTCTTAAAGAGACAGTACCAGAGGCTCTAAAAGCACTCACAGATAAACAGCTTAAACGCCAAACACCATTCAGGCTTGGAGCATTCAGGCAAGCTCCTGGAAGACTTTTTGGGAACCCCCATTTGCAGGGGTTACACCCTTCCCAGCCTGGGAAAGCTTGGCGTCAGCGTCAACAAGTACCCCATAAGTTTCAATACAACCATATACATTTACATCAGTATCACATTAAGCATACAAGTAATCATCAGTCAATATATCACTTTACTAGAAACACATTTCTGAAACTTTGCAGTCGTCCTCTTTACACAGTATTACACACATTGTACCATAACTCAGGTTATTACCTCTTGTACATGAAACCTGAAGAGGGGCCCTTCCCTATCAGCTACCTTGGGGCTGGACAGGGCAGGGGCACCATACCTAGAGGGTGACACAAGTAACTTGGAGTTAGCACTGATGTTCAGTTTGGGCAATGAGCTGGGGACACATACACTCCTTTATGAACAACATTGAGAGGCAAGTCCACAGGCCTCCCAGGGAAATCATAACTGAGGTGCACCACAGGCTTTACAGTCGACCAGTCTTTCTAGGGGAACTGTTACAGTCTCTGCACTCTGAGCCTCATTTTCAGCATTGTCCTCACTTGTCAGGGGAGTCTCCATTGGGGTAGAGAGGCTAGAACTTGGGGCACTTTCAGCTCCAGGAGTTACAATCTCTAAGTCCACAACACTTGGCTCACATGGAGAGCTTTCAGACACTGGCAGTGGACCATCAGGGCACTCAAAATACTCTTCTTGTTCTGGTGTATCACCAGTCTGTTCCAGTCCATCATCTCCCTCCTCTGAAAGCTCAAACAGTTCAACCATACACAATGATTCCATATCATCTGACTTGATGCTTTGCACTTCACTTTTGGGAGCATTGGCTCCAGGGACAAAGCTGGGGGCTTAGACAGTCCAGAAGGCCCAGCTTCATCTCTCCAGGACTGACTAGGGATTGCCCTGAAACAATTGACTCAGTTCGTAAGAAGGGTAGTATTCAAACCACACTCACTTTCCTCTGACATGGACTGACAGTCATGTTCAAACTGGGACTTGTGGAGGGGACACTTTAACTCAGCTTCTGTAGGCGAGACTTTCTTGATTTTTTCTTAGCAGAAGCTCTAGTCACTGGTCCAGAGGGGACATTTTCTGAGGGCTCAGACTCAATCAAGATTTGTCCAATGGGTAGTAAATGATTTTTATGCATTGTTTTAACATCTTTTGAATTATTCTCAGGCCTTACTTTGTACACAGGCAGATCATCTAGTTTGCCCACTACAATGTGAGGGAGATGGTGCCATCTGTCAGCAGTCTTATGTTTACCATGCAGTCCCAGATTTCTTAGCAATACCCAGTCTCCTCCTGGAGTTCCTGTGCTTTCACCTTTTATCATACCTTTCTTTGTTGGCCAGATTTCTTTTGGCAGCCATGGTTTGAGCCAGTTGGTACGCATGATTTAGTTGGGCCTTTAACTTTTGCACATACTGTAAATAGTTGTCAGCTTGAACCCCATCAGGAGAGACCCCAAAGCACATCTCACCGGCAGTCGAGCTTCTCTTCCAAACATCAGGCGGTAGGGGAGAACCCAGTGGCATCACTTTGGTGCAGTTGTAGGCATGTACCAGGGTGCTAATTTGTTGGCTTCATCTAGGCTTGTCCTTTGGGTGGAGGGTGCCTAGCATATCTAGCAAGGTGTGTTGAAACGTTCAGGCTATGGGTCCCCTGGCAGTCGTGAAGGGTGGTTCTGGACTTTCGCACTCCCCACAGAGAAAGCATCTCTTTGATCAGATGACTCTCAAAGTCTCTCCCTTGATCAGAATGGATTCTTTGTGGAGCCCCATAGTGAACAAAAAGTTTTCTACAAGTATTTTTGCCACAGTGGATGCCTTCTGGTCCTTGGTGGGGAAAGCTTGGCATATCTCTTAAAATGGTCAGCGACCACCAGCACATTACTAATATTTCTTTGATCTGACTCCAAACTCAGAAAATCAATACAGACCAGCTCCATGGTGCACTGGTGGTGATGTTAACAAGGGGGCAGCCCTCTGGGGCAAAGCTTTCCTCTGTAAGCAGGACTACAAGTTCAAATGTGTTGCTCCACATCAGCCCCCATCTTAGGCCAATAGAATCTGGATCTCACCAAGTCAAGTGTTCTGTCTATACCAAGGTGCCCCATGTGGTTGTGTAAGGACCTCAGTACTGAGTCTCGAAAAGCAGTGGGCAGCACTAGTTGTTGTTTGTCTACTTGTCCCCTCTGTCTACTGTTACTCTGTATAACAGTCTATTGATCAGTTTCAATTTAGGACCTTCTTTGTATAACAGTGCAGTTCTCAAATCAGTGGAACGTAATTTGGACACATCTTTCCCTGCATAGAGGGCTTCTAAAGCTGATTTGATCATGGGATCTCGGGATTGAGCCCGCTGATACTGTCATTGTCCAGCTGAGGCAGTGCACCAATGTCTATTGCAGAAAAGTGGCAATAAGCAGCAGGTATGCAATTCTCAGAAGGTCCCAAACAATCCACCATACAGTCCACTGCGTCCATGGACATTTGTTCCTCCCTGTCAAACGCCTGGCAGAGTGCTCAAATATCAGGTTCTGACAGTCTGACCCAGTCATTCCAGGGAACAGGCCTCCGGGAGAGAGCATCAGCATCTATGTGGTTCAGGCCTGCTCGGTATTCAACTGCATAGTCATATGTAGATAATGCAGAAAGCCACCTATGGACAGTGGCATCCAACTTAGCTGAAGTCTGCACATACTGTAGGTCAAAGGATTATTGTCAGTTTTACTAGTATCTTAGCCCCATACAAGTACTGTGGAATTGATCAACAATGGCCCACTTCAAAGCTAGGAACTCTAACTTGTGTACAGGATAGTTCTTTTCGGAAGGGTCAGGCTTCTGCTGGCAAAGGCCACTGGTCTCAGGTACTCCTCATGCGCCTGATACAACACAGCCCCAACCCTTGCAGGCCAGCATCAGTGTGCAGGACATAAGGTTTTGTTGGATCGGCATAGGCCAACACTGGAGCATGAGCACGTTGATATATGATCTCATGAAAAGCAGTATCACAATCAGGAGTCCAGCGGCCCCAAATACTTAATTTGGATGAAAATACACTCTTTCAGTCTCGAGGACGCTGACTTTTGTATCTTTTGTGGGTTGGGGATACCCTTGAGTAAGGTTAAGTAAAGGGTGGATCACTCTTGAATAGTCCTTGATGAAACGTCGATAATAACCACAGAATCCCAGGAATCTTTGCGAGTTCCTTTAGATTTTGGGCTGTGGCCAGGTGGTCAAGGCCTCAACTTTGCCAGGTTGGTCTCTATTCCTCAGTGGATACTATGTGTCCCACATACTTTACTGATGTTTGAAAGAATTGACACTTGTCAATGGACAGTTTATACAAAGTCTTCCAGCCGGTCCAACACCTTGAACAATCTGCTCTCATGTTCCTCCAGTGAGCTGCCAAACATAATAACATCATCTAGGTATACCAGACACTCTAATAAGTTCATGTCCCCACTGCACGCCATCAATCGCTTGAAAAGTGGCTGGGGCCTGAAATCCCTTGAGGCATTCTCATGAATTCATAGAAGCCTAGCGGACAGATGAAGGCTGTCTTCTCACGGTCCTCTGGGGCCATCGGGATCTGGTAGTACCCGCTGCAGAGATCCAGCACAGAGAACCATTTGCTACCGTTCAAGCAGTTCAAAGCAACCTGAATGCAGGGCATTGTATACTGATCAGGGATAGTGCACCGTTTAAAGTGCGATAATCCACATCCTTACTGTCCCATTCTTTTTCTGACTACCACAATGGGGAAGCATAGGGGCTTCTGGATTCTTGTATTACACCAGCAGCAAGCATCTCTTGCAGATGCCATCTCACATCATCTGTGTCAGCAGGTGCCAGGCGTCGTGACCTTCACGAAATGGCTTTCATCATGCAGCCGGATGTGGTGCTCAGCTCCTTGCACACATCCTACGCCCCATTCTTTAAAAAGAAAAACCTGGTCTCTCTGGGCAAGCTTCTCACTGATCCTCACTTCCCATTCAGCTGGCAACGGGAGTCACCGAAATCAAACAAGTCAGACGTTACTCTGTCATTCTTCCCGAACTCTTGCTACTGGGTAGCAGTGCAGTATCCGCGACAATGTACATTAGCCAGGGTGCAACCTCTATTTAATTGAATCTCTATCCGACACATTATGAACTTGAACCATTACCGTCTGGCATAAGCATGGGCTCTGCAGGCAAAATACTTGGCTTGACAAGCAGTCCTTCTGGCAATATCCCATCGCCTGGTGCATCCAACATTAATATTTTATTCTTGACATCCTTTCTGATATAGACCTCTCCTGCAAGACACACTGGGCATTTGCGCCAGGATCAGAGACTCAGGATCCTTTTTCCAAACAACTTCAACCGTTCCTCTGGTTCCACTTTGTCAGCATCTCTCTGGGCATCGCAGGCCTTTCTGATCAAGGCCAGAATTCTTAGAGCTCTACCAGTCCGGGACCCTGTTTTTCATAACACAACTGTGCCAGCCATCCACACATATGTGCATTAGTCCCAATTAGTAGAGGAACACCAGCACACAGTCCAGTAGGGGACACACTAAGGCCAGGGTCTCTACTTGCTCTGCCACTCCAGCCACAGAGGTTGGGAAAGACAGCCAAATTCGGATATACCCAGAGTAGGAGTAGGCCTTCTCACTTAACCCCCATACATGCAGTCCTTCTAATGGTTGTAAGGGTACATCTGACAAATGCTTCTGATACCAATCCTGGAACATAATTGTCACTTGGGAGCCACTGTCTAATACAGCTCTTGTAGACACTCCATTCACCTTTACAGTGATCTCCATGGAGGGACCCACTATTCTGGACCAGTCTGAGAGGTGGTAGTGGGAGCTTGGGTAACTGACCTTGCCACAAAGTGACGTGAGTTAGCATTTTGGGATCCTCACTGGGATCATTTCGGCACCTCTTAACCACTGATTTGTTCTCTGAAGCTCTCCTTGCAGCCTATATACAACTTTGTCTGTGTCTTTTGGGGACCGGCATTCTCTCTTCATGTGCTCATCCTTCCCACAGTTATAGCAAAACATACTTTCTGGGTTGAGCTGGCCGGTGTCACACTGGGGGCCAGGATTGGGGTACTATTAACTGGACACCTTGGTGCCATCTCTGTCTGTGGCGTGATAAGCATTTGGAGACATCTCATCAATTTCCCCACTTCCATGGTCAAGACATCGAGTTTCGAACTATTGTCAACATCCACCCCATAGCAGAAGCGGTCAAGCAGTGTCAGTGCCCGTACTGGTAGGAGCGGCCTTCATGATGAGACTGTCTGTGACTTTCCTAATCTCTCTCAGCAGTTCACCCCATTGTGGCATATCTTTTCCTTCTCAGAGCACTCATTAACTGCCAACCTCTGCCCTGAACTTCACTTGATGGGTCACCCTCAGTCACTGGTCGAGCAGCAGCTATTGGTGCAAGTCCCACCGAGGTCGCTTTTTCTCAACTCCTCAATTCTCTCATTAGCTCATCATAGAAGGGTGGGATTCCAGTCAATTGGCCAGACGTAACTGAAGCAACAGCAGTTCAGAGAAGGGGAAGACTTAAGGATCCTGTCCAGCCTGGTTCGGTCCAATTCAATCGCTGGCAAACTACCCTTTCTGAGGCATTCTTGCAACAATTTTTCCAGCCAAGGTACATACACAGACAACAACTCCCTTGGTACTGTTGTGCATTTCTTACTCTCCACCACAGGTCCTCATCAGAATCTGGGCTCCCATACACATTCTCCAAGGCCTCAAGATAGTCCTGTGCAGTCGATTCAGGGTTACTGGCCCTGTTAGCACAGATGGTAGCCAGGGCAGGGCAGGACCTCGGAGGCTCTCACTAACCCTCTTTCGCTTGGCTTCCGAGCACTGCCATTCTAGCACTTGAGGGCAACATAGTTCATCCAGGTCTCCCAGTCATCCTCCCCTTGGGGGTGGGGAGGGTGCCAGAGAAGATCTTCAACCTTGGTAGAGTTGTGACTAATGGCAGGTGCAGAAATAGGAGCCTGCATTGGTTCAGCCACCATAACAGGTACTGGAGGCGGGAGAGGGTGTTGGGAGAAACACCCCAGGTGGCAAAATTGTTTCTTCAAGTCCTCCACAGTTTTCCCTTCCTCCAGCAACCATTTAGCAAATTTCCTCAAAAGTTTCAGATAGTGGGGGCTCATTCCCTCCCCACGGGTCTTTACTGTCCTTAGTTATCACTCTCCAGGCAGTGAGGCTCCCTCTGGGATAATAGTCTGTGGCACTTTGGAGCTATCTATGGGATCCTTATACTCTACTAGGGCCATGAAAGTGTGGGTGAGCAGATTAGCATGTTGACCCCACGACAGGGTTTTGTAAACCTTCCACCTTGGAAAGTACTCCTGTACAGTGACCCGTATTGATACCCAGGGGATGTCCAGGATAAGCATAGCATTTTGGGGTCGATCTCCTCCCCAGTACACCACTCCACCAACCTTTGCACAGCCACTTCTGTCAGGGTACCCATTTATTTTTAACGATGATTCGTAAATGACCACTAGGGGACACTAATCCCAGCGGTGCCTCCAAGATGTAACCCCTAGGTGGCACTATCCCAAGGGCTACTGCCCTGCCTGCTAACTACTAACAGGGTGAGGGGCCCAGGTCCAATGGCAAGTGCCTCCACCCAGAGGTCAGGGTTTGCAGTAGTTAAACTAACTTGGTCACAGCCCTCTCGGACACTGTAACCCCTTTCTTCCCACTAGTGGTCCATACAATGCATCAGGAATATCTTCACAATGTACACTTACCCCCAGGACTGGCTCTGTCGACTGGACTCTGGGACCCCTGTAAAACAAGATGATACAGTGCAAAAGCCACAGTACAATACTTTAACATAAACAAATACCTCAGCCAGTGTAACTTTGCTGAAACAAACAGATCTGATTTATTTAAGGAGCTGTAACAAGGACAGGGGAAATCAGGTTCATTAGGTTAAACACATTAATAATCACAGTACTGTGCATATTCAGAGTCCCAAAATGTCACTTTCACTGGGTACCCAGGATGGGGCTAACCAGATCGGTGCAGCTGGTTGGGGCCCTGAAAAAAAAACACTTGCACAATACCCATTGAAATCCAGAGCCGGATGGCTCAGTTCGTGAAGAAATGAAAACAACAATTAGATGACACACTTGCAGTCTGATAAACAGATGGCAGGAGCTACCCTGCTTTGTACTCACAGACTCAATGCTGGGAACTGGATTGAAGGCAGATTGTCCTGGATTGCCAGGAGGAGCAGAACCGGTGGAAAAGGTCCTTGTGACTGGACCCCACTGCAGTTTACAGCAATCGGATATAGTCCGAATCAAGCTGGGGTTTACTTCCAGCTTCATGCACCCAATTCACTGTACAGGGCTTTGGACGATTCCCCACAAGCACTGAACACATTTATATGTAAAAGGAAAGTACTATACCAGGCAGGCTGCTTCTCTATCCCGATCGCCAATTACTGCACAATACCGGGAGAACACACAGCAGCTTCAGTTCTGACAGACCGGTAGCGATTCAGCAATTTCTCCAGTCTTCTACAGGGTGAGCCTGGTTTCTGCTCTTCAGATCTCCTTGATTCTCCTCACAGGTCGTATTCAGTCTGAATGGGCGCTGCACAGGCTGCAGACTGGAAACTCAGGGCCTCACAGTGCTTCCCACGCTAAACTATACAATCGTGAGAAGCACAGAGCTCCTGTCTCTTCACTGCCAAAACTGATCTAATCTCTCCAGTCCCAGAGCACTGCATTTCCTTTAGCTCCACACTGTTCTGTTGGCTGGTCTGGCTGTCACTCACAATAAACTCCCCTGTTGGTGGAAAAGGCACCAAGGTCAAAACTACATTTCCCAGAGTCACTGGCCATACAGTACATAGATGGCTGGCTCCACAATGAGAGTTCAAGTTCTGATTTGCCAGCAGCAGGCTCCATTTTAAAGGTCCCCCACACTGATTGGGCCAGTTCAGCAGTTCAAAAGCAGAATTGAGGACTAGGCAAGAACAGTTCAGACTGCAAAGAAAAGCAGGTTAGACAAACTGTATTTTATTATTACTGTAAATGATTTCTGGCAAACAGTTACATCTTTGAAAAGTGCTCACTCTGCCCACTTAGCGTGACGGCAGAAACGGAGTGATTTGGCAGCAGCTCATGGGACTCCAAGCAGGAAACACACAGTCCCTCTATACAAACTAATTATGTCTGAAAGCAGACAGCTCTTAAAAGACAGTACCAGAGGCTCTAAAAGCACTCACAGATAAACGGCTTAAACGCCAAACACCATTCAAGCTTGGAGCATTCAGGCAAGCTCCTGGGAGACTTTTTGGGAACCCCATTTGCAGGGGGTTACACCAGCACACACCAAACCACAGAAATCTTGAAGTAAAGTGCAGTTTATTTTTTTCCAAACTTTATTTTCCACTGATCAGTGCATACAGCACCCAGAGCAGATACAAAATATAACATTAGATGGGCATCACATTACAGTTCAGGTTCAACATACATATTGTCACATTATATTGTTACTTATTTATACAGGAATGTAGAACCAACATATGCATTGCTTTTTCTTTTTATGGAATGTGCTAGTGGAACCAATGAGCGGTCTCAACTTGGGGGTTTCCTGGACCATCAGCTGTCCCATACCCATCAAGACATAGGAATCAGTCCTGTGTTAATGCTTCCTCCAAGGGCTCCCATATCCCTGCGAAACTTGTCTTCTTTGCTCAATGCTTTATATTGAGTGTGCTTCAGCTTCATGCACTGGACTAGTTTATGGGCCCATTCTGCAATAGAGGGTATGGAGTCTTTCCCCAGTGGTAGGCCAAGATCTGCTTCCACACTGCCATACCTAACGGCCACAGGGGATGGTCCAAGCCCACCGCCTCCCCTTGATCTACCAGGAGACCTAGATCTCTTGGCCCCACTGGACTGTGAGAGTTCCTAAGTGTATTTTGCATGATTGCAACCCCTGCCCAATAGTTTAATATTTTGGACATTCCCATATTAGGTGGAAGAAACTTCTGGTGTGATAAACACTTGGGACACAAATCAGAGCAACTCGGGTCTATTTTGTGGGCCAAGGTAGGAGTGAAATGAGTTCTGAGTAGTATGTTAAAGTGTGTAGCTCTTAATCTGTTGTTAACAGAGCATAACATACTCTTCCTTAGTATTGCTCTCCAGTCCCCTGCTGTCAAGGCCTCCTCCCCAGGTCCTTGTCTCATCTCCTTTTAGTGTAAGCCCCAGGTCTGCAGGCAGCTCAACAAAGTTCTATAACATCTGGTCATAGGTTCAGATTTACCCAGGACCATGGTTTCTCTCAGGACCTCTTCTAACTGGGATCTTTGTGAAACTATAAGTGTTCTGCCCTTCCTCCTCGGACCGGAGTCGAGTCTGGATTTGCAAATAGGTAAAGAATTGATAGGGACGAGGTCCATATACTCTCCATGTTTTGATATGAGTGAACATTATCTTGGTCATATAGTTGCCCTATTAAGGAGAGACCTTTTCCAGCCCATTTCCCAAGGTACATTTTACAGGGCCGTATATCACCCTCCCCAAAGCGCCCACTCAATGTTAGCATCTGGCGACATGGCTGAGTGATAGTCCAGTATCTCATGGTCCTTTAGCCAGATTTAGACTGTGGTTCTAGTGAATGGATTTTTAATAAAGTGCACTGACCTCTCTAACAGTAATGCGAACCGAGGGATCTCCAGCGGAAAGTATCTAAGTCCTCTCGACCACCCACGCTTTCATTTCCTCCCAGACCTGAACAGGTCCTGCATAGCCGATATCTACAGTGCTAGATAATATTTCATATTCGGAGGCCCAGACCCGTCCTGCACTGCTCTCCATAGGGTCTCCTGCTTAAGTCTGGCTCTTTGTTGCCCCAAAGGAGGGTTCCCAAAGCCCTCCAAAAGATTTAAAGTAATACTGTGGGATTCACACTGGTAGGGATTGGAAAAGGTATAGACACTGGGGCAGTATAAACATTTTAGCCAAATTTACTTTCCTATCAATGTTAAAGGAAAATTATTCCACCTCTCACATTGTTCCTGAATTTTTCAGAAGGGGTGTGTAATTTATCTTAATTAATGATGATAGCTATGGGAATATTAACTCCCAAGTATTTATAGAGGTCACTGGGGATATGAGAAGACCCTGAATCAGCACTCCTGCCCTATCATCTCCCAATGGGAGCCACTCACACTAGCCCAGTTTATCTTATGGCACAAAATGGGCCCATATTACATCAAAAATTCAGTTAGGGCCAGAATAGAAACTTGGGTCTCTGAGGAACAGTAGCACATCATCTGCAAACAATGAGATGATATAATTATAGTTCCCAACCCTGCATCCCTGGATTCTGTGGTTTTGCGGATAGAGGCCAGGACCACCATGTTTAGTACATACAATAAGGTTGATAGTGGGCACCCTGGCAGGTACCCTGGTGAGATGAAAGGGAGGTGAGAGGGTGTCGTTGGTATATATTTGTGCCTTTGTGCACTATATAGCGTCTTAATCCACATGATAATCATAGGACCCAGCTGAAATTTTTTGAGGGTAGTGAAATGAAGGCCCATTCCACTCTGTCAAAGGTCTTCTCAGCATCTAGTGCCAGAAGGCTTCTGTTACTGTCCCCTCCTTCCCTGTCCATTTGTATACTATATTAAAGTTTTCCTCAAGTTATGTTTGCTGCCTTCCTCTCACAAAACCACATTGGTCCTGATGGATCAGGGTGGGCAGAGCAGTTTCCAACCATTTAGCTAGTAATTTGGCCACAATTTTTATAGTCAGCATTTAAAAGTGAAATGGGCGGGTATGACCCACACTTGTTGGGGTCTTGCCAGGTTTTGGAAGGACTATGACTGTGGCCATTTACAGGAAGTGGGTAGAGACCCTGATCTTAGGGCCTCCAGAACCATCATGACTAACATATGTCTGATTTCTTCACAGAAGTTCTTATAAAATTCCATCGAATTCCATCTAGACCTGGAGCTCTACCCAAAATTGATTCCCAGATTGCCCTTTTTACCTCTTGTTCCATCACCGGTCTGTCCAAATTTTCTCTCTCTCTCTCTCTCTCTTCACTATTCATCGAATTAAGTTTGACTTTATTCACAAATGACTCGGCTCCGTTCAGGGGGCTTCTAATTTATACAAAGGTTTCGTAGTAGAGCTTAAAGTTTAGATTAATTGTGTGGATCTGGGGTAACCACTCCATTGAAGGACTCCAGGGATAAAATGACTCTTTCTGCCTGTTTCACCTTCACCATCCAGGCCAACCATTTACCAGTGGTGTCCCTCTAAATATGTCCTAGCCCTGTTTTCAGAATATCCTTTCAATTTTCTAGCATGCCATTTGGGCTAGTTTTCCATTCAGGCTTTTAATTCCCCAATTCTCCCTAATTCATTAGTCTCCATAATTTCTTGTTCTATCTCTTGAATTTGACCCTCCAACTCCCTCTTCCATCTATGTTCCTCCCTACATAGATTAGCTGCAAACAAGATTGTTGCTCCCCTTAGGACCACTTTGAGTGCTTCCCAGGTATTTGCTGTTGAGGTGCCTTCCGGTTTGTTGTAATCTAAATATTCCCAGATCGTATTCCTTATATATCCCTTTATGGCTCCAAGGTCAATAATGTCAGGTCCATTCTCCACTGCCTTGAGGCGGGATCCCCTACCCAATGGGATTAAAAATTCTAGTGGAGCATGGTCCGAGAGCAAAATCAGTCCATATTTCAACTCTTTTGCCCTCAATATATTTGGAGAAACCAAGAAGTAGTCTAATCTGGTGAAAATTTTGTGGGCAGAGGAGTAGAAGGAATACTCCCTCTTATGTGGGTGGAGTACCTCCATATTTCTTGGAGTGCCTTGTCCCTCACCAACGCCCTCAATGCCACTGAGCTCCTTGGTGGGCATCTGCTCATGGTTCCAGAATTTTATCCTGATCTTGATCCCAGTAGGTGTTGGAAGTCACCTCCGATAATGAAGTTATCTGGGAAGGGGCAATAACTACTGCTGTAATAGTTAAAAAGCCTGGTTGTTCCATGTTAGCCATAATGGCCACCAAGGTGTATCTTATGCCCTCTATAGTAACATCCATTAACAAATATCTTCCTGGGGTCAGCTCTCGAATCATGAACTTCTGTTCTTAATATAGGGCATATCCAGATTGCTACCCCCGTAGCCTTGAGGGTAAAGGGTGCTGCCATAAGAGTGCCCCCCCATGATTATGCCAGCTTCGATACTTCCTCTTTAAGCATATGGATTTCCTGTAGGAAAGAACATCACCTTTGTTTCTTAAAGTATAATCAAACCGTCTTTCTCTTGACGAATCGCTTTAGTCCATGTTATTCTAAGTCAAAAACTTTAAATCACACATTGTTTTGTAAAATTATAGATCTCTTGGTTTGAACCTCCTATTGCTCTTACTGGTGCCTACGCACTAACCAACCATTTTTATTAACTATCCCATCCCCACCCATCCCACTTTAAACCTATAGATTTTCTTACCCCCCAGCCCTCCTGAGATCCCCATACCCTCTAGAAATGTTCTACTAAAGGGCCTAACCTCGATGGGTAGGCTCACTGATTCCCTTTACTCACTTCCTCCTCCCTCCTTCTGTCCATAGTGCTTCCTCCTCTCCTACTACTCTTCCTCTACTCTTCGTGGATGCACTGAGGTAGATCCATCCATCTTAGCTTTGTCTTGATGGTTTCAACCTGCCTTAGTGTGGTGGGGGGACTGGAGGACAGCTCTCCTCCCTAAGGGCTGACAAAGCTGCCTAAACTACAGATTCTGTACTGTAGAATTCAGCTACAGGAGAACTCATGGATGAGGTACAAGGCGCAGTGACACCCTGAATGATTTCACTTTGCTGCCCCGCCCTCCAATATGTGGGTCCAGATTACCATTTAATAGCACTGACTCCACATTATATAGATTCTACTCCCCTCATGGTAGCAATTCCCTCATTTTACACATCCACGATTGTTTGCCCTTCCCTCACCCCTTTTGATGTATAAACTTCAGTGCCCCAATGTGACGTTAAGTCATTCCTTCTGATTTCTATAATATGCCTCCCTGATACCAATGATACAGAAGAAGCCCTGTTTAACACTTTTGCAGATGCTAGTTTCTTTAAAACATTCAAAACATTTAGTAACTTTTACGAGCCTAAAACTTGCTCACATAAACAATAATGGCAAGTTCTGGGCTACAGCATCAGATTGAGATCAGTCTTCCTGTCCCCATCTAGGAGGCAATGTAGGAGTTCACTAGTCTCAGTTCCTCTACACAGCAGACCGAGAGGTGACTGAGGTATCCTCTAATCAGCCGCGAGGATAATAAAGGCCTCCTGACCCTGTCATTATGAGCTGGGGCTACCCCCATTGCGGCCCAGGAAATCAGGCCTAATTTTACAGGTCACCTCACTTTATACAGGTCAGGGACAGACTCAGTCTCCCCGGCAATCTTGCTCCTCTTAAGGCATTAAAAAGAATAAAAAGGAAATAAGGAGTGAGGCTTATACAGTCAAAGGAAACATTTTTAGTAATTGAATATAGTCCTCTTGTGCACACTTGTCACATATTACTTGCCTTTAGTCTGTGTAGGACCCTGCAAACAATAATATGCCATATTTTACGCTTTGAATAATAAAAAGATAGGAATTTGTTAGAGCTTAACTGCAGTCCCATATCACAACAGGCCTCAAGTCCTTCAGGAGAGCCCATCGTCGAGCAAGAGTTGGAATCCATCTCCAGCTACTCTGAAGCTTTTGTGCTGGTTTTCAATCGATTGTCGCGAGACTGCCTCTAACATAACCGTGCCCAAACATTTTCAGCCTTCCACACCTTCCCACTTCTCCTCCGTGATGTGTGCCAGTTCTGTTTGATGTAGAGCACAGCCGCCCGGATCCATGAAAGTTTTATTCTCTCTGTCACGAGGGTTGATAACCAGCCATGTAGGGTACAGCAGGGAGAAATGGCAGTTCAGATCATGTAGCTTGCTTACAGCAGTGAAAGCCTGCCTCCCTGCAATTCCTAGAGAACCCGTAAAGATGCTCACCACTCTCTTCCTGTTCAATTAGCTGGCCTGCTCCCTAGATGCGCTCCAGGACCCGCTGCCTGTCAGGAACTTCAAATATTTCACTATTATGTGTTAGGGCCATTCCCGGGACCAGGTCTGCAGCCCGGAGATTGATGAGCTCGCTGGACCTCCAACTGCATGTCAGCAGGTAGGTTTAAGCTTCTTTCAGCCAGGATTGAATGCAGGCTGTGCAGTCCTTCCCTCCAGCTCCTCCAGCATGCCCACACTATGCACATTGCAGTGCCTCTCCCTATTTTCGTGGTTGTCTAGTATTTGCTTTTAAGGATTCAGTTTCTCTCAGGGCTAGCTGCAGGCTATTGTCCGTGATGCTGCTAGGCATCCTCTCGGTCACTGATTCTTTATTCTAGTTCATTCAACCGGATCGCAGTGGCTGTCAACAGTGTCACTAAGGCCATTCAAAGTTTGCTGTAGGTACGTCAGCTGGGCCTAATATTCTTGAATCCGGAGCACATTTGGTTCATAATATCAAATTTTAAAGTTTGTAATAATGCCTCTATATTGCTTTTATGGTTGTACAGAGGAGAGGTCAGCACTGCTGTCCTTCTGGGAGGTGGATGCTTTAGCAGGCAGAGAAGTAGACATGCTGTCTTCTGGCTGGCTTGTAGGGCCTGGATCCTCTCGCCTTTTAGCAGCTGAAAATGACAGATGGGCTTGCGTCTTTGCAAATTTTTCATAGATGCCATATGTAGGGTCTCAGTCTTACAACTTTTAGAAAGCACTGGGATATTTCTGCAGGATGTCTATGATATTTGACGGATGAGCCCAGAGCTGTTAGGCTATACCTCCATTCTTCTCGTCAGTCAGGCCCACACCCCGAGTAAAGTGCAGTTTATGGTGCAGAAAATCATAGGATGCGGACCGCTGGCTCATTTAAAAGCTGGTGTACTGCCTGGAAACTGACTGCATCACTGTAACTTTCAGATGTAGTCAGCTATCACTTTTTATATCTCAAGTATTTTTCTTTTCTGTTTCCTAATTAGAAGATTTTCCATCTGCAGTACTGGGTGATTTGTGGAGCAACATTCTGTCTGGAGGAAAAAAAGTTAGTTCTGTTCCTCCCACTACATCATCACTGAGACCACACTAACTATGACATCACTAGTAACCAATGAGAACCATTTTCACTGCCAGGTTTCACTTTCACATGAAGCAGGGACTGGCTCTCTCTGGTTACTAGTGATGTCACAATTTCCTGCATTTTGATTGGTAGCTTGTGAGTCACTGCTCAGGCTGCAAGGATTGTGGTGCCTCAAGGTGTTTGGTCTCATTTCTGATGACATAGTGGAAGGAACAGAACTGACTTTTTTTCCTCAGACAGAGTGCTGCTCCACATCACCCCAGTACTGCCAGTACTGCCAGGTGGAAAATCTTCTAATTAACAAACAGAAAAGAAAAAATACTTGAGATATAAGAAGTGATAGCTGACTGCATCTGAAAATTACTATTAATCCCAAACAGTAACTAGCTCTTTAATCTCAGTGCTTCGACTTGTCACAGCAGCACCGAGGTGGCAGAGTGTATAGCTTTTGGAAGAATGTTTCCTGTCATTTGCAGCATCAGTGCTACCCTGTACACAACTACAAGCAGTTGCTAAATAGTAGTATACTTTTGTAACTGGATACAGACCTACCTTATAAGCAGGACACCTAAACGTACAAAACAATTATTGATATTTGTTTTTGCACTCCTTTGTGGTGTTACACATCCAAAAGTTGTCCATTTTTCATGGTGACCAGAAAGAGTAATGGAGCAGTTAATGTTACATATGAGAAAAAGGTATGCATGCCATTTGCTCTGGTAGTAGAGCTAGGACAATACTGCTTGGAAGGTATTTCTTCAGTGGCTCAACAACTTCTTGAGAAGAAAACAACTTCCAACTAGAAAAACAGGCACCAATTCTGAATCTGGAAACACTGACCTAAAAGATATTTTTGTAAAACTTGAGCATTGGCTAATTAAAGAGACAAGCCTCTGGTACAGCTATAATAATTTACAAGAGTATGTTGAACTGAGCCACGTCCCACTCGGCTTAAGAATTAACAAGAGGCCTACAGTGGATTTAGATACATCTGTGCACAAAAGGAGTGGAAAGAGGCATTACATATCTATTCATTAATTTTGATCAAAATCCTCATTAAACAGAACAAACTGAACTATTAAAACCTGCAAGAAGAGATTGCAGCAGTACAGCAGGAACTGGCACCCTTTAGAGATTTACCAACATTTAAAAGAGAGAAAATATAATGAGGTACTAGATAAATTTGAACACAAATCTCAGCAAGAATGCCTGATAAACTGGAACATGAGGCAAAGGATTACCAGTTGGGGAAGTCTTTATTGGGAAGGGGCAGGTCACTCAGTCAGTCACAACTGCAGTAAGAAGAAGAAGAAGAAGAAGAAGAAGAAGAAGCCATATCAGGAGCAAAATTGATCACAATCTAAGAATCACAACAAACATAGATGAGCACAAAAATAGAAACAAACCCAAACCCAGCTTATGATGAGACAAACCCAACTATAGTGGTAACAAGTGAAAACACATCATTGACTCAAGTTCAGAAGCCACTACCTCAAATCAGTTGTTTGTTAGACGGGCAAGGCTTCAAAACCAGGCAATAAATCACAGCAAAACCAAAAATAGGGAGGAAAAACAAGGACGCCCACAAAAGTAGGAATACCAGAAGAGGATAATGATGAGGTAAATGATTTGCACAACAAAGGCAATAGCAAGCACAATTTATGGGACAGTGCAACATTGGCAAAGAAATAATTAATCTGACAAAACATTGATAGCACCATAACAAAGTGTTTTACAGAAAGGATTGAGTGTTGCTCCCTCACCAAGGAATAACTTGTTCAACATACAGGTTGAACTATTCAAAATATTTAGGAAAATCAATTTGAAATTTGTCTACTCGAACCTCGCCAACAACATGGGGTGGGAGTAATGACACTGTCACATGATGAGGGTTTTGACTCAGCCGGATGACCTATCAGTACTAATTTCTAGGCAAGGATGAACCTGAGTGCAGTAAGTTCAAATAATTTGGACTGAATGGGAAGAATGGGATCTAAAATACATAAAAATGAAATACAATTAAAGGCCTGGATTCACAGAGCTCCAAAGCCCCAGCTGCAGGAAAACCCCAGAGCAAGTGAGTTGCCACTTGCAGAGCTGCGCCTTTTCCTGCAGCTGTGGTATTCACCAAGGAGGAGGAGCCAGTTTACGACTGCCTCCACGATTTCCTGCAGCTTGTGGGTGTTTTATCCTCGCAGCTGTGGAAAATGTATGCCCAGTGGAACAAGGCGTAACATCTCCTGCAGCTGTGGGGACTGAAATACCAAATTCCACAGCTACAACGATTTCGGTCCTCAACTGGAGTTGTGGAGTGGGACTCAGTCCCACAACGTTTTGCAAATCTGAACCAGAATCTCCAGCTACATTGATATTAGAGTTTAGGAACTTATTTTGTCTTGTCTAGAATTTCGGAAACTTTGAATATACACTTTCATTAGGACCACTAATATTATTTATTTATTTAATTATTTTAACCAGGAGAGACACACTAAGCTGAAAGCTTATTTACAGGTGTGACCTGGGAGCACAAGGAAGTTAAGTGGACTTGCTCAGGGTCACACAGTATGGAAGTGGGGGCTGTGATTCAAACCCAGGTCTCCAGGTTTGCAGCTCAGAGCCTTAAACCACTGTGCCATACTGCCTCCTGATTATTTTTTCCATTTTACCAGGAAGGTGGACTAGATTAAAAGGATCCATTTTCAGCCACACCTGAGGGAAAGGGTACAACATGAGGGGTGTCACAAAACATACAAAATATACAATGGGATTCACAAAGCATCTGCGCCCAGCACATCTCAGTTGCCCGGCATAAATGAGATGCACTGAGCCCAAACTGTGGTATTCATAAAAGATGCGCCGAAGATGCTCCCGTGCATCCACTTTGTGAATACACTGTCGCTCCCAACCCAAGATGCACATGCGCCACCCCTGGTTGGGCTGGGAAATTGATGAGGAAGCGATCTCCAGATGCGCTGCACCCAATGTTGGTATTCACAGACCCAGACACACAAATGGGGCCATTAGGGTGTGCAAGGCACAATGGGACTATTTTGCATGTCATTATGGTCCCATTTGCATGAAGCCTACAGGGATGCATGCGCAGAATGCACGGGTTCCTGCAAGGGCTGTGGAGTAGACCCAATCATGAACCCCTGACAGCCTAGTGGCCCCCTCCTGTTCGTATCCCCATAGATATAGAAAATCCCCAAGAAGCACTGGCAGTCCAGTGATATGCCCCTCCCTGCTCATGTCCCCGTAAATGTAACACAGCACACCAAGAATCCCTGATAGCCCAGTGCCCCCGCCTGTATCCCCATAATGTATACAACAGTGCCAAACATCCCTGGTAGTGAAGTGTAACCTCCCCCACCTTTTCCCAACCAGATCATAGTTTGAATTACACATACTGAGTATCCTGGTAGTCTGGTGGAACCCCACCTGGGTCGGGGAAGGGTGGGGTTCGATTAGACTACCAGGGATGACTGCTGTGCAGTAATACATTACGGGATATAGGGTGGAGGGAACACTGACTGCTAGGTAGGTAGGCTGCCGTGCTGCTGTCTGCAGTACGGCATCCTGCCTGTGGGCGGACACCACTTAAGTCTGCTGTTTGTAGACTTATCCTTGAGGCGCATCTTTGACACTTGCTCCAGAGATGCGTTCCATGGTGGGTTGTGAATAGGGCTGCGCCTATATGCATCGGCATGCCCCTGCATGACCCCTCCAGATGTGCTGCATACCATTATGGGTGGTGTTTGCGCATCACTGCCTTTTCAGAATCACGACTAGGTGAAAGTCTGGGATGCGCTGTGCATTTCTGATGCCCTGGGCACATTCCTTTGTGAATCCCTCAATATGTACAAATTGATAAAATCATCATAAGAAATCATTATGTACATATATATATATATATATATATATATATATATATATATATATATACATATATATATATATACAAAATATCTTCCAGTTACAATGTAAACATTGCAGGAACTCGGATATAATCTAATATAACTAGCTGTTACACATCAGCATGTGGAAGCTACCTACAAACTATTAGTCACACTTTGTTTAAAAATAGAGTACTTTGCTGATAAAACAATAAGCTGTTGAACCAGTTTATTTAAAACTTTAGGACCATAACAAGAGAAAGATCTTTCTGCTACCCTGGTTTGTGTACATTTTTATGTTTGCTCGCACGCATGTGCAAGAAACATAGTGCCATCATCCGAGATACGGATGCAGTGGCATACAGTTGAAAGGAGAGCTCCGGCTGATGAGCAGAGCTCTCCCCCACGCATGCAAGCACTGCATTTTGCGTGCTTGTGCTTCTTGCGGTCTCCCGATGCACACACTGTATGGCTGACATGGTGCCCCAATCCCGTCGGCTCCAGGCCCCAAAAAACAAGCTTTCCGTGTGCCATGCTGAGGCCCACCCCAGCGTGGCAAACAATGTAATGGCCGATGAGAGTGCCAAATCCCCATCGGTTCCGTCTCCAGGCCCCCAAAGCGTTTCCAGGTGCCACGCTGGGAGTCCACCCCAGCGTGGCAGAAACTGTTATGGCCGACGAGGTGCCCAATCCTCGGCTCAGCCTCCCAGCAGCCTTCCCGATGCCATGCTGGGAGCCCACCCAACGTAGCAAACATCCCGCATCGTCTCTTCTTTAAAAAAAGTCCCTGAAAGAAAACGGTCCTCGCGGTCTCGCTGGCCCTCCCCACCCGCACTTCCACCCACTGTGCACCCTGCCTCCCCACACCCCCACCCCATACTTATCTTCGGAGCTTGGTGCGATGATCTTCGGTGGACCGGGAACACGCCTGCACTCTTCAATGCTGACCACGAACTGAGGAAATGCCGGTAAGCTGTATAATGTAATAGATGGGTTTTTCAACTTTGCTGCATGTCTCAGGCATTTTTTGAATTTGCACCAAATTTTTCAACATGGGGTTTTGGGACCCCTCCTCCTGAATTCTGTCACTGTCATGGCGTTAATCGGGCGCGAGGGGATGATTTTGCGGTCACCGCGCAAGAATCACCTTTTGGGACTGATTAATGGAATGACAGTGCCAGTGTTCATGAGGTGGGCTCTCAAAAGCCTATGTTGAAAATTTGTGAAAAATTCCTAAAATGACTGTTTTATGAGTACGCTGCGCTGTTCCTACGCACGTCAGAGGGTTCAGAATTTTAATATTTTCACTCCAGATTTTCAACATTACCATTTGACCACATTCCTTATGAACAGTACAGCTGTCATTTTCACATGTTGCCCAAAATGAGTTTCACGCATGTAGCACACAATGGCGCAGTGGTGTGGTGAAATCAATGAATGGGACACATTAAGAAAATAACAGTGACACTGTTCATGAGCAGAGGTGTTAAAATGGCTATGATAAAAATTTGGTGAAAAATTCCTAAAATGACTTTTTACGAGCATGCATTGCGCTGTTCCTACGCACGCCGTAAGTTCGCAAATTTTCAATATTTTCACTCCAGATTTTCAACATTGCCATTTTACCACACCACCTTATGAGCAGTACAGCTGTCATTTCTCACTTAACACAAAATGTGTTTCCTGCACATGTAGCGCACAATGGCGCAGTCGGTGTGCAAACTCAATGTATGGGACAGATTAAGAAAATCACAGTGACACTGTTCATGAGCAGAGGTGTTAAAATGGCTATGTTGAAAATTTGGTGAAAAATTCCCAAAATTACTGCTTTAGGAGTGCACGCTATGGTTCCTACGCACGCTCGGCAAGTTATGAAATTTTAATATTTTCACACCAGATTTTCAACATTGCCATTTTACCACACCTTCTTATGAGCAGTACAGCTGCCATTTTTCACATCTCGCCTAAAATGTGTTTCCGCACATGTAGCGCACAATGGTGCAGTTGGTGTGCAAAACAAAGTTTGGGACAGATTAAGAAAATCACTGTGACATTGGTCATGAGCAGAGGTCTTAAATGGCTATGTTGAAAATTTGGTGACAAAACTCCATTAAATGACTGTGTTACGAGTGAGCATTGAGCAGTTTCCACGCACCTCTTAAGTTCATGAATTTGTAATATTTTCAGTGCAGATTTTCACCAGTGGCATTTTTCCACACTTCCTTATGAACAGTACAGCTGTCATTTTTCACAATATGGCTGAAATGTGTTTCACACTTTCAGCACAGAAATGCGTGGTCGCTGTGGGAAATCATTGTTCGGGACAGATAAAGAAAATCACACTGGCACTGTTCATAATTGGAGGTCCCAAAATGCCTGTGTTAACAATCTGCTGTAAAAATCCCCAAACTAGTTACATTACGGGTGTGTGTTGCACAGTTTCTACACATGCTCGTGACTTCACCAGTTTTTATTATATTTTCACAGCAGATTTTCAACATTGCCATTTTTACACCTCCCCATGAACAGTACCGCTGTCATTTTTCACATCCTGTTCGAATGTGTTTTGCACCTGTGGTGCCAAATGCCGTAGTCGATGTGCAAAAGCAGCTTTCAGCTAACAAACTGATATTGCCAATGTTCATGAGGTGGGGTCACAAAAACCATGTTGAAAATTTGGAGTGAAAATACTAATGAATGCCTGAGGCATTAGGGTTCCCGACCATAACGCCCACCCTCTGTACAGAATGACAGGCATCAGGGCTGTGACTTGGGACTGTTGCCTGTAATGCTCATATCATTCCACCCCACCCACACCCTGCAGCCAGTAGAGGCATCAAGTTGTGCCTTGGACTCTTCGGCCCCAAAGTTCATCCCATTCTCCTATACCGCACCCATCTCATCGTATTTCCTGATGGAATGGGGTGCGATAAGGGCTAAAGACCCCAAGGCACACCGTGACACTTGTCGGTGTCTGCAGGTAGGTGGTGGTGAAATGGTATGGCTGCTATGCCTGACGACCCAAAGGCACACCCCAATGCCTGTCACTATCTGCAGGGTGGTGACAGGCTTGGCTTCAGTTCAGTACTTCACTGCCATTCCTAGTATGCAGCTCTGTAACTCCTACACTACCACTGCCAATGCCAGCAAGCAAACATTCGCATTGACAAATGCTTGTTCTCTAAACCATAGTAATGAACCATTCCACAGCTATATACTTTAGTACTTTGAATCAAATTTTTTCGCAGACATTCCAGTACATTTGTTGCAAACACTTTTTGAGCAAAGCTCGCAACCTTTTCAAATATTCTATCCTGCAGCACTAGGACTCAGATATGAGCATATAAATCACAGTGATGAATATACTTGGAAATGTTAGCAAATAAATCTACAAATATTATTGAACGTTACTATGTACTTAGACACCATGCTTTCAGAGGCTTGGTATAATAAGTTTGAATTATACACCAATGCGGGAGCAATACTTGTTTTGCTATAGTATTTTTAGCCTCAGTTGTCAGGTTATTTTGTTTTTTATAGAGGAAACCTAACATACTGTTCATCTTTCTGGTTACATTGTGTACATGTTCTTGCATAGTCAGTGTTTGATCAAGGACTGCACCTAAATAAATAAAAGTTTTACAAAACTCAGTGGTTCCCCACAAAATGCCTTTATTGTAAGATTTTCTCATGCTCATTTACTCTCTGTCTAGTTCCAAAAATCATCACCTTAGTTTATTTTCTCATTTAGCAATAATCTGTTATTGCAAAACCAGTTTTGTAGTTTGTTATAGGCGTCCTGAAGACGCCTCCCAGTCCACCCTGTCTTACCAGTACAGTACAGCACTGTATCATCTGCGTACATTGCTATAGATATGACTTTACACACTTTGGGAAGATCATTAGTGTACAAGGAAAACAGGAGGGCCCAGGATGGAGCCCTTAGGCACACCCATACTAACTGTTTGAGGTTTGGATTTAGATTGCCATTTTTGTTTTTTTACCCTGTTTTGAAGTAATCCTGAAATCATTTAATGGGGTAGTCACTAACTCCACAAAATTGTAACTTTTTATTAGTGTAACATGGTCCACCAAATCAAAGGCCTTGGTCAGGTTGACAATGATGGTCTCAGTCAGCATATGTATATCAATATTACTGTGGTCATCTTCCATCAACCTGACCAAGGCTATTGTAATGCTATAACCATTTCTAAACCCCTACTGTTGTGAGGTTAGCAAATTATTTGTTTCCAAAACAACAACTGGTAAATTAAGGTAATTTTACAGGCATTTAGAGTTCCATTTATGATCAAATAATCTCGATCATAACTTGTGTATTCTTGTTAATTAGAATAACACCAGCTTTTCATTACTACTGCCCACACCAATAACTTGGTCCACCCATCCCCCAAGTAATATCTAAATCTGGCTGTTTAAGGTGAGTTTCTGCAGAAATGCTATGTTAGCATTAAGCTTTTTGAGATGTCTTATTACTTTATCCCTCAACTTTCTCATTTAGCCCCGAATATTCCATGTTGCAAAATACATTTTTCCTCCCATTAAAGAAAAGCAAATTTTCTATGGCAGACAAATGTAGGACCAATACCTATAATTGCTTTCAATTGTTTTCTACAGTTGTACACTCTACAAGAGGAAGAAACATGGTGCGGACATATTCAATAGTTTGCTAGAAGAAGTCAGAAGAAAAAATAGACTTTAGAAGGAAAAAGGAGAAAACAAAGAAACCCCAAGAAAAGTTACTGACATTCTTTACCATAACTTGTATTAAACCTGTAACTCTGTGTTGAATAAAGGAACTTTAAAACCATAAACACCCACATAGCACTCATTTAGGTGGAAGAAACCTCCTTAGACTAAACCCAAATGCTATTAGGGGAAGCAGTAATCCATCCTGCGTCTCTCCCCATGCATTCCAATAAAGCATCTACTTTATAACTTATAAACACTGCAATAAGAGCAATACATAACTAGAAGAAAACACTTGCATACATTGTAACCATCAGTGTATCAAGACAACATTTATCTATTTAGCTAACAGTTAGCTATTTTGAATTAAGTATCATATAACAGCACTGGAGAGTTAACATTATTAACTTATGAGCAATCAAGCATGGACTTCCTTCTAATTTATGTAATGGAAATTACCAACAATCATTCTAAACTAAAAACAAGCTCTAAAAGTGCTTGAAATTATTCTATAAGTCTCACCTTCCTATGATAGCCTGTGGCCAAACTCCATTACATCCCATACAGTTGAAAAGGAAAGTACCATGATGTTTGAGAGGTGAGTCATCTTCGTGGATGAACCCATTATGTAAACAACATTTCCTTGGATGTTACTTTAACCAGATCCAGCAAACATCTAAGTGCCCCGTGAACTCCCAGAAAGGAGTAGTCAAAGTAAAAATAAAAACAATAAGAGGTAAATTAAGGTAGGCCAGCCCAGTGGTGAAGAGGGCTGAGTCACGCAGCACCTATATCTTTTCCAACACCGCAACAGCAGGTTCAGAACGGACCCCTGTCATCGGGGTCAGCTGGGAGGAGAGGATTGAGCGTCCAAGGACTGTTCTCCTCACCCAGGATGGAGAAGCATGTTATCCCAGCCTAGGCTGCCCCCAGGTGGAGGCGGAGGGCTTAAAGCAGGTCAGGAAAGGAACATATGGAAGGGAACTGTGGAATGTCGGATTGGTGCACTGCCATGCACAAGTCCAATGCTCTGCAGTAGGGATGGGACCAGAAAATGCAGAAAATGGTATGACAGAGGACTTCATGAAGCCTGGCTCAGCCATCTTCATACCCCACTGCCACTCAGTGTGCGACCCGACCCACCTTGGATTTATTGTACTGGGGGAGGAGAGCCCTCCTCCTCCTCCGGCCCTGCCACGAGAGGAGAATACATGGAGAGGACCTGACTGGTTGCATTGCCAAGGAGGCAGAGAGTCGCCTGGAGGGATGGGAACCAGGCTGATGCAGCCACCCCCCATGGACAAAGGAACAAGAAAACCTATATGGAAAAAAGGTAAATGAAGGATACCTCATAAAATTCAGGCATAACAGCAAAGATTTCATTCAGTGAGGGTGACATTTTTCCACACATTTTAAAATGCAGTACCTGCACATTAGTGGATATCCCAGCAGTCTACAGTCAGCTCTCCAGCCAGTCATAGCCTAACCTATCACATGCAAGACTTAATGCTCACGCAACAGTTTGAACGCTTGAGAATTTTAAAAACAACTGAAAAGAAAAAACAAGGAAAACAAATGGCAGAAACTGAATTTTTCACACAGACTAAAACAGGTATCTGGTAATCGTATATTGAACAATCTCCAGGACAAGTTAGCTAAATGGGAACCAAACATAAAGTATCTAGGTTGTTAAACACATATAGTCGTCAGCGGCCCAGTGGCGTTGAGGGCGCTTGGGCCACACTCGCACCTTGCGGCGACCCGGTTCGGGAGTGGACTCGGGTCATCGGGTGGGTCAGCCGGGGAGATAGGCTGGAGCATCCAACACAGCTCGCCTTCTCCGGGATGGATTCGGCCGATGCCCGACACTTGCATGACCCCAAGCGGAGGCTCAAGGAACTGCAAGCTCATTTGGGGATGGTAATCAATGAGCAGCATGGACATCGGCATGTGCATCATGGCGCTGGGGAGGTTACTTGCTGCTCGGGAGGGAGAAAACGCGGAAACAAGCCTGCCTCAGCCAGGAAGATGGGAGGACCATGGCCGTGCCTATGATTTGCCTGTGCCGCCCAGCAGACCTCAGACCGGCAAGATGTAAGTTATGGGGTCCTGAGCCCCTCCTCGCTCCTGCCGGGGTAATCTACAGCTCATGGGGCCTAGGGGTCTGCTTGGGTAGGGTACCGGAGTGGATGTCCAGTTGTTCACTGAAGGGTCGGAGGTGGCAGGCTGGGAGGAGGAATAAAATAGTAATTTAAAAACACATATAGTCGTATACCTGTTCAATTTGTGAGATACAGTACCAAATAAAGTGATAGTAACCTCATTTTATGGTTCTTCAGTTTCGCCATGCCTAGTGTTAACTGGACCAAAGCATTTCTTTGAAAAGGCTTATGAGTATGCAAGATTGTTAATGCACACATTAGTTTAGATTTTGTGACAATATTGAAGTGGAATTTGGGAAAGTCCTGCCCATTTACTCTCTCTCCCTCAGACATCTCGTTATCTATTTATTTATTTAAAAGTTTTACCAGGAAAGCATACTAAGCAGACAAGTGCTCATTTCCAGATGGTTCTCGGGAGGGGAGGCATAGGAGAAGGTACATTTGTATATAAAGTTAGTACAAAGTAGAACATGAACAGCAATGTACAATAATACAACTTAGTCTAAATACAGCAAAATTAATAGACCACCACAATCCACACATTTAGCTGCCATGTTAACAACAGAGCCTGGTAACCCGCCTATGCAGGTATGAGAGTGCTAAAACATATTTCTGAAGCAAGATGGTAAGGAGGTGCAGAAATGGTATTTGAGGAGAGCGTTGAAATGGCAGGGGGTAGGGGCGCTGGATGGTGGAGGGAAGAGAAGTCCACAATTTTGGCATCCGATAGGAGAAGGCAGCCTGGCCTGCAGAGGTGACATGCGAGGGTCCGACAATGACTGGGAGTTGTAGCATCTGAGGGAGTGAGAGGGGAGGGGAGGTGCGGAGGAGACATATGAGGGAAGGGACTGTGACCAATATTTAGCTATATAAGGCTAAGCGCACTGGGACTGTCTCCTATCCTGCAGGGCTGGGAAGGACAGGGGTTGGTAGAGGAGACAATGTTGGGTACTGGGAGGACAGTCAAGGCAGAAGCAGCAGAAGGAGAGGAAGAGGGTTTCCAGTCTGGTTAGGGAAGTTTTGGGAGTGGCTCTGTAGATTACATCCCATAGCCAAAAATAGGAGAATCGTTTTCTGTACTATTGCATGGCAGGCCGGCAGCAGGATGCACCGCAATTCCTGCAATAACTTGAAAATCCACGGTTTGCGATACAAGGCACCCAGTTTGGGGTGCAGTTTCTTGTGGATGGCCCTCAATATGTACAGAAAAGTCGAGGTGCTGGTTGAGCCAGGCCCCAAGGTATCTAAAGGAGGAGCAGGCCTCCAGCTTTGTCGTATCCAAGGTGTGGAAAGTGGGAGGAAGGGAGCTGGGAGAGTCTCCACATTGTGCAAAAGGTCATGGAGACTGTTTTCTTGGTGTTCAGGAAGAGCTGATTTGTGCAAAACCAGAGCTGGACTTCCTCAAAGTCATGCTGTAGTCTGTGTAGTGAAGTGTAACCCCCACCTTTCCCCTACCCGATCACAGTTTGAATTACACATACTGAAGTATCTCCTGGTAGTCTAGTGGAACCCCACCCGGTTGGGGAAGGTGGAGGGTTCCACTAGACTACTAGGGATGACTGCTGTGCAGTAATACATTATGGGGATACAGGTGGGGGAACACTGACTGCCAGGGTAGGAAGGTTGCCGTGCGGTGCTGTCTGCAGTGTGGCAGCCTGCCTTTGGGCGGACACCCACTTAAGTCTACTGTTTGTAGACTTATCTCTTTGGAGGCGCATCTTTGGACTTGCTCCAGAGATGCGCCTCCATGGTGGGTTGTGAATAGGGCTGAGCCCTATATGCATCGGCATGCCCCTGCACCTCCAGATGTGTTGCATACCATTATGGGTGGTGTTTGGCGCATCACTGCCTTTTCAGAATCATGACTGGGTGAAAGACTGGGATGCGCCGGTGCATTTCTGATGCGCTGGGCACATTTCTTTGTGAATCCCCCAATATGTACAAATTGATAAAATCATCACAAGAAATCATTATGTACATATATATATATATATATTACATATATACATACAAAATATCTTCCAGTTACAATGCAAACATTGCAGGAAATCAGATATAATCTAATATAACTAGTTGCTACACATCAGCATGTGGAAGCTACCTACAAACTATTAGTCACACTTTGTTTAAAATAGAGCACTTGCTGATATAGCAATAAGCTGTTGAACCAATTTATTTAAAACCTTAGGACCATAACAAGAGAAAGATCTTTCTGCTACCCTGGTTTGTGTACATCTTTATGTTTGCTTGCACGCATGTCATGTGCAAGAAACATAGTGCCATCATCCCGAGTTTCTCGAGGTGTGGCAGCCCTCTTCCAATTCAGTCAGTATGTTTGCAGGCGTACGCAGTTCTCCAATGCTCGCTGGAGCTGTCTATGACAGCAGTCCAAATTGCAGTGGCGACAGTTGAAAGGGGAGCTACGCCAGTGAGCAGCAATAAGATATCGCCTGCTTGTGCGCTCCCCTACACACACACTCACACACACCGCGCCGCGCCTTCGTGCTCTCCCCGCACTGTATAGCCGGCGGGGGTGCCCCAATCCCTGTTGGCTGTGCTTTCGCCCCCAAACAGAGTTGTACATGCCACGCTGGTGCCCGCTTCCAACGTGGCTAGCACATGGTTAGCCGACCGGGAGGGCTAACCCCTGGCCTACTGCACCCCGAGAGAGGGGTGCCACGCCTGGGAGCCCACCCCAGGCGGGCAACAGATGCTGTCACCGGCGAGGGTGCCCACCCCCGCCGGCTCCATCCCACAAGCATCCTTGTGCCACGCTGGGAGCCACGCCAGCGTGGCAAACGCCCCAAGCGCTGCCTCCTTTGTTAAAAAAAACCTGCAACAAAAAACCGTCCCTCGCTGTCTCTGCCCCACCCGCGCCCACCCACTGCGCACCCTGCCTCCCCACCCCTCACCCCATACTTACCTCCGGACTCTGGCGCGACGATCTTCGTGGACCTGGAACACGCCTGCACTTTTCAAAGCTGACCGCGAACTGAGGAAATGCTGGTAAGCTGTACAATGTAATGAATAGGGTTTTTTCAACTTTGCTGCATATCTCAGGCATTTTTTGAATTTTGGCACCAAATTTTCAACATGGGGTTTTGGGACCCCTCCTCATGAATTCTGTCACTGTCATGGCTAATAGGGCCCGGTTGGTGATTTCGCAGTCACCGCGCAAAATCACCTTTTTGGACCGATTAATGAAATGACAGTGCCAGTGGTTATAAGGTGGGCTCTCAAAAAGCCTATGTTGAAAATTTGGTGAAAAATTCCTAAGAATGACTGTTTCATGAGTATGCTGCGCTGTCCCTACGCACGTCAGAGGGTTCATGTAATTTTCAATATTTTTACTCCAGATTTTCAACATTGCCATTTGACCACACTTCCTTATGAGGCAGTACATCTGTCATTTTCACATTTCACCCAAAATGTGTTTCCGCCATATAGTGCACAATGGCGCAGTCGGTAACAAATCAATGTTTGGGACACATTAAGAAAATTACAGTGACACTGTTCATGAGCAGAGGTGTTAAAATGGCTATGATAAAAATTTGGTGAAAAATTCCAAAATGACTTTTTCACGAGCATGCATTGCGCTGTTCCCTCGCGCTCGTAGGTTCGCAAATTTTCAATATTTTCACTCCAGATTTTCAACATTGCCATTTTACCACACCACCTTATGAGCAGTACAGCTGTCATTTCTCACTTCTAACACAAAATGTGTTTCCGCGCATGTAGCGCACAATGGCGCAGTCGGTGTGCAAACTCAATGTATGGGAACATTAAGAAAATCACAGTCACACTGTTCATGAGCAGAAGTGTTAAAATATCTATGTTGAAAATTTGGTGAAAAATTTCCCAAAATTACTGTTTTATGAGTGTTTGTTAAGCTGATCCTACATGCGCTCATAAGTTCGCAAATTTTAATATTTTCACTCCAGATTTTCAACATTGCCATTTTACCACACCTTCTTATGAGCAGTACAGCTGTCATTTTTCACATCTACTTAAAACATGTTTCACCATCTAGCGCACAATGGCGCAGTTGGTGTTGAAATCAATGTATGGGACACATTAAGAAAATCACAGTGACACTGTTCATGAGCAGAGGTCATAAAATGACTATTTTGAAAATTTGGTGAAAAATTCTAAAATGACTGTGTTACGATGAGCATTACAGTTTCCACGCACCGTAAGTTCATGAATTTGTAATATTTTCAGTGCAGATTTTCACCAGTGGCATTTTCCACACTTCCTTATGAACAGTACAGCTGTCATTTTTCACAATATGGCTGAAATGTGTTTTCACACTTTCAGCACAGAAACTTGTCATACGCTGTGGGAAATCATTGTTCGGGACAGATAAAGAAAATCACGGTGACACTGTTCATGACTGGAGGTCCCAAAATGCCTGTGTTGACAATCTGCTGTAAACAATTCCCAAACTAATTACATTACGGGTGCAAGTTGCACAGTTTCTATGCATGCTCAGAACTTCACCAGTTTTAAAAATATTTTCACTGCAGATTTTCAACATTGCCATTTTTACACCTCCCCATGAACAGTACAGCTGTCATTTTTCACATCCTGTTCAGAATGTGTTTTGCACCTGTGGTGACAAATGCCGATTTGCTATGCAAAAGCAGCTTTCGCTAACAAACTGATATTGCCACTGTTCATGAGGTAGGGGTCACAAAAACCATGTTGAAAATTTGAAATGAAAATACAACGAATGCATGAGGCGTTATGGTTTCCGACCATAACACCCCATCCTGTAAGAATGACAGGCATCAGGGCTGTGACTTGGGATTGTCACCTGCAATGCTCATACCATTCCACCCCACCCACACCCTGCAGCCACTGAGAGGCATCGAGGTGTGCCTTGAACTCTTGGTTCCAAAGTTCACCCCATTCTCCTATACCGCACCCATCTCACAATGTTTCCTGATGGAATGGGGAGTGCGATAAGGGCCAAAGACCCCAAGGCACACCATGACACTTGTCGGTGTCTGCAGGGTAGGGGTGTGGTGAAATGGCGTGGCAGTTATGCCTGATGACCCAAAGGCACACCCCAATGCCTGTCACTCTCTGCAGGGTGGTGATGGGGTTGGCTTCAGTTCAATACTTCACTGCCATTCCTATTATGCAGCTCTGTAACTCCTACACTACCAATGCCAATGCCAGCAAGCAAACATTCGGCATTGACAAATGCTTGTTCTCTAAACCATAGTAATGAACCATTCCACAGCTATATACTTTTAGTACTTTGAATCAAATTTTTTCATGAACATTCCAGTACATTTGTTGCAAACACTTTTGAGCAAAGCTCTCAACCTTTTCAAATATTCTATCCTGCAGCACTAGGACTTGTATATGAGCATATAAATCGCAATGATGAGTATACTTGGAAATGTTAGCAACAAATCTACAAATATTATTGAAAGTAACTATGTACTTAGACACCATACTTTCGAGGCTTGGTATAATAAGTTTGAATTATACCCAATGCGGGAGCAATACTTGTTTTGCTATAGTATTTTACCCTCAGTTGTCAGGATATTTTTGGTTTTATAGAGAAACCCAACATACTGTTCATCTTTCTGGTTACATTGTGTACATGCTCTTGCATAGTCAGTGTTTGATCAAGAACTGCACCTAAGTAAATAAAAGTTTTTACAAAACTCAGTGGTTCCCCACAAAATGCCTTTATTGTAAGATTTTCTCATGCTCATCTACTCTCTGTCTAGTTCCAAAAATCATCACCTTAGTTTTTTTCTCATTTAGCAATAATCTGCTATTCAAAACCAGTTTTGTAGTTTGTTATAGGTGTCCTGAAGACACCCCCAGTCCACCCTGTCTTACCAGTACAGTACAGCACTGTATCATCTGCATACATTGATATAGATACTACTTTACACACTTTGGGAAGATCATTAGTGTACAAGGAAAACAGGTGGGCCCAGGATAGACCCTTAAGCACCCATACTAACTGTTTGAGGTTTGGATTTACGATTGCCATTTTTGTTTTTATACCCTGTTTTTGAAGTAATCCTGAAACCATTTAATGGGGTAGTCACCAACTCCACAAAATTGTAACTTTTTATTAGTGTAACGTGGTCCACCAAATCGAAGGCCTTGGTCAGGTTGACGATGATGGTCTCAGTCAGCATACATATCAATATTACTGTGGGCATCTTCCATCAACCTGACCAAGGCTGTTCTAATGCTATAACCATTTCTAAACCCCTACTGTTGTGAGGCTAGCAAATTATTTGTTTCCAAAACAACAACTGGTAAATTAAGGTAATTTTACAGGCATTTAGAGTTCCATTTATGATCAAATAATCTCGATCATAACTTGTGTATTCTTGTTAATTAGAATAACACCAAGCTTTTCATTACTACTGCCACACCAATAACTTGGTCCACCCATCCCCCATGTAATATCTAAATCTGGCTGTTTAAGGTGAGTCTCTTGCAGAAATGCTATGTTAGCATTAAGCTTTTGAGATGTCTTATTACTTTATCCCTCAACTTTCTCATTTAGCCCCGAATATTCCATGTTGCAAACTACATTTTCCTCCTATTAAAGAAAAGCAATTTTTCTATGGCAGACAAATGTAGGACTAATACCCATAATTACTTTCAATTGTTTTCTACAGTTGTACACTCTACAAGAAGAAGAAACATGGCGCTGACATATCCAATAGTTTGCTAGAAGAAGTCAGAAGAAAAAATAGACTTTAGAAGGAAAAAGGAGAAAACAAAGAAACCCCAAGAAAAGTTACTGACATTCTTTGCCATAACTTTTATTAAACTTGTAACTCTGTGTTGAATAAAGGAACTTTTAAAACCATAAACACCCTCATAGCACTCATTTAGGGTGGAAGACCCCCCTTTAGACTAAACCCAAATGCTAGTAGGGAAGCAGTAGTCCATCCCGAGCCCTCCCCATTCATCCCAATAAAGCATCTACTTTATAACTTATAAACACTGCAATAAGAGCAGTACATAACTAGAAGAAAACGCTTGCATACATTGTAACCATCAGTGTATCAAGACAACATTTATCTATTTAGCTAACAGTTAGCTATTTTGAATTAAATATAGGATGAAGGGTAGTAGAAATATGAGATTAACACACTGAGTTGTTGGTGGCACATAAACCCCGAGGGCTAAGCCCCGAGGGGTTTATTATAGCCATCCAACAACAAGGGTGTGTGTTAAATCCAGGTAAACACACTGCACCCCATATTTTGTTGTATATAATTGAAGGGTTCCATTTTTCATTCATTTTCAAGTGCTGTAGCATTTTGAACAGCAGAGGAAAGAGTAGGCTTGAAACGGAGATTACTTAGGGATGGTGGTAAAAGTGTTTACTGTAGCAATGTACAATTCTACAGAAAATGTTATATTTTGGCAATAAAGTGCTGTGTGGTGGCTTTACTGTTTTAAGAATATCTTCGTGACAGTTGTCTGAGTCCTTGATAACTTGGATTCTTCATTGTATCTGTGGGTGTTGCTTGATTAGGGGATATTAACTTTTACTGGGGTATGGAAAATGCAGCGATCCCAAACATAGCCTTCATGTTACCGAAGTCATTTCATCATGTTGGCGGGTAGTGAGCTGTGGAAACGTCTCTGGCTGAGCAGCTTTGGATTTGTTTGTTTGTCAGGAAATGCAGCGAAAGGGTAGAAGATTTACTACAGAGGAAACGCGATTGAGAAGATGAGTGACTGAGGGAGAAATGAACACTGAGAGGCTTGAGCTGTGTTGTGTCTGGAGGACTTCTGTATGGATAGGCTCGCGCTGACTTTCTGTTTGTAGTGCTTTAGGATTGGAAGAAGCCGCTGAATGCCGTAACACCTACGGTATTTAACACTACGCCTTTTCCATTGAAAAACGGAACCCAGTAATTATATATCATATAACAGTACTGAGAGTTAACATTATTAACTTATGAGCAATCAAGCGTGGACCTCCTTCTAATTTATGTAATGGAAATTACCAGCAATCATTCTAAACTAAAACAAGCTCTAAAAGTGCTTGAAATTATTCTGTAAGTCTCACTTTCCTATGATAGCCTGTGGTCGAACTCCATTACATCCCATACAGTTGAAAAGGAAAGTACCATGATGTTTGAGAGGTGATTCATCTTCATGGATGAACCCATTATGTAAACAACATTTCCTTGGATGTTACTTTAACCAGATCCAGCAAACATCTAGTGCCCCGTGAACTCCCAGAAAGGAGTAGTCAAAGTAAAAAATAAAAACAATAAGAAGTAAATTAGGTAGGCCAGCCCGGTGGTGAAGAGGGCTGAGTTATGCAGCACCTTATCTTTTCCAACACCGCAACCCAGGTTCAGAACGGACCCCTGTCATCGGGGTCAGCTGGGAGGGAGAGGATTGAGCGTCCGAGGACTGCTCTCCTCACCCAGGATGGAGAAGCATGTTATCCCAGCCTCAGGGCTGCCCCAGGTGGAGGCGGAGGGCTTAAAGCAGGTCAGAGAAGGAACATACGGAAGGGAACTGTGGGAATGTCAGATTGGTGCACCACCATGCACAAGTCCAATGCTCTGCAGTAGGGGTGGGACCAGAAAATGCAGAAAATGGTATGACAGAGGACTTCATGAAGCCTGGCCCAGCCATCTTCATACTTCCACTGCCACTCAGTGTGCGACTCAGCGCACCTTGGATTTATTGTATTGGGATGAGGAGAGCCCTCCTCCTCCTTCTCCTCCAGCCCTGCCATGAGAGGAGAACACATGGGAGGACCTGACTGGTTGCATTGCCAAGGGAGGCAGAGACGGCCTGGAGGGATGGGAACCAGGCTGATGCAGCCGCCACCCCTCCCCCATGGACAAAGGAACAAGAAAACCTATATGGAAAAAAGGTAAATGAAGGATACCTCATAAAATTCAGGCATAACAGCAAAGATTTCATTCAGTGAGGGTGAAATTTTCTTCACACATTTTAAAATGCAGTACCTGCACATTAGTGGATATCCCAGCAGTCTACAGTCAGCTCTCCAGCCAATCATAGCCTAACCTATAACATGCAAGACTTAATGCTCACACGACAGTTTGAATGCTTAGAGAATTTTAAAAAACAACTGAAAAGAAAAAACAAGGAAAACAAAATGGCAGAAACTGAATTTTTTCACACAGACTAAAACAGGTATCTGGTAATCGTATTATTGAACAACCTCTAGGACAAGTTAGCTAAATGGGAACCAAACATAAAGTATCTAGGTTGTTAAACACATATAGTCGTATACCTGTTCAATTTGTGAGATACAGTACCAAATAAAGTGATAGTAACCCATTTTATGGTTCTTCAGTTTCGCCATGCCTAGTGTTAACTGGACCAAAGCATTTCTTTGAAAAGGCTTATGAGTATGCAAGATTATTAATGCACACATTAGTTTAGATTTTGTGACAATATTGAAGTGGAATTTGGGAAAGTCCTGCCCATTTACTCTCTCCTCAGACATCTCGTTATCTATTTATTTATTTAAAAGTTTTACCAGGAAAGCATACTAAGCAGACAAGTGCTCATTTCCAGATGGTTCTCGGGGAGGGGGAGGCATAGGAGAAGGTACATTTGTATATAAAGTTAGCACAAAGTAGAACATGAACAGCAATGTACAATAATACAACTTAGTCTAAATACAGCAAAATTAATAGACCACCACAATCCACACATTTAGCTGCCATGTTAACAACAGAGCCTGGTAACCCAGCCTATGCAGGTATGAGAGTGCTAAAACATATTTCTGAAGCAAGATGGTAAGGAGGTGCAGAAATGGTATTTGAGGAGAGCATTGAAATGGCAGGGGTAGGGGCGTGGCGGATGGTGGAGGAAGAGAAGTCCACAATTTGGCATCCGATGGGAGAAGGCAGCCTGGCCTGCAGAGGTGGACATCGAGGTCCGACAATGACTGGGAGTTAGCATCTGAGGAGTGAGAGGGGAGGGGAGGCGGAGAGACATATGAGGGAAGGGACTGTGACCAATATTTAGCTATAAGGCTAGCGCACTGGGACTGTCTCCTATCCTGCAGGGCTGGAAGGACAGGGGTTGGTAGAGGAGACAATGTTGGGTACTGGGAGGACAGTCAAAGGCGAAGCAGCAGAAGGAGAGGAAGAGGGTTTCCAGTCTGGTTAGGGAAGTTTTGGGAGTGGCTCTGGGACTACATCCCCATAGTCAAAAATAGGAGAATCGTTTTCTGTACTATGCATGGCAGGCAGGCAGGGATGCACCGAATTCCTGCAATAACTTGAAAATCCACGGTTACGATACAGGGCACCCAGTTTGGGGTGCAGTTTCTTGTGGATGGCCTCAATATGTACAGAAAAGTCGAGGTGCTGGTTGAGCCAGACCCCAAGGTATCTAAAGGAGGAGCAGGCCTCCAGCTTTGTCCCATCCAGCGTGTGGAAAGTGGGAGGGAAGGGAGCTGGGAGAGTCTCTGCATTGTGCAAAAGGTCATGGAGACTGTTTTCTTGGTGTTCAGGAAGAGCTGATTTGTGCGAAACCAGAGCTGGACTTCCTCAAAGTCATGCTGTAGTCTGGTTGCCACATCAAAGGTAGAGGGTCAGATGTAGATAGGACAGTGTCATTTGCATACATGTGGATGGATGAGTGTGGGCAGGCAGAGGCAGGTCGTTGAGGAAGATGGAGAATAGCAGAGGGCCAAGAACAGAGCCTTGAGGAACCCCAGTGGTGATGGAGAGGGATGAGGAGAGGGAGTTTCTGATCCTGACAGATTGAGTCCTGCCCACAAGGTAAAGAGTGTAACCAGCCAGTGGCCTCATTACAGAGCCCTGATGAAAGCTTGGATAAGAGAAGAGGGTGTGAGACAATGTCGAAAGCCTTTGCAAGGCTGACAAAAATGGCAAAGGTGATGAGGCCCTGCTCCATGCTGGTATGGATAGATTCAGTGAGCCTTAGCAGGGAGGTAGTGGTGGAGTGGGACTTCCTAAACACAGACTGGTAAGGTGTGAAGAAGGAGGTGAAGTCAAGGGAGGAGGAGAGCTGGGAGAGCACGAGATGTTCCTGCAGTTTTGACAGAATGGGAAGTAGGGAGATAGGGCGATAACTCCAGGGGTGGAGGAGTCTCCACCTTTCAGGAGGGGATGATGGTGGCATGTCTCCATTCTGCTGGGATAGAGGCAGAGAGAAAGAGAGGTTGAAGAGAGAGAGAGGAAAGGGGGAGGGAGTGATGGTGGAGGCAGCCAGGAAAGGCATTTTGGAGTCCAGCCGGAGGGACATTTGCCCATGGTGAGGTTTAACTCGAAAAGGGCCTTATATACTTCAGCCAGGGTAATGTAGCAGAAGGAGAAGGAGGGTGTGGGGTTGGGTAGTTAGTGGAGGGGTTGATGGGGCATGGCCGTGGGAGGCTGGGGGAAGGGAGGACAGGAGTGAGGAAGTACAAGAAGTAAGAAGGAATTGAACTCAGTTGCCACAGCAAGTGGGTTGGTTAGAGTGTTACTGCCAGTTTTAATGACGGGGTAGGGGCTGGGATGGGGGTGGAAGAGGATTGTACCACTTTCCAGAATTTGGAAGGGTGAT
Organism: Neoceratodus forsteri; assembly: GCA_016271365.2. Taxonomy (NCBI): domain Eukaryota; kingdom Metazoa; phylum Chordata; order Ceratodontiformes; family Ceratodontidae; genus Neoceratodus; species Neoceratodus forsteri. The sequence goes on from CM057449.1 coordinate 1,311,333,311, forward strand.
TTATGTTAGTAAGGAAGGTGGATTTAAAGTAGTTTGCCTTAGCCAGCTGGATTGCTCTAGTACATGAGTTACAAAGAGTGCAGTAATACTGATAGGCTCAGAGCCAGTGGCTTTGTGGGTCTTCCACGCTTGACCCTGGCTGCCAAGGCAGGCCATGAGGTCAGCGGTGATCCATGGAAGGTGGAGACTCACATGGATCCATTTGAGTGAGGCATAGGTGTCCCATACCAAGAGGAATTTAGACTTGAAATAGTGTGGCGCTCATTATAGAGGAGGCATGCAGGATAAATGACCAGTCAGTGGAGGCTAAATTGTTTAGGAGGAGCGAGATCCAGAGATTTGTGCAACCAAACCAACAGAGTTTTGGGGAGGGGCTTTGGGCCTATGTATTTTCTGGACTGTGTAAATTAGATGATGATCACTTAATGAGTCAGGCAGGAGGACTGCAGCGATTATCAGGTCAAGTATGAGGTCACAGCCCAATCTATTAGAGAGTGATTTTGAGTTTTGGTGTTTAGACGGGAGGGTTCACTAATCAGCTGAGACAGGTTGAGAGTGGCTATATCGTTCTGAATTTTTGAGAGGGAGGTGATGAGCCAGTTCACATTGAAGTCACCTAGGAAATGGAGCTCACCTCCACATGAGTGAGATTGTAGGTTGCTAAGAGGTCTGTGATAAGGGACATGGGGAACTGGGGCAACAATATGACCTGGCTATAAAATGGGAATGGAGTGGGGTGGAGTTGCACCATCAGCGATTCAATAGATTGTGGGAGAGGTAATATAGGTACAGGGAGAATTTGAGGAGGAAGCGATGTACATGGCAATACCTGCACCTTTTTGCTTCGGGACAGTTGTTGCAAATGACCTAGTAGCCGGGGATGAAGATACAGGCATCATGGAGATCCAGTTTTAACCATGTCTCGTTATACCCAGCCACAGTCCAACAAGATTTATATATTTAATTAGAGCTTAGCTGAGAAATAAAACCACTATTCATCTAAAGGCAGTCTTTACATTACCAGCACCCTATATAATTAACTTGTATGGTAATGCAGTAACAGCCAATTTATGGCATATATTCATTTATGCTAACAGCTTGGTGAATCACTCTAATGGCAGAGGGCTGGCATACAAGGCAGAAGTGAGATGGCTTACCAGGCACTCACTGATGGACAGGCTGAGCAGATGTTGCCCTCTGTGCTCACAGACAGAGCCCTAGCCATGGAATCCCTCCCACTCTTCCTCCAAGTCCCTCAATATATTCTAAAGTGAGAGCTAATATTCTCAAACACATTCAATGCAAGGCTTGCCAGGCTTCTAAAGGGTGAGCTTGTAATGCAAAGAACAATTTAAAAATGATTGAGAATAGCAAGATAAATATAAACTGAAACTAGACCAAAACAAGAGCCCGATCGAGACAGTAAAAGGGGACTTCAGTACTTGCATTGTCACCATGTCATATACAATTAAATAGGCTGTAGAAAAGTCAACATTATTAAATAAAACTGGCAAGTCCTTATTTAGACCATCCTTCACTGCTAGGAAACTGGACTAAGATTTGATGCCCTCCAGTATCCAGATCTGTAAGGTAGTTGGATGCAAAATACTATATTTAAGTCCTGTGTCTGTAAGTTTCCTTTTAATATGGTAAAAGCTTCCCTTTTTAAGCAGTACATAAGGCAAGTCATTAAAGAACTTGATTCTGACCCCTTCATAGTCCAAGAAAAGTTTGTCTCTAACAGCTCTCCGAAAATAATTTTTTTGCTGGAACTTTAAGAACTGCATAATGGCAGATCTGGACTTTTCTCCTTTGCTGCTTCAGCTTGAGTGATCAATGAGCTCCCTCAAGTATGTAAGAGTTTGTTGTCAGGTGGCAGACCAGCTAATTTAATCAGGATTTTGTTGATAAAAGTGACTATCAGATCCTCCCAACCTTCAGGAATGCCTATAACTCTTAAGTTATTCCTACAGTTTCTAGCTTCCTGATCATCCATTCTTTCCTCAAGTTAATGATTCTTTGAGAGTTTTGGATAATTTCTTTGGTGTTCTTGACAGTTTTGTCCTCAATGCTGGATATCCTCGCCCGCATCAGAAATCTTCATTTTGCTTTCTTTAACATCTTCTTTTAATTTTTAAAGAAGAAAGCAAATCTGTAATCATAGAATGCATAGAATCCATTTGAAGGACAACTTATCCTGGGGCGGGAGACAGTGCATACTTCTTTTGTGGAAACTGTGCCAGTCACTATGATACCAGCTTCTTTCATAGATCTTTCAATTCCTTTAAGATTTAGATTATCTTGTAAATTTGAAGTGTTCTTCTCTAAATCATCTGCCATCCTCAGGAACAAGAAAAGAAGCTATTTTCTTCTGGACACAAAACAGCTGGACTCACAATCACAGTTAGAAACCATTAAGTTTGTGAGTTGAATAAAAGTAAGCACAAATGAAATTTTATTATAAAAGACTTATTTTCAGGAATATGTAATGACCTAAATCAAAACTATTTGATAGGAACTTAAAACAAAGTTTTAAAAATCAGACTTTTACAACAGTAGGGGAGGCGGAGCTCAGCACAACACATCCTGCCTCCTCGACTGCATTTGATGGAATCAGCCTCTAACGTATATAGGGGTATAGCAGTCCCAACATCTTGACAAAACATTCATTTTAATTATATTAATTCTGCCCCAGAATTAGTGAGAGTGCTTGCCTGCTATCTAAATCTTATGTAATTTTAAGGAGCAGGTTGTCTAGTTTGATTTTTTTTTCTATGTACGTTTTGATCCTCCAGTTTCGTCACAGACAGCTGTTCAGTCCTGTCCCTACCTCCCCACCCGGCATCTGCCTCCTGGTCCATCAAGCCCCATATCCCCACAGATCTCCTCCCTCCATGGAAGGGCCAGGAAGGAAGACCATCCTCCCCACCAGGAGATCCTGCTTCCAGATTTGGAGGGTCAGTGAGCCAGCAACAGTGTGGGGTGAGGGCAGGCAGAGACTTCAGTTATTAGCATGGCTCAGTTGGTAGCACATCCGCCTCTGGACCAGAATGTCATAAGTTCTCATCCCACACGGAATGAACTTGCACCTAAAACATTGGCATCCGAGTGCAGTATTAGGGGGTGCTGTACTGCTGGGGTGTGCCGTCTTTCGGATGAGACGTTAAACTGAGGGTCCCTTCTACTCATCCTGGTGTTGTCCTGGTGGGTGCCGGGTGGAAGTAAAAGAACCCAGGGCACTCTTCGCAAAGAGTAGGGGACATTCCCGGTGCCCTGGCCAACAGTCCCCTTCCCATAAACCAGTTCATGCAATCATCCAGGCTGTGTGTGGGTGCTGATGTGCAATATGGCGCCACTACACATTCAGTCAATTCACTACCAGTCTAGCATTGCTTGTAAAAGTGCTTTGGGATACACTGTGTATTAAAAGCACTATATAAATGCTGATTCTTATTCTTCATATAGTCTGTGACAACCATTTTTCAATATTTTTCCTGTCACCTCCCCGCGGTGGGCTGTATAAGATGTGCACATGGGGGCACACACAGCCTACGTAGCCACAGCCCTTTAAGTCCGTGGCGCTCTAACCTGGTGCTGTCACCCGGCCTCCACCAGGTGGCAGCCAAAGAACAAGAAAGCATTTTCCCCACTCTGGGAGAAGAGGCAGTCAAGTCAGATGTTGATCCTCCCCCAAGCCACCCCAAGCCAGCCCCAGCTCATTCACGAACCTGGGTTGCTGGCACGGTGGAAGGTAAGGTGTATAGCACCTTAGCCCTCTGCACCACTAGGCAGCTTAGTTTGAGGATTCTTGAGTGTTTTTTGTCCATTGTTAGTTTAATTCCTAGCTATTGGACCTGTTTCGGGTTCAGAAAAGGCCCAGGTCTACAATCTCTTTTTGGATACTAAGGTATTTAGAGGTAACACCACTGTTTTATTCATATTGAGTTAATAATCAGATTATTGGCTGTAGTCAGCAATGGTGGCCAGGGCAGCTGGGATGAAAGGTTGAGGGTGCGTAATGTAGCAAGATGTCATCCGTGTACACTGATATTTTACATTGTTCTGTTCCTATTGCTACCCAGTAACATTAGGTTGGATATTAGTTTCCTAATGAGAGGTTCCAGGCATAAATTAAAAGGAAAGGAGAGAGTGGGCACCCTGTCTAGTTCCATAATGCAAAAAATGGGAGAAAACACCATTACAGTATATTCTGGTGTTGGGTTTTGTATATATTACTTGAACTCACTATATAAATTATGGAGGGAAGTCAGATTGTTCTAGGTATTAAAACAAAATGGCTGTGAAACCCTGTCAAAAACTTTCTCCACATTCAAAGACACCAAGACTACTGGGATCCCAGTGCCTTTGGATGTGGAAGATAAGTACTAATTTAAGTAAATGGCCCACCAAATTACAAGTGGACATAAAACTGATCTACTCATGCCCAATAAGCCACCCCATACTGTGTAAGGTGGCTCACTAAAATTGTGGCCGGATTTTTCTATCCTGATTGATGAGGGAGATTGGCTCTACTTAGTCTCCTTGTCTGGATCCCTACCAGGTTTGAGGAGCAGGGTGATCATTCCTTGATAGGGTGGAGTTAGATATTCCATGTTCATACCGAAATGCAAATGCCTTTAACATCAAGGGTGCTAATTCTGGCCCGGTAGCACTGAGGTTGAGGCGCTGGACATCACACCTTGTGCTACGCGGCGATCGGGTTCGGGAATGGACTCGGGTTGCTGGGGTCAGTGGGCGAGGAGGATTGAGCATCCCTATGGATGCTCTCCTCCTTCTGGGGTGGGATACCAGGGTGCTGCTAGCACCCAAGCGCCCCTGAAGCCAGTGGAAGCACAGGCTTGGGGCACCGCAGCTCTGCCACGCGTGGAGTCGTGGGAGGACGCTGTTAAGCGCATGGCTGTCGGTGTGCATCAGCATGTCGCAAGCCTGGATGTAAGTCCTATGCACAGGCATCACAGGGGATGGGAGAAATAAATGGAAAAAATGCAAAATACCCTGGCCCTCATTGCACAATGAAACTAGGGATGGGATGCCTTGGGGGACTGCCCTGTCAGGCGGAGTAGGAGGAGGAGGTACAAGGCCTCCTCTGAAAGCCATGGGAGCAGGCAAATAACAAAAAAAGGGTGCTAATTCTAAGAAGAAAGTTTTATATGAATTAGCCATGAAGTCATCAGGTCCAGGGTTTTGTCCAGTGCCAGTGCTTTGATGGCCTGAAGAATTTCACCCTGAATAATAGGCCTAGCTAGAAGAGTTTGTTGTTCAGGTGACAGGACAGGCAATGTGGCAGAGTCTAGGTCTGCTGCTATATGCTGAGGTTCCGGCAACTGTTGGGGTGGCCTATATTAAATTTTGTAGTAATGGTAAAATTCTAGTGCTCTCTCTCTGAGGATGTTTTCGGTGTGTCATCGGCTTCAGATTGAATTAGCGGAATGAGGAGGAAGCTTCCTGTTTTTAACTGTAAGGCCATCATTTTACCCACTTCCCCTGCTCTGTGTATTTAGTGTGTGTTTTAAAAATAGCATGTCGACCTTTTCTCTGAGTAGTTCTACATATTTGTCTCTTAGAGTAGACAGAAATGTTTGAATGTGTTCTGGAGTGGAGTAGTTGAGTTTGGCTTCCACGTTTCTGATACTGGCCAGCAATTTAGTTGATTTGTCAGTTTGGTCTCTTTTCCTCTTAGAAGCCAACCTAATAAATTAGAATAGTAGAACAGTATTAGAAAATACAAGCACAAACAGGAGGAGGCGGATAGGGAGGAATACCATGAAAAGCAAAGGAGGCAGGAAGGCAGTTAGGAGTGCTAAGGCACAAACAGAGGAACACATTGCAAATTCAGTGAAAAAGGGGATAAAACTTTTTATAGGTACATAAGTGAGAAGAGGAAGGCAAGGGGTAGGATAGTAAGGCTGAAAGGAGAAGGTAGAGGTTCTTTAGAGGACGATCACAAAAAAGCAGACATACTGAACAAATACTTCTGTTTATTATTCAAGGAGGAGGGAGCAGGAAACGGGCCAACAATCAGGATAAAGTCATTAAGGGTAGGGAGGTGGACACAAGTCCTTTTTCAGAGGAGAGGGTCATAGAGAACTAACAGCACTAAGAATAGATAAGGCAATGGGACCAGATGGGGACCCTCCAGGATACTGAGGGAACTAAAGAGTACTGGCTGCACCTCTGACAGCCCTGTACAACCTGTCCATGGAAACAGGGGAAGCACGGGGACTGGTGGAGGGCAGATGTAGTCCCTCTATACAAAAGTGGAAATGAGGAGGCAGGAAACTACAGGCCAGTTAGCCTGATCTCCATGGTGGGCAAGGTAATGGAAACAGTACTGAAGGAAAGGATTGTGAAATACCTAGTTGCTAATGGTCTGCAGGACCCAAGGTAGCATGGGTTCACAGTGGGGAGGTTGTGCCAATCAAACCTCACAGAGTTCTTGACTGGGTAACCAGGTAAGTGGATCAGGGAGGGCAGTGGATGTGGCCTACTTAAATTTTATTAAGGCCTTGACACCGTTCCACATAGAAGGCTGCTAAACAAGCTGGGCAAACTAGAGTAGATGCAGTAGGGAAATGGGTGGACAGCTGGCTGGACAATAGGACTCAGAGGTGGTGGTAAATGGTATACACTCTGGAGTAGGCAGAGTGACCAGTGGGGTGCCACAAGGATCAGTATTAGGCCGGTCCTCTTTAATGCCTTTATCAGTGACATTGCAGAGGGTCTAGAAGGAAAAGTATGCCTTTCACAAATGACACAAAGCTCTGCAACAGAGTGGACACTCGGGGGAGGGGATAGTATGAGGGAAATCTGAAAAAGCTGGAGAATTAGTCAAGGGATTGGAAATTGGGTTTCAATGCTAAAAATGCAAAGTAAGGCACATGGGGCACAGAAATCCAGGAGCAACATATCACCTAGGAGGAGGCAACAGCATGCTCAAAACAGGAAGAAGACCTGGGACTAATAATTTCTGATGACATGAAGGTAACAAATCAGTGTGACAAGGCAGCAGGGAAGGCTAGCAAAATGCTGGGATGCATTGACAGGGGAATTGCCAGCAAAAAAGGAGGTAATAATCCCACTATACAGATCATTAGTGAGACCATACTCGAATACAGTTTACAGTTCTGGAGGCCCCATCTTTGAAATGGCATAAACAGGGTGGAGGCACTCCAGAGGAGGGCAACCAAAATGGTGCAGGGCCTACACCAAAAACTATATGAGGAAAGGCTTAGGAACTGAACATGTACTCCCTTGAAGAAAGGAGGGAAAGGGGGAATAATGACTGAAACATTCAAATACCTTACAGGCAAGAACAAAGTACTATACAAGAAGGTACCATTTTCTAAAGAAAAGATACTCAAGGACAAGGGTCCACAATATGAAATTGATGGGGGAGGTTCAGAGGAAATGTAAAGAAGCACTTCCTTACAGAGAGGGTGGTAGGCCAGTGGAACAGCCTACCAGCAGAGGTAGTGAGGGCAGAAACAGTTGCAAGATTCAAGAATGCATGTGTACCCAGTCCCCTGGGGTTACTAGAATCCCATCAGTGTCAGTGCTAGGCAGGGAAGGCAGCTGGTGAATAACTGGATAAATGGGTTTTCACCTACTCATGCTCTGTTTACTTGGTCTCAGCTGAGAGGAGAGAGAGAGAGAGAGATGATGTCATTTAGAACTCTCACAGCAGCATAAGCCACAGCAGCTGGCTGTGAGTTGGGAGTTTTAGAATCTTGAGTTTGTTGGTTGGAGTCTGTAGTGAACAGTTGGAGGAGTGAGAGCTGCAGTGTGAGCTCTGAGAGGAGAGCCTCTTTTCACACCTAGTCCTGAGAAACATCTGCCTGCCAAGAGAAGTGGTGGAAACCATTGTGTAAACCAGCAGTTCCTGATTTTTCATGCCCAGAGAGATGGAGACGGACTGCTACAGGATGAATCTGAGGGCAATCCCTATTTGATCTAGACCCTTTTGAAGCTGCATGTTTGTTTTCCAACTGTGAGTAATCTGACTTTGGGCTTCCTGGGGAGAAAGTACCTGTTCTTGATGTTTTCTTTGACAAAGGGAAATATAGACCAGTTTCTGTTCTAAGTTGAGACTGTTCTCAAGTTTAAAGTTGGCTGACAATTGTAGGTCCAGAGGAAAACTTATGCACATTGTTCAGGACTTTAGTTCTACACTCAAGTAGTTTTTTCATATGCTGGATGTGAAAGTTGTTCCAAGATGCATATTCTAACTGTTTTACCAGAAGTTTGAGGTGTAACTCTGAAAGAATGGCTGGGTATGGATGTGAAAGCGAAAGGCAGGCAGCCCCCATCTGGAGTGACCAGTTCAGCACTACAGGTTCTGTAAAGGCACCTGCATATTCAGGACATGTGACCAATGCCCTAAGAAAAGCTTACCCTGGTGTGGGTTGTGTTTATTTTGAGCACTAATTAGTGCTCCATTGTGCAGTGCCACTAGAGGAAATAGTTCCGTTGGCCAGTAGCCACTTGCAGAAGTGTTAAAGTCCTATGCCATATGGGAATGCATGCTAAGTTGTGGCCTGTGCCACTAGAAGAAATGTATGTTCAGCTGAGGCCAATGCCGCTGAAGAGAATTCAAGGTCCTATGACATATGGGATATGCAGAGTTTCTGTCTGATACAGATTTCTGTTGTTCTACCATTGCCTTGTGCCACGATGTGTAAACTTTGGGGTTCACCTTTGCTTTAGTGTACCATTTTTGGAATAAAGTCACACTCTAGAACCTAACCTGGTGTGCCCTCTATAAGTACAGACCTAGCATAGCGCTAGCAAAAGTTCCCTCCTCAGGACCTGGGTTTAGTTGGTCTTGTGTACTTACTTTTGTACACCCACCCCTTTCAGACCTCTAGAAATAACAAGCCTGGTGTACATTCCCAAAGCTAGGGATGGTACAGATTGTCCGAAGTAGTTTGGGTGCCCAGTCGAGGGTACCAAGGGTAGCTACTGTGCAAAGTAGTGGGGTTGGTTACATGGTATAGCCACAAAGGGATCCTGGAAGTTAATGGGGGGCCTAAGGCTGATTAGTGCCGGCGGTGTCACTATAGGTAGGGAAAATAGGGCAGACTAGGTGGACTTGGAGGCCGTTATCTGCCGACTACTTCTATGTTTCTATGATCTCTGTAATAAGCTCCTTCATATGGTGTGTTTACAAGCAGACCATTCAAGGTTGCTTTTCTTTGTGTAAGGCATGCTGCAGCCAAATTGGGGAATGGTCTAATAGTACCCTAGGGATATCCTACATGTGTGTAGCCAGTGGAGTACCATCTGGCTAATCAAAAAGCAGTCAATCCTCAAGTAGGAGTTAGACACCGAGGAGTAGTAGTTATAATCTTGAAGTGTGGGAAAAAGTGTCCTCCATGGGTCACACCCGTAAGGAACATGTATCCCCTGGAAGACAGAGAGAGAGAGAGAGAGGACATGATTGGGACCTTCAAGTACTTGAAAGGGATAAATAAGGTTGATAAGGAGAGTCTCTTTAAGCTGAATGGCAATCATAACACTAGGGAGCACAGTCTTAAGCTGGAGGGTGGGAGGTTTAGGATGGAGGTCAGGAAGCGCTTCTTCACAGAGAGGGTGGTGGACACTTGAAATGCACTGCCAGAAGAGGTCATCTCGTTGAAGACAGTAGGCAGCTTTAAGAGAAGCTGGGATAGGCATGGGGAAATGCGGATCATAGGTAGGAAGGATGGGAGGAGGGGAGGGAGGGCAGGGACAGTAGCTCAAGCTGTGGACCCTGCAATATGAGCAGACTTGATACACCAAATGACCTTCTTCTGCTGACTTCTTTGTATGTTCATATCTTAGTATGTACACCCAAAGGAATCCACCATGTCTTTGAGCGCTCTTTGAGTGGGTGACAACCGGCTCTTGATCTATTTATTCTGTCCATGTCTGATGCAAAGACCAGGTTCCAATTAGAGGGAGGCTGATTAAGGTGATGTGAGGAAGTTCTTTTTCACAGAAAGGGTGGTGGACGAATGGAATGGCCTACCTCAGGAAGTGGTGGATATGAATACAGTGCAGGGCTTCAGACAGGCATGGAATAGGCATAAGGGAGCAATACAGATGAGTATGACTAGATAGGCCATTGACAGAGCAAAGGCCTATGACACATTCATAAGGTAGAAAAATGGGCAGACTGGATGGGCCTTGCAGCCCTTATCTGCCACCAACTTTACATTTCTATGTTTCCAATCCCCCACCACCACCTCCACCAGAAAAATGGGTAGCTGTAGAAATGGGGAAATTGATTTGTAAGGGACATAAAGAAGTTGGGTGTGTCTTGATTGGACTGTATATGCTTCCTAGTAGCACTTCTCTATTGTTTGACATATCTCAGAGAAGTATACATCTGCCCTCTGCATTTTCAATACCCTGGGTCTGGTGGAACCTGTTAGACCACTGAACCACTACAGTCACTCCTCATTCTCCAGTACAATCTTCAGCCCTATAAGCTTGTCCACCCAAACCCTTCTGAACAAGAGAGTTTGCTGGGCAAGCTGGTGGGTGTCTTGCAAAAATAGAATCTGTGCCCCAATTGCTTGGCATTTTCAAAACTTGTTATCTCTTAGTTTTAGGACATGCCTCCTTTACTTTCCACAAAATGTATTTAATATTGGTAGTCATTATTTCCCTTGATTCCATGTATTTATGTACCTTGAGTTGCAATTTGGTAGTACCTTGCATTCTTTGTAGTACAATAAAAGCATCCCTGTTGCTGTCCCTGCCGAACAACAAATTTATAAGCAAACATAGAACAATGAACAATTATATGATAAAGAACAATTAACATAAATCTCACCGGTGGATAAGGCTTCCCCCTGTCCCTGGACCATTTTCGTGCTTGTTTGGTCCACAGTGGGTTTTGTGGAGAGTGACTCCACTCAGGCCCCTTGTTCATTAGTAAAGGCCTTGTGAGGCCATCCTTGGAAATAGTATGACTTCTGCATAGTCATCCTCCCTGTTTTTACTAGTATCAAGGCCATGAGGAGGAACTGAGACCTCATGGGTGGCTGACAGGCACTGTGGACCTGTGCTTCAGAAGAGCTATCGTTAATTCATTGGTTCATGTAAAGAAAATATTGCAGCCATTAAAAAGACAATGCAACCAAGTTAGTAACGTATTGCAGCTTCCTCTACTTCTCCCATCTTGTTAGAGCTGGATGCCTAGATTTTTCTGATTGTATATATTAAGGTATTACCTTGTTGAGCACGTGTAGCCTCCATGTTTCTAGGCATCACTTGAAAGGTGGAGCTCCCCCTCCCGCACAGTCCCTTCAGTTTTTGTTACCCAGGTAATTAATTGTGTACTGCACAAAGGATATACAGTGGCGTGAAAAGTATTTGCCCCCTTCCTGATTTTCTCTATTATTGCATATTTGTCACACTGGATGTTTTCAGGTCTTTAGACAAAATATAATATTAGATAAAGGGAACCTAAGTGAACAAATAACACTTTTTTTTACTTATTTCATTTATTTAATGAAAAAGTTAACCAACACCAACTGGCACTGTGTGAAAAGTAATTGCCCCCTAGTTAAATCAACCCAATTAAAGGGATAATTAGAGTCAGCTGATTGAACACAGCCAGGCTTGATTACAGCCAGCCCTGCTCAATATAAACCTCACTTATTTTGGCCCTTACCATCAGAGTCACGTTGCCAGCACAAAGATTCAACGAGCACATTATGCCATGATCAAAGGAAGTTCCTGAAAAGATCAGAAAAAATTTGTTGCCCACTATCAGTCTGGAAAGGGTTACAAAGCTATTTCTAAGGCTCTGGGACTCCATTGAACCGTGAGAGCCATAATCTCCAAATGGAGAACACTTGGAACAGTAGTGAACCTTCCCAGGAGGCGGCCTGCCAAAATTACTCCAAGGGCGAGTGTAAAATCATCCAAGAAGTCTCAAAGGATCCTAAAACAACATACAAAGAACTGCAGGCTTCTCTTGCCTCAGCTAAGGTCAGTGTTCATGACTCCACAATCAGAAAGAGACTGGGCAAAATGGGCTTCATGTGAGAGTAGCAAGTGAAACCACTGCTAACCAAGAAGAACATAAATGCTCGTCTCTCATTTGCCAAAGCACCTGGATGATCCACAAGCCTTTTGGGAAAATGTTCTATGGACAGATGAGTCCAAAGTGGAACTTTTGGACAACATGGATCCCATAATGTCTCGCGTAAACAAACACAGCATTCCACAGTAAGAACACCATACCAACAGTCAAACATGGTGGTGGTAGTGTGATGGTGTGGGGATGCTTTGCTGCCCAAGGACCTGGATGACTTGCCATAATTAAAGGAACCATGAATTCTGCTCTGTACCAGAAAATTCTTAAGGAGAATGTCCAGTCATCCTTCCGTCAGCTGAAGCTGAAGCGTAGTTGGGTCATGCAGCAAGACAATGATCCAAAACACAAAACAAGTCCACATCAGAATGGCTAAAAGAAGTAAAATTAAAGTTTTGGAGTGGCCTAGTCAAAGTCCAGACTTAAACCCAATAGAGATGCTGTGGCAGGACCTGAAATGAGCAGTTCATGCTCGAAAACCTACCAAATGTTACTGAATTAAAGCAGTTCAGCGAGGAAGAGTGGGTTAAAATTCCTCCACAGCGATGTGAAAGACTGATATTGAATTATAGGAAGTGTTTGGTTGCAGTCATTGCAGCTAAATGTGGCATAACCAGTTATTAAGTGTAAAGGGGCAATTACTTTTTCACACAGTGCCAGTTGGTGTTGGTTAACTTTTTTCATTAAATAAGTGAAATTAAAAAAACAAGTGTTATTTGTTCACTCAGGTTCCCTTTGTCTAGTATTACATTTTCTCTAAAGACCTGAAAACATCCAGTGTGACAAATATGCAATAATAGAGAAAAATCAGGAAGGGGCAAATACTTTTTCACGCCACTGTATGAATCGTTCAATAAGGTTAATCATTCGTGAATCTGTTTATATAACCTGCATCCTATTTTGGATCATTTCTGGGAGCCCTCGATGCCTGGAAAGTTTGGTGAGGAAAGGGAGTTGGCAATGACTGTTTCACTACAAACTATAAAATGGTCTCTGAGTCTTATGCCTTTCCTATGTACAGGAACTTGCTTCTTTGCAGGTAAGAGGACATTTTCAGGTAAATTGCAGCTAGCAAGCTGGAGCTGTTTTGTAAGACTGTTCATGTCCCGCATGTGGGGTGCACTGGTTAAGCTGCATGGCGAGTTGGGTGTCAAGGGTGGGGAGCTGTGCAGAGATAGAAGGCAGTAAGATTTAAAGGTGGAGAGGAGCTGCAGGCCTGGTAATAACGTTTGTTCAACAACAACAGTACAATACCTTATTGTGCCATACAATGGGTAACTAGTAAACAAATCTGGAAGCTTAATCCCAGGTGGCTAAGTCACTTCAGCAGGCTTGTGATTGCTGGGCGGAAAGAGGTTCAGCTATAGCTTGGGAAAGTCTCTGAGCATCTGATGTTGTAAGGAGATGCTTGTCCCCATCTGAAGTAGACACTAGGAACCAGGCAGGTGGGGGTATTTTAAATTTATCTCTAGCAGCATACAGCTTACTTTTAAAGTTCTGATATTCATTTTACTTGACTCTCACCTGTGGGCTGAGATCACTGAATATGTATGCCCTCCCACCACATGTGCTTTATCTCTCTTGATTTGCTGTGCACGTACATCTTATCCAAGTAGTTTAAGAGGCACAGGATAATGGGCAAAGCTTTTCCTAGGGGCTGGCATGGGTCAGAGGGCCCAATGTGCCTGCTCTACTATATAGTGAGGGCCATGTGGTGTAGGTCCTGCAACTTTTTCTAAGAGCTTTGGATGAATTTTACTGTGTCCTGCCCCTCTGCACGTTCAGAATGGCAAATTACCACCAAGTTGTTGCGGCAGCTACAGCCTTCCTGATCTTCAATCCTGTCCTTGAATTTCTGCAGTTTCTGGTGAATCTCCACAAACTCGGGTCTGTTCATTCCACCCAATCTTCAATTGAGCAGAACCGAGCCTCAGCATCTGAGACTCAGCAGTGAATGCTTCAGGGTGGGCTTCACTTTTAAAGTCCACCTCCAGGTCAAGGATATCTTTGATGGAGCCCAACACCTTAAAAAAGTTGATCCATGGTGTCAGGCTCAGCCATGCAAGCCAGGGACATGGTGGAGAATCATCCTGTCTGTGCCACTTTGGTGCCTGTGCTCTCACAGCAAGAGGTGCCAGGGACATGAGTGGACAATCATCCTGTCTGTGCCACTTTGGTGCCTGTGTTCACACAGCAAGAGGTGCCAGGGACGTGAGTGGAGAATCATCCTGTCTGTGCCACTTTGGTGCCTGTGTTCGCACAGCAAGAGGTGCCAGGGATGTGAGTGGACAATCATCCTGTCAGTGCCACTTTGGTGCCTGTGGTTGCACAGCAAGAGGTGCCAGGGACGTAAGTGGACAATCATCCTGTCTGTGCCACTTTGGTCCCTGTGCTCACACAGCAAGAGGTGCCAGGGACGTGAGTGGACAATCATCCTGTCTGTCCACTTTGGTGCCTGTGTTCACACAGCAAGAGGTGCCAGGGGCGTGGTGGAGAATCATCCTGTCTGTGTCATTTTGGTACCTGTGCTCGCACAGCAAGAGGTGCCAGGGACGGAGTGGAGAATCATCCTGTCTGTACCACTTTGGTGCCTCTGCTCTCACAGCAAGAGGTGCCAGGGACGAGTGGAGAATCATCCTGTCTGTGTCACTTTGGTGCCTCGTGCTCTCACAGCAAGAGGTGCCAGGGACAGTGGAGAATCATCCTGTCTGTGCCACTTTGGTGCCTGTGTTCGCACAGCAAGAGGTGCCAGGGCGTGAGTGGAGAATCATCCTGTCTGTGCCACTTTGGTGCCTGTTAAGCACAGCAAGAGGTGCCAGGACGTGGTGGAGAATCATCCTGTCTGTGCCACTTTGGTGCCTGTGTTCGCACAGCAAGAGGTGCCAGAGACGGAGTGGAGAATCATCCTGTCTGTGCCACTTTGGTGCCTGTGGTCATACAGCAAGAGGTGCCAGGGACGGGAGTGGAGAATCATCCCGTCTGTGCCACTTTGGTGCCTGTGTTCACACAGCAAGAGGTGCCAGGGACGTGAGTGGAGAATCATCCTGTCTGTGCCACTTTGGTGCCTGTGTTCGCACAGCAAGAGGTGCCAGGCGTGAGTGGAGAATCATCCTGTCTGTGCCACTTTGGTGCCTGTGTTCGCACAGCAAGAGGTGCCAGGGGCGTGAGTGGAGAATCATCCTGTCTGTATCACTGTGGTGCCTGTGTTCACACAGCAAGAGGTGCCAGGGACGTGAGTGGAAGATCATCCTGTCTGTGCCACTTTGGTGCCTGTGTTCGCACAAAGAGGTACCAGGGACATAGTGGAGAATCATTCTGTCTGTGTCACTTTGGTGCCTGTGTTCACACAGCAAGAGGTGCCAGGGACGTGAGTGGAGAATCATCCTGTCTGCGCCACTTTGGTACCTCTGTTCGCACAGCAAGAGGTGCCAGGGACGTGAGTGGAGAATCATCCTGTCTGTGCCACTTTGGTGCCTGTGCTTCGCACAGCAAGAGGTGCCAGAGACGTGGTGGAGAATCATCCTGTCTGTGCCACTTTGGTGCCTGTGCTAGCACAGCAAGAGGTGCCAGGGGCGTGAGTGGAGAATCATCCTGTCTGTGCCACTTTGGTGCCTGTGCTCACACAGCAAGAGGTGCCAGGGCGTGAGTGGAGAATCATCCTGTCTGTGCCACTTTGGTGCCTGTGTTGCACAGCAAGAGGTGCCAGGGACGTGGTGGAGAATCATCCTGTCTGTGCCCCTTTGGTGCCTGTGCTCACACAGCAAGAGATGCCAGGGCGTGGTGGAGAATCATCCTGTCTGTGCCACTTTGGTGCCTGTGTTCACACAGCAAGAGGTGCCAGGGACGTGAGTGGAGAATCATCCTGTCTGTGCCACTTTGGTGCCAGGGGCGTAGTGGAAAATCATCCTGTCTGTGCCACTTTGGTGCCTGTGCTGGCACACGCAAGAGGTGCCAGGGACGTGAGTGGAGAATCATCCTGTCTGTGCCACTTTGGTGCCTGTGCTCACACAGCAAGAGGTGCCAGGGACATGAATGGACAATCATCCTGTCTGTGCCACTTTGGTGCCTGTGCTCACACAGCAAGAGGTGCCAGGGACGTGAGTGGAGAATCATCCTGTCTGTGCCACTTTGGTGCCTGTGTTCGCACAGCAAGAGGTGCCAGGGACGTGAGTGGAGAATCATCCTGTCAGTGCCACTTTGGTGCCTGTGCTCACACAGGAAGAGGTGCCAGGGCGTGAGTGGAGAATCATCCTGTCAGTGCCACTTTGGTACATGTGTTAGCACAGAAGAGGTGCCAGGGCGTGAGTGGAGAATCATCCTGTCTGTGCCACTTTGGTGCCTGTGTTTGCACAGCAAGAGATGCCAGGGACGTGAGTGGAGAATCATCTGTCAGTGCCACTTTGGTGCCTGTGCTCGCACAGCAAGAGGTGCCAGGGACGTGAGTGGAGAATCATCCTGTCTGTGCCACTTTGGTGCCTGTGCTCGCACAGCAAGAGGTGCCAGGGACGTGGTGGAGAATCATCCTGTCTGTACCACTTTGGTGCCTGTGCTCACAGAGCAAGAGGTGCCAGGGGACTGAGTGGAGAATCATCCTGTCTGTGCCACTTTGGTGCCTGTGTTCACACAGCAAGAGGTGCCAGGGACGTGAGTGGAGAATCATCCTGTCTGTGCCACTTGGTGCCAGGGCGTGAGTGGAGAATCATCCTGTCTGTGCCACTTTGGTGCCTGTGCTGGCACACCAAGAGGTGCCAGGGGCGTGAGTGGAGAATCATCCTGTCTGTGCCACTTTGGTACCTGTGCTCGCACAGCAAGAGGTGCCAGGGACATGAGTGGAGAATCATCCTGTCTGTGCCACTTTGGTGCCTGTGCTCACACAGCAAGAGGTGCCAGGGACGTGGATGGACAATCATCCTGTCTGTGCCACTTTGGTGCCTGTGCTCGCACAGCAAGAGGTGCCAGAGACGTGAGTGAAGAATCATCCTGTCTGTGCCACTTTGGTGCCTGTGTTCGCACAGCAAGAGGTGCCAGGGACGTGAGTGGAGAATCATCCTGTCTGTGCCACTTTGGTGCCTGTGTTCGCACAGCAAGAGGTGCCAAGGCGTGGGTGGAGAATCATCCTGTCTGTGCCACTTTGGTCCCTGTGCTCACAGCAAGAGGTGCCAGGGACGTGAGTGAGAATCATCCTGTCTGTGCCACTTTGGTGCCTGTGTCACACAGCAAGAGGTGCCAGGGACGTGAGTGGAGAATCATCCTGTCTGTGTCACTTTGGTGCCTGTGCTCGCACAGCAAGAGGTGCCAGGGCGTGATGGAGAATCATCCTGTCTGTGCCACTTTGGTGCCTGTGTTCACACAGCAAGAGGTGCCAGGGACGTGAGTGGAGAATAATCCTGTCTGTACCACTTTGGTGCCTGTGTTCGCACAGCAAGAGGTGCCAGGGACGTGAGTGGAGAATCATCCTGTCTGTGCCACTCTGGTGCCTGTGTTCACACAGCAAGAGGTGCCAGGGGCGTGAGTGGAGAATCATCCTGTCTGTGCCACTTTGGTGCCTGTGCTCGCACAGCAAGAGGTGCCAGGGACGTGGTGGAGAATCATCCTGTCTGTGCCACTTTGGTGCCTGTGTTCGCACAGCAAGAGGTGCCAGGGACATGGTGGAGAATCATCCTGTCGTGCCACTTTGGTGCCTGTGCTCGCACAGCAAGAGGTGCCAGGGATGTGAGTGGAGAATCATCCTGTCTGCGCCACTTTGGTGCCTGTGTTCGCACAGCAAGAGGTGCCAGGGACGTGAGTGGAGAATCATCCTGTCTGTGCCACTTTGGTGCCTGTGCTCGCACAGCAAGAGGTGCCAGGGACGTGGGTGGAGAATCATCCTGTCTGTGCCACTTTGGTCCCTGTGCTTCGCACAGCAAGAGGTGCCAGGGGCGTGAGTGGAGAATCATCCTGTCTGTGCCACTTTGGTGCCTGTGCTCGCACAGCAAGAGGTGCCAGGGCGTGGTGGAGAATCATCCTGTCTGTGCACTTTGGTGCCTGTGCTCGCACAGCAAGAGGTGCCAGGGACGTGGTGGAGAATCATCCTGTCTGTGCCACTTTGGTGCCTGTGCTCGCACAGCAAGAGGTACCAGGGACGTGAGTGGAGAATCATCCTGTCTGTCCCATTTGGTGCCAGGGACGTGAGTGGAGAATCATCCTGTCTGTGCCACTTTGGTGCCTGTGCTGCACACCAAGAGGTGCCAGGGACGTGAGTGGAGAATCATCCTGTCTGTGCCACTTTGGTCCCTGTGCTCGCACAGCAAGAGGTGCCAGGGACGGAGGAGAATCATCCTGTCTGTGCACTTTGGTGCCTGTGCTCACAGCAAGAGGTGCCAGGGACGTGAGTGGAGAATCATCCTGTCTGTGTCACTTTGGTGCCTGTGCTCGCACAGCAAAGAGGTACCAGGGACGTGAGTGGAGAATCATCCTGTCTGTGCCACTTTGGTACATGTGTTCACACCGTAAGAGGTGCCAGAGACGTGAGTGGAGAATAATCCTGTCTGTGCCACTTTGGTGCCTGTGTTCGCACAGCAAGAGGTGCCAGGGACGTGAGTGGAGAATCATCCTGACTGTGCCACTTGGTGCCTGTGTTCACGCAAGAGGTGCCAGGGACGTGAGTGGAGAATCATCCTGTCTGTGCCACTTTGGTGCCTGTGCTCCGCACAGCAAGAGGTGCCAGGGACGTGGGTGGAGAATCATCCTGTCTGTGCCACTTTGGTGCCTGTGTTCGCACAGCA
This sequence comes from Neoceratodus forsteri, assembly GCA_016271365.2. NCBI lineage: Eukaryota > Metazoa > Chordata > Ceratodontiformes > Ceratodontidae > Neoceratodus > Neoceratodus forsteri. The sequence goes on from CM057449.1 coordinate 1,311,352,181, forward strand.
AGAGGTGCCAGGGACATGAGTGGAGAATCATCCTGTCAGTGCCACTTTGGTGCCTGTGCTCGCACAGGAAGAGGTACCAGGGATGTGGTGGAGAATCATCCTGTCTGCGCCACTTTGGTACCTGTGTTCGCTACAGCAAGAGGTGCCAGGGAAGTGAGTGGAGAATCATCCTGTCTGTGCCACTTTGGTGCCTGTGCTCGCACAGCAAGAGGTGCCAGGGGCGTGGGTGGAGAATCATCCTGTCTGTGCCACTTTGGTCCCTGTGCTCGCACAGCAAGAGGTGCCAGGGACGTGAGTGGAGAATCATCCTGTCTGTGTCACTTTGGTGCCTGTGCTCACACAGCAAGAGGTGCCAGGGACGTGAGTGAGAATCATCCTGTCAGTGTCACTTTGGTGCCTGTGCTCGCACAGCAAGAGGTACCAGGGACGTGAGTGGAGAATCATCCTGTCTGTGCACTTTGGTGCCTGTGCTCGCACAGCAAGAGGTACCAGGGACGTGAGTGGAGAATCATCCTGTCTGTCCCATTTTGGTGCCAGGGACGTGAGTGGAGAATCATCCTGTCTGTGCCACTTTGGTGCCTGTGCTGGCACACCAAGAGGTGCCAGGGACGTGAGTGGAGAATCATCCTGTCTGTGCCACTTTGGTACCTGTGCTCGCACAGCAAGAGGTGCCAGGGACGTGAGTGGAGAATCATCCTGTCTGTGCCACTTTGGTGCCTGTGCTCACACAGCAAGAGGTGCCAGGGACGTGAGTGGAGAATCATCCTGTCTGTGCCACTTTGGTGCCTGTGCTCGCACAGCAAGAGGTGCCAGGGACATGGTGGAGAATCATCCTGTCTGTGCCACTTTGGTGCCTGTGCTCGCACAGCAAGAGGCCAGGGACGTGAGTGGAGAATCATCCTGTCTGTGCCACTTTGGTACTGTGTTCGCACAGCAAGAGGTGCCAGAGGCGTGGTGGAGAATCATCCTGTCTGTGCCACTTTGGTGCCTGTGTTCGCACAGCAAGAGGTGCCAGGGACATGAGTGGAAAATCATCCTGACTGTAGCCACTTTGGTGCCTGTGTTCACACAGCAAGAGGTGCCAGGGCGTGAGTGGAGAATCATCCTGTCTGTGCCACTTTGGTGCCTGTGTTCGCACAGCAAGAGGTGCCAGGGCGTGAGTGGAGAATCATCCTGTCTGTGCCACTTTGGTGCCTGTGCTCGCACAGCAAGAGGTGCCAGGGACATGGGTGGAGAATCATCCTGTCTGTGCCACTTTGGTGCCTGTTCCGCACAGCAAGAGGTGCCAGGGACATGGTGGAGAATCATCCTGTCAGTGCCACTTTGGTGCCTGTGCTCGCACAGGAAGAGGTACCAGGGGCGTGGTGGAGAATCATCCTGTCTGCGCCACTTTGGTACCTGTGTTGCACTGCAAGAGGTGCCAGGGGAGTGGTGGAGAATCATCCTGTCTGTGCCACTTTGGTGCCTGTGTTCGCACAGCAAGAGGTGCCAGGGACGTGGGTGGAGAATCATCCTGTCTGTGCCACTTTGGTGCCTGTGCTCGCACAGCAAGAGGTGCCAGGGACGTGAGTGGAGAATCATCCTGTCTGTGTCACTTTGGTGCCTGTGCTCACACAGCAAGAGGTGCCAGGGATGTGAGTGGAGAATCATCCTGTCAGTGTCACTTTGGTGCCTGTGCTCACACAGCAAGAGGTGCCAGGGACGTGAGTGGAGAATCATCCTGTCTGTGCCACTTTGGTGCCTGTGTCGCACAGCAAGAGGTCCAGGGACGTGAGTGGAGAATCATCCTGTCTGTCCCATTTTGGTGCCAGGGACGTGAGTGGAGAATCATCCTGTCTGTGCCACTTTGGTGCCTGTGCTGGCACACCAAGAGGTGCCAGGGACGTGAGTGGAGAATCATCCTGTCTGTGCCACTTTGGTGCCTGTGCTCACACAGCAAGAGGTGCCAGGGACGTGAGTGGAGAATCATCCTGTCTGTGCCACTTTGGTGCCTGTGCTCACACAGCAAGAGGTGCCAGGGGCGTGAGTGGAGAATCATCCTGTCTGTGCCACTTTGGTGCCTGTGCTCGCACAGCAAGAGGTGCCAGGGACATGAGTGGAGAATCATCCTGTCTGTCACTTTGGTGCCTGTGCTCGCACAGCAAGAGGTGCCAGGGCGTGGTGGAGAATCATCCTGTCTGTGCCACTTTGGTATATGTGTTCGCTTGTAAGAGGTGCCAGAGGCGTGAGTGGAGAATCATCCTGTCTGTGCCACTTTGGTGCCTGTGCTCGCACAGCAAGAGGTGCAAGGGACATGAGTGGAAAATCATCCTGTCTGAGCCACTTTGGTGCCTGTGTTCGCACAGCAAGAGGTGCCAGGGACGTGAGTGGAGAATCATCCTGTCTGTGCCACTTTGGTGCCTGTGTTCCACAGCAAGAGGTGCCAGGGACGTGAGTGGAGAATCATCCTGTCTGTGCCACTTTGGTGCCTGTGTCTCACACAGCAAGAGGTGCCAGGGACGGTGGAGAATCATCCTGTCTGTGCCACTTTGGTGCCTGTGTTCGCACAGCAAGAGGTGCCAGGGACGTGAGTGGAGAATCATCCTGTCAGTGCCACTTTGGTGCCTGTGCTCACACAGGAAGAGAGGTGCCAGGGACGTGAGTGGAGAATCATCCTGTCTGTGCCACTTTGGTGCCTGTGCTCACACAGCAAGAGGTGCCAGGGACGTGAGTGGAGAATCATCCTGTCTGTGCCACTTTGGTGCCTATGCTCACACAGCAAGAGGTGCCAGGGATGTGAGTGGAGAATCATCCTGTCTGTGCCCCTTGGTGCCTGTGCTCACACGACAAGAGGTGCCAGGGACATGAGTGAGACAATCATCCTGTCTGTACCACTTTGGTGCCTGTGCTCTCACAGCAAGAGATGCCAGGGGCGTGAGGACAATCATCCTGTCTGTACCACTTTGGTGCCTGTGCTCTCACAGCAAGAGGTGCCAGGGACGTGGTGGACAATCATCCTGTCTGTGCCACTTTGGTTCCTGTGTCGCACAGCAAGAGGTGCCAGGGACGTGAGTGGAGAATCAGTCTGTCAGTGCCACTTTGTGCCTGTGCTCACACAGCAAGAGGTGCCAGAGACGTGAGTGGAGAATCAGTCTGTCAGTGCCACTTTGGTGCCTGTGCTCGCACAGCAAGAGGTGCCAGGGATGTGAGTGGACAATCATCCTGTCTGTGCCACTTTGGTGCCTGTGCTCGCACAACAAGAGGTGCCAGGACATGTGAGTGGAAATCATCCTGTCTGTCCACTTTGGTGCCTGTGCTCGCACAGCAAGAGGTGCCAGGACGTGAGTGGAGAATCATCCTGTCTGTACCACTTTGGTGCCTGTGCTCGCACAGCAAGAGGTGCCAGGGACGTGAGTGGAGAATCATCCTGTCTGTACCACTTGGTGCCTGTGCTCACACAGCAAGAGGTGCCAGAGGCGTGAGTGGAGAATCATCCTGTCTGTGCCACTTTGGTGCCTGTGCTCGCACAGCAAGAGGTGCCAGGGACGTGAGTGGAGAATCATCCTGTCTGTGCCACTTTGGTGCCTGTGCTCACACAGCAAGAGGTGCCAGGGCGTGGTGGAGAATCATCCTGTCTGTGCCACTTTGGTGCCTGTGCTCGCACAGCAAGAGGTGCCAGGGACGTGAGTGGAGAATCATCCTGTCTGTGCCACTTTTGGTGCCTGTGCTTGCACAGCAAGAGGTGCCAGGGACGTGAGTGGAGAATCATCCTGTCTGTGTCACTTTGGTGCCTGTGCTCGCACAGCAAGAGGTGCCAGGGACGTGAGTGGAGAATCATCCTGTCTGTGTCACTTTGGTGCCTGTGCTCACACAACAAGAGGTGCCAGGGACGTGAGTGGAGAATCATCCTGTCTGTGCCACTTTGGTGCCTGTGCTCACACAGCAAGAGGTGCCAGGGATGTGGTGGAGAATCATCCTGTCTGTGCCCCTTTGGTGCCTGTGCTCACACGACAAGAGGTGCCAGGGACATGAGTAGACAATCATCCTGTCTGTACCACTTTGGTGCCTGTGCTCTCACAGCAAGAGATGCCAGGGGCGTGAGTGGACAATCATCCTGTCTGTACCACTTTGGTGCCTGTGCTCTCACAGAAGAGGTGCCAGGGACGTGGTGGACAGTCATCCTGTCTGTACCACTTTGGTTCCTGTGCTCGCACAGCAAGAGGTGCCAGGGACGGGAGTGGAGAATCAGTCTGTCAGTGCCACTTTTGTGCCTGTGCTCACACAGCAAGAGGTGCGAGACGGAGTGGAGAATCAGTCTGTCAGTGCCACTTTGGTGCCTGTGCTGCACAGCAAGAGGTGCCAGGGATGTGAGTGGACAATCATCCTGTCTGTGCCACTTTGGTGCCTGTGCTCGCACAACAAGAGGTGCCAGGAACGTGAGTGGACAATCATCCTGTCTGTACCACTTTGGTGCCTGTGCTCCACAGCAAGAGGTGCCAGGACGTGAGTGGAGAATCATCCTGTCTGTACCACTTTGGTGCCTGTGCTCGCACAGCAAGAGGTGCCAGGGACGTGAGTGGAGAATCATCCTGTCTGTACCACTTTGGTGCCTGTGCTCACACAGCAAGAGGTGCCAGAGACGTGGTGGAGAATCATCCTGTCTGTGCCACTTTGGTGCCTGTGCTCGCACAGCAAGAGGTGCCAGGGACGTGAGTGAGAATCATCCTGTCTGTGCCACTTTGGTGCCTGTGCTCACACAGCAAGAGGTGCCAGGGCCGTGAGTGGAGAATCATCCTGTCTGTGCCACTTGGTGCCTGTGCTCGCACAGCAAGAGGTGCCAGGGACGTGAGTGGAGAATCATCCTGTCTGTGCCACTTTGGTGCCTGTGCTTGCACAGCAAGAGGTGCCAGGGACGTGAGTGGAGAATCATCCTGTCTGTGTCACTTTGGTGCCTGTGCTCGCACAGCAAGAGGTGCCAGGGACGTGAGTGGAGAATCATCCTGTCTGTGTCACTTTGGTGCCTGTGCTCACACAACAAGAGGTGCCAGGGACGTGGTGGAGAATCATCCTGTCTGTGCCACTTTGGTGCCTGTGCTTGCACAGCAAGAGTGGCTCAAGTTGAAACCTCCATTAATTCTTCTCCCATTGCTTTTTCATGGTGAGAAAGTTATCGTTTGATACAGTATCGATGGCACTTTTGTTTGGTGTTAATTTTAGGGTGGATAGTTAACTTTGGCTGTAAAATTACTTAATTAATGAACGCCTCGAGCAGCTGGTCAAAGTACTATTACTCTTCAGTGTGCCATCACATGATTCCCATTGTGCTTTCCCTCTACTTTTGCTTCTTTTTATTTACCCTATTTCAGTGCCTACCCTTCCTCTCCCTCTCCCTCCCTTTTCCTGTTCCAAACCTTTTATCGTTTTTTCTACCCTGTCTTTGCCCCTCGACCAGCACTCCTTCCTGTGTCTTTCCTCTTATCTCTTTCTAGCTCTGTCCCTTTAATTTGCCAGTCCAGAACTTTACAGGTTTGAATTTGGAATATGCTGTGCGATCCTGTTTGGTCTTTTATTACAATGGACATGTTGCTCCAGTAAGAGAATTTGAAGTTCAGTAGTTCAGGACTTTATATTATACACTCCTGACTAGGGATATGAGTATCTTTGAAACATTACTAGAACAATATCTATTTTGAACTCTGAAAACAGTAACCAAAGTGATTTTGAATGAACTTCCTTGTGTGTATTTTACATTGATTCTGGAGCAACAGCTCAGACACAAAGGGCAACCCTAGGAGGCATCACGCCAAGTGCGGTCCAGCCCTAGCCTTACTGTCTGCTGAGCTTCACTGATCTTCCCCAACTGGGAGAGAGACAAAAGAGAAGGCAGACTCGACAAGTGCAGAAGCTGGAATTCCTTGACAGCAGTTCTACCTGGCTGAGTCCCCTTGGAGTGCACAGTCCGGGCTCCCATCTCCACTAAGGCAACTTCTTTCCTCAGTCTCTCTTCTCAGACCCAGCCAGTGGCTGCTCTCTCAGTATAAGGAGCAGTTGGAACACTTACCTGGAATTCCTGGCTGCTGTATGTAAATCAGCATTTGTACTGCTGTACGACTACTGAAATAGTGGTCGACTAGTAGAAAGCTCTCAGCTGAAAGCAACAGCTCAGACACAAAGGGCACCCCTAGGAGGCATACGCCAAGAGCGGTCTAGCCCTAGCCTTACTGTCTGCTGTACCCACTACTAAAATGGTGGTCGGCTAATAGAAAGCTCTCAGCCAGAAACAACCAGAAGCAACAGCACAAACACAAAGGCAACCCCTAGCACGGATCACGCCAAGCGCAGTCCAGTCCCTAGCCTTACTTTCTGCTGAACTCACTGATCTTCACCAACTGGGAGAGAGACCAGTCATGGAGGGAAACAGACTCTGACAGGTGCAGAAGCAGGGATTTCTTGACAGCAGTTCTACCTGGGTGAATCCTGTGGAGCACACAATCCGGCTCCTATCTCGCTGAGGCTACCCTCCTCAATCACTCTTCTCAGACCCAGCCAGTGGCTGCTCTCTCAGCATAATAGTGTATTGTTTTCCATATACTACTACCTCTACTTTCTTTCATCCTCAAAGGCACCCTAATAGGCCATGGACATTACCACCTGCCAGGGTGCACTGCATCCTTTCAGAGGGCACACATTCAGGCACTGGGACATTGCCCCACTTGCTGGACAATACAACATATGAAAGCTCAACTCAAAATGGTATGGAACCAAATAAATCAATTCCACAATGTTATTAGAAACCATGTACCTGCTCGCCCCTATACACCACCATCTCCACCAGGATGGCATTCCGTGCTTGATCACCCCTCATCCAGAAGAATGGAAGGTAGTAAAGGGAGGCTGGAAAACATCACACAGGCCTCAATAGCAGTCTCTGTACCACAAGGCACAAATCAAAACAACTAATAGATACACCCCTCTAGAAACAGAAAGCAAACAGGGTTATAACAACACACCGCGGATAGGGCATGAAACAGGAACTGCAAAGGCATCTATTAATAAGAAGCTAAGGAAAGTTCTGATTGTAGGTGATTCCATGATCTGAGGTAGAATCACACATACAGCAGGGTCGAGCGGAGGTCATAGTTAAATGTCTACCGGTACCTTTGCAAAAGGGACACCAACCGTAAACATAGTTTAATAAAAAGGAAGATAAATGCGCTGGTATTTTGTCCACATAGGCACTAACAAGCTGGCAAATCAACGGTCAAAGAGACAAAACAGCACCTCTCTTACCTAGGTGAGAAATTGTCCTCCCACTCCTCAAACATTGCCTTCTCGAGGTCCCCCAGTATGGGAAAGGAGGCAGTATGGATAGGATACAGAAAGACCAAATTGATGAGCTGAACAACTGGCTCCAGAGCTGGTGCCAAGAAAGGCACCTCTTCATAGGAAACTGCTGGACTTCTGGGACAGAGGGCTCCTCAAATTCAGTAGTCTGCACCTCACTGGGAAGGTATGCGGGCTCTTGGTCAGGAACTGGACATAGCCAAACCATTAAAACTAAACACAGGGGAGAAGACAGCTGCTACATATGGATCTGCTACTTTCCCATAATGACAACAAGATCTGCAACAGAGTAGATGATCCAGATGGGGTGGGCAGAATGAGAAGAGATCTGGATAAACTGGCAAATGGTCAGAAGAGTGGCAACTGGGGTTTAATGCAAAAGTGCAAGATCATGCACACAGGAAGAAACCCGAAGCCACCTATAGGTTGGGAGGGAGTTGCTGGCAGTCACAAGGAAGAAAGAGACTTGGGCATCATCATCACAGATGACCTGAAATCATCCAAGCAGACTACCACTAAAGCAGGCTAGGGGATGTTGGGGTGTATTAGTAGGGGTGTCACAAGTCAAGAGGGAGGTAATAATCCCTTACAAGATGCTGGTTAGGCCCCATCTGGGAGTACTGCATGCAGTATTGGAGGCCACACCTTCACAAGGACATTAACCAAATTGAGGCAGTCCAGAGAAGGGCAACCAAAATGGTGCAGGGACTGCATCAGAAAACATATGATGACAGATTAACGGAACTCAATATGTATACCCTAGAAGTGCAAAGGAGGGAGAGGTGATATGATTGAAACATTCAAGCACCTTAAGGGCATTAACAAGGCAAAGAGTCTAACATGTTTCAATATAAGAAAATAGCAGGACAAGAGGACACAGCATGATATTAGAGGAGACCGAATAAGGGTAATGTGAGGAAGTTCTTTTTCACAGAAAGGGTGGTGGATGCATGGAATGGCCTACCTCAGGAAGTGGTGGATATGAATACAGTGCAGGGCTTCAAACAGGCATGGGATACCCGTGTTTGGGAATGAGCACAGGCGATGGGGTCGGCCGGGAGGAGTAGGATTGAGCGCTCAACAGCTGCTCTCCTTCTCCAGGGGTTACCTGCATGCTCACGCCAAAATACCGCCATCTAGGGAGCCTGGGTGGAAGGTGCAGTAGGAGGAGAAGCAGTATAGAGATAGGGCAGACATTGGCAGAGGGGCAGAGCAAGAGGCACGTCTCAGGGCACCTCCTTGCTCAGTGCCCCTCATTGCACACTCAACGTCAGGGACGAACAAGGAAAACCACCCTTGTCGCTCCTAGGTGATGACTCCTCACTGCACATCCTCAGGCTCATCAGGGCAGACTCCACTGTACCGGTCCACGTCGCAGCAAGCAAGGTTTGGGGAGGTAAGCTGAGAATACCTCCTCACCCTACCAGGGGTTATCTGGGCATCTAGGTTAGTGGAACTGTGTACTCTAGGGGCAGACCCTGATGAGACAGAATCACTGCAGGATGAGGCAGTCTGAGAGAGAGAGGGAGGGGGCAGTTAGGAGCATAAATACAGGGTAAAAAAACAGGCAAGGGATAGGCATAAGGAGCAATACAGATGAGTATGAATAGATAGGCCATTGACAGAGCAAAGGCCAATGGCACATTCATAAAGGAAAATATGAGCAGACTGGATGGGCCTCATGGTCCTTATCTGCCATCAACTCTATGTTTCTATACAAACAAATCAGGGGTACAAATGCAAGGAGGAAATCAACCTATCAGATGAGGACAAGACAATAAATTGTTCAAACATACAACAGGGCACCAAAAGGGCCGACCATGCATGAAAGCTATGTTCACAAACTCAAGGAATCTGACAAATAAATTAGCGGACCTTACCACCATCATCGCCAAAGCTGATCTGGACTGGGTCGCCATCACAGAAACATGGTTCAACAATAACCATCACTGGGACACGACTATACCAGGATACTGTCTATTTTGGAAAGACAGAACTGGTAGAAAAGGTTGAGGGGGGCATAGTTATGTATGTAGAGGGGAATAAAGCTGCTATGACTCAAAATGACAATACTGAAACAGAGTCACTTTGAGTCACTCTACAGGCAAACAATGGAGCAGCAACTCAGGTAGGAGTATCTACTGGGCCCCAGCAACAAGTGTGAGGGAACAAGGAAATATTGGAAAACATACACAAAATGAGTGACAAAGGAGGTGATTGTATTGGTGACCTCAATTTACCTGATGTAAACTGAGATACACATACAGCAAGTTCAACCAGAAGCAAGGACTTTCTAGAGGCCCTGAAATGTATCAGCCTGAAACAGCTTATAAAGGACAAAACAAGGGAGGAAGCAGTCCTTGACCTGCTACTAACAAACGGGGACAATATCACAGAGGTAGAGGTTGGGAGCACCTGGGGACCAGTGACCACTGTATGGTGTGGTTCCAGGTCAAGACAAAAACAGATACAAAGCACTCCAAACAAAGTCATGGACTTTATTTATTTATTTATTTAAGCTTTTGTTAACTGGTAGGGACACTAGACAAAACATATGCCTATTTTCAAGGCATGACCTGGAGAGTACAGGAAATACAATTTCGAAATACATATAACAACTCAGGTACAGATACATTCAGTATACAGAGTCAGAGCATACATAAATGATCAAGTGGTTACACACAGTAGGACTTATGCTTCAAGAAACGAGTAGTGCAGTGCATAAAAGTAGAGGTATAAAAATACTATTATATTTACAACTGTGGGACCCCAGTAAGGAGGGCCCCCCAGTACTGATTATGTACAACTTATAACGAGCAGACTTCATAAAAATGAAGCAAAGTTTTAAGCTGAGTCTGGCTAACATTACTGGGGATAGATGTTGAAGACTACTAGATACAGCTCAAAAGGGCTATACTAAATACTGCAAACCATTGTATAAGAAGGGTGAGCAAAGCTAAAAGAAAAGAAAACCACTCTGGTTTTCTAAAGTAAGCCACTAAGGTCAGGGAGAAAATAATGGCTTTCGGGAAATACAAACAAACCGTATCCGACAAGGACAGAGAAGAATAGGAGACACAGAAGGAAGCAAACAAAGTGATCAGGACAGCAAAGGCAGAAACTGAGGAGAGGATAGCCAAGGAGGTCAAAAGGGTGACAAGGCATTCTATAGATATGTCAGTGAGAAGAGAAAGACATCAGGAGGACTGTTAGATTCACAAGGGTGGATGGGAGATCACAGAAACAACAAGGACAGGCTGAAATCCTCAACAGTTACTTCTGCTCTGTATTCACCAATGAGGAGGAGGAAGAATGTGGACCCACAATACAACACACAACAAGGAAGGAGTCGAATACACTCAGGTCCCTTTACAAAAGAAAGGGCCCTGAAGGAACTAGAGAAACTCAATACAAACAAGGCCATGGGACCAGATGAAATTCACCTAGATTACTAAGAGAACTAAGGACAAGCTGGTAGCACCCTGGTTGATCTTTTCAACCTATCATTCAAGTTGGAGAGGTCCCTCAAGACTGGAAGAAGGCAACAGTTATTACTCTGCACAAAAGCGGAAGCAGGAAAGTGCAAACCAGTATGCCTAACCTCAATTGTGGACAAAATAAAGGAAACACTGCTCAAGGAGAGGATTATATCCTTTCTAGAAGAAAACAATAAATTAGACACAAAACAGCATGGCTTTACAATAGGAAGGTCATGCCAAACCAATCTGATAGCGCTCTTAACTGGGTGACTAAAATGATAGACCAGGTAGGAGCAATCGACATAGTATACCTGGATTTCAGCAAAGCCTTTGACTCAGTCCCACACAGAAGACTATTCAACAAACTGTACAGAATAGGAGGATAGCAAGTAGAGAACTGGGTAAGGAACTGGCTCACTGGAAGGACAGAGGGTACTTAGAATGGCTCACTTTCAGAAGAAAGAGGAGTAGATAGTGGAGTGCCACAAGGATCAGTACTCGGTCCGATCCTATTCAATATTTTTATTAGTGAGATGACTGAGGGACTAGAGGGGAGGTGAGCTTATTGCAGATGACACAAAATAAGCAAAGGGTAGACACTTCAGGTGGGGTAGAAAAGATGAAGGCTGACCTTAAGGCTCTGGAAAACTGGTCAAAAGCATGGCAACTAAAGTTTAACGCAAAAATGCAAGATCTTGCATCTAGTAAGGGCCAACCCAGGAGAGGACTACTACCTGGGAGAAGTAGAACTGAGGCTTCCAAACAGGAAAGGGATCTGGGAATAATTATAATGGATGACCTAACGATGTCCAAACAGTGCAAGAAAGGGGCACTACGGGCAATGGCATATTGGGCTGCATAGGCAGGAGGATCACCAGCAGAAAAAGGAGGTCATCCTGCACGCTTGTAGATCTCTGGAGAGGCCACACCTGAGTACAGCATATAGATCTGGAGACCACACCTAAAAAGGATATCAACAAACTGGAGATAGTGCAAAGGAGAGCTACAAAATGATGCACGGCCTACAGAACAAAAAACTATGAAGAGAGTCTGCAAAACCTGAACATGTACTCCCTGGAGCAGCAGATTGAGAGGGAGACATGATTGAGATCTAAAGTTCCTGAATGAAATAAATAAGGTGTAGGTTCAGGAACTGTTCCAAGTCAGAAGCACACAAGAACTAGGGGCACGACATGAAGTTGGAGGGCAAATTCAGAGGTAACACTTACGTGTTTTTCTTGACCGAGAGGCTGTTGGATGCATGGAACAGCCTTCCTCAGGTAGTGATGGGGGAAAAACAGTGGTAGGTTTCAGAACGCTTGGGACAGATACAAAGGCACCATCAAACTGACTAGCAGTTAAGGGGGGGAGCCTATGGGCAGACTAGATGGACTGTATGGTCTCCTTTTGCCATCACTTTCTATGTTTCTATGTTTCTGTTTTAATGGTGCTTGCAGTTAGCCACTTCAGATTCTTACTGTGATGTGAAGTGATATCCTGCCTTCCATTTAGCCATTCCTTTGACCCAAGGGGGTAAATAACAGTGATCACTCTAGAAGCAGATCCATACATGCTAACATATAAAAACAAATTTAAAATGTTAATTTAAAGCAATGAAAGGCTACAATATGACTATTTAAGAGGCTGGGTGGCTAGTTAACCACATCTTCTTTAGCGATGACTCAGGCGACTCGAAGAAGCACCAGGGTGAACTGAACTGGCGGTCGTTATCGGATCTCGATGTGGTTCGACAACACTTACGACTGGCATCACAGCCGATGGGATTTATGTTGAACACAAGTTGCGGTTGACATAAATCACGATTGTCTCCAGTTCTTTTTATCGGAAGCCCGAACCCGCGTGCTAATGATTATCAACTCCAGTCGGAGTTCATTCGGGAGGGGCTGCAGGACTGGAGACAGTGTGCCCCTGTCTCAGGCACACCAACACACCTACCCGTCGGCAAACTGTTGATTTTGTCGACGACAACGTAGGTCGTTGTTTTGGTGTCGCTGTCGGGGACATGGACGAGACAGCCAGTTCTGAGTGAAATATAAATTTTCTTTATTACATATAAAAATGTAATGGGAAGGTCAGTTTTGCTTTGATCCCAGGAGATGAAATTAGCCATTCAGGACGTCCTAGGGAAATCCTTTGATCTGCACTAGATGTCCTGAGAGAAAGGACACTGGCCAATGTCATGAATAACCTTCCAGGAAACCAGCATTTCATCAAAGAGACCGTTGATGTGTAGACACCAAGCCCAGATGGGATTAAAGAGTTAAATACACTTTGCTTTGAATACAGTGACTTATATCAAAGAAACTTTTAATGTGTATTTATATCAGAGCACAAACCAGTTTTGTCTGGTTAACCTGAGGAGAGGAACATCAGTGAGGTCACCTATTATGTTTTTTAAATATCTTATTTGGACATCTTGGTGTTATAAAAAATATAGATTTTGTTACACCAAGGTGGAGTTTGTGACTCTCTGTAGAAGGCCGGCTCAGGAACTGTTCTTAACATACTGAGAAGACCTTGACAGGGACACATTTTATTTTATTTCTGACTGAGAGAAGAAGGACAACATCAGCACTGTAGTAGATAAGTCTTATGTGGATAAGAGAGCTTAGTTTGTACTTTAAAACCTGTTTTGTTTTAAGATTGTATGTGTTTGGGATATTTGTTCTGTATTTATTGTTCTGTTTTGATATTTTAAAGTAAAGATATGTTTTACAACGGAAACTGCCTGGAATGCCTTGACATTTCTTTTTATTTAAGTGGAGCTTTTAAAGGTTACAGTTAACACTGTGCATGGGCTTATTGATATACCAAACTGGGAAATGGATAGAGTTCTCTAAAGTCTTGCATAAAGTTCTAAGGGTTCATTTGAAAGACCTGGTTGGTGCCCGTAGGCAAAGATATCTGGCCCCAAAAGACAGAATTATCTGAGCCTGATAATTTGGTATGCTATCAAGAGGTTATCAGTTTGAATTCCTCCAGAGCTTGAGACTAAGGTGACTTGAACCCACAACACAGACAAGAGGGTTACCTTGTTCTGTTCACTGTCCACAAATCATATGCCAGAGGTTGCCACTTTGGGAGTAGAGGGCTGACCGTTGAGCGAGTTCGTGACAGATTGGTTGCCAGCGGTGGCATAAAATGTTTGGTGGTGTAAGCTTCATTGTACAGTGTGTCAGCTTGAGACCATTTAGCTCACTTGGAAAAAAGAAAGACAGTGTTTTATTTTAAAAAGGAAACAGCATTATATCCCTTGACTTACAGTTTAGTTCCTACCCATTTTATTTTTTCTCTGAAGTGCCAGTCAGAATAGTATTAGTAGTGAGGAAGAAGAAAATTGCTTCCGACTACAGCAGGCACACTGTAGATTTCTTAAAAGCAGTTGTGCGGGGACAGGGAGTCCTGTTTGGGGTGAAAGCCAGTAAGCAGAACCTCATGAGGCCCTGACAGTAGCAGATACCCAGAGCAGGAGTCACAGACCATGACTGAAAGGGTCCAGACCTCAAGTGTGGCAGAACTAGCGGCAGTGAGGGGTCCCAGCCAATGAGGAGGACAGCAGGGCCACTGTCAGTGAAGGGCCACAGCAGCAGGTCACCAGTATCCTGAATCCAGAGGTACTCAAACTGCAAATTGAGTTGTGCAGGATGGAACTGGAGGCAGAGCGACAACAGAGGAGGTGGACCATGAGGAAGAGCGACAACAGAGAGAAAGGTGGGTCATGAGGCAGCGACAACAGAGGGAGGCAGACTGTGAGGAACATGAGCACCAGCGAGAGGCAGAGGAGAAGAGAGAGCAAGAATGCAGAGAGGCAGAGGAGAGGGAGAGGAGAGGTGCGCCAGTGGCAACGCGAACTGGAGAAGTAGGACTCCAACCAGCGGCACTAGGGCAGGTAAGTGGCTTGGGTTTAACTGGGACTGCAGGACTGGGTTACAAATTGAACTCCAAATTAATAGCTGAGTTTAAGGAAGGGAGGACATGGATGCCTTTTAAATTATTTTGAAAAAGTTTGTATTCAGGCTAAAATTCCTAGAGAGTCCTGGAGCTTCCAGCTATCCGCTACTTACCGGAAAAGCTTGGGATGCATTGGGTCAAATGAACAATGAAGACAGTGACAATTACAAGTTAAAAGCTGCACTGTTAAAAAGTTTGAATTAACTGCTGAATCATACAGAGCTAAATTCTGTAGCTCAGGAGAAGCCCTGATATAAACTATGAGGAGCTAGCCACAAAACAACATCAGTTTTTAAACGTTGGTGGGAAGGAATTGAGGCAAACACTGTTGATAAAATTGAAAATGTGATTTTATTAGAACAGTTTTATTGGGCATGCCCAGCAGAGTTAAAAACCTGGCTAGGGACCAAGATCCAAACACAGTGTAGAGGCTGCTGAACTCTCAGACCGCTATGCCAGAGAGCAGACCTGCTCTGAGAGCAAATGGGGAGGGTGGCAGTGTGAGAAAGGGAAAAAGCCTTCAGGGCAGCTAAAACCCTCACAGCCTCCACCAAACCAGTTAGCCCAGGTTTCAAGGAAAGATTTCTCTGAAGTAAGAAATGTTTGTTGGTTATGTAAAGAAACTGGGCACATTGCCAGACAGTGTCCAAGAAGGGCAAGCAATAATACGAATGTAGTACCAGAAAGGAAGTGGGTTGTTTGTGTGCCCTGGAAGCATGCCAGTGAACATGAGGGAACACATGCACCCAGTCATGGTAAATGGCTACAGATGCAGGGGTTAAGGACACAGGGAATCCCTGACATTGGTAAGGGGATCTGGTACAGCCTGGTCAGCTCATACCCAATAGATACGTAACTGTACAAGGGTTAACTGGTGAAGAGAAACATTGCCACTCGCTAGTGTTCTCCTTGACTGGGGTGAACCAGGGGAACTGTGCAACAGGTGGCTGTAGCCAACACATTAGCAGTGGATGTGATCCTGGTAACATTCTCCAGAAGGTGGTATGTGCAGTTACCTGTAGCCAAGCGACCAGGGAAAATTTGATTCCCTGAGCCCCCAGAAGCCATTGGGGAAGATACTGAGAGGCTGATTCCCCAGCCTGTGTCTCCAGAGGGGGACTGATAAAAAAAGGGTAGACATTTCCCCAGTAGCAAGTAATCACATAGCTACAGAGGGTTACTCTGAAGAGGAGGGTGACCTCTTGTCCGAGGGTTGGGATTGACAGTGATCCTGAGGGCCTGATGCTAGTGCTAGGGACCCTAGTTTAGCGACTGAGAGGACCTGTCTCTTGTCTTGGGACTGTGTGAAGGGTTTGCAGCTGCTCAGAGGGTGACCCTAGTTTAGAAGTTGAGGGTTTGGGCAGACTTGGAGGGCACACAGGAGGTGGACGGCAGACATAAGGTTTACTGGAAAAATGGACTTATGTATACACAGGCAGTACAGACAGAGGGGGGATGCTAGGCAGGCAGCTTGTCGTTCCCAGGGATATCGTGAGCAGTGCTCAAGGTTGCCCATGATATCTCCTTGTCTGGTCATCTGGGAATCATGCACACAATGCAGCGGTTGGCCCAAATTTCTACTGGCCTAATTTCACCCAGCAGGTGAAGGAGTATTGCAGGTCTTGTCACTGGTGCCAAGAAATAGGAAGCGGGCAAGAAAACCCAAGCCACCCGATCCCCTGCCCATAGTGGAGGAGCCATTCCAGAGGGTGGGAATGGTATTGTGGGGCCTTTAATACCCCAGCTCCTCAGGGAAGAGATTCATCCTGACTGTGGTGGATTATGCCACCCAGAGGCAGTCACCCTATCTTCTCTGAGGACAGACAAAGTGGCAGATGCCTTGCTTGGGGTTTTCTCCGTGTTGGGTTCCATGGAGGAGTAATCACCATTGAGGGGTTCCTTCATGTCGGACCTAATGAAATGTTTATGGAAGAAGTGTGGGGTGGTGCGAGAGATGCACACGTATCACCCTAAGCCAATGGGCTTGTGGAACACTCAATGGTACCCTAAAGTTAATGTTCGGTGTTTGCTGAACAGCATGAGAGGGACTAGGAGAAATACCTTCCCACCTGTTGTTTGCATACAGAGAGGTGCCCCAAGAGTCAACAGATTTTCCCCTTCAAACTCTTGTATGGACGCCGGTACGTGGGCCCCTAAACTTGATCCGGGAGGACTGGGAAGGCAAGCACGCCACCAGGGAACTCCCATTGTGGATTATGTCCTACGGTTTAGGCAAGGCTGAAGGAGCTTATGGGACAGCCCAGAGCAAACTGGCAGCTGCCCAACAGAAACAAAAGTATGGTACGACCACAGAGCCAGAGCTCGCTCAGACATGGTGGGTCAGGAAGTCATGGTCCTTATTCCAGTCTGGAAAGACAAGCTGCAAGCTGAGTGGGCGGACTGCATAAAGTGGTTAGGAAGGTATATGACATGAACTACATTGTGGATTACCTGACCATAAACAGACAGAAAATATGTACCATGTTAACATGATGAAGCCATATGCAAATAGGGCTGACATGGTATTCACAGTGTGTAGTCATGGGGAGGGACAGACAAAGGAGAACCCTTCTGGACTTGCTGGAGGAAAGTAAGCAGGAGTCTTCTGTGGAGGCAGTAAATTGTCTCCCAGCTGAACCCGGACCAGATCCAGAAAGTGAGGGAGGAGGTTTTAGCAGACTTTGCCCCTTGTTTAGCGCCAAACCTGGACTAACCCTGACTAACCTATGATGTGGACGATGGGGACACAGACGCCCATACAGCGGACAGCATATCGGTGTCAGAGGCTGTCAAAGGACATTAGGAGGAAGTGGAGGAGATGCTGGATTTAGGATAATCCAGAGATCCCACAGTCCCTGGGCCTCACCCGTAGTCCTTGTACCCAAACCAGATGGCTCGACTCATTTCTGTGTAGACTATCATGGACTGAATGCAGTCCATGTCAGATGCCCACCCAATGCCCCGGATGGATGAACTCCTGGACAAGTTGGGAGGGGACCTACTCCAAACCATTGACCTGACAAAGGGGTATTGGCAGGTAGAGTTGATGGAAAGAGCTAGGAGAGGTCAGCCTTCATCATCGATGTTTATTTGAGTTCAAAGTAATGCCTTTCGAATGAAGAATGCCCGGCCACTTTCCAAAGGTTGGTGAACCAGGTGTTAAATGGTGCTGAGGAGTATGCCGTGGCATACCTGGATGACACTGCCATCTTCAGTACCAGCTGAGGAACACCTTTCACACCTTAGGGAAGTGCTGGGCAAATACAGAGGGCAGGGCTCACTGTCAAACCCGAAGTGCCAGGTGGCCATGGGAGAAGTGGCATACCTCGGCATGTGGTAGGCCAAGAACAGTCTGGCCCTAGCTAAATAAAGATAGAGGTGATCCAGGCATGGCCCAGACCAGAAACACAGAAGCAGGTCAGGAGCTTTCTAGGGACAGCAGGGTACTACAGAAAGTTTGTACCTTAATTACAGTGCCCTGGCTGCTCCCCTATCTAACCTGACAAAGAAAAAAATGCCGATGAAAATCACCTGGGGCCCAGCCTGTGAGGAAGCCTTTATCAAACGAAGGAGGCACTGTGCAGTGCTCTGTTTTGACAAGTCAGACTAAGCAAAACTTTATAGTTCAGGACGGATGCCTCAGATGTGGGTATTGGGCAGTACTAAGCCAGACATCCAGCGAAGGAGGGACCACCCATTGCCTACCTGAGTAAAAACTGCTTACCAGGGAGCAAGCATACCTCACTGTGGAAAAGAGCGTCTTGCCACAGTGTGGGCCAAAGAAGTTGGAGCCATACTTGTATGGGCAGCCTTTTGTGGTAGACTGACCACAACCCCTGGTTTGGCTGGACGAGATAGGGAAAAACAATGGAATACTGCTCAAATGGAGTCTTGCTTTACAAGGATATGATATGAAAATCATACATAGGGCTTTAGTGAAGAATCAGAACTCAGATGGACTGTCTAGGGTCTATGAGGAGTGAACTGATTTGGGAAGCTCATCCCATGTAGGGGATAGAGCCTCAAATTCAGTCTAGGTGGGGAGGAATTGTGACGAGACAGCCAGTTCTGAGTGAAATATCAATTTTTTTATTACATATAAAAATGTAATGGGAAGGTCAGTTCGAGAAACTACAGTCTGGCTGGAACTGACACTTCAAAACCCCCAGGGATAAGTTCAAAGGACAGGAGATAGCTAAACTTCAGATATCTGGGTGCAATTATCTGGTCAATTTTTTTGATCCCAGGAGATGAAATTAGCCATTCAGGACGTCCTCAGGAAATCCTTTGATCTGCACTAGATGTCCTGAGAGAAAGGACACTGGCCAATGTCATGAATAGCCTTCCAGGAAACCAGCATTTCATCAAAGAGACCTTTGGTGTGTAGATACTAAGCAGATGGGATTAAAGAGTCAAATACACTTTTGCTTTGAATACAGTGACTTATATCAAAGAAACTTTTGATGTGTATGTATAACAGAGCACAAACCAGTTTTGTCTGGTTAACCTGAGGAGTGGAAAGTCAGTGAGGTCACCTATTATGTTTTTTTAATATCTTATTTGGACATCTTGGTGTTATAAAAAATATAGATTTTGTTACACCAAGGTGGAGTTTGGTGACCTCTCAGAGAAGGCTGCTCAGGAACTGTTCTTAACATACTGAGAAGATCTTGACAGGGACACATTTTATTTTATTCCTGACTGAGAAAAGGACAACATCAGCACTGTGGTAGATAACTATTATGTGGATAAGAGCTTAGTTTGTACTTTAAAACCTGTTTTGTTTTTAAGATTGTATGTGTTTGGGATATTTGTTCTGTATTTATTGTTCTGTTTTGATATTTTAAAGTAAAGATATATTTTACAACGGAAACTGCCTGGAGTGTCTTGACATTTCTTTTATTTAAGTGGAGCTTTTAAAGGTTACAGTTATTTATTTTTATTTATTTAGCTTTTGTTGACCGGTAAGTGCACTAGACAAATCCTGCCTATTTTCAGGCACGACCTGGGGATAGAGGGGACAGATGAATGCCAACTGACCTTGAACCAGATTAAGCTGCTGGTGGTATTTTTTAGTGAATGAGGAAATTTGGCCAGGACACCAGGAAATTCCCTACTCTTTCGATAAGTGCCATGGGATCTTTAACATCCACCTGAACTACCACCAATCCAGGCAGATGGGACCTCGGTTTAACGTCTCATCCGAAAGACGGCACCTCAGAAATGCAGCACCCTCTCATGCTACATTACAGTGTCAGTACTGGATATTAACCAGTGCCAGATGTGGAACTGAACCCACAGCCCTCTGATCTCCCAGCCTCAGAGGCGAGTGTTACCTACTGAGCCACTGACACTGATAAACTGTGTATGGGCTTATTGATATACCAAACTGGGAAACAGATAGAGTTCTCTAAAGTCTTGCATAGAGTTCTAAGGGTTCATTTGAAAGACCTGGTTGAGTGCCCGTGAGCAAAGATATCTGGCCCCGAAGACAGAATTATCTGAGCCTGATAATTGAGTATGCTAACAAGAGGTTATCAGTTTGAATCCCTCCAGAGCTTGAGACTAAGGTGACTCGAACCCACAAAAGACACAAGAGGTTACCTTGTTCTGTTCACTGTCCACAAATCATACACTCAGAGGTTGGCACTTTGGAAGTAGAGGCTGACCGATTGAGCGAAGTTCGTGACAGGGCATACCATCGGTATCCTATGATTATTTTCACCATTAGTGGCACTTTATTTCAAGACTTATGTTTGTTGCAGAGTGCTGCAGAGTGTTACACACTTTGTTAGATTTCTAATTAGTTGGAGTTTATTTATTTAGTTAGTTAATTATTTGAAAATTGGTAATCAGAAAAGGCACGTTCAGCCAGGGCTTATTTCCAGGTGTGACCTGGGGAAAGGAAAGGGGATACAGTAAATCTAAAACAGCATTAGAAAGCATTCCAAAAGAAAAGTGCAAACAATGAACAATTCAACAAGATGCAAGTGCAAAGAACAATAATTGGTGAACAGAAGTTGGTTCTATGAGCAGCATGGTTCCATGTGATAAGGGCAAATTGAATGCGAATGCCTTATTGCAGCTTTGGCGATGTGGAATCCCTACGCCAGTAAGCAAGCGCAAAACAAATATTTTCCATTCTTTTATGTGGAGGGGCTGTGCCCCACACACCCACAGGGGCTTTGCCCCTACACCACCTCAAATTTAGATTCTCAATTCCAGGGGTTGCATGTCAGGTGGGTGCATATCTGCAGAAAAAAAAAAACTTCTCAGGCTGGGTGCAACAAAAACTACTGGTGCCTGGTCCTGAGCAGCTGCATCCCCATCACCTCAGGCTAGCACCCACCCACATGCCCCGCCCTCAGCTCGGCAGCAACCCGCAGCATCACTTCTCACAAACCCTCCTGCCCTCGGTCGCCGGGCTCGCTTCCCCATGCTGTCGCCTTTCACAATCCTCCCTATCCTATCACCAACTCTACACCTCTCCGTCGGCAATCTCCACAAATGGTCTCCATTTTGGCAGGCGCCACTCATGGGATGCCCAAATCACAGGATACCAAGCAAAGCCAGTACCCACCAAATGACAAAAGCAGGTTGGTACAACAAGTGCAGCAGTTGTAGCGACATGAACTGACCTCGGGGGACCATGGTGGGGGTGAAAAGGGCACCAGGGCAGGTCAGGTAGGGGGCTGACAGAGGGAGGGAGAGGAGGAGCTTCTGCTGGTGCTTAAGGAAACTGGGACGAGGTGTGAGATGGAGAGAGGAGGTGAGTTGGTTTCCAGAGGGAGGAGGGAGGGCGATATGAGAAACCTGATTACCTAGCAGAGGAATGAGGGTGGGGGGCGGAAAAAGGTGCCAGGGTCCCTGGAGCAGAGAGAGCATGAAGCAGAGGAATGAGCGAGAGCAATGTAGCTAAGTAAGATGATAGCGATCCAAACCAGTATTTGGAGATGAAGGAGGTTTAGTGGTACTGACAATGTGATGATAGGGTGGAGGATGGATAGGGAAGACTAGAGGGAGCAGTGATGAGTACAAGGTGGGAATTGCTGGCAAAGTGACAGAAAGCATTGCAGAGGATGTTCAGTCTGGCAAGGGAAGTGGGGGAGTACCATAGACCACATCTGTGTAGCAGAAGACCCGGGAGCACCATTTTAGTAACCAACTCTCAGCAGACCTGCAGAGACAGGCACTCTAGTAGTGGTACAAAGCTCCAACCTTGGGCGGAGCTGGGAGTGAATGGCACCCATGTGGGGGCAGAGAAGTCAAGCCTGCTATCAAGCCACACACCAAGACTCTTGAAAGACTGAACAACGTCAAGAGGGGTGCCATCAAAGATGGAGGAGGCTGGGAAGGGGGCGAGCTGGTCAGCTTCTGGCTGGAGCCTAAGGTCACGAATACTGTTTTATTAGTGTTGACCCAGAGTTGGTTGGACTGGAACCGTGCAGGACATTGTGAAATTCTTGCTGGAGCAAGATGTCCACTGCCATGGTCAAGGGGCCTGACTTGTGAGAACTGTGTCATCTGCATACATGTGAATATGCAAGTTTGCACAGGCAGAGGAATGGACCGAGGATGGAGCCCTGTGAGAAGCCTGGATTGGTAGGGAGGGGGCCGATGCCTCCTACCCATATCGACTACTGATGGCCCGAGAAGTAAAATTAAAATCAGTCAACAGTGGGGACTGGAAAACCAGCAGAGCAATCTTATCCAGGTGGACTGAATGGGCCACCGAATCAAAGTCTTTGGCCAGATTGATGAAAATGGCTACCATGATGTGCCCCTGATCCCTCCCAGTGAGGATGAAGTCAGCAATGATGTGCAAAGCTGTCTCAACTACTGGGTCCAGTGAGCCAGTGTAGCATTCTAAATCTGTTTTACAGCTACAAGCAGCAAGCTGAGAGTAAGCACCTTAAGCCAGAAATTCATGGTATTCTTTTTGTGTATGTCCCCCAAATCAAGGTGGTGCTAACTAAGGGATGGGAACTGTGATCCGGTCAAGGAGTGGAGAGATGCATGGAAATTCTAGCCAGTGCTTATTACTGCCCAGTCATCTGCT
Organism: Neoceratodus forsteri; assembly: GCA_016271365.2. Taxonomy (NCBI): domain Eukaryota; kingdom Metazoa; phylum Chordata; order Ceratodontiformes; family Ceratodontidae; genus Neoceratodus; species Neoceratodus forsteri. The sequence continues at coordinate 1,311,375,014 of CM057449.1, forward strand.
CTCTCCATCAAACATCTCAGTGAGTCTCACTATGACCAGCCCCACCCATCCCTCAGAAACACGCACTGGAGTGGAATGAATGCATATGAGCACTTGGGAGCTTCCTCAAGGCTCGCCTTGTCTATATATAGCGCCCATACTGCTGCAGCACTTTGGTTCAGTGTGGGTCAGTGAGGGTGTTGTTTGGGTTGTCGGTTCATTGTCAGATTTGTTGCCACCATCAGTTGAGATGAGTCAGCTGTGCAGTGCCCTGTATCATGACCATCAGCAGCAATATTTTGCACAGCAGAAGAGAAGTCTTCAGAGCTATAGGAGCAGAGGACTCAGGAGTCAGAGAACGTTTGATTTTTATTTGCTGGCTAAAATAAAAGGTGGTGAGGGGTCACCATCTGGGGAGTGAGGGAGTGATTAGTCAGAAGCAGAGAAGTGGTGCTGGAAAGCAGAAGAGTGCAACTTACTCAGGACTTACTATTTGTGATGGTGCCCCCCATGTCAGAACAGGAAGAAAGGTTAACAACATAATCATGGCCCTTACAGAACAGCAAGGTAAGATAATAAAACCTACTGTAACTCCAACCATTTAATCTTCTTAATTTCAGAATGCTGGCAGCAACGCTAGTCTATAAGAAGTCCTTGCAATGTTTCTGGACTGTTGTTTTCAATGATGGCAACAGAAGCTCAGAAGTCAACACCAGCACTAGTCACTGTCAAAAGCAGGACCATATACAGTATATGTGTGTAACTCCAGCTATGAACACATAGTGTTCTAGGAGAGGGAGAGCCCTGAAAGGTAACCCAAGGTTGAGACCAGGGAGGATGAGCAGGCCTCCAGGAGGGTGCTCAGGGACCGGGCCAGAGAAACCCAGGAGGAGGGAAGCTTCTTCTGGTGGGGACTCAATAGTTTGGGCTATGGAGCTGAGAACAGACATCAAGATGAGAGGGAGATAAAGTGTCTCCCAGGAGGCACAGCTCTGAGGGAGGCAGAGTGGATCCACAGGATTGCTAGGCTGTGGCTGGGGGCTGGATGTTGTTGTCCATTTGGGAACAAATGACCCAGCCAAAGACAGGGCTAGCTGGAGAAAGTTCAGGAGGATTTTAGGGATTTGGGTAGGTGCCTGGGGAGGTAGTTAACCTGGTACATTCTCAGAGATGCTACCAGTCAGGGGAAGGAGGGGGGAAAGAAACCAATGTATTAAAAGCTTTAACAAGTGATTGAAGGACTGATGCAGGGAAAACAGCTTTGGCTTCATTGGGGACTAGAGGGTACCACCTGGGATGATGCATGCGGTACAAAGACGGTCTACATCCTTCCAGGAGGAACATCATCTTCAGTGAGAGGTTTACGTGCTTCCTGAGCAAGCATTTAAACCAGCCACGGTGGGGGGCTGTCAGGAGCAGGAGATTCACAGCAGCCTCCCTCACAGGATCAGGATGTTATGCGGGGGCACATACACCAGTACCACAGGGCAGAAAAAGCGCACAGTGCCAGATGACATCATCATTAACAAAAAGACCTAAACCACAAGTAACCAGAAAGGTAGTAAAAGGAAGCACAACATAGAATATGCCAGGAATCATAGGATAACACAGGAAGAGGATGAAAGAATGCCACTTTCTATGGAAAGTCATGCACACGAATGCCCGTAGTCTGAGGAACAAGGTCCCAGATCTGATGGCTGTAATGACGGAGGCTGATCGGGACATAGTGGCCATAACCAAAACATGGTACACCAGGAACCACAGCTGGGACATAACTGTGCGGGTTATGCCCTGTTCAGAAAAAGACAGGCAAGGTAAAGGGGCTGGGGAGGTTGCCCTCTACGTCAAAGAAACCATCAAGGCAACCAAAATTCAGAACAGGCATGAGAAAACAGAGGAAGTTTGGGTCACCCTTGAGCCAGGCAATCAACAGTCATTTGCACAGGGTCATTTACAGACCCCCAGCTCAGGCAGATGAAATTGACAAACTGCTGCTGGAAAACATGCATGATATGGCAGCAAAGGGGAGGTACTGCTGATAGGAGACTTTAACATGCTTGAAATAGACTGGTCCATCCCAGCAGGGCCTAGAGCAGGGCACGGGACTTCGTGGACTCCTTGAGGGGCTGGCCTTAGGCAACTGGTGCAGGAACCTACCAAAGACCGGCAATCATGGATCTGGTACTGACCAATGGGGACAGGATAACAGGGCTCAAGGTGGAAGGTCAGCTAGGGTCCAGTGACCACCATACGGTGTGGTTCAAGGTGGACACAGGGATTAAGTCAACCCATACAAAAGCAAGTCTTAAGATTTCAGAAGGGAGGATTTTACCAGGATAGGACTTCAGCTAAGGAAACTCTGGAAAAAAGGGGATGGGGACGCTGAGGAGAAATGGCACATCTAGGGAGGCCATAGCAGAAGTCACAAAACAATGTGTTAGGTTGCTAGACAAGAGTAAAAGGAGAAGAAAACTGCTTTGGTTCTCAAGGGGGCTGGCTGAAAAGGTAAGGGCCAAGAGGCTAGCCTTCAGGAAGTATAAGGAAACACAAAGGGACGAGGACAAGGGCATGTACCAGGTGTCTGAGAGAGGCAGGAAAGCAGTGAGAAGCACTAAAGCACAAACAGAGGAAAAAATAGGTCAATCAGTTAAACAAAGACAAGACATTCTTTAGGGTACATTAGTGAAAGAAGGAAGGCAAGGGGAAGTAGCTAAGCTTGGAGGAGCCAGGGGAAAGAAGTAGGAGGGAGATGGGGAGAAGCCAGTGATCCTTAATGAATATTTGTCCAGTCTTCACTTGTGGAAGGCATGGGCAGGGCCCACAGCCAGACTTTAAAGGAACAAAGGAGGATAAGGAGATAAACACCAGTCCATCTCACATATGAGAGGGTCCTAGAAGAGCTTGCAAAGCTGAAAGTGGACAAAGCCATGGGTCCAGATGGCATACATTCCAGGGTTCTATGGACTGAGAACTGAACTGGCAGCCCCTCTGGCAGCCCTGTTCAGTGAGTCCCTAGACATTGGAGTGGTCCCAGAGAAGGACAAATGTTGTCCCTCTTCACACGAGCGTAGTAAAGAAGATGCAGGAACTACAGGCCAGTTAGTCTAACCTCTGTAGTCAGAAAGGAGGTGGTATAGCGCAGTGGCTTAACTCTGTGCTGCAAATCTGAAGACCTGGGTTTGAATCCCACAGCCCCCACTTTGTAAGTGTGGTGACCTGGAGCAAGTCACTTAACTCTCCTGTGCTTCCAGGTCACACCTGTAAACAAGCTTTCAGCTTAGTGTGCCACCCCTGGTCAAACATATGGAAAAAAAAGATAATGGAGACACTCTCAAGGAAAGAATAGTGAAGCACCTAGGAGCCAAGGGGTGTTGGATCCCAGGCAACATGGGTTCACTGTAGACGGTCCTGTCAAACTAATCTATTAGATTTCTTTGACTGGGTGAATGCCAGGACCGGGGTGGGGGGTGGGGGCAGTAGATATTGCCTACTTAGATTTCAGCACAGCCTTTGATATCATCCCACATAGGAGACTGGTCAACAAGCTAGGTAGCCTGCAGATGAGGCACAAGGTGGTAAACTGAACTGGAAACTAGTTAAGAGACAGAAAGCAGAGGGTTGTGGTAAACAGAACCCAATCAGAGGAAAGGAGGTGAACATGGGGTACCTCAAGGGTCAGTTCTGAGGCCGGTCCTCTTCAATGTCTTCATCAGTGACATTGCAGATGGGCTAGAGGAAAAGTTTGCCAGTTTGCAGATGACACCAAGATCTGCAACAGGGTGGATACCTCGAGGTGGTGGAAAGGATGAGAAAGGACCTGGAATGGTTGAAGAGATGGTCAGAGGCATTGCAACCAAGGTTTAATGCAAAGAAGTGCAAAATCATGCATGTGGGGAGCAGAAACCCTGAAGCCAGCTACTGGTTGGGGAGAGCTGTTGGCAGTTACTAAGGAGGAGAAGGACTTGGGGTCATAATCACAGATGACATAAAGGCCACAAGGCAGAGGCCAAGGGTGGGAAGGCCACTTGGGGTGTATGTGGAGGTATACAAGCCCGACATCGACATTTTGACAGCAGAGTCCCCTACAGGACAATAGCGCCACGTCAGCTGTAGGAACCTGCTGGAACCCAGCACTGTGTGTCAGGGGTCTGCACCCCCACCAATCAGCTCCAACTCAGAGTTGAGAATCCTAAGTGGGTGGGGTGCGCCCTCGTGGGGAGTTCAGGGCAAAGCCCCTGAAGAAACACTTCAGTGCTTTTTTAGAAACTGGCAGCCGACTGCAAAATGCAGTTGACCTGCCAGTTTTTCATTGTCAGGTCATTCGGAATATTTTGTCGATGACCCATCATGGATCCTATTGAAAGGGATTCACTATGCAAAAGAGTGAGGTAATAGTTCCACTGTACAAGATCCTGTGAGGTCTCACCTGAGTACTGTGTTCAGTTCTGGAGGCCACATCTTCATAAGGACATTGGCAAAATAGAGACGTGCAGAAGAGGGTGACCAAAATGGTGAAGGGTCTACCACAAGCCTTACAAGGAAAGAGTTAGTGACCCCAGTTTGTACATGCTGGAGCAAAGGAGGAGACATGTGACATAATAGAAATGTTCAAATACCTCAAGGGCATGAACAAGATGAAAGAGGACAACATATTCCAATTTAAAAGTAGTGCCAGAACAAGAGGACATGACATGAGACTGATGGGTGGTCACATAAAGGGAAATGGCAGGAAGTTCTTTTTCATGGAAAGGGTGGTGGATGATGGAATAGCCTGCCCCAGGAAGTGGTGACCGCTCATACATTGACAGGCTTCAAACATACATGTGACAGGAATAAAGGAATATTAGAGACAGGATGAAAAGTTGAAGCCAATGACCAGATAGGGTCACTGGCGCTTGACAGCATAAGCGGGCAGACTGGTGGGCTGGCGGGCCTTATCTGCCGACAGTATCTATGTATCTAACCTCTCTCCATCCCCACCCAAAAACAGAGGATCATTTTTTGTGGCTTAACTGGTTTAATGCAGTTTGTACAGTAATAGCTGGTGAGTAGCTTGGTTTTGTAACTTAATGTTGTTATTATGTAATATTTTATTTGTTTGGCTGCACTGGGAGAATAAGAAGGCCACAGTGTGGGACTGGTTGAAAGGAGTGGGGCACATAGGTGAGGTAGGAAGCTGAGCCGGGAGGACCTAGTGGAGCTGGGGGGAGCAAGGGCTGGGGAAGTGATTGTTAAAACTTTGGCACTGGCACTGGGAACAATGACACTTGGCAGGGGAGATGTGGTGGAACTGTGCTTCCGAAACCAGACTGGAAGGGAAGAGGAAACTGGAAGAGTGGAAGAAGTCAACAAGCCAGGAGTAGACAAGTTTCCAACACAATACAGCTTACTAGCTAAAGTTATAAATGAATGACTGCTTTTGATTTAGCATAATATTGAATACTTTCTTTCCACTTTAGAAACTCTTAGGACTTAGCCTATACTGTAATTAAGTCCTAAATTCCTGTAATTATTAATTTAGTCATTGTATCCTGTTACACATAGTCCTCCATTAATATTTTCTACATTGAAAAAAATTAGAAATGAAAGTATTGCCGGCCAGTGGCGCTGAGAGTTGAGGCATTGGATGCCACACCTTGCACCACTCTGGCGACTCGGGTTCATACACGAGCCCGGCTGCCAGGGTTCAAGTGGTGGGATAGGATTGAGCATCTGGAGGACTGCTCTCCATCCTGGGAGGGATCCAGGAGCCACCGCTCTGTAGCAGCCCCTGGTGACGCACCGGGAAACTACTAGAGCGGTGCCACAAGGGGGAAGAGTGCAGCAGACGCCGGCACACTGTGTCCTGACGCATTGCATGCCTGCACTCCACAGGGAGAAAATCAGAGGAAACACGGGCACAGGTCGGGCAGCATGGTCTTCCAACCTCTGCAGCCTGACCAGAATGGTGCCTCCTCGGCTGGATCCTTTCTGGACAAGTTAAGTTGTGGGTAGCTCTTCGCCACCGCCACGGGGGCTAATCTGTGGGAGTTAGGGAGGCCTGATCTCGGGTTAGAGGCCGGGGTCGGTCAGGATGACTTGCCGACCATGCCTAGGAAGGAGAGAAAATATGGGGAAAAAAAAGAAGAAATGAAAAGTGTATTTTAAAACTGCACTCTACTTCAAGATTTCTGTGGTTTGGTGTGTGCTGTTTTTGTATGTGAGAACTCACTTGGAAAGTGACACATTGATATTAGGACTGTGTGACCCTCCCAAAGTTCGACTGTGCAAACTTTGACCATCAAACCACGAAAATTTTCCAAAGTTCTCTTAACAGCAGACTAATTTGTGCTGGTTCAACCATTAACAAGCATTTGTCAATGCCAAATGTTTGCTTGTTGATATTGGCATTGGTACTGCAGAAGTTAGAGATGCATAATAGGAATGGCTGTGAAGTATTGAACTAACACCAACCCCACCCCCACCTCTGCAGAGACTGACAGGCATTGGGGTGTGCGTTTTGAGTCATCATTAGCACTCATGCCATTCCACCTCACCTTGCCTTGCAGACACACTGACAGGTGTCATGGTGTGCCTGGGGTCTTCAGCCCTTATGCTCACCCCATTCCATAAGAAAATAAGCTGAGATGGCGCGCAGTATGGGAGAATGGGGTGAATGTTGGGGCCGAAGACCCCAAGGCACCCTCAGTGCCGGTCAGTGGCTGCAGGATTGGGGCAGGAGTGGAATGGCATGAGCATTACAGCTGATGACCCCAAGCCACACCTCCGATGCCTGTCTGTTCACAGAGTGGGTGTTATGTTGGAAACCCTATCACCCCGGCATCTTGTTATATTACTCCAAATTTTCAACATTGGCTTTTTGGGGACCCCACCTCATGAACAGTGGCACTATCATTTCATTACTCAATCCCAAAGGTGATTTCAATATAGCGAATGTGCCATTCGGCACAACAGATGTGAAAAGATATTTTGGTCAGGGTGTGAAAATGGCATTTGTACTGTTCATGAGGAGGTGTGAAAAATGGCAATGTTAAAACACCTGGGGTAAAATATGAAAGTATCAGCGGTTAAGTAGTGTGTACATACTGTGAAATGTATGCTAGTAATGCAGTCATTTTTTGAATTTTTTAATTAAACTTGCAACATGGGTATTTTGGATATCACCTCATGAACAGTGGCACTGTCATTTCATTAATCAGTCCCGAAAGGTGATTCCACAGCAACCACAAAATCACATTTTGGGACCAAGAAACAAAATGACATTGCCAGTGTTCATGAGGTGGGTCCCAAGAACCCTGTTATGTGGGACAAAAGTCCCAAAACAAATGGCTGAGATATCAACCTAAGTTGAAACCCTCATTAATTGCTACATTACAGGGGTTACCGTGATTTTCTTCAGTTTGCGGTCAGCATTTGAAGAGTGCAGACATGTTCCCAGTCCACAGAAAATTGCAGCACCAGATTTACAGAGTAAGTAAGGGTGAGAGGGCAGGGAGGTGGAGTGCACATAGAAAGGGTCAAGATGGGGAGGGGTGGCAAGGACAACAAGGGACCGATTTCTTTTCTTTAGATTAAAAAAATACCTTGGGTAACATTTTTCTTTTTACAGGTGAAATAGAATGAAAATACATTTTGGCACACTGGGGTGGGCTCCAGTGTACCAGACTAGTGGAGGGCGATCAATGCCGACCGGGGATTGGACGCCCAAGGTCAGCTGAAAAAAGGTTGCATGGTGGCACATCTGACACTGGAAGTGGGCATCCTGGTGTCAGAAAAAGATAAAGAATTACTTTGGCACACTGGGGTGAGCTCCAAATGTGCCACAATAGTGGGACATGCCGACACAGGGATTGGGCACCCTGTTGTCAGCAAAGCTATGTTTGGGCTTGGGAGTCATCAGACACCAGGAATGGGGCATCCCAGTGTCGGAAATATAATTAGTTGGCACACTGGGGTGGGCTTCCAGTGTGCCACATTAATGAGGAGGAGGGATACACAGCCAACATGGTGATTAGGCACCTTGATGTCAGCTTTGGGGGCAGTGTGTGGTGGGCAGCAGAAGCTGCCAATTACGACAGTTGCGCGGCTCATTTATTTATTTATTAATATGTTTCACTGGAGAGGCACACTGAGCAAACAAGTTGTCAGAATTCCAGCCATGCATATTACTGGCCACTGTAATGTGCATGGCTGGAATGTGCCTGGTTGCTGGAAAGGGGAAGAGATCTGCCATAGCAATGACAAATTGTTTTCATTGGTGCAGCAGATTTCTTTCAAGAGCAGCACTCAGTCTGAAACTGCGTCATCGGCAGCTTCCTTGTTGATTGGCGGCTGAGGAACACCCATTAAAGCATCCCCGCATTGGCCACAACATTGCCACACCTCTGCTATGCTCTACTAACCTCAATATGTTTCTTGTGCACTGCACTTGCAAGCAAACATAAAAGCATTAGAAAATGGGATAAAATGAAATAACATAATGCACTGTGCTGATGAAACAACCAAAACAGCAGAATGATGCAGTGGGCCACATTGAGGGGTACGGGTTCCAAAAATTGTGTCTGTTCAGTCAGTGCCAAACAAGGACAATGCTAGTGGTAAACAAGTATGTGGTTAACGATGCTTAAAATAAAATGGGTGTAATTGTAAGGCCTGTGTATACCAACAAAATATCAATACAGAATCATGCAGCGTAGGCTACTGGTTCCTGAAATTGTCTCGCCCATTGGGACAGTGCCACACATGGACATTGGAGAAGGCTGCCTGTTATGCCACACATAAGTGATGTACACACTTTGTTTCCATGAGCAACGCGTCTCCTTAAAAGTATTTATTTGGCCTGTGTAGACTCGCCAAAAATTCACAAAGAATTAATCTGAAGAAGACTGAGTGAAGACAACAGTGCAGCACCCCACAGTGTGAACTACTGGTTCCAAAACACCATGTGCCTATTGTGATAGTGCCAGACATGGACAAGGCATCCAGTTATGCCATGGATAAGTGTTGATACACACTGGTGTTGTGGCAAAGTTGCCTAAAATTATTTATTCGGACGGTGGACTTACCAAAATTCACATTACTCTGAAAAGGACTGAGTGATGACAATAGTGCAGCATCCCCACTCTGTGTGAAGGTTACTGGTTCCAAAAGACACCAAAGAAGCCTTTCCCCATCCACCTCATCCTTCTCCTCCGCCTTTAGTCCAGCTGGACGTGTAGGAGATTCCTCATCCATAAAGCTGTGGCAAAGGGCTTTGGAAAAAGGGGCAGGTTAATATTTAAAAAAGACAGCATCTCTACATTTTGGGTCCAAAGGCATGTTCTCACTTTGGTGACAATACAGCTTGCAGCACTGAAAATTCTCTTTATGCTCAACAGCTACCTGTATCAAAGAGAGCCAAATGGTTTTGGTACCAGTACAACACAGGCTCATCACCTTCTGTTGTACTGGTACTGGCATGTTCTCATCTAGATAACCCTGCACCATTTTGTTTGCTGGCATCTCAGGCACCACAGTGTCCAAAAGTGACTTACTGCACTTTTTCATCCAGCCAGTCAATTGTTCCCATAGTGGTTTGTCATCAAGAGCTGTCTTTCTTGGGGGTAGCAGGTTGACTTGGAAACAAAACTGAGTGACTCCGTGACATACAGTAGTAGCAGTGAAAACACATTCGGATCCTCCTTTTGCCTCTCTCCACCTGACCTGTCAGTGCTGCTGCAAGGCATGATAATGAGTGTTGTTCTGCTCTCTGTTCCTCTTCTTGTTTTGTGCCATATGTACTAAAGAGACCAGATGGATAAGCAAGGCTTCATAGGACTGCTGATCCAGTTACCACATTGTTGTGCATCAAATATCTCAAATCTGCCTTTTGAACTGAGTGTCCAAGAGAGTGGCACGATATACTGGTCATCTGTACTCATTTCTGAAATATGTGTGTCATTCCAGAAATGTGACCTTATCCTTTTGCTAGATTCGGAGCAGCAGTATCCTCCTTGTTCTCATGATTGGGGCCTATGCATTAATGTGTTTGAATTGTGCCCATAAGCATTGTATCGTTAGTGAACAGCTACGTGTTCGAATGCCATTCCAATGATACGCTATGCACTAACTTGCACAGGGCGGTCCAAGACATGGGTGTGGTGGATATACTATGATAGACCAAAACTCGTATCCCGATGCTGAATATACTGTGTTTAAGGTCCCAAACTAAGAAATCCGATGACTCAGATGCCTGACAATACAATGTCTGGCATCCTGCTACCACAAAGACACCTAATACGGGGCAAAGACCCCATATTCCTTGTAACTAATATAACAAACTTTGATGTGGAGGGACCTCGAGAAAAATATATTCATTACATTGGCAAAATTCCTAAAGGTCCGTGAGTCTGAACCAGAACATGAGCCTCCCAGGGTACGCTGGCTGAGCTGCCAGTGGTTTAGCTCTCCACACCACCGGGCAGCTCGGCCAGCTTCGGATCCGATGCTTTTTCTGGAGCAACACCAGGGTAAGGTAGCAACCCATCACATCTGCTGCCTTACTCCCATAACACCATCGCATGAAGCCACCGGGATTGACAGTATCAGATACTACACCTGTTGGGCAATACTGCCCAGGCAGGTAAGTGTCAGGATAATGAGCCATAGGATGTTATAAGGGTACCGTGTGGCCTATGGATGCATGCAGTGCCATACGAAGCACTTCTCAGATGGGCCAAAAATATGCATCCCTACCCTTAACCCCAGTATATATGGGCACTGGCATCACCCCATGGAAATACAGAAGTGATTACTGTGATGTACAAGGGAGAATAGGCAGTGGCAGAGGAAGACAGGGCTGCACCCAAGGTACCCAGTTCAACACCAGGAACTGATAGCACCAGACAAGGATGCACAGAGAGCTGTGGACATAGCAGGTTACACAGTGGTGTCCAGTCATGCGCCACAGATTACACAAGCAGGCAACTGGTACCCATGTTGTGGATATCCTTGAGAACTATGGCATCCTCTGGGACAGAGTCTCTCACATACCAGCTGGGATGAAATCTCTCTGTGGCAGATATTCAGACCACCATAAATGCAGTCAGTCCAGAGACATGGACACTGTCAGCCATTAAACACATATGGCATGACCTCTGATCAGCTGTCAAGTGGAAGTTGGCAGCCTTCAAATGGTGAACAGGTAGTGGCCCATTCACACAGGAGTTCAGCCTAACCCCCATTGAGAGGATGGTGGCAGACACCTCACCATGGGGCCGGCAAGGGAAGAGGAGAGCACGGACACAGTGCTAGGTATGTAGTAAGTACAATGCTAGGGCAAGTTTGGGATGTCCAAGATGCCATGGGAATGCTAATCACCCTGTGTTGCACCCTACAGACCCTGAGATGGAGCCCCACCCACGTGGAGTCAGCACCATCTATGGAGTCCGCCACACGTCCTATGTCCTGTACAGGCAGCCAGGGACAGAAGGATGGCAGGTATGTGTTCCCTAGGTGGCCTGTAGCACGCTATGATAGTCCCCAGCAGGGAAGCAGCAGGTAACAACAGTCCTTTCCTTGACCCCAAGTATAATGCAGGAGTCAGTTGGCAAGGTGGATGAGGATGCCTTACCTGAAGAGACAGTGAAGGAGACACAGGTGGATGGTGAGGACCTATATACTGCCACCACAGACAGCCAACTCACATCCACCTCCTTTCCCAAACCCCAACATCACAACATGGTCAGCCAACCTGTGGTGGATAGCAGGGTGCAGAACACACCACAACACAGCCACATGTGGATGGCCCATGTGTATGGTTGCCAGCATATTCACATAGCCACTGGATACAGAGGTGCCTGGGTTTACCATACAACAGCCCTGTGATTTAAAGGATGAGGACCCTCAAACAACCAGCCCAGCCAGACAAGGAGATCAACCACAGATGGCATACTCACACTCATTACCTGGAGGTGCACCAGCTTAAACAGGACTGCCTCCAGGCACAGCACCAGAACACAGAGACCCTGAAGGACTTGAATATTGAGGTGGGGGTGATGTGCAGAGGCACAGACAGCATTGGTGACCTACTAGAGCAGCTGATAGACCACCTGCATCCATGCCCATCACAGTCACCCTCCGTCCCTAAGATGTGCCCATATCCCTAGTCCAGGCAGCACCTGCCAGCCCCCGGCTCTGAGGCACACCTGGATGTTCCAGTCCAGCCAGCACCTGCCAGCCCCTGGCCCTAGGCACACCTGGATGCTCCAGTCCAGGCAGCACCTGCCAGCCCCCCGGCTCTGAGGCACACCTGGATGTTCCAGTCCAGCCAGCACCTGCCAGCCCCCCCAGCCCCTAGGCACACCTGGATGCTCCAGTCCAGCCAGCACCTGCCAGCCCCCCGGCTCTGAGGCACACCTGGATGTTCCAGTCCAGCCAGCACCTGCCAGCCCCTCAGCTCTGAGGCACACCTGGATGTTCCAGTCCAGCCAGCACCTGCCAGCCCCCGGCTCTGAGGCACACCTGGATGTTCCAGTCCAGCCAGCACCTGCCAGCCCCCTGGCTCTGAGGCACACCTGGATGTTCCAGTCCAGCCAGCACCTGCCAGCCCCCCTGCTCTGAGGCACACCTGGATGCTCCAGTCCAGGCAGCACCTGCCAGCCCCCTGCTCTGAGGCACACCTGATGTTCCAGTCCAGCCAGCACCTGCCAGCCCCCACCGCCCCTAGGCACACCTGGATGCTCCAGTCCAGCCAGCACCTGCCAGCCCCCAGCTCTGAGGCACACCTGGATGCTCCAGTCCAGCCAGCACCTGCCAGCCCCCAGCTCTGAGGCACACCTGGATGCTCCAGTCCAGCCAGCACCTGCCAGCACCCCGGCTCTGAGGCACACCTGGATGTTCCAGTCCAGCCAGCACCTGCCAGCCCCCAGCCCCTAGGCACACCTGGATGCCGCTGTCCAGCCCGCACCTGCCAGACTAGGTGGTCCAAATGTACAGGGAGACAGTCATCCACAGCAGGTGTCAGACACACAGCCAGCCAGACAACCGCATGGTGGAGGCAGAATTGAAAAGCTGATGCATCTGGGCACATGATCATCAGCAAGGCTAGGAAGACAACTGTCTAACAGGAAGTGAGTTGTGCCAGAAGCACCCTCCACTACCATACAGTGAACTGTAAGCACAAAATGTACACATTCCTGGAACACTACATCGCTACAAGACCCATGCCACACACAGCCACATTAACTCCTCTGTACACAGTCACATATGAACACACCATACATCCATGGACATGTTCACATAGGCACCCCATGGGCAGAAAGGCACTCAGGGTAGAATATCATCATCATCATCACAGGGCAACAAGAGAAGCCCACCCCTCCATCTGTGGAATGCACCCTGCATGAGGGCATGACGTGCCATCCGGATGGACAGTGTCTCAGCCCCACACCTCTTACAGATGATCCCTCATCAACCATTGGGATATCCTCTATGTGTCTCATCCTGAGGGTAGCCTCTGGTACATGGCCATGTTGTGCAACACAGCGCATGCTGTAATGCTCTGCTTGCCCTCCAAGGCAAGCATCATTGCACTGTCTGTGATCCAAGCACCAGAACCTCATCTTCAGCAGCCCTATTGTTCTCTCAATCATGGATCATGTCTTCTGCTGACTCTGTCGTATGCCTCCTACTCCTCTTTGTCATTTGCCACCAGAAATGGGGTTATCAGATATGAGCATAGTGGGTATCTGCTGTCATTTATGCAGTGGATAAACAACTGCCACTGAAATGTCATGCCTCAGTGCTTACACCTGTGTTGTACCTGTGCTGCTTAATTATACTCACCTATCAGCCATCAACCCACACCCCATGTGCTGCAAGGATGGCACACAGCCTGGACCAATTGAAGATGCATGGAGTCACGACAAAACCCAGGGTACTGGGCACACACATTACTGATAATACCTCCTGCATCAAATATAATCTGACAATTTATGCTGTGGTACCCTGCTGTTCCTGTATGCCTCCTCATCCACAGTCAGTGCCAGGATTGCCACATGTGTACAGTCTATTGCCCCAGTACACTAGTATACCATGCATGGCATGGAATGCCTCCGTTGGATTCATATGTCACCCTGAGCAGTGGGGAGTGCTACGTGCTGATGCACATGCAGTAGCAGGGCATCTATGACCTGGTGCAGTGCCCTGGACAAGGAGAGAACTGACTGACACCCGTGATATCCCCAGCAACCCTCTGGAAGTGCCTTGCAGTGCAGTACAACAATATACACAGCATTTTCATCTCCATGGACATTGTCCGTGACTGCTATGTTTGTGGTGCCACACGTTTATACGGACCAAGTCACATAGCCTTGTGATTGTGGCATTGTCCAGGCAGAGTCTTTCCAAGAAGTGTGTCCAGCAGGTGCCTGACCTCCAGCCATAGCCTGAATGCATATGGCCTTGGACATGCCCTCATTGTCCCTTGCTGCTCTCACTCTCTAACCCTCCAGCAGGAGGATGTTTAGTAGTATCCTGGGCACATCCTGTGGACCCCTTTGTGGATGGATTATGGTGTGCAGTGCCCACCCCCACCCCGAATACCACCAAACACATGTATCATCTCTGCAGCAGCATTCATTGCTGGATAGGAGCCCCTTTAAATAGGCAGTAACCTAGCATGGTGGCTGGGTGACCTGGCATAAGAGGGTGTCACAGGGTCACAGTGGTCAAAATGAGTGACAGTATGGTGGAGGCTACAAGCTCACAGAACAGGAGTATGTCAGGGCCTGAGGTTGGCTGCATGAAGGTATACCCCAGCAAGTTATGGAAGAGGTTCTCCATGGCCTATCAGAATACCCTGGATGGGGAGAGCTGTGGTAGGTCTTGGAGCCTGCAGATGTAGGTGTACATCTGTCATGTGTAACTGTATGCAGCTGCTATTGTGTACGCCTATGGTTACCCATATTTTCATTTGATTCTACTCTATACCCTTGCTTTACCATTGTTTATTATCCCTGTATTATGTTACCCAACCTATTATGTCAGTTTTGTTACCTGTCCAAACCAAGACCTCCTTGTAAATAAGCGTAGCTCAATGGAGCATTTGTTCTGTCAGAACACATTACACAGTAACTAGGAACCCTGTGTGCATGGACCTTGTGTATGGTGCTGTGGCAGTGATGTGCACCCCTCATGTCTCTGCAGGGTTTCTGTGACGACCTGACCAAATAGTCATGCAACATGTGTAGCAGCCAGACAAATCTGTGTTGGTGGTGGTGGCCAGGTGGGAGCAGATGGTCGCTGTACCTCCCTACTTCCTATCCTGGAGGGTGGGAATGGAGGAAATATACTTCAAGGACGATGTGAGGAGTTATGATCCATTGAAGAGCCATCCAAGGTATGTACCAGTTGTGTGTTTGGGGAATGTGTGCCAGCTGTGGCACAGATGTTGCCCCTGTTGTACAGACTACCCATGACTGTCCTCTGTGTTCTTGCTTTACAGGGTTATTGTGTCCTCTCCATCAGATGGTCCTCATACAGAAAAGAATATGGGGACCTCAGGGTTAGGAAGAGGACTTAGCCCTGGGAGGTGATGGCAGTACCGCTGGTGTAGTCTTCACTGTTGGTGGCCCCTGCTGGCGTGACCATTCAATGATGAATCTGAGATTATGCTATCCGACATGTGCCATGGCTTAGTGGTGCTTTGGGTTGTTTCCACTTCAGAATGTATTATTAAAGATATTTTGCCGTAATCACCAGTGTCATCATTATTCCAGGTGGCAATGCATTGCTGCCATCCAGGTGTGTGGGCTCCAGCTGGGGAGACATGTTACTTTTGCTGCCCACTGCATTGACCCCTGCTGTCCACTGTGCCTGTTGTTTGTGGTGCCAAGGTACAATACACTGTGGTAACATGACTGCTCAGGGCCTCTGTCAAACTAGTGGTTGCAATGGAAATGTTTAGGTGGTGGAACACTCACATCTAGATATCTAGGTGGTGGAACTGTCATCTCCTGGTAATGGAACTATCCTATAGCAGTCAGTGGAAAAGGATGACATTGGTGGTAGAACTGTTATACAATAATATTCGAGGTAGTGGTACAACTTCCTGTGGACTTAGACCAATTTACCCCAGTGCAGGTCTGTGGTCCATCAGTAACGGTGGTCTGTCCAGTCTTGTGCCAGTGGGACCATACACAATGGGCCTTCTGTGCAGCCCCTTGTATGCCTGTCCTGTGTGGAGGCAGTTTATAGTAGCCCTCCATAGGGGCGAGTGCTGCATATGTGCCAGGGTGATGTGCACATTGTGCATGCATGTATGTGTGGTGTGTGCATGCTGTTATGCAGCTATGCCCCAGACCCACACATAGTGGTGCTTTTGTGTAGCTGTGTGGAGCCCTGTTTGCATCTCCACTGCATGTGATGTATGGTTGTGACGCATGCTTTTGCAGACATATACCATCTGTGCACATGTTGTGCACCACACAAATGCTACAGTTCCGCTACGCATAGGCCCCACTGAGTTTTCATACGAAGAAGTCACAGGTTAACTTAGGGCAATGAGGGGAAGTACCTGGTTTAGACCAGCCACATCAACACTTACCACACTTGTGGCCTCTTCAAAGGGCTTCAGCACAGTGTAGAGGGTCTTCATCAGCTGCCACTGATTTGGGTTGATGTGGCATATTGGTGGTTAGCCTTCTGTTTTTCTAGCAGTCGTTCTATTATGTAATAGATGGAATTTCATCTTGTTGTCAGGTGGTGGATAGGAAGGTGGTTCCACTGCTGAATGTTTTTAGCAGCTTCCGTGCCTTTACAGAATGGCTAAAATAACCACAGACTTTTTGGCCAGACCTACACATGTCTGCACAATGGTGCCTTCCTCATCTAGGAATCCCTGAACTACCAGTTCTATACAGTAAGCAAAACATGGAATGTGTATAATCCCCATCATCAACTGTCTTTACAATGTTCTGTGCATTATCTGATACTATAAAATGTGGTGTTAATAAGTATATGGTGTCAGCCACTCACCAACCTTCTGTTGAAGGAAGTGTAACACGCTTTCTGCACGATGGTCATTGTCAAAGCCAGCAACACATAAGCTGCCTGCTTGTGGAGGCTGGTGGGCCCAGCGACTTGTGGCTTGCTACTGCAGCTGCAAGCACTTAACCCAGAGGGATAGGAAGACAGGGGAACAAAGAGGGAAACTCACCCAATGGGCAGTCACAGCTAGGTAGTAGTCTGACCACTGGTCCACACCTTAGTGGTAATGAATGGCTGGAAAAATGATGCTTTCAGGGCATGTAACACAGGCTTGTAGACACTCTGATACAAATCAGAAAGAGCTACTGTGGAAAATAGGTGTGGCTGGGTACTTGATATCTTGGCATTGCAACTTGCATTAGCAATAAAAAAACAGCATTGCTCACAAAGGAGAATGGCGGCAAGCCAGTGGCTAGCATTTCCACCATTGTGCTTGTTAACTTTTTGCCTCTGGTCTGTTGGCTTTATGTTTCTGGCCCATTTCCAGAGACTGGAAAAGTGAGAGTTGAGTGCTTTTCCTGAACATGACAGTTGGCTCCTAATTTTGACACCCTGAACTGGAATTGGCTGGGGATTTGTAGCCCTCAGAGGTGCGGGAGTTAATAGGCTAAATAACTGATAAATGGAAAATGCTGGATTTGTGCATCCGCTACCACTTGAAAGACATTCTTCCTCTTACCTCTACCTGGTATCCCTATGTTCTCTCTCTGGCCATCATCACTATCATCATCAGCTTCACTGCTTGATGGTGCTGCTGCCAATGCCATGTGTTGGCATGCCTTCTCATACTGAGATTTGTAGGACTTCAGAAAATGTCTTTTCATGGTGGATGTTCCCAGCCTTGTTCCCTCCTTACTCTAACAGCCTTTTTACATAAAGGTACACTACATGTGTTCATGATTCTTTGTCCACCATAGAAATCCAACACCATCAATATCACCAGTTTGATCTTTCCTCCTGGCATTCTTGGCTGTTGCCTAATGGGCAAGTAGTGTGTGGCAGCTTCCACATCATTACCCTCCTCCTCCTCCTCTTCCTCTTCCTCCATCAGTTTCTTCAGGTTCAGGGAATGGCTCTTCTTCCTCTACCATGTGTCCTGGGCCACAAGTTTTGCTCTGTGTCTTCATCTGCTGTCATCTCAGATGCTTGTTGTTGTGTTTCTGTTGTTCTGTCGCTGTTTTTTGTTTTACCACCACTTTTGGTCTTTTTGATCTGTTACGCACCTGCCCCACGCCGAATTCCCACCTGTTCACTTCCTCCTCGCCCCCAGAACTGTTGCTGCTATCACATTTATTGGGTATATAATCATAATCTGTATCTCTGTCCCCAAGCTCTGCCAAATCACTTTGCTCCTCCTCCTCTGCCTGTGTCACTTGCTGACGCACTTTTTATTCCTTTTAGGGTTACAGCGGGCATAGCCCTGCAGACCTCTTGCTATGAGAAAGAACTCCCACATTCCTTCTGACCGAACAACATGTTGGAGTTACAACACAGTCATCTCTGCATCTGTGAAGCTCTCCGCTGTTGTCTCTATAGGCAGTTGCAGTGCACTATTTTTATCTTCCACAGTCATGGGAACACGCACACTCCACCATGTCCAAGATGGCTGCCAAACTGCATTGAACATATGCAATTAATAGTCTAAATTATAGATATACCCCACCTAACCCTCCTCTCAGCACCCACCACCCCACACCTCCCAGTAACATATGCGTGACACTAGGAGTACTCACCCCAGTGTCAGGAAACATATGAGAGATAGTGGAGTGCCCACCCCCAGTGTCTGAATCAGGCATCCTTCTTTTTTTTTTTTTTGTTTATTAAAGATATCACCCCACCCAACCCTCCCTCTCAGCACCCACCACCTCACCTCCCCCAAGAAACATAATAGTTACACTGGGGCCTGCAATACCCCAGTAGAAATCCTCATTCATTTTTTTTAAAGTCGCCTAAAAGAAAACCTCCATTGATGTCTTTTGCAGCCGTTAGACTCCCCACTGACCCTCCCACTCAGCACCCCCAAGCCCTTACTTACTGATTGGGAGTTCAATGCTATAATCCTCTGGACCGAGACATGTCTTCACTCTTCAAAGCTGGACCGCGATCTGAAGAAACAGGTACTGTATGCAGTTCAATGTATTTCAATGGGGTTCTCAAACTTGGTGGCATAACTTGGGAATTTTTGCATATTTTTGGCCTACATTTTTAACATGCCTTTTTGGAACCCCATCTCATTAACAATTGCACTCACATTAGGTAATCTTTCCCGAAAGGTGATTTAGCAGTCCCTGTGTGAAATCACCTTCAGGCAGGAGTTGAAAATTTTCTGCCCTTGTTCATGAGATGTGGTTAAAAAAGGCTATGTTGAAAATTTGGTGTATAAATATTAAAACAACAAAGTTATGAGCCTACATTGAATTTTGCGATTGCAGACTCGTAACTTTGGTAATTTTCAAAATTTTACCCAAAATTTACAGCATAGCCATATCTTTACATCACCTCATAAATGTGACAGCTGCCATTTTTCAAAACCTTGCCAAAATGTGTTTTTGTATCCCAAAAGTTGATTTTGCAGTCCCCTGCTAAATCCCTTTCGCAGCAGCTCTAACATTTGCTGTGCCTTTCTTCATGAGGTAGGGTCATAACAAGTTATGTTGAAAATTCTGTGTACAAATATTACAAACAACAGATTTATGAGCATATGTTACATTTTCCTAATGCAGGCTCGTAACTTTGGTAATTTTCAATATTTTTACTCCAAATTCTTCCTGCAGCCCTATCGGCTCTAGCCAGAGTTTATTTCTATTATGATTGCTCATGTTGCAACCCTTGCAGTGTCACTGTGAGTGGTTCCTACAATGTTTTGGTGCAGTATTAGCCACTGCTAAGAAATTTTAGATAAATTGTAGTGAGAATGAAAATATGTGTTTAGCTGAATTGAACTCAGGCCTCAGGACAATATCCTGATGCTCTAACCATGAGATAGGTCACATGGTTGGACCTGACTTCTTCCTAGACATATTTCCTTTCTCTGATATTGCAAATCCTGCAACCAGAACACCTGAGATAACATTTAGATTGCTTAGCAGTGGCTAATACTGCACCAAAAACATCTAATTCTTATCTCCATTGTTCCTAGTTGCAGGATTTGCAATACTAGAGAAAGGAAGTGTGTCTGGAAGAGTCAGGCCAACCATGTGAGCCTATAGTTCAGTGGTTAGAGCACCAGGATGGTATTCCTAGAGGTCTGGGTTCAATTCTAGTAGGTCACATTTTTTCATTCTCACTACAATTTGTGTTCCTAGAGTATATGATACTTTATGGACTGTTTGACTACTACTGTCCTCTTCCACTACACTTGTAGTTCCCACTCAGGCAGAGAGTCTATGACCAAGCCCACTCTGCTTTGGTTTTTCTTTGATGTGACTGATGATCCCATTTCTCCATTTCCTTCACCTCTGTTTCTCTATTTCCTAATGCTTGCTACGGACTCAGCTACTTGGGTGATGAATGATGAATAGTAAGATTTTTTTTTTTTTATTTAGTTTATTTTATTTTATCACTGGATGCCACCAAGGACTGCCAGAGGCCAGGCACCGACTCCCTATCAGATAACACACACATGCTACCCACTGCCCAGATCACACTGCAACTGCACAGCTCAGGGTGACAGGCTGCTTCCAGGACTCAGGAGGAGAGGAGGAGGAGGGAGGAAGGATCTTCAGCAACCTGAGGGAATGTGGAGAATTTTGACATGATGCCAGCTGACTACACTGCTGCCCACTGCCCAGATCACACTGCAGTCGCACAGCTCAGGATGACACACAGACAAGCTGCTTCAGGATTCAGGAGGAGAAGGAGGAAGGAGCTTCAGCAACTGAAGGGTATGTGGAGAATTGTTTTTAATTTTTTATGGATGCTCCAAGGTGCCAACTACCTGGGGCCAGGCATTGCCACACTGCCAGCTGGCACGAACTTGTTGCCCACTGCCCAGATCGTACTTCAACAGCAGAGATCAGGACAACATACACACACAGGCTGCTTCAGAACTCAGGAGGGAGGAACCACAGCAATGTGAGGGAACGTGAAGACTGAGAGTTTCAATTTAAAAGTGCCACAAAAAGAGAAAAATGATTTTTATGGATGCCGCCAAGAAGCCCCTACCAGGGCCAGGCACTGGCACGCCGACAGCTGGCATACACTTGCTGCCCTGTCCACTGTTCAGATCATACTGTGAAAGACTGATTCAGGACTCAAGAGGAGGAGGAAGTAACTGCTGCTTGAGCAAACGTGAAGAGTCTGAAACTGCCACAGAAAGAAACGCCAAGTCATAAACATGAATGAAGAATGATTTACACTTTTTATGGGATGCCACCAAGATGCCAATTACCAGTGGTCAGTCACTGTCTGCTGCCAGTTGGCACACACTTACTGTCCAGTAAAATTAGTAAATAAAAATAACTCCCAAACAAAAAACACTTCTCAGGCTTCTGGCAGGGGCTTTGTCAAAATGTGTTTGCATTTGTAATACCCTGCTAAAATGTGAGTTCTGCAAAGAAAACAAATATGTGCTACATTGCTGAGATTAGGTAACAAGTGGTCACTGACAGACTGCTACCTCATGCCTAATCTGCCTACTGTCAGCCCCAAGCACACCCTCCTCTTGCAGATTCCAGTCTGTCCCAGTCTCCCTCTCAGGCAAGCCCCTGGCCCCAAAGGCCTGATGCAACACTGCTACTCAGCCTGCATTTTGTTATTATTTTCTGTTCTTTTTCCTCTTAAATATACCCATTCAGCAGTCCTGCTGTTACAGGACTAGTGTAAATCAAATGTAACCCCTTGTTCCCAGGGGTTACTAGAATCCCACTTAGAATCAGTGGCAGGCAGGGAGAGGCAGCTTATGAGATGCCAGTTAAATGGATTTCACACTGTCACACTCTGTTTTCAGTTTCAGCTGAGCTGGAGTGATGATGTCACCTAGAATTCATGCAGCATAAACCTCAATGGAATGCTAGCTGCAGGGGTTGGCAGTAGAACGTTGGGAGATTCAAGGTTAGTCTGTGTGGAGACTCAGGAGAGTGAGGAGTGCTGCAGGGTGTAGCTACTCAGACCTAGCTCTGAGAGAGAGAGCTGCCTCAAGAGAGGGTTGTGTGTTCTCACCCTAGAGAAGAACACAGAAGACCATGGTTGTGGAAGTGGTAGAGCCGTTCTTAGAAGTTAGTCCCAGTGCCCCATCCCTGGAGGGATGGGGGAATTCCAGAATTCAGGGCAATCCTCTGGTCCAGCCTGGAGACGGGTGAAGCTGCCTGAGAGTCATTTTGTTCTGTGAGTACCTGAGACTGTGTTGTGGGAAAGAGCCCTGGGACACCTGCATACCGTGGTGAGTTTTTCCTCTGACAAAGGGACTTTGTTTCACCAAGATTGTGCTTTCAGTAAAAGTGTCTACCTACAGTGGGATCAAGAGAGACTTGCCAAGTACAGAACTTTTAGACAGTGTATGACTTAAAAGCATCTGCAACAGTGGGGGTCTAGGGTAAAGACATAGCCACATACAGAACTTTTAAAGTCAGGACACCTCCAGTGAAAAGTAGAATGTTAAATGTGAAAACATTTCAAGAGAGCATCTACAAAAGTGTTTCAGAGAAAGGTATTGTAACCAGATGAATGGCCGAGTATAGATTTGGGAGCAAAGATGGGAGACCCTCATCTGGAGTAACCAGGTTTACCTCTCCAGGTTCAGTTTGGGCACCTATGTTTTCTCTCGGCATTTGGCCAGTGCCTGAGGTAAGCACCCAGGCATGGGATTTGGATTTCCTGAGAGCCGGAAAGTGCTCAGGACAGTTTAGGAGCCACCAGTAACCTCCATGCAATATGGGAAAGTGTCCTAGTACTGGCAGGTGCAAGTCAAGGAAAAGAAGAGAAGTGTACCAGTTTGGGCCGTGTGTGCCAGATCCGTTCAGAACCTGACGGTTCATCAGGAGCGTGTGTGCACTCTACCTCAGTAATCTGCATTACTAGTGAGAGTAGCCCTGTGGGGGTACATCCTTTCTTTGTTATTCTCTGTGTTATGTGATTAAAAGCCATGCTCTAGAATTCCAAACCGTTTGGACATTACAGTTATTGCTTCCAGGTTCCAGATTTACTTGGGTGCCCTGTCCAGATGTACAAACCTAGCATAATGCTGAGCAAACGTTTTCTCCCAGGGACCCAGGTTGATGGCCATGCTAAATGGTGCCTCCAGGTGTGAGCCAGGTAGTTGCCACACTTGGTTTGCCTGTCTGAGGATGGCAGGCTACAAAGTAGAAGTAATGGGTCTACAGAGAACTTGGTGGTGCTCTAGATGTGAGAGGAGCAGCCCTGCTGGTTGAACAAGGAGGTGCCGGTGGGTGGAGGTTACACAAATATTTGATGAATTTTCTTTGTGTTAAAGAATTTCCTAACTAATTTAACTAAAAGTGAATCACAGACCTTCCTGAGCTACCACAGACCGACAACGAGGGCACGAGTGAGTTTTTTTGCTGGCTCCTATGTGAGTCTAGCTCCAAAACAAGGTTGTGACTCACACTGTGCCTTAGTTAACTGTTTTCATGAGTAAACTGTGCTTTCGGTTCCACTGGTTCACCTGGTCCACATCATTCAGACTGGGATGAACCAGTCAAACCAAAAGTTCTCCTATTTCCCTAAAAGGTTTCCACAGTTGGAAAGAATCGAACATCCAAAGTTCAAGGTGTGAAGTTCGAGTTGTTTGTTTCTTTTGCAGAACAGAACTTGCAGCCCTAATCAATATTTTATGACACCTGCTATTCAGGCAAAATAGCAAGAATGGCTCTGCTAGTTGTTGGAGGAATGTGAAGCTTCTCCCGATACACATGCACATGTCTTCTGGCAGTGCCCCAGTCTCGTTTTTTGGTTTTTGCCCAAGCCAGCTCCACCCTTCCCAGCCCAGCATCCCCACCATGCCCAGGCTTAACCTCTGACAGGGCCACTGGGGCACCCTCCCAGTGGTCACTTAGGGAATCCTGTTCCTGGCTTACCCCCAGGGTGGGGTCACAGGAGCAGGACCCACTGGCAGGCAACAGGGGCAATGGAAATGGAGGCAGAGCAGGGCATCATGGCTAGAGCTGGAATTTGTGGATGCTTGCTGGAAACCCTGAAGGTGGGGATGTGCAATGATGCCCCTGGATGAACCGACGCCTGTCCCACCTTCGCCAGGACTAGGCACCGGTTGGCAAGGATCCTGGCCTCTGCCAGGGGTCACTGATGCGCCATGTGCTCACCTGCCCTCCCCCGGAGAAGGAGAGCCACCCTCAAGTGCTCAATCATTCTTCCCTTGGTCAGCCTCCAACTCCCGGTCCGTTCCTGAACCCGATGTTGGCGTTGCATCGCGGAAGTTTGCCGCTGCACGTGGGCCAGCTTCCCAGTCTCTTATATTAAGAATAGCTTGATCTGGGCCTTGAGGAGATCTTCCTGAGCCCATAAAGCTCATTCCATGGTGGTGCATTTTACCTTATACCCCAGTAGTACTATGCAGAAGCAACAAAGGTGTCTAGGAGACCCCATTTATGGCCGCAAAGAAAGCAGTAACAAAATTATGGTCGAGGCAGCAGCCCCAACAATTAAACAGTGGCAGAATATCGCTATTGAAATTTACTGTGCAGAAAAAATTACACACACACTAAAGCAACAATTATCTTTATTTGATGAAAGATGGGTACTCTGAATATGCTATATATCATGAGTTCCAGAAAAAAATGTTGTGCCATAGGATCTTTGGTTTGTGGTGGTGCTGCACCCTCCGTTTTCTCCACGTGCAGCTTCACATATGAAACCTGTAACAGATTATATAGATTGTATGTAAACCTACAACAGACTTGGCGGTCTTTTTGTTTCTCTCCCAGGTTTCCTTTTTCTCCTGAGATGTTTGCTGCATGAAGTCAATGCTGTAAGAGACAGGTTTAATCTTTCCAACTCCAATGTGTTTGTGTTTACATCATCACATATACACACACACACAATATAATTTTTTTATTCTTTGGTAACTGGGTAAATTCCTGTTTTCAGGGCAACATGGGAGCACTGGGAAGTTAAGTGACTTGCTCAAGGTTACACAGTATATGCAAGTGGAGTTTGGAATCAATCCCACGCCTGCTGAATGTACCAAGCCCATTCACAGCTCATTGCTCTAACCTCTAGGTTATACTGAGAGCCACTGTATCAATGAACTGTATAATATCATCTCTGTATAACTTGAAAACATTAACAAACTAAAGCTAAAAAGAAGACAAAGAAAGAAACAGCTGGAACCTCTCACAATCACTGGTATTATGATTAAATGCTGACAGTGTGTGAGCTGTAGAAACAATATAATTTCACTTCTGGAGCACTTTTCATACATTGTATCCCAAAGTGCTTTACAAGCAATTTATTTACACATGATAGCCTACATGAGATGCAGCATCTCCATTTTCATTGGGGTCCTGCTTCTGCTTGGGACAGCATGATGCTTCTCAGTACCATTGGTACTCCATGTTTTGGGGGGCCTTGAGGAAAATTATGCCATTCTTGCTTCAGTGACATCAGTGCTCGCACAAGATTCTGCCAGCTGGGCTGAAACATTTGAGAATTTTCTGTGAACTCATCAAATAGGAGAGGCAATAAAACAGTATTTATACCTGAGAAATAACAATTCCTACACTTTTTGGCAATAAACTAGGCTTGTTTGTCCTCTTGGCGGGCAAATAGTACATTTAAACCATTGCAATGTTTAAATCTGTGCTGCTTACATGGAAAGATTAAATGTAACACAGATGTCTCAGTTTTCTTTTTAATTTTCACCTATTAGGTGTCGCAGTGTAGGAAGCAGTGTTATACAGGGCTAAAATTAGAGATGTCTAAATCACATACTTTCATTATTGAATCTTTTTTCTTTCTTGTATTCCTCTTATGGGGCCCCATCTTATCTCTGAACACCTTTTCTGTAAATATAGCATTCTTTCAACAACAGCAAATTTCAAAAAATCCAAGAGAAGCATGATGCAGCGTAGTACAATACTGCACGTTTCAATGTGAGGAGTCTAATTTATTACGAGCTTTTCATAAAGGGCATTTTCACTTAGCAATAGTAAGCTTTTTGCTGTAATCAAGAATGTATGTAGCAAAGTTTATTGTTGCCAGTTCTGCGCTATGTAAATGTGGTTGCTTGTTGCTCTGATTCAAGCAAGCATTAACATGGAATCAGAGGTTATTAAATAAAACTGGTAGATTTGTGTTGTAAATTCTGAATATGGGTCATCAGCAGTGTTCCTATGTTGAAGAACTTGGTTGGTTATTTATGAAAGCTGATTATGAGATGGAGATTTGGGATTTTCATTCATAAACTTCACTGGCTTAGCAGGCAGTAAGGTATGGAGTAACTGCACCAGTTGATTGCTTGAACTGTGATAAATGCTTGTGTAATATACTTAGTAACATGGGGTACCATAAAACAAGAAGCCAAATGGTCAATCAGCATCACTTGACCTTTCATTAATCCTCAGTAGACGATAGTTGATGTGAGGAGGCAAGATACAGGATCAGTGAGCGGAACGGGATTCCTTATGTGCTTGAGGAATTGTTAGTGAAAGGCAATCATTTGTAAAGGGAGCAGAGCAAGAAGCTAAGACATTGTTGAAGTATGCTCTGTTTTGGCTTCTTCTTGTATGATAGCCCATGTTATAAAAGTCCTGTACTGTTCTTTCCCCTGCAATCCCATCCTGCAGCAGTACTGCTGAACATAGAGATGCTGTTAGAAGTCGTTTCTCCTCGGAACACAAAAGTGAAAGTCAGGCCCTGGAGAGAGATGGTGACAGCGAGAGATACACAGTGTCTTCTGTATGTGTGTGTTTGTTCAGTGTCTCCATATTCTGTCTGCCTTTTCCCATACCACTGATTGGCTGACGATCCCTCAGCTGACAGCAGAGAGAGAGAGAGAGAGAGAGAGAGAGAGAGAGAGACAGTGAGAGACACAGTCAGTGTCGCAAGACCGAGACAGGGAAAGAAAAGAGCCGAGATGGAGAGCGACCATGGCAGGAACAGTGTTCTCTCTTGTGCCGTGTGCAGCCCCAGCCCCTCCCTGCAACCTCTCTGTGGCCGCAAGGAACCCTATATGCAGTTTACAGTATCCTGGCCTGACAGAAAGAGAGAGAGAGAGAACACCAGGTAGTGTGCAGCAGTTGGGAGAGAGACAATAATGTTGCAACTGTTAGAAACTCCACCCCATAAGTCGTGTAACAGGTAGGCACACAGTTAGCCTTCAGACTCCTGGCTTTTTTCCCTTTGTGAGCTATGGCAACTGCACAGTTCACTCACCACAAAGTTGCTGATGCAGAGTCTGTGAGATCCCTCTCCCATTGCAGCATGCAGGCTGTGCCTGTTAGCCCCCACAACAATAACGTGGGGTCCTGTGTACACAGACAGTAGGGAGAGCAGCAGGTTTTCCCGAATTGTTCATCTTCCTACTATCACCCACCTCAGTCTCTCAATAGTTTATAAAATGGGCATGAAAAATCTAAACTTTTGATTGGCTGAAGTCTTCTCAGCCATGTCCTTATCAGGACATATTCATTCAACGGGTACTACTTGTGCCAACCAAACCGCATAACAACATGAAATCAGTCTGCTCCATTCCACTCTACCACTGCCGTCAGGCTCATGTGACTGAAGCAGGTTCAGAATAGCACCACTGGGAGAGCAGTCGTACAGAATACCATCATTTTACTGCCCCCAAAATAAAAATCCAAAACACACACACAAAACCTGACCGCAAAACCAGAAGTCAGCGACAAGGTGACCAACTGACATATTTCACATGCTTTTACCACAAGTTTCTGATAGCCTGCCAATCGCAGCTCTTGACTCCCTAATTTCTTCCAGTGCAACAGCTTGTCTGTAGTACCTGCTCTGTCGCCCTTTTCCTCGGCTTCTTCGATGAACACTGCATTCGGCGGGACGGTAGCCACCCTCGTGTCCTTTGTGCTTACTCTGGTTAAATCTAATCACAAAGAAGTCAGCGAACCACGTGCCACAGGTTTCAAATCCATAGAGTACAGACCCAGTTCTCTGCTACCAAGACTGGCGAGCTTTGAAATTAAAATCAGACTTGCTTCTCTGCTGGACCACCGCTAATATTATCAAGTCCTGCCCTCCCAAATAGCAAACAAAAATAATTCCAGAGCATATGGTTTAAAACCACAGACTGGAAACGGACCGCAAGCAGGAAACTACTGTTTACAGCAGCCGTGTGGGACACGCCACTCAGGGCAAACTAACAAATATGAATAAAAGAAAATAAAACATGCTTTTGAGTCTCTGTCTGTGTGTGGGTGGCTGAGGAGTACACACAAAGACAAACACCAACCTCCTCTAGTGACTAAAGAGCTCCACTCAACTCAATGACAGGGACTACTTTTTGTTTTTTCCACTTGTCATAATTATTCACAGTTTTTATGTACAGTTTGTATGCCAATATTTTGTATTAACTTCTTTACTTGAGGGCCCATTTTATAAGCACAATAGAGACTCTGAGGTGTGGGTTATGGCCTGATGAGCACTTCCCAGTGCAAGGGCACTTCGGCAGCTAGCACCTCGTGCCACATTACACACCTCGGCATGCTCTTATCAGGCCATAACCCACACCTCATCATGTCTTATTGCTGGCGTATACCACAGTGTCTGTTCCATAGCAGTTCGTACCCTAGCCATCCTGTGGCAGTAGAGGGAGAGAGAGACATTCAGCAATGGAGAGAAGTGTGATCATCATGGTTTTCATCTTCCTACTCACCCACCACAGTCTCTCGACACTTGTATCCCACAGTGTCTGTTCTGTAGCAGTTTGCACCTAGCTGTCCTGTGGCAGTAAGAGGGAGCGAGAGAGAGAGAGAGACACTCAGCAATGGAGAGAAGTGTGATTGGTGCAGTTTCTTTTCTTATGTCAGCCACAGTCATGTACAGTATGCAGTCCATGTAAGAGAGAGAGAGAGAAAAAGACATGGTCCTGCCACGGTGGGAGATGGGGAGAGAGACAATGTGAGGAAAAGGTGCAGCAATCACATCTCTATGTGTGTCTATCTCTCTCTCTCTCTCTCGCCTGTGGCTTGTTTTGTGCAGCAACCCTGTAATGGAGAAGCTAGGTAGTGCAGGTGCATTCATGGTATGCCGTTGACAACCAGAGGCACCGTGAAGAAACTTAGTGAGATAACATGCTAGCAGCAGCTTGTCTTAAAAGTCAATTGTTGTTTGCAAGTCATTGCATTTACATGTTTGTTTGTACACAGAGTGTCCCTGTCATCTGTCCACACAGGCACACTGTGCTGTATATATCAGAGGCATTACAACAGTGAGACTACTTTTGTGGGGGAAGGACACTTCCTAAAATCCATACTTTTTAATCTTTTATATGGCTTTCCTTCTGTTTTTCACACTCTGGTAACCCCATGTTGTAAGCGCTATAACCCACAACAGGGTGTGCGGTTGTGGGATTAATCAACATCCTGGGTGCTGTGAGGGCACTCGCCTGTGGCCTTATGCCTCACAACATACCCGGATGTTGAACCGCACACCCTGTCATGGGTTATTGCTTACATAGTGCATATGTAACTGAATAGGATAAGGTTGCTCAGTATTGTAGGTAGCTCAGTACTGATAGTAAAGAGACTGGATCTGGTGAGTCTATATGGCCTTTCATGCTCTCTGTGTCCAGAAAACTACCACCCTTTTGGGGTACCCTCAGAAAGAGGAACTCTGGGGCCCATGCCCCTGAACTTCATAGCCATCACCATTTTAAGACCTTTGACCTGGGCTGGCAGCAAATCAGAGGGGAGGATTGCCAAGGCACGCTCAAAAGTCCCACAGGTTTCCAAGTCTGTGGAACTCCCTCCCACACCACATACATTTTGCCCCTCCCTAGAGTTTCAACTGCCTCATTAAAACCATTTCCACTCTCCTGTACCTGTTTCTAATCCCCTGCCTCATCCACCCTGCTGCCCCCTTGCCACTTTATATACTACCCGTCCTATCCTACCTACCTATCCTACCGTCTTTGTCTACCACTGGTGTTTTCTGGCTATAGGCCTACAATTTCTCTTCTTAACCTTTACCTCAGAAATTTCTCTGTATTCATATTTATATAATGTGTAACATAGATATTTGAAAAATCTGAGTTTGTTCATGTTCTAAAATGTGTATTTATTTTTTGCTGTAAATTTTCTGTATAGTTTCCATAGTCTGTATTTGATTTTGTGTATTCAAGGTATATTTTATGTATTCTCAATTCTCTAATAATGTATTCTTATGTATATCTGTACTCCCATTCTGTTTCCCCTCCCCAGGACGCATCTGGAAATGAGCTTTACTGCTCAGCATGTTCTTCCTGGTAAAACCTTAAATAAATAAAATAAATAAAATGCCTCTGGATGTAGCAGGACTGTCTAATTCTGGCACAATTTTGTGGACCAGTGGATAATCAAGTGCTAGACCTTGAGAACTGCCGGACATGATTGACAGCCCACTGAGCCAATGAGAGTTGGAGATTCGTGGGTGAAGAAGCACAGGCTGTACCAAATTAGATCAGACCCATGAGAGATTTCAGAGAAGCAGGACTGCTGTTGAGATGGGGACTTTGAGCTGTGCCATCATATACTGAGTGTCTGTGAAAGATGAACTGAGAGTAAAGCCTTTATTTCCTGGTGAAGAAAAGAGTAGTATGTATGTGCTCACTAGCATGACAGGCAGTACTGAGGTTCCAGTACATAGCCAGAAAGAGAGTGAGGAGAAGATGCAGTAAGGATGTTATGGGATCTGCAGCAGGCACCACAGCTAGGTGCCGGCTGCGCCCGCATAGCAGGATCAAAAGCTGTGATGTGTGGGTCAGTACAGACATGCATTGGTCATGGAACAATAGAGTCCAGATGGGGTGAGTGAAGCCCAGAGAAGTCACCCACTGATCAAGAGAGACTGAAGGGTGGTTGGGTAGGGATCCACCATCATATATTCTTGGAATGCCCCAGCATACGGTTATTTTGGTCCCAGGTTCAATAAGCCCTACAACACATATGGGGCCTGGAGATACCTCTTATATTCAAGCACCTGTTCTTAGGTACATGGGTACCAGGGGTGGGAGCAGACCCCAACAGATGCTCTTCAGAACTATGTGTTTGGCAGCCGTGAAAGGCATCATGACCCACTGGCTCTTAGCAGTAATGGCGACAATTGAAGAGTGATGGGTTAAACTGAGAGAGCTTCACACCATGGAAAGCATAATGGCAACACTTAGGCTTACACATGAAAAATTCGGGAGCTGTGGAATAGATGGGAGATATATGATTCACCTGGTGGGAAGTTATGGCCCCAGGGGACACAACAGAGACAGCTAATTTCCTGCATATTCTAGATTAACCTTCTCCAGAACAGGGCTCTGTCTAGAAGAGTGCTGGGAAGTGGGACAGGGATTTGTGGGAGGAGAAATAGGTCTGAAGATAGTCTCCACCCTTCTCCAAGACTGGATGAAGAACCGCTCTCACCCCAATGGTTACACAAGCGAGTTGAACAAGAGATATAGAATCTCAACACATAACATGTAGGGAGTGATTTGCCATGCCTACCAAATGTCCTTCTTTTTGCCTTTTTAAAGGTTTTGTAGTTTGAACATTTACACCAATAATTTGGATCAATAACCCAATGTCCAGATAATTTCAAGTGATTCTGTACAATAAAATGTCTGGAAGATTTATAGCTTGAAGAACACATGAAAGATACAGTATTGCATGCCTAAAAAAATAAACTGAGTTAGTAATTCTCCTGAACTGACTTGTACTATAAAATGTGATGAAATGTTGTTATACTGTATCAAATGGCATATGAAAACAAAGCTGAGTTTAAAAAAAGAGAGACTGTGAAGATCAGAGGTATATAGGTCTGCAGGGAGAGGAAGAAGTCATCCGATTAGGACCCATAAGTGACATCAGGGCTTGCCCTGCTCCAAAGGAAGTAAGTGTATTGTGTTATTTGGGACTGTTTTTCATGCATTTAGCCACTGGGCCAAGATCTTACAAATACCTCATGCTTCAAAGTGCCAGAGCCAATTGTGTTTCATCCGCTGTCTTGCTTGCAATAAATTTATAATGATTTTGCTACTTCAGTTTAGCTTGTAGTTTTGTTTTACAAAAATATGGAAAGGCATCCCACAAGATTTAAGGAGGAAACTGATTACATAATTTCAAAGCACATTTTAATCACTAGCAGATTAAATGTGGGTGTACATGTTTTATTCAATGTACAGTATTTTAATAAAATTGTTTATTTGTATATATTGTAGTTTTATTACATATTGTATACATAGTATTGTAGTTTTATTACATATTGTATCGTATAGTATGTTGATTATTGTATTGTATTGTATTATATGTTTTGGAGCACATCTCGATTCAGAAGTTTTGGATTGTGCTGAAAGACCACTGTCAGCCCTGAAAAGGGACAGTTGACCCAGTGGGCTTTATCCGGATACAAAAATAAAATTAATTAAAACAAAGTCAGCATTTATTTCCAGTGTTTTGTCAAAATCATCATTTTAAAACTTTCATTATCTTTGCTATTTAAAAGTTAGAAGTCTATGTCAACTGGCCGTTATAATCTTTGTAAATCAAAACAGCAGACAATAAACATCAACTTTTGAAACATTTCAATAAATAAATAAAATTCATAAGTTCATTAGCATAGATCAGCCTCATGCTAACTATAAAGGCTGAGGTTTATCTCTACACTGCCACACAGGTGCATTAGCCTCCTCCTCCCTCCCCACACCAATTGTTTCCGATGTCCCTGGTCTGGAGCACACTGGAGGAGCTGCGCAGGTTCAGCCTTGGTCATGGTGGTGAAGCGCAAGGGGCGGGTGTGAGAACACTGTGCTGAAAACAGCCAAGTGACTGCAATTTGGCTGAGTGCTCCCTCAGTCCCCACATAGGCTGCAGTTCTGGGGGCCGGCATAAGCAGAAGAGTGATGGCAGGTGGCAGGGTGCATGGTAAGCCCCACCATTTGGGGGTTCCAATCACATTAGAAGGTATAGCACTGCACTTTATGCAGGAAACACTCAAACACAGGACACAACACTTTAGGCATATATTTCTTGCAAATCACAAAACATTTATTTACAGAAACAGGTGCACACAGCATGAGGTATTGTGACACTGCTGCTGCAGCTCCGGAGAGGCCCCAAATTCAAAACAGCACAATCACAGTCACTGTTAATGTCCCAACAGCAGATAGCTATGGGCTCGATACTTACAAGCAGCTAAATTACTTTAAACATATTTCAGTTCGATTCCCATTTTCTCAAACCCGTTCCATTACTTTATCACATACCCATTTTGTTAAATGTGATATTTAGGTCAGAGTGATAGAAGAGTGATGGCAGCTTGTAGGTTGCAAGATAAGCCCCACCATTTGGGGTTAAACTCTCCCTGCCTGCCTAAACACTTGACGTACATGTCAAGTCCATCAACAGAGTCTGTCTGTAACAATAAACAGTACCGTATATCAGAACATACTTATAGCATGCATAGTCTATTTAAACAGTTATTTCCTGTCTGGAGTAGGCATACAATACATCCTAGTCTAAATGAAAGTCCTTTCAGTTTACAATAACAGCTGTCAATACTGTAACAGTAGCTAACCTCCTTTTATCCTTTTACTGCTCTCCTGCTCTGAATGATATGGTTTGAGCTTTGCAAAAGACAGATTGAGGCAAGGATCTGGGTGTGCCATAGATACCTTCGGTGTAGTAGGTGCATTGGCAAGTTGGTAGTGGCACCTGGAGAGTCATACATTCATTTGAGCAAAGTTATAATAGCTCTTTCAGAGCAAGGACACTTCTTCTGAATCAAGATGTGCTTTCCCCATTTCATCAACCAGCAATGAAGCATCCTCAGTCATATGGGGTTCCACAACTCCCTTTGATTCCATGGCTTCTCTGGTTCTCCCACTTCTTCCTCTGGAATGTCCTCAGATACTAGCCTTGCATTCAAAGGTACAGTGGGTGTTGTATTTGAGTCCAAGCATGTTGGTGTGGGCTCTGCTAGAGACACGTCATTTGTTGTTGCTGCATCCGCGACCAACTTGTATATGGCATTTAACTGGTCTGTCAATCTTTGGACATATTATAGATAAGTCTCTTGCCTAGATCCATAGGCAGAGACACCAAAACACAAGTCCACCGGAGTCTTACCTTCCAGTCACACATCAGACAATATGAAGAAAATCCAGTGGCATCACTTTTGGTGCAGTTGTACACATGGACTGATGCACTGACTTGTTGACTACATTTGCTCTTGTCCTTGATCTACTACAAATCCCAAAAGTCAGTCTCCCAAACCCCATAAGCCGAGTTTAGGAGACCGACTGTCGGAAGACCGACAAGGTCTTAGTGCAATGCGGGGGCAAGCCCTGCACCTCCCATAACTAAAATAACTAACTCCAAGGGGAGCAGACCTCAGAGTAGGTTACAAGTAGTTATGGGGATAAAAAGTGCCACGCAAAAAGTTGCCTTCTGGGAATAGAACCCGGTCTGAGCATACTGGTGGCGAACTGCTAGTGGCTTAGCCCTCTATGCCACAGAAGCAGCTTGGCTTACCACTGGATTTTCCCCTTTCTTGTGGTGCACGGCTAGAGGTAGGTAGCGGTTCATCACATCCGCTACCTTACCCCTGCCGGCACCGGCTTCTGTCTGTCGGGCAGGTGTGTGTTGGGCAGCTGAACTCGTGATCCCGAATGTTAGGATTCCAAGTTTCAGCATTCAGTCATACTCCCTTGTCCTTTGGGTCCAACGCTCCTAGGATGTTTAGTAGGGTGTAGTTGAACTGCTCAGGTTGAGGATCACCTTGCAGGTGATATGGGGTCATCTGAGATTTGCTTATTCCCAAGAGAGACAACAGTTCTTTCACTAAGAGGCTTTCAAAATCTCAGCCTTGGCCCATATAGATCCTTTTTTGGGTGCCACAGTGCACAAAGAACTTTTCTGTGGCTTTTGGTTCCTTTTCGGGTATTTATTTATTTATTTAAGAGATTTACCAGGAAAGCATACTGAGCAGAGTACCGCGATTCTAGATGTGCCCTGGGGTAGGGAGTTTACAATGGTACAGTAGATACAGAAACGAGTCACAAAACAACTACAATAATAACAGCAGTTTTTACATAATACATTTGGTATGCTTGGACATATGTTGAGAAGTGATCTGTTATGACCAACATGTTTTCAATATTTCTAGAGTCTACTTCAGACCAAGAAAGTCTACTCATACCACCTCCATGGGTGCACTTGTTACACAATATTAACAAGAGGCGCTGCCCTCTGTGGAAGGTTTTGTGTTGCCGCATCTGCTGTAGCTTTGCAGTGTTGTTCCTCATTGCTTCCCATATGTGGCTAATAGAAGCAAGCTTGGGCAGAGTCCAAGGTTTGCTTACTTCCAAAGTGTCCCATGTCATTATGCAAAACATGCACAGCAGAACGTTTTTGAGTTTTGCTGGTACAGTAGTACTGATTGTTGTCTGAGGAAGCCCTGTGGTCCTTGGATTTCACAGTATAGCAAGTTATCTTTGATTTTTTAATTGGGCCACTCACACAGGCTGTTTTGTGTTAGGATCATTTGAGTATACTTGGGTGGCATCACCCCTTTCTTTGATGAGCACAATGACTTTCAGGCAAGAGTCCATTCTTTGCTCTTTTGTAAGTCCTGGGGAGTTAACTGCATAGTGGCCAAGTCCAATGCTGTGGGATGGCAGTAAGCATTTGATAAACAATCAGCAGAGGCACCAAACTCAACAAGATGATGGGTATTTTCTAGGGACTTGCGCATCGGTCTTGAACTTTTGCACAGTGCTTATACAGTGTGTTCTGGATTTCATACCCATGTCTGACTCTCTGTGGAGAACATACTTGGGTGTTGTGACAGGGCATCAGTATCCACATGATACAGGTCAGGTCTGTATTCCACACAATACTCTTATGTTGCAAAGTGGACAGCCATCTGTGTCCAGCAGTTTCTAATGTTGCAGTTGTTTTCAGATATGTCAGTGGGTTATCTGTCTTGATAGTGATGTGTGCTCTGTACAAGTATTCATGAAACTGGTCCATGACTACCCACTTGAGAGCAGGGAACTTCAATTTGTAAATGAGGTAGTTCTCTCTGCAGTGTTTGCTGCTACTGGTGAAGGCAACAGGCCTCCATCCTTAGAAATAACTTTGGTAAAGGACAGCTCCAAGTCTGATGAAACTGGAGTCTGTATGTAAGATGTAGGGCTTTTCTGGATCACCATATGCCAGATCAGGCCTGTTTTCAGATGCTAAATTATTTCTTCGAAAGACTTATCATACCGAGTCCCATCTCTTTATGAAAGGGTTACTTGGTTTGTGATATGTCTTGATTGTGTCTGTAGCTACAGGATGCTTTGTGCCTCTGTTGGTGGGTAGAGGCTGGGTTCGGCAACTTTTGGGTTCTGGTTCAGCTCGGGTTCATCCAAGTAGAGTTCAAGTTTGGTTCAGTTCGCTTGGATGTAAGATTTTAAAGTTAGGGTTCAGTTCAGTTCTCTTCTGATTTTTGGTGGAGCAATAGAGCACAAGAGCTGGCAAATAGAGCAGTCTGCAGCTGATATGCTACGGCATGGAAAATACAGTTTCAAACCAAAGCAGCTAAAAATTATAGGAATAGAGCAATTATCCTTGCTAGAGGCTAAACTCATTGCTGTTATTGATTCCAATACTATATAAGATACAATGAATGAAATTGTAACCTTCCATTTAGAATTATGCCAGTAATGATGCATATAGCTGATTACCATGCTAGCAGATCAGCCACTGTATAGTACTTAAGCACAAGTAGTTAGTAGAATTTTCATAGCAAATATTTTCAATATTAGATCCGCGAGCACACTACTGATGGCAACAGCTGAGAAGTCATATTTGCTATGAAGATTCAATATTCTACTGACTACATGCACTTAAGTACTAACATCACAACTGATCTAACATGAAATCAGCTAAAATCAGCTAAATGCATCATTACCAACATAGTTTTAAACAGGTTACAATCTCACTCATTATACTTAGATAGTATTGAAATCAATAATCATAATGAGTTTAGCACTGGCATGAATAATTAAACTATTTCATTATATTGTTTAGCAGCTTTGGCTTTGAAAGGTGATTTTTTCAAACCTGTAGCATATCCGCTGCAGACTGCTCATGGTTCTGATCTCATTAGAGGAATACAACGCTAGTCAGCTCTTATGTGATCGTACAAAACAGGGATAAGATTAATTTGATTAGACTCGCATTCATTGTGGTGCCACAATCTCAAGGTTCACATTCGGTTCGAGTTTGCCAGGGCTTCTTGTTCAAGGGTTTGAGTTTGGTTCATAGTCTAGAGGTTAGAGAAATGAGGTGTGAACGAGCTTAGTACATCCAGCAGACCAGATCTGAGTTTGATTCTCACAACCTCCAATTGCATACTGTGTGACTCTAAGCAAGTCACTTAACCGCCTAGTGCTCCCAGGTCACCCCTGAAAACAGGCACTTGTAGCCTGGTGGGCCTACCTGGTTACCAAAACTAAAATAAAAATAAATAAATAAAATAAAATCCAATAGTTTGCTTTCAGTTCAGGTTCAGTTCACAGCTGAAGCCGAGCTCTATTGGTGTGTAGCCTTGTATTAAATTCAACAACAGTTTCATCACGCAGGTATAGTCTTTAATGACATGTCTGTAACACCTGTAAAAGACCAGGAAATGCTATAGGCTTTAAGATTCTTTTGACTGGGCTAGGTGGCCAAGGCTTCAGCTTTGCTTGGGTTAGTCTGAATTCCTTGGCTGACACAATATGTCCCACATACCTGACAGAATGCTGGAAAACTGCCACCTGCTGATAGACAGCTTAAGCCCAAACTCTTCCAGTCCATCTAGCACCTTCAGCAGACAAGCCTCGTTAGGTCTTAAGGGTCTTTTCAAAACAATGCGTCATCTAAGTAGACCAAGCATTCCAGGAGGTTTATGTCTCCAACTCTACTGACACTGAAATGTTGCTAGGGCACCAGATATTCCTTGGGCACACAAAGAAATTCATAGAAACCAAATGAGCAGATCAAAGCAGTCTTCTCTCTTTCCTCTGAAGCCATCAGGATCTGGTAGTACCTGCTCCTCAAATCCAGAACGAAGAGCTATTTGTTTCCGTTAAGACAGTCTAAAGTGTTCAGAATGCTCAGCATGGTGTATTGATCCTGTGTAGTCTGCTTATTCAGAGATCTGTAATCCACACTCATGCGGCCTTCACCATTTTTCTTGTACACAACTACTATAAGAGAAGCACAGGGACTTCTTGATTCTTGAATTATTCCTGCTACAGACAATTCTTGAAGATGCCTCCACATCAATAATATCTGCTGGGGCCAAGCAACAGGATCATTCCCAAAAGGGTGCTCATTGTGCAGTCTGATGTGATGTTCCCCTCCGTAGCACATCCAAAATTCCATTCTTTAGTTTAGTTCACTCTGCCATTTTCCAACTATCTTTGGTCTTCCATCGATCAGGTATGGATGACTCTCCAAAATCAAAGAACTCAGGGTCAGTTCCTGTATTTATACCTTCCTTGTTGAGTTGGGGCTGCAGTGCTGTGTCTGCACAGTACACCCAGGCCAACGTTCAACTACCTTTCTGACAGTGATGCCTCTGTTGGTCACATTTGTCACTTCACTGTGATCCTCTTTACTTATGTGTGTGTGTTCACAGGTAGCACATTCAGTTTCACCAGCAGTCTTTTGACAATCCCTGTTTATCTAGGGCATCGATCATCAGGATCTAGTTCTTTCACATCCTGCTTCAGCCACATCACTTCACTGATGCCACACTCACATAGGGTGGCAGGACACATTCTTCTGTATCTCAGTGCCACACTATGCCAACTGGGTCTTCACAGTCCTCTGGTCCTCAGTCTTTTCTCCAACTTCTTCTGGCAGGCCTCCTTCACTAGTCAATGCACACAGTACTCATCCATTCTGCTGCATCTTTTACCCCCACAGATTTAGGGCAAGTGTCCAAACATATGGGCGTTCGTTCCTGTGAAGGTAGGCATGTTATCATACATTTCTGACTGTGGGCAGAGCAATGCCAGAGTTTCAACTGCATCACCAACTCCAGATACTGTTGATGGCAGAGAATCCAGACTTTCATGTAACCAAGGTAGTGGTAGGGCTTCTACCTCAGCTCATACTTTCAGTACTTCTAATGGTTGTAGCTTACATTTCTTGGATAGGTGTTCATCGTACTAGTCCTTGAAGATGATAATTATTTGGGAGGCATTGTCGAAGACAGCTCTAGGTTGACACTCCAATGATAGTTATTGTTGCTTTGGTTGAAAGACCTACAAGCTTGTTAAAATTGTTTGGCCAAGTATCTGATTGTTTAACTGACGACTTAGTTACCAATTGTTTGGAGTATCTTGCTGGCGGAACTCCAGTGTGATCCTCTACTGGTAGCTTTCCTAATTCTGGACATGCTTGAGCAGTTTTGTAGTTACCTTTCACATATTTTCTTGTGACTTACACTCCTTTTCATGTGTCCATCTTCTCCATATCTATAACAAAACACTCCATCTCTGTATTGCCATGACTGAGCGATCCATCTGGTGATGACTTTCAACCTCTTTTGAGCTTTGGAGGGTTTCCATTAGGTGCTCTGAAACAGCCTCACTTGGGGTTCTTTCCTCTGTCAGACCACGTTCTGGGTATTGTACTTTTCAATTCGTGCACCAGGTCACACAATTGCTTACTTGGGTTTGGAAATCAAATTGACAGTTTCAGTCTGTGCTTGACTCCTGTGCCCATCATTGTTAAAGTTTTGTAGGTGTCATGACACACTGGCACTTGTGGTTCTATTGTCCACCATTGGCAGATACTTTGCATTTGAAATTTACATTATCTCATTGTACAGCTGTCAGTACATGGTGAGGTCCCATTGTTCCTCTTCTTCAGCTTCTCTGATTTCTGTCATCAGCACTCTGTGAGATGAGGGGTTGTCCTTCTCCTGTGAGGCACAACTTGATAATAACCAGGTCTGAGTGACAGGCAGCCTGAATACATGTTCTAGTTTCATTTGGTTCGGTTCATGTGATGCCTCACATCTGTTTTGAAATACCTCTGTAATGCCGTCTCAAAGAGGTTCAGATCATGAACAATGGTTCTCCGTTCTATTGTTTAATCATTTTGAATTTCAGAAGAGATCTTCACTTGACTCTGTGCTTCCAAAGATATTTCCAGTGCAGTCAGATTTGCTTGAGCTGGAGTCTCTGGATCAGTGGATCATAAAGAATTAATGGTTTCTAAGGCAGGACCTCAAACACTTTCTCCAAGGCACTTTCTTTTCTCTGCTTCTGAGCATTACCAGTCTTGTATTAAAGGGTGCTGTCAACCTTGTTTTTACTTGAATGTATGCCCATTTCTGTGTACTAAAATTTATTAAAACAGCACCAAGAAATTAAATGCTGTGTCTGTTCTTTTATTTAAATAAACTAATAATGCTATCACAATTTGAATCCATAGTGTTATTGTTTACAACTTGTTGTTCATTATGCACCAGTTTCTCTGCTGCCCAAAAGTGTTCATGTAAAGATATTCTCATGCTCTCTCATGCACAGGCATGTCAAGTCTTCCATGGACGTACATGTTTCAGTGTACCGGAGCCAGCTGTCAGTCAAACTAGATGACTGCTGCATTGATGGATGCGACATCCTAAATTGAAGCATAACATTTAAAATGGGTAGCATCATAGTTTCTAGTTATTGTTACTGGCTTGGTAAACATTCCAGAGATGTTATCCCAATTTACAAAGCTCCTCATACACTTTCAACCCTCTCACCAGGGATCAAGATAACCCGCTTTTTCCTACAGAAGAATTTCATAATTCTACAGTATATTACATTGATTGCATTATACTGAAACAAAATAAAACAAAATGCTATAATACTTGATTATGGAAGTGTTACAATGCTTGATTGATTGTAGGAGGTTGTGTGCTCAGTTTACTCTGCCCAAAAATATACACATGTCTTTAGTACATTCTGTCTGCTGCGGCATCCTACCCAGGGCAGACTCCACAGATTTACAGTCCCTGTCCTTACACTGATCACTTTCATGGATGTAAAAACTTAAAAATGTACTTATAAATTAAAATACATCTGCCATCTCTCAAATTCTGCATGTTATGTGTTTATTTTGATTATAGTAGCTAGCCTTATAGTAGATGTCCGCATCCTATGGCCTACTATAAAGGCAAACTGCTACAATCAGAAATAAAACACATAACTCATACAGGGATTTGAGAGATAGCAAATGTATTTTAATTTTATAAATAAATGCTTAAGTTTTTTATATCCATGAAAGTGATCATGTGTAAGGAGAGGGAGACTGTAAATTCTGGCGGAGTCTGCTCTCACTGAGCAGTGCATTCTGAATGGGTGTGAGCACACTCTTGGAAATGAGCAGGAGCTACATGAGCGCAGCAACAAAAACATGAACTAAGGTGCAGAGCAGGTGTGGTAACACCAGTATGGCATGGCATGAGATTTTTAAAAGTACTGCTATCCAAAGCTTTGTTTTGAAAAATAAACACATACAAACTGTATTAACTTAAAAGCAACTCAGATATGTTAAAAAATTTTAAACATTTTACAAACTGAGGGTTGGCAGTGGCCCTTTAATGAAGCAGCATAGTCCATCCAAATTTCTAAAGTCATCTTCTTACGGTGGATTTCACTCCCAAAACATTCGCGAACCTTCTGTATGAATTGGATCTGGGCAACTGCATGTAGATGGGCTCTGCTCCCACGTTTGAGGTGGTGCACCACTTGGTCACTTAAAACATCCAAATTTCTCTGGCTGACTTACCTTCAGCCTGCAGCCATCTATGGAACCACTGTTCAAAACTTCCATTCACTGGTAGAACTCCAAGCTCTGGCGCCACATAGAAACACAGACTGGAGTCACAGATTCAATGTTCAAATAGCAAATTAACCTGCTTACAGCA
The DNA here is from genome assembly GCA_016271365.2 of Neoceratodus forsteri. Classification (NCBI taxonomy): domain Eukaryota; kingdom Metazoa; phylum Chordata; order Ceratodontiformes; family Ceratodontidae; genus Neoceratodus; species Neoceratodus forsteri. Next base: position 1,311,417,116 of record CM057449.1, read on the forward strand.
CTCATTTTAAAACAGAGGTATTTTGCCAGCATCCAAAGAGTAAGTACTATTGAAAGATGCAGTTTGTGCAGGTTTCTGACAAATTCAAAACTCACTCATGAACAAGTTTACTCGCATCTCTGCCCTGCTCAGCGCTGTGCATACACGGAGCATCAGCTGGCAGCTCTTCAGGCCAGGTCAAATCCTGCAATACAAATGTAATTTTGTGCCCATTAATAATGCCAACAGGACAACAGAAAACACAGGCTGTAGAAATGTAAACAAAAAAAAAACTGACAGCGTCCCTTTAAAAATAATGTTTCTGACAGGCGCCCAATCAGCAAAAGAGAGTATCGTTGTTCTTGGGACTATTTCTGAGATTCACTAAAGTGACCCACATGCAAGTCTCTATGTTGAATTTACCCATGAGGAGCGGAATATCTTTAAACATCTGACACATTTCTTCCCAGAAGACTTGCATTGAGGGCAGTTCCAAACATATGTAATGAAGACCCTTCAGCCTTACATTTATTGCAACTTGGAGAGGCCCTGAGACCCATTCTGAACATACTGTATGAAAGGGAGTGTAGTACAAATTATGTAGTGTTTAAGCTGAAGTAATCTTAAATTCTCTGTATTAAACGCTTTGTCCGAAAAAGACCAAAGATCTGTCCCATCTCAATTATCTTTTCTTGCCAACCCCCAGCACCATGGACCACCATCCTGATGGCTCTACAATATATAAAAGATTATAAAATGAGGAAACTCTAGGAAAAGATATATGCACCCAGAAACTTTTGTGTGATCTCACTTGGGAATAGGTTAAGGTCAAGACTAGCCCACTATGGTCTTAAGCCTGGTGCAAAATTCCTCGTCCGTTACAGAGATCTTGTATTTCTGACTAGATTATTGAACCTAAAAAGTGTTCTGATCAAAATATCTTTAACCCCTTACTACACCATTCTGGATTTATCAGAAAGGGCCTGTTGACACCAAAGGTGATTATTCCAGAAGGGTTGTGATCTGGAGGAAGGTATATTTAGTTTTAGTAAGTTATTTAGTTGTCGTATGACCCTCAGGGAATCTGTAATGATCTATGAGTGAGTTATTTTGACTGAGTTGGCAAATAATAAGGAATGTGAATCAGTACCCTGAGTCCATATAGCCTTCCTTTCTATATGCACCCATTCAGGTAGGTATATAGGCATTTTCCACAGGGGACTGAGACCATTTTGATAATTGTGAAACCCCAGTTGCCCTATAATATAAGTAAAGATCAGGAGCCTTAAGACCCGCTTTGTCTTTAGCTCTGGTTAATTTAATGTACGTAACCAAATTTTCTTGTAACTCCAGATAAATTTAGCTATATAAGCATTGAGACCATCTATCCATCTTTTGGTCATGCAACAAGGTATCATCATGAACAAATAAAGAGCCCTTGGTAAGATATTCCTCATAATGGTTTCTAATCTACTCCACATCCCCAAGTGTAGTTTGTTCTACCATGCAAGAGACTCAAGTATATCAGTTTTAAGTAAAGCAAGGTTTTTCAAGGCTGTCCAATCAGAGTTTTATATAACTTTACCCCTAGTTATTCTATACTGTCTTGAGCCCAGACAAGACCATTTCTCAGTATGTTTTCTTTCAGACCCATTCTATTAAGATGAAGAAAGGTAGATTTATCAGTATTAAGTTTATAGGCTGAACAATCCCCAAACGTTTGAAGAACCTTCACAATTCTAGGCATAGAAGTGCCTGCCTCTGACATTGAGGTAAGTGTATCATCAGCATACACCGAGGTGTGAAACTCTTCTCCTCTAATTGAGATGCCCTTGGTGTCCTTATCATTATTAAGTTTCTTAACTAAAGGGTCTATTGTAAGATTAAATTATAAGGGCAAAAGAGGGCAACCTTGTTGTGTACTTCTTCTAATCCTAAAGTAAAGAGAAATTACTCCATTAGTATCTATTGCAGAGCTTGAATTATTGTGTGGTATTTTGATCCAGCTAATAAATTTATCTGGAAAATGGTATAATTTCAATACCTCCATTATATGGGGCTGAAGGATATGGTCAAATGCATTTTCAGCATCCAGTGAGAGTAAGCCACTGGGGACAATAGATTTAGAGGCAGCCTCTATGATATGGGAGATTTTCCGGTATTATCTGCTGAAATGTGACTTTTTTTATTTAGTATGTTTTGTGCTCCCACTAGCCTGCCCTTCTGCCTCTCCTCCAGCCACCTCACCCTGCCATCTCTGAGACTTACCTCACCAGCCCAACAGTGCCCTATAGTTTATCCCCTGTGATGGAGACTCCCAGGGGACCCCGACTTGCTCAGGAGGAGTTTCGTCCGGATGTGACTGGAGTGCCCAGAAGGTGGGTCTGAGACCTGAGGAGGAGGCATCATCCTGCAGGCTGGTAGTTTTCCTTTTTCTCCTCAGGGAGGTGTGGCATGCAATGACATGATCAGCGCAATGTCTGGCATGCCTCCCAGCCAGATACAGTCCTGGCGGTTAGACTCTGGCCTCCAAGGGGTCAGTACCATGCTACTGACTTCTCCACCTCCCCAGAGGAGGAGAGCAGTTCTTGGGATGTTCGATCCTCCTCCCCATCCCCGGACAGCCCTCCAACTCCCGATATCACTTCCAATCCGGGTCATCAGCATCACAAGCAGTAGCATAACCACTGCACTGGTGGGCCAGCGGCAAAGCCTTTCATGAAGCCTGTTTGTTGGGGTCTAATTAGGTAATGTATGAGTTTTTCCAGTCTATTAGGCAAAATATTAGCTAACATTTTCACATCCATTTTAATAAGCAAAATAGGCCTCTATCTACAGCAATTGTTGGGGTCTTTCCCAGATTTATGTATTAGTGATATTAAACCAGGAGTCATATCACAGGACAAGGAATCTATAACAAATCATCATTAGACTTGTTTTAGAAGAGGTATTAATTCTTTACTAAATGTAAGACAGAAGTTAGATAAGCATCCATCTGGACCCGGAACCTTTTTTTTCATAAGCCTTATGACCTCAGCAATCTCACTCTCTGATATATACAAACTAAGCTGTTTTTAAGATTGTGCAGAACTGTGGAGCTCTGCATGTCTTTACAAAAATCAGATAGTGAAAATCAGCAGTTTTGGATCTGTATCATAGAGATTCTTGTAAAATGTATAGAATTCTTAATATATCTATTTATGGACTGCAATGATCTTATTATCTTCAGATCTTTGTATTGTTGTATTACTAGTAGCAGAGCTATTCTGTTTTAGCCTTATTGCCATTATTTTTGAGGCCTTAGGCAGAGTCAACATAATTTAGCTTTGCCTTCCTAATGGAAAACTTTGCTTCAGCTCTGCTTGTTTCATTATACTTTGTTTTGAGTTTAGATCAATGGTTCCAAGGTTTTCTTGAGCTATTTGTAAGCAGCTTTTTTCAAAGTCTTACATTTTGTCCAACAGATAGCTTGATTTTCAAGTCTTTGTTTTTGTTTTTTTTGAGAGAAGAAGACATAGTAATTAGGAATGCCCTTAACCAGCATTTCAAACAGTCCCACGTGTTGCCCCAGAATGTTTCCTTGGGTTTATTAACATTGAAAATTTCATTCACTTTATTTCTAATTTTAGATGCTATCTCTATTTATTGTTTAATTTAAAAAAAAATATTAATTTTCCATCTTTTCAGTTTCTTTATGTTGGTCAGCACAGTAAAATTTAAAATTACTGCAGAGAGGTCACTTGCTCTTTAATGTTTATAAAGCTCACTCTACTTAGAAATTCTTTAGGGACAAAAATTTGGTTGAGTCTAGACCCTGATTGATGGCACTGGGACCAGAAAGTATATTTCTTGACTTGGGGATTGAACACCACCAAGCATCTGTTAAATTTGCATTGGAAACTAAGTCTGTTAAGTCTTTGTCTGCTTTGGAGTGACTAGGTGAAATCTGGACCTGTCCAAGAATGGGTCCAGTACTGCATTAGTATCACTAGTCAATACTAGTACTAGTAAAACTAGTGGATAACCCAGGGTTCTGTCCTGGGACCCACACTCTTAACATCTTTTTCAGTGACCTTAATATCTCTTCATTTAATCATATTTCAAAATTTGCAGATCATGCCAAGCTTGGTGGTAGAGTAGATTCATTACATAATATACACCTGTTAAAACAAGATCTTATTACTATTGAATTATAGGCAAAAAGGAACCTCATGACATTTAATACAGATAAATGTATGGTCCTACACTTTGGTACTAAAACCCTCAAACTTATTACTTTCTAAATGATGCTCTTTTAAAAAGTCAAATTGTGAAATAGACTTGGGCATTTTGGTAAATAATAAATTATCTTCTTTCTCGCATTGCAATAAGTAGCAAGAACAGCTAATATATTATTAAAACAAATCAATAAATAATTTCTTAATAAATCCAAACAGTGCTTAGTCCCATTATACAGAAACATACATTAGACCACATTTAGACTATGGATCCCCTTTTGGAATTCATATTTAAAGGAGTTATAAAACAATTAGAACAAACCCAGAGATATTTTACTAAAATGATACCAAATCTTAGAAATAAAACCTACTAAACACGCTCTTTAAGAAACTGGACTGAATCCACTTCATTTAAGAAGACTCGGGGATATTCTTTTTACATATAAGGTACTAAAATCACCAATACTAATGAGGCAATGCAGATTAACCTTATCAAATAAGCGTATTGTAGGCAGATGCCATAATAAACAGCTTACTATAGAATGGGCAGATACTAATAAGCGTGATAAATATATCTATATTAGGGCATCCAAAGAATGGAATTTACTCCACAATAATTAGTAGATATAACTAACTTTGATACATTTTAAAAACTTGACATATGGTTAAATTTGCATAACAGACAATGAGCCACTATTGAGGGGGACAATCTCGTGGGCTTAGGCCTCTTTTGTCCCATACAAAATCCAGTAACTCCAGTAAATATAATGGTGCTGTCCAGTAAGTTGTTAATTTTGGAGTAAATAGCATTAAAACTTGAGCCTTCCATAGCCACAGCCTGTGGATGAGCCTTCTATCTACTGTCCTTAACTCAGCACTCGTTTAAATCCTCCCCTGCCGCCATTGACCCTGCACAAATGTGACTGTTTCAAAGCACCTGTCTTCTCCCAGCTTATTCTGTGTACAGTCCTCCTCACATTGCTCTTTAGTATGTTCCTGCTAGGTCAGTCCTGCACAGAAAATTACCCCACCCTTGACTAGAATTAACGACAAAGCCTCCTCTTGGCTGCATTAACATACAGGGTGTGAAAGCCTATGATGAGTCTCTCCCTGCTGACGTTATATAAAATAATGACAATGCCTCCCTGGCTGCTTTACCTCCTGCTAAATTAGTTTCTTAAGCCCACAGCACTCACCATGTACCTTGGACTGTACTAACTGCAATATGCTGTACCTTATATGAGATAGCTTACAATTGTAAATAGTCAGACCAATTGCTGTTATTTCTTGTATTTTTTTTTTATCACAGCTGCTATTTATTCCTCTTGCTGCAGCATGAACTGGCTTGGGGAATCCTGCTGCCGGCCCTGCCTGCTCGGAGAGCTGTGTGGCTCATACCATACTCAGGAGGATCCAGGATGGCCGCTGTGCCATCCTGATGGTGGGCCCCTGCTCTGCCACTCATCGGCCAGGACAGCCCTGACCCTCCCCAACAGGACCTCACAAGTCCTCCAGGCGTGCACGGCATGGCCATCAAGATGCATGGTCACGCCCAGCCCTGTTTTCTCCTGATTATACTCCCACAGGAGCGTGATGTGCAATGATGTCAGGCACAGCATGCCAATGTCCACCACGCTCCCAACTGTCATTACACTGGTAGCACCCCAGGCATCCCCAGAGGTCACTACCATGTGATGAACATTCCCAACCCACCCCAGGACTAGGAGAGCAGTCAGCGGATGCTCAATCCTAGTCCTCCTGCCAACCTTCGATGACCCAGGCTCATTCCTGAACCCAGGTCACCGCATGATACAAGGTGTGGCATCCAGTGCCCCAACCTCAGCACCACCAGGCTGGCATTTCTTGTATTTTTGTCTCTGTACTTGTGCACCCATACTCTGTAACTACCTTTCAGTGTGGTCCTCCTGTCAAGCTGTGGAATCTTTGAAAAGAGCATTTTGCTCAAAGGTTATGTCCGAATGACTAAATAAATAAAAGCCAGAAACAAATGATTTGATACCTTTTATTGGACCAACATGGATGTTACAGAAAAGAACAAAGTGCTTTAGTTTTTGAACCAACCAGGTCCTTCTTCAGAAGCTTTGTGGCAGTTTTTTCAAAAACATATAAATATATGACATATAAATATATATAAAACATATATATAAATATATGACATATAAATATATATAAAACATATAAATAAATAAATAAAACCTCATAGAAAGGGGAAGTGGAGCCATAGATGTTTATAAATGTAAAGTATTTCTCCCAGCTTACCATTTAATACTAAAATGGCCACCCAGCTCACTGGTCAGGTGACATATCTGGAAATTAAGACTCTTCTTAAACAGAATTACCACACCAGCTTTCTTGGAGCTAGTCCCAACTCTGAAAACCAGGCCCGCCCATTTCCTGCACATAAGTGAACAGTAATTGTGATCCTTGGAACGATGGATCTCCTGTAATGAAACTACAGAGCTGTTGAGTTTCTTTAGATGTCTTATGACAGAATATCTTTCAGTTTACGATTCAAACCCCTGACATTCCAACTGATGAAAGTGGGTAGGTTACAAAGATAAACCCACTAGACATCTAACTCCTACTGCAATTGGATGTAGAAAATCTTATGACCATCTTAAAGAATAAGAAACAAACATAATATACCAAGAGAAAGAGCATAAAACAGAAACAGGAAGAAGAAAGTAGGAAGAACAAAATGAAGTTAAAATCCCTAACCCCCAGACAAATTTAATACTAAAGTGAGATCTTTCAAATAATCCAAGTAGTGTGGTTGTTCTGCATATAAACCACAATAAAAACAACCAACTACTAAACCCCCAGCCCTTGCACATTCCTGAATGGAAAATTTAAGGCAGCAGGACCCCCAGCCCAAAAATTGAAGGTTGCACAGAGTCTTTTGATATAATGGAAAACAACAGCTTAAACATACTGTATTTCTACAGTTAGAAAATTGAATAATTTTAGGTAAAACATTGCAAATCACAATATTAGCAAACTTTTAAAACCATAACAGCAGTAGTACATTATTCACTTAAATATTATACTGTAAAGAGCAGTGTTCTAAAGAATATCTAAAACACTAAACATAAATAATACTTCATGATATTGCGTGAAAATTTAAAAAAACAGCACAAAATGTTAACTTAGAGTTAAGCAATTCCCTGTGGAAAACCTAGCAATGAATAATATAAACATTATAATTATGGGTAAAAATGGCCATCATGGCCCCAAAACAAAGTTATAATAAACAAGAGCAATAAACATGGAAAAAAACATATATGCTATACATTTTAGTCTGTAGTTATCTAGTAATAGCTGAAAAATATAGTAACAGGTAGGTAAAATGGCTACCAAGAGGAGACTGAGGTCAGTGCCAGAAGGTAGAGCTTATTCAAGACCTTAAGTCTGCCTGTGAAGCAGGTCTACAGTACACTAAGATACACCCCAGATTTGTATCCAATCTGTAGATAATTTCAAAAAGAGATTTTGTTGCAGAAAAAAAAATCAGAGGAGATATAAGAATATAACTGGCAAGATACACGCTGTGCCATTTCAAAGACCCAGTAGCTTAGATACATGCTGAAAACAGTGGTGCAATTTTTTCCTACAAGTCCTTCAAGTCATAATTCAATTATGGAGGAATCACCGTACTCACAAGAGCAAATGGCACTAGGTCAGAAGAGTGACCCAACAACAGCGGTTGCCAAACAGCGCAGCAATAACAGCACCTGCCATATAGTCTCATGGTAGCAGTCTCAAACACACACAGAGGACCACTACCACGGACTACACACAAAATTTAAAATGTATGTTTTGCCCCCGCACCTCCCCAACATGGAGGGCTCTGCCTGCCACACCACCCATTAATTAAATAATCAACTCCAAGTCGGAGTAGGATTATGGGGAAAAGTGCAGTTCTGGGGCTGTGAGATGGGATCTGTAAAATATAAAATAAAACAAGATCTTATTACTATTGAATTATAGGCAAAAGGAACCTCATGACATTTAATACAGATAAATGTATGGTCCTACACTTTGGTACTAAAACCCTCAAACTTATTACTTTCTAAATGATGCTCTTTAAAAAGTCAAATTGTGAAATAGACTTGGGCATTTTGGTAAATAATAAATTATCTTCTTTCTCACATTGCAATAAAGTAGCAAGAACAGCTAATATATTATTAAAACAAATCAATAAATAATTTCTTAATAAATCCAAACAGTGCTTAGTCCCATTATACAGAACATACATTAGACCACATTTAGACTATGGATCCCCTTTTGGAACTCATATTTAAAGGGAGTTATAAAACAATTAGAACAAACCAGAGATATTTTACTAAAATGATACCAAATCTTAGAAATAAAACCTACGAACACGCCTTTAAGAAACTGGACTGAATCCACTTCATTTAAGAAGACCTGGGGATATTCTTTTACATATAAGGTACTAAAATCACCAATGCTAATGAGGCAATGCAGATTAACCTTATCAAATAAGCATACTGTAGGCAGATGCCATAATAAACAGCTTACTGTAGAATGGGCAGATACTAATAAGCATGATAAATATTTCTATATTAGGGCATCCAAAGAATGGAATTTACTCCCACAATAATTAGTAGATATAACTAACTTTGATACATTTTAAAAAACTTGACATATGGTTAAATTTGCATAACAGACAATGAGCCACTATTTTTTTAAATATCATTTTATTGGTGTTTTAACTTATTTACACATAAGTCAGCCAGACCATCATCCATAGTAGAATTAGACATACAATTCAAAGATAGACTCAGAGAGGAATAGTGTCCATACTTAAATAATACCTCGTTAGACCCAAAAGGAAAAAGAAAAGTTTTTACTCTTAGCCTTAATTGGCTCAAGATTCAGTCCCATATTTGGATATCAAGCCAGAGCAGTCCGAACAGGATGATCCCAGATCTACAACTCGTCCAGTCACAGGTCATGATGCAATTGTGGTTCTAGTCACAGGGTTAGTTTCGATCAACCTCCAGCCAGAGGCTCGGTAGGTGCCCTCACTCCAGGCGGGCCCCATCCCCGAGGGGGCTAGCTGTCCCCTCCGCTCCAGGCCCCAGGGATCAACAGGGCCAATGATAATAAGAAAGCCCACATGATACTCAACTGTCTCCTCCTCATCATGGAACAAAGGTTGGGTCTTTTAGCATATAGTATATCTGCACAGGGACCACTCGCAAATTTCCTTCTTGATTATTTAGGCTGTGTGTTATTTTTTCCATAACATAGATTTGTTTGGTAATGGTCCACCAGTCTTGTATGGTGGGTACTTTAGGGGTTAACCAGTATTTTGTGATAGCTTTTTGATCACTGTGAGGAGTATTAGTAACAGGTGTCTAGTCACTGGGCCTCGCATGTTATGGGCAGGACCAGAAACAAAACCGTCTCATTGTCAACTGAAATCAGGGTCAAATATCTGCTAGAGATGGTGTTGCAAGCAGGAAAAGAAGGTCTTCAGGAGGACAACTCCACATCAAATGGGTGTGATCTGCCCTTGTGGCCCTCTAGGCAGCGCAACAGCCCGCTCCCGACCGGGCATAATGACCGTAATTGCGGAGTTTTGAAATAGCGATTAAGCATTTCCAAGAGAACTCCCTCCAGATCATGCGAGCTGGAAATCTTAGCTGAATATTTCAAGCTCTGCCAATCCTCTGGGGTTATCAAATATCCTGACTCCTAGCTCCAGCGTGCATGAACTTCCTCTGTATCAATGGCACTCTGAATCTTCAGGGACCGGTAATACATTGATATCAGGTTGTTTTGCGATGGGTCCTAATATGTGCTGTGAGGGCTTGTATTAAAGCTGGGATCCATTCCTCGTCCCAGATTTCCAGGAGGCATTGCATATAATGCCTAATCTGAAGATACCGGAAAAAATCTTCCTGGGGATGCCAAATTTCTTTGTACCTCATCAAAGGCCACATTGTGCCCTGTCTGACTATTTGACTTAGGTATCTTAGGCCTCTCTTCTCCCATTGCCGGAAACCACCACTGTGGACTTCTGGGGAAATCGCCCAAGCTGGAGATTGGGCACAAGAGGGTGAGTATATAAACAGTTGGTAACTGTTCTGGATGTAATGCCAACCCCTTACCGCCTCAAGCCAGGGGTTCCCTGTGTAAATCTCCTACCAGAGTTCCCAGAATTGTATAGTGAGCTATAAAATGCGTTATCATCCAACAGCACCCGTTCAATGCCCAGCCAATGCGGAACACTTGTTCTGGCTTGCCTGGATATCATATATATTAAGCTCACAGCTTGGTGGTATAGCCTGAAGTCTGGGAGACCCAGACCCCCATCTCTAGGAAGGGTAAGGATCTTGAGGCGTACCCGGGGCCTTTATTAGACCATATAAATTTAGTGATACATTTGTCGATCTCCTTAAAGGTCTGCCTGGGTATCTGTATCGGAATATTCTGGAACACATACAGTGCTCTAGGGAGGGTCACCATTTTAATTAGGTGGATCTTACGCCAGCCCATATGGAAAGGCTGCCCATATGGCCAGGTCTGTTTTAAGTTGTTTTATCAGCGAATATAGTTATATTTATAAAATTCCTGGAGGGATTTCAGCAGATGTATCCCAAGGTATTTGAGTTTTCCTAAATCCCATCTCCCAGGAACAGCGGTTCTTGCCCCTGAGTGGGAGAAAAGTGGAAGGAGCAGCTCGGTTTTATTGAGGTTTAGTTTGAATGAGCCACTATTGAGGGGACAATCTCGGTGGGCTTAGGCCTCCTTTTGTCCCATACAAAATCCAGTAACTCCAGTAAATATAATGGTGCTCTCCAGTAAGTTGTTAATTTTGGAGTAAATAGCATTAAAAACTTGAGCCTTCCATAGCCACAGCCTGTGGATGAGCCTTCTATCTACTGTTCTTAACTCAGCACTCCGTTTAAATCCTCCCTACCTACATTGACCCTGCACAAATGTGACTGTTTCAAAGCACCTGTCTTCTCCCCAGCTTATTCTGTGTACAGTCCTCCCTCACATTGCTCTTTAGTATGTTCCTGCTAGGTCAGTCCTGCACAGAAAATTACCCCGACTAGAATTAACGAAAAGCCTTCTCTTGGCTGCATTAACATACAGGTGTGAAAGCCTATGATGAGTCTCTCCCCTGCTGACGTTATATAAAATAATGACAATGCCTCCCTGGCTGCTTTACCTCCTGCTAAATTAGTTTCTTAAGCCCACAGCACTCACCATGTACCTTGAACTGTACTAACTGCAATATGCTGTACCTTTATATGAGATAGCTTACAATTGTAAATAGTCAGACCAATTGCTGTTATTTCTTGTATTTTTTTTATCACAGCTGCTATTTATTCCTCTTGCTGCAGCATGAACTGGCTTAGGAATCCTGCTGCCCAGCCCTGCCCTTGACTCGTGGCTCATACCATACTCAGGAGGATCCAGGATGGCAGCGTGCACATCCTGATGGTGGGCCCCCGCTCTGCCACTATCAGCCAGGACAGCCCCGGACTGTCTCTGATGGGACTCCCCTCACAAGTCCTCCAGGAGGTGCACGGCATGGCCATCAAGCTGCATGGTCACGCCCAGCCCTGTTTTCTCCCTGATTATACTCCCACAGGATCGCGGATGTGCAATGATGTCAGGCACAGCGTGCCAATGTCCACCACGCCTCCCAACTGTCATTATACTAATAGTACCCTAGGGCATCCTCAGAGGTCACTACCATGTGATGAACATTCCCAGCCCACCCCAGGACTAGGAGAGCAGTCAGCGGATGCTCAATCCTAGTCCTCCTACTCAACCTTCGATGACCCAGGCTCGTTCCCGAACCCAGGTCACCGGCATGATACAAGCGTGGCATCCAGTGCCTCAACCCTCAGCACCACCAGGCTGGCATTTCTTGTATTTTTGTCTCTTTACTTGTGCAACCATACTCTGTAACTACCTTTCGTGTGGTCCTCCTGTCAAGCTGTGGAATCTTTGAAAAGAGCATTTTGCTCAAAGGTTATGTCGAATGACTAAATAAATAAATAAAACCTCATAGAAAGGGAAGTGGAGCCATAGATGTTTATAAATGTAAAGTATTTCTCTCCCAGCTTACCATTTAATACTAAAATAGCCACCCAGCTCACTGGTCAGGTGACATATCTGAAATTAAGACTCTTCTTAAACAGAATTACCACACAGCTTTCTTGGAGCTAGTCCAAACTCTGAAAACCAGGCCGCCCATTTCCTGCACATTAGTGAACAGTAATTGTGATCCTTGGAAAGATGGGTCTCCTGTAATGAAACTACAGAGCTTTTGAGTTTCTTTAGATGTCTTATGACAGAATATCTTTCAGTTTATGATTCAAACCCTGACATTCCAAGTGATGAAAGTGGGTAGGTTACAAAGATAAACCCACTAGACATCTAACTCCTACTGCAATTGGACGTAGAAAATCTTATGACCATCTTAAAGAATAAGAAACAAACATAGTATACCAAGAGAAAGAGCATAAAACAGAAACAGGAAGAAGAAAGTAGGAAGAACAAAATGAAGTTAAAATCCCTAACCCCCAGAAAATGTAATACTAAAGTGAGATCTTTCAAATAATCCAAGTAGTGTGGTTGTTCTGCATATAAACCACAATAAAAGCAACCAACTACTAACCCCAGCCCTTGCACATTCCTGAATGGAAAATTTAAGCAGCAGGACCCCCCAGCCCAAACAATTGAAGGTTGCACAGAGTCTTTTGGTATAATGGAAAACAACAGCTTAAACATATTTCTACAGTTAGAAAATTGAGTAATTTTAGGTAAAACATTGCAAATCATGATATTAGCGAACTTTTAAAACCATAACAGCAGCAGTACATTATTCACGAAATATTATACTGTAAAAAGCAGTGTTGTAAAGAATACCTGAAAAACACTAAACATAAATAATACTTCATGATATTGTGTGAAAATTAAAAACAGCACAAAATGTTAACTTGGAGTTAAGCAATTCCCTGTGGAAAACCTAGCAATGAATAATATAAACATTATAATTATGGGGTAAAAAATGGCCATCATGCCAAAACAAAGTTGTAATAAACATGAGCAATAAACATGGAAATAAAACATACATGCTATACATTTTAGTCTGTAGTTATCTAGTAATAGCTGAAAATATAGTAACAGGTAGGTAAAATGGCTACCAAGAGGAGACAGGTCAGTGCCAGAAGGTAGTGCTTATTCAAGACCTTAAGTCTGCCTGTGAGCAGGTCTACAGTACACTAAGATACACCCCAGATTTGTATCCAATCTGTAGACAATTTCAAAAAGAGATTTTGTTGCAGAAAAAAAAAATCAGATGGAGATATAAGAATATAACTGACAAGATACACGCTGTGCCATTTCAAAGACCCAGTAGCTTAGATACATGCTGAAAACAGAGGTGCAATTTTTTCCTATAAGTCCTTCAAGTCATAATTCAATTGGAGGAATCACTGTACTCACAAGAGCAAATGGCACTAGGTCAGAAGAGCGACTGCAACAACAGCGGTTGCCAAAACAGCGTAGCAATAACAGCGCCTGCCATATAGTCGCATGGTAGCAGTCTCACACACACAGAGGACCACTACCACAGACTACACACAAAATTTCAAATGTATGTTTTGCCCCACACCTCCCCCAACATGGAGGGCTCTGCCTGCCACACCACCCATTAATTAATCAACTCCAAGTCGGAGTAGGATTATGGGGAAAGGTGCAGTTCGGGGCTGTGAATGGGATCTGTAAAATATCGCAAACCCGTCTCACAGATTAAACAAATTCTGGTCAGATCCACCATGGCTGCATAATGACATTAGTGAATTTGTGCGAAATTGTTAAGGAGGTACGGAGAAACAACACAATGATTTGTAAGTAGTAAGATTTGTTTTAGTTTCTGTTTTAAGGAAGACATACACATTATTAGGAAAATATATGGAGTGTACATTTTAATGGAAGGAATCGGAAGCTTACAAAAGAACCCCAGAGCAAATGCCACTGATGTATGTGTTATCCCTTATGGTATTGGCCAGACAGACACATTTAAAGAAAACACAATTGCACATATCCCAATAATGCAAAGCATCAACGGAAACATGCAAATCCCATGATGGTACAGAAGGTGGCAGTACATGAAAAAGTAATGGCTGTCATATATTCAGCCTTGGGATTATTTACACATTTTTTTTTTTAAAGAGAAATAGGGTTTTTGTCCGTGAGGTGATGTAAGTTATATTTAAGCAATGTGTTGATGTCAGGAAGTCAGGGGTAATGATGATGGACTGTTAGAAAATGTGATAGTAACTTTCGAGGGGGTGCTTTTGATAAGGGCAAGGTAGTTATGCATGGAATAATGGGAATATTAGGAAAGTATGAGGTCTACAAGAAGTGGAGTAAAAATATGCACAGTTTCATAAGTATGTGCTCAGAGTGCAGGCAAATGTGATATGCAGGTTTGTTTTAAAATAGGTAAAATAGCAATACATACAATTAATAGAAAGATAGATAATTACATGAACATATAGACAGAGGCGAGAGACACAGACAGACAAGCAGAATAGGAATGGTACTGAAGTATTGAAGTGACACTAACTCCAACCCACCCAGCAGACATGGACAGGCATTGGGGTGTGCCTTTGGGTAATTGGCCATAACACTTACGCTTATTTCACTCTCACCTTACTCCTGCAGATACAGACAAGAGTTGAGGTGTGCCTTGGGGTTTCTAAACTTTACACTCACCCCATTCCATACAGAAATATGCTGAAATGGGTACAGTATAAAGACTGGAGTTAACTTTGGAGCTGAAGAGTCAAAGGCACACCTCGATACCTGTCACTGGCTGCAGGGTGGGGGCGGGGTGGAAAGGTGAGCATTACTGTTGACAATCCCAAGTCACCCCGATGCCTGTCAGTCCCAGTGCAGGGTGTTATGATCAGAAACCCTAATGCCCTGGGTGTTTCTTAGTATTTTCACTCCAAGTTTTCAGCATGGGCTTTTGTGACCCCACATAAATATTGACACTATCAGTTCATTAGCTGAAAGGAGATTTTGCTAGCGACTGTGCCATTTGCTACAATACAGCAAAAACACATTTTGAACAGGATGTAAAAATGACAGCTATACATTTCTTGCTTCAGTAACTGCTCGGCACATCTGTTGCATGTCCTGCTTATTGACATTTTATATCTGCTGTGCAATGGACTGCTCCTATGGCTGTATGGCTGAGAGGGACCTGGGGGTGGTGGTGGATGTCGAGATGAACAACTCAGAGACTCGTAGGGAGGGCAGTGACTAGGGGCCACGATGCTGGGATGCATTGTTAGGGGATCACTCCAGAAGGAGTGAAGTGATACTCCTCTGTATAACTGCTTGGTGAGGTCACACTTTGAGTACTGCATGCAGTTTTGGAGGCCACACTTAAAGAGGGACATTAAACTCCTAGAGAGGGTCCAGAGAAAGGCAACCAAAATTATCTGGGGCTTGGGGATGGGACCTAAGGGAGAGGATAGAAGAGCTGAATATATACACATTGGAAGAGAGAAGGGACGAGGGACATGATGAGGTCTTCAAGTACATGAGGGATAAACAGAATTATGACAGTCATGGTGCTCCGAAGGAAGGAGGGCAACTAAGTGCATGGGTGGAAGCTGGAGGGATATTCAGGGGAGAAAGGAGGAGGTGCTACTTCAGTTAGGGGTGGTAGAATCATGGAATCGCTGCCTGGGGACTGGTGGAGGTAGAGACTGTGGAGTGGTTCAAGAGGGAGTGAGACAGGTATAGGGGAAGGGTTGTGGAAGCAAAGTTCAATGAGCGGGAATACCCTGCTGGACTGGGAACAGAGAAGTCCAAGAGGGCGGGGCAAGGTCAGCTCCCAGGGTGGGGCCTGACCAAAGGAGCAGACACAAAGCCCACTAGGCCTATTCTGCTGGCATTTTGTATGTTAGTATGTTGGTATGCTTACTACATCAACATCATGAACCGTAAAACAGATGACTGTCATACAGTAACTAGGGAGGCAGTATAGTACAGTGGTTTAAGGCTCTTAATTGCAAATCTGGAGATCTGGGTTTGAATCCCACAGCCCCAAAAAAAAAATGCAAATTTTCTTACAGAGCTAATCAGCACTAACTGCTCATAGAATGCTGATACCTACATTTACAGCTTAGCAAATACTTGAAATCTAACTGAGTGGGGTTTCTGTAAGAAAACAGCTAGAGTTTGTATTAATTATAGCATTGATGATCTGGGCAGTTTCTGTGCTTTTATGGTTGTGTATAGTTTGATAAAATTAAAGTTTTAAAATTGAAACACTCCTGCTAGCTATACCTGACACACATAGAAAACAAAAAATAGTGAATTAGAGCTATTTAGTAGCTGTTGTCTTACAGAAACCCCAGTTAGCTAGCTCTCCCTTGGACTGGGAAGGAGAAGCCGAGAGGGGGTCAGCAAGGTCAGCTCCCAAGGTGAGGACCGACCAAAGGAGCAGACATGAAAGCCCCTAGGCCTATTCTGATGGCATTTTGTATGTTAGTATGTTGGTATGCTTACCTACACCAACATCATGAACCATGTAACAGATGACTGCCATAACTAGGGAGGCAGTATAGCACAGTGGTTTAAGGCTCTTCACTGCAAATCTGGAGGTCTAAGTTTGGATCCCACAGCCCCACACAAATGTGGAGTATATTTTAATAAAGTATAAAATATGTATCTGTGAGTTATTTAGTTTGGAGAATATTTGTTTCATTGTTTGAAAAGTGTGATACACTAAATGTGTAGTGCATTGAACCATTGTAATATGGAATCTAATGCGTAGCTGAAATAACTGTTGCCATTTATGCTCACTGGACAAAAACAGTTGCACAGCTCTGCTGTTGTGAACGATTTTAAAGCAGTGCACATGCTAAATCCTACTGCCACATTCAAAACACCATACCCTACTTACTTGCCACATATAAACTCGACTATATTAAAAAATTAATCTAAGCACTTTTTTATTTTTACCAGGAGAGACACACTAAGCTGAAAGCTTGTTTACAGGTGCGACCTGGGAGTACAAGGAAGTTAAGTGATTTAGCAGGGGTCACACAGTATGCAAGTGGGGGCTGTGGGAGTCAAACCAGGTATCTAGATTTGTAGCCCAGAGCCTTAAACCACTGTTATACTGCATCCTTAACCTACCTGCCTACTTAACCATTATTCATTCCCAGTCCCATTTACAACACAGTTACACTTGTATATAATACATACGTCTCAAACTTGAAAGAAAAATACATTTTATCATCAGAGTCTGTGTTTGCCAAATACTGTGCCTATGATTAAAATAATTTGAACCCCTCCACCCAAAAATGTGCCCTGACATGAAATTGCATGCTTAACTGTAAAGACAATTTTAAATTGTATTTCTAAATGCATTACTAACACCAACACTTCATGATTAAAACAAGTTCAACCCTCCCCAAATATGTGCCCTGACAAACTGCATTCTGGGAAGATTGCCTTGGACAAGATGCAATAAAAAAACACCTGAAAAACATGTTTCATGGAGCAAATGCTGACATCCTGTTTCTAGTGTTCATGATAAAATAAAATAAAAATAGCTAATATTTTTTAACGTCAGCTCTGATCAGAATAGCTTTTAAAATCAATTGTTTTCTTGTTCAGTGTTTTCTAATACATCTCAAACTTAAAAGAAAAAACACACTTTATCATTAAAATCTGTGTTCACCAAGTACTGAGCCCATGATTAAAATAGTTTGACCCCTCCCCAAAAATAGTGCCCTGACATGAAACTGCATGTTTAACCATCAAGACAGATAAAACATGTATTTCTAAATGTATTACTAACACCAGTGCTTTCAAAGTTTTGAAACTACTAAAGACAAATGATATATAAACTATACAGATATAAAATGTTTAAGAAAAACATGTGGCTCTTGCTGTAAATTAGAATGTGTGTCTAGGTTTCCTTCTGAGGCCCCAGGTGGCTCTGATAATCATTTGTTCCAAAGGATTGTTAAGTCAGTTTGAAGGCATTAAATATCTTCTGTTCTCCGGTCCTTAATAAAGGCATTAAGTAGCTTCTGTTCTCCACTGCATAGGCTTGTTCTGTTGGTTGATACAGATCCCAAACTAGTGTATCTTGACTTGTTACAGCATGATAGCGCTATCTCATGCCCTCCCATGAATCAGAAAAAGCTTGGCGTGGATCTTTAGGCGCTTCTCGGTGGAGGAGGGGTGGATCTTACTCCCAAAAACCTAATGCTGCCTCCCACTACTCGGGTTCCAGTTCTTGTACCACCCATTTAAGAAAGAAAATAGTAACCTGCAACCATTGACTAACGTAAAAGTGTATTTATTTGAGAGCAGAAAACATTGCTTGGAGGAGGGTAAGGTGGAAGAGACTATTTACACCTTCAGTCAGTTCCATGGACAGAAAACATGACATCACTACTTTTGTACATGCAAAACATCTGCAGGCTCTGTCCACTGTAGCCGTTAAAATGGACACAGGGACTAGAAACCTGGTCACCAGCAGTATGCTGCCGAGCTGCTCACTCCCTACCCCTCTCCACCATGGGAGCAGCCTCGGCCAGTCCCCACTTTTTTCAGCTTTCTTCCCTCCTTCAGTCCCTCCCACTGAGGTCACAGCCACAGGGGATGCAGTAATTGCCATTGCGGTTATACCGCTGTATTTAGCTGTTTTACAGTGCGCTTTTTGCATGCGCTGTTAAGGTTACACTATTCTAACCAGATACCGAGAAACAAATGATTGGCAGATTCAGGTAGTCACAAGGTAGAATTCAAACCCAGAAACAACTATTGGGAGCTACAGAATGTAAGTAAAAACAATGGCTGACACTTTAAAATTAAGGACAGATCTCACTCTAAAACAGCACTGGAGCGATCTGAAGTTGCCTGAAACAATCATATAAAAAGGTGCAGAGGATGCTCCCCTGCTCGAATCCAGCTCAGCAATACAGTTTCAGCTCAGCTGCACAATTTGCCATTCAACACTAACATTTACTAGAAGAATGCCCCGTAATAGCCCATCACCCAGACAAAGTATCTTTCTGTGAATTTCAGCATTCACTCATTTGCGAATGATGGTATGAGAGAAAAAGAACAGGTGTACTCTGTGTCTGGGTGTCCCGTGAATATAGCAACTCAATTTAAGTGGGTCAATTTTGGTGAAGTAAAAGTAGCGACTGTGAACCATGCTAAGTGTTCTTTATAGTGCAGTGTAGGTTTATCAATTTCCTTTCAGCAGGGATTTCTTTAGTTGTGCAGTAGATAGGGTTTGTTGGTTGGGCCAGTTCCGAGCTGGCCGTCTGGTGAAGTGGTGAGAGTCACCGCCTGTGGTTCTGGCAGTGGGGAGAATTTTTTTTGTGGCTGTTGTTCCCCTGTTGTGCCTGTCCTTTCCACCTCATTCTCCCTGCCCACAGGTTACCCCCAATGTTCTCCCCTTCCTAACCTATGTCCCCTCCTGAGTTGTATCCCCTCAGGTTTCTCCCCTTCCCTGAGATGCATTCTGCCTGGAGTTGGTTAATATAAGTCAGGGGTTGGAGAGTGTAGCCCCTGCATCTCAAGCGTAAGACACATTGCCCCTGCAAAAAATTAAGTGCCCATGGTACTAGATGAATATAGCATGGACAAAACCGTGCATGCAAAAACACACTGTAGGAAGCATGAATGGCTTTACAGCGATGGGGTTGTTTCAGCCTGCAGTAGAACTGCTACCCCTGTCACTGTAGGCTGCCATGATGCAACATACAGGATGCTGCCAGGGCCAGTGCTTGGCTGAACCACTCCCATGATGGAGTGGCTGAGCACCTGCCTCCAGTGGTGTCAGGGACCTGGGAAGCAGTTTGGTTCTCCTCAGGTCCCACTGTAATGTGACTTTTTAAAAACATTTTCCCAGCTTCAAAGTTTCTTCTTTCCCAAGTCCATGACCCCGAGGTTGATTATTATAAGTCCAGGGGTGTGGGGAGCAAACCCCTCACATCAGGGTGTGGGGCGAAGCCTTAAAAGAAAGACAGTTGCTGTATTCACAATGGTGTGCACTCTTGTTGTTTCGGTCGGATTTGTCCCAACATTGTTAGACACACGCCATTGTGTCTGCACCATTGTTTGTATGCTTGGTTTTCCACGACATTATGACTCTGTGCTGTGCCCATTGCTGTTCCTGATGGGCTGTAGTGTACATTGCCATTTGGACTTTTGGCAATGTGCATTCACTCTTTATACAAAGCATAACAAAGACTTGGTCAGACAAAGTATAGTTACCATATCATTTAAGTAAAGACACAAGGAAAATGTAACTGTGACTGTGTTAAAACTCATTACAAAGCGATGACTTCATTTTCAGAAAAGAACAACAATGACTCAAATTGACTAAACACTTAATCTATCAATCCCTCCTCCCTGCCCCCTCTACAAACTGTCAGAAATGATAAATTAAATCAAATCATTGGTTCAGTTAAAAGGGTATTGATGTATTTTATATACCAAACATTTTATACCATATACCAAATAGTATCTGTAAAAGTGACAGGTATTTGACATCCTGGGGCAGATATTCAGAGGAGTTGCACTATATGCAACCACAGCGCAAATCCATTACAGATGCACAATAGTAATGTATGTGGCACAAGTACTTGGGGCGTGCCCATGAATAAGCTACGCAATGGCATATTCAGCGAAAAACATGGCGCAAATGAGGAGCAAGTCACAGAATGTGCCAGACAGAACTGAACATATAAAGGAGGCTCAAACACACACACACACACACACACACACAGCAGATGCATGACGTGAGCAAGACACAGCCATGGATGCAGGGCCATTCTTGATGGAGCAGGTAATGAGGGGTGTGAGGAGAAGGAGGAACACCAACGTGGCAGAGGAAGGGCCCATCGGTATGCCCAACACAGATGGTACCATGCCCACCTCGCTTTTGAGGACTATGTGTATACAGAGATCTTGGGCCAGTACCATCTGAACAGGGCAATTCTGAGGCAGCTCTGTGAGCTGTGCCATGACGAGTTGCAGGCACCCACCAGAAGGAGTCATGTCATGATGGTGGTGACAAAGGCGACAGCAGTAATGTGCCTGCTCACCACAAGCACCTTCCAGACACCAGTGGGGGTAACCACTGGTATATCCCAGTAAGCCATGTTCCACCTCCTCACACAGGTCCTCATCAGCTCTGCTGCCACATGCTTCAGAGTACATAAGATTCCCAAGCACACAGGCAGGCGTACAGTAAACATGCAGGAATTCCACAGGGTGGCATGCATGCCCGGCATGATTGGTGCCATTGACTGCACCCATGTAGCCACTCGCACCACCAGGCCCAGAGGGCCACCTACATGAACAGAAAGGGCTACCCTCTGTCAACTGCGGGTGCAGTGCAATGCCACTGGGCATATCATCAATGTGTGCACCACACACCTGGGAGTACACATGATGCATTCATCTGGCACAGCTCTATCCTGTGTCAGAGGTTTGAGCAGGAGAGATCCCCACGTGTCACCTGATAGGTGAGCACAGCATGTGATGGGGTGATGGAGCAGCCATGAAGGGGTGGACAGACCCAAGGCACACATGGAGGGGATGTGTGGGCAGCCGTAGGCAGCATAGGGAGGACAAGGGAACAAGGAATGCCATGGCTAACCAGGATGTGTAACCTCACGGGTGACAGCCACTACCTGCACCCCTGGCTGCTTACCCCATCCGGCGCCCATCTAACACTGTGGCGGAGTAATACAACAAGGCACACATTGCAACACGCAACATCATTGAATGAGTAGTTTTGGCATGCTCAAGATGCGATTCTGTAGCCTAGACAGGTCTGGTGGTGCCCTATAGTACAGCCCTGTAAAACCTGTGGCCTATTCCTGGCCTGCTGCATGCTACACAACATGGCCACTGACCGTGGATAGCTGTTCAGGTGGATGAGGGCAACAGCAGCGATGAGGATGAGCATGATGAGCTGGATGGGGTGCACAGCCACCCATGCAGAGTAGGGACTCCAGGATGGCTGCCCGTGCACAGAGGCACCGTGACACGATCATACCAGGAGCACTTCAGTTGCCGCAGGATGAGTACCAGACATGACAGCCGTGCATGCTGGAACACCACACACACAGATAGAGGTGCACGGCCATACAGGGATGCATTCAGGGACATGGGCACACACACAGCATGCACAGGAACACATGGACACACAGCTATATGCCCACAACACACTGGACAGGCAGGCGCACGCACACACACACACACACACACACATGTACACACAGGCCCTGCGCTGGACACAGAGCTGGCCATACCCTGACCTGCACATGCACCACCATCACATGTTGCACAGATAGGCACAGTGGGGCTTGTGGGTGGCACAGTCGGGGCAATGGGCGATGTGGCAGCACACACACTGGTGCAGCAGGACATGGCATGGCTCAGTGAATGTACCAGCACACAGGCAAGGCCGACACAGAGCTGCCCTATCATGCCCATGCCACAAGGCCCAGCAGCACTGCATGCACACATGGAGGACATGGTACATGCCACACATCACGTGATGGCACATTCACATGGGCACGTCCAACAAGTGCACACCAGCCAACAGCAGCGGGTAGCAGGATGGGACCACACCCAGCAGGCCTACTGTGTGGTTCCACAGCCGTTACAGCCACGTGGGTGGCCACACCTGGGCTGTGTGGCAGCCACTGGCTGCTCAACAGCAACAGGAGGTGTAACCAACACACTCGCGGGATAGAGGCCTGAGAACGTGATCAGGTCCTCATGGGTGAGAATAGTCCAGCAAAGAGATTACTACTGGGTGTGTCAGGAATGGCACGCCAGAGCACGCATCAGCCATGCTGGGTTCGCCAGTCACCATAACCGTGGTGTTGATGTTGCACTACAGGAGTCTTTCATGCCCTGCTGTGCCCAGTGGATGCCAGTGATGCGAAACCAGCGGCGTACTGCGGCAATGCAGTCCAGTGATGCGGTTGTGGCCTCCCGCAGCTGTCAGAGCTCACCTATCAGCTGGGCACATCCAATGTCCCTCACTCAGCCAGTTGATGCATCTCCACCTGCAGTTCATGGATTTCAGCCCTGAGCATCGCCTGGTTGTCCATGGATGCCACAGCAGCCTGGTGTGCTCATCCAACCTGTCAGTACCTTGCGCATCCTGGGGCTGGACGCTGACCTGCTGGGGGTGGTGGCATGCCGTGCAACATCTCTCACCTGGGGACACAGCACAGGGGACCACACAGGTGGTGGAAATTGTGTGAGTGACCTGTCAGCGGCCCCTGTGGTGTGCTGCATGGTGACCACTGCATCCACTGCCATAGCCCATCTGCCTGTTGGGCCAGCCCCGTGACACAGGTGACCATGCCAGCCGCCCTCCGTGGCCAGCATCAGCAGTGGTGCCACACGCCACTGTGCGGTCATGATCAGGTGGTGCCTGTGCAGGTGCCATACTGCCAGTGCTGGCAACTGCTGCCTGTGTCGGCACTATCCCTGGGTGGCGTATCCAGGCCTGTGCCACCCAGGCTCGGTGTAATGTCATCAGTGTCCAACAATGCACCCTCCTGTGTCCCTGGTACAAGTACCAGTAGGGCGTCTGTTAGCAATAGGTCTGCCATGGGGTTGTCATCACCCAGACCTAGGAATTCAAGCAGTCCCACACTGCCCCATCACTGATGGTCAGTGTCCCAGATGCCTGTTGATGTTGATAGCACTGCATAGTCGGGTCCAGCGTCGTCGGTGGCTTCCTGCAATGCACCCCTAAGGCATGATGGTGCTGGAAGACAGAAAAGCATTATCAGTGGTGACTGTGGCATTCTGCATGCAGTGCTGTGGCCAGTGTGAATGGGGCATGTCGCCAACACCATGCCTGCCTGCAGCAGGGATGCCTGTGCAGCACCGCACATTGGGCAGTCATGCCACAGGTTGTGCACAAGGCAGGTCTGACATGGTAAGTTGATGCAGCACATGGTGTTACACCACCCACAGCTGACATACATGGCCCCCACCCACAGCCCATGGGCCATGACACCAGTGGTGTGCTGCACAGCTGCCTGTGCCTCTGTGGACCATGCAGTGCCACTGCACTGAGGGGCAGCCATGCAGCAATGCACAACCTGGGCCATGACCCACAGCCACAGTACAGTGCCCATGCTGCAATCCCACTGCACCAGGTGGCCAATGCCATTCACGGTGGTCTATCGCGCGGCAGCCAGTGCATGCCACACCAGCTCATGGGCATGCATCACTGCTGCAGTCATGCTGGCACGCTGCTGGCATGCACACACCCTTACACCCACAGCCATTGACAACAGATTCACAGTGCTGTAATGGGCTGCCACCGATCTGGAATCCACCTCCTGGGACACCCTCAATGACGGCATGGGTGATAGTTGCCACCAGTATCTCTCACCCGCCGTCAGTACAGGGTGCAGTGGCCAGTCCCCCACCCATCCTACTGTATGAAGCCCTGATAGAGGCCACCTTCTCCTTAATGCACTTACAGTCTGTTCCCATCTTCTTACAACTCCTGTGCACCCCTGTTATGTCTGCCATGGGTGTTCCGTATGTCACCACCTCCTCCCACCCAGTGGCATGGTCCTGCAGGGTACCAGTGGCTCTCTGTCAATGTAGGCCTCAGACAGAGTCTGCTGTTCATCTTTCATAATGTTGGGCCTGCACTTTCATGCGAGCCCCTGCTCTCAACTCCCTCCGTCTCAGGCACGTTGCTACCTGTGGACAGTCAAACACTGGCCCGATACACAGCTTGGCAGCACAACATGGAACAGTGCAGCACTGACAACATGCACAGCAGTATCATTACACAGTGTGATGATCCTTACCTCAATGGCTGCAATACCTGTCAGTGACCTGTGCTGTGGCGCTTTTATGGCTCAACTCATGCAAATGAGCAACAGCGCAATTGTAATGATATGCTAATGTGCGACTGCACCTGGCATTGGCTCATGAGGCTATTTGCATATGCTGGCTGAATATTGCAGAATTGTGCTTTGTGCAATACAAATGCGCCAGAACAATCAGCTGGTGCATTTCCTGCGCATGCGTGGTGCGCCTTCCCACCCACCATGCGCCATAGGCAGCACAACATCATGTGTGCCCTATCACGCACTTGTGTGCGGCTGTGTGATGTTCCCCTATTGCACATGCAGGCATGTGCACATGCCCATGCAGACCTGATGCACTGTCTGTCCTCATTGTCCAAGCGTGCGGATGTGCCATGCCACCGACCACGCATTGCCAGCCAATGCGTGATTGCTTCCACAATGTGGTGCAGGGTCATGCAGTGAGCATACATGGGTCTGGCCGCTGACCTCAGCCTCCCACCTTAGCATGCTGCATTGCGCGTATGCGGTACTGCATGATAGGCCTCTGTTGCACATGTCTATTGCTCATCTCCATGGTGTGCAGCCATAGTTCATAGTTCCCTATTGTGCATCATGCACTGCACAGTTCCCGTGCATGCTTTACAGGCCACAGTACATGCGGTCAGGTACAGTGTGGCAGACAGCAGTTATGGCATTATCTGAGTCTCCTATGCGCTGGGCTCTGAACTGGGCGACATAGAGATGACCAACCTGATGGCATTGATGGAGCCTATGGCAGACCAGCTCTTTGGTGTGGCCAATCTCCAGGAGCCCGTTCCCAGGTCTGAGCAGGGGACAGGGGTGCTGCTGACCAGGGAGCAGTGCCACTGCCGTACGGATACCTCCGCAGGAGGGCTCCAGCATGGCTCCACAGGCAGCATGGACAGAGCACGTGCCACAGCCAGGTAGGTGTCCGCTTGCACTGTGCAGGTTCCCATTGTTCAATTCCTGTGCTGTAATGTGCGCTGCCTGTGCAGCTGCATGGGGAGGCCAGCACTGGTGAGTGGTGCGTGTCCTGTGTTGATACACGCGTACCTCTCGCGGTGCCGCAGTGATGTTGGCCCAGACACCATACCCCACACATGGGTCAATGTCCCTGCCCATGCCGTTTCAGCACTGTGCACTGTGTCAGTGCTGGGGGCTGTGCATGGCATGCCACTCATGTGTGTTTTCTCTCTGATCCATCCACAGGATCAGAGTACCACATGAGGGCCAGGAGGCCACCAGATGGGACAGGCAGCGTGGTGATGGGGTGCTGCTGCTGCACCAGCACCTGGACAAGCAGATGAGTGTGTGCAGCATGGTTTATGAGGCATGGCTGGGACTAGGATGGGTGGTGTGGTACAGTCAAGGCACTGCCGCCATGTGTGGCCACTGCTTGGGAAGGTTCCTGGCTCCACTGTCTGTGCCATGTTGCACTGTGTGTGGTGGGTCCATGCATGTGGCCTGTATGTGGTTGCATCCCATCTCCATCTCCATTCCTAGTGGGGGGTGTGTGTGTGTCTCCCATGGTGTCTGACTGCTGCTGGGGACTACCATCCTGCCCGATGGGCCTTGCACCAGCACTGTGAGGTACACTGCACAGGTGTGGGTGCATGTCGTTCATGGGCAGCCATGCAGTCTGACTATGGGGGCGCGGCTGGGTCGGCTGTTGCTGTCCACTGTGCGTGCCATTGCTGGTTACATCCACCAGTGGGTGTGTCAGCTATCCTGTGTGCACACACATGGAGAGCTTGGGCTCCTTGTGGGCGTCATAGTGCCTGTTCTGTGTCCCCTCTCTTAGGTCAGGTGGACCACAGGGGCGGCCGGGGTTGTCAGCGGGGAATGCTGCACCTGCACTGCCTCATCCAGCACCACATTGCATGGACTAATGTGCAAGTAAGGATTGGCGGCGTCATCTGGAGACCACTCGGGACCTTGTGCAGGAGGTGTGCTGGCTGCATGTGTTGCTCTGGCGTCAGCAACTCTAACCCTGTCCCACCTCTCCCTATTGTGTCTTGAACTTCCCCTACCCTCATCATCTTTGTTTGATTTCCTTTAATTCACACGAAATCTGGCCAATGGAAAATCATATGCGCAAAATCTAGCAGTCTGGAAACAAGATTCCAGACCTGCAGGCAATAATGACAAGAGCTAAACTGGACATAGTAGCCATTAGCGAGACATGGTTTACTAGTTACCACACTTGGAAGACTTCAGTACCTGGCTAGGTACTGTTCAGAAAGACCGAGGTGCAAAAATGGGGATGGGTGGCCCTTTATGTCAATGAAAATATTAAAGCTACAGAAATTCAAAATACACATAAGGAGCCAGAACTGTGGGTCACCCTAGAAACAGGAAATGGGACAGACATACGAACTGGGGTTGTGTACAGGCCTCCAGACCAAGGAGAGGACATAGACACATTACTGTTAGAAGATATACAAAAATATAACAGCTAAAGGGAGGTTCTGATAATGGGAGACTTCAACATGCCAGATACAGACTGGTCAATACAGCAGGAACATCTGCCAGAACTAGACACATGGTGGATTCCTGCAGGGGAGGGCCTCAAACAACTGGTACAACAACACACAAGAGACAGGGCTATCCTAGATCTAGGACTGACTAACAGGGAAAGGATCACAGATCTCAGGTAGAAGATCACCTGAGGGCCAGTGACCATCACGTGGTATGGTTTAATTTGGCCACTAGAACTAAATCATCCCATTCAAGGCAAAATATGTGACTTCTGAGGAGCTGACTTTGATAAGATGGCCAACAGAGTTAAGCAAGCCCTGGCAAAGAAATACAGGTGAGGGGTACAGGCAAAGTGGGCAAGCATTAAAGATGCAATACTTGAAGCAACATATCATTGTGTTAGAGAAAAGGAAGTGCAAAAGAAGAAGGAAACTACTTTGGTTCTCAAAAACAGTAGCAGAAAAGGTCAGAGCCAAAGGCTGGCCTTCAGGAAATATAAGGGAACACAGCAGGATGAAGATAGGGAGGCAAACTTCCTTAGGGAAGCAGGGAAGGCAGTAAGGCAGGCAAAGGCCCAAACCGAGGAAACACTAGCACAAATAGTAAAAGAAAGTGACAAGACTTTCTATAGATACATTAGTGAAAGGAGAAAAGTCCAGCAGGGTATTGCTAAGATCAAAGGGATAAGGGGCATGTGAGGAGGAGGACCATGTAAAAGCATCTATCCTAAATATATACTTCTGCTCAGTATTTACTGAAGAAGGTAGGGCAGGCCCACGGCTCAGCACCATGGACACAGGGGAAGGAGGTGCACTCGTCCCTTCACAAAAGAAAAGGGTCCTACAAGAGCTCGATAAGCTCAGGGTGGACAAGGCAATGGGACCTGATGGCATACATCCCGGGTACTAAAGGAGCTAAGGGTGGAACTAGTAGAGGCATTATCAGAACTGTTTAGTGAGTCTCTGAGCACAGGAGAGGTCTCAGAAGACTGGAGAAGAGCTCATGTGATCCCGCTCCACAAGAGTGGTAGCAGGAAGGAGGCAAGGAACTACAGACCAATCAGTCTTACCTTAGTAGTGGCAAGATTATGGAGGCACTCCTTAAGGAAAGAATAGTGCAACACCTGGAATCCATAGGAGCACAGGATCCAAGACAGCATGGGTTTACAAAGGAAGGTACTGTCAAACTAATCTCATAGATTTCTTTGACTGGGTAACCAGAGTGGTGGACCAAGGGAGCAGTTGATGTAGCCTACCTTGACTTAAGCAAAGCTTGATACTGTTCCACATAGAATATTGCTTAATAAGCTGGGTAGGCTCGGGGTTGGGTCAAGTTGGTCAACTGGGTGGCAAACTGGTTGACCAGCAGAAAACAGAGAGTGGTGGTAAATGGTATACAGCCAGAAGAGATGCAAGTCACAAGTGGGGTACCTCAGAGATCAGTCCTGGGGCAAGTCCTCTTCAATATCTTCATCAGTGACATTGCAGATGGACTGGAGGGTAAGTTTGTCTGTTTGTGGATGACACCAAGATCTGCAACAGAGTAGATGATCCAGATGGTGTGGGCAGAATGAGAAGAGATCTGGATAAACTAGCAAAATGGTCGGAAGAGTGGCAACTGGGGCTTATAGCAAAGAGTGCAAGATCATGCACATAGGGAAGAGAAACACAAACCACCTATAGACTGGGAGGAGTTGCTGGCAGTCACAAGGAAGAAAGAGACTTGGGCATCATCATTCCGATGACCTGAAATCATCCAAGCAGACCACTAAAGCAGTAGGTAAGGCTAGGGGATGTTGGGGTGTACTAATAGGGGGCATCACAAGTCATAAGAGGAGATAATAATCCTCTTTACAAGACACTGGTTAGGCCCCATCTGGAGTACTGCGGCAGTACTGGAGGCCGATCTTCCCAAGGACACTAACCAAATTGAGGCAGTCCAGAGAAGGCACCAAAATGGTGCAGGGACTGCATCAGAAAACATATGAGGACAGATTAACTGGAGCTCAATATGTATACCCTAGAGCAAAGGAGGAGAGAGGTGATATGATCAAAACATTCAAACAACTTACGGCATTAACAAGGTGAAAGAGTCTAACATGTTTCAGTATAAGAAAAATAGCAGGACAAGAGGACACAGCGTGAGATTACAGGAAGCCAATTAGGGGTAGTGTGAGGAAGTTCTTTTTCACAGAAAGGTGGTGGATGCATGGACCAGCCTACCTCAGGAAGTGGTGAATATGAATACAGTGCAGGGCTTCAAACAGGCATGGGATAGGCATAAGGGAGCAATATAGATGAGTATGAATAGATAGACCATTGACAGAGCAAAAGGCGATGGCACACTCATAAGGTAGAAAAGAAATGGGCAGACTGGATGGGCCTTTCAGTCCTTATCTGCCGTCAACTTCTATGTTTCTATGTTTGCTCCCAGACACATTGCCCCATTCCATGTTTCCCTTCTCTGTTGATTGTTGTGTGCCTTGTTGGCACCCTCTATTCAGTTTACCTGTTATTTAGTAAAGTTTATATTTTTGCACATCTGTGTCTGTGTCTCCTTTGCATGCAGGCTGCTGCACTTTGCTGACATTGTTCTGTGGTGCTCTTGGGCATATCCCTTCATTCCCAGTGCTGTGCCCTTTGTTTTGTGCTGCTGTGTGCACAGGATCCTATGTGCCTCATCCCTCTGTATCATGGCCTTTAGCTTTGGCTGTACACCTGCCCTGTGCAAGGTCCACAGCCTTGTGTCCCTGTATGCCTGTGCTGGCCTGCCCTCCACCTGCTGTGTTGCCCTTGCCAGTGCTGTTGTGCTGTATGCGGTGCTGAGCCTTGTGTCCCTGCATGTCAGCGTGGCTTGTGCTCCTTGTTCCCCAGTGCATGTGTGTCTCCTTTACATCAGACCACTGTACATGCCTGGTGCCCTCACAGCATGGCTGTGGCATTGTCCCATCTGGTTTTGACTGTCAGTGTCATGGTGGTGCAGTGCCATGGGCCTGCCAGCATCCGTTCCATCTGGGAGGGTGGCTTGGTGTGTTTGGTGACCTGTGTTTGAGTTGTGCGACTGGCATTCTCTGTAGCCCCATGGCCACGTGCCTCCGCTGTGCCTCCTGGGTACTGTCCTTGTGGTTTGGGTCTGCCACAGCTGGCTTGGCACTCTGCTCTTGTGCTGCCCTGCCTGTGTTCCCCTTTGTCTGTGTGCTGCTGCCTGCTGGTTGCAGCATACTGTCATGCTCCTACGCAATCATGGTTGCTCCAGCACATGTCTGGTTGCACAGTGGCACATCTTTGCTATATTCAGTGTGGTTTGGCCTGTGCATGTCTATGGCACATCTTTTGAATATGGCGTCAGTTTCTTATGATGCAACAGCATCGTGCTGCGCATTCCATTGCTCACATTCTGGGCACTTTTGAATATCCTGGCCCCTATCTCTAATTGCCCGATCACTAGGGAGCAACCAAACCCCAGATAATACCATATAGATAGGGTCCCTGCCTAATAGTTAAATAGGACAATGGGGCAAACCTACAATATGCCCAGACACAGGGCCAGAATCTTAGCAGCAAGGAATTCAAAATGGTTTCCATGTCACCATGAAGTGCCCTAAGGGTCCAGGATAAATGTTCAAGGGCCAGAGTCTGCATGGTTAATGTTTTCCACTGTGTTAATGATGGGGTAGCACAGAGACCCATGTATTCATAATGCACTGATGAGCCAGTAGCAGCATTATTCATAGCCATCTGGGCAGCAAACCCCTACCCTGCTCCCCATATCCTCTAACCAAGAGCATAGTGGTGGGTGTTACGGGTATCTGTTTCCCGCCACCACCATGGCTTTCCTGGCTACACACGCCCAGTACTTTTGTAACACCGGCACGTCCAGAAATAATGTATGTAGGTACTGGGACAGGCATGGCTTCTACCACACACCAACGACACCTCAGGGTGATATTTGTGAACTACAACTGGGGGCAATATAATCAATGTAGAAATTTAAATTAGGGTTCCTTAAAATGTTACATATCAATATACCCATGTGTGATTTCAACAGCATGTTTCCAATCCTCATCACTAAAAGAAATCCAAGGTCTCATTCCCATAGCTGTCTGGTTTTAACTTGGACTGCAAGGAAACTATCCCTCTCCTGCTGAACCATAGCAAATCCCTGGGGTCTTGTTTAACCAGTCTGACCAGTTGTTCAAACTGGGCCAGCGGTGAGGCAGCTGTCTGTCCTCTATTTAGTCCTCCACATAGGCCTGCACCTGTAGGTGGCGGAAAAGCATGCGTGTGGGGAAGCCCAGTGGCTCCCTAATTTCCTCGAATAGGTGTTGTTTTTGAGTAATCAAAACTGGTACCAGATCAATACTGCGCAAGAAAGACAACACTGCATTAACCACGCTGTGTAGAGTGCACATGAATTTACAGTGACAGGGTATAACAGCAGTAGGGAATTACTGCTACCCCTCTCGCTGTATACTTTTCTTGCAAGGGATCAAGTTACTGTGTGCTGGGTGCCTGGTCAAGTCACTTCTGTGGTGGAGTGGCTAAGGCACCAGTACATGGCAGAATGAGACACCTGGGACTGTGGTTTGGTTCCCCTCCCCAGTCTCCCTGTGCTACAATGTTTTGTAGCTTTTAAAAAAAAGCATTTTCCATCCTTCTGAGTTTCTCGCCATCCCCAAAGTTCACCCCTTCAGAGTTTTTATCTAAATTCTAAGGTGGAAACCCACCTCAAAAACAAAGGGCCATGCTTTCTAGAGGTGTGCGCTGTTTCTGTAGTGCATCGGTGTTTTACCCGACATTATTTCAGTGCACACCCTTTTGAGTACGGCATTCATTGCCATGCCATTTTGTTAGTGGCGAGATGACCCTGTGCCCCATAATACATAGAACTATGTGACTGGGGTAAACATCATGAGCTCGATTTTGAAAGGTTGATGCAGGGCTTTATCAAGTCCTGCATCAAACTCGATATTTGGTGCAAGTCGCCTAACTCCTTTGCTGAAACTGCACCTGTATTTTCTATTGTTGGGTGCAGTTGCAACATTTTCTTCAGTTTATGTCATTTTGCACCAAAGGTTTGGTGCAAGTCCCATAAAAGGATCTCCAAAATGGCACAGGTTAGACTTGAGTAAAGCTTTGTCTAACTTGTGGCATTCGCTAGTTGAATTGAAAATCCCAATCACCAGCGGGAGAATACCGTAAACCCATGCACCAAACAATCAGCGCACCAGCGCTTGGTATTCTCAGGGCTTTAAAAGTTAAGCACCATAAATCTATGCACTGTCCCAGAATTGAGAAGGTGAACCCATTACAGCCATATCTAATGTTTATGCTTATCAGTAAACATTCTCCTCAGACCAGTGACCATATCACGGCTACCAACTTTACTTCACTGCCACAGGAACAAACAGGGAACCTCAGGACCCTCTACTAATTTAGGAATCAGCGAGGAAAAACTCACAGGGTAAATCTTAAGAAATACCACAGCCCACCGTAGAGTCTGGTTAGATATGTTTGTTCTAGACATACAAAATATCGTCTGTGAGGGCTAAACACAAGGAGAATCTACAGTTAGTGGCATGCAGTCAAAAGAGAATTTTATGCAAAATCTAAATCATAAATAGCTTATTTCAAGCAAGAAAATGAGACTCAGACCCTTTGTAAACTAATACAGGCTACCATTTAACATCCAGTAGTATATAAACAAACCCATGAATTTTAAACATCATAAAATCATTAGGGAAGAGGTAAATAACAAAGGGAAGTGTTAACACAGTAGAAAAAATTGCAGTCATGAGAACCACTTTTACATAAAACATAGAAACATAGACTTTGATGGCAGATAAGGACTGCTTGGCCCACCTAGTCTGCCCATTTTCCTACCCACTGGATAAGCTGCAGATCCTATTTCTTCCTACCCCCACAAGAATTGCCTTATGTCTGTCCCATGCATTCTTGAATTCTCCCACAGTTTAAGACCCCACAACTTCCTCAGGAAGGTGGTTCCTATGTCCACCACCCTCTATGTGAAAACATACTTCCTCACATTGCTCCTGAGCCACCCCGCCCCTTCAAATTGTGTCCCTTGTTTTTGCACATCTCTTTTTCTAAAAGATGCTACCCTCTTGGACTTTGTTGATTCCACTGAGGCACTTAAAAGTTTCAATCATGTCCCCTCTCCTCCTTTCCTGAAGGTATATATATTGAGCTCCTTTAGTCTCTTCTCGTATGGCTTCTCTTGCAGACCCTGCACCATTTTAGTTGCCCTCCTTTGGACTGTCTCCATCCTGTCTATGTCCTTGTGGAGATGGGGTCTCCAGAACTGGATGCAGTACTCCAGATGGGGTCTCACCAACTGTCTGTACAGAGGATAACAACTTCCTGTTTTCTGCTGGTGATGCATCTCCCTATACATCCCAGTATACCCCCAGCACTCCTACCGCCTTCTCACATTGCTTGCTAACCTTACGGTCATCTGATATGATTACCCCCATTTACCCCCACTTTTCCATTTTGTTGTTGTTACTACCCCCACACACACACACCATTGTGTACTCTTCCCTGGGTTTTGTTTCCCAGGTGCATTATTTTGCACTTCTTTGCATTGAATCAAGCTGCAGTACTTCTGACCATTCCTCCAACCTTGCCAAGTCCTTCTCATCCTTTCCAGCCCCTTGTGTAGCAACCCTGTTGCAGGTCTTTGTGTCATCTGCAAGAGGCATAATTTTCCTTCCAGTCCTCAGCAATGTCACTTATAAAGACATTAAAAGGACTGGACCCAGTTCTGAGCCCTGCGGTACCCACTAGTAACCCCTCTTTCTTCAGAGTGGACTCTGTTTACTATTACCTTCTGTGTCCTGTTGTCCAGCCAATGTTTTACCCAGGCTACCTCCTGGGACCCACTCCCAGGCTGGCTAATTTGTTTATTAATCTTTTGTCTGGCACTGTGTCAAATGCCTTGTCTAAAGTCTAGGTAGGCCATGTCCACAGCTCCTCCCTGGTCTACTACTTTGGTCACCCAGTCAAAGAAATCTATTAGATCTGTCTGATGACCTTCCCGCTGCGAATCCATGCTGCCTTGGGTCCCAGCCCCACTGGCCTCTAGGTACTCAGCAATTCTTTCCTTCAGAAGTGATTCTATCATCTTCCCTACCATGCTGGAATTCTTTGGCATTCTTCACAGCTCACTGGACAATGGTCAGTTATTTGGGTCTGTCTTTATCGATCTGACTAAGGCGTTCGACACTGTCCATCACCGCCTACTGCATGTGCAACTTCGAAAGCTGGTCTCTCTCCCGACTCCACTGCCTGGTTCAAAAGCTACTTGGGGAACAGGTCTCAAAGTAAATATTGCAGATGTCCTCTCTGATACCAAGCCTGTTCACTCAGGTGTCCCCAGGGATCCCTTCTGGGCCCCTAATATTCAGCTTGTTCCGAACTCCCTTCCAAACTCTTGCTCAAACAATCATCCTCTATGCAGATGATGCTGTAATTCTTGCCTCCCACAAGGATCCTAAGCTTTTACAAGACAACCTTCAGCTTGGCTTCACATCTGTTGAAAATTGGTTCTCAAATCATACTCTGGTCCTCAATAATAAGAAAACAAAGTCTATGTTGTTCAGCAGCTCTCATAACAAGCATAAGCTGAGTCACCATGGAACAGGTTCAAGCCTTTAAGTACCTTGGGATCACTCTAGACCCTCATCTAGCTTACAGTGCCCACATTGACTCTGTAGCCAAAGCAGCAAATACTGCCTTGGCCTTCTCTTCCAGCATAGGCAACATCTTACCCCAGGAGCCCAGACTGTCGCTGTTCAGAGCTCTGTTTTCTCCATTATTGACTATGGGCTTATCATCTATGGCTCTGTCCCGCTACTGCTCTTAGATGCATATCTACCTCCCTCAATAAGGCCTGCCAACTTCTCACTGGATCCCACCACCTCACACATACGTGCAACCTCTATGCACAAACTGGATGGCTGCAACTCACCAATCGGAGAAAGTACCTAACCTGCACCATGCATGAAGAAATAACTATGGGCCTTACGCCCCATGGAGTGTGTGCACTCCACAGCTCCTGCAGGTTCCACGCTGTCGACTTCACACAAGGTCAAAGATCTTTTGCCTACAGGCGCTTAGCTGGCTAAATGGTCTAAACAGTTACATCTCCTCCACTCCTACCCTTGGTGCATTTAAATCAAGGCTACACCTCTCTCTCACTGCCTCTAGCTCCTGTGACTGCCTCCACTAGCTGACCCTCTGAATATTTCCCTTACCTTATGCAGTTCTCTCTCCTATTAGCACTTGGTTACCCCTTAGCATGCACTTCCCCATGTTATGTCTCGACAATGCCTCTGGCTGTGCTCCTCCTCTATAGCTCTCTGCACCGTCTACTCTTCCTATCTCTTGTCCTCTATCATCTCTGCACTTCATCCGCTATCTCCTTGTAACTAGCCTCCAAAACTTGTTTTGTTTCTCAGATGCTTTGTAACTTTGTTTAGCTTACACTTTTGTAACCTTGTCCTATGTACTGAATTTGTAATCTGATTTACATGTCTTATGTTTTGAATTGTAACCTGACGTGGAACCTTTGTAAAGAGCCTGGCTCAAAGGTATTGTAATCCTAGACCTAATACATAAATAAACAGAGGTCAAACTGACAGGTCTGTAGTTTTCTGCCTCTGTTTTGCTCCCACTTTGTGAAGGGAATCACATCCGCCCTCCTCCAGTCCACAGGTACCACACCATCCTCCCATGATTTGTTAAAAGGGTAGTCAGTGGTGTCACTAGTTCTCCCATAATTATATTAGAATTCTGGGGTGAATCCCATCAGGCCCCATTGCTTTGTCCACCTTCAGTTTTAGGAGTTATTTCAGAACCATTTCTTCTGTGAAAGGACTGGGATCGACCCCTATCCAGAGTGCTTCTGTTAATTGGATTAGGTACCTCCCCTCTTTTGTGAATACTGAGCAGAAGTATTCATTCAGTATCCATGCTTTTTCACTGTCCTCTCTGCCCACCCACCATCCATTCTATTCAGCCTCACTATCCCTCCCTTTGTCTTTCTACATTCCCTAATGTACCTATGAAAGGTTTTATCCCCTTCTTATCCAAGCTGGCTATCTTTTCCTCAGTTTGGGCCTTTGCTATTCTGACTGCCTTCTCTGCTTCCTTCTGCCTTAACTGGTACAGTTCTCTGTCCTGCTTCTTCTGTGTTTCCTTATACTTCCTAAATGCTGTCTTTTCTCCTTAACCTTCCCGCCACCTCTTTTGAGAACCATAGTGTCTTTTCTTTTGTTTTGATTTATTTGCTTCACACAAGGCTTGTTGCCCCATTGTTGCTCCACCCTCCTTCTTGCCTGTTTGCTAGTGCTTTTCTAAGGCACTCTCCCATTTGACAAAGTCAGCCCTCCTGAAGTCCAGTACCCTCACTTTTGCATGGTTTGACTCTGCAGCTGAGTTTATCGTGAACCACACTGTTTGGTGGTCACTTGTTCCCCAGATGGCTACCCACTTCTAGATCTGAGATCCTTTCACTGTCCCCATTTGAGAGTATGAGGTCTAAGATTGCTCTCTCCTGAGTGAGTTCCATGACTAGCTGTCTGAGGCATGCCCCTGTAGGGCATCGGGAATGGCCCTGCTCTTGGATGTGGCTGCAGCAAAGGTGCTCCAGTTAACATCTGGTATATTCAGGTGCCCCATCAATATCTCCCTTTCTCTGCCATCCTAAGGATGCTTTCTATCATATCCTTGTCCATTCCCTCCCCTGAGATGGGGTCTGTATACAACTCCTGTGCGGATTGTGCTGCCATTTCCAGTCTCAGCCTCTAAGGTGACCCACAGTGCCTCCTCTCCTCCCTGTTTACTCTTATGTTCCATTGTTTTATCCCTTCCCTTACATAGAGAGCTACTCCTCCCTTCTTCTACCCTCCCTGTCTCTCCTGTAGGTTGTGTACCCTGGTATGTTAACATCCCAGTCATGGTTCTCTGTGTACCATGTTTCTGTGACTGCCAGATATCCAGGCATCCTCTTCCATCAAGGCCACCAGTTCAGGAGCTTGTTGCCCAGACTGCAGGCATTGGTAGTCATTACCCTTCATTTCTTGATGGCCTTACCCTTTTGCCCCATCCTGTCCTTACTGCCTTTGTGGTTTTCCATTTACGCTGCCTTCTCTTTAAAAATTAAGACGATTGTTCCTGCAAGAAGATCGGGGTTAAGTTATGTCTGGAAATCATAGGTGCCAAGAGTGCAGGAAATCTTTCTTTAAACCTTGCTTAGCACCTTGCAGCCATTGTATACCTTCACTCCGTTTGAGGACCATATTTTCAGTCTGGTGGGGAAGCAAACTGTACCTCAG
The DNA here is from genome assembly GCA_016271365.2 of Neoceratodus forsteri. Classification (NCBI taxonomy): domain Eukaryota; kingdom Metazoa; phylum Chordata; order Ceratodontiformes; family Ceratodontidae; genus Neoceratodus; species Neoceratodus forsteri. The sequence continues at coordinate 1,311,455,101 of CM057449.1, forward strand.
ACCTACCTCCTGAAGTCTTTTTCCATCAGAAAAAAGCATCTCTTTTTTAATTGTTTCAAAGGGCAGATCATTGAAAACCTTAAGTTTACATCCATCGAAGGAAATGCTAGTACTATTACGAAGGGCTCTCTGAATAGTCGAGCTTTGTGTTGATAATTCAAAGCCTCAGGGTAAAGAACCTCGGTCTTTCACTGGAAGAAGACTGAGGTTTCAGTGTGCTATAAGCCCACTCAATATATTTTGGTGTCGGGGGTGGACTCATAATATGAGTGAGAAGGTGGTTTGCAAACTCAGTGGGGTCAGAACCTTCTATGCCCTCTCTTAAGCCAAAGATTCTCAAATTATTTCAGCACTTTCTGCTTTCCAAGTCCTTCAGTTTAGCCGCAAGTTTAGCAATTCTGCTATTGTTTATAACTCTTTGCTGCTGTTCTTTCCTGAAACATCCTCTAAGCTGCTTATTCCAGCCTCCGCATCCCCTATTCTTTGCTTGTGCTCTTCAGCTCCTTTCTCATTTCTTTAAAATCCCCAGCCATTTGACTTAATGTCAGTTTCATGCTAGTGATTTCTGTCATTACAAGCTCAAAATGTGCCACAGTTAACGGTTTTAGAGAGGACTATTTCTTAGGCTCAGATTCACCTTGATCCATCGGAGTTGCTATCAGAGGGAAGGCAGTGGGCATTTCAGCAGATTAATCGCCTGAGCCATTTAGACTGAATTTTTTTCCATCTCTAATACAGTTATCTGCCATTTCAGGAGGAATAATAAAATAACTTTTATTTCACTTTAGAGGCACGAAATCACTGAGTTACTGAACAACTCCCAGGAAAGCTGATCTGATGAAAAAGAACTGTCAAGGGACGTTTCCTGATGGCAGTGGTGAGAGAAAGCTGAATACAGTCCGTAAATAAAATAAATAGCAAAAGAAGATCAATGTAGTGGAGAAATGCTTGTAGATTATTAAAAGCTATATAAAAATGTTAAGTAATTACCAAACAAAACCAAAACACTTAAAAAGACTCACACTTGTTTATGAAAAACATGGGGAGTGCCGACCGAGCTCACTCACCCACATCCGTCAGGATCGTGCCATTCAATCAAATCAAAATGGAAGAATTCAATTGCAGAACTGCTCTACTTGACAAAAATTAGAATCTGCTACAGTCGATGCATCTATGGTGGGCCAGATAGCAAAAAGCCCTCCTTGCATGCACAGGGCTGGTGAGGAGAATTCAACTCTTTGACCATGGCTAGAGCGGGCAGAAAATCACATAAGAGCTGCAGATGTATGCATCATTAGGCTACCAGAGGCTATGGAGGGAGAGAAGTTTAAGTAATTTCTTGCAGACTGGATTCCAGAAGCTCTATTATCGAGTGTCACTTTCTCCATCAAGCAGCGTACCACATCACTCCAGGGAGCTCCCCACAGAATGAATCCTTCACGTGTACAATTTTAATGATAATTGGGGGCCCTGAGGAGAGAAATGAACTCCTTTTAGCAGCAAAGAGATCAGGAGGGGCAAAATTGGAGAAGCAATGATGAAATTCTTCCTAGACCTAAACTTCAGTATGACAACCAGATGGAAGGGCTTTGACGGAGTTTGGTCCATTTACGAGAACTGGAGTCAGCAAACCACTAGCTCCTTTTGCCCACAAGGCTGAAAATCCTCTACAGGGATAAGACTTTTCTTTTTCCAGCCCTACTGATGCAGGCAACCTACCTGAGAAAATCAGGCAGAAATTTACCAATGAGTGGATGAAGCCAAGTCAGAAGCTGAGTCGGACACTTGAACATATGAACACTGATAGGCCCTTATATCGTACCTGTATATAAGTTTAACTTGCACAGTGCTCCTTCCTAGATATTGAAGTATTTGAGAAATGATCTGAAGTGGACACTGATCTGCACCTGAGAGGTAGGAAACAGCTGGGAAATTTGGAGATGGAGAGGTGGTTGCAGGATATACTGCTTTTCTGTATTTGCCTAGTTTGGGATTCTGACCACATGGTCATGATGGAACTACATATGCCTTTCAGCTCCCATCTTTCAGCTCCTTCTCCCTGCTTACATTTCCTCAATAGCTGCTCTCTGTATCTATGATTTACAGGTAAACTAAATGCTCAGGTAATTAAACTGCACTCGAATACAATGAGTTGTTTACCAAATATTGAATGCACTATCAAGTTCAATCCCTGGTTCAGATACAAATGTGTTACTGTTTAATATCAAAGGTTCCTTCTACTGCAACCATGTGGTATCAGGCCATGCCATAGTTTTATTCTCTAGCTCTTTAAAACAGATGTTGTAAATGTGTTATTATGCTCCTTGCAACAATATATAAAAAGACTTTATGGATGTTGGGCACTACCCAGTATAAATATGGTGGTAACCTTCTGTAAAGAGACTTTTGGCAGATATATGACCCATGCCATGTGCGATCATATGGCTTTTGGACTGTTCATGGACATGAATATATTCAAAGTACTTGCACCTGCAGTGTTGTAACTAAGTGGGAGAGGTGTTTTAGGTTTCCTTGGTTGTAATGTTGCTCCTATAATGTACCATGCTGTACTCAAGTGTATTTCACTTCTACATGTCATTGTACTGGTTGTAGTATTCAAAATACAACAAAGAAATTAAAAAAAGAGTGACCCAAAGCACTCAGCACACTGCAAGAAAGCAGCAGCCAAAGCAAATTGGAAGCTGGGCTGCATAGCCAGCAGTATAACTAGCAGGAAAGCGGAGGTCATTTGCCACAGTACAGTTCCCTAGTATGGCCACGCCTAGAGTACAGTGTGTAGCATTGCTGCCCTTACTTGGAGAAGGATATCTACCTACTAAAAGGGTCCAGAGGTGGGCAGCCACAGTGATCCAGGGACAGCAAGGCAGAACATACAAGGACAGACTCGAGATGTCAACATGTGTTCCCTAAACTATAGAAGGAGAGGGGTAACATGACTGAAGCCTACAAGTACCTTAAGGGTTACAGCATGGAGGGCTGTGACAGTCTCTTCAGCATTAGTGAGAACAGGACTACTAGGGGTCACTGCCTCAAGCTGTTGGGGAAATTCAAGAGAGACACAAGGAGGCACCTTTTCATGGAGAGGGTGGTAGCTAAGTGGAATGAGTAGTTGGAGAAGTGGTCTCCCTAAAGACAGTGGGCAGCTGCAAAGAGGTTGGGACAGAGCAAAGGGAAAGTTGCATGTAAGGAGGGAGGAGGGAGGACATCAGCGGGAGGAGGAGCAGATAATGGAGACGAGGGGAATGGATCCCTCAGTAGACACTGAGAGGTCTGCAAACTAGAGCAGACATGATAGACCACAAGGCCTTTTTCTGATGACTCAATTGTATGTTCATATGTTCATATAGCTTCAAGGCTGCTTCATAACTTTGTTGTTTTTAAGATTTTGACTCCAGATTTTTAACATTGTTTCTTACTACTCCAACTTATGATCAAAATGAGTGGCATGTTTTAAATACTGTGCGAAATGTGATTTTGAGAGCCACCGCAAAACATGTTTCAGAGGAGATTTAAAAAATTATATCTGCCTTGTTCTTGAGGTGGGGTAAACAAAAAAGGCCATGTTGGTAATGTGGGGTCAAAATCTGGAAAAATAGTAAAGTTACAAGTAAACACTGAAGAATTTCAACATTGTTTCCTAACTTTGTAGTTTCTCTAGATTTTGACACCAAATTTTAAGATAGTCTTTTATTACCCCACTTTATGATCAAGATAGGTGAAATTTTTATATCATGTCCAAAACGTGATTTCCCACAGTGACTGCGAAAACACATTTTGTGAGAGATTTGAAGACTTCACCCACCTGGTTCATTAGGTGGGTTAAAAGGACATGTTGAAAATCTGGAGCAAAAATATTAAGAAATGGCAAAGTCAGTCACTGCCAGGTGGAGCTCAAAAGAAGCAGAATGTTCAACAAGGAGCAGCACTGGACCAGATAGGTAAGTATGGGATGGGGAGTAGGGGATGGGACGTGGGAGCAGAAGTCATTGCTGGACTGTTTTCTTCTCTTACAGTTTTATAGAAAGGAACAGGAAGGATCAGGAGGTGGGTGGGATACTTGGCAGTGGGAGGCTGTTTTATTTTCATAGACAGGGCACAGAGAAGAATCAGAGGTGGGCAGGATACTTGACAGCGGATGGTATTTTATCTGCTTGGATAAGGCACGGGGAAGAATCTGGAGGTGGGCAAAATACTTGGCAGTGGAAGGGTGTTTTACTTTCATGGATGGGACACGAGGAAGGATCAGGAGTTGGGTGAGATACTTGGCAGTGTGTGGGTATTTTATTTTCATGGACAGGGCATGGGAAGAATCAGGAGATGGGTGGGATACCTGGCAGTGGGAGGCTATTTTATTTTAATAGAAGGGCACAGAGAAGGATGAGGAGGTGGGTGGGATAACTGGCAGCTGGAGGGTATTTTATTTTCATGGATGGGACAAAGTGAAAGATCAGGAGGTGGGTGGGATGTTTGGCAGTGGGATGGAGTTGATTTTACTGATGGGGTACTGGAAGAAGGTTGGGAGTGTATGGGATACCTGTCCAGTGGGAGTGTGTTTATTTTATGGACTGGGCACCAGGGCAGGATTGGAAGGTGGGCAGGATACCAGGATGTGGGAGAGTGCTTTTTCTATAGGCGGGGCATGGGAAAGGATTGCGAGGTGGACAGGATATGTTGCAGTGGGAGAGAGTTGTTTTATGCATCTCCTCTCTACATGGCGGTGGGGAGCTCAGTAGCTGATTGTGATTCCACCCAGTTGCTTCTGGGTGGTATCAAGCAGATGAAAGGATCAAGCTGTTCTGTGATAATAGTGGCTTGCTCCTTTTCAACTACATAGAAGTTTCCACCCCACAAGCAGTGTCAATGGCTCAGCAGGTTGCACACTCACCTCTGAGGCCAGAAGATCAGAAGTCAATGGGTTCTATCACACCAGCCACTTGCATTAAATCCCAATACTGACACTGTGGTGCAGCATGAGGGAGGTGCTGCACTCCTGAGGTGCCATCTTTCAGATGAGACATTAAACCGAGGTCCCATCTGCCTGTTCTGGTGGTAGTTCAGGTGGATGTTAAAGTGTTACATGGCACTTCTCGAAAGAGCAGGGAATTTCCCGTGTCCTAGCCAAATTTCCCATTCACTAAAATACAACCCAACAGCTTACTCTGGTTCAGTGTCAGTTGGCATCTATCTGTAACCCCTCCCCAGGATGAGGCTGAAAACAGGCAGAATTGTCTAGTCCTCCTCTTCTGGTCAACAAAATTAAAATAAAAATAAAACATGATCAGTGTCGCTGATCATTGAACTGTCACTGTCAACCTCCTGCAGCCTGAGCTGCTTTGGATCCAACAGTGACACACCTCTGAAACATGTTATTGTAACAATATGTTTGCTTTTTGCATGTGCAAGCAAACATAACAAATGATATCTGTCAGCTTTTCCAAATTAATATTTTAGCACAGGCACGTGTGCTATCACCCCTGCCTGTTGACTCTTGTACAGGTTAAGGGCCTAGGACCTGCTGTGTTGGCAATTGGGATTCTTTCCCAAAGTTATGAATAATAGCATGGTGTCTCCACCCAGAGTAAGTTGTAAATGGGTCAGGTGACTGGTTGGTACAGCCCCCTGGAATACTGCACCTACCCACCTCCCCAAACAACCACCCTGCACACTGGATTCTCAACAACATTTTCCCACCAAGTACCATAAATCTATCAGAAGGCAAAATGCAATGAACTGCTCTTGACACAGCAAGTTCAACAAACAACTCACAGCTTTACTGGGGGTAAGGGCTAGGAGAAGGGTACTTGGATGAGGGATAGCTGTGGAAAAAAGTGAAGTTAGTGGAAAAATGGCAAACAATAACCATAAGGGCACATAGGCCAATCCACCCTCAGCTGCCCACCCCACTGGTACCAGTGTTACACCCTGAGAGTTCCTGGGATACCCACTAGTTGCAGGCCTGGCGTTGCTGTGGGTTGGCCGGCTGTTGGGGCTCTGAAAACTTGAGAAGATTGTTTAAACTAGCCTCACACTCTCTTGTTTAGTTCCAGGAACCAGGTCCTGGGTACTCACAGTTTTGCAGGACTTAACAGTGTCTGAAGATGCAGTTGCCTGAAGTCCTGAAGGGTGGAGCTCAGCTCAATAGGTGCAGCAATTGGCAGAAAGGAGGATGATCTCGATTCCTCAGCAGGTTGAATCTTGCTTGAAGGTCTTGCATCTTGTCCCTTGAATGAAGATCTGGCCGCTTGTCACCTTCAGCCACTTCTGATCCATTGCAGAGCACTATGGCAAGTCCACAACAGCCCCAGAAGGCCCAGACCCAGGAGTGGCTCCACAGCCCAGCTCCTGCAAGGGTCTAGGTGCCCTAGCACCCCAGCAAATGCCAGTGACCTCCTGAGATAGTGGGTCCCACTTGCAAGGGGTTAGCTAGTTCCTTCCCTGGCTCTGGGTGAGGACTCCCAAACAGTAGGAGCTCCCTGCAGTCCCTGCACTGAATCCGTGAGTCACTGGAAGCTAGCCAGTTCTTCTAAATAAACAACAGTGCCGTTTGACACAGGTGCTAACCTTCGGACAACAGCTTCAGTTTGCACTCAGACTATAGCAGTCAGCAGGAGTTCAGAACTAGACACATCCTGCTCACCTCCAGTGCTTTCAGGCTCTAAATGTCCATAACAGGTCCCTTTCAGCTTCAGATGGGACCCAGCTCTCAACCACTTCATTCAATCCACAAAGCAAATTCACAGAACCTGGCTAGCACCCTGCTCCAGAGACATTTGCCTCTTCACAGATACTGTTAAAGTCCCAATCCTTAAAGCAGTTTCTCTGCAGCAACTGTTTAACTTTCCAACAGACAGCACAGTTCTATCAGCTCAGTTCCTTGCACGTTGCAGGGTCTCTGCAACAGCTATTTTCTCCAAGTAAGACAGTACAGTTCAAAGTACCTGGAGAGTTTCAAAATCAGTCCAGTCTCTCACTCTCTTTTCTCCTCAAACCCTTTTCCATGAGTGGCAACCTCCAACAAGACCTGGGCAAGGCCTCTGTCAATCCAATTCCACTCACACAGGATCCTCCTGACTCAGGAAGAGCCAGGAACATACTGACTCAAACCCAGCAAGTCCTTTGGGTTTCACTCGAGAATACAGTCTCCTGATTGGCTGTTCAAGCCTATCAATCATCCATAACCATAGAGATCAGTAGTTCCTGATTCCTCACTGGGGCATAAACTAGGCACCTGAATTAACAAAACTCCCTCTTCCAGAATCCTTCGGTCCAATTTCAGGTGCCTAAACAGCTGATTGGATGCTGAACTGGAGTCAAAGCATCAACAATGTTCAGCCCCCCATCCAGTTCACCACCAGTCCTCAGTGGTCCCGCTTTCGTTCTGGTGCAACCAGGCTGTACCTTGTTATTTACAGTCACCCCAGGATATTGTAGCCCCATTGGGGCTCTTTCAAATGAGCCCACTCTAAATAATAATTCCCACAGTTTCTATGTTGCTGCTGCCGTGATACAGTCCCTCCAGGCAGCAGGCAGCATCTATTAATATTCATGGAGGTGCTCATTAATACTCATGAGCTCAGCGCCCCTGATTCAAACTTAATTTTTTAAACTCCCCCAAGGCTTCTCTCCCACCTTGCTCTGACCTCTGGTCCCCAAATAACTGAACAGTGGCACCAGGACAGAGAAATACTCCCCATTTTGTCTACAATCGGCAGTCAGTGACATTAAAGCACCTTCTTAGCTCATGCACGAGTGCTGGTGGCATTGGGAACATGCCGCAGCTTGCAGTTTAGATTGTAAGCCCAAACAGATTGAAATCAAATACAGGGCTACTTGGGGAACCCTGAGAATGCACCAAACACTCAGGCTGAGGCAGTGGCATCAGGGGATCGGGGATGGCCTAAGGCCACCAGGAGATTGGGAGAAACAGGGAAATTATGATAAGCCCCAGGGGTTACAATATTTTCAAAGCTTTACTCAAGCATGCACTAGCATTTTAATAATCTAATAATCTGATTTTACATGGTTCTTAGCAGTCCTGTCAATGGGAGCGGGCAGTTTCTGAGGGCTGGCCAATATGGCAACCAAGATTTCGCATCTGAAATTTCATGTTACAAAGAGACTTCAGATACAATTTCTGGGAGTCAGTTACCTAGCAATAAACAAAATGTTTCTAATACTGTTTCAGACATCGCATCCAAAACTGTCAGAAAAACAGACTCAAGTAAAAAAATAGAAACATAGAAACACAGAAGTTGAGTGAAACAGTAACACATAAGGCACATATGAAACACATAAAAGCAAATCAGTGCTAGAATCTAAAAAAAATGCATAGGGTAGAGTCACAGTAGAATGCATTGGAATTCTAGACATTCTGGAATTTTTTTTTTTAAAGTAAGCTCTAACTGCCAAAATCATTGCATTGGTACTGCCTCCCCAACAAATGTCAGAAGTGTTGCATTACTGATTTCCTGTATTTTGAAAATAAAAGTGTTTAATAATGGCCTCAGCAGACCACCAAAATACGATGATCTGTTTACTATATGCATGGACAAAAATATACTATTTAGTGGCTCTGCAGTCATAATTTATTAAAAATATGAAATAAGCCAACCAGTAGGCGTGGAGGGCTGAAGGCATCCGTGCCTTACCTCCTACCATCCAGAGACCCATGTTCGTGGTGTGAGGCGGCCACGGGGCTGGCCAGGAGAGAGGCTTGAGAGTCTGGAGGACAGCTCTCCTCTCCCAGGGAGGGTGGGGATGGAGTCCGCTGCTTGCATGTCCCCTAAGCGGTGGCTGAGGTATGGCGCAACAGACCCACAGACCAAGGGGTGATGTTGAGGCAGACGCCCAGCATGCCACACGCAAATCATGGGTGGCTCGCCATTGGTATCATTGCACGCCACCATGCCACACTGGGGGACAGGAAAGAAAAGAAGAAAAACATCCCAACTGGCGAGATGATCCAGCCCCTCAGAGGTGCCGCAGCCGGCCAGCTGGCACTTCAAGAAAGAGCCAGAGGTGAGTCCAGTGCACGCCGGGTGATGGGGCTGGGGGCCAATTGGGAGTGGTGGTAAAGACAAGTAAAAAATTATGTAAGGGAGATGCAGCAAATTCTGGGTAGCGAGAATGAAAATGGAGGAAACCAACAGAACCCATGATGGCTGCGAATGATTATGTAACCACCATAGTTGTAAAAGGAGAATTTCTATCAGAAGTGGAAGCTGGTTCTCTAACTCACATCTATCATTAGAAGACATACTAAAACTTACAATTATTGGTGACACAATCGCATTGAGGGAGTATGCTCAGCTCCAGTTAGATCGCAGCAAATACACCACTGTGGACTGCTACAATTTCTGCAGAAATTTGTCTTGCCATAGTAGACATGAAAAAGAGACAATTGGTGGACCTGGCAAGACAGCAGAAATAGACAAATCAAAACTGGAGAAGAGAAAATACCATCGAAGAAGACGTGTGGATGGAATGTGGATATTCAGAGGAATAGAGCAAGAAACAAAAAGTGTTTTTGTTTTTTTACTGATTGTGGAAAGGAGAGGCACAGAAACTCTAATTCCTACAATACAGATACACATCTTGCTGGCATAATTGTGTCAGACTGCTGGAGGTGTATTTCTCATTGCCAACACTTAGATACCATCACAAGACAGTAAACCATTTGCAGTTTGTTGATTCACTAACTGGAGCACACACCAACATCATAGAGTCATCATGGCATGCCCTAAAAAATCCTACCTAAGAATGGCACACAGAGGCAGTTCTATGCTTCATACAGTACGTTGCAAAGTACTGCATTAGGAAGACATATCTGAACTGAATCTGAATCCACTGGAAGAAAAATTACCACTTTCTTGGAACTAATTAGCAAATTTAGTTTACCCTACTGAAGAACAATTACCACTAGCTGACATAGGCATGACCACCAATACTAATCATGGGTTTAGGAATGACTTTCAAAACTTTGTATGTAGAGATTCCAAACTAATTCGCTGGATTAATGATTAATAACATTATTTCCTCTTTTCTGGAGTATATATTTTGAGAACATCTGACTGATGCAAGGTAGGTTTTGTTTTTTGTTCTGTGTAAATGCAATTTTCTATGGAGCCTTTCATTGGGGGCTGTGCCACCCTACCCCACCATGCCCATCCAATTACCTGCTCCAATTGATTCAGTAAGATATTTCATTGGGAGGCTATGCCCTTGCACTCCCTTCCTCCATACGCCTGAAATTATAATTTATTTTTAAGTACAAAATACCAACATTGCCAGTGGTGTAGTCTGTTCGATAAGATGGGAATTCAAAACATCATCAAACAAGAACTGAGAATGTAAATCTTGTTTGATGACATTGAAATCTCATTATCTACGCTACTCAGCCACCATATTGGCCATCCCTCAGAAACTGCATCAGACCCTGTCAATGTCCTCTTTCACAGGATCTAAAATCAGAAGATCAATATTTAAAGGATGTCAATCAGCTGCTAGCGAATGAAGTTTAAAAATGTCTTGCTGTTCAGTCATCTCTCTCTACTTATTTAAACTTTAGAATAAATCTAAAAGGTGTAAAGAAAATTTGGCACAGATGCAGTTTATCTCCACAAAAAGGCATTTGAGATTTCAAATGAGACTTTGAACAGGTTGATTCAAGATTTTGGTCACTCAGATGAAATTTGTGATTAGCTTAGTGTTGATTTTACAGGTTACTTAATCACCGGCGGTTACCATGCCGTGCTTGTAAACCTCGAGAGAGTAGCTCGAGAAGTTTAGCATTGTCAGCATGGCAACATAAGAGGTGATTTCAATCGGTAAACAGCATAACCCCAGCCATTGTCTTTTATAGTGTATGGGGTTTTTAGCAGGTCCTTGGTTTTTTTAAAATAAACCCTTTCACTGTTGTTGAAACTGAAGTCGAAATCACGGTGTCAAATTCAGTTGGATAACAGTCATCACATGGTTGCTCAGGAAGAGGATGCATCAACTGCGTGGGACAGAGGGTTGTAGGAGACGTTAAATCCAGCCAAGATAGAATTCATGGTGGCGGAGGCTGCCTGTGGATAAAGGTGGGGAGGTAAGACAAAAAGCAAGAGTACATTTTGTAAGAATACAGCCTGCTTTGTTGTGCGCTTGGTGAGGACATTGTGCTCTTTATGTTTGTGTACTCTGTGACCATGTTTAAAATACCGCTACTGATTATCAGTTCAAAACACTCTCATGTCGCGTTCTAGGATTAGAATGCTGTCAGGTGCACTGATTCCATCTTGTAATCTCACCAGTCTGATGTAGGCAAGCAAGGTTTACAGCTCTTATGTCAGACCGATGAGATTACAAGAAAATTAAAAGATACCAGGCTATTCATTATAAGGGCTCCCCATACGTTATAAGTCAAATCATAATTCTTACTTGTGCAAACTGCCTTAAGTTAAATACTGTATTACAATGTTTTTATTTTTTTAGTTTTATAAAAGATTCTTACACAGATTAGCCACAACAGGCACAATATATAATTAATCATATGACATTGTCACACTAGGATGCGATTGCAACTGTCCAAGTTTGCACTACATGGGAGTTAGTATAACAGATCAAAATTCAACCCCAAAAGCTCTAGCAAGAAATAGTCAACAAAAGCCTCGCTGTCTAGCCCTAATATCAGAAGGAGAAGTCACAGAGTGCTACCTAGCTAACTAGCAGCTAATGTGGTCAACATACAAATCAGGTTCTTTTTACTCAGAGAATAAAGCATCCCTACACCCCTAATAGAGTCCTACCACATTACTCTTATAAGCAGTAGACAAGCACCCTAGAGAATTATTACACAGGGATTTAGTGAAAACACTGAGGTATAAAATATTGAACCATTTATAACCATTTATAACACAGTGACAGAACAGAGTGCCTGTCCATGAGCGTCAGCCTCACTAATTTGAAAGTATGTATAAACCACATAGATGGAGCAGTTCCAAAGAGTTCACTGTGAAGAGAACTCTGACACAGGTTAGTAAGATGGAGGGCAGAAGAACTGTAGGTACACCCATGCAGTCAGCGCCATCTTCAAATCAACCCCACATTTCAATTAGAAAGGCTCTACATATTAAGAACAAACTTTCTAGGTTATAATAGTACTCTGAATATACCAGAGAACTAGAGAGTCTAACTTTAAACTACAACAAGTCAGCCACGGCGGCCTAGTGGCAGTACATCATGCTGCTGTGCAAATGACCCAGGTTCAGGAGGAAACCCAAGCAATCACGCTGGGAGCAGGACAGGCTGAAGCAGCTGTCGTGGTAGCACCATGTCTCAGCCAGGAGGGGTTGATGTTGATCTCTGGTGCCTCAGCAAGCTTTGCAGCTGGGTCTAGGAGCTTGCTCTTGCCGCAGTGGACATGCTGCATGCACGAGGCCAACAGAGGCTACACTCACATCAGGGAGGTGAAAAGGATAAGGGAGAAACCCACAGCCCTCTGAATAATGGTCTCCTCTGGACCTTACTGCCTGCTGACACCGGATCATAGTCTACATGGCGGACTGCATCGGGGCCGGTCCTTCCTGGCTCCCCTGCCACAGAGGACAGAACCATGGAGGTAGCTGGTGGTCTGCTGAGGGCCAGGGAGACCAGAGATGCAGGCCTGAGCAGGGTACCTCCCTGGGACTAGATTATGTTGCTAGAACAATGGATGTGACTGGGAGAAACACCTCTATGGAAAAAATACCGCATGTAGATTAACCCTGTCACCATAACTATGTACTCCTGCTGCTCACAAAAATCCTTACTCATAGTTCAGTAATAGGATTCAGTCTGAGTCCATGCCATCAGAGATTCCCCTTTCCCCAAATCCTGCTTAATCATGCCCATGAGACAGGCAACTTCCTTGACTCTTCAATACATGTGTTTCGTAGAGTACACAACCTGCAACATAGCTGGGTACTGAGAGGCATCTGAAATGCCCAGGGATCTCAGGTGGCAAATTACATTGAAGGCCTTCCAGCAAGTTCAAATCATGAAATTAAGGCCAGGATAGATGGAAATAAGGCTCTGTCATCCCCAGTCGGGGGCTTATTAATCTCAAGGCATCTATCACCCAGTTCCACTCATGGATCCCAGCCAAAGTCACTAACAGTATATGAGGAGCATCCCAGTTCTCCACTCATTTTCATGTCATGATTCTGAAAGTCTTGTAGATTACTAGTTCCATGTCAAAAGTCAAATTTTCACACAGCTTGCCACACATGTATGAGGTCTTCCCTCATGTAACTCCAGCAGACCAAATAACCTAAGTTTGGCCACACAGGTAAAGCTTTCAAGGATTCCAACCTATACCTTAGAGCTTTATTCACTGTTACTAGTCCAGTATTCATAGTGGCAGACTGCAACGCTGCTCCTGCTGTGTAGCTGCTGTTGACCGTCTCACAGATTAGTAATTACACCTGAAAATTGACTACCTTCTGTTCCAGAGAGGCCACTCATAGATCAAGAGCCTTTATCATCTGTATTACAGCCAAAGAACAGTTTCAGGTTCAGCAAGTCTGTGGTACCTGCGGTTTTTGTACTGCCGCTTGGTCCTGCAGCATGTTAGCCTCATCTTTCACCTCCTTTCCCCAATTACTTTTGGATTTTCCCATGATTAAAAGTTCTCAGACTTTCCCAAAGCTCTTGATTAATACTTTGTACAGCTCAGTAAAATCTTAATGAATTCCAGTCAGTACACGAGTAAATCAAATGAGCAGAGTAAGGTCTCCTGCAGGAGCAATACTGATGTGCAACCTGCTTCAATAACAACATTGCAATAAAACAAAGTAATCAAGTCACATCCAATGCTGAACAAAGTACATTATCAATTTAAAATAATATAGTCCCAATTCTCAGTCCTAAGGGACTGGCGCAACGTGTCTGCTCAACAATTTTATGCCAGTCTCTTGCCTACAACTCCCTGAGCTACAGTATTCCCAAAGGAGGTAACAGACTATTCATGTGAGATTGCTAAGTCTATTGTGACCAGACTGGCCAAGCAGATAATGGGGTTAGGGGTTGGCATGAAATGGTCCACAGGGCTAGTCACAAATCACTTTAGTGGGTGCAGCATTTACCAACACCCCTAGTGCTTAACTGTTCAGGGCTGGCAGTAAGTGTCATTTGAATGTGCATTCCCTACCAGGAGCTGTGGGAACAGATAATGTGTGGGGCCACAAAAGACAGAACCAAGCATTAATGAATGGGGAATGGGAAGGAGTTCCACTGAACACCAGAGAACAAAATGGGATAAGGGTGTGGGTGGAGGGCTGGTCTACCAAGAAGGACCAGATAGATCAACTAGGGACAGACATCAACACTGGACCATAAGCAGCCCAAAAGTTGAATGTTGAGTGAGTAGGGGAACAGGTATGGCAGTAGTGCTGGGTCCCTGGTGGTCTGTGCATGGCATAATGCTATGTGACAGTGGCTATACCTAACACACTAGCATCTGGCAAAACAAATTTCAATTATGACTTAGTTGTATTTGGCACTCCTCCCTTCCTTGGCCAGTGACTGAGATTTGTGGAGTATAAAGTAGCCTCAAAATGTGTGGCACAACAGGAAGGCTGTTTTTGCATTCTGTTTTGTATCTCCACACTTTGTGGCTGAGAATTAGGCCCCACAAGTGCTGTCTAGGAAAGACAAATGGAGGTGGGACGATTTTCCCTGCAGCTGAGAATTGGGGGCGAAGGGCAAACTATATGGCCACCACAGGTTACGTTCAATATAACAAAAACACAAAACTAAAATATGCAACAGGCACTCACTGTTGTTGCCAAATATATATGTAATTACGAACATCATTTCCCAGATTCATATGCAGATACTTGAATGCAGAATGTAATTCCCATGGTGTAGAACTGTGAAAACAGTTATGAACAATTTAAATAAGTAGGTGTACCGGCATCAAGCACGACAAATGTTACTTTGATGAATCATGTTGCAGTAACTGATAAAGAGCTTAAATAGGTGAAACAATTTAACAACAATGCTAAATAATATTTGACTCAAATTCTGAAGAAGAAAGAGCCCCTCCATTTACCTCTTTATTAAAAGCATGTGATTTGATGCAGGAGCCACCTGATTAGCTTGACTGAGTCACAGAGTTACAAGTATCTTAAAGAGATTTTATGGTTTCCCAAAATGTTTCAAGTTGGCAGCAGTAGACCACAGTTACACAACAGTCCCCTATGATTTGAAGTTGAGAAGGACCGCCATTTTATGTTTGCTTGCACGCATGTGCAAGAAACATAGTGCCATCATCTGAGTTTTCAGAGGTGTGGCACCCTGTCTTCCAGTTCAGTCAGTGTGTTTGCAGGTGTGGCCACAGTTAGCTAATGAATGCTGCAGCTGTCTATGACAGCAGTTGAAAATGCAGTGCCATGACAGTTCAAAGGAGAGCTACGCTTCAGTGAACAGCGATAAGATATCGCGTGCTCATGCGCGCCCCTCACTCACACACACACACACACACATATTCCGTGCTCATGCTCCCCCCACGCACACACTGTATGGCCGACAGAGGTGCCCAATCCCCCATTGGCTCCACTGCACTCCCCCACAGAGTCCAGGTGCCACGCTGGGAGCCCACCCCAGTGTGGCAACAGTCTGTATGGCTGGACGGGGTGCCTAATCCCCCATCGGCTCCACTGTTCCCCCTAAGAGACTATTGGGTGCCACGCTGGGAGCCCACCCCAGCATGGCAACAGTCCGCATGGCCGACGCTGGTGCCCAATCCCCCATCGGCTCCACTGCCCCCCAAACAGCTCTTCCAGCTGCCCCACTGGGAGCCCACCCCAGCATGGCACAAATCCTGTTGTCCAAGAAAAAAAACCTGAAAGAAAAACGTTCCCTCGCTGACTGTCCTGACCCTCCTCCCCCCGCACCCACCCTCTGTGCACCCTGCCTCCCCACAACCCCTCACCCATACTTACCTCTGGAGTCTGGGCGACGATCTTTGGTGGACCTGGAACATGTCTGCACTCTTCAAAGCCGACCGCGAACTGAGAAATGCCGGTAAGCTGTATCATGGAATAAATAGGGTTTTCAGCTTTGATGCATATCTCAGGCATTTGGGGATTGTTTTCACCAAATTTTCAACATGGGGTTTTGGGACCCACCTCATGAATTCTGTCACTGTCATTTTGTTAATCAGGCCTGAAAGATGATTTCACGGTCACTACGCGGAACCACCTTTCCAGGACCGACTTGTAAACAACAGTGTCACAGTTCATCAGGTAGGCCCCAAACCCTATGTGAAAATTCGTCAATATCCCAAAAATCACTGTTTTCTGAGCATCGCGCTGCGCTGTTCCTACGCATGCTCATAAGTTTGCGAATTTTCAATATTTTCATTCCAGATTTTCAACGTTGCCATTTTACCACATCTCCTTATGAGCAGTACAGCTGTCATTTTTCACATCTTGCCCAAAACTTGTTTCCACCCATGTAGCGCACAATGGCACAGTCGGTCTGAGAAATCAATGCTCGACAGATTAAGAAAATCACAGTGACACTGTTCATGAGCAGAGGTGTTAAAATGGCTATGTTAACAATTTGGTAAAAAGTCCATAAATGACTAT
This sequence comes from Neoceratodus forsteri, assembly GCA_016271365.2. Classification (NCBI taxonomy): domain Eukaryota; kingdom Metazoa; phylum Chordata; order Ceratodontiformes; family Ceratodontidae; genus Neoceratodus; species Neoceratodus forsteri. Next base: position 1,311,471,735 of record CM057449.1, read on the forward strand.
GTTACGTGACCACTGTTGCAAATTGGACTGTTTGTTTTTCCTCTTGTGCGCCATGCGATTATATTTGGAGGCTGGTCACTCTAATGGAAAGAGTCTAGGATAACCTGTGATTTGTGATTTTGGAAAGGAACAAGGGATTTTCTAATTTCATCTTGGATCCCTGATGTAAAGTAACTGTCTCTTCAAGACTGACTTGAGGTGCGATCGCCCACTGGACCTCACTTGATTTGTGGTCCGAAGGGGCATTTGGGATCCCTCAGTCAAGGAGTTGGCTGGGGTCTCTCCCCTAGACGCTCATGTTGGGCCACTATTGTGGCCTGATTCCAGGTGTTTTATTGGTCCACTTTATTTCATGTGTGTTTGTCCAAGCTGGGAGCGGAGGAGCCTTATTTTAACCGTGGAGGGACTTATCTGATTTGTTGGATTTGGATTTTGGACGCCACCTGGACTTATGCAGAAACAATTTGCTTGTGTTTTGTTGACTCTAAAACTCATGGATAATCTTGATTCTGTGCCTAGCAATTTGAGGACTTGTTATTTACTTGGACTATCAAGGTGGTGAGAGGACCTTGTATCCATTAATTTAAGTTGAATTTACCATTATCCCTGGGTTGTGAGAGGACTGGGGTAAAGGGACACATTATTTGCTTTGTTTGAAGTTTAAACTGTTTTATTATTTGTTATAATTTTATACTTTGCAGTGAGAGTGCTAAAGTATTTTTCCTCTCCTCTAGCTGTGAGAGAGCTGTGGGGTAAATAATTTTGTTTTATTTATTTCTTTTGTTAAGTTGGGGTGGTGAGAGAACCCTGCTATTTATATTTGTATATTTTATTTATATTTATCCTTATTTTATTTTATTTTTGAGTCCTCTCATCTAGTCCGACTCAACTTTCTGTGGGTAGGGTCGTTTTATTTTATTTATATTGGTTAAATTGAGATTATTTGGTTAATTTTAATTTTATGTTATTACTTTGCTAAGTTTGATTATTTTGGTGAATTGGTGGGTTTACCGTTTATTTAAACCAGTTTAGTAGTGACATGTGTCGGTCTTCAGTCCCCACGGTGGTGCACTATTCATCCTCCTCTCTTGGCGCCCTCACACTTTTACACTCCTTCCCTCCAATATGATACATACCAACACTGTAGAGCATTGGGAATTGTTTGTAGGAAAGTGAGGAGGGTGGGGTGCATGAACAGGGAGGATGAACGAGGGGACCACCGTATTGGGGTCGTTAGGTCCAGAAAGTGCCCTGGGGTGAAATGGAATCCAGATTGGGACTGGGATGTAAACATACCAGTATACACTATCTACAGGAGGGACAGGAGGGTAAAAGGAGGAGGAGTAGCTCTTTACATAGGGAAGGAATAAAAGCAACAGAACAAAAGGGAAAACAGGGAGAAGAAGAAGCACTGTGGGTAAATTTGGAGACAGGCAATGGCACCACAATCCGCACATGGGTTGTATACAGATCCCTTCTCAGGGAGAAATGGACAAGGAAATGATAGAAAGTATACTTAGAATGGCAGAAAAGGGGAATATTGCTGATGGGTGGTCTGAATATGCCAGATGTTAATTGGAGTGCAGTTGCAGCAGCCACTTCAAGAGTGGGGTTATTCTAGATGTCCTACAGGGGCATGCCTTAAACAACTAGTATTGGAGCCCACTCGAGAGGGCAATCTTAGACCTGGTTCTCTCAAATGGAGATGGAGAAAGGATCACAGTTGTAGAAGTGGGTAGCCATCTGAGGAACTAGCGACCATCGAACAGTATAGTTCACAATAAACACAGCAATAGAGTCAAACCATACAAAGGCAAAGTAACTGGACTTTGGGAGGCTGACTTTGCAAAATGGGTGAGTGCCTAAGGAATGCACTAGCAAATGGGCAGGAAGGAGTGGTGGAAGAACAATGGGAATAATAAAAACTGCCATCACAGAGGTAACGAACCTTTGTGTGAAGCAAATAAACAAAACAAAATGATGTAAGAAACCACTATGGTTCTCAAAGGAAGTGGCAGTGAAGGTTCAAGAGAAAAGAAAGCATTCAGGAAGTACAAGGAATCTAGAAAGAGCAGGACAGAGAACTGTATCAGTTAAAGCAAAGGAAGCTGGGAAGGCAGTCAGAACAGCAAAGGCCCAAACCAAGGAAAGATAGCCAACTCAGTTAAGAAGGGGGATAAAACCTTTATAGGTACATCAGGAGCAAGGAAGACCAAGAGAGGGATAGTGAGGCTTTAATAAATGGGAGGGTCAGTGGGCAGAGGGAGACTGTGAAAAGGCAGAGATACTAAAATATTTTTGCTCAGTATTTACAAATGAAGAAGGAGGTACCTAAAACAAACAGTAAGAAACACTCTGGATACAGAAGTTGATACCAGCCCATTTACAGAAGAAAGGGTTATGAAAGAACTCTTAAAACTGAAGGTGGACAAAGCAATGGGGCCTGATGGATTCATCCCAGAATTCTAAAAGAACTAAGGGTAGAACTAGTGACACCACTGACTACCCTCTTTAACAAATCATGGGAGGATGGGATGGTACCCGAGGACTGGAGCAGGGCAGATGTGATTCCCTTCACAAAAGTGGGAGCAAGGCAGAAGCAGAAAACTGCAGACCTGTTAGTTTAACCTCAGTGATAGGAAAATGATGGAATCACTTCTAAAGGAAAGAATTGTCGAGTATCTAGAGGCCAGAGGGGCACAGGACCCTAGGGCAACATGGATTCACAGCAAGAAGGTCATGCCAGACGAATCTGATAGATTTCTTTGACTGGGTGACCAAAGTAGTAGATCAGGGAGGGCTGTGGACATGGTCTACCTAGACTTTAGAAGGCATTTGACACAGTCCCACACAAAGATTAATATACAAGTTAGCCAGCCTGGGAGTGGGTCCCAAGGTGACAGCCTGGGTAAAGAATTGGCTGGAGAATAGGACACAGAGAGTAATAGTAAATGGAGTCCACTCCAGAAGAAAGGGGTTACTAGTGGGGTACGCAGGAGTTCAGTATTAGGACCTGTCCTCTTCAATGTCTTTATAAGCGACATTGCAGAGGGACTGGAAGGAAAAGTATGTCTCTTTGCAGATGACACAAAGATCTGCAACAGAGTTGATGCACAAGGTGGGGTGGAAAGGATGGGAAGGGACTGGCAAGGTTAGAGAATGGTCAAATGTATGGCAGCTTAGATTCAATGCTAAGAAGTGCAAGGTAATGCACCTGGGAAACAAAACCTAGAGGAAGAGTACACAATGGGGGTGAGATACTAACAACAATAAAAATGGAAAGGGACCTGGGGATAGTCAGATCAGATGACCTAAAGGTGGGCAAGCAATGTGAGAGGACAGCAAGGAGGGCTGGGGATACTGGGATGCATAGGGAGAGGCATCACAGGTAGAAAACAGGAAGTTATTATCCTCTGTACAGACAGCTGATCAGACCCCATCTGGAGTACTGCGTGCAGTTCTGGAGACCAATCTCTGCAAAGACATAGGAGGGAAGCTGTCCAGAGGAGGCAACTAAAATGGTGCAGGGTCTGCACCAGAAGACATCTGAAGAGAGACTAAAGGAGCTGAATATGTATAGCCTTGAGGAAAGGAGGGAGAGGGGGGACATGATAGAAACGTTCAAGTACCTCAAGGGAATCAACAAAGTCCAAGAGGGTAGGATCTTTCAAAAAGAGGTGTGCAAGAACAAGGGGCACAATTTGAAGATAGAGGAGGCGGCTCAGAGGTAATATAAGGAAGTATTTTTTACAGAGAGGTTGTGGATGCATGGAACGGCCTTCGGAGGAGGTTGTGGAGTCAAAACAGTGGTGGAATTCAAGCATGCATGGGACAGTCATAAGGCCATTCTAGGGGTGGGGTAGGAAGAAGTAGGCTGCTGATTAACTAGGATCTGCAGCTTATCCAGTAGGTAGGGAAATGAGCAGACTGGGTGGGCCAGGCGGTCCTTATCTGCCATCAGATTCTATGTTTCTATGTTTCTAGTGTGGTATACCATGTCTGGTGCCCATACCCAAGGGCACTACTGAATCCAGTAGGCAGATAAGCCTCACAGCCTCCGAGGTTCATCCAACTCGGATGGTGTTATGTAATGCAGATCCGCAGGAATAAGACCAACATTATTGCCAATCTTTTGAGCTCCAGCGGACTTGGCTTGCATCACCGAGACCTGGCTGAATGGAAATCCAGGCCCCATATTGGAGGCCATGACTCTGGCTGGGTACTGGTGATACATCCCCAAGATTGGACAAGGGGGTTGCAGTCTGTTTTAAGACTGAACTGGCCTCATGAGTATGGTAGTGGGAGAGACTGAGTCCTTTAGTGCACAGTAGTAATGGGTGTAGGCGTTCAAATCGTATTCCTCTACCGTCCACCCAGAGATGGGAACGCTTCTACAGGAAGTAGCAGACTTCATCATCAACATGTTGTTTGAGTCGCCCAGATTGATGGTTCTAGGTGACTTCAGTGCCTGGGTCGATGATAAATTTTCGCAATTTGGTAATCACTTCCTCCAATTAATGTCTTCTTTAGCCTCACACAGGTAGTTTCACTGCCACTCATAAATCTGGGCACTCTCTGGACTTAGTCTTTCTCCTGGGGATTGATACATCAGACTTGGGATGGAACCAGTCTCCTGCTCAGACCACTACACCATGAGGTTCAGTTTTGCACCCCCTGAGAAGGCCTTTCCTGTGGAGATGGTCAGGTACCGCCCCGCTACGGGATATTACTTTCCAAGGCCTTGCAGGGTCCTAGACCTCCCATCCCCGTGTTGGGAGCAGTAATCCAGAGACTTTGGTGTCAGCCTATAATACAGCTGTTACAACGGCTCTGGATTTTATTGCTCCTGTTCATGTGCATCCCCTATCCCTTCACCCAAGTCCCTTGGTTTGATAGGACATTGAGGGAGATCTGGAGACAGAAGCGAAGGTTAGAGCGGTGCTGGCGCAAGTCTGCCCTTGAAGCCGACCACCTTAGATTGATGGAACATTATTCTGTCTGTCAATCTGCAATCACCTGTAAGAAGGCAGAATTCCTGTCAGGAGACTGCAGTTGCCCAGAACCAACCGGCTCAGCTGTTCCAGACTGTAGACAGACTGTGCAGCCCAGCCTTTCTGCAAGTTCGAAAAGCCTTTTCGCAATTAGAGTGCTAGGACCACACTCGTTACTTTGCAAATAAGGTGGTCGACATCAGGGCGGATTTCGTCCAGCAATCTCTAAGGGTGATGCTGTTGAACAGTGTGAATTCACAGTACCTCAGTTCTCTTAGAGTTCCTTCAGTCGACCTGATTTCATGGATGTTATGAGGATCATCCATAGTGTGCATCCCACAAGCTGTAGTTTGGATCCTGGGCCGACCTCCTAATTTTGGGTTGTAGTGATATCATTGGTCTAGTCCTGGTGCAAATAGTCTGGTGCTCCCTGGAGTCGGGTGAGTTCTCTAGCTCCCTGAAAGAGGCGATGGTGACACCTGTCTTGAAGAAAGCTACCTTGGACCCAGACTGTTTCACAAACTACAGACCTATCTCTAACCTTCCTTTATTGGGAAGGTTATTGAGAAATAGTGGCAGCCCAATTGGAAGACCATTTAACCATCCATAACATCTATGAATCCTTCCAATCTGGCTTTGTAAAGACATAGCACCGAGACAGCACTGGTTTGGGTGCTTAATGATCTTCTGAGGGTGAGAGATCAGAAGAGACATTCCATTCTGGTTCTCCTTGATCTCGTCCAGCTTTTGACACTGTGGATCACTTGGTGTTGACAGCATGCTTAAAGGCAGATTTGTGGAATTTTGGAATCGTTCTACAATGGTTCACCTCATTCCTCACTGGGAGATCACAAAGAGTTGTGTCGGGTTTTTTCCTCTGGCCCAACTCCTTTGTTGTGTGGGTGCCTCAGGGTTCTGTGCTATCTCCCATGTTATTTGCAGTTTTATATGCTGACCCTCTGAGACATTATAAGATGGTATGAGCTGAGGTTTCACTGCTTGTCAGATGATACCCAGCTATACTATCTTTACCCAACCAGGATGAGTTCTCTCGGTGTTTAACAACTGTCTGAAAGAAATCCGGGATTGGATGGATTGTAGTTGGTTTGTAGTTGAACTCAGAGAAGACAGAGGTTTTGGCTGCGGACCCAGGTTGTCAGATAGAGAGGTCGTGTGTTGGCACTCCCTCTGGAATTTTCCTTGGTGGCATTTCACTTCCAACCTCTGAGCGGGTGCATAACCTAGGGGTTGTCTTAGAAGACAGACTGACACTACAGTCCCAAGTGTCAGCTGTTGTCAAGACCTTTACCATCTTAGGAATATCACCAGGGTTAGGCACCTTGTTCCGTCTGACACCCTGCCAACACTGGTCCACGCCTGCGTCCTCGCACCTGGACTACTGCAACTCCCTGTACTTTGGGCTTTCTGGGGTTGAAATCTGTCACCTACAGCTAGTGCAGAGCGCTGCAGCCTGGGTTTGACTGGGACAAGTAGATCCTGTCATGTTCCGGTGCTGCCACGAACTGCACTGCTCCCTCTGATGGCAGATCACCTTTAAAGTCAGTTTACTGACTTTCAAAACCTCCACGATCAGGGTCCGGCCTACCTGAAAGAACTTCTGGTGCATTACTGCCCCGGCCGATCACTCGCTGGCCGATGAGGGGTTGCTGGAGATTCCAAGAGTGAGTCTTAAATCTTCTGGCTGTAGAGCGCTCTGTTATGCTGCACCCACTCTTTTGAATTCTCTACCGTGCGGTTACGGGATGGCACCTCCGTGGAGGAGTTTAAAAGTAATTTGAAAACATATCTTTGGCGAATGGCCTTCTTGGATGGTTAATTATGTTGTAATTTGTTGATTATGCTGTGGTTTTATCCTTACCTATTGCGATTTTAATGTCTGATGTTAATGTGTTATGATTTTATTTATGGCTATTATTGGATTTTCTTTTGATGTTACTGTTTCAATGTGTTCAGCGCCTTGGAATAATGAAAGGCGCTTTATAAATAAATTTATTATTATTATTGCCCAGTTTCCACGCCTCGTAAGTTCATGGATTTCTAATATTTTCAGTCCAGATTTTCACCACTGGCATTTTTCCACATTCCTTATGAACAGTACAGCTGTCATTTTTCACAACATGTCCGAAATGTGTTTTCGCACTTCCAGTGTAGAAATGCGTGGTCGCTGTGGGAAATCACTGTTCAGGACAGATTAAGAAAATCACAGTGACACTGTTCATGAGCAGAGGTTCCAAAATCCTGTGTTGACAATCTGCTGTAAAAATCCCAAACTAATTGCATTACTGGTGTGCATTGCGCATTTTACTACGCTAGTGACTTCACCAGTTTTAAATATTTTCACTGCAGATTTTCAACATTGCCATTTTGCACCTCCCCAAGAATAGTACAACTGTCATTTTCACATTCTGTTCTAAATGTGTTTTCGCACCTGTGGTGCCAAATGGCGTGAGTCACTGTGCGAAATCAGCTTTCATTACTTGAACTGATATTGCCACTGTTCATGGGTGGGGGTCACAAAAAACCCTGTTGAAAATTTGAGTCAAAATGCCAACGAATGCCTGAGACATTAGGGTTCTCACCATGACACCCCACCTGTAGAGGATTGATAGGAATCAGGGGTGTGACTTGGGATTCTCGCCTGTAATGCTCATACTATTCCACACCTGCAGCCAGTGAGAGGCATCGAGGTGTGCCTTGGACTCTTGACCCAAAGTTCTCCCCATTCTCTATACAGGGCCCATCTCACCATATTTCCTGATGGAATGGGGTGAGCATAAGTGCCAAAGACCCAAAGGCACACCGTGACACTTGTCAGTGTCTGCAGGTAGGGTGTGGTGAAATGGCGTGGCCGTTATGCCTGACGACCCAAAGGCACACCCCAATGCCTGTAAGTCTCTGCAGGGTGGTGGTGGGTTAGCTTCAGTTCAATACTTCACTGCCATTCCTATTATGCAGCTCTCTAACTCCCTGCACTACCAATGCCAATGCCAGCAAGCAAACATTCGGCATTGACAAATGCTTGTTTTAATAGGCTCTGTTTTTTCAAGACTTTCAGCTTTGTGCCACAGAAGCTTGCTGAAGAAGTTAGAAGATCTGGGAACAGCAAAGGATTACTGTAAGTCAGTTGGGTGGGAAGCTGACTGTGGGGAGACAGCAGAGGGTGGTGGTAAATGAGGTCAAGTCAGGGAAAGGATGTCACAAGTGGGCTGCCACAGGGTTCAGTCCTGGTGCCAGTCCTTTTCAATATGTTCATCAGTGACACAGGAGAAGAAATACAGGGCAAGATGTCTCTTTGTAGATGGCAGTAAGCTCTGTGGCTAGTAGATCTTGAGGATTAGGGAGCTACAGGGGCCCTTCAAAGATTACAGAAATTCAACCCTGAAAGTGCAGGATGATGCACATAGGGAACAAGAACCCCAAGAAGGTATATTGACAGGAGGGGTTAAGCAGGACACTTCCACTAGGAAAGGGACCTGGGAGTCATCTAGTGACTCCCTAAAACAATCTAGCCAATGTAACAAGGCCTCACAGCAGGCAATCAGGATGCTGGGGTCTATTGGGAGGTGGTTTGACAGCAGGAGGAAGGAGGTGATACTGCCTCTCTACTGATCCCTGGTGAGTCCATGGTCATGTGGAATACTGTTCCCAGTGCTGAAGCCCCATCTAAGAAAAGACAAAGATAGGCTGGATACTGTACAGCTGGGTAACGAAAAGTATTCAAGACCAGCAGGGCAGATCCTATGAGATTAAGGTCTTGAACAAGTATTCACTGACTGGAGACCAGAAGGGAAAGTGGAGATATGATAGAGACCTATATGTTTCTGAAAGGAATGAACAAGGTAGATTGTGAGGAAATATTCAGGAGGACTGGTGAATCAAGAACACAGGGACATGGGTGGAAGTTGGCAGGAGGGAAATTCAGGAGGGATGTGAGAAAGTTTAATTTTACAGAGAGTGGTTGAGCCATGGAAGTCTACAAGCAGAGGTGGTGGGAGCAAGAACTATTAATGGCTTCAAACACAGCTGGGACTGAGTAAAGGCTTGATAGTTACACAGGAGGAAAGCAGTAGGGCAGGGGCGGGGGCGGAGGTGAGGGCAATAACCCTGACTAGTCATTAGGTCCTGGGGTAAGATAGGATAAAACAGGGCAGATTGGATGGAGCAACTGGGAAAAACATTGATGGGGTTCCCGAATGCTTGATACAGGCACAAGGGAATTATATAAGGGTAAGGAAGGGAGGTGAAGAGATGGAGCCGTAGATCAAGTTGGGTCTGCAGCAAAAAATTTAAAATGGGCAGATTGGGGCCCAGCCCCTTATCTGCCATCATATTCTATGTTTCTGTGTTTCTGTGACAGATGGTCTTTTTCTGACTACATTTTCTGTTTCTAATGTTTTAGGATAGGATAAAACAGGATAGACTGGATGGACCAATGGTATTTTTCTGACATTTGACTATATTGTAATATATGGAGATATCTAAATAATACCATAGTATCCCATACAAAAAATCCGGTAATACAGCAATAGCCAAAGTGATAATACTATCATTGGCAAGTGATAATACTACCGTTCAGAGCTCATAATACTATTGTTCGAGCACTGAACGATAGTATTATCACCAAACCTGAAGAGCGCAACTGCAAGATCTTCCAACACCATACGCTAGTTCCTGAGATCCCCAAGGCAACCTCCTAGCCCTACATGCTGACATTTCTAAAACCACTCCTCCTGATTGGACATAGTTCCTCTGCGGGCAGGCAGAACCGCTCAAAAACATGGTGGCCGTGCTCGCTAAGTGAGAGAAAATCGCCCCTTCGCTTTATGGGCAGTATTTTTAATCCCCTATATGCTACACAACTGTCCGATTAAAGAAGCAAGGTAAGATGCCCTTTTCAAGTAAAACAGACACAGGACTGAGCGTGTGGGTGGGCGAGCAAGCGAGTGGACCGGGGCGGAAAGTACACACACAAACGAAATGAGTGGAGCTAATCCTCGCTGCAGCGGTAGCACGGCCTCACAGCACCACATTCACGGAAGTCCACCAAACAAAACTGGGCTCCATATATTACAAAAATAAAAATAGGTGAGAGTCTATCACCGGAGTAATACTATCTCGAGGTTCTGGGACAGGGGAAATTTCGAGCTTCACTCTCGAGGTTCCCTTGTCCCCAGAACCTCTCGATGGTATTACTCCCTTGTAATAGACCCTCACCTATCTATTATTCTATTTTTCTTTAGTATATTTCTAACATTTTTTTATTTTAGAATTTATTTATCCAGGTTAGCCCAGCTGAGGTGCAACATCTTTATTCCAGTGGAGACCTACTATATCCCATTTCATCAGCTGGGTGGACTGGAGAACTGAGATGTTCTGCAATTTGCCCAGTGACGCAAAGTAAGTATTTGGCTCTAGTGGGTTAAAAGCTGTAATCTCATGGTTCTCAATCTGTTACTCTACCTACTAGACCACACTGCTTTTCTAATTAATTTATATTTTGTCACACTGGGCATGCCTTCCCCACCCCAGCAACTAAGACAGAGTTTTGTGTCTAGCCACAAAGTATGGTGGCACAGTGGGTATGAAGTCTTTTTAGACCCCTTGTTCACATGCTTATTCCTGCTGTAAAGTCATTGTCCTCTGCTTATCATATCACAACCTTGTTGCAAGGGAAATTATTCTTATCTCACAAGTAGAGGTTATTGATGTCAGGGCAGGAAAAGCAGCAGGGACGTAGTTTAATTGGCAACGTGCTTGGTTTCATGCAAATATCTTCAATAATAAAAAAATGAATGCCCTGAATTTCAAAATTTTGGAATGTTATGAGATTTAAGTCCTGGTGATGTGAACAGGATTTCTATTGCAGTAAACTTACACATCACTTTAACAACTGCTAAACACACAGTAAACTGAATGTTGTTATAACAGCAGGAGGATACAAAATACCACTAAAATGACCTAGGGTGGCTCACATGCCTAGGGGTTTGTTTGATGGTACCGCTCTTTGGGAGCCCCTTGCTGACATTTCAGCACTCTCTAATGTTTTCAGTTAAGACTGAACATGCACATTGTCAGATAAGCACTCGGCCCAGGATCTCTCTGATTATTTGGTTTTATTAGGGTGGTCTTGGGAAAGTCATTTCAGTACACATATTTATATATGGCCACAGAGTCCCCATATTTCATTGTGCTGTATTTCATCCATTTCTATATCTAGAGGCCTGCATTGTGCCACTGCCTCAGGGTCCTTACCACAGCCTCAGCCTGACCCATATCATGAATATGGACTCTCCTGGTCCCTGATTTGTTTGATATTCTTGCAGAAAAAGAAATCCCTCCTTCCCCTGTCAATATCTCACTATAGCCCTGGAGTAAGGCTAAAATAGTTTTCAAAGTATTTGGGCTGAGCAGCAGACTGGCATGATGCCCTGTTGCCCAGTGTATTCCTTTGCTTCATGTAGGCCCACCAGACTATTTATCTATCACCAACTCTAGCACCTGGGACATCCTGATGCCCCACTTTATCCCATATGGCCACATCAGCCAGAGCTTCCCATTGGAACTGGACTATGCAGCCCACCCATGCAGGGGTTTCCTTGCCCAGAGAGGCACCACAGCCAGCCTGATCCAGAAATGAAAACATACAGAAACTTCTCAATTCCCTAACTAATGCCCTTTACATGTACTCTGGCTCAGCATAGAACAAACATACATCCATCCTTCCCTTCTGGATGGCAGTCTGCTGCTCCTCAGGGTCACCCCTAGAGACACAGATGTACTCCATCTTCAGGGGATACCTCCAGGCCTGAAAGCCCTCAGAGAGCACTCCTTGAGAATACCCCACAAATTCCCTCTAGGGACACCTTACCTCTGCCCTTAGTATCATGACATCCTCAGGGCAGAACACTGTCAGGGATGCCCAAGGCACATATCTGATGCATGCCAGGCCCAAAGGATGGCACCACTGCCCTCAAACCAACCTAGGAACCCACTGGTGGACTGGCTCCCTTGCCTCCAGGTGGGTGCCCACTTTGAGGAGCTATGCTGTTCTGGCCCATGTGCTGAAGTCATCAATTTGGTGGGATACCACAGGTGTCCGCCCCTTCATGTGCACCAGCCTTCATTCGCATAGCACTTTACTTAGTTTACTTGGTATGGTAAGACAAAAGAAGGCCATGGGGCCCATCAAGATTGTTTCCCATTCCCAGTGAGTGAATTAGTATTTGTTTCTGTCTAGTAACATAACCATCAGGCCTTTGTTTGAAAGTGCTAAATGATGTTCTGTTAACCAAATCTTGTGGGAGTCTATTCCATGAACAGACTGCTCGCACGGTGGAAAAAGAATTTTCCTGTTTGTATTAACCTTGGGGATAACCAGTTGTTTATTTTGGGATCTCAAATTTGTTGTCCTGGTGTTAAATTCAAGCCACATTGAGCCATAAGGTCTGAGTTGTTTATTGTATTCAACAATAATTGGAGGTCCCTCTTCTTCTTCTTTCCTCTAAGCTAAATAGCCCCAATGAAACAAGTCTGTCATCATAGCTCATGTACTCCAAGCCCCATATAATTTTTGTTGCTTCTCTCTGTTTCCTTTTGATCAAGTTAATGTCCGCTTTGAGATCACAGTTCCAGAATGGTGACCCAAAATCCAAATGAGGGATTACGTAAGTTTGTATACTGTTCATTTCTGGAAACAAATGAACATTGTATAGTCCTTAGTAGTCTATTTGCTGTTTGGAGACTTGAATACAGTGGTCAGTCAATGACAGTGTGTTATTTATTATAATTCCTAAATCTCTCTCCTTGGTCACAGAACGTAGTTGAACATTATCTTAGTAATACAAATAATTGGGGTTGTTTTTTCAAAATGTAAGACTGTGCACTTATCTGGGTTGAATTTCATTCTATTATGGGTTGCCCAATCCTGTATTGCTTTTAAGTCACAGGTCCAGGTTTGGTATTTATTTAAGGTATCTACCTCACCCCCAGTTTAGTGCCTTCTGCAAATTTAGTTAGTGTATTTTTAACATTTGGTTCATGTCACTTATAAAAGACTGAAGAGAGAAAGACACAAAACGGATCCCTGAGGAACCCGCTATCAACAATGCCCTTCTGTGAGAGTTCACAATTCATTTTAACATGCTGGATACTATCTGTTAATCAGTGATGTATCCAGCTTACTATATCAGGACTAATGCCCATATTGTTCATTTTGATGACCAAGAGATTATGAGGGACAGTGCTGAATGCTTTCTCCTGATCTAACAAGATTACATCCACTGGTTTCCCATTGTCTAGACTCGTGCTAATTCTATTATAGAATGTGATCAGGTTGGAGGTGCATGATAGGCCTCATTTAAAACTATGTTGGGATCTGTCTTCCAATCCCAAGGATTTTACTTCCTCGTCAAAAGTTAGTTTTATTAATGTTTCAATTGACTTGCTGCATAAGAAAGTAAGACTGATAGGTCTATAATTTGTGACATTATTTTTATTTCCTTTTTGTAAATCGGATCACTACTGCCTCTCTCCAGTCAATTGGAACCACTCCAGATTCAAGGGACTTGTTAAATAATATCTTAATAGGGTAATCCAGAACATCTGCCATGTATTTATTTATTTATTAATTTTGATGACCGGGTAGGCCCACTGAGCCCTGAAGGTCCCTTATTTTAGGGCGACCGGGAATAATTTACAAGGTAAGGTACAGAAGGACGCTGGTTATATAGTTTCATCCAATGATTATGCAGGTTAACATGGTTATCGCTATTACAGCTTCTGTAATAAGCATCTGCTATTTCTTTATCCTTAGTTATAGTGGTACCATTTTTAGTATCGGTCCGACCGTTACAGGTATATTTTGTTTTTGCTTCTATAAGCATAAAAAGGATTTGTTGTTGTCCTTGTGCGAGATAGTTTGAATTCTAATTTACATTTCTCTTTTGATCACGCTCTTTAATTTCCTTAATTCGGATAGGTATTTGATTTTACTACCTCTGATGGTTCTTTTTTGTATGGTTTACTTATGTTTTTCTTTTCTTTTAATTTGTTTCTTGATTGAACGATTTAGCCATAGCGGTATTTTCCCTTTCTTATTATATTTTGATTTAATGGGAACATGTTTTTCTTCCAAGCCCAAGATAATACTTTTCACTAAAGGGAACAATCATCACTGAGTCTCACACCCAAGTGGGGTTGCTCCCAATTTGTACTTCGTGTGCAAAAACATTTTTTTTACTTACTGTTCGCTACAGTGTAATAGATTGTATCTGGCTTGATTTTGCTAAGTTCCAAGCAGACATTTCCTATAACCAGAAATCCCAGAATCCCCTGCAGTTAACATCAGAGGAGGGGCTACATCAGTGGAGATTCAATACCTTGCAGTGTATGAGAGTTTATTTGTTTGTTTTTTATTTATTTCCCTCCGGTCGTGACCTCATGGAACATCTCTCAGGCATCTAGTCTGTGTGCTGTCGCCTGAGGCCCCCGATCTGTGCCCCTCTCTCCCCCTCCCACAGCCAGCACCCCTGGTTTAACCGCCGGGTGGGTTGCCCCCTCCTCTTGGGCACTCTTGAAAGTCAGACTCTGGCTGCAGGGTAGGGCTGACTGGAGGGAACCAGAAGGCCAGTCGGGTTGACCCGGCAAAGGGCATGGGGACAGGTGCCATCGCCTGTCCATGGCACCAGTGTTTTCCTTTTTCTATGCTCTACCCAGCGCCCCTCCCTTGCGTGTGGTGCACATCGACGTACTGGGACACGGCAACCCTGCCGGCTGCCAGCCACGCTACGGCATGCTTGGCATGCTGAAGTACCTCGGTCTCCACCGGGGCGGCTGGCATGCGGAGCATCCCACCCCTCCTTCCCTGGGGAGAAGAGCACCACGAGGGCACTCATCCTCAACCCCTACCCCTGCCAACCCCTGGCACCTGAGTTCGCTCCTGAACCGGGTCGCTGGCGTAGTACGGTGTGGCATCCAGCATCTCAACCATCAGTGCCACAGGACCGGCCATGTATGTTAGAGTTTTATAGCTCTGATCTTTAGTTTTTTATTCTTTATTTATTCATTACAAATCGGGTTTGCAACCTTTGATCCAGAGACTCATTTTACAAAGGCACCTCGTCGCGGAGGGGGCAGATATCAAGACAGTTATTACAGTGTAGATTAAAACAGAGGGTAACATTACAGGTGCAGTATAAGGAACATTTAACATAGATAAACTTAGATTACATAATGTAGTAGTTTGCATGTTACTTAGGTTGCATATTGTGAGTTATACTCATGGATGTAGTAGGTCCTCAAGGAAGACAGCGGGTTACATCCCTGTTGGACCTAGTTGGGAAGGAGTGGGTCTGAGGAGGAGAGGCTGTCCAGTGGACATTGTTGAGCCAGGGGGCAAGGTGGGCAGTCTTGATCTCCTCCTGGGGCTAAGTACAGTCACAGAGGACTGTACATAGCGCCCTGAGAACAACAGGACCAGAAAACATGTTATCTGTGCTTATAAACTCTTCAACATGCACTGCAGGCTATTGACTCTCTTAGTGCTGCAGCCCTCCTCTGATGTTAGCTGCAGGGATGCTGGGATTTTTGGTTACAGGAAATGTCAGCTTGCAGCTCAGCAAAATCAGGCAGATACAATTCAATAAACTGCAGTAAACAGTCCATAAAAATAAATGTTTTGGCACAGAAAGTGCAAACTAGGACCAGCCCCACACTTGGGTGTGAGGCTCTCAGGGATGACTGTTCCCTGTAAGCTGGTGATGCCTGCAGCACATCCCCTGACTGACACACACTGCCAGGGCACTGAACCAGTCACCTGCCCATGCCCTTGGGCACCAGATGAGAACCCTCCCAGGGCAGGAAGACTCCAGCACCTTCGATCAGGGCACCTAACAGATGTGTTCAACTCTACCACCCCTCCAGAACCCCTATACATGAAGCCCTATGTCTCTCCACAGACCCTGACCTGGATCATGAAGGCACACTAATATACTATATTCTAAGATCCTTTGTCACCACTAAATGCAAAGCAACAATGATGTCAAGACACCAAGTACTCAGTTCTGCACTGATAGTAACAAACCCCCATACTGTACGGAGGGGATTTACACTTAAAAGGTAATGCCACTAACAGAACATAGGTTCTAATTGGAGCTAATAGGATAAGTGGACCCACAGCTGAACTGTAAACAGGGACCCAATTCTAAAATTGGCAGTGACTTTTTCCTTTATGTTTTATCCCCATTATCCATCTGGCCACCCCAGCCCCATCACACAGACTCTTCCCCCAGGACTTACCTCACTGTTCCTCGGGTTGTCCGCACCACAAGCCATAGTGCTAACTGTCTGTGCTTATGGTCGCCTGGGAGCAATGAACTTTTAACTATACTTAGAAAACTTAATTGGTTTCTCATTGCAAAAGCAATTTAGCTTTTACAAGTGAAATAAGACATTTCAAAGGGAGGATTATGCCATGTTAATTTACCTACTGGTAATTTAAGCCCTCAACACAGACCAGTCATACATTAACACAGCATAATCCCCCCATCATGACTTATTCCTCTCAAAATTCATGCACCCACTTTTCATAACATCTTCCGAGTTGCACAACAGGCATGAGAACCTTTACAACATTTGTAGGATTTGAGTTGCCCCATCATTTTACAATTCTAGAGCGCAGTTACCATGACAACGAATACAGCACACCTGCCACTCTCAGCAGTGACAAGCACGCTTTGTCAGTCAATCTGTCATTTGCTCTTTTTCTCTTAAGGCAGTGGAATACCATTTGTCCCTTGGAAGAAGGTCAAGAAATGCAGGATCAAACTGTTGTATAAAACCTCAATATAAGAATATTGCAATACAGCTGGATAGAAGCCCACAGTGCCTTATGAAAAAACTGCCAGTTCTGGGCTGGGGCTGACATGCCATATGCCCTGGTAAAATATCTGCAGGGCCTGGAGCAGTGATACATAGATATGCCTATATTTAGTCAGATTTAAATTCCAGCTTAGTGCCTGGTCACAAGACCTCTGTATCCTCTGTGCCATTGTTCTGTTAAGAAATGTTCACCTGCTTCTCCAAAGAGCAAGTGCCATTCTGATGTTGATAACCCATCTCCACTGAACCATTAATCTTGTTGTGTTAGACAAGGACATGTGAAACAAGGCAGTCAGTATCTGTAAGAACTGTGGTGCAGGCCTGGCTGTAAAACAAGATTTGTGTTCATCCATTCATCTTGGTGGTGCCAGTGAGGAGTTCTGTAAGAGGGGCTTGCTCTATCTTGCATCAGAGCATTTAGCACCCCCTGAATTTAATTAGTTCTGCATTGCAACTGCTGGTAAACTGCTTATATTTTGACAATTATTTTCCTGGACAGCCCAGCTGAGAGGCAGCATCTCATTTCCAGTGGGGTCCTGCTTCCAGCCATTTCCTCAGTTAGGTTGACTGGTGCACTGGGAGGTTATATGACTTGCCTAAAGTCACACAGCAAGTATTTTGGCTCTAATAGGATTTGAACCCTGTGATCACCTAGTTCTCAACCAAGTATTCTGACCACCAGATCACACTGTCTCCTCTCTTCTGTATACTATATTACGTTGCATTCCTCCATTCTCTTTTGAAATTGATCACTGTTGGTGTACCTTTTGTGACCTCCCCAGCTGGCACAGTGACCAGGTTCAGACTCCTGCCTGGTGCCTGTAAGGCACATCTGGTTCAGGGATTAGGTTTATTCATTCTCCTGCAGTGGGGGTTCATCCCAAAATAATAAATAGCACAGTGCCTCCACCCAAAGAGAATAAGTGGGACAGATGTTGTGTGTATTACCACCCTCTGGGATGTAGTACCTACCCTCTCCTACAATGGACAAGACCACCCCCTGAGGACCATGAACAATTACTACCTTTACCAGCAAACAATTCAATCAGATTTTATAAACTGATGGCATACACAATAGTGAAATTTAAACATTTAACAGATAGTCTGGTGTTCGTTTGGAGTCTGAGATTCTCACAGACTCCCTGAAGGAGACAGTAGTAGTACCTCTCCTTAAAACCCCTGCACCCTGACTGCTTGGTTAACTTGTCTAACCTACCCTTTATAGGTAAGGTTATAGAGAAAGTGGTTGCAACGCAGTTAGATGACCATCTAACTATGCATGATATCTATGATCCTCCAGTCTGGGTTCCAGAAGAGGCACAGTACTGAAACCATACTTGTTCAGATTCTTAATGATCATTTGGTAGTAAGAGACAAGGGAGCCAGTCCATCTTGGTTCTTCTAGATCTCTGCAGCACTTGACACTGTAGATCATGGGGTGCTGCTAGACCGCCTGCAGACCCTATGTGGACTGTCTGGAACAGTGCTAAGATGGTTTTGTTCATTCTCCATGGGCAGGACTCAGAGAGTTGTGTCATGGATGCATTCATCTGCTCCGCTTTCTCTGTCATGTGGGGTCCCACAGGGCTCTGTACTCTCCCCATGCTATTTGCAGTTTACATGTTGCTACTGGAGAAATTAGGAAGTATAGTTGAACTTCCATTGCTATGTTGATGATACTCAGCTCTACATGTCTTTTATACCTAAGCAAAGTGATGTTTGATCTTCAACAACTGCCTGTCTGATATTGAGGACTGGATGAGTACCTACTGGCTAAGGTTAAATCCGGACAAGATGGAGGTATTGGTAGTAGAACCAGGCCACCTTAGCTTGGAATCCTCAGCAGGTAAACCTTCCGGCTATGGCTTGGTGGTACTCAACTGCTGTCCTCGGATTGGGCGCAAAATTTGGGTGTTATATTTGCTAGTGGCCTGACCTTAAAATCTCAAGTGTTTGCTGTTGTAAAAACTCTTTTTCCAACTGAGAAACATAGCCTGGATCAAGCACCTGGTCCCATCTGGTGCTCTTCCAACATAATCCATGCCTTTATTACCTCACGCTCGATTACTGCAATGCCCTTTATCTGGGGTTACCAGGGATTGATATCCATCAGTTGTAGCTAGTGCAGAATGCGATGGCCAGGCTACTGACTGGTTTACCTAGACTGAACCATATCATGCAGGCGCTCCATGATCTGCACTGGCTGCAACACATTGGCAAACTCTCAAAGTACTACTGACTTTTAAAGCTCTACATGGACTAGGTCCAAGTTACCTACAGGATCTCCTCCATCCTTACTATCCCCTTCATTCCTCCGCCTTCTGCTAAGGAGGGATTGCTAGAGATTCCCAGGGTACGCTTGAAAACTCTGGAGCCCGCTTTGCTTTCACAGCTCCTACCCTTTGGAATTCTACTCTTGCCAGATTAAAGAGTGCCTGACCGCTGATAGCTTTAAATATACCTTAAAACTCACTTGTTTAATTTAGCATATCCTGAACTCCGCTCATGATTAATGCTTGACCTTGGTTTATTGTTTGTCAATTGTGTCCTGTTTATGTTACATTCTGTTGGTTTGTTTTCATGTATTTGAAAGCTCTATGGTCTTCTTGGAAGAGCATTTTTAAATAAAGTTGACTTGGCTTTTATTTGGCAACATAGGCCTGGCAGCTGGAAAAGACAGGAAGATTAAGAGATTGCAAGTCACAGTAAACACTCCCACTGTATATTCAACACACTTCAATCCTCTTGAACCCTACATGGTTTAGAAAGCACTACGCAAACAAGGGCACAAACCAAGTGACTTTTTTACGCATAGCTGTGTATTCTTTAACTGGTACCAGTAGTAGAACTATAGCTTCAAGTATCATACAAATACAAACAGTTTGGATACCCCAGAGTTACACTAAAGTCATCCGTTGCAGGCCTGTTTATTATGTTTCTGGGTTCTTCGTGGTGCACTTAGGAAAATTAGATTAATTTAACCCCTCAACAGGCCATAGTGTGCTAGCACAATCTGATAAGAAACTGACATTCCAAAAGACGTGCTTGAACTCTCAAAAGGCTTGAAAACCCAATTATAATCCAAACAGGGAGAAATACAAACTCCAGTCGGCAATGCCAGCACTCACGTGACCCACCGGATGCCGCAGTTCAGACAAGGCAGGAGCAGCACCCAGGAGCAGGATCCACAGCAATCAGGGATTTCAGATTCTCGTGAATGTGTACCAGCAACACAGCCTTCGGGACCATACCTCTTGGGATGCAGCTCTTCTGGCTTAACCCTCAAGACACAACCTTTCTGGCTCACACTTGTCTGGATACAGCCCTTCTGGCTAACCTTCTCTGGATGAAACCCTTCTGGCTCAACGTTCAGGGATCCAGCTCAAGACTGCTAAAACAAATGCAGCACAGTCGATAACAGTACAGGCAAAATGCCAACACCGAAAACCAGCACGATGGGGGTGACAGCCGGGGCATGATTTACTATTACCAACTCCGTGAGGGTGACTGTCAGGGGGCAAACAGGGATCTACAACGCCAGCATGACATCCCCACAGAGACATCCTCAACAGCTTCAGAAACCTGTCAACACCCCGACACCAATGCATCCCTGCAATGCCCAGCAACACCATGACGCTTCCCAGTTCCCAAGCAGTCTGGACCCTGGGAACAACCCCACAGTTCAACTTTCCCAATGGGCTGAGAATACACCCTTAATCTCACATGCACCTGTGACTCCTGTTCCCCAATACACCCTACTGGGTAAAGGTTGGCAGGCCCTTTACCTGACTTCAAAGCAAGCTAAGCAGAAATGCAGGTATCAGTCTCTAGTTGGATCAGCTCAGCAACTTTTGTATGCAATAGTGTCCCACTGGTTCATACTTTCAGCAATTTCTCCCACACATGGCTCAGCTGGAATAGTCTCTGAATTTGAAGAACCCAGGAAATGGTTCACAAGTGGTTTTCTGACTGAACCCTGGAGGGGCTCATAGGATTTGTAGGTCTAACTAGGCCTCTTGCTTTCTATAGCATATCCAGCAGAAGGTCTGCACCCTTTTCACTCTATCTCAGACTGCCCTTTGTCCTCAAAAGCCCTGCAATCTTTCCCTCCATTCAGCCTCTAATTGGGAAAATGATTCTGTCTATCAATCCTTCTCCCCAGTCCTGCCCTCTGATTTGCTCCAAAAGCACACCAGTACATTTGAGAGAGTCCTTATGACACCATTCCCACAATCCTCTCAGGTGCTCAGCTGCCCAGATCCCTGACCTGTGATTGGCTAGAAGCGAGGTCAGGGGTCGACAAGATAGTGGCTGTAGTTTCAGTAAACAGTTGCTGTCACTTCAAAGTTCATTTTATAGGCACTACCATGCTTTCCTTTAAACTGCTTCATGGTTTTGTAAGCACACCTGTGCCCTTTAGTCCACTGGCAGTGTGAAGTGGATTGAGGTTCTGGGCTTCCATATGGGAGTTCAGTTATCTGACCCCTTTACATGCAGGCAGTCTATTTGCTGCAAACAGCCTCTTGTTTCTTAAAGGTGCAGTGCACCAAATTCACAATGTCCATCCTTTCTTCTTTCTCCCCTTCTAGTGCCTCCGAGCCCCTTCCCCCTGATGCCTACTAGTGTTCCTGAGGCTGGAGCACACTAGAGGAGTTGTTTGATGTGCCGCTAATGCAACTTTTAGGTCTGTGGCAGGGACTCCTAGTGCCAAAAGCAGTCACGCTTGCAAAGTCACCTCACATGTTCGAGCAGAGTGTGTGCAGATTGCCTGTGCAAATGTGCAGCTATCATCAAGACAGCTCCTCCAGTCCCTTTTCAGCTGCAGTCCTGGGGCCAGAGTGAGCAGAAAGAACAGCAACAGAGTTCATGGTGGCACACAGAGTCCAGGTAAACCCCTCCCAAGTAGAGGGTTACACTTTCTCGCATTTGCATCTTAGTAATAATAATAAATGAAAACAAGATGAGGAGACAAATAATTGAGTAGTAATAACTGGATACTATTTTTTTCATAGGAAAAGTTGGTTATAATTTGTCATTATAACCCACGGGTTATAATGGTGAACGCTTTCCTATATTAAGTGAAATTGACAGCTTGAACTCACTTTACTACACTGCTGTCACAACACTGAGACTGCTTTTCTTAAACCCTTTCAGGTGAAAACTCACCTCAGGACAGCACACCTTCAGGATACTCCCACAAAATCTGAATCGAATTGCAGTATGATTCTAGGTTGCTGACCTAAGTGAAAGAAAAATTTGATCTCTCTATCTCTCACACTCCATAGAAATCGGCAACCTCTGAACCTGCCTTATTATAATATTGCCATGGATACCAGCATTCAGAGCTGAGCCTAATGACTTTTCATACTTTTGGACTTCTGTTCACAGCAATGCGGGTTATGTAGTATCCCACACCTCGGTGTGCATAAACTTCTCGTTATACACTCCTCCATGCATTATTCTATATGTATTACAAGATAGTTGGTAAGGTGAGTTTTCAGTTTGCTTTTAAATGTCACAAGATTGTTGCAGCCAGCCTGGCTATGCAGTGGTAGTCCCTTCCTCAGGATACGGCCACTGACTGAGAAGGCTTGGTTGCCATAAGTGGCCAATCTAGTAGTCTGAACATGGTAAACATGTACATCAGAAGACAGAAGTCAAGGAGTGGGACTGTAGTGGTCAAGTAGTTCCGATAAATAAGTAGGAGCCCTTCAATTGGGCATCTGAACACAAAACAGTAGTTTATAGTTAATTCTGTATTTGATTGGGAGCAATGGAGTTTAGTCAACAGCGGAGAAACATGATCAAATTTTCTAGAGTCAGTGAGAACTTGGGCTGCAGCATTCTGAACAAGCTGAAGACAATGCAGAGATCATGCAGGAGACCAAAAGAGGAAGTTACAATAATCCAGATGTGAGAAGACAATACAATGGGCAAAAGTGGCAGCAATCTCAAGGCTTAAGTAGGAGTGAATCTTAACGATATATGTAGATAGTAAAAGGCAGAGCTGATAATACTGCTGACATGAGATTTCAAGTGCATTAATCGGTCCAGTAAGACACCAAGGTTACGGACAACTGAAGATGGCTGAATAATGGAAGATCCATAGTAAGACTAAGATTGGAAGGACTGAGAAATTTTCTCTTTGCTCTAGTGTTGCAGACATGTAGTTTTGTCTTGACATTTAGACAGAATGAAATCAATGTCATCCAGGACTGGATATCAGCAAGGCACAGTGATATCTAAGTTAAAGTGGTCTTCACTGAGTTGGTAACTGGGGCAGAGACCTCATCATCATCAGTGTAACTAGGGTAAGACAAACTGTGGGCTTTGATAATGGCTGCCAAGAGGGACATAGATTACAATAAGAAACGTGACCCCAAGGTGGAGCCTTGCAGTACGCCAGCAGTTATAGGTTTAAGTGTGGGTTTAGAGAGCTAAAGTTGAGGATTGTCCAGTGAGATAAGAATGAAGACAGCATAGGGCAGTCATACTAAGTCAAAACACAGATATCAAATGGAAAAACAGGATTTCATGGTTGGTAGTACCAAAGGCTGTTGGGATTCCTTTGTTGATTGAGAGTAGGATGTTGTTCAATAAGTGCAGAAGAGCTAGTTCTGTGCTATGTGTACTCTGAAAGCCAGATTGAAATTGCAGAAGAGTTGACTTAAAATAAGGTAGCTTTGGCTGGCCCAGTGCTGCTGAGGGTTGAGGCACTGGATGCCACACTCCACCACGCTGGCGAGCAGGTTCATACGTGAGCCCGGGCCATCAGGAGATCGGTAGAGGATAGGATAGGAGCGTCCGGAGGACTACTCTATCCCGTGGAAGGATCAGGGTGCCAGCACTCTACAGTGGCCCCTGGTGACGACCAGGGCACTGCTAGAGTTGAAGCAGCAGTATGGAGTGCAGCAGACATCAGCAAGTATGTGCCATGACGTCAATTGCACGCCGCACTCCCAGGGCTACCAGAACATGGAAAATAGCAGCACAGACCGCTGCAGCTTAATGGCCACTACTCCATCGGCTGATGATGCCTGGACAGAGCATGCCGGTATTGGTTCCTTGCCTGGCAAGGCAATAGGGGGTGCCCTCTTGAAGGTATAGTTGCATATGCCAGCTGAGCATGCAACTTCAGGGTCGGTGGTGGAGCTGGAGCAGTGGCTTGGAGTATGAAGGCAGGTCAGTGGCTGCAGGGGTGAAAAATTGTGATATGATAAAAAAAAAATAAGGTAGCTTGATAGTTGCTGACTTATTACTTTCTGTAGCACCATAGAAATAAATGACATGTGGCTAATTGGTCTGTAGCGAGTGAGAGTATCAGGATCCAGTGTAGGTTTTGATAATGGACAGAACGAGGGCTATCTTCAAAGAAGTGGGGAACATGCCAGTGGATAAGAAAGAGTTAACGATACCAGTAATACGTGGAATTAAGATATGTAGAAAATAACGTTACCTAATTCTTGTATCTGCGCCTTTACCTTATTACATCTTGTATTTTATTACTGTGTCATTATATCATTGTATCATTTACTGTAGTTCAGCTAATGCATAGCATATTATTTGTGTCCCTATTTTGAGCAGTACCATTTATTTTTGCTGGATAATAGTAGCCAGAGATAAGTCCTTGCACATGTACTGTAGATATAGCATGGAAATCTCAATTTATTTCAATAGGATTTCCTGTGATATATCCAGATACAGTGCCACCCACCAGGATCAAGCACTCTGTAATTAGATATCACAGTTCCTGCATGACAAACTGGAGTAACTACCATTGGATTGCTTGGTTCCTGCAGTATTCTGAAGATATCACTGGCTGAAACTGTGATACTAGCGCTCACCCTGGGAGTCATATTCTGGGATGTTTCTCTGGCTGCTGCTACTGTAACCACCTTATTGCAGCTCCCTTCCCCAAATCCCACCTGGAAATGAGCCTCGGCTCAGCACTTAGTATGTCTGTCTTATTATTTTTATAGATACAACCAAAGCGTTAACAGTCATTCAGGTGTCAGAACACATACAATAATACTGAAGCACCATTTCAAAGTTTAGAAATTTTCCCAAATGGTGTTAGGAAGGTAAATACCTACAGCAGTTTCAATGCTACTGGCAACCATGACAGAAAATAAGCTGAATAAGTGCCAAGCCATGCAGTCAGCACTATACGTGTGGATGGATTGGTACTAACTAACTAGTAAATCTCCCAGAAGATGCATTACCAGTGAGTACTGTGCATCAGGATCGATGATCATTTCATGAGTTTTATTTAAAAGATATGAGCAAAACTGTAACAGTAAATCAGATGCCAAAAGACGCATAACAATAAGGTGTTAGTTCGGTCAGTAACGTTGCAGAACAAAATAAAGTGGACAAAAATAAAGTGGCAAAACAGTGTTACTATCAATATTGGCAGCACAAAATGAAGCATGCCAGAACAATGCACGCCACCTACATGCAGGTAACAAACAACGTCCACAGCATAGGAGACACTGCACTAGAACCAGGGGCCAGGAGCACAAGTCAGCATGCCATCTCCCTGCCTGTGTGTTGTGTGTGTTGCTGGGGACATGATGGCTTGTACTCCTGGCCTCTTTGTATTATTCACGGCCATCCATGGTGGCCATGGTCCACCTGTCCTCCAGTGGTTACCCGGTGCATGTTCTCAATCACTCAGCAGTCTGGGTGGGGGTACCCCACCATGTGGGTACCTGTGCCATTAGATTGCCATGGTAGGTGTCCAGTGGCCTGCTTCCCCAGTGGTGGTTGCACCCTGCCCTGTGTTCCATCTCCCTGCATCCCTGTGTTGTTCCTGTGCATGGGTGCCTGCTGCTGTGTTCCAGTGCAGTGCCTCCATGCATGCTGTGTGTTCAGTGCAGTGCCTCCATGAGGTGGACGTTGTTTGCTACCTCGTGTCATGTCACCTGCACTGTTCTGGCATGCTACATTTTGTGCTGCTAATATTGATGGTGACACTGTTTTGCCGCTTTCTTTTTGTCCACTTTATTTTGTTCTGCTATGTTACTGACCAGAACCCATTCGGTACTTTCATGGTAGGATCTCTTACAAACCTGCCTGTTGGTGAAAAAGATCAGCTTCGGAAGTCCCCCCCACACACACACACACACACACAGCAGCTGCTCACTTTCAGAGTAAACAAAAACCTTCATCACACGTAGTACAGACAATCCTACCTTTCGTGTTCCCTTCTGCTATACTATGCATGCCCAGAGGGCATTTATGTTTCGAGCACCCAGAGGGCTCAACAGCCTCCCCCAGCATCCTGACTGAATCTAAGATTGGACCATTCAAAACAAACTGCTCCACCTTTCCAAACCTAGTAGCTGTGACTGCCCCCTGTAATCTGGTGTGGCTATACCCAGTCCCCTGAACCGACCTCATCCCTCCCCTTTACTCCTCACCTTACAAACCCTGCATCGAGTCAACTCAACTGAAGTAATAATGTTCTCCTGTTTCCACCTCCTCCCTAACTTGCTTGAACTCACCTCTGGTCCCTCCCCACGCTGTCTGCCAAGGACTGTCTGATGATAGTGCTTTTCTTATCCTGCTCTCGACAACGTCTCCTGATTGCGTATATTTACCTCTACTGACTGGATCCTACAGCTATCACTTTCCTGTTAGGACTATCCTAACACTGCTAGGACAACATCATCCTTCTGACTGCAATTACAAATATTTTGCCTGTAACCTTTGCAATTACCTTTGGCACTTTTTATAGCTCTTATTGTTTGTTACATATATTGTTTATTGTAACCATTCAGTCTACTATACCATGTAATTTTCCATTGTTTTACTTATCTATGACATGGAGCCCTTGTAAAAGAGTCTCTGACTCAAAGGTGTTAATTCCGATAATTAAATAAATAAATAAATTCCTGGATATTTCTTCCGTCCACCTGTGGCTTATAAAAGGACCCTGATCCCACAAAGTCTAGTCTTAAAGTCCAAGAGGCTCGCAGTGCAATACTAGTCATTTCTGTAGCAGAGCCCTTAGGGCTTGGGCACCTAAAGGTGCGCTTCTCCAGCTGCAGTTGGCCAGGGGCGGGAGACTTGTGGGCCCAGCATGGTGGCAGGGTCCTTGGTTCTGAGTGGCATGGTCTCCCTCTGTTGTGTGTCTCTGGTGTCTCAAATCCCACCTGGGGCCTCAGATTAGGGATAGCCTGGACCTGTTGGTGGCTCATCCTCAAGGAGGGCCACCTAATGGTGTCTGTAGTACAGTTCCAGTTCAGCAAAGATGAGGTTGTTCCTGGCATAGGAACTGAGTCTAAACAGTCTG
This sequence comes from Neoceratodus forsteri, assembly GCA_016271365.2. NCBI lineage: Eukaryota > Metazoa > Chordata > Ceratodontiformes > Ceratodontidae > Neoceratodus > Neoceratodus forsteri. The sequence goes on from CM057449.1 coordinate 1,311,498,921, forward strand.
GATCTGAAGAGTCTTCAGAAGATCAGTGCAGGAGATGGTGCCATGACATCTGAATCCAAGAGCAAAGGAATAGGATGCTGTGAGCTGGGTAAGTCCCATAGCTGTGACTGCATGACACTGTGACACTGAACCCTAGGACAAGGGGTGATGTGCAGCTGCCAGTGTTTCTACCTCAGTATTTAAGTGTACATGGTGGGACACCACTACCTCCACTCTGGGAGACAAGTAAATGCTGTGACTTTGATAGTATAGTACATCATAGGCCCAGTCCCTTGTAGCTGTGATGGGACCTATAAGTCTGTGTTGCATGTAAATATATTTTTATACTGCTGCTAAAATATACCTGTGGCTGACTTACTCGAGACTTGTGTGTACTGTCAAGATATTGGATTATGCCTCCACCACGTGGTCTCAGATAGTTCACCCTTCCTAGCCTCAGTCTCAACATGGAGAAAGTGTTCCACCAGCTATCTTGAACCTTTCTCCATGCCACACTGGGCGCTTTGGCCCCCCATCCCCTGCTGTTTTGCACCTATAGCTCTCCTCAGGCTCAAGTACAGGCAAACAGTCACCTTTCTCTCAGTTTGACCTGCAGAGGGGCACCCAGCAGGGCTGTCCCTCTCACCACCCTCTTTGCCATATATATTGAGCCCCTGGCTCAAGCCACCAAGCAACATGAGGGTATCCAGGGATGCAAAGCACACGATGGAACTAAAAGTCATATCGCTCTTTATGTGAATTATGTTATGCTGTAGCTCTCACCCCAGACTCAGATCTTCTGTCTCCTGCATCTGTACAGCTTGCTCTTGGGTTATAAGCTTACTGAATAAAAGACTGAGGCCCTGGCAGTTAACTTTGTCCCATCTCCAGAGCTGATAGGCCAATACCCCTATAGATGGGGACTTTTAAAAATGAAGTTCCTATCGGTTCACCCTATAAGCCCATCCTCACAGTTGTTCACTGTCAACTGTGTGCCTCTGCAGGGCAGTTCAAATGGATCTGGACAACCTGTCAGTGATGCCACTATCCATTGAGAGGAGAGGAGCAGCCATCAAAATGATGGTACTACCCAAATGTATGTACTTGTTCCAGTCTTCAGCCATCCCACTGGGCCAAATGGCACAAGATGATCTCCAAATTCTTATGGCAAGGCCACCCACCCAGGATCAGTTTTACCACCCCATCGGGCCCAGGGATCATATTTATAATCCACATTATCATTCAGCTGGCATTAAATTGATGTTAACTTGTACATTTGTGTACTATATTGGTCCGTGTTTTGGTTTATCTTGTAACATGGTCCCATGACTAATAGTATTTAAAAAATATATATTTTTTCCTCTAATTGGAAATATATTAGTTTAAAATTGAGGATAGTTATTTGATAAACCTTTGGCTTGCTGACACTGGGCACTCGTGTCTCTATGTTGTGAAGTAAGACATGTGTAAATGGGTTTTAAACAAATTAATGGTTTATCACTTAGGGGTTTTAGCACCTGCAAAATTGATGAGTTGTGCAGGGTATTTAAACCAGCCCTAGTCTGATCGTATTACCCTGATGAAGTGACCTTGCTCACAAAGCATCCAGGTCGATAAATTCCTGCCTCTGTGCTTTAATTTAAGCTTGTCTGGCCAGCTTTTTTCAGCTACAGGATAGTGTCACAGTATCAAATGAATTGTACATTTTGTAAGCCTGGCATGGAACACTGTCGTCCCTGATGCCATTGTTGTACTGCTATACATTTTAAGTAAAATATTTTTGGCGACATACATAAGAGTGTAGCGCTTTACTGGTTGGATGTGCTGGAGTTTGCTATACTGGTTTAACATCACCATTTTGGAGTGCTCCAGAGAAATCATTGGTTGTTTGGAATGTTGGATCTGGTGCAGAGATAAGAGCATTTAAAAATGTTAAAAGACAGACTCAGACTACCACAAACTGGTATGTTTCCGTATTTCCAGGCCAGGGCATACATGTTCAGCTGGATCCGCAGAGGCTCAACCCTGGACGCTAGTAACCTCCTTTAACCCTGCTGCTCTCCACACTCAGGTGAGATACAAACTGCCTCATTTCATCTCACAGCTCTGTTCTACCCTGATCCATTGCAAAATGGCTCCCCATTGAAGGTCTTAGATAGATGGAAGCAGGTCCTCAGGCAGCCTATAACAATTGTTCAATGGTGAATAGTTGGTGCCAACACACACAGAATTTCTTCCTCCATGATGTGGTGAGAATTCAGTTGGAAATATTTCTTACCCCGGTCCAACAGGTACATAGTCACAGCTAGGGTTGGCGACAGTGTGGGAGGAGCGGGCCTTTACATTTTCATAGATTTTGTGCATGCCCACACTTTAAACCATTCTTCACCTTAACAGATGGGGCAATGAGAGAAATTATCTCTGCACAATTAAATCTTATCGAACACCTATACATCTTCACACTGTAGCCACCTGATCCTAAAGACCCAGGCACTAGATATTTACCGGGTATACTTATTACAGTAGCCAAAAATGCTGACCCACAGCCACAGCCTGACCATGGAAGACTGGATAAGCTTGGTGAATAGTACATACATGATTTGAATCATTGACATATGCTGTACTGCAGCAGGATGAGAAAAGCTGCAATAGATGGAACAAATAACTACAGGGATTGAACGTGTACATCCTGAGGGGACAGAGAGGGTGGGGGTAATGGGGAGCAGGGCACAGCCCCAACCACTGGACTTGCAGCTTCTTCCTTATGGGTAGCTCCTATGACTGTATGGTAACTAGAAGAGATGGTACTGAGGTTAGTACTATGAATCTCATGTAACCAGAGTCTGTACTGGGTCATTATTGTCCATATCTGTTGGGTATGGTTACACATAGTTGTTGCATTACGATCTCTTGTCCAACACTGAAAATTCAATACTATTTGATTATTAAGAAAAAGATAATGATTATAACTGGGTCCTTAGAGTTTGGTCAGTGATCTGGCCATTTAAACCCCATCTCCAAATGGTGTGTGCAATACATCTTGTAAATAAATGTTGGGTGTTTTGCAAGCAAGGTGGATCTCAAGTGTTGTGCTCTGTGTCCGTCAACGTTGATAAACAGCTGAACAGTTTCTAATTTAACCAAATACAAACCAACAAATTAAGGTTATGGTTTAAAGTTAAAATAAATTATCTTCATCATGATTTGCCAGGCTGAGATCACTGAATAGCGTGGTGCAACATGAAAAAATAGGTTATTCACCTGTAATCCAGTTCTAGGAGTAGTATATACAGTAGTTTACATCCACAGTCTGGCAGTTCTACCAGAATTGATGATTCGTCAGACATCTTGAGACTAAACTCCTGCCACCACCCAGGTGATATATCCCTCGACTCCATGCCATGACGTCAGATTTTGCACACTGGAGCAGGGATCCATGTGTCACTTGAAAGGGGAAGCCAGCTGGGTTGTGTGGCTGTGAACTATATACTGTACCACTCCTAGAACTATGGTTACAGGTGAGTAACCTATTTTTCTAGGGGTGTAGATATAATTCACTACCCATACTCTGGCAGACTCTAGCAGATCTCCAGAAGGAGGGACAAGGTGATCACCCCTACTTGGAAAACAGAGACTGGAGAACCAGGGTCCCAAAAGCAGCATCCCGATGAGACTCTAGGTCAGTGCTATAATGGGAAATGAAGGCATATGCTCACTTCCAGGTAGCAGTCCTGGATTTCCTGGACAGGGATATCTCTGGAAGCAGCTTCCCAAGGCAGCAGTATATCTGGTGGAATGAGCCCTAAGCCCTACAGGAGGCTCCCTACCTGAAAACCAATAGTAAAGGTCGATGCAAAATGTTATCCACCTGCCAAAAGTCGCTTTGCAGCTGGTCTACCAGGCACGGCTTCAGCATATGTTGCAAGCCAATGGTGAGCCACTCTGTGAACTCCAGCCATGTGTTCCCTGTTACAGGAGAGTGCCCTCCGAGGTCCAGGGTACAAAGCCTGTGGTCAGCCTACAAAAAGGATTGCTGAACTAGACCAGTATGTTCCTCACCTGGCTAAGGTGAAACTCCAACACTGCTCGGGAGCAACATCAAGTTGGGTGAAAGACTGTCCCTATGGAAGATCAGGTAGGGAGGGGCAGGGGCAGGGCAACAAGATGGCCTCAGTGTTGCTCCACTCTCTGAATGCTGGCCAGAAAACTTTTCTCTCGGGACTTATAAATGAAACCATAATTACTTACCCAAATGGTTTGTAAATATAAGTAAATTTTGCTGCTTGAAAGTTGAACTAGCGGCAACTAGCAGCAATCCAAAACTGCTGAAGTTTGCGGTCAGACAGCTGTTGGTTTTGGTGTCGTATTTAGTATTGACGAACGCTGTAAAAAGCCAGACATTAAAAGAAGCACAAAAGAAATTGAGGAAAGATAAGTGGCTGCATTAAATGGTGTACTTATTTGCTGTGCCTTTTATGTTTTGCTGTCTTTACCGTATGATCGTTGGTCCCAGTCCTTGCTATATATAAATGTTAAAAGAGCACTGGAGTACTAGATGTCTCTTGTATTTTAAGAGAGACGTTCTCAGGAGAGAATTAACACTGTGAATTGGTGCTGATAAAACAGCAAGAAAAGGCTGTTTTAAACAAGTATGCTCCTGTAAGTGGATGACAAACTAATGATGATTGCTAAGGAGGTCGAGGAGAGCTGAATACTAGCTACATGAGAGTCCCTCCACTTGAGAGTGCTGTAAGCCAATTTTAAAGCACTACAGGTATGCTAACATTGCCTAGGGGTGCTGGAAGTTTGAAATTTATATGATGTTTTTATTACACTCAGAGAGCGATTTTTTATTCCTTTTAGGTAGATGATTGAAAGGCCATATGTTCCAGGTGAAATTGTAATGGGAGCATAAAAGGAGAGATCAGAGGATAATGAAAACCTCAGAACTGCAAGTTGCATGAATATTGCTCATTGGAAAATGTTTTATCGCAGCAACTGGAACTTGAGGTTGGTCAAGCCCTTGCACCAGGTAAAATCATTATAACTCTATGAATGTCTGTCTAATCATTGACTGGATTTCTAGTTGTCGAACTTCTTTGCTAAGGGTATGATGTACTGTGGAGCTAGTAGACCTTTGTAACACAATCATTAGATCACCCTACCGAGGTCCATGAGAGTGCTGGACTGGTTTGGCAATGGGCTTACATTTGCCATTGGAACAGAATTAAGAAAAGGCTATACTGCCTAATAGCTGGACTCCAGTATTGAGGAGCAGCATAGTGTGGTTAACATTACTCCTTTTGTGACTAAAGCAGGGATTTTCTAGAATTCAGCTTTGAATCTTCTGCAATCCCGAAGTTTGCTATGATTTAATGGATGGACTCTAGTGTTTGTCCATAGCCCTGCTATGCCCTTATGACACTTTTGAGTAGATTTTGCATGAGTGAATGCTTCTGTTAAGGGCCAGATAGATCTGAAAGAGCTCCAAGGCTTTGGAGAAAGGACAAAAGAAGTTAAACCAACTTCCTTGATATTTGGTACATCTCTGTGTTTTGTATATTATTACTTGATAGAATTATAGAATTCTCTGACTTGCAGTTAATGGTATAATTAACATATGGCATTAAATAATCAGGGATGACTGACTCCTGATTGGGAATGCAGCTCTCCCACAAAGTGCTTAGATTTTTCAAAGGTAGACTTCGCAATTTAAAGGAGACCCTACTTTTTCTCCACACCTATGACTGAAATTGGGGATAGTTAGGTGGAGCTATTCCTTTGATTTGTTCTTGCCTTTTATTCTTACAGTTCTTCTGATTTAATCGACGCTTGCATTGGCACCCTGGAATACTTAAAACAAAACAAATACTGTACTCTGTGGGACTCCATGGACTCCATTTTGGAGATAATCAGATTATTTCTGTCTGTATGGCCTCCTGAATAGTCTTGTTTGATTTAAAATATATTGTATTAAATTATACAAAATTTTGCTTTTTAGTAAGCCTGATATGATTCAGGTTTCTTTCCACTTGGAATGAGAAGGTTTAGGAGCTTTAATTTTATATAATTCTAAAGGAATTTGAATTAAGACTCAATAGCATCAGAAAATGATTCTTACTAATAAGTATGATTAACATCAGTAGGAGATGTAATGATGTTTTCTAGACTAACAACCTGAAAGTAATTTATGGCTATTTTAGTTTTGGAATGCTACATGATGTATTGAAATGGTAGTAATTTTTAAATGTTGTAATGGTTTTTAACCGAACGACAATAAACTAAACTTGAAACTTGAAACTTGAAACATGCTGGAAGCAAGGATCCATGTGCCACTTGCCATGGGAAGCCATCTGGGTTGTGTGAATTTGAACTATGTACCACTCCTAGAACTATGGTTACAGGTGAGTAACCTATTTTTCTAGGGGTACAGACATAGTTCACTACCCACTCTGGCAGACTCCTAGCAGTTCTCCAGAAGGAGGGGACAAGGTGATCACCCCTACTTGTTAAACAGAGACTGGAGAACCAGGGTCCCAAAAGCAACATCCCGATGAGACTCTAGGTCAGTGCTGTAATGGAAGATGAAGGCATATGCTGACTTCCAGGTAGCAGCCCTGTAGATTTCCTGGACAGGGACATCCACCACTGGGTCACTGTAACCAGCTGGTCCAGGTGTCCTAGGTGCTGGGACCACTGATGGTCCAAATCCCACTGTAGGTGGTGCATCTGCTAGCATGCCCAAAGGACCATGCTGATGCAGGATGCCATGTACCCCAGCAGCCACTGAAAATCCCAGGCACGGTCGAGGCCCAACCTGAAATGATGAGGTAAAGGAGGAAAGATCTAGTGCCTGGTCCACGGGGTGACAGGCCTTGGCCCAAGGAGTCTAGTTCTGCCCTAATGAACTTGATTACCTGCAAGGATACCAGCTTGGACTTGTCGGGTTGACCAGAAGGCCCAATTCTCAACAGGTCTGGATCTCTCCACAGTTTCTTTTGATGGACGGTTGTTAGACAATTATCCAGGTAGAGGTACACCCTGATGCCTTAACACAGAAACATAGAAACATAGAATTTGATGGCAGATAAGGACCGCTTGGCCCACCTAGTCTTCCCATTTCCTACCTAACGGATAAACTTCAGATTCTAGTTAACCAACAGCCTACTTCCTCCTACCCCCACTAGAATTGCCTTATGTCTGTCCCATGCATTCTTGAATTCCCCATTGTTTTGACTCTACCACCTCCTCAGGAAGGCCATTCCATGCATCTACAACCCTCTCTGTGAAGAAATAGCTCCTCACATTACCTCTGAGCTGTCCCTCTCTATCATCAAATTGTGCCCCTTGTTCTTACACATCTGTTTTTCTGAAAGATGCTATCCTCTTGGACTTTGTTGATTCCCTTGAGGTATTTGAAAGTTTCTAACATGTCCTCCTCTCCCTCCTTTCCTTGAGGCTATACATCTTAAGCTCCTTTAGTCAGACCCTGCACCATTTTGGTTGTCCTCCTCTGGACAGCCTCCACCCTGTCTATGGCTTTGCAGAGATGGGGTCGCCAGAACTGTACACAGTACTCCAGATGTGGTCTTACCAGCTGTCTGTACAGAGGGCCAACAACTTCATGCTTTCTTCTGGTGATGCCTCTCGCTATGCATCCCAGTATCCCCTCAGCCTTGGCACTGCAGGAAAGCTGCCACCATTGCCATGCACTTGGTCAAGACCCTGGGTGCCGAGACGAGATTGAAGTGCATGACCTGGAACTGGTACAGGATCCTTTCTGCTCAGAACTGGAGGTACCGGTGGTGGAACAGATGGACTGTGATATGGAAGAATGCATCCTGGATGTCCAGGAAGTAGAACCACATATTCTGCTCCAGTGGCAGAATGATCTGATTCAGAGTACCATCTAGAACTTGTGCTTCTACATGAACTGGTTCAGATCATGCAGATCCAGTATGTGGCACCAGACTCTCCATCCGTTTCAGAACCAGGAAGTACCTGGACGCATAACTCTGACTGATCAGGGCATTCAGGACATGGGTTATTGCTCTTTTGTGAGGAGCTGAGCAATGTGCTCTGAAGGGTGGAAAGTGTGTCCTGCGACACCCTGGACTCCTGGGGAGCATGGAGTTGGTAAGATGGGAGAACCTCAAATCCAGAAGCAGCCCCTGCCTATCACTTCTAACACCCACCTATCTGTTGTGATAGTGGACCAACATGGCAAGAAGTGACTTAGCCAACCTCGATTGGGAGCACAAACAGGAACAGGATAGGTGGAGGGACGACACCTCCCCAACCCATCACAGGGTAGATTTTATGGGGGCACTGGCCACTGCTGCCGAGAGGCACCACCATTCATCCCCACCTTTTAGGGCCCTGTGTCCAAAACTTTGGCTTGGGACACCAAGCCTTGTACTGCCCATACTGGGGCTGCTGCCTAGAGGCTGTGTCTGAAAGGACCAATATTGAAAAGCCTGTCTCTTAGTCTTCTTCTTTAGTCCTTTGGGATGATGCCACAAAATTAAGGGTGGCATTGGACTTCTGATACAGGTGAGATGTCCTTCCACTCCAGGGCCAAAGAGGTTGATGACCAGGAAAGTAGTATCTACCTTTGGCTGCAGTGGTGGTGGTTTCACCCAAAGAGGTGAAGAAGCAATTACTGGAAGCACCTGCATAGCATGGGCATTGAGGGCACCACTGGCAGCTACCAGATGTCTGGAGATCCCATGGGTGAGGCCCTACTCCACCCCACAATGGACTACTGTTGCCAGAGGAGCTCATTGTAGCATCAGTACATCTTATGGCTATGCCTCTTCTCTCCTGAAGATGAGATGCATCAACAGCAATGCCTCCCAGTCGAACAGGATTGAGAGCACAAGCACCTCAATCAAGACCTCAACTACTGACCCAAGGATCGATGTTGAGAAGGGCCTTCTGACTGGTTATGGTGGATCGCATGCCTGGCCATGTTAACAAGGACAAGGACAAGACTGGAGGACTCAATCACCTGTAAAGACCACTCCCAAAGAAAACCAGCTGGGGACACCAACTGATCCACACCACCCTGGGTGATGACTGGAAGCACCAGGGTCTGCAAGACTGACTCATCAGTCTCGTCCAACAACTGGTCAGTCAACAGCCAGGGAAAATTTCCACAGCTTGCTCAACCACAGTTGAGGTCAACAAGACCAACATGGGTACTGAGAAGCTCTTGACCTTCCACTTGATCAGAGGATCTTGACCAGAGTCAAGCAGTTGGGGTGGTCAAGGCAGCATGAGGACTTTGATCTCTCAGGTCCCATGATCTACATCAGCCGCATTTCTGCTTCCTGCCTCGATGGACAAGGCTCTCCTCAAGGCCTGGAGGACAAAACACGTCACAGAACTTTCCTGTGAAGACTCCCCCTCAAACACTGGCCCCAGCCAAGAACAGCGCCAAGACTGAAGAGGTGTCTGCCACAGTGGCCACCGCTTCATCTTCGAGAGCAGCAAGCCATTTAACTGACCTGGAAGCCACCGAGACCTTCTTGTGACCCTTAGGACGGCTCTTTAGGATCCTTCTCTGAAGGGACGTCCGAAGGTGAGTTGATGCTTTCTATCTTCCAAAGATTCTGGTAGCATCAACATGCAGAGATCACACCTAGCCATGTCGTGGCTGCCCGCCCAGTCAGTACAGGCGACATTGTGTGGGTCGGTGACCAACATCTAGCACTGGCACTGAACACAGAATTTATACCTCGGCTTCCAATGTTCCCACTTTGATTGTGGAGAGCAGTCGAAAGGACCAAGGAAAGCAAGTGTTCAAGTTTGAAAACTTTGACAAGAAAGATGTGCCTATGGTGCACTAATCCTAAGAGGAAGCCGTAAAGGAGGTGACCTGTTCTTCCAGCGGAGAAAGATCTGATGTCATGGGAAGCAGTCGGGGGTGGAATACCACCTGGGTGGTGGGAGAAGTTAAGCTTCAAGACATCCAACTAATTAGTAGTTCCGTGGTGCCAGAGTGTGAATAGTGAACTATACCCTATGCCTCCTAGAATCCATTTTTGACCAACAAAGAATGGGCTCTGTTTGTCCCAGAGGAAAAGGCAAAAGAAGACCAGATTCGATGCCCACTTCACGGCTCTGAGAGTAGCTAATATTTTACTGTGGGCACTAGAGCGGAGATTAATGGATGAAGAGACTTTTATAGATGGCATCATGGTAGTCATGCCTGCAGGGTGTGAAGAAGCTAGTCCTGGAATGGCAGGCAGGGATGACTCCAGCAAGAAGTTCCATCACAATACCCCTCGATACAGGAGTCCACCACTGGTTTATTGCCCGCACCCTCCTCTGCCCTAGGTATGTGGTGTAACCCCAGGTGGCGCTATCCCAAGGGCTACTACCCCTGCCTGCGTAACTGCTAACAGGTTAAGGGGCCTAGGTCCAATGGCAGGTGCCTCCACCCAGAGATCGGGGTTAAGACAGTCTGGCATGACTTGGTCACAACCCTCTGGGTCACTGCAACCCCTTTCTTCCACTAGTGGCCCACACAATATATCAGAAGTACCTTCACAGTATACACTTACCCCCAGGACTGGTTCGATCAGCTTGACTCTGGGGACCCCTGTAAAACAAGATGATACAATGCAAAAGCTACAGTACAATACTTTAACATAAATGAATACCTCAGACAGTGTAACTTTGCTGAAACAAACAGATCTGATTTATTTGGGGAATATAACAAAGGCAGGGGAAAATCAGGTTAATTAGTTTAGACACCTTAATAATCACAGTACTGTGCGCATGTTGAGAGTCCCAAATTGTTACTTTCACTGGGTACCCAGGATGGGGAGCTATCCAGGATCAGTGCAGCTGGATGGGGCCCGTGATGGAAAAACACTTGCACAAAACCAATTGTAATCCGGAGCGGATGGCTCAGTTCATGAAGAAATGAAACAGCAACAAATAGATGACACACTTGCAATTGGATAAACAGATGGCAAGGAGCTACCCTGCTTTGTACTCACAGACTCACTGCTGCGAACTGGATGGAAAGCAGATTGTCCTGGATTGCCAGGAGGAGCAGAACATGTGGAAAAGGTCCTGTGACAGGACCCACTGCAGTTTAGAGCAAATAGATGTAGTCTGGATTAAGCTGGGGTTTACTTCCAGCTTGCACTCAATTCACTGTACAGGGATTTGAAACGCATTTCCCCACAAGCACTACACACATTTATATGTAAAGGAAAGTACTATACCAGGCAGGCTGCTTCTCGATCCCGACCGCAATTACTGCACGATACCCGGAGAACACATAGCAGCTTCAGTTCCTGACAGACCGGCGCGATTCAGCAATTTCTCCAGTCTTCTACAGGGTAAGCCTGGTTTCTACTCTCAGATCTCCTTGATTCTCTTCACAGGTCAGATTCAGTCTGAACAGGCATTTGCACAAGCTGCAGACTGAAACTTAGGACCTTACACGTGATTCCAGCTAAAACTACATCGAAGAAGCACACAGTTCCTGCCTCTTCACTGCCCAAACTGATCTGATCTTTCCAGTAGACAGAGCTGGGCATTTCCATTGAGTTCCTTCCAGTTCAGTTGGCTGGTTTGGCTGTCACTCACAGTAAACTCCCCTGTTGGTCGAAAAAGGCGCGATGCCAAACCTACAATTCCCAGAAGCATTGGCCATACAGTACATAGGTGGCTGGCTCCACAATGAGAGTCCAAGTTCTGATTTGCCAGCAGCAGGCTCCATTTCACAGGTCCCTCCACACTGATTGGTCCAGTTCAGCAGTTCAAAACCAGAATGGGGGACTAGGCAAACACAGTTCTGACTGCAAAGAAAAGCAGATTAGACAAACTGTATTTTCGTTATTACTCTAAATGATTTCTGGCAAACGGCTACATCTTTGAAAAGTGCTCACTCTGCCCACTTAGTGACAGCAGAAACGGAGCGATTGGCAGCAGCTCGAGTGGGACTCAAGCAGGAAACACACAGACCCCCATCCAACTGATTCTGTCTGCAGGCAGACAGCTCTTAAAGAAACAGTACTAGAGGCTCTAAAAGCACTCGCAGATAAACAGCTTAGACGCCGAACAGCATCCAGGCTTGGACCATTCAAGCAAGCTCCTGGAAGACTTTGGGAACCCCCATTTGCAGGGGTTACACCCTTCTGGCCTGAAAAAGCTTGGCGTCCGCATCAAGCAAGTACCCCCATAAGTTTCAATTGCAATCATATACATTTGCATCAGGATCACATTAGGCTCATACATGTAATCATCAGTCAATATATCACTTTACCAGAAACACGTTTCTGAAACTTTGCAGTACATCACTCTTTACACAGTATTACACACATATTGTACCATAACTCAGGTTATTACCTCTTGTACATGAAACCTGAAGAGAGGGGCCCTTCCTATCAGCTACCTTGGGGCTGGATGGGGCAGGGGCACCATACCTAGAGGGCAACACAAGTAACTTGGAGTTAGCACTGATGTTCAGTTTGGGCAATGAGCATGGGGACACATACACTCCTTTATGGACAACATTGACAGGCAAGTCCACAGGCCTCCCAGGGAATCATAACTGAGGTGCACCACAGGCTTTACAGCTCGACCAGTCTTTCTAGGGGAACTGTTACAGTCTCTGCACTCTGAGCCTCATTTTCAGTATTGTCCTCACTTGTGGGAGTCTCCATTGGGGTAGAGAGGCTAGAACTTGGGGCACTTTCAGCTCCAGGAGTTACAATCTCTGAGTCCACAACACTTGGCTCACATGGAGAGCTTTCTGACACTGACAGTGAATTATCAGGGCACTCAACACACTCTTCTTGTTCTAGTATGTCACCAGTCTGTTCCAGTCCATCATTTTCCTCCCTGAAAGCTCAAACAATTCAACCATACACAATGATTCCATATCATCTGACTTGATGCTTTGCACTTCACTTTCTGGGAGCATTGGCTCCAGGGACAAAGCTGGGGCTTAGACAGTCCAGAAGGCCCAGCTTCATGTCCAGTATTGACTAGGAGATTGCCCGAAACAACTGACTCAGTTCGTAAGAGGGTAGTATTCAAGGTCACACTCACTTTCCTCTGATATGGACTGACAGTCATGCTCAACTGGGACTTGTGGAGGGAACGCTTTAACTCAGCTTCTATAGATGCAGACTTTCTTGATTTTTCCTTAGCAGCAGCTCTAGTCACTGGTCCAGAGGGGCATTTTCTGGGGCTCAGACTCAATCAAAATTTGTCCGATGAGCAGTAAATGATTTCTATGCATTGTTTTAACATCTTTGAACTATTCTCAGACCTTACTTTGTACACTGGCAGATCATTAGTTTGCCCACTACAATGTGAGGGAGATGGTGCCATCTGTCAGCAATCTTGTGTTTGCCATGCAGTCCCAGATTGCTTAGCAATACCGATCTCCCTCCTGGAGTTCCTGTGCTTTCACCTTTTATCATAACTTTCTTTGTTGGCCAGATTTCTTTTGGCAGCCATGGTTTGAGCCAGTTGGTATGCATGATTAGCTGGGCCTTTAACTTTTGCACATACTGTAAATAGTTGTCAGCTCAAACCCCATCAGTAGAGACCCCAAAACACACATCTACCGGCAATCGAGCTTCTTTTCCAAACATCAGGCAGTGCAGGGAGAACCCAGTGGCATCACTTTTGGAGCAGTTGTAGGCATGTACCAGGGTGCTAATTTGTTGGCTCCATCTAGGCTTGTCCTTTGGGTGGAGGGTGCCTAGCATATCTAGCAAGGTGCGGTTGAAATGTTCAGGCTGTGGATCCCCCTGTGGGTGGTAAGGGTGGTTCTGGACTTTTGCACTCCCCACAGAGAAAGCATCTCTTTGATCAGATGACTCTCAAAGTCTCTCCCTTGATCAGAATGGATTCTTTGTGGAGCCCCATAGTGAACAAAAAGTTTTCTACAAGTACTTTTGCCACAGTGGATGCCTTCTGATCCTTGGTGGGGAAAGCTTGGGCATATCTCGTAAAATGGTCAGTGACCACCAGCACATTACTAATATTTCTTTGATCTGACTCCAAACTCAGAAAATCAATACAGACCAGCTCCATGGGTGCACTGGTGGTGATGTTAACAAGGGGGCAGCCCTCTGGGGCAAACTTTCCTCTGTGAGCAGCGACTACAAGTTCGAATGTGTTGCTCCACATCAGCCCCATCTTAGGCCAGTAGAATCTGGATCTCACCAAGTCAAGTGTTCTGTCTATACCAAGGTGCCCCATGTGGTTGTGTAAGGACCTCAGCACTGAGTCTCGAAAAGCAGTGGCAGCACTAGTTGTTGTTTGTCTACTTGTCCCCTCTGTCTACTGTTTCTCTGTACAGCAGTCTATTGATCAGTTTCAACTTATTACCTTCTTTGTATAACAATGCAGTTCTCATATCAGTGGAACGTAATTTGGATACATCTTTCCCTGCATATAGGCTTCTAAGCTGATTTGATCATGGGATCTCGGGATTGAGCCCGCCGAATACTGTCATTGTCCAGCTGAGGCAGTGCACCAATGTCTATTGCAGAAAAGTGGCAATAAGCAGCAGGTATGCAATTCTCAGACGGTCCCAAACAATCCACCATACAGTGCACTGCGTCCGTGGACATTTGTTCCTCCCTGTCAAACTTCTGGCAGAGTGCTCGAATATCAGGTTCTGACAGTCTGACCCAGTCATTCTGGGAACAGGCCTCGGAGAGAGCATCAGCATCTATGTGGTTCAGGCCTGCTCTGTATTCAACTGCATAGTCATAGGTGGATAAGGCAGAGAGCCACCTATGGCCAGTGGCATCCAACTTAGCTGAAGTCTGCACATAGGTCAAAGGATTATTGTCAGTTTTACTAGTATCTTAGCCCCATACAAGTACTCGTGGAATTGATCAACAATGGCCCACTTCAAAGCTAGAAACTCTAACTTATGTACAGGATAGTTCTTTTCGGAAGGAGTCAGGCTTCTGCTGGCAAAGGCCACTGGTCTCAGGCCATTCTCGTGCTCCTGCTACAACACAGCCCTCAACCCTTGCAAGCTAGCATCAGTGTGCAGGACATAGGGTTTTGTTGGATCGGTATAGGCCAACACTGGAGCATGGGTAAGTTGATATATGTTCTCATGAAAGCAATCTCACAATCGAGTCCAGCGGGCCCAAATACTTCACTTGGACGACAATACACTCTTTCAGTCTCAAGGGACACTGACTTTTGTATTTTTTGTGGGTTGGGGATACCCTTGAGTAAGGTTAAGTAAAGGCGGATCACTCTTAATAGTCCTTGATGAACGCCGATAATAACCACAGAATCCCAGGAATCTTTGCAGTTCTTTTAGATTTTTGGGCTGTGGCCAGGTGGTCAAGGCTTCAACTTTACTTGGGTGGTCTCTATTCCCTCAGTGGATACTATGTGTCCACATACTTTACTGATGTTTGAAAGAATTGACACTTATCAATGGACAGTTTAAGGCCAAAGTCTTCCAGTCGGTCCAATACCTTGAATAATCTGCTCTCATGTTCCTCCAGTGAGCTGCCAAACACAATAACATCACCAAGGTATACCAGGCACTCTAGTAAGTTCATGTCCCCACTGCACGCTCCATCAATTGTTGAAAAGTGGCTGGGGCACCTGAAATCCCTTGAGGCATCCTCATGAATTCATAGAAGCCAAGCAGACAGATAAAGGCTGTCTTCTTACGGTCCTCTGGGCCATCGGGATCTGGTAGTACCCACTCGAAGATCCAGCACAGAGAACCACTTGCTACCGTTCAGGCAGTCAAAGCATCCTGGATGTGGGGCATTGTATACTGATCAGGGATAATCCAGCGGTTCAAGGTGCGATAATCCACACATTCTTACTGTCCCATTCTTTTTTCTCACTACCACCATGGGGGAAGCATAGGGGCTTCTGGATTCTTGTATTACCCCAGCAGCTACCATCTCTTGCAGATGCCATCTCACATCATCTATGTCAGCAGGGGCCAGGCGTCGAGACCTCTCATGAAATGGCCTTTCATCATGCAGTCGGATATGGTGCTCAGTGCCTTACACATCCTACATCCCATTCTTTTAAAGAAAACACCTGGTCTCTCTGGGCAAGCTTCTCACTGATCCTCAGTTTCCATTCAGCTGGCAATGGGGAGTCACCGAAATCAAACAAGTCAGGCGTTACTCTGCCACTCTTCCCGAAGTCTTGCTACTAGGTAGCACTGCAGTATCCGTACAATGTACATTAGCCAGGTGCAACCTCTATTTACTCAAATCTCTATCCGACACATTATGAACTTGAACCATTACCCTTCTAGCATAAGCATGGGCTCTGGCAGGCAAAATACTTGGTTTGACCAGCAGCCTTCCGGCAATTTCCATCGCCTGGTGCATCCAACATGAGTTTATTCTTGACATCCTTTCTGATATGGACTTCCCCTGTAGGATCACTGGGCATTTGGCGCCAGGATCAGAGACTCAGGATCCTTTTCCAGACAACTCCACCGGTTCCTCTGGTTTCACTTTGTCAGCATCTCTGTGCCTCATAGGCCTTCTTGATTAAGGCCAGAATTCTTAAAGCTCTACTAGTCCTTGACCCCTGTTTTCATAACACAACTGTGCCAGCCGTCGAAACATATGTGCATTAGTCCCAATTAGTAAAGGAACCCCATCACACAGTCCAGTATGAGGGACCCACTAAGGCCAGGGTTCTACTTGCTCTGCCACTCCAGCGACAGAGGTGGGGAAAGACAGCCAAATTCGGATATACCGGAGGAGGGTAGGCCGTCTCACTTAACCCCCATACATGCAGTCCTTCTAATGGTTGTAAGAGTATGTCTGACAAATGCTTCTATACCAATCCTGGAACATAATTGTCACTTGGGAGCCACTGTCTAATACAGCTCTTGTAGACACTCCATTCACCTTTACAGTGGTCTCCATGGAGGGACCACTATTCTGGACCAGTCTGAGAGGCGGTAGCAGGGGCCTGGGCAGCTGACCTTGCCACAGAGGGAGTGAGTTAGCATTTTGGGACCCTCACTGGACCATTTAGTGCACCTCTTAACCACTGACTTGTTCTCTGAAGCTCTCCTTGTAGCGCTCACCACTCTCTCTAAGTCTTTCTGAGACCAGCATTCCCTCTTCATGTGCCCATTCGTCCCACAATTATGGCAAAATATGTCTGCTGAAGTTTGGGGTGACCGAGGCATCACTGTGGGGCTGGGGCATTGGTACTATTGATAGAAAACCTTGGTGCAACCTCAGCCAGCGGTGGGTTGGACATTTGGAGACATCTCTTCAGTTCCCTCACTTCCATAGCCAGTGCATCAAGTTTCGAACTGTTGTCAACATGAGGTGCGGGGTGGGCACCCCACCCCCATAGCAGAAGCAGTCGGTAAAGTGTCAGTGCCGTGCTCATAGGAGTGGCCTTCATGATGAGACTTTCTGTTACTTTCCTAATCTCCCTCAGCAACTCCTCCCAGTGCAGGGTATTTACAGCCATCCCGTTTGGCAGGCACTTAATCCTTGACTTTCATCATGGATTTTCAGTGATCCTGGCCATCAGCAGCCAACCCCACCCTTGGAGCAGAGGTTGTAGCAGCTACAACTACGCAGGGCTCTGAGAAATCCTCCTCCTCCTCAACTTCCCAGATTTCTTTCATCAAATCACAATGATCTGGTGGGTTACCTCTCCTGTCTTGAAGCCTCAACTGGAAGGAGCTACAATTTTGAGTGCTTTGCATGTTGCAATATGTGCCTCAACCTCACATGGTTTAAGTCATCATGCCCCTTCCGCTGTAGGCTCTCTGTAGCCTCTTCCAGGCGTAGTAACATATGCAGATAAACTTTCCCTGGCCATTGTTTTGAACCTTAAAACTTCCACGTCAAGCTCTCCTGACTCAATACTCCCAAATTTGCATTCAAGTGCAGTTAGGTACTTTGGGCAGATGCCTGAGGGTTTGTGGACCTCAAAGACTTAATGGCTTCCAGAGCGGGACCTCTCAAGCTCTCTAGGATTCTTTTCCATTTCTCAGCCTCTGCACACTGCCACTCAGATACCAGAGGGCAACACAGTCTATCCAGGTCTCCAATCATCCTCCTCTTGTGGGGTGAGAAGGGTGCCAGAAAAATTCTCAACCTGCGGTAAGAGTCGTGACTATTAGCAGGTACAGACATGGAGGCTTGCACTGGCACAGAAGGAGGCAATAACAGGTGCTGGAGGGAAAGAGGGTGTTGGTGGAGGAACGTTCTCAGGTGGCAGTAATAGTTTCTTTAAATCCTCCACAGTTTTCCCTTCCCCAACAACAATTTTGCAAATTTCCCCTCAAAAGTTTCAGATAATGGGGAGGCTCATTCTCCCTGGGGTTTTACTGTCCCTGGTTATCACTCTCCAGACAGTGAGGGTTTCCCTGGGGTAACAGTCTGTGGCACTTTAGAACTGTCTACAGGTCCTTACACTCTATTAGGGCCATGAAAGTTTGGGCAAGCAGATCAGCCTGTCGCCCCCTCTACCACAGGGTCTCGTAAACATTTGACCTTGGCAAGTACACCCTCTACAGTGTCCGTACTGGTACCCAGCGGGATATCCAGGATAAGTATAGTGTTTTGGGGTTGATCTCCTCCTCAGTACACCACTTCACCAACTGGTGTACAGCCACTTCTGTTGGGGTACCCATCTATTTTTAACAGTAATTCGAAAATGTGGCCACTAGAGGACGCTAATCCCAGCAGTGAGCCTCCAAGATGTAACCCCAGGTGGCGCTATCCCAAGGGCTACTACCCCTGCCTCTGTAACTGCTAACATGTTAAGGGCCTAGGTCCAATGGCAGGTGGCTCCACCCAGGGGTCGGGGTTAACACAGTCTGGTATGACTTGGTCACAGCCCTCTGGGTCACTACAGCCCCTTTCTTCCCACTAGTGGCCCAAATAATATATCAGAAGTACCTTCACAGTATACACTTACCCCAGGACTGGTTCGATCAGCTTGACTCTGGGGACCCCTGTAAAACAAGATGATACAATGCAAAAGCCACAGTGCAACACTTTAACATAAATGAATACCTCAGACAGTGTAACTTTGCTGAAACAAACAGATCTGATTTATTGAGGGAATATAACAAGAGCAGGGAAAATCAGGTTTATTAGTTTAGACACCTTAATAATCACAGTACTGTGCACATGTTCAGAGTCCCAAATTGTCACTTTCATGGGTACCCAGGATGGGGGGCTATCCAGGATCGGTGCAGCTGGATGGGGCCCTGTGATGGAAAACACTTGCACAATACCCAATTGTAATCTGGAGCCGGATGGCTCAGTTCGTGAAGAAATGAAACAGCAACAAATAGATGACACACTTGCAATTGGATAAACAGATGGCAGGGAGCTACCCTGCTTTGTACTCACAGACTCACTGCTGCAAACTGGATGGAAAGCAGATTGTCCTGGATTGCCAGGAGGAGCAGAACATGTGGAAAAGGTCCTTGTGACTGGACCCCACTGCAGTTTAGAGCAAATAGATGTAGTCTGGATTGAGCTGGGGTTTACTTCCAGCTTCATGCATTCAATTCACTGTACAGGGGATCTGAAACGTGATTCCCCACAAGCACTACACACATTTATGTGTAACAGGAAAGTACTATACCAGGCAGGCTGCTTCTCAATCCTGACCGCAATTACTGCACGATACCCGGAGAACACACAGCAGCTTCAGTTCCTGGCAGACCTGAGCGCGATTCAGCAGTTTCTCCAGTCTTCTACAGGGTAAGCCTGGTTTCTACTCTTCAGATCTCCTTGATTCTCTTTCACAGGTCGGATTCAGTCTGAACAGGTGCTTGCACAAGCTGCAGACCAAAACTTAGGGTCTTACGCATTGATTCCCGCTAAAACTACACACGAAGAAGCACACAGTTCCCGTCTCTTCACTGCACAAACTGATCTGATCTTTCCAGTAGGCGGGCCGGGCATTTCCTTTGAGTTCCTTCCAGTTCAGTTGGCTGGTTTGGCTGTCACTCACAGTAAACTCCCCACTGGTGGAAAAAAGCGCTCAAGTCCAAACTACAATTCCCAGAAGCATTGGCCATACAGTACATAGGTGGCTGGCTCCACAACAGAGTCCAAGTTCTGATTTGCCAGCAGCAGGCTCCATTTCACAGGTCCCTCCACACTGATTGGTCCAGTTCAGCAGTTCAAAACCAGAATGGGGACTAGGCAAACACAGTTCTGACTGCAAGGAAAAGCAGGTTAGACAAACTGCATTTTCGTTATTACTCTAAATGATTTCTGGCAAACAGCTACATCTTTGAAAAGTGCTCACTCTGGCCTTACTAGTGACGGCAGAAACGGAGCGATTGGCAGCAGCTCAGTGGGACTCAAGCAGAGAACACACAGACCCCATCCAAATTGATTATGTCTGCAGGCAGACAGCTCTTAAAGAGACAGTACCAGAGGCTCTAAAAGAACTCACAGATAAGCGGCTAGGCATCGAACACCATCCAGGCTTGGAGCATTCAAGCAAACTCCTGGAAGACTTTGGAAACCCCATTTGCAGGGAGGTTACAGTGGTAAAGACAGCTGGTAGGGAAGTTGTCAACCTTTTGGATTAAACCTTTGCAACTAGCATCTCTCCTCAGCCAGCTCGAGGCAGGTTACCAGAGAACACTCGAAGAGTTAAGCCACCCCATAAGGCTTGTTCTCTGGGAGGAAATGCCAGAGACAGGATCTCTGGATGTTCTTGCAGTGAGTGATCTGACTTAGCTAGGTGGGAAACTAGAGCTTGAATATGCAGAGTTCTGCCCTTCCCAAGATTCAAAGGGGAATGCACTAGGACACGGGCCTGGACAGCTGGGCACCCCTGTATCTAGGGGATAAACCTGGAAACTTATGTAGAGAAGGGGTGGGCAAAAGGTCCACAAGCAGCTGGGCACCATCAGATGGCATATAATAGCAGCAGTAGTTAGGATAAACAGTAGATGTAGGGAGTTATGTAAAAGCCCGAGGAATAGATGGAGTAATATATGGTCAGGCCATGGCCTAGGAAAGAAGTTGTATACTATGTGCAAGTTTCATTGTGAGAAAAGAAGTTATGTGGCCAGGCAAATGCCCAAAGATTTGTGTACCACCTATGCAGCTATTAAATAAACACCACCACGCTTGATCCCAGCTCCTGTATGGACATCATAGTTTGTGTGTGGTTTCATGTTTTGTGCCCCAGGCTATGGTTTTAAAGGTGCCCCTGATCCACATCGCCCTGACCTGAGATGGCAAGGTGACTGATGTTGGTGCAGTACTGGTATTCATGGAGTAAATAGGTCACCTCTAGGCGAGATGCCATACAGTACCCCTAGACACAGAGGGTACCCGGTCCTCACTTGGACTACAGAAGCTCAGATTGCAAACTTCAATTCCCAACATTACTGTAACACCCCCAATTGGAGGCTTACTTTATGGCACGCTCTCCCATTTCCTGCTCCCGCTTCTTCAGCGCTCCCTCATGCCTGCAGGTCCCGTGTTGTCCCCATATTTTACCGCTGCTACCCAGGTTCAAAATGTGCCCCGATTCCCCTGTGGGCCGGTGTCTCAGCTTAGCCCTTTTTAGGGCTTGGGAGCTGAGTTGCGATCCCCACTTTTGACAGTAGCACTAAGTGGTGATAGCGGGTTGCACATGCACATCAGGCACCTTTACCTCTCGACCGCTCAGTTTGTGGTCCAGAGGAGATAATTCAGCAGTCCTGGTCCCTGCTTTAGGCAGTGCGGGAACAGGTGACCTCAGCAAGGACCAGGAGAGCCCTTTTCTATTTTAAATAAAGAGTGCCATGAAGCACTAAGGATTGGGGCTCATGAATATTAATGAGCAGAGTCTCCCAATCCCTCTCTGTTGTTCGGGCCAAGAGTTTCAGCAGCTGTTGCAGGAAATAACAAAAGTATAAATAAATGTAAAATAAAGCAGCAAGCCACCAAAGACAATAAAGGGGCTAATGTTCGGTGGGAAATAATGTAAATAGGAAGTATTTTCTGGCTGCACCAGTGACACTGGGACTCAGATAGACAGCTGCCTGCTGCAAAGGAGATTATAAAATATTGGCAGCAGTGACAGACTAAGAACTGAACTAAAATGTTAAAACTGGTGGCGATCTTCAGTGCACAAAAGGAGCTTTTGGACTGTGGGGCAAGTGTAACCCCTAGGTGGCGCTATCCCAAGGGCTACTACCCTGCCTGCTTGGCTAATAGCAGGTTAAGGGCCTGAGTTCTGAAACGGGTGCTCCACCCGGAGATCAGAGTTGGTAGTGGTCAAGGTAACCTGGGCACAGCCCTCCGGGACACTGTAACCCCTTCTTTCCTTACTAGTGGCCGGAACAATACACAGTAATCACTTTCCCAATACCCTGATATACCACACAAGTACCCACACTGTTTGCACTTACCACCAGGGCTTTCCTCTGGCCGTGCCCTGAGGACCCCCTGTAAAACAAGGTTATACACTAAATAACAGCAGTACAGTACTCTTGCACAAACTGGAACCACAGTCAGGGTAAATGCAAAAAGAGTTAGATCTGATTTATTTAGGGGCTTGAATAAGGAGGGGCGTAATCAGGTTAATTTGCTTAAAGGCTCTATCAATCAAACAGTTATGCATGCACTTCAGGGTCCATAAACAGTCACACACTCTGGGTACCCAGATGGAAAATGGTGGGCTAGCAAGGAATGTTGCAGCTGGTTGGGGCCCTGTGATGGAAGAAAACAACATGCACAACACACACTATTTGTAATCCGGAGCGGAGGGCTCAGTTCAAAAAAGAAAACAACAAGACAATCAGATGACACACTTTTAGATTAGGCTGTTGTTGCAGGAGCTACCCTGATGATTACTCACGTTACCCAAGACTGGACACAGGCTGGCCGAAAATCGAGGCAGCAGGTGGTTAATCTGGAGTGCCAGGAGAAGCAGGGCCCACAATTCGCTGAGGTGTCGTTCTGTTCAAGCATGGAGCAGGGGCTGATCCCCTAGGCAGGTCTCTCGTCTGTGGCTTTCTCTGTGCAGTGGGTAGGTCTGGCAGGGCCAGATGCATGGCCCAGGCTGAATGGAGAAGAACGTGGATTCAGTCCAATTAGGCTGGATAAAGCTTCCAGCAAGCAGAACACAGTTCACACAGTGGGAAACCAAATCACAACCCACTCAATACACAGCACATTTACATGTAAAGGATTCTATGGTACCAGCAAGCAGAATACAGTTCACACAGTGTGGAACCAAATCACGCACCCACTTTCAATACACATGCACATTTACATGTAAGAAAATTCTACTGTACCAGGCAAACTGCTTCTCCGGGTCACGAACGCCAAGTCTCAGCACAAACTGGGGATTCAAAAGCAGTTGGAAATCCTGACAGGCCAATTCCATTCAGCAAATCTTTGGCCTTTTCAGGTTAAAGACTGGTCACAGTCCAGTGGCTTAAATAGTCCTCACAACCGGATTCAGTCCGAATAAACTCTATTTTCCTCCTAGGGACAGCAGGCGGACAGGCAAGCCAAAACTCAGCCCTTTCACAGTTCTCACATGCAAAACTACACAGAACTGCTGCTCAAAATCACTTGAGTTGTTACTTCTTCACTTCTGAGCTCAAAACTGAAACTAGCTGCAGCAGCCTGGAAATTCCCAAGATCCAAAAGGTTTGGTTGGCTGATCCTCCTGTCAGTCACAACAAAGGCTCCCCCTTCAGGTGCAAAAGGTGCAAAGCCCAAAACTACAATTCCTACAGATTTTGACTTGACAGCTCCTGTAGTCCGCTCCATTTTAGGCCCCACCAAAACTGATTGGTCCAATTGCAGTCCCAGACCAAATGGTGGGGATAAACAAGACAATCCTTGCTGCAAAGAAGGCAGGTTAGACAAACTACATTATCATTACCACTCTAAATGATTTTCAGCAAATAGTTACATCTTTCAACAGAGCTCCCTCTCAGATTACTTATGACTGCAATCCAGGCAGCTCTTAAAGAGACAGTACACACAGGCTATACAGGCACCTCTGGCAATCACATTTAAACTGCTAAATCCAGGACACCAGTCTGGCAGTGAGCATTTAGGCAAGCTTCGAGAGAGCTTTTCAGGAACCCCATTTGTAATGGGTTACACAAGAAAGTAAAATAAATAATTATCCTGGCTGCACCAGAACTTTCATTTAGAACTGTGGTTAAATCTCCAGAGGGACTGTGTGACTAGCAGCCATGATAGTGCAGCAACAGCCAATCAGAAAGCCAGGATTTCCAGCCAGAATTTATGGGACTTTTGCCAGAGCTCATGTGATATAGCAAAGTGCTTATGGGGAAACTGCAGGGACCTAATTTAGGCAACAAAACAGGAGCCTATAGTGCATCGAGTGGAGTTAATGAATATTCATTTCCTGGACTGACAGGATTTGCCAGTCGTGGTGGGAGCAGCAAACAGCTTCAGCCAATAGAGAGCCCCAGAAGGTCTCCATAAAAGACAGTGTTCTAAGCTGTGCAAACAATTCCAGTGGGCCCCACCACAGGGTGGGGGGCTCAGGCCCTTTGCTCCAAAATGGCCCTAATGATCCAGTGGGGGTTTCTTCTGCCAGAGAGACAAAGTGGCTGCAGGCAACAGAAGTCTCTAGCCTGGGGTTACCAGAGATTGTCCTCCACGGCTGGCCGCACCTTTCTACACTTCAGAAAAAACGGTGGCAACCTGAACCTTCAGTGGTGAGAGAGCTAAATAAAAATTTAGCTCGGTAGTGCGAGTGCTGAAGCAAGCCTGAAACCTCAGGGAAGTGAAAGATGTTTCTGTAACGTTACTTGAGTGAGAAAATCTATGTCTAATAAGTACAAGTTTGAGAAAGTCTGCAAGGCGGAGAAGCCCAGTTAGCTTAAAATGTGACTGTCTGTATGCACCCTAGTTTAAACAAAGCAATGAAAGGTGGACATCTGCTTAGTGACCAGCGATGGGTCCAGTGTAAAAGTTATATAAATGTGTCTGATCTAATTGGTGCCACAGGACTAAATGGGGAGTTCCTGACCACACGAAATTTCTCCGGATAGTGCCTGGTGGGCCAGTAACCATCTATATGTCCAGTTGGGAGTTGCAGACGCTGGGCAAACCACAAGGGACTGCATTTAGAGTATTTTGAGCCTGAGAGAGCTGTTAAAGAACTGTCTTACTGACAAGTAATTGCTGAGAGCCTAGAGAGCTCACAGGAATCAACTGAGTCTAAGTAAAGTGTCTGAGTCTGGAAAAGGTCTACAGCTTTGCCATCAAGTAAAGTCTGCAAAAGTAGTAAGCCATGCTTCAAGCTCAGCCAGTGTTAAAGTATTCCCACATGGTAGTGAGCTGGGCATCAAGCTCAGTTTCTATGAAAGTGTCTCAAGTGGTGAAAAGTAAAGATTCCAGTGCATGGTGTTGTGCAAGGGAGGCATCTAAGCTCCTAGTGTTTGTGAGGACTGTAAGCATTTGGGTTAGCCCTAGCCTTGGAAACCACCCTTGTGGAAAGGATTGTATTCTGTGATCCACTTTGGGAGCCATTACTTGGCTCTGGTTGCACACCCTGTGCTGGAGTGTAGGTGTTTGTACCTAAAAATACTTGGGGATGCACCATGGTTTTAAAGTTCTATTCGACCACAAAGAGGTCTATGTCTGCCACGTGGGGCAGATGAGAAAGAAACTGGGACTACCAATGCAGTTGCTACCAGAGGTAAATGTGCCAAGTCTAATAAATATGCTGAATGCTACGCAACCATCAGATTGGGTTTTGGGACACAGCCTGGGGTGCCACCTTGGCTCTCCCATATCGTTTCCTCGAGGGGCATAGCCAAGACATGGGTCTGAGACATGCCAGCCCAGGTCCCAGCCTGGTCTATCTAGTAAAGTGATTCCAGCCCAGAAAGGCACTGTTCAAAGAAATAAAGAGTGCTGTTTCCATCTGCAATTACTGCACCTTCTGGCAGTCAGTTTGGGTCTCCCGGCTGCAGGCTTTGCCGACCTCCTTGTCTCCAAGGTCAGGGTTTCTGCCTGCTGTGATCACCTCTGTTTCTGCCACAGCCTGACTGTGACAACCAAATGTGACTTTGATCTGCAAGTATGCAGGGCCAATGCCCTGCCACAAAGATAAAAGGGACTGCACATAGTTGAATGTGTTTTGGACTAGGCCATCTGGCCATGGATACCATAGCTTTTAGTTTTCAGTGTTTGCATGTGTTAATCCGCTTGCCTTTCTTCAAGGACCCCAACTAGTCAGCCAACATACAGTTGCACCAAACAGGCCTGTACCTTTAAGAACTCTAGTTTCTGGATATCCAGGTATTGCATATGGGATTGCGGGACTCTGTATGCTCCCTGGGAACTGGTACCAGTGTGGGCAATTGTAAATATGTTTGCCATAAAGGTTGCTAGGTGATAACCAGGGCTCTGACTATCTCAGAAGGTTGGTGGGTGCCACTATGATTTAATTGTTAAAATCCAAATGCTAATGATTACTGTGATTGTTTCAAACCAAATCAATCAAAACCAATACTGCTCTTATCAATTGTACATATGTAACCCCTGCAAATGGGGGTTCCCAAAAGACTTCAGGAGCTTGCTTGAATGCTCCAAGCCTGAATGGTGTTTGGCGTTTAAACCATTTATCAGTGAGTGTTTTAGAACCTCTGGTACTGTCTCTTTAAGAGCTGTCTGCTTGCAGACATAATTAGTTGTATGGGGACTGTGTGCTTCTCTGTTTGAGTACCACTGAACTGCTGCCAATTTACTCCATTTTGCAGTCACTAGAGTGCAAAGGGAACCTATCTGAAAGATGTAACTGTTTGCCAGAAATCATTTACAGTAATAATGAAATTACAGTTTGTCTAACCTGCTTTCTTTGCAGTCAGAACTGTGTCTGTCTAGTTCCCCATTCTGGTTTTGAACTGCTGAACTGGACCAATCAGTGTGGGGTAAGCTAGCTCTAAAATGGTGCCTTGGATGAATCAGAACTTGGACTCATAATCTGAGCCAGCCACAGAGGATTGTATGGGCAGTGACTTGGAGATGTAGTTGTGGACTTACACCTTTTTGGACCAACAGCAGCAGTCTATTGTGAGTGACAGCCAATCCAGTCAAGAACTGGGAGGAACTCCAAAGGAAGTGCCGGTTTTGTCAGTTGGAGTTTCAGTTGAGCTTTGGCAGTGAAGAAGGAAGGAGCCCTGTGCTTTTTCAGTGTGCAGTTTTAGTCAAAAACGTGTGTAAGGCCCAGAGTTCCGGTCTGCAGCTTGTGTAACAGCTTGTTAGACTGAACTGTCCTGTGAACAGAATCAAAGGATCTCTGAAGAGTAGAAACCAGGCTCACCCTGTAGAAGACTGGAGGAATTGCTGAAAATTGCACTCGGGTCTGTCAGGAACTGAATCTGCTGTGTGTTCTCCGGTATTGTGCAGTACTCATGATCGGGATACAGATGCAGCCTGCCTGTATAGTAGTGCTTTTATATGGATGTGTGAAGAGGTTTGTGTACCTCAAGCAGTGAGCCCTGCTGACATTGAAGGACCCTATCTTATTTGGAGGTCGTGAGTACTAATTCAGGGGCTCCCTGTTGAATTGCCACATTAAATCAAATGGAATTACTGTACTGCTGACTGTTTAATTCTCCTTTTCTGTGAAAGGCCCTACCAGCTGCCATGGTTTGGACTAGCCACTAGGGCTTGGTACCAGGACAGTAACTGATAGGATAGGGCCGTGCACAGAGCCAAGGGTAGATTATTAGAGTGATAAGCTAATTAACCTGATTTCCCCTGTCCTTGTTATATCCCCTAAATAAATCAGAGCTGCTTGTTTCAGCAAAGTTATACTGCCTGAGGTATTTGTCTATGTTAAAGTACTGTACTGTGATTGTTGCACTGTATCTCATTTCACAGGAGGTCCCAGTGCCGGAACCAGACCTGGGGTAAGTGTATACTGTGAAGGTAATTCTGATATATTGTGTGGGCCACTAGTGGGAAGAAAGGGGTTGCAGTGTCCCAGAGGGCTGTGACCAAGTTAGTTTAACTATTGCAAACCCTGACCTCTGGGTGGAGGCATCCGCTATTGGATCCAGGCCCTCAACCTGTTAGTGGCAAATCAGGCAGGGGTAGTAGCCCTGGGATAGGCTCATCTAGGGTTACACATAGCATAACCTCTACTCCAACTTACCCTTCCTAACCCTTCCCCTGTAAATAAACTTGTTGTTTGTTCTTGCAGATACCTGTCTCATGAACATATTATTAGTAGTAAGTCTCTAATTACCAAAATGGTCGGAACTGGGAAAAATGTTATTGGGTAATGCTTGGGGTGGCATCCTGGTAAGGGGAAGTGGGTACAGCTTCCAGAGGGCTGTAATAAACTACGCCTATCCCAATAAAAGGTAAACTCGGGTGGAGTCACTGCTAATGTACTATCTTTGTAACGCTCCAGTTTGAAGTCAATTTTGGGATCCCAGGCCCCTCAACCTTGTTCAGGCCAGCAAGGCAGGGTAGTAGCCCTTGTTAAAGCACCGCTTATGGGTTACATTAAGGAAGGATTTCTCTCCTGGACTAAACATAACACTTTGAGATACTTGGGGTGCAGGTCGCTGCAGATGTATCTCAACATTTTAAAAATAACTGCCATAGATTGCATAGTGCAGCACGTTGGTCTCATAGCTTCTCACCCTGTTCAGGAAAAACAAGTTATTAAAATGAATGTCCTGCTGAGATTGCTCTTTATTTTCAAACTCTCCCTGTCTCCATCCCATTGAGGTTCCATAATGCACTTCACAAAGATATCAGTAGATTCACTTGGGCAGGAAGCACCCCAGGTGGCAGAAACATATTGCAGAGAACAAGGGAGCAGGGTGAACTAGGGCTTCCTGTCTCATATAGTTATTACTTGGCTGCACAAGGATTTTCTATGCATGTGGACAAAATAACGGGTCTCCTCCGCTTGGTACTTAATAGAGGTGGATATTCTCATAGTGAGAGCCCTGTGGGCACTACCAACAGCAGCATTTCTTCACATATGGCAACACATAGATGACCCTTGGACAAAGCACACTGCAAATTCTAATGAAATTCTGAAAACTAACATCCCCAGTGAGGTGGAATCTTTTCCTCATTTGACATGAGAAGGATTTTATTCCCTCCCTTCTTCCCACAGTTAGCTAGAGTTTACTCATTTTGGGAATGTAGGGACTTACCAGATTTGCACAGAATGCCTCGCACAGGGATGTCTTCCTTTGATCAGATGCAGGAAACCTTTAACCTCAGAAGATAGAAACATAGAAGTTGACGGGTGATAAGGACCGCAAGACCCATCCAGTCTGCCCATTTATTTTTCTACCTATGAATGTGCCATCGGCCTCTGCTCTGTCAATGGCCTATCTATTCATTACTCATCTATATTGCTCTCTTATGCCTATCCCATGCCTGTTTGAAGCCTGCACTGTATTCACATCCACCACTTCCTGAGGTAGTCCAGTCCATGCATCCACCACCCTTTCTGTGAAAAATAACTTCCTCACATTACCCCTTAATCAGCCTCCTCTAATTTCATGCTGTGTCCTCTGCCCTGCTATTTTTCTTATATTGAAACATGTTAGGCTCTTTCACCTTGTTAATGCCCTTAAGGTGTTTGAATGTTTTGATCATATCACCCTCCTCCTTTGCTCTAGGTATACATATTGAGCTCTGTTAATCTGTCCTCATATGTTTTCTGATGCAATCCCTGACCATTTTAGTTGCCCTTCTCTGGACTGCCTCAATTTGGTTAATGTCCTTGTGAAGATGTGGCCTCCAGTACTGCACGCAGTACTCCAGATGGAGCCTAACTAGTGTCTTGTAAAGAGGGATTATTACCTCTTACAACTTGTGATACCACTACTAATACACCTCAACATCCCCTAGCCTTACCTACTGCTTTAGTGGTCTGCTTGGATGATTTCAGATCATCTGTGATAATGATGCCCAAGTCTCTGTCTTCCCTTGTGACTACCAGCAACTTCCCTCCCAACCTATAGGTGGCTTCAGGGATTCTCTTCCCTATGTGCATGATCTTGCACTTCTTTGCTTAAACCCCAGTTGCAACTCTTCTGACCATTTTGCCAGTTTATCCAGATCTCTTCTCATTATGCCCAATTCATCTGGATCATCTACTCTGTTGCTGATCTTGGTGTCATCTGCAAACAGACAAACCTTACCCTCCAGTCCATCTGCAATGTCACTGATGAAGATATTGAGAGGACTGGCCCCAGGACTGATCCCTGAGGTACCCCACTTGTGACTTGCATCTCTTTAGACTGTATACCATTTACCACCACTCTCTGTTTTCTGCCCACAACCAGTTTGCCACCCAGTTGATCAACTTCTGACCCACCCCAAGCCTACCCAGCTTATTAATCAATCTTCTGTGTTGAACAGTATTGAAAGCTTTGCTGAAGTCAAGGTAGGCAACATCAACTGTTCCCCTTGGTCCACCCTCTGGTTACCCAGTCAAAACATATATGAGATTAGTTTGACAGGACCTTCCTGTAGTAAACCCATGCTGTCTTGGATCCTGTGCTCCTTATGCATTCCAGGTGTTGCACTATCCTTTCCTTAAGGAGTGCCTCCATAATCTTGCCCACTACTGAGGTAAAACTGACTGGTCTGTAGTTCCCTGCCTCCTCCCTGCTGCCACTCTTGTGGGAGGGGATCACTCTAAGGATAGGATAGTGCAACACCTGGAATCCATAGGAGCACGGGATCCAAGACAGCATGGGTTTACAACAGGAAGGCAGAAGACACCAGGAGAAAGGACTGTTGTGTGACTGGACTTCTCTAGTGGACTAAAGAAGTAGAACTCTTGTACTTGGACCTTTAATTTAGGGTAAAACAAACTAACAGACAAAAAAAGTGTGTGTTTGTCTGAGTTAACTGAACTGAATGGTTATCTGAAAGTTATCTAGGTGTAAATCTCAAGTGATTGAAAGGACTTGATAGCTGTGCAGTTTAAATTACTTGTAGAAAGATCTAGTAAGTAGGGGAGTGGCTTGCTAGAAGGAAGCTAAATTTAAAGACTGCCTTAGAAAGATTCTGTAGTAGCTTGGCAGAAGACACCAGGAGGAAGGACTGCTGTGTGACTGGACTTCTACTGGGACTATATCACCCTCCTTCCCTCCCACCCAAAGCTAGTTCTACTTTTATAGGCACAGGATTTGACTGACAACAGGAACTTCCTGTTTGAGAGCAGCAAGTGAGTGATCACAGAGCCACCAAAGACCCACCATCCTAGAAGGGCAAGAGTAGCTCTTCAGCGCCTCTAGCTGCTGGAGGTCTGCATCTGAGCAAGTAAGAGGTCTACTGAGAAATATAGGATATTCTTGTCTCAAAACAGGATAATCAGGAGCTTAAAGGGCACACAGGCAGAAAGTAAGTGAGAGAGAAGAGAAAAACAGAGAAAGAGTAAGGATTCCAAACAGTTAATAGGCCAGAAATAAGACATGATGGGAGTGGTGCAGTGCAGTGGCTGTAGAGCAGCAGTCTTCTGGGAGACGCTCTGGAGGATGCGGTGTTGTCCCATCTGCAGGCACCTCTCTGGGCTGAGGAGGAGGTTGCTCATCTCCAGGCTGAGTTGGCCAGATTTGTGGGACCTCCTCTTCCATCCAGGGACCACCAGTGCCACTGCCATTGCCCCAGAGGTTGCCAAGAAAGAGAAGCTGTTGGACCACAGTGGGCTCAGGGAGGGGTGAGGGTGGTGGAACAGAGGCACATCCTCCAGTTGTACCTCTCCACAATTCCTATGCCATTCTGGCAAAGTGTGGTTCCTCATGGAGGTACCCTGCAGTGGAGACCAAAGAGGATGCTGGGAACCTTCACAAAGGAGAACCACAGGAGGGTGGCAGGGGGACCCTCAGGGAAGGAAACAACTCCTGGTGGGGACTCCATTGTTAGGAAGGTAGAACTGGGGAGGAAGGGGAGAGGGAGGTGTGCCTGCCTGGTGCCATGGCTTGAGGACAGGGAGTAATCCTCAGTATTACTGGAGCAGCTGCACAGGGAGGGAGCTGGATGTCATTGTCCACCTAGGGACAAATGACCTGGCTAAGAAAGGGATTAGAGAAGTGCAGGAAGAGTTTGTGGAATTGGGGAGGGGCCATAGACAAGTAGGACACACGGTAACCTTCTCAGAGGTGCTGCCCATTTATGGCGAGGGAGAGGCTAGGGTGTTCCACACCATGGGATTCAATCAGTGGTTGAAAACTGGTATGGAGCTCAGGATTTGGCTTCACTGGGGATTGGGGGTCCACCTGGAGTGATGCAAGCCTATACTGGCATGATGGGCTGCATCTGTCCAGGAGGGGAACCAGGATCCTAGGTGATAGGTTTAAATGCTTCATTGGCAAGGATTTAAACCAGCCAAGGGGAGGCACTGGAAAGGAGCAGGGAAGTCCTAGCCCCAAAAGAAATCATGGTAGTAAGTGTGGTAAACACCAACATAGAGGTGTCGATAGGGAGAAGGGCAGGGGTAAATGGGGAAAGTGACAAAGGTAAGAAGGACAGGGATGGGGCAAAAGGAGTAAGGCCATCAGAAATGGAGGGTACGAGTACCAATGCCCATAGTCTGGGCAACAAGCCCCTGAGCTGATGGCCTTGATGGAAGAGGGATGCCTGGGTATCGTAGCAGTCACAGAAACATGGTACACAGAGAACCATGACTGGGATGTTAACATACCAAGGTACATAACCTACAGGAGAGACAGGCAGGAGAAGAGGGGAGGAGTAGCCTCTATGTAAAGGAAGGGATAAAAGCAACTGAACAAAAGAGCAAACAGGGAGGAGAGGAGGCACTGTGGGTCACCTTGGAGACTGGAAAGGGCACCACAGTCTGCACAGGGGTTGTGTACAGACCCCATGTCAAGGGAGGGAATGGACAAGGATATGATAAAAGGCATTCTTAGGGTGGCAGAGAAAGGGAGATACTGTTGATGGAGGACCTGAATATGCCAGATGTTAACTGGAGCACGTTTGCTGCAGCCACATCCAAGAGCAGAGCCATTCTCGATGCCCTACAGGTGGCAGGCCTCAGACAGCTAGTTTCAGAACCCACCCATGAGGGAGCAATCTTAGACCTTGCACTCTCAAATGGGGGCAGTGAGAGGATCTCAGATCTAGAAGTGGGTTGCCATCTGGGAACAAGTGACCATCAAACAGTGTGGTTCATGTTAAACTCAGCTACAGAGTCAAGCCTACAAAAGTGAGAGTACTGGACTTCAGGAGGGTTGACTTTGGCAAGATGGAAGAGTGCCTCAGAAAAGCACTAGCAAACAGGCTAGAAGGAGGGTAGAGCAACAATGGGGAATCATCAAACTGCCATCACAGAGGCAACAAGCCTTGTGTGAAGCAAATAAACAAATCAAGCAAAAGAAAAGCCACTATGGTTCTCAAAAGAGGTGGCTGGGAAAGTCAGGGAGAAAAGATAGCATTCGGAAGTATAAGAATAAACACAGAAGGAGCAGGACAGAGAGCTGTACCAGTTAAGGCAGAAGGAAGCAAGGAGGGAAGTCAGAATAGCAAAGGCCCAAACTGAGGAAAAAGATAGCCAACTTGGTTAAGAAGGGGATAAAACCTTTTATAGGTACATCAGTGAGCGAGAAAAGACAAAGGAGGTATAGTGAGGCTGAATAGAATGAACGGTGGGTGGGCAGGAGGGGGCAGTGAAAAGCAGGATACTGAATGAATATTTCTGCTCAGTATTCACAAAGAGGAGGGGAAGTGCCTAATCCATTAACAGAAGCACTTTTGATAGGGGGTTGATCTCAGTCCTTTCATAGAAGAAAGGGTTCTGCAAGAACTCCCTAAAAGTGAAGGTGGACAAAGCAATGGGGCCTGATGGAATTCACCCAGAATTCTAAAAGAATTAAGGGGAACTAGTGAAACCACTGGCTACTCTTTTTAATAAATCATGGGAGGATGGTGTGGTACCCGAGGACTGGAGGAAGGCGGATGTGATTCCTTTCACAAAAGTGGGATCAAGACAGAGGCAGGAAACTATAGACCTGTCAGTTTGACCTCTGTGGTATGGAGTCACTTCTGAAGGAAAGAATTGTTGAGTACCTACAGGCCAGTGGGGCACAGGACCCAAGGCAGCATGGGTTCACAGTGGGAAGGTCATGTCAGACTAATCTAATAGATTTCTTGACAGGGTGACCAAAGTAGTAGACCAGGAGGGGCTGTGAGATGGCCTACCTAGACTTTAGCAAGGCATTTGACACAGTCCCACACAAAGATTAATAGTCAAATTAACCAGCCTGGGAGGGTCCCAGGGTGGTAGCCTGGGTAAAACATTAGCTGGACAACAGGACACAGAAGGTAATTGTAAATAGAGTCCACTCTGAAGAAAGAGGGGTTACTAGTGGGTACCGTGAGGGTTCAGTACTGGGTCCAGTCCTTTTAATGTCTTTATAAGTGACATTGCAGAGGGACTGGAAGGAAAAAGTATGCCCTTTGCAGATGACACAAAGATCTGCAACAGGGTTGATACACAAGGAGGCGTGAAAGGATGAGAAGGGACATGGCAAGGTTGGAGGAATGGTCAGAAGTATGGCAGCTAGGATTCAATGCAAAGAAGTGCAAATAATGCACCTGGGAAACAAGAACCCAGGGAAGAATACACAATGGGGAGGGAGGTAGTAACAACAACAACAAAAGGAAAGGGACCTTGGGGTAATCATATCAGATGACCTTAAGGTTAGCAAGCAATGTGAGAAGGCAGTAGGGAGGGCTGGGGGTATACTGGGATGTATAGGGAGAGGCATCACCAGCAGAAAACAGGAAGTTGTTATCCCTCTGTACAGACAGTTGGTGAGACCCCATCTGAATACAGCGCCCAGTTCTGGAGACCCCATCTCTGCAAGGACATAGACAGGATAGAGGCAGTCCAGAAGAGGGCAACTAAAATGGTGCAGGGTCTGCAAGAGAAGCCTGCACGAGGAGAGACTAAAGGAGCTTAATATGTATACCCTTGAGGAAAGAAAGGAGGGAGGGACATGATAGAAACTTTAAGCACCCCAGTGGAATCAACAAAGTCCAAGAGGGTAGCATCTTTCAGAAAAGAGATGTGCAAGAACAAGAGGAACACAATTTAAAGATGGGGGGCAGTTCAGGGCAATATGAGGGAAGTATTTTTCACAGAGAGAGTAGTGGATGCATGGAACAGCCTTCCTGAGGAGGTTGTGGGGTCTAAAACTGTGGAGAATTCAAGAATGCATGGGACAGACATAAGGCAATCTTTTGGGGGCAGGAAAAATAGGCTGTTGGTTAACTAGGATCTCATGCCTATCCTGTAGGTAGGGAAATGGGCAGACTAGATGGGCCAAGCGGTCCTTATCTGCCGCCTATGTTTCTATGAACCCTTCTCCAGCCATTATAGCTTTCTCCAGGTAAGTAATTTCACTCAGCTATGAATGCCTCCCAAAACTACGGGCTGCAGACAAATCTGGAGAAATTTTTTGACATGGCGGTCCTTAAGGCAAGGATCAGATATATTTCAGACCTTTCATAAAATGTTACAGTCAGATACTTTACCACCACTGAACTCTGTCTGCCTGAGTTGGAGCGAGGTACCTATACTATAAAACAGTGGGGAGAGCATAAAAACATTGAAACATAGAATTTGACGTCAGATTGGGAGGAGAGATTGAAGAAGCGCTGAGAGTCACAGTTCTCACCTGGCTGGAATATAACTCGAAAATTCTCATCAGATATTTCTTTTTTTAACTTTATTTATTTATTATTTTGACATTAAATAAGACAGCAAACATACAACTATCAATAAAAAGAAAACATAAATTAAATACATATAGTGTCAACTTTTCTATAAATACATTACATGTTGTATAGAGCACTGGTTACAAAAACTTCATGGAATACATCAGAAAGAGTTGATCTATCAAATATCACAGTACCTTTTTCCCTTAGGTCTATGTAGGAGGAAGACTTTTTGCTTATGAATTGTAATTTATCAATTATAAAAACACATTCTCCATATGTGTGGGGGCACCTCTGAACAAGAAGAGACATCAATGCCTGACATCTCAATCCTCCTCTACCATCACGGCACAAAATCAGGTCTTTTTGCCATTATGAATACAACCCACCTTCTCCAGAACAGTTCAAATTAGGATTGCCTTTTATTGAGAGAGAGGCTGTGAGGCTTTCCATCCGTACACAGAAATCATAAGGTCATGCCACTGATCTATGGAAATTATTTTATTAGTGAGCCAATTCCTGGTAATTGTTTTCTGAGCTGTCAGTAGCATGATTCTTAGAAGTCTTGCTGTTCCTGGGTTCCTGTGCCAAGGTGGTAGGTCCAGAAAAAGTAAAGTGTGGGAGTTAGGTGAGACTGATCAAAAACGGAGCTCACTGATTGTTGTAGCTCCTGCAGAAAGGGTGCCAGACAGGAGCACCCCCACAGAACATGGACCAGTGTGGCTGGAAAGTGACGCAGCCCCTCCAGCAGGAAGCTGTCCTCTCTTTATACTTCCCCTTGTATTGTTGGGGTCCGAAAGAATCTAACAAACACCTTCCAAGAAAATTCTCCAACACACCGCAGCAAGGCCCAATGGATTCTCTTTAGGGTTCCAGACCACAAGTCATCAGGTACTGGCATGCCCAGGTCTTTGTCCATGCTCTCCTGATTGACTGTGGTGTGTCTCCTTCAATTGAAGGAGAGAATCATATAAATATGAGATAATTCTTTCTGGTGGTGCCTGGTTCTCTAGAGCTGCCTTGATAAGGTGCATAATCTGTGGTGGGGGAGCCCAAGGACAAGTTTGAGAGACTGTACATAATTTCCTGGTTTGAAAGTACTTAAATCTATCCTGCCATGCTACTCCATATTGGGCCACTATCTCCTGAAAGGCAACACTCCTCTCTCCCAGGAAGTGCCACACCAAGAAGAGGCCACTCTTTCCCATCTATGAAATCCCGAGTCCCATTTTGCTGGGGTAAAGGTGGGTCATATGCTATAAGGTTTAAAAGAGGTCTCCACTTTCTTAGGGATTTATCATTTAGTAAGTCATACAAATTGGTTAATGTATGTGCTGTGTGTGGATTCCCTCTCCAAAGCTGGGCAGTATTCCCACCCTGTGAGAAGTCTGCCCAGCTTGGTGAAACCCTCCGCTCAAGTTCAAGGGCTTTCCATTTGGCAAATATGTTTTTGTCTAACCAATAAACACTGTGCAAAGCTGGGCTGCTTTGATGATATAGTTTTAAGTTTGGGAGGGACAAACCTCTCCCTCCTCGGGATCTGAAGTACGAAACAAACTCTAGGCACCTGCAAACCCCACACAAAGCGAGAGATCCCTGTTCATTTGAATAAAATATGAGTTTGGTATGTGTATTGGAAGTGTTTGTGACAGATATAAAAGCCTAGGAAGCAGTACCATTTGACTGCCTCAATTCTCTGTATCAAGGGAATGGGTATAAGCGTCCATCTCTCCAAGTCTGTCCATAATTGTTTCAGGATAGGAATAGAGTTGTTTGAATAACTGGGTATGATCCGTAGCTATATTGACTCCTAGGTATTTAAGATGAGCTTCAGTTCAGTTGAAGGGAAAGCTTTTATTCTATCCGAGGGGGAGAAAAGATCCCCAAGACTTCAGTCTTGACTGTGTTCACTTTATAACCCGCCAATCTGTCAAATTCTGTCAATGTGTCCCAGAGCCGAACTAGCCCTCCTTCTGGGTTATTAAGGTAGATCAGAAGATCATCCTGCATACAGGGCGAGTTTATGGGTTTCCTGATGCATAAGCCCTCTATCTCTTCCTCTGACTCAGGCATTGTGCTCATGGCTCCAAGTAAAGGGCAAATAGGAGTGGAGAGAGGGTACCCCTGTCTAGTACCCGGGATAAAGATATTGGAGCGGACACCTCTCCATTTATTTTAATATAAGCTCTGGATCCGAATAGATTTTATTTATAATTTTAAT
Source organism: Neoceratodus forsteri (assembly GCA_016271365.2). Taxonomy (NCBI): domain Eukaryota; kingdom Metazoa; phylum Chordata; order Ceratodontiformes; family Ceratodontidae; genus Neoceratodus; species Neoceratodus forsteri. Next base: position 1,311,536,835 of record CM057449.1, read on the forward strand.
GAATGCTGCCGAGAAATCAAATGCTTCAAGCATCTGAGTTAGAAAATTCCACGCACCCGTCAAAGGCCTTTCATGGCCTAGACTCAGGAGCAAAAGGAGACCCTAACTGGGAGGTGTGGTGGAGAAGAGTCAGGGTTCTCCTAATGTTGTCCTGCATTTTGTGGCCAGGAACAAAACCTGTCTGGTCATAATTAATTAGTGTAGAAAGCACTCTCCAAACGTTTTGCTATTAATGTTGTGTATAATTTATAGTCTATATTCAATATGGATATAGGACGATATGACTTACACTGGGTTTTATCCTTAGCCGGTTTCGAATACTAGAAATGACAGCATAATTCCAAGACTGAGGAAGCTCATCCTCCCTGGGAAGCCCTGCAAACAGTCAAAAGATGAACTCCAATTCCTTTTAAAAATTGTAAGAATTGGGGTGTACCTGTCCAACCTGGAGCTTTAGAGGCCATTGCTCCAGAGAATTCCATTATTGAAAATGGTTTATCTATTTGAGATCAAAGTTCGGTGTCCGTTCAGTAATCTGAGGTCTGAAAGATAGGCTTGTATCTATAAGTCACTTGATACTTGCTCCGGGGTATAAGGTATGACAGTACTCCTAAAGGAGTCCAGAATTCATTTTGGTTGTCTTTTAGCTGACCTGTCTTGGGGTCTCTAATTTGGTTATCGTGGTTTGAGAGGTTTGCTGCCTCAGCTGATGGCCAGCAAATTGTTGCCTCGGACCCACTTCATAGTATCTTTGGTGAAGGCACTGAAGAGCCTGTTCTGTTTTTATATCAATTAATTTTTGGATCTGTTGTTTGGTGATTTGTATTAATGGCCAGGCAGCCGAGTCCCCCTGCATGTGATGTTTGTAAATCCTGCAGCTGTTGCTGAAGTTTCTCTAGTCTCAAATTTTGTTGTTTTTATACTGAGTTGCATATTTAATTATATCTCCTCTCAACACTACTTTTAAAGAATCCCATAGGGTGGCTCTTGAGAACTGCGGAGAATCATTTTCTGGATAATTTGGGAGATACGTTTCTTGGCAAGGTCTGTAAACTCCTTTAGGTTCAGCAAGTAATTGTTGAACTTCCAAAGGGTTTATTTCCGGTCAGGACCCCAGTCCAATCTTAATAAAAGTTGAGAGTGGTCTGACAAAGTCAAGGGAGAGTGTATGCAGTCCACTATCCTTTGAAGGTGTTCTCGGATAGCAAAATGATCGAGCCATGCATAGTGCCATGAGGAGGAGAGAAGTGTGTGTACTCTCTCTTTGCTGGGTGCTGTAGCCTCCAGGCATCAATCCAAAAGTACGCCTTATATATTCCTTTATTTTTTACTGGCCGACGTTATCCTAAGATGTTGTGTTAGAGGAGTCCATTCACTCCAGGGTTTGATCTAAGTTCCCACCACCACCACCACCAAGACACCTGTGTGCAATTCCATGATTTTATGCAGCAAGGCCTTTATCGTGGTGACTGCGGTACTGGGGAATGTATAGGAAACCAGCATAATTGGAGTGTCCTCTAATGTTCCCACTGACATAGCCACACGTCCCTCAGGGTCTGAATAAGTTGAGGAAACATTCAGCTGTGTGCCACGTGTTATCAATATTGTTGTTCCTCTTCTTTTCCCCTTCCATACGAGGAGGCTACTACATGTGAGAAACCAAACTTTCCTAATTTAGCATGCTCTTTTATTAAGATGTGTTTCCTGTAGGAATATTACGAGAGGGATTGCTTTTGAGGGCTGAGAGGACCTTTGCCTCTTCACCAGATTATTTAATCCATTTACATTATGACAGACAATGGTTACCTCCGTCTATCACCCATTTTCGTGTGGTGTGTGAAAATGTACTGCTCCCAAAACTAATTCTCTATACATCTGCAGTTTTTCTCCCATTCCTGTTTTAGACAAAAATCATTCCAACCCTTCCATTTTCCCAGAGGGGAGGCAACCTGTCCCAACCTCCAGATCCACCCCAACTTCCATGATATCCAGTCCAACATGCATGACACTAATGACAAAAATTTAAAAATACCTAACAAACATTTAAGCACAACAGTAAACATTAACATATGCAGAAAAACTCCCCTAAAATGGCACCCCTCACATAAAGGCCCCTCTCAGGGGTAAACTTTGTACAATATAACCTCCAAGGTAGGAGTGCCAACTATAGGCACCTGATATTCCAGAGAAGCCGGATAAGAGAAATGGGAGACAAAATTTGGCTTGGTTCTCCTGGACTCTAAACAGAGTGAGTCCCAGCCAGATGTCTAGGCTGTTTATTGATATCGGTTGCAATGGGGAGCTACGCTTGTAAGCTATTACCCAAGCGATCAGCTCTACCCAGAATAGTGGCAGGAGCATAAAATGCCCCATTTTGTCCATATCTATGCTCTTCCCCTTCATTAGTATATAATCCCACAATATTTTCTTCACTCAAGGTCGATTTTCATTTTCACAATTATTTAAACTTGTTTGCATATTAGAATTATGCAAATGCCCCCGATCTTAATTTACTAAAACCGTTTTGGGACTACTGCCAATTCTGTAGCAAAATATTTAAATCAGATCAACACAGTTATCATCTTAGCCCTCCCCACTGATTCTAACCCTTTGTATACACTTTTTTTCTTTCTTTTTTTATTTATTATATACCTACAACTGCTCAGAGTTAAATCTAGGCTCAGAATGGTAGCTGGAAGCAGCACATAAGGCAATTGAGTATTTGCTGTATCCAGAACAGAGACGGTCTAGGGTCAAAACAAAGGCAAAGCTGATCAGTCGCCAAGGTATTAAAAGTACTCACTGCGATCTGCTCAGATTACCCTAAGCGTTAATTAAATCACAGTGACCTTGCACTAATAGGGGCAAATAATGGAGACTGATTCCATTAAGTCCAATCAATGCTTCATGGTAGTTAGGGGGTACTCTGACTGTCTTTCTTCCTCTTGCCTGCACGCGAATCAGACCAGACCGTCTTGAGAGATAAATTTCAGCATCACTCCGGATGCTGCCTGAGAGGGGTAGTTGTAGCCATTGACCAAGCACTGGATGCAACACTATGCTCTAGTTGGGCCATCTCCATGTCTGGAGGGGTGATGTTCCATTCCTGTAACTTGGTAGTAATTCCAGCAAGCCACAATAAATTTTTGGCTCTTGGCAAAGTAAAGCTTGATCCAAGCAGGGTAAAGGAGCTGGCACGTAAGTTCCTTTTTTCTCGAATCTCTTTTATTATGGCCCTAGTTTTCTGCCTCTCAGATTGCAGTGCCGATGAAAAGTCCTGCTCAAAAAAATGAGTGCTGTTTTATATTTAGGTTCTTAAGCCTCCAGGCCTCACGTAGAACCCACCTCATTGCTCTGATAGAGAGCCATTCTAATCACCCAGGATCTGGGTCACTCTGATGTGCTAGTAGGCTTTGGAATGAGGGAACGATGGGCCCTGTTCATCGTGATGTCTAAGTCTGCAGGGATCTCCAATACCGAGCGGAGCAGCTGTTGGATGAAGTCAATGGGGCAGCAAACCCTTCTTCTGCTCCCTCGGGGACACCAATGAATCCGAAAGTTATTTCATCAGGCGCGATTTTTCCATATTTTCTATCGCCTATGTATTTTCGATCTCTTTTTAAGAAGATATAATATCAGGCGTCATCAATCTTGGGCCTCTGATATCTCTGACAACTTCAGAGTATTTTCAGAAACTTTAACATCCATATTTCGAACGTCTTGCCTGAGATCCGCTAATGAGGATTCAATTTTGAACCAAATGCAATATTTTTGGAGCATTCTACCGGACTTGGGACATGGTGAAATCCTCATCATCCGATTCCTGTGAAGATTCTGAATTCGGCCTAAGGTTTAGTCAGTCGGCTGACTCTCTAGCACCTCATCCAAGGTGAGCTGTTTTATTTTTGTTTGTGCTCGCATGAATTTCGCCCTTGAGTCTCGCCGCTTGGTAGTCATTTCTGCTTGCTCGAGGAGAGAAATGGTCAGGATTCTTAAGAGTAGATCCGAGGATTTTAGGATTATTAAGGAGGAATATTGAGCTCAAGAATTATGCTTCCACCATATTCCAAACCGAACCGAAGTCCTCTCATCAGATATTTCTGTACTCCCATGGAGACAAAACATTTCAGCCCTAGTTACACAGACACTTGTTGAATGCAGTGTGGGGAGGGCATGCATCATCATGTATTTTGAGCTTTCCTATTATTAACCTCATATTGGACTCCAATACCCCAGGTCATTCAAGCAATATTAGGGTTGCACCCTTCCTAACACATTCGTACAATTGGTGCTAGACTTTCCCTCACTATTGCAAGGGCCAACAAAACCTCAGAAACTGGGACAAGTCCTCCCACTGCTGCCTTGAAATGCATACCAGTAAGATGGCTCTCTGAATCCTGTCCCACCCTGGAGCAATGGAAGGAAAGGTCTGCAAGATCAATACATGAAGAGAATCACTGGGAATCTTAGGTTTAGAAGGAGCAATTTTAGATGTGTGGGGCCGTGGCATCAGTTCGCTATGCCATGGGAAGTCAGCTGATTCAGATTAAACTGAAAAATTAGAGGCATCCTTTAAAGGAGGAGGAGATGGAAGATGTTCTGTTTAACCTTGACTTTCTTCTTTATGTCCAAAATAACTATAGAGTAGCACCATGGTTTGGCTGCACTGGAACATACAATCTATTAACTTACGTGCCTGGAAGTCATCCTGTTACCCTTGGACAATGAAAGACCAACAGTAGACACAAGACTGAACTCATATTTTAAACTTTGTAGTGGTATGCAACCTTTAGAAAATGGGTTGAAAATTTCATATCCTCTGATTGGATGAGCCCTTGCTAAGGAGTACAATTATGTGCAGTATCTCCAAGCCACCTGCCCAGCTGAGCTGCAGTCTGACTCATTCCCAACCACAAAAGTAGTAACATTAAAATGGAGCACTGCTGGAGTGTGTGTGTGTGTGGGGAGGTTTGCTATGCAGTATCTCCAAGCTGCCATACCCGATCATGCTGCAGTCTGACTCGTTCCCAATGACAAAAGTAGTAACATTAAAATGGAGCACTGCTGAGTGTGTGTGTGTGGGGGTTGTGGCCATGCAGTATCTCCAAGCTGCCATGCCCGATCACAATGCAGTCTGACTCCGTTCCCAACCACAAAAGTAGCAACATTAAAATGGAGCACTGCTGAGTGGGAGGCCCGGGGGCTTGTGGCCATGCAGTATCTCAAGCTGCCATACCCGATCACGCTGTAGTCTGACTCCGTTCCCAATGACAAAAGTAGTAACACTAAGATGGAGCACCAGTGACGTGGGTGGGTGTGTTTTGAGTATGAGAGTTACAGAAGTGAGGAGAGAGGTTAAACAGAACCATAAAGGAAACTCTCAGAAATAAAGTGGCTCTTAAAACACTGTAGTGCCCTTACTGGCAAATATGCTAGTAGAGGGGCTACTTACAAACAAAACTTTAAATGGATGTTTACTTTTTTCTTTTTTTATATTTTTGAAATATTATATAAAATATTACATGCAACCCATTTTCTAAGTGCAATACCTTCCAGGGTCGGCAATATGGACTATACTGAATATTGTAGGGACTATAAGTCCAGTATAGCCAAATACCACCCATCCTGTTGGGTATTGTTGCTTATCTAGGCCTCTGATCAAGAGACAGCAGCCTAAATATGAGGACTCAAAGTAATGTGATGAGGGGGATGATAAGGGAGGGACACTGGGGCATACAGTCATGTTTAGTTTGAGTTTAATACCTGTTAAACATTGGTATACCAAAGCTGCATAACAGTGAGAGACACAATCTCTTGTAAGAGGTCCTATCTAGATATTTTGCTGTACTGCTTGTATACTGATCAATAACATTCTGTAGTTAAAAAGAGAGAAGTGCAAATTCACCTCCGATCTTAGGAGGCACTTTTTCTTACTCAACCAATAATCAATATCTAGAATGCGCCACGGATGAGGTTGCATACAGATTTTAGGATCATTCAATCAGCAGTTAGATGCCATCCTTGAAATTTGCTGTATTTAAAAAAGAGTAGTCTCGATGGAATGAACAGCCTTTTTCTTGTCCCATTATTATTCTAAGATTCACTGCACTGTGATCAATAACCACTTTATCACCAGGTTCATTACTTCCTTGCAAAAGAACTATGGGATAAGCATCTAAAAGGTTATTTTAAATATGTTATTCATGCAAGATATTGCCAAAAGACAGTTTAACAAGGCATAAATCATTTAAACAATTCAGATACTGACTACAAGGGAGGCGATTGCAAAACTCCAGAACATTCCTGGACTAGAAGGGCAGAACCCAGCAATGCTGTCAAACTCCATGTTAGAGTATAACATTTACAAGGGTTGAGGTTAAGGCAACCTACTGATTTCTAGCAATACAATTCACAGTTGCCATCAGGAAAAGTCAGTCACCCAACCCCCACCAATTTGATTTTATGAAGAGGAAAATTTATTTTTTATTACTAAACACACTGGCATGAATTCATGCTCTCTTCCCTGTAGACTTTATCTGTGTAGCTGCAGTCCGCTATGCTTGTGACATAGGAATAATTTCCATGGCAACAGGTTGCGATGTCACTGCAGAGAATTATCACATCTGGGCAGGAAAAGCAGCAGGAGTAGATTAAATTTATAGGGCAAAGAGACTGTTTTCATACAAATCTCTTCATAATAAAGACTAAAATTCCTCAATTTCAAAGGCTATTCTCCCAAGGGTGTTTCACCTTTTATTCCCTCTGCACTTGCACATCAAAGACAGCAGCCACAGCTGACAGTGTCACCACCTCAGCGCCCTGACTGGAAGAGGGTTTCCCAGATTGATTCCCTGATGGAACTGAGCATATACAGTAGGCACACCTGCACAGGACTGGTTTGGGGCCAGAAATACCATTAACTAGAACTGTGTGTAAATAAGGGCTTTGTGGAAAAAACGCATGTGGACTACAAAACTGTGGTTATCTTTTGTCACCTCTGACCTGAGTTAGTACGGTGACAGGGTCAGAGGGTGACTGGATCATGGTCAAACTGCCTAAGGATAGAGCCTCAAGAGCTTACAGACTCAAAGGCTTATAGACTTGTGGTGGCTATAATGAATTCATGCACCATTGCAGCTAGCAATCGATTATCAACTGTCAGAACCTGCTTAACTTTGACTGACATCTCAAAAAGCCAGTCCAATGCTGTTATTCCCAGTGAACAGCAGGGGCTGTTCCACACCTAATTCAGTCTGCAGCTGAGTGTGAAAGAGAGAGGTACTTATGTGCTGTTGAGAGAGACAGCTTGCTGCTGTGCTGCAAAGACAGACTGTGTGTTGTCAGAGACAGAGTGAGAGAGAAAGAAGCAAAGCTCCTGCTGTTAAAAGTAGATATTCATATGCTAGCTCAGTAGCCGGAGGCTGCAACAAATTATTGAGAGTCTTCACTGTGCTGCAGTCCAAGAAGCCAAACTGAGACCACAACAAATCTGGGATGCCGCCCAGCCAGTACCCCAGTCCAGTGCTGGTTTCAACCACACTCAGGGCTTGGCTTCCAGACATGGTGTTTTGGTCAGGTAGGATTGTGTTTTTTATAGGCTGTGCTGCCCTGTGTGGCAATCAAAGGGTCAAGTGTTGGATGCTGAGTTCAGGAGAGGCCTGACTCAAACAGAGAAACAGACATTTACCAGCCGATACTATAGGCCTTTAGAAAGAAATGACAGACAGGGAAACCAGTCAGAGACAGACTGCTGCAAACTGCACCCTGTGCATCAAGGAAGGATCCCCTGGTCTGGGAAAAACTGAAGTAAATGCAGGGCTTGCCCTGCAACAACATCATTGTGCCTTGTAGTTTCGAAAATCATTACAGTGATAACGCCACAGTGGAGTGCGAGGTAATAACTGGACCAGAAGTATTAAACACCAAGGCCAAAGTGTCTATTAGCCCCATGTCCAGTTATTACTGAGGAAACCCAGACCCCTATGAGTGTTATAGCTATTATACTGGAAAGAAAACATTTATTTGAAAAACAGTCCGAAATGTGCTTGTGGTGCTACAGTGCATCTGTGAGTAAATAGGAACTGTTTCTCACAGATAAACTGTAGCATTGAAACTTGGATATCTCTGATGACTGCTGTGTGTTGAAGTGTGGAGGGTGATTAGGCTTGCTGTCTGGCTAAATATGCCACACAGCAGCAAGTCAGAAATGTAGAACCAATATGCCATTGTTGTAATTAGCCAATCAGAATGCAGAGCACTGTCCCATTATTCAGTGTACTGTCCTGTTATCGCAGAATAACATGACAGTAGCTCAGTGTTCTGATTGGCTAAGGGAATCTTTTCAAGTATAAGTAACTGATTAAACCATCCTGCCAGGATTTACAAATACCCATTTGGGTCAAAAATACATTTTATGTGGGGTTTAAGCTGCAACAAAGAATTGCTGTTAATTTAAGTGCACCACCGTTGGCCAGTCATGTAAAGCGTCATTGGCCCTGCTACATTTTCCACTGCTGGGTACCCAATGAAGCACCGGAGCTCCCTAATAGATTTAAGGGTATACACTGTTACCAATGGGGAGAGGGTAGTGCCCTCCTGCACAGTTGGGATAATGCAAACTACATTACTGTGCATGTGGGGTATGGTGGCAGCCACTGTTACAGGGCTGAGCTTGTAGCGCCAGTGAAGCATAGTCCAAGATTTAATATTATTCTTGGCTGCACCCAGGAAGGCACTGAGAACAACCCTGTGGTAATTAGGCTGGGCCTGAGAGGTCATGTAAGAACCAGCTGTGTCTATAGTGAACTACATGCTGCTAACCTCCTTTCCCCTCAGTAGGGTCTTGTTGTGACCCTAATAAAAACCTTGTTATTTAGTTTGCAGTCATTGCCTGTGCGCATGTTATTTTACAGTATTTTGTTGAGTTGCATGTTTTTGGGACTGTCACTACATTAAGTTGGTTCACAGGATAGTTGATCCAGAGGGCAGCTGGGGAGAAACTGCACTCCAGGGGTGTTACTGTACTTATATCTGGCCCACTTAAGCTTTTCTCTGGTGGAAGCACTGCACAAATAAAAATCTTGGATAAGAAGAACCCACCCTAAAATCAAGAGTTCAATGGACCCAGGCCCTCAATCTTGTTGAGCCCCAAGGCATCCGTAGCTAGCACAACATCCTTGATGACCCAGTGGCTATCAGTGGAGGCAGATCACTTTAATCTGTGTTCACCATCCTGACATCCACGGGGACCCCCTGTGTGATCAGATAACAGACTGGACCCTCCCCTCAAAGTTTATTGTAAGTCTTAATGGCTTTCCAGGAGGATGAGGATGGTGTCATGATGAGGATTTTGGCTCTAGAAAGCATTATTCACACAGAACATTCTGAAAGGATACAGTAAAAATTAAATAGTAGGAGCATTACTCAAGTGTGTTAAAGGAATTTGGAAATTAAAGGCACAGTGTCCGTGTATAATGAGGCACTAAAACAATTTGTGTTACAGTGGAAAGTGACAATGACTTGGAAGCTGTAGAGTTACCCACTCTTTTTATCCATAAGGAACTAAGGATAAGTGGCAAATCCTTAGCAGAGGAGTACCACAGTGACCCTAGCCTGACTTTGGCATGGACTGGAAGGAGTGAGCAAGCAATTGTCTCCTGCAGGAAGGGAAAATCGAGCAGGATTTGAAGGAATTGTTGGCACCCAGAACCAGAAGTGACACCCACGGAGGTACCACAGAATACAGTGGGCAGCCTGATGGACAAAGTTTAGAAGGCCAAATGGGAATACAAGAAATACAGGAGGTTCCACCCCTTTTCTGGACTCAAACGAAACCCCTTCTGGAGAAGAGGGGTTTTGTTACTTGATTGAACAAGCCACTTTAAAGGTACAGGACTTGAAGTGCTCGAATGCCAGAAAGAAAGCCTCACATGGGTGAGTGCTGCCAGACCACCCTTGGATGCCATACAGCTTTTAAAGATTTATCAAATGATGCCACTCCTTTGGACTACCTGTTCAGACTGGAATGCATATTTAAAAGTGGGCGAAGCCTGGAAAATATTTACATGGCTGTTGCTCCTGAGACAAAAGGAAGGTGAAAAGCTCTTTGAAATCTTGGTGCGCATGGAAAAGACAATACAATGTGTGTACAAGAAAGACAGCCTGATCGCTCAGGTAGGGTCCACAAGAAACAAGTATGCAAAGGAACTATATACTGTACTTGGCTCAGATCCTGAAGAACCTTTGGCTGAGGGACAGGCTGGACAAGCTACCAGTCTATGGTGACTTGGTTGGCGAGGTGAGGGAACAGGAAGAGAGATTGATTTCCGTGACTACTGCCCAGACCAAAACCAGTATACACTAGTGATGGAGAGTGAACCTCTATCAGTTCAGGAAGTCACTGGTACTAAGGAACTAATGGCCAAAACTGAGATGTTGACTGAGTTGATCCTGGAACCAAAGACAGAAGGATATCCTCAGGCTGGGGAAAAAAAGCAGTAAGCGCAGCAGCCACACAGACTGAAGTAGACTTCACCCCAAGGATGTGAAAATCAGACTGTGCTGTGGATAGCACATAGATCCCAAGGTAAACGGGCTAAATGCACATGTTACCAATGTGGAAAGAAAGGCATCAACAGAGATGATGTCAAATTGCCAAAGATTTGTGGAGGGTTAACTAACATTCATCTGGACACTGGCAGCACAGGGAAACACCAGTGTGTGTCCCAGTAGAAGCGCTATTGGAATCCCAGAATTTAGACACTCCAAGCAAACAGCCAACAAGTCAACTGCTAAGTCAGTGAGAAATTGCCATTGCACTAACTGAGGTAGTGGACCTTCTTCAGGGATTAAGGTCAAGGTAGATGAAGCACTAACTCATGCTTTCTTGGACAGCAGTTCCCAAATGACTCATTTTCAAAGACTACTGTGATAAGTACCTAACTGACACAACCCAAACTGCTACCATTGCAAAGACTTGAGGTATAGAGACTGAGTGACAAAGGCTCTCAGGAGACATGGTCCACCTGACTAACAAACATACAAATATATTTAAGTCTACAACAATTCACATGTTCACTGTTTACCAGCGAGAGCATCGCACTTTAAAAGTGAAAAAAGCTTTCACAATATTTGCAAAATATAAATGAAAGCCTAAGGAGGCTGTCAAACCAGATTTAAACAGTGGTTCCTTTCCTGGCTCTTACGCTGTACAGGCCCTAACAAAACAGAATTGAAACTGGCTTTACAGAAAGCCCACAGAACCAACACTTTGTTGCATGCCACGAGCTTTCATCCACCCTCATAGAAAACATTCTGTACTCACAAATGATAAAAGGAACTGCAGAGAGACAGGGAACAGAGAACAAGAGTTACAAAATACAGGAGCAAGATTTTTACAAAGAGACTACCCGGCAAAATGGTTAGGAAAGTCATAACTAAAACAAAAGGAAGAAACAGAGAGTAATTAAAGAGGCACACACAAACAAGCAAGGGGAACTGATAACCGGATGGTGTTAGCCCTGGAATATTCAGACAAAAAGTAAAGAGGTTTAAAAATATTTGACAGGAATTGGGGGATAAAAGAGTTTCTGGAGAAACCTATTATGGCCAATTAAAACTAAAACTTTAAAGGACAGATTGCTGCACAGACCACTATGAAGGAACATGAGGAGGACCGCAACTATTATTGGATCCCTGAAACCCTGTATGACTCCATGCCACAGATGCTGCCATTGCAGCAACACTAGAAAAACTAATTGAATCCCTAGAACAAACAAAAATACTGGATATGGGATCAATTGGACTGTATTATTATTTATTATTTGAAAATTGGTGACCGGAGAGGTTCGTTGAGCCAGCATTCGCTTCCAGGTGCAACCCCAGGAAGGAAAAGGAAAATCACAGTTACAAAGAAATACAAACCAGGCTGATAATGTTAATTCAATGGGCTTATGCAATTTAGTGAGGAATTGTGCTTCTTCAACTTTGTCGATAGTCTGAAGGTATTCAAATGAATGTATTGTTGATTGTTGTAGGTGCATGGTTTGGCCATTATTTCACTCTCTGTTCCACAGGAACTACCATCCTGTTGGGGTACTGTGAAGCAAAGGAACCCTCTTGAAGAGTGTTCCACCCTAGAGGTGCAATGGGAACAAATTCCTTTAGGCTAAAGGTACCTTAGGAAGGAGCCCCGAGGAAACAGAGTGCGCTGGAGGAGGAGGAGGAGGGAGGATGGTATGATAAAGAAACAGTGCTTCTGTGTGAGACTGGAGGAGCTGACTTAAACAGCTCAGGCAGGGGCATTGCTGTAGCTTCCACCCACTGAACTGCAGGTATAGCCTTTCAGTTCAATGGGCTTATGCAACTTAGTGAGGAGTTATGCTTGTGCAGCTTTGCTGATAGTCTAAAGGTATTGAATGAATGTATTGTTGACTGTCATAGACAAATGTTTGGCCATTTGCACTCTCTGTTCCACAAGGAACTACTACCCTGTCAGGGTACCGTGAAGGCACAGAAACCCTCTTGAGGAGTGTTCCACCCCTAGAGGTGCCATGGGAACAAATTCTTTTAGGCTAAAGGTACTTATGAACGAGCCCAAAAAGTACTGAGCAGCAAGTAGTGACTCAGCTGTTACATGAGGATGGAATGACAGCAATAAGTGATAACTGGAAACAGGCATAGACTGAATCGAGCAATGACTGATACATATCTGAACTGATAGTAGAAGAGGCTTGACTTCCATAAGGATATAGGGAATGGCAATGGAGGAGGGCCCTCATCCAATCCCAGCTCACAGCAGAAACCTACCTGTTGTTAGGCTACCTAATTTATGACCTTGGCATGGAAGAGAGGAAAACCCCTATGAAGAGAAAACCTCTGGGGATCCAAGGCCTTGATCCCTTCCACCCAGGCCTGGGATGAATTAGTGATGGCTCAGCTACTGCAATTTAGAGACATAATTCAGGGAAATATTTTGAGGGAAGGTTCTCACCTATCTCTCTCTAACAGGAAACTAGGATGCCGGAGCAAACTCTGCAGCTAAAGGAGGTGCCCTTGCCCCAATGCTCATCCCCTCCAAGGCAGGAAGAGGACAGCAACAACCACTGAAAGGCACTTACCTGGCCTCCATGAGGGAGGCCTAGAGAGGAAACTGAATGTTTGAGGGCAGGGAAGGGAAGGGCATGGAGACCTGGTGAACCTTAGGCAGTTGTACACAGAATAGCTTTTTGAAGGTGCTGCTGACTTGGTCTCGACAGCTAAGAGAGCTCTCTGGACTTAAGGGCCCCACCCTCCAGCAGTTGAAGTTTTAAATGCTACATCAAGAGGTGCCTTAAGTTGATCTGAATGGCTAAAGCTTCCACCAGAACGAGGCCATTCTCACTTGAAGGGCAGAAGAAGAGGGACCCCCCAGACCTGCCCTCAAGATAGGGACTTAAAGGGGCAGAGTGAGACCGTCTGCTTACTGGGTGAACCCTGGAAGCCATGCTGTGCTTGTGGCTGGCATGCATCTGAATGCAGGGTAGCAGGAGGCCATGGTGAAGCCTGATGGACGTGAGCATATGGAAGACGCAGAAAATATAGGTAGGCTGAATGGCTGCTTTTATCTGAATGCAGGAGTAGTAGAATGCTGTGATGGAGCTTGATGACCATGAGTACATGGAAGAAACGAAATGTAGGCAACACTGAACACTGACTGAGACATCAAATGATTATTAGAACAGTAAATGAGACTGAATGATACGAGCTTGGACTGAATGATAAATGCATGCCAACCCATCCATAAGGGAGGTTAGTGTTAGTCGCTAATGCATTGCAAGTCAGGTAGGCTAAGACAGTAGAAACAAATTAAACTGCTAGGGAAAGCAAGAGTATATGGGAACCGAAACTAGGAACCGAGCTGCTGAAGTGAACAACAGAACACAGAATGGAGTGGCTGCCTAGCTAGGAGCCAGATGTAAATGATTGGGGATTGCAGCTGGAACTGAGAAATTGCTAAAGGTATGGAAAACAGCAACATGGGAGCATAAATGGCACATGTCAAAGCAAATGGTGAAGCAGAATTGTAGGAAAACTAGAAAGCCCAAAAAGAATCAAAACTGAAAACACAAGGCACAGGAGAACAGGAGTGCAGCAGAAATAGACAACAGAGAAAAGGACAAACTGCAGCCAGAGAGGTAGAAAGCAAAATACTGACCTAGAAAGCTGGAGAGGCACAAACAAGCAGAAAGTCTAAAGCACAAGGGGATGGGAGACATACACAAGAGAAAAAAGGAGGAGAGCCTCGGCTGCAGTAAAGAAACAATGTTTCTATGCGAGACTGGAAGGAGCTGACTTAAATAGCTCATGCAGGGGGTGTAGCTAGTTGCTCCACCCACTAAACTGCAGAGCATAGCCTTTCAATTACAAAAACAGTGACATAAAGTACATAACAGGTGCAATACTGACAGTAATGCCAAAAATTGCAACAGGATGTCTAATAAATAGGTGTGAAACAAAACACGGTGCAACTACAGTAAATTCAAAAGGATGGAGGAAACCAGTCGATGGGATGCTGAACCAGTATTCATAGGTGGGATTGGGAAAAGGAAGAAAGGATTTAAGAAGATTGTAGGCAGGAACAAGGGGGAGAGAGAAGTTTTAGCTGATGTATAAGTAAGGAAAGGAGGGAGAGAGGTGGCTGGAGGACAGCAGTAGATTCCAGCGCAAGGGAGATGGTATGAGAAAGCAGATTTTCCAGATAAGCAGTGTAGGTGGGGAAGGAAAAGTGATCCCTGGAGCACAAGGAATAAGAAGAGGAGGGGACAGGTGAGATGAGATGGGATAACTAGGATGTGGTGACCCAAACCATTATTTAAAACTGTGGGAGGCACAGTGGAGCTGGCGACATGTGGGTAGCAGAAGGATGGATAGGGAGGAATAAGGGGAGCAGTGGTGGAGTGAGAGGGAGATTTAGTAGAAAAGTGGCAGAAGGAGTTGTAGAGGGTGTCCATTCTGCTCAAGGAAGTAGATGGAGCAGTGCCATAGACCATCTGCATAGTCAAGAACCGGGAGGACCATTCTGGTGACCCACAGAGAGAGACATTCCTTACTGTGGTGCAGGGCACCAGTTTGGGGTGAGTTTGGCATGGATCGCATCGATGTGAGCGAGAAATCAAGCTTGCTATCTAACCAAACACCGAGGTAGTTGAAGATTATTACACCCGTAAGAGGGAGTCATCTAACATGGAGAAAACATGGAGGGAGGTGAGCGCCCAACTTCTGGCTAGTACCAAAAGTCATAGACAATTTTTAGTGTTGACCTCAACTGATTGGCCTGTAATTTGGATCATGTGGTATACCCACCATGTGTCCACACAATAAGGTATATTTAAGGAAAACATCACATCCCTAAAAATTTCAAATTGGCTAACATAAAAGCAACATATGGAATCACAGCAATACATCCTCAGTAGCTGCACACTTCACTTATTAAGACCACATTGCAGCTTGCTTCAGATTCTGGGAACTGAAGCTGTAAAGAAACCAGAAGGGAGGGACTGGGGAGGAGCTGTGTAATGAAGAAATGTATTAGATATATACTTTGGATGTACTCAGTTGGGAGATAGGTAGGTATGAATGAGGAAGAAAACTGCTAAGTCTGTTGGTGACCAGCCAGCTGTTATGTTCTTGTTTGTTGTAAACATGTTTTGTACTATTACAAAAAATCTTTTCACTACTGAAGTATTTGTTTGATCATCTGCATATGTAATTGTTTGGAAATGTAATATATGAATTAGAATTTCTTGATAGTAGTGTAACTTTTATAGCATTCCATGACCTCTTCTACATTCCTGGGCCATGCTCGCCCCCGCCCCCCACCTAAAGAAATATCCATGGATCTGAAATAATGACATTGTGATGAGGATTCTTTCTTTTTTTTAAGGAACCTCTTGTTTCCCACCTCTTGCACCTGTATCTGGGTCTTGCACTTTCATCACCGCTTAGCTCCCTACTATGAAGATCTGTGGGTTGAATTCCTAATGAGAGATTTCAAGAGCAGATCACCAAGTAAATACTAAAACAATACTAAGATGCTGCTTTGAGGATGAGTAGCGATCTAAGCTTGTAGGATGAGCTGCTGCCTTCCTGACAGCAACCTTACAGCAAATTCGTGCCATTGCTTAGCAATAGCGTAGACTTTATATTACCTGGGGAACATTTTTTCCCCATAGGAAACCTGATTATGAATTTGCTGTTATAACTAGCTGGCTATAATGGTGACTAGGCACCGGTTTCCCGCCAACGACATGTGCCAGCTGCCATCTTCCCTTGTCATGGACACTGCATCACCTCGTCCACTCGACTCTAACGTAACTAAATGTTAGAAAAAGAGAACTCTTTCCAGTACACTTTATGGAGGAATGGTTTTACAAAACAAAAGTTACAACAGCCGGTTAAACCCGACCGCTGCTGCACAGCAAGGGGTTTCTACATTATATAATTACTGAGGCAAAAAACACTCCCCAACAATTATATTAAATAAAACATGGGCTAGGTGTGAAAACTCATTTACACCGGGTGTGGATGAAATAAACCCTCAAGCTTCAACTCGTGGTTTATCTAGCATCCAACACCTGGATTGTGCACAATTTCGCTTAACACATCGCCTCATGTATTATTCTATATGTACAGGAGCATGGGTGGACGTTATGACATCATCACTATATCCCGCCCACCAACACTTCTCCAACACCACCATAAAAGCAGGTTTGAACAGCATTCAGTGTGCTAGTAATCAAAAGAGAAACAGTATGCACTGCTCAAGAGTAAGTTCCCTTAATTGTACGCTTTTCAGGAATTATATTTAGCTATCTTAAAGGGAAGTTGCTGTTTTGATAAAGCACTAAACTGAATACAAAAAATGCTTATTGCAACAGAATTTATATTCACTTTTCATGCTCTCACTTTGATTAAAATGCTGAATGAAGATGTTTCTACAAAGGATTAGCCAATAAGCTACACATTTATATGAAGAAAAAATTAACAGTTCTTTTATGTCCTTTTATGAACAGGTGAAATGAACAAATATAGAAATTAAATAGAGAATAACAGTTATGCAAATGTGTGTTATGGAATTTTTTACACATCCAAGGGTTTGATGGCCATAAATCTCTGAGAGCAAAGCTCAAGATGTTTATGAGTCATCACACCCAAAGGTGTGTAAAACAATTCCAATAACATAACAGTTGCATAACCTTTATTTTCTATAATTGCTGGTGCAAGGTAATGTGACCAAGCAGTGTTCATTCGAAAAACCGAAAATGTAAACAAACTTGAATGCTATTGTAAAACCCTGTCCCTTGCAGCAGTAAACCTAGTTTTAGTTATTTTTGTGTGTTAAAGCTGCAGTATAGACTGAGAAGAGCAAGTGACTCGCAGCTTCAGAAGACAGATTCAAGCATAAGCATGTGTTGCCATAGCATGGCCATAGCCATTTTTACGGCTCAACTTTAAACCCAGGTATGCGGCACATCTCTGGGTTGTGCCAGCAGATCGCCGCAACATCCCGGCCAAATATCGATATGCCGCATATGCATGGGCATGCCCCTGGAGATGTGCCGCACATTATCTTTACACTCCAGCACTGGGAATCTGCGCCAGCAGTTCCCACATTTAAATATTGCCCTGAGACACAGTTCTGGAGTTGTGTTGATGTAACTCAGTTGTGCCAGGCACAACCCCTTGAATATCTAGGCTATAGACTCCATCCTGAAGAAGTGGCTCCTCAAATTAGGTGCCCTTTACAGGAACCGAGCTGCCTACTTTACAGGACAGGCGGAGACTGTCCAGAAAATTATACTACCATCTTGACTACTGCGATGTAGTCTACAGTGCCACACCAAAGTCATCCATAACCAGATTGGACACCCTTTTCAATGTTTCTGTCGTTTCACTCTGGGTGCCTCTTCCTTAACCCACCACTGTGATCTATATCGCTCTCTAGATTTTCCTTCCTGAAAACCATCATCTAGCCCACTGCATAAAATTTGTCTCTAAATTCTGGTTTGATAAGCTTCCCTTATCTTGCCTCCTCACTGTCCTCCCACCCCACTGCCCTCTCTCTCTCAGATCCAGTGACTCCTGCACTCTAGCTATACCACAACGCACCACCTCTGTAGGCCAGTCATCATTCGCCTATAGGTTCCCTAAGCTCTGGAACTCAATGTCTTATCAAATCAGGCACTCCTCCTCCCTCCTCCCCGTGGTTCATCTCGACCTCCCTCCTCAACTTCATCTCTCCATCCTGCAGCTACTCCCACTTCCCTCTGGCTTCCCCATCTCCTTTCCCAGCCTAGCACTTAATGTGAGGAGAAACCAATGTACTTTATTGCACTTCCTTGTCCGCATTGTATGTATTAGTCTGCAGTGCTGTTAATTTGCTCCTCTCACATCAAATCCCAATGATTATCTAATGCTACTGATGTATTGTTTTGTCACTCTGTTGCTTCTCTGTTTTATATTACCTCTGGAAATGTGTTGTTGATTATTGTATATATACTTTTCTATAATACTGCACGGAAATGTGCTTTTGATTACTGTACTCCCTGTTCCCTTCCCCAGGATGCTCTGTGAGATAAGCATTTTATATTGTTCAATGTGTCTTTCCTGGTGAAACTTTTCAATAAATAAATAAATAAATAAATGTGGTGCCACACAGTTGGCGGTCAAAAGCATTTTCAATAACAGCATGGTAAAATTGGGCGAGAAAAAGTGTGAGTGAATGCAGCTACAGGGAAACTATAGTGCGGACATTACAGCACTGTACCTGTAGCTGTCAAGCTAACCACTATAAGTTCACAGCTGACTGCTGGTGAACCGCACTGCCCTTGTATTTCAGAAGTTAGTATGATAGGGCCTTAAAGGCAGTGCAGCTCCAGTTGTGAGCTGTTCGAGTCTCAGCTCCACAGTGTGTGTTTCCTATTTTGTGGTGTTTGATATCTGCATATTATTTATTTATTAAAATTTTTTTTAGATGTCGCGCCCGCCTTGGTGGTTCCCCACCAAGTTTGCTACAGAAACATAACCCACCCCAATCTCGAACTTTCTCCCGTGATTTTGTTCCCCAGAGTTAACTATATATAGTACGGGGTGTGGGGAGTGCTGGTAAGTTCTCCACGGAAAATTTTCTATACCATTCCATAGCGAGTTCCATTGTCCTCCTCTACTGCATTCCATAGCCTCTTGTGTGTTATGTGCTTTTTGTATGGTGGGGCATGGAGCTGCTTGGTGGAACGAGCCGCTTGGCTACTTTTTTCCCCACCACTGTCTTTCCCATGCTCTTTGATTGTGCTCTATTGGACTGTGCTATTACTGTTTAGCAGTTTTGACATAGAACCGCATTACACTGGCCAAAATGAGAATTAAGAGAATATATCTGATATTTATTATAATTTGATTTAATGATTTATAGGACTAAAGAGGTGGTGCTACTGCATTTGGAAGTGATATTACATACAGATCAGTGGACTGGAAAAGTAAGAACTACTGTTTAAATCTAGTTTGATAGCCTTGTTATGGCTACTGTTAATATTTTGTAAATATTATGAACCTTTTGTTTCACTTTTTAAGTGTGACGTCTCACTGATAACACAGTCAGCATGCATAGTATTATAGATTTAAACATATTTTATGTGAGCCACGTAATGGCACTGAGGAGTTGAGGCGTTGGGCGCCACACTTTTGTCACGCCAGTGGCTCGGGTTCTGGAGCAACTCGGGTTGTAGGAGTTCACTAGGGGTGAGGAAGGATCGAGCATCCATAGACAGCTCTCCTTCCTCAGTGAGAGGTACAGTACTGCACGCTGTAGACTGACACCCAGTGATGGCTAGAGTGTTAGCACAGGCATGCAACCAAAGGGGGTGGGACCACAATCAGGGCGTGAAGCTGCCTTCATGGAGGCAGAACTCAACCATTCGCCCATTACATGTTCGTGGGTCCCTGGAGAGAAAAATCAGGAGGAAAATGGACCTGGCAGGCTCTGTGATGGCCTGGCTGCCCCTGTGTCATCCCCCAGAATCTTGACGCTTGGCTTCTTGGGAGGGGGGAAGTTGGTGCTCCTCTCCCTCGCCATGTCATGGAGGGGGTAACCCATGAGGGATCTCCCAGGGACAGATTGATGGGGAAGCCGGGCCAGAGAGGTGAGCTCCTCTGAGGGAGGCGCCAGAGCTGCCTGCCAGCTCCACGGAAGGTGGAGAAAGTGCAAATTAAAAAAACCAACATATTTTTTATATGATAGCTAGAAGACCATGTCTACCTGGGGAAGTCCATATCAAGGATACAACACTTGGTTATATAGATGTGGTCACTACTTGCTAGAAATATCTGAATTTGTCCGATGTAAAATCCTTTTATATATGACTGTTATTGATTCCAAAGGTGCTTTTGATGCCATCTCAAGACCTTTGTTACTGGTTAAATTGTCACAAACATCTATGGATAAAGATATTTTTCATATAATTAATTTTAAACCTGTATGTATACAGGCAATTGGACAACATAAGATATGATTTAAATGGCAACATCTCAGAAGTTTTCCTTCAAATAGAGGTGTTAAACAAGGTTGTTTGCTGGCCCTCTTCTGTTTCATCTTTTGTAAATGACTTACCAACACAATTGCTTGGAAATAAGGGTGTTTCTCTGATGGTAAAGGAAACCCCATCCCTGCCTTTAATGTATGAAGATGATTTAATATTGATTTCTTTATCTCCAACCGGGCTGCAATAGAAACTAATGTTCTTGGAGACATTATGCCTGCAGAATAAGCTCAAAAGTTATGTGGCTAAGAGCAAGATAATTATATATGGTAAGAATAAAATGGAAAATAGAGAATGTAAATATGAATATTGTAAAATCATACTGCTATCCTGGCCTAATTTTTTCATCTAATAATTTATGGGCACAGCATATACAGTATACAAGAATATATCAGTTCAGGCAAAAGATGCCCTACTCTGATTTAACAGAAAAGTATGGAGGTTCCACTCTTATTCCAGCTCATAGAGTGGCAGAGATGAAAATGAACAACATAGCATTATGTATGGCAGAGATGGAGGGACATATTCAGTGCCGGCGGTCTTGCGCGGCAAAACAATGCATTGCACAAAACAGATCGCCATCCTGCACTGAAGCAATATTCAAACAGTATGCACCATTGGCCCAGATCATGCATCCTGTTTGAATATGGGACCCTGGATGTGCGGCACAAAGCAGGTGGCTGCCATGGTGGGCGCAGCACATCCAGGGCTGGGGCTGAACACCGCCTATCGGAAATGCATGGCGCATACCTGGAGCACCGTTCCTCCAAGGCGATATTCAACCACAGTATGCTAATGGGCTCATTGGGCATGCATGGTGCAAGAAGGCTCCCATGCACGCCCATAATGGGCTCATTACCATAGATGCAGTCGGCTGAATGCACTGGGACCTCCCTACCCAGCCACGAATGACAGTGACAGGACCTGCCCCTTGTCTGTCCTGGCAGTTCAGATGAACCCCCACCCATCCCCGATCCATAAGCAATGTAACCTGCATGGCCAAAGTCATGCCACAGTTTAGTGGCCCCCACCGAGCCTGATCCATGGCTCGGGTGAGATAGTAGCCCCACCTGACCCCAGTCCCCATCCTTAGAGACAGATGCCCACATCCGCACTGATCCCCAAACATACGGGACACAAACACCCATCTATGCCCCAACCCTGATGTCTAACATAGTAGATGCCCCCATGGGTCCATAGTGTAGTGACCCCCACTCCATCAGGACAGGACCCCGAACTCTGTGCCCCAACCAGAGCCAGTGACTGGATCAGCCCTTCCGCACACCACCACAGCCAGTCGCCAACTGAACTCTCATTGACCATGCACTATACATTGTACACACTCATTGGTTTCACTGAGAGTGTACTTTGTACAGAACATGGTCCATGACAGTTCAGTCGGTGGCTGGTTATGGTGGTGTGCTGGAGGGCTGAGCCAGTCACCAGCTCCAGGTGGGTTGTGGGGAGTGGGGAGTGGGGACTGGGGTCCAGTCCTGATGGGGTGGTGGGGTGGGGGTCAGGGCATTATGGCACAGCATATGGTGGACCACGTTATGGCGATCGGGGATCGGACATGGGAGTCCCTACACTATGGAATAGGGGATGGAAGATGTTATTGATATGAATGGGGTTCAGGCAAGGAAGGGGGTCCCTACACATGGAATAGGGGACAGGGATGCTCATTGCGTGACGGGGATCAGGCATTAGGGGGACCTACACTATGGCACAGGGTTGGGAGGACATTGCGGTTAAATGGGGATGGGAGTGGGAGTACCACTTGACGGCCATGGCAGGCAGGCTACCATATAACTGCTCGCACTTTGCGTGCCTGCCTGTGGGTAGCTGGTTGATTTAGGTCAGCTTTTTACTGCCTATCTCTGCGTGGCACATTTTTGGGTATTGCAGGTCATATTCCTAATGAATATGCTGATGCACGCATATTCACGAGTACGCCCCCTTTCATGGGCGCATACATTATGTTTGTGCCATGGCCCATCTGCATTTGGGCGGCCCATCTCCCCTCACTGAATATCTCACTGCAGCATTGTTTGAGGTGTGTGGCGCATCTCCTTTACTGCCAGGGTGCCATGCATCTCATTTGAATATAGGGGCCTTGGTTTATTAACAGCTTTGAGCATATTGAATTACCATTTAATTTGTTTTATCGCTCCACTTTACAGACTTCCCATACCCCACCAACTGAAATAGTTATGACTGAATTAGGGAGATGGAGATTAGAAGCACTAACCAAAATAAGAAAGTTAGCATACTTGATGAAATGTCCAAATACAATTGAATCTAAGCTCACAAAAATGTGCCTGTTAGAAAAGATGGTTTGGCTATCAGTGGATTCCTGTCCCCTGGCTCAAGGAGATAGAAACTGCACTTGTAATAGGGTCAGTTAAATCACTTAAGGCAGGATTGACTGAACGGGATTAGCTGCTTCTCAAAATACAGTATATGGTGATAATTAAAGATAGGCTGCAGAACCTGCCCTAAAATCAGGACATGAAATATATAATGAATGCAAAAATCTATAGATGGTACTCAAAAATAACATTTACCACAGGATAGAACCATACCTCCTTTTGACAAATTCCAAGGATAGGAGAATATATCTCCAATTCAGGCTTGAACATACCCCCACCCCCAGCTATTGCTGCACAGATATAGGGATAGACAAATGCCATTTGATTCCAAGTTGCCTCTGTGACTGTGGGGTGAATGAATATGAAACTGCAGCATTTGTTTCCTCCATTGTAAAAATTTGAGAACATAAGATCTGAATGTTTATCCCTTATAGGTATCACACTATCGATGACGGTCACATCTTGTTGAATGCACTTATGAACTCTTCTAAAGAATCTGTTATAGAGATGTAACAATGCATCTTAGACAAATATATTCATTGTTGTCTAAAAGTTATAAAATAAAAAACCTCCCATGATTGCTTGCTTCCTGCCTGTTCTTAGGTGACTTTATTTTGTAGTGTTTCTACACCTTAATTCCTGTTTATCAGGGTTATTGGAGATTACAAGCACAATACCGTCAGAGTTCCCAGATTTGAGGCATTCTGTTTACACTCATAGACAGGATTTACTTCCTCTCTGAGTTATCTTAGGGCAGGCATAAATCTTACAGTGTGTGTAATATAATCAGTGAAATGACACAAAAACCTTTCTATACTGTGGCTTTATAAATTTTTGTCAAATTTGTTATTTGAGTGTACTGTAAATTATTCTTGCATTTCTTTTGTAATGACTTGAAAGTTGATCAATACAATGTTGGAAATATCTGAATAAATATAGCTGAAGAGCCTAAAATAATAATTTTGCAGTTTTGGTTGGTACTTTTGGAATAGTAACACTTGGGCCTATATCAGCCCCAACCTAAAGACCTGAATGAACTTTGCTGAGAGTACCCACTAGATTTTTCTGCTTGTTGACTGAGTTAAAAGCCTCCCTCTATCTTGGATGTATCAAGGCATGGACTGATTTCCCAACTAAGATTATTGTAGTCAGAGGACCCGATGGAAAAATCTGGTGTTGGTGTGCCCAGAGGCGGGATATAGGGAACATCCCCATGTTAAGTGGAATTAACACAAACATGTTTGTACAGTTAGGACAACTCTACAAGGGAAGAGGCCCAACAGAAAGGATGAGCACTGCTGTGCATGGATTGGTGAAACAAGCTACAAAAGCAGGCCGCGGCTAGTGCCTGGATCATAACACAAATATGCTACTGGCATAGTGTGGTGCCGAGATCCAGAGGATTTAGTATTGTGGCCCAATACAGCATGTGCCATTAGTGAGGTAGTGAGGCTGAAGAAAGAAGTGGCCAAGCATTTACTGATGACTGACTCTGAAGAGTATGGCTTATTGGAAAGATTTCTTTTGTTGTTGTTTTTTATTTGTAAGTGCTCAGAATGGTCTATTTCTATTTTTTGGTTTGTCACAAAGTTGCTACTATATCTGTTGTAATTATGAGGACAGTTGGAGGTACAGAGACCATGGGCTAGATATTCAAAGGTCCCCAGGCACACAGCGCAAGTGGCTGCACAGTGTAACCCAAATGAGCCACCCAAACAACACGCCATATTCAGCCAATGCGCCACAGGTTGCGCCAGGGCAACCTCCATTAAATATATCATGGATGTATAGCGCCACTCGCAAGTGCAGCGAGAAGGGCAGGACAGAATATAGCAAGTGGAGTAGGCTTGCCTGAGACTGAGAACATGTCAGTGCCTATGGTGGGCCATGAGCACAATGCAAGTGCAAAGACGGGCGGCCCCAGCAACCATGGCCATGATGGACAGAGTGGCACTGGAAAGGAGCAGGATGGGCACAATACAGCACAGCAGGGCACAGGACATGGCAACACACACAGAGGCATGCACTGTGCCCAGCACATGCTGATGGCATGGCACTGACAAGGACATGGATGACAGGACAGAACACTGGAGATGGCAATGGACAGAGGGGCAACAAATGCACTGGCATAACAGTGCCAGGTAGTAGCCAGGCGTGGCAGATATGCATAAGCCACATAAGGTGCACACATCCAGGTGCCACACAATTTGGGAAGCTGTGCAGCATGATGCATGGTGCAAAAAATGTGGAAGGCACAGCACTGGGGGCACACACAGTAAACATGCTGCTGTGGGCAATAGGGTGTCAGCACAGAGGCACCACAGAGATGACCATGGCAAGCATGGTGGTGGCCTGTGTGAGGCAGACAGGGAGGTTCTGCTACAGGACATGATCAGGAAGCCATGCAGGGCAAGGGCAGTGGACAGCGTAAGCAACATAACAGAAAACTGCGAATACAGCACAGACCAACCACAGACACAGGGAATGTCCAATAGAAAATGGTTTAATACAAAACACAGGTACAAAGACAACAGAAATATGAAACGCGACATCAACAGCAACCAAAACCTCTGAATGGGGGCTGAAAATGGTACAGGGAATGCAAGTGGGGTGGAGAACTTCAGGAGATGTCACAGGGAGGGGTGTGTTGTAGGGTGCACAAAGTAAGGTCCAGCCACCATCAGTCCAATGACCACACACGTTTCCACTGGTCCTGGTCCCCATTGGGAGGGTGGCTGATCTGGCTCAAGCCCTGGAGCACCACTGTCTTCTCCCATATAGCATGCAAATGGTCCCCAACCACCTGAATATTGCCCCTGCCTGCGATGTATTGCAGTCAGTGTCCCTGGGAGCCTCGGACCTGGTCCCATCTTCTGCCTCCACACCAGCCCAGGCACCACCCACAGCAGGATGACCTGTGTGGTGAAACAAAGGACATGCACTCAGTGCCACAATATACACAGGTCTGCCCCCGCCCCCAGGGAATGATGCACACAGGAGATTGATAGGATACAGGCAAGCACCCAACAATGCACTATGCACACGATATGCCAGCAAACAGTCGCGTAATACAGCCACACAGTGACCCAACTGTGGGACAGTGCAATGTAATGGCAGCAGGTGCATGCAATGGACATTGCCATGGGACATGATGCCATGCCATACACACACCAAATATGGCCTACCAGCCACATGCACCACAGCTGAGGCCCTGTGGACCACACGTGTGCCATGCCAGACACCCACAGTCCTGATGGGACACAGACAATGCGTCGGTCACACATGGCCATGGTGCACAGTGGAACCACCACGCGGTGCCAGGACAACTGCCACAGTGTGCCAACATAAAATGGGGCATACACGGCTAGCGGCCATGTGACCATGGTGGACACAGGAAGCCCTCACTACACACTCCCCACCACAAACAGAACAGTACAAGAACAGAAAAGCACACTATCTTCCGCAGGTTGTGATGACACCCTCGTGAGCCCAGCACCCGCTGCCCACGCGTCTCCTGGACCTACTGCTCATGGCCTCTGTCCACTGCCCGCTGGCACTCTTCTGGCCTGCAAGGGGAACACAATGGAAGGGAGACATGAGCAGCATGCTGTCACCACCCCCAGCCCCCAACAATACACACAACCCCCCAAACCCCTCATCGCACACAGGATACAGCACCACACCCCATGTACAGGAACAGCATGCCGGCTATGGCAGAGTGGTTAACAATGGACATATCTGATGTGGCACATCACCCCTGTGGACATGCTCCTGCAGCACCTTCAGCCACTCAGGTCCCTCCTCCACAGGTCCCCATAGCATTGCCTGCACTGTTCCCAGTGCGTGGCACCCCATCCTCCGCTGAAGCCTGTTGGCCACTGTGGCCCAGACCTGGGACCTAGCCTCCTGCAAGGCCTTAGCACCAAACAGCTGGCCTCCACAGGCTGTACCAATGCCATGGTTGGCCAGCTCAGTGTCGCTCCAATTAAGAGCCCGTGGGCCTGCTACTCCTACATGTGTCATTGTGTACACAGTTTGCCGCCACTTCAGCCATGCAGCCTGCACACCATATGGCCTTCCTCGCCACTCGATGCGCGATAGATATGCATGCAATGGCCTCGCACAGCACACAGATGCACAGTGCCAATGCATGCTAGCGAGTCAATTGTGCATCAACGTGCATATGCGCAGCTGCAATGCTGTGTGGGTGCATGGGTCAAGTCATCATACAGTGTGCATTCACGACCGGAATGTCGGCATATTTGGGAAGGGTGCAACATGCCACATCAGCCAATGGTATCGTCGCGCAAGCATTGTGTACATGCACCGTCGGCATGACATGCGTGCTACACATTATGCGCTGAGTGATGATGTTGCTGTGCCGCTTTTTACTTAAATGTGTTGCCAGGTGACAGACAGTTGGCAGCTGCACATGGATGGTATGCGCAGAGAGCCGCACATGCACTAAGATGTGCAATGCGGAAGTAATAGGCCCAAGTACATGCATGGAGCAAATCGAGGTGGGCAAGGAGCAAATGAGCCCAGTTCAGCCAGGATATGCAAATTGCCTCATTGCCCAATCCTAGTGCAAGTCACAGAATTTGCATCTCATTATAGGCTGCACAGACCTAATTTACATGTGCTGAGCTATAAATGGGCTGCTCTGCGCCACCACACACACTGGTGACCAGCTAGTACTGCACCTTGGAGGTTTGTTTACCACAGCTACACTGTTTATGGGTCTCTGGCCAGGAGCACTCCATGCCTGGAAGCTGTGCATGATCACTGTGTACTGTGCTAATGGCTGTCACTTTCCACCCCACAGGCACAAGTATGGCAGCAAAGGAGAGTTGAGGCAGAGGAGCCATCCGAACTTCACAGATGATGAGCTGGGGCCCTTATTGAGGCATATGTCTGGATGGAGGCCTCCTGCCAGGAAGACTGACACGCAGCAGAGGGCACAGGAATGGGATGTGGTGTCAAAGGCGGTGAACACTCATGGCGTGTACACCGCACCCCTAGGAATGCATGAAGTGCATGAACAGTGAGACACCAGGACCAGGGGGCCTGGCCACCATGTCAGCAGCCCTGCATGCTACAGGGGGTGGCCATGCACCCCACCACCACTAACTGCATGGGAGGCGGTGCTCACATCCACACTGTCCCAGGCATCTGTGGAGGAATCCCTGGAGGTGGCTTCCAGACAGGTGGGGCCCTGCACAGCATTGTGAGTATGCATGTGTCACAATGTCTGTCCTGCTGTGTGCTGTGAGCCTGGGTGTGCAGGTCATGCCACACGTGGATGCACATGTTGTCACCATGACGCCAAACAGTGCATCCACCATTGCATGCCCCCATGGCCATGCAGTGTTCCCATGCAGCCCATGTGCTGCTGTGACTGGCTGTGACACCAGGGACATCTGCCTGCTGAGGCGGTGCAGCCAGTGGTGGTCACTGTCCACCTGTGGTCATGTGCCATGTTCCCAAATATCGGCACCATATGAATGCAATGCACCATTGTGGACTGTCACCATTGCTGGTGTGCCCACACACAGGCGGAAGTGCCCTTGCCTGGGGTGGGCCTGTGTGCAACCATGTCAACGGTCGTCCACATCATGGAACCATGTGCATGACCCTATGTCATGCATTGCATGCAGCATATGGTGGTGTGTGTGACACAGGTCACAGTGCCAGTGCATGCCATGTGTGGCAGTGTCTGCACAACTGTGCTTCATGCCACATGGCCCCATGTACACCGTCAATGAACATCCATGGAAATGCTGCCCTGACCATGCATATCTGTCTGCCTTACAGTGCCATCATACCTCAGGGGAGCTGCAGGGCACACAGCCGAGGGGACAGGTGGAGGAGGAACCAAGGCCATCAACATCAGCTGGGATTGAGGCCAGTGAGGGCAGGGATGGCCTGTTCCAGGACCTGATGAGGTTCGTGGGTCTGAACACCCTGCCTGACATTGAGTTGCCTGATGACCTCACAGTGCTGGCATTGGCCACGGAGGGAGATGATGATGATGATGATGATGATGGCACACAGCTTGAGGTGACAACACACAGCTGCCACTGCCACAGTGCAGGTAGCCATACAGATTAAAGCGCGGACAGGGTGGGGCACCCTGCACCACGCAAGGCCCCGGCAGGATGGCCCTGACTACTCACCTGCAGTGGTTGTGGGTGGCCAGGTCCAGGTGTGGCTGTGGGAACAGGGGCCATCACCCTGGAGCAGTAGGGTGTTGTGTGGCAGCAACGTGCCATCCGTGCACATGACATGACTGCACAAGGACCCACTGCACCTGCCCATACACAGTCCCCAACCATACAGTGGCCAGACATGGATGTTGCACTGCAGACCGGTACACCACCTGCCCATCAGCATCCTCCACAGGACAGGTCCCCTGCTGATGAGCTTGAGGAGCACACCTGGCTCCTGCGGCCTCTGTGGAGCATCAGGTGTGCTCAGGAGGCGTATCAGGGCCTGCATGAACAGGTGGGCATCATGGATGACCATGCCTCTGCAGGCCACTCCCGGTTGGTTGGCGAGATACACCAACCCGGGTGGATGCTGTTGGCTAGATTCGCCAACTGTGAGAGGACATGACCGAGGCTTTAGAGAGGATAGCACAGGCCATTGAGGTGAGCTGTGCTGCCCTCGCACCCTGCATATGCAGGAGTGCCTGCCACACACTGCATAGTGACACCAGCACCCGCCTCATGGTGTAGCGAGCCCAATGCTTCTGACACCGTCCCCTGCCTCAGGTATCCCCAACACCCTGGGTCACATCTGGACTTTGGCAACAAGACACCCATGAGCACACGGTCATGGTCTCATGGATCTACCCCCACTAGCATGAGTGGGTCCTCTGCTGATGTGGTTGCCACCCCAGAGGGACATACATCATGGGCGTGGCCGCCCACATGTCCATGGTGGCTGCGGTAGGTCACAGTGATCCCACCTGTGTGCAGTTGTCATGGCACGGTCAACATCCCGCCATTGTTTGCCCACACACCCTGCTGTCTGTTCCCAGGTCCACGTGCGGGCACACATGTGGGCCTGTGGCTTGCATGTCCTTGGTGCCTGTGTGGTATTCTGGGCATGTGGTGGTACACTGCTGCTGTGTTGTCTGGCATGGGTGTGATGAGTGCAGCCTTGTGTGTCCACTGTGCATGTGTGCAGGCATTGCACACTGATCCATGACATACACCACAGTGCCCCATGTGGGCCTGGACATGACTGTTTGGCTGTCGTCACACCTTTGTACCTCCGACACTGTGTATCTGTCAGCCATGCCACATCTGCCTACCTTCACATGTTGCTCCCACATTCCCACAGAACACTGCCCAGTCCCACAGTATCCCACTCTGTTACCCACCTGCAGTCTCCAAAGTCCTCCTCCACAATCGTGTCCCTGTGCTGCTTTGCTCTGGTGACCAGCCATAGGACCCAAGGTCATGGCATTCCTGCCCACCCCTGCTTATGACCCTTCGTCCTCAGTACTGTCATCTGACTCAGCCTGGATATGGATTCCATGGTCTATGGCCATGTTGTGTAGCATGCAACAGGCCAGGAATATGCCACAGGCCTTCTCAGGGCTGTACTGTAGGGCACCACCAGACCTGTCCAGGCATCTCAATCTCATTTTGAGCATGCCAAACACATGCTCAATGATGTTGCATGTCATGGCCTGTGCCTTATTGTACTGGTTCTCTGACGTGGATGTGGGCTGGCGTATGGGGTGAGCATCCACGGCTGTAGGGGGTATGCACAGTCACCTGTGAAGAGAGAAAGTGTTATGTGTACATCTACTGTTTACAGGTTTCTACAGCCCAATGTTACTGCATGTCTGCTACTGCTCTGTGTGGCCCACACCTGACCTCCCACCCCACGGCACACAGAGCATGCACGGTAACCCCCATTACCCGGGTTATAAGAATCCCAGTTAGACCCAGTGGTAGGCAGGGAAGGCAGCTTGTGAAACTCCAGTTAAATGGATTTGCATTGTCTCATTCTGTTCTCAGTCTCAGCTGAGACTGAGGGATGACATCATTTTAGAACTGTCACAGCTGCATAAGCCACACTGGAATGTTGCAGTTGAAGGTTGAGAGCAGAACACTGGGGAATTTGAAGTCAGTCTGTAAGAGTCTGTTGCAGTCTGCAGTAGAGAAGGAGGTGCTCTGCTGAAGCAGCCCTCAGAGTCCTAAACTCTGTTAAAGAGCTATTTTTGTAGAGGTGTGTGTGTTCTCACCTGGAGAGGAACACAAGAAGAGCCCAGTGAAGTGATAGAGACCACTTTTATGGTTTAGAGCCCCATCCCTGCGGGGATGGGGGAAGGAATCAGCCTGCTTCCAGGGGCAACTCCCTGGTCCGCTAGGGAAAAGGAAGCTGCCTGAGTTAAGTTCGTGCTGAGGCACCAGAGTTCTGGACAAGATTTCTTTGAAGAAGAAAATGCCTGTGGGGCACCTGCAACCAAGGGTGAGTTCGTTCTGCTAAAGGGCCATGTGTTTTCACCTGAAACAAGATGAAACTAAAGGGACTGTTACTGTGGGGTCAGGAAAGACAGCCAAGTACAGTTTGGAAGATGTGGGATTGGACTGCTTAACTCTGTGGGGGTCTATAGTAATGAACACAGCAACTTATTAAGTATGTTCAAGTTCAGCACAAATGGGATGGAAAATAGTAGATTGAATGTGAATACATTTAAAAGAAATCTACACAGCAAAGTGTTTTCAAGGATGAGGTGTTACAGTCCAGAGAAATGGCGGGTATGAATTTTGGGAGCGAGAGGGGAGACCCCTCAGTAGTAACCAAATTCACCTCTACAGGTTTGCTTTGGGACACCTGTTGCTTTCTCTCAGGTACTTGGCCAGTGCCTGAGAGAAAGTACCCAGACATGGGATTGATGAGGAAGATTCCCTGATGGAGCCAGAAGCACTCATAGGTGGTTTAGGGAATCACCAGTAAATGCTTCCATGCTATATGGAAAGTGTCAAAAGGACTGGCATGATAGCCGAGCCATGGAAGGAAGACAGTCAAGTGGCTGGCAAGGGAGCCGAGCCAGGGAAACAGAGCAGAGTACAAGTCTGGGCTATGTGCCCAGTGTGTTTCAAAGCCTGAGGGCTAAGTGAAAGTGAATGTGTTCTGATCTCCATAAATCTGCATTACCAGGGTGTAGCCCCATGGGGGTCCATCTATGCTTTGTTATTCTGTTGGATGTGAATAAAAGTCACACTTTAGAATCCCACTTCTGATATTGGACATTACAGTTATTGCTTCCTGTGTCCAGATTTACTTGGCTGCCCTGTTGTAGAGTAGCAAACCTAGCCAATGTGCCGGTAGTCGATATTTCTCCCGAACCCAGTCCACACAGGTAGTGCTGTCAAGATGGAAATGGCATACCTGGGTTTTGGGTTACAAAATGGAAGCACTGCTGAGGATTTGGGTTTGGAATTTAGGGAGGAATGTAAGAAAGGTCGCTCGGACAATGGCTAGTGTTTTGGCTATCTGGCAGTGGTAGCCCAAAACAACTGAAGCAACCTTTAACTAATGTGCCTCTGTGTGCTGTTAGCATGTGCTGCTATTAAAATGCCAAATGTTTACCAAGGAGCAGTAAAGCCTGAGAGTGTATGCCCTTGTCCTGCATCAAATTACAGCATTTTCCAACTTTTAAAGTGTTTGTGACAAAGAAAGTGGGTAGCAAAAAAGCAGGTAGCAAAAGGAAAATTGTGCCCTAGACATTGGAAAGCTTTCTGTGTGGACTGAGAGACTTGTTGTGCTTAATAGCCATGAAAAATGGTTAAATGAGGCTCCCACTGTGGGAGTCAGTTGAAAAAAAAAAGTGTGGTTTGCGGTTTAAATTTTGCCTGCTCAACGATCGCCATGAGGAGATGAGCATTCGAGGAGGAAAGAGGCTCATTTGCATGGTGTCGAGTGATTGGTGAGACTGCAATCAGTCCCCCAAGCCAGCTCTCAGAGTGACTGCACAGCATTCGAGAGGGAGAGTGAGGGAGTGTGTGAACTGGCTTAACAGGAGGAGCGTCGCGTGATTGAAAGCACTGTAAAAAGTAAAAATGACTTTTCTGTTTGAATTCAGGCTCAACCGCATCTCACCGACTGGGCTGTAAGTGTAGTGTTCAGAGGGACGATCGGCAGGACTGCCAACCCGCTTCTTTCCAGAGGCTTCCAAGACTGGCTGCAGGCCGTTTTCCATCGCAGCAAACAGCTACTGATAACAGTGAGTACGAACAGAAATAATTGCTCAGACTGTGTGATTTCACCAAAAGCTAGCTGAATCTGTGTGTAGCAGTGTAATCGCTTTGCAAAGAAGGACTGTGTTAAGTTTTACCAGCAAAAGCAAGAATTCTAAGCAATCGACTGTAAGCATAATTATAGGTTCAGCGTCAGTATAATTTTCAAAGCCATGTGAGAGACTGTGAGTTGTATCAGATATGCAGCAAGAAATACAGGCAATCCTGTGCTATGAAATACTGAGGCTTTAAGGACTGTAAACTACAGCAATGTCTTCAGCGAGTAAAAGTCTGTGGTAAATCATATAAATGTGCTAGGAAAAAGAACAGTGCAAGTTTGTGCAGTTTGAGCAAAGTTATCAGTAGAGTGTATAAATCGGATGCGCAGTGGCTTGACCCAATTACAGAATGTTGATGCATAGGAGTGCTGCCTCCGCCATTACAGGGTGGGGTAGTAATGTAAACACAGCAGCAGAGAAGCCATTTTGAAAGAGAAGAAAAAGTTTTCAGTGATGTGGGACTTGCAATAACAGTGAGTGTTGTTTGTTTTCTCTGCAGTTATGGCTTCAGGACCAGTCCACTACCCGGATCATGCCGGGCTGTGATAGCAGTAGAAGTTAACAAGTTAAGGGCGTTGAGAGATGTTACTCACGGGGACGATTGCCTTCTCATTTGGCGATTCCTGGATATCCAGTGCGGTATATGTGATGTGCTTAATGCTGGAAGGGACGTCTTCATGGTACCTCACTGTTCTGGGTGCCTAAAGAAATATGGTTTGTTCAAAGCGCCCAAGATTTGTTTGGCTCCACATGGACAAAAGTTCAAGAATCTGCAGTTGGCAGCACACAGCACCAGGCTGAGTCTGTTGAGAAGGCCCCCAAGAGTGTGGCACAAAGCAAGAGGGTGCAGATTTACAAACAGAACAATGTGCTGATGTTTCAGAGTCTGAGTCGCAGAGAGACATTTCGGAAGAGCATCAGTAGACCCTTGGAGAGAGGGCCTAGCCCAAGCCTCATAGGTGAAGATGAGATGAGGGAGGTCTTTGAATGGGAGGTTTGACTCTCCAGCAGTGAGAGTGGACAGTCTCAGAAGTGAGGCGACTGCTCACTCCTGGGCACAGATTCTCAGTGAAGAAAAGAGGGGGACCTATGTGGCCTTGTGAAAAGGAACTGGTACACAGCCTCAAGCTCTTGCCTCAGAGGAACGCATGGAAAAGAGTGGTGATTCCACTGCCCTGGCTCTGCAAGAAGAAGCAAGGATCCATTTTGTGTTGTTATGAATGCGTAGCTGGCAGAACCAGGACTGGCCACCCCAAAGCCAGGCCAGAGGTCGGGGTTGACCAAAGCTAGTAAGGAGGAAAGACTGGTTCGTAGGAAAGTGAATGAAATCTGTGAGATGTCACTTTCCTACCTTTCCTCGGGAGAGTCTGGGAGGAGATTGAAAAAAGCAGGAAATCCTGGATTTGGGAAGAAGCAATGAAATATGTTCATCCTGGTGCAAACAAGCATGTCAAGAACAGAATGTTTCAAGAAAAATACAGCCAGTAGAAAAGTGGCAGGACACTGTTTATTGACACTGTTCGAATTGTAGATGGAGAGGACATGAAACCTTTCACAGTGTGAATTATGAGCACCCGAGAGGGGTAAATTCCAGCACCTGACCCATTGTGCTATTGGCCACAATGCCAAGACCACCCTGCAAATGTGCCCATGCCTACCAAGTGGAAAGCAGAGCAGTGGTAGCCAGTGCTGCCATTCAGCAGTTACTGTACCTATGTTGTTCCACCAGACTGGCATTCCAGGAACCAGGTGTCCCACATTCATCAGTTCTACAGTGTACTGGCTTTCCAGAATCCATCGACTGGCCCACCAGATGACTTCAGATCCAGAGGACACCAGCCCAGCTGTATCCTGATTCATCGCCTGGGTATCGGATGACTTCAGACCAGCTGTCTTCCTTTTGTTCCTGTTTCAAGGTTCCATCTCCAGAGATGACATCAGCCCAGCAGTTTCCAGATGTGCCTCCTGTTGTTTCCAGATGTCTTCCCAGTTGTATTGGATGAATGCTGCCAGGGACAGTCTTGTTGAGGACCAGGTGTGGTATTGTGTTGTTTTACAAGGGACTGGTAAATCCAGACTTTTCTATTTTTATGACATTGCAGTACACACCCTACACTGGCAGACTCAGAACTGTCTCAAAGACTCTCCCTTCAGGCCTTTGGCCTACTAGAATGCTTCACGGGCTCCGGCCCAGGAGAGACTCTTTAATGGACTTGCCTTCCGGCACTGTGGTCACTAGATGGGACTTTAGGGCACTCCATCCCCCAAATATGGTGTATTGTAAATAATGTTGTTGTTTTCTACTGTTTTCTAATGTTTATACTGTTTTCTACTTTTCTAAAAAAATCTTTTTGGGATTTTTCAGTGTTTTGATGGTAGTAGTTTAGATAGACTGTGTATGCAGATTAGGGTGTGTGTTGTCTTTCTTTTTCTTGCAGGTGTTCCTGAAGAAGATAGAAGAGAGACAAGAAGAGGAGGAGGGACTCAGCGGAGTTCCTCAGTAGTACTAGAGTGTAGTGTTTAAAAGTACTGTTGTTGTTGCTTTACTGTGTGTAACTTTTTCTTCCCAGGTATGAGTGTGGGAGTGTGGAAGTAATGCATAGTGTATGGTATTAGCTCCTAATGTGTGGTTGCATGGTGTCCTGGGTTGGGGGAGGTCCCTGTTTGTTTTGTTTTGGGAATTTTGAGTTAGAGGCAGACATGTTTTCTCTAGAGGCTAGGGCGATAGATAGGCTGTGGTTCTGAATGACTGTAGGAGCCGCAGTACTGACCTATTGAGGCTATGCTCTGGGCAGTTCTACCAGAGGCCACTAGGTACCCATAGTAGCGGGTGGAGTGATGAGGCTGATATGTCAGCCAAAGGCCTCTAGGCCCTTAGTGTTATCTGCCTGTGCCAGCATGTGGTAGGGGAGAAAGTGGCGCTACCTCCTGTAGTCAACACATGGGGTGAGATGGCCTAAGCCAGGTGGCAAGTGACTGTGGACAGTCATTCTCCTAGCCCAGGGTGAGTGTAACCTCTGTTACCTGGGGTTACAAGAATCCCAGTTAGACCTAGTTGTAGGCAGGAAGGCAGCTCAGAAACTCCAGTTAAATGGATTTCACACTGTCTCACTCTCTTCTCAGTCTCAGCTGAGACTGAGGGATGACATCATTTTAGAACTGTCACAGCTGCATAAGCCACACTGGAATGTTGCAGTTGGAGGGAGTGATAGAGCAGCTGGGAATTTGAAGTCAGTCTGTAGAGGCTATTGCAGCTGCAGTAGAGGAAGGAGGTGCTCTGCTGGAAGCAGACCCTCAGAGTCCTAAGCTCTGTTAAAGAGCTATTTTTGTAGAGTGTGTGTTCTCACCTGGAGAGGAACACAAGAAGAGCCCAGTGAGTGGTAGAGACCACTTTCAGTGGTGAGCCCCATCCCTGCGGGGATGGGGAAGAATCAGACTGCTTCAGGCAGACCTCCTGGTCCAGCTAGGAAAAAGAAGCTGCCTGAGTTAAGTTCGTGCTGAGGCACCAGAAGTTCTGGACGAGATTTCTTTGAAGAGAAAATGCCTGTGGGGCACCTGCAACCAAGGGGTGAGTTCGTTCTGCTAAAGGGCCAATGTATTTTTCACCTGAAACAAGATGAAACTAAAGTGACTGTTACTGTGGGGTCAGGAAAAGACAGCCAATTACAGTTTGGAAGATGGGATTGGACTGCTTAACTCTGTGGGGGTCTAGAGTAATGAACACAGCAACTTATTAAGTATGTTCAAGTTCAGCACAAATGGGATGTAAAGACAGTAGATTGAATGTGAATACATTTAAAGAATCTACACAGCAAAGTGTTTTCAAGGATGAGGTGTTACAGTCCAGAGAAATGGCCAGGTATGAATTATAGGAGCAAGAGGTGGGAGACCCCCCATCAGTAGTAACCAAATTCACCTCACGGGTTTGCTTTGGGACACCTGTTGCTTTCTCTCAGGTACTTGGCCAGTGCCTGAGAAAGTACCCAGACATGGGATTGAGGAGGAAGATTCCCTGATGGAGCCAGAAGCACTCATAGGTGGTTTAGGGAGCCACCAGTAAATGTTTCCATGCTATATGGAAAGTGTCTAAAGGACTGGCATGATAGCCGAGCCATGGAAGGAAGGCAGTCCGAGTGGCTGGCAAGGAAGCTGAGCCAGGAAACCCAGAGCAGAGTACAAGTCTGAGCTGTGTGCCCAGTGTGTTTCAAAGCCTGAGGGCTAAAGTGAATGTGTTCTGATCTCCACAAATCTGCATTACCAGGAGTGTAGCCCCGTGAGGTCCATCTATGCTTTGTTATTCTGTTGGATGTGAATAAAAGCCACACTTTAGAATCCCACTTCTGGTATTGGACATTACAGTTATTGCTTCCTGTGTCCTGAGTTGCTTGGCCCTGCCCCTATGTTGCAGAGTAGCCAAACCTAATAATAATGCCGAGTGACATATTTCTCCCCGAACCCAGCACACCAGGTAGTGCTGTCAAGATGGAAATGGCATACCTGTGGGGGTTACACGATCATCTCATCATTGTGTGTGCTGCATGTGTGTTGCATGAAGGGCACATGCCTGGCATGCCATAACATCCTACAGCCAGGCACTGCTGTTCATGTACCCTGCCCCTGCTTGTGACAGCTACTGTCCTGTCCAGGTGTGCTTTTCTGTAGCACCAGGTGCCTGTGTCTGGCCCATGCCCTGTGACACTGCCTGCCTGTACGCATGTGGTTGTGGTGTGTCCCCCTGGACATGCCCCCCTGCCCAGCACACACCTGCCACACGTGGTTCACAGTGCAGTGGCACACATATCTGTGGCACTGCTTGTCTGTTTTTTGCATGGTGGGCGCTGTCCGTTTCCCACACAGCACTTATGCACATTGTTTTTGTGTGCCACTGTGTACTGTGTGGGCCCATTGTCATGCCCCCACTCACTCACTAGGTGGCCACGGGTATCCCCCACTCTCGAACAGGCGCACAGGGGACGATGGTGCCAGATGTTGGCATCATGTGCACTTCTGTGTGCGTGGCACATACATTGGTAATGCTTCCATGGCATTGCACACCACTTGGCAGTTTACGGAGTGGTAGCCCTTTCTGTTGATGTATGCCATGCCCTCTGGGCCAGGTGGTGCACCTATTGCCACATGGGTGCAGTCTATGGCCCCTAGCATGCCTGGCACACACACCACCCTGTGGAACTGCTGCATGGTTTCTGTCTGCTTTGCCTACGTGTGTGGAATTTGATGTACCTCGAAGCATGTGGCAGCAGGTAGTGAGGATTTGTGTGAGGAGACAGGGCGTGACAGACTGTGTGATACCAGTGGTGTCACCCACGGCATCTGGAAGGTGCCCGTGGTGAGCAGGCACATTGCTGCTGTCACCTTTGTCTCCACTGTCATGGCATGACTCCTGTTTGTTGGTGCTTGCAGGTCATCATAGAGCAGCTCACAGAGCTCTCTCAGCAGTGCCCTGTTGAGTCTGTACTGGCCCACGATCTCCATGTCACTCAGGTGGTCGAATGTGACATGGACATGGTACCTTCTCTGCTGGGCATACCGCCTTACAGACCCTTCCATGACCATGCTGTTGTTCCTCCCATCTCCTCACCTCCTCATAACTGCTGCCATCAGGACAGCTGTCCCATCCATGGCTGCTATGCTGCTTTGCCTGTGGGTGGACTGCACTTAGGCATGCTTTTATATGCCTGTCTTTACGCGGCACATCTGCTGGTTGCACCATGGATGTGCAGCTCATCCTTGCTGATTATATGGCTGCGGCGGCACATTCATGGGAATCCTATGACATGCGCCACATACATTATGTTTGTGTTCTGGCGATCCGGCTTTGGGCTGCACATCCCTGTTCTTTTAATATTGCACCACGGCTCATAATCTGGTTTGCGCTGGCACATCTGGCTGCACAGTGCATCTGCTTTGAATATCTAGCCATTGTCAATACCCAAGATTTATATACATACAGTAGATACATAGATACTCGACGGAAGATAAGGGCCTTTGGCCCATGTAGTCTGCCCAGTTGCACATGTAATTTTGCCTCTCATAGGTTTGAAAGTGGTTTTAAAAACAATTTAGCAGTTAACCAAAACATATTAAAGTTTGGCTCTGCACATTAGAACTAGTACTAATAATATGACAGAAAGGATTACCGATTGCCTCCACTCATTAGATTTTGCATTCACTCTTTCTATTTCTCAATGGGTTTTTAAAAGCCTTTTAAAAATATCCAACTTTAGTATTGTCTGCAAGGTGTGTTTGATTTTCTTTTAACATTAGGATCATTTAAAGTCCAAGTTGCATTCTGTGTTCACTACCGTTGTTTGTTTGTCTTTTGTCATTGCTGTGCCTGGTTGGAACTGGCTACTGATGAATGGGGGACATGGCTGACTTAAAAGATCAACTGCAGCTATATTATAAACATATTACAAATTTTACTCCTTTTCCTAGCAGGATAACTAGACCTTATTTATTACATACAAAATGAAGAGGTACTCATTTTGTCATGCGGATACTATTTTAAGGCTCTCCTATTTGATGGTTTCTAGAAAATCTCAGACATTTTGACCTGCTAGTGGTACCTTGGATGAGTTGATTCCATTCAAGCAAGAATGACATAATTTCCCTCAAGTTCCAGGTACTGAGCTGCCAGGAACTTGAGGAAGATGATGTCATTCTTGCTTGAATGGAATCAGCACTCACCCAAGATTCTGCTAGCTGGTCAAAAATGTCTGAGAGATTTTCTGAAACCATCAA
The DNA here is from genome assembly GCA_016271365.2 of Neoceratodus forsteri. Lineage (NCBI taxonomy): Eukaryota > Metazoa > Chordata > Ceratodontiformes > Ceratodontidae > Neoceratodus > Neoceratodus forsteri. The sequence goes on from CM057449.1 coordinate 1,311,576,857, forward strand.
ATAGGAGGAGCATTAAAATGGAATCTAAGCATGACAAATGGCAATTTTTTCATTTCACATGTAAAAATAAGGTCTGGTTATCCTTATATTAGGAAAAGAAGTAAAGTTTGTAATATGTTTATAATATAGCTGCAGTTGATCATTAAGGCACTAAGCAGACTGTGCCGGTGCACTATAACTCTAAGGGAACCGATAGCAAGACACGCTGAAGCATCAGCCAGTGCATAGGTGCACGGGAGCATGCATCCATTGTTCTTCACCCTGCGGGCCACTCAAACTGGAAGAGTTCCACTTTGAACTAGACTATATTGTCTACAAGGCGGGTTTGATTTTCTTTTAACATTAGAATCATTTAAAGTCCAGGATGCATTCTGTGTCACTACACGCTTGCAATAAACTACATGAGTGAAGGTAAGCAATGCCTCAAGTGACGTTTTTGTTGATGAAGTTCTGATGACTTGTGTTCTTTGATGTTCTTCAAACTTACCAAACAGACTGTTGGTAAAACCCATAGTGTTACCTATGTAACATGCCTATGTGAAATGAATCATAGTGGAAGTGAGGAACATGACTGCACATAATATCACTGTGAGAAAGGATGAACCTTAGGCTGAATGTGCTGTGCAGACATGGTAGTAATGCCTAAACCCACAGCAGAAGGGACCAAGCAAGGCATCGATCCACAGCCTTTGACTTTGGAAACTCACCTCTACCTGAGGAATAGTGAATCAGTTGTAAGGTAGCCAAAAGGAAACAAATGTGTAACTCATTGAGCAACTAGTACACTGCTTGATTGACAGAGAAGAGTATCATATCCCTCCTGCATGGCTGGTACCCATTTAGAGAAAGGTCTCAGTGTCTGGCAGCAGAGGATGATGACGGTGTGAGAAGACACCTGCAAGAGCTCTTAGCTGTAAGTATCATCCAGGAATAAAGAAGCCCCTATGCATCACCATAGTGGTCATCAGAGATAATGGGATCAATGCACGTGTATTGAACTACAGAACCCTCATCAAGAACAGTACCTGCTGGTCTGGTAGCTCAAGTAGTGAGTTAGCACCTGCCTCACTAGTGACCTGGGTTCAGGATGGATTTGGGCCGTATGGGATCGGTCAAGGGAGAGATGATTGTGCATCCCATGGACTGCACTCCACTCTTGGGAGGAGGAACAGGTTGCACTGCTCTCCAGGTCACACCTGGAAAACAAGCTTTGGCTTAGTGTGCCTTTCCTGGTTAAACAATTTCCCTTCCCCGGCATTTTCCTGCCACCTGATGGAGTACAAGTGACAACACAGCAGGAGTAGCAACATAAAGGAGAGTACTTGACATCAAATGCTTTTATGAGTGTGTAGCCCCCGCAAATGGGGTTCCCATAAAGTCTTCCAGGAGCTTGTCTGAATGTCCAAGTCTGGGCGGTGTTCGGTTGTCTGAGCTGTTTAAATGTGGTTCCAAGTGAGTGCTATTTGAGCCTCCCACATTTTTCTCTAAGAGCGGTCTGCTTGCAGACTTAATTAGTTTGTATGGGGGGACTGTGTATTTAATGCTCGAATCCTCCTGTTGCTGCCAATTCTGTTTCTGCTCTCTGCCATATGTGCAGAGGGAGCCTTGTTGAAAGATATAACTGTTTGCCAGAAATCATATAGAGTGACTAAGAAAATGTAGTTTGTCTAACCTGTCTTTATTTCAGCACGAACTGTTTCAGTGTAGCTCTTTCATTTTGGTCCTAAATTGCTGACTTGGACCAATCAGGATGATAGGAGCCTTAAAATGGAGATTGTGGATGAATTGGAACTTGACTCTCAATTTTGAGCCAGCCACAAGGGGATTGTATGAGCAGTGACTCTGGGAAATGTAGTTTTGACCTTGGCACCTTTTTTCACCAACAGAGGGAGTCTTATTATGAGTGACAGCTGAACCAGCCAACAGAATGGTGTGGAGCTAAAGGAAATGCCCTGCTCTGTGACTGGAAAGATCAGATCAGTTGGGACAGTGAAGAGAGAGGAGCTCTGTGCTTCAGGTGTATAGTTTCACGTGGGAAGCATGTGTGAGGCCCTGAGGTTCGGCCTGCAGCCATTGTAAGTGCTAGTTCAGACTGAATCCAACTTGTGAGGAGAAAGAAGGAAGTCTGAAAGGTAGAAACCAGGCTAACCCTGTAGAAGACTGGAGAAATTGCTGAATCGCTTGGTCTGTCAGGAACTGAGAGCTGCTATGTGTGCTCCTGGGTATTTTGCTGTAATTGCGATGGGGATCTAGGGAGCAGCCTGCCTGGTATAGTACTTTCCTTTTACATATGAATGTGCATAGTGCTTGGGGAATCGCTATTTCCAATCTCCTGTGCTATGTGCTGTGCATTGTGTGAGCCACTAGAGGGAATAAAAGGGGTCCCAGTGGCCCAGAGGGCTGTGACCAAGCTAGTCTAACCACTACAAACCCTGACCTCTGGGTGAAGGCACCCGCCATAGAATCTAGGCCCTCCACCTGTCACTAGTCAAGCAGGCAGGGTAGTAGCCCTTGGGATAGCGCCACCTGGGGGTTACATCTTGGAGGCTCACTGCTGGGATTTTGTGTCCTCTAGTGGCCACATTTATGAACCGCTGTTAAAAATAAATAAATAAATGGGTACCCTGACAGAAGTGGCTGTGCACCGGTTGGTGGAGTGGTGTACTGGGGAGGAGATCAACCCCAAAATGCTATGCTTATCCTGGACATCCCCTGGGTATCAATACGGACACTGTACAGGAGTACTTTCCAAGGTGGAAGGTTTACAAAACCCTGTGGTGGTGGGTCGACATGCTGATCTGCTCACCCACACTTTCATAGCCCTAGTAGAGTATAAGGACCCCATAGATAGCTCCAAAGTGCCACAGACTATTACCCCAGAGGAGCCCTCGCTGCCGGAGAGTGATAACTAAGGACAGTAGAGACCGGGGGAATGAGCCCCACTATCTGAAATGTTTGAGGAGAAATTTGCTAAATTGTTGCTGGAGGAAGGAAAACTGTGGAGGATTTAAAGAAACTATTATTGCACCTGAGAACATTCCTCCACCAACACCTTCTCCCTCCAGCACCCATTATTGCCCCTCCTTCTGTGCCAGTGCTAGCCCCTATGTCTGTACCTGCCAATAGTCATGACTCTTAAGGCAGGTTGAAAATTTCTCCTCACCCTCCCACCCCACAAGGGGAGGATGACTGGGAGACCTGGATGAACTATGTTGCCCCTCAAGTGCTAGAATGGCAATGCTCGGAAGCAGAAAAGTGAAAGAGGTTAAGTGAGAACCTCCAAGGTCCTGCCCTGGCTACCATCCATGCCAAACAGGCCAGTAACCCTAAAGCGACTGCACAGGACTATCTTGAGGCCTTGGAGAATGTGTATGGGAGCCCAGATTCCGATGAGGACCTGTGGTGGAGAGTAAGAAATGCACAACAGTACCAAGGGAGTTGTTGTCTGTGTATGTATCTCGGCTGGAAAAATTGTTGCAAGAATGCCTCAGAAAAGGTAGTTTGCCAGCGATTGAATTGGACCGAACCAGGCTGGACAGGATCCTTATGTCTGCCCCTTCTCAGAACTGCTGCTGCTCAGTTACGCCTGGCCAATCGACTGGAATCTCCACCCTCCTATGATGAGATCATGAGAGAAATTTGAGGGGTTGAGAAAAGGCAACCCGGGAGGGACTTGCACCAATAGCTGCTACACACCCGAGTGACTGAAGGTGACCCATCAAGTGAAGTTCAGGGCAGAGGTTGGCAGTTAATGATTGCTCTGAGAAGGAAAAGGTGTGCCATCATGGGGTGAACTGCTGAGAGAGTTCAGGAAATAAAAATAGTCTCTATATGAAGTCCGCTCCTGCAAGTACAGGCTCGAACCCTCATCCGACTGTATCTGCTATGGGGGTGGGGTACCCACCATGCATCTCCTGCTGACAACAGCTCAAAACTCGACAACTTGACCATGGAAATGGGAAATTGACGAGATGTCTCAAATGCTTATCACGCCGCAGACAGAGATGGCACCAAGGTTTTCTGTTGGAAGTACCCCGCCCGGCTCCCAGTGAGATGCCTCGGCCAGCTCAATCTCCGAAGGTATGTTTTGTTTTAATTGTGGGAAGGATGGGCACATGAAGAGAGAATGCAGGTCCCCAAAAGACACAGACAAAGTTGTATACAGGCTACCAGGAGAGCTTTGAGGACAAATCAGTGGTTGAGAGGTACACAAAATGATCGCAGTGAGGATCCCAAAATGCTAACTCATGTCCTTTTGTGGCAAGGTCAGTTGCACAGGCCCCTATACCGTCTCTCAGACTGGCCCAGAATAGTGGGTCCCTCCATGGAGACCACTGTAAAGGTGAATGGAGTGTCTACAAGAGCTGTATTAGACAGTGGCTCCCAAGTGACAATATATGTTTCAAGACTGGTATCAGAAGCATTTGTCTGATGTGCCCTTACAACCGTTTATGTCTGGGGGTTAAGTGAGAAGGCCTACCCCTACTCTGGGTGTATCCCAATTTGGCTGTCTTTTCCCACCTCCGTGGCTGGAGTGGCAGAGCAAGTAGAGACCCTGGCCTTAGTGTGTCCCCTACTGGACTGTATGATGGGGTTCCTCTACTAATTGGGACAAATGCTCATATGTCTGGACGGTTGGTGCAGTTGTGTTATGAAAAACAGGGGTCAAGGACTAGTAGAGCTTTAAGAATTCCGGCCTTGATCAAGAAGGCCTATGAGGCACACAGAGATGCTGAAAAGTGGAACCAGAGGAACCGGTTGGAATTGTCTGGAAGAAGGATCCTGAGTCTCTGATCCTGCCGCCAAATGCCCAGTGTACCTTACAGGGGTAGTCCATATCAGAAAGGATGTCAAGAATAAAATCCTCATGCTGGATGCACCAGGCGATGGAAATTGCCAGAAGGACTGCTGGTCAAGCAAGTATTTTGCCTGGCCAGAGCCCACGCTTATGCCAGAAGAGTAATGGTCAAGTTCACAATGTGTCTGATCGAGAGATTCGAGTAAATAGAGGTTGCACCCTGGCTAATGTATATTGTGCAGATACTGCAGTGCTACCCAGTAACAAGTGTTTGGGGAAAATGACAGAGTGACACCGGCTTGTTTGATTTTGGGACTCCCTTGCCAGCTGAATGGAAGATGAGAATCAGTAGAAAGCTTGCCCAGAGAGACCAGGTGTTTTCTTCAAAGGAATGTGACGTAGGATGTGTGCAAGGAGCTGAGCACCACATCCGCTGCATGATGAAAGGCCATATCATGAGAAGTCTCGATGCCTGGCCCCTGCTGACATAGATGATGTGAGACGGCATCTGCAAGAGATGCTAGCTGCTGGTGTAATACAAGAATCCAGAAGCCCTATGCTTCCCCATCGTGGTAGTGAGAAAAGAATGGGACAGTAAGGATGTGCGTGGATTATCGCACTTTAACCGCGGACTATCCTGATCAGTATACAATGCCCGCATTCAGGATGCTTTGGACTGCCTGAGCGGTAGCAAGTGGTTCTCTGTGCTGGATCTTACATGATGGGTACTACCAGATCCTAATGGCCCCAGAAGACCGTGAGAAGACAGCCTTTATCTGTCCGCTTGGCTTCTATGAATTCATGAGGATGCCTCTAGGGATTTCAGGCGCCCCAGCCACTTTTCAACGACTGATGGAGCATGCAGTGGGGACATGAACTTATTAGAGTGCCTGGTATACCTAGATGATGTTATTGTGTTTGGCAGCTCACTGGAGGAACATGAGAGCAGATTATTCAAGGTGTTGGACCGACTGGAAGACTTTGGCCTGAAACTGTCCGTCTATAAATGTCAGTTCTTCCAAACCTCTGTAAAGTATGTGGAGCATGTAGTGTCCACCGAGGGAATAGAGACCGACCTAAGTAAAGTGAAGGCCTTGACCACCTGGCCACAGCCCCACAATCTAAAGAACTGCAAAGATTCCTGGGATTCTGTGGCTACTATTGCCGCTTCATCAAGGACTATTCAAGAGTGATCCGTTCTTTACTTAATCTTACTCAAGGTTACCCTCCTACCCACAAAAATACAAGAGGTCAACTCCCCTGAGACTGAGAGAGTGTATTTCCATCCTAATTAAGTATTTGGGGCACATGGAACACCTGATTGTGAAGCTGCTTTTCATGAGATTATATCAACTTACCCACGCCTCCTGTCCTGGCCTATGCAGATCCAGAAAACCCTATGTCCTACACACTGATGCTAGTTTTCAAGGTTTGGGGCTGTGTTGTATCAGGAGCATGAGAATGGACTGAGAATAGTGGCCTTTGCCAGCAGAAGCCTGACCACTTCCAAAAGAACTAACCTGTACATAAGTTAGAGTTCTAGCTTTGAAGTGGGCCATTGTTGACCAATTCCATGAGTACTTGCATGGGGCTAAGATACTAGTAAAAACTGACAATAATCCTTTGACCTATGTGTAGACTTCAGCTAAGTTGGATGCTACTGACCACAGGTGGCTCTCTGCATTATCTACATACAACTATGCTGTTGAATACAGAGCAGGCCTGAACCACATAGATGCTGATTCTCTCCCGGAGGCCTGTTTCTTGAAATGACTGGGTCAGACTGTCAGAACCTGATATTCGAGCACTCTGCCAGAAGTTTGACTGAGAGGAGCAAATGGTCCCAGACCCAGTGAACTGCATGGTGGATTGTTTGGGACCCTCTGAGAATTGCATACCTGCTGCTTATTACCACTGTACCACAATAGACATTGGTGCACTGCCTGAGCTGGACAATGACAGTATTCAGCAGGCTCAATCCTGAGACCCCATGATCAAATCAGCTCTATAAGCCCTCTATGCAGGGAAAGATGTATCCAAGTTACGCTTCACTGATTTGAGAACTGCATTGTTATACAAGGAAGGTCCTAAGTTGAAACTGATTAATAGACTGTTATACAGAGAAACAGTAGACAGAGGGGACAAATAGATAAATAACACTGTTTTGCCTACTGCCTTCGAGACTTGGTGCTGAGGTCCCTACACAACCACATGGGGCACCTTTGGCATAGACAGAACACTTGACTTGGTAAGATCCAGATTCTATTGGCCCAAGATGGGGGCTGATGTTGAACACATCCGAACTTGTAGTCGCTGTCTACAGAGGAAAGCTTGCCCAGGGGCTGCCCCCTAGTTAACATCACCACCAGCGCCCCCATGGAGCTGGTCTGTATTGACTTTCTGAGTCTGGAACCAGATCAAAGAAATATCAGTATGTGCTGGTGGTCACTGACCATTTCCCAGCTATGCCCAAGCTTTCCCACCAAGGACCAGAAGGCATCCACTGTGGCCAAAATACTTATGGAAAACATTTTTGTTGACTATGTGGCACCACAAAGAATCCATTCTGATCAAGGAGGGACTTTGAGAGTCATTTGATCAAAGAGATGCTTTCTCTGTGGGAGTGCGAGTCCAGAACCACCTCTACCACCCCAGGGTGACCCACAGCCTGAGCGGTTCAACCGCACTTTGCTAGATATGCTAGGCACCTTACCCAAAAGACAAGCCTAGATGGAATCAACAAATTAGCACCCTGGTACATGCCTACAATCGCACAAAAGTGATGCCACTGGGTCTCCCCTATCACCTGATGTTTGGAAGAGAAGCCCGACTACCGTAGATGTTTGTTTTGAGTTTGTCCTGATGGTGTTTGAGCTGATAACCATTTACAGTATGTGCAAAAGTTAAAGGCCCAACTAAATCATGCGTACTAACTGGTTCAAACCATGGCTGCCAAAAGAAATCTGGCCACCAAGGAAAGGTATGATAAAAAGTGAAAGCACTGGAACTCCAGGAGGAAGATCGGGTGTTGCTAAGAAATCTGGGACTGCATGGCAAACACAAGATTGCTGATAGGTGGCACCATCTCCCCACATTGTGGTAGGCAAACTAAATGATCTGCCTGTGTACAAAGTAAGGCCGAGAATAACTCAAAAGATGTGAAACAATGCATAAAAATTATTTATTGCCCATTGGACAAATCTTGATTGAGTCTGAGCCCCCAGAAAATACCCCTCTGGACCAGTGACTAGAGCTGCTGCTAAGCAAAATCAAGAAAGCCTGCACTTACAGAAGCTGAGTTAAAGTGTTCCTCCACAAGTCCCAGTTGGACAAGACTGTCAGTCCATGTCAGAGGAAAGTGAGTGTGGCTTTGAATACTACCCTTCTACGAACTGAGTCAATTGTTTCGGGCAATCCCTAGTCAATCCTGGAGATGAAGCTGGGCCTTCTGGACTGTCTAAGCCCCAGCTTTGTCCCTGGAGCCAATGCTCCCGAAAGTGAAGTGCAAAGCATCAAGTCTGATGATATGGGATCATTGTGTATGATTGAACTGTTTGAGCTTTCAGAGGAGGAAAATGATGGACTGGGACAAACTGGTGATATACCAGAACAAGAATAGTGTGTTGAGTACCTTGATAGTTCACTGCCAGTGTCAGAAAACTCCCATGTGAGCTAAGTGTTGTGGACTCTGAGATTGCAAATCATGGAGCTGAAAGTGCCCCAAGTTCTAGCCTCTCTACCCCCAGGAGACTCTCCTGGCAAGTAAAGACAGTGCTGAAAGTGCGTTTAAAAGTGCAGAGACTGTAACAGTTCCCCTAGAAATACTGGTCGAGCTATAAAGCCTGTAATGTGCTTAGCTATGATTCCCTGGAGGCCTGTGGACTTACCTCTCAATGTTGTCCATAAAGGAGTGTATGTGTCCCCGAGCTCATTGCCCAAACTGAGCATAAGTGCTACCTCCAAGTTAATTGTGTTGCCCTCTGGGTATGGTGCCCTGCCCCATTCCAGCCCCAAGGTAGCTGATGGAAGGGCCCCTCTCTTCAGGTTTCATGTACAGGAGGTAATAACCTGAGTTACTGTATAATGTGCATATAATACTGTGTAAAAAGTGATGTACTGAAAAGTTTCAGAAATGTGTTTCTGGTAAGGTGATATGCTGACTGATGATTACATGTATGTTTCTAATGTGATACTGATGTAAATGTATATGGTTGTATTGAAATTTATGGGGGTAATTTACTTGCCATGGACGCCAAACTTTTCCAGGCCAGGAAGGGTATAACCCCCTGCAAATGGGGGTTCCCAAAGTCTTCCAGGAGCTTGCCTGAATGCTCCAAGTCTGAGCGGTGTTCGGTGTCTGAGCTGTTTAAATGTGGTTCCAAGTGAGTGCTATTTGAGCCTCACGTACTGTCTCTTTAAGAGCTGTCTGCTTGCAGACTTAATTAGTTTGTATGGGGACTGTGTATTTAATGCTCAAATCCCGCCCGATGCTGCCAATTCCCGCTCCATTTTGCCGCCACTACATGTGCAGAGGGAGCCTTGCTGAAAGATATAACTGTTTGCCAGAAATCATTTAGAGTGACTGAGAAAATGTAGTTTGTCTAATATGTCTTTATTTCAGCACGAACTGTTTCAGTGTAGCTTTTTCATTTTGGTCCTGAATTGCTGACTTGGACCAATCAGGATGATAGGGAGGCCTTAAAATGGAGCCTGTGGACAAATTGTAACTTGACTCTCAATTTTGAGCCAGCCACAAAGGGATTGTATGAGCAGTGACTCTGGGAAATGTAGTTTTGACCTTGGCACCTTTTTTCACCAACAAAGGGAGTCTTGTGAGTGACAGCTGAACCAGCCAACAGAATGGTGTGGAGCTAAAGAAAATGCCCTGCTCTGTGACTGGAAAGATCAGATCAGTTAGGACAGTGAAGAGAAGGAGCTCTGTGCTTCTGCAGTGTATAGTTTCGTGCGGGAAGCGTGTGTGAGGCCCTGAGGTTCAGCCTGCAGCTGCTAGGTGCTAGTTCGGACTAAACTGACTTGTGAGGAGAAAGAAGGAAGTCTGAAAGGTAAAACCAGGCTAACCCTGTAGAAGACTGGAGAAATTGTTGAATCGCACTGGTCTGTCAGAACTAAAGCTGCTGTGTGTGCTCCTGGGTATTTTGCAGTAATTGTGATTGGGATCTAGGTGCAGCCTGCCTGGTATAGTACTTTCCTTTTACATATGAATGTGCTGAGTGCTTGTGGGGAATCGCTATTTCCAATCCCTGTGCTGTGTGTTGAAGCTGGAAGCAAACCCAGCTTGTCTCGGACTAAATCCGTTTGCTATCTACTGCAGTGGGATCCAGTCACAAGGACCTTGTCTCCATGCCTTGTTGTTCTGGCAACCCAGGAGAACATCCACCATCCGGTTCTCAGCTCGGGTATTGTGAGTCCAAATCAGGGTATTACCCTGCAGCCTGTTTTCAATTACAAGTGTGTCATCTAATTATTGTTTCACTTCTTCATGGACTGAGCCATCCGCTCCGATTACAACTGGATGTTGGGCATTTATTTTCTTCTACAGGGCCCTGTCCATCTGCATCTGCCGCCAACCCGGCAATGGACCTGGCTAGCCCCCAACCTGGGTACCCAGAGTGTGACTTTTCAGACCCTGTATGTGTGCACAGTACTGTGATTTAATTTTGCCAGTTAACCTGATCTCCTCCCGTGTTTATTCCTCTAAATAAACCAGATTTGATGTTGTTAAACTTTAAACTGTCTAAAGTGTCAGTACCTACATATCAAGCATTGTATTGGTTTGTGTATGTTGATTAATCTTATTTTATGGGGTCTCCAGAGACGAACCTTAGAATCAGTCTCGAGGGTAAGTGGTACTTTATGAATGAACAGGGTATAGATGTGGGGTATTGGGACTGTAACTTCTGTGCATTTGTGAGCCACTAGAGGGAATAAAGAGGGTCTCAGTGTCCCAGAGGGCTGTGACCAAGCTAGTCTAACCACTACAAACCCTGACCTCTGGGTGGAGGCACCCGCCATAGAACCTAGGCCTCTCAACCTGTCGGGTTGTCAGCAGCAGGGTAGTAGCCCTTGGGATAGCGCCATCTGGGGTTACAAGTGCATGACTCTGCATGCACACGCAGTAGCCATTTCATGACATGCAGCCCAAGGGAGGAAATGGAGGTGACCAATGGTCAGTCCTTTGAAAAACTGACCTGTGCTCCAAAGAAGTCTGGCCAGCCCTGATGGTCCCACCAGAAAAGGGAAATTCATAGGGATTCTCTGGAGGAAAAGTAAGTCCTAAAGATGATGAGTCGAGGAGCTGTGCAGACCAGGACAGAATGGGAATGTGATGAAAGAGAAACAAAAGCTTTATTTAAAAAAAAAGCTGTATCTGACCAGTACACGATGCCTAGCATTCAGGACACACTGGATTGCCTACATGGGAGTTGCTGGTTTTACCAAATACCCACCACCCACACAGAGCATGGAAAAACACTTTCATCTGCCCTCCAGAAACTGATGAATACCTATGGATAAAGCTACCAACTTTCCAAAGCCTAAAACTGGGACGGTCCATCCTGACCATAGAAACATAGACTTTGACGCAGATAAGGACCACTTGGCCCACCCAGTCTGCCCATTTCCTACCTATTGGATAAGCTGCAGATTCTAGTTAACCAACAGCCTACTTCCTGCAACCCCCACTATAATTGCCTTATGTCTGTCCCATGCATGTTTGAATTTCCCCACAGTTTTAGACCCAACAACCTCCCCAGGAAGGCAGTTCCATGCATCCACCACTCGCTCCGTGAAAAAAATGTCCTCATATTTCCCTGAGCTGTCCCCCTCTATCTTTAAATTGTGCCCCTTGTTCTTACACATCTATTTTTCTGAAAGATGCTACCTCCTGGACTTTGTTGATTCCTTGAGGTACTTGAACATTTTTGTCATGTCCCCCTGTCCCTCCTTTCATCAAGGGTATACATATTAAGCTCTCTCAGTCTCTCTCTTTATATGGTTTCTGATGCAGACCCTGCACCATTTTAGTTGCCCTCCTCTGGACTGCTGCCATCCTGTCTATGTCCTTACGTAGATGAGGTCTCCAAAACTGCACGCAGTACTCAGATGGGGTCTCACCAACTGTCTGTACAGAGGAATAACCACTTCCTTTACGTTCGCTTGAGCATGTGCAAGGAATGTATTGGGAGAGTAGCACACTTGGAGGTGTGCCTCTCCCACCCAATGCACTCGTCAGTTGAGCAGGCGTGGTGGTCTCAGCATCAATGGTGTAGCAGCTCAGTATGACAGCAGTGGTCTTCGCTCAAAGAAAAACACCGCTGCCATACTGAGCGCCGCTTCGTCGCGCGCTACCACCCCCACGACGCTCCGCTACGGGCCCTTAAAGCTGTAAGCACGCTGGAGCCCACTCCTAGCGTGGCAACATTGTTGCCACGGGTGCCTAATCCCTCGGCCGGCTCCATCGCACTTCCCCAAATATATACTGCTGCCACACTGGGAGCCCACCCCAGCGGGCAAACTGTTTGTTTGGATTTGCCGACGGGGTGTCCAATCCTCCGTCCGCTCCTCGCCCCCCACACATCTTCTGCCACACTGGGAGCCCACCCCAGCGTGGCAAATGTCCTCGTAGTCTTTTTTTTTAACCTGTAAAACAAAACGTTCTGCTGCCTCCCAGCCCCTCCCACAACCCGCACCCACCCACTGTGCACCCAGCCTTCCCACACCCCTACCCATACTTACCTCCGGACTCCAGCGCGATGATCTTCGTGGACCGGGAACACATCTGCACTCTTCAAAGGCGCATCAACTGAGGAAATGCCGGTAAGCTCTATAATGGGCTAGAGGGGTTTTAACTTTATTGCATATCTCAGTCATTTTTGAATATTTGCACCAAATTTTCAACATGGGTTTTGGGACCCCTTCTCATGAATGATGTCACTGTCATGGGCGTTATTCGGGCCGAAGGGTGATTTCGCGGAGCAGTGCGCGGTCACTATGCGAAATCACCCTTCAGCCTCAGATAACACTATGACAGTGACATCATTCATGAGAAGGGGTCCCAAAACCCCATGTTGAGAATTTGGTGCAGAAATTCCAAAAATGACTGTTTTACTTAATGTGCTATGCAGTTCCTATGCAGGCTCAGTAAGTTCACGAATTTTCAATATTTTCACTCCAGATTTTCAACATTGCCATTTTATCACACCTTCTTATGAGCTGTACAGCTGTCATTTTCACATCTCACCCAAAATGTGTTTCCGTCCATGAAGCGCAATTGGCGCAGTTGTGCGTAAATCAATGTATGGAACACATTAAGAAATCACAGTGACACTGTTCATGAGCACAGGTCTTAAAATGGCTATGTTGAAAATTTGGTGAAAAATTCCAAAAATGACTGTTTTATGAGCATGCGCTTGCGAGTTCCTTCACGCGACGTCAGACATTTGCGAATTTTCAATATTTGCACTCCAGATTTTCAACATTGCCATTTACACACACCTCCTCATGAGCAGTACAGCTGTCATTTTTACATCCTGCCCAAAATGTGTTTCTGCCCATGTGCGTGCAATGGCGCGGTGGTGTGCAAACTGAATGTATGGGACAATTAAGAAAATCACAGTGACACTGATCATGAGCAGAGGTCTTAAAATGGCTGTGCTGAAAATTTGGTGAAAAATTCCAAAAATGACTGTTTTATGAGTCTGAGTTGCGCAGTTCCTCATGCACTTTCGTAAGTTTCTAATTTTCAATATTTTCACTCCAGATTTTCAACATTGCCATTTTACCACACCTCCTTATGAGCACTGTAGCTGTCATTTTCACATCTTGCCCAAAACTTGTTTCTGCCCATGTAGCGCACAATGGCACAGTCGTGTGCGAACTCAGTGTATGGGACACATTAAGAAAATCACAGTGTCACTGTTCATGAGCAGAGATCTTAAAATGGCTATGTTGAAAATTTGGCCGAAAAATTCCTACAAATAACTGTTTCTGAGGCGTGCATTGTGCATTCCTGCTTGCGCTAAGTAAGTTTTAATTTCCAATATTTTCATTCCAGATTTTCAACATTGCCATTTTACCACACCTCCTTATGAGCAGTACAGCTGTCATTTTTCACATCCTGCCCAAAACATCTTTCCCCATGTAGTGCACAATGGCGAGTCCGTTTAGCAAATCAATGTATGGGACACAGTAAAAAATCACAGTGACACTGTTCATTAGCACAGGTTTTAAAATGGCAATGTTGAAGATTTGGTGAAACAATTCTAAAAATGACTGTTTTACAGCGTCATGCACAGTTCCACGCTTCGTGGGTTTGCCAATTTTCAATATTTCCATTCCAGATTTTCAACATTGCCATTTTACCACACTTCCTTATGAGGCAGTACAGCTGTCATTTTCACATCCTGCCCAAACGTGTTTCCACCTATGTAGCGCACAGTGGGGATAACAAACAGGTCATGCTGACAATTTATTGTGCAAATACCAGCAATCGCACAGGGCATTAGGTAAAGCACCATACATGCCAAACACCACTGCAAATACCTGTAAGCTAACATTCGGTATTGACAAATGCTTGTTCTACTTGTGATGCCCCTTCCTATGCATCCCAGTATCCCCTGGTTCTCCTTACTGACTTCTCACATTGCTTACCCACCTTTAGGTCATCTGATATGACCACCCCAGGTCCCTTTCCATTTTTTGTTGTTAGTACCTCCCCTGCTATTGTGTACTCTTCTCCTGGGTTTTGTTTTCCAGGTGCATTACTTTGCACTTCTTTGCATTGAATCTAAGTTGCCATATGTCTGACCATTCCTCCAACCTTGCCAAGTCCCTTCTCATCCTTTCTACCCCACCTTGTGTATCAACTCTGTCACAGATCTTTGTGTCATCTGCAAAGAGGCATACCTTTCCCTCAGACCCTCTGCAATGTCACCTATAAAGATGTTAAAGAGGACTGGACCCAGTACTGAGCCCTGAGACCATGACCCCGCCCCCCACCCCACCGTGTCACTCCATGGGCACACGCGCGCAGACAACGCTGCACACAATCAATTACATTTTCCTGCTTGCTCTGGCCATGCCATCCCACAGGAACACCAGTAGCAAACATCCAGATTAAAACAGTTCATCATTCTGCTGTAGCAAGTTCCAAATCATGATGTATAGAAAGTTCATTAGAAACAAATCTGCATTTAATTATGATCAGACATTTGAGCTGCATGTATTGCTCCTCCTGACAGTCCCATCCCACCTGCTTACACTCACCTCATTTGCTGAGCAAACTTTACTTCAGTGACTCCACCACCACACCAGATTGTTGTCACACAGTTCACTACAGCCTATCAGGTCCGAGTACTTTAGTTCACTGCTGCCGGTCTCTTCTCTGTCTGGAGTCCCTCTCAGCAGCTGGCAGGCAGACATCCACCACGCTTGTTTGCATTACTACCCAGTCTAATCTAACAGGACGGAAGATGCTTTACTGTGCTCCCACTGACATGCTTGCAGTGCAACACAGGTGCAAGGGTTGAAGTTGCAAACTGCTGTCCAGCACGTGCTGAAATAACTGTCACTAATCATGTATTAGCAGTCAGCAGAAAAAAGGGACAAAACTGGGACAAGTAAGCAAAACCAGGACAAAAGCGACATTTTGCAAAACTTGTGGGACACTGGGACATGCTGCTTAAAATAGGGACTGTCCTGGGAAAATAGGGACTGTTGGTAGCTTTACCTATGAATGCCCCAAGTTATTTCTGGCCATCTTTCTTCAATGTAGGTTTTATTTATTCTCCTGGCCGAGGTGGGCTTGGCTTCCTTCAGCCCGTCCCCACTGTCTGCCACCTCTTCAGGCTTACCTGTAGTCCAGACTACCCCCATGGGTTAGGAGGGGGCCATCCTCCCCAAAGAGACATATCCAGTTCTGTCCCGCAGCATCTCAGTGGTGGAGTGGGTGAGGAACAGCGTGCAGGGCATGATACATGCCCACCTTGTCCCCATTTTCCATCAATTTATTTTTGGTTTGTCCAGAGGGAGGAAGATCAAGCTCCCCAGAAATACCCTGTTCTGGGGAGAGGGGCTCCCACTGCTGCAGTACTGCCACTGGGTGACTACAGGTTGCAGTGCAGTCAGGCTGCAAAGTGGGAGAGGGGAACATCAGCCAAGGCTCGAGAAAGCACACTTGTGTGCATTCTCTAGAGCCTTAGCATGCTAATGTTCCATGGCTGTGGCTAAGGGGAGAGAAGCCCTGAGCACCAAAAACCTCAGCACACTCAGACACCAACCTTGGCCACTGCCCGCTGTGGGGACACCCAATCTCTGCCTCCACAGTCTGTAGGAGGAAGGGGTTTGTCTGCAGAGGCTGGACCCCACCACGAGAGGGTAAGCTCATGGGATTGAAAGCCCCTCACAGATATGAGTCAGGAATGCTGGGAAAGAGGGCTGGATCCATCCAGGGTGAGGTTATGCCAGGCACCCCAGAAAATGTCAATTATAAAACAAGCTTGTTTTTATACAAATGCATTGATAGTAAAAACTAAACGTCCTGAAATTCAGATGTAACCTCCCTTGTTGGCTTTAACGTTAAGGCTCCTGAATTCACATCAAGGGGCCAGCTGCCTCTGAATGAGCCATCAGCACAGTGCTCCAGACTAGACTGGGAATCTCCAGTCATTGCCCAACCAAACCAGACATGTAAGCTCACCCACACAGGACTGGTTTGGGGCCCATGATAGTATTACTAGCAGAATTTGTGTAAATAAGGGCTTTGTGAAAAAACTGCATGTGGATTACAAAACCACGGCCATCTTTGTCACCTCTGACCCACCCTGCATGGTGACAGAGTCAGACGGTGAGTGATGAATCAGGGTCACACTGACTGTGAAGAACCTCAAGAGCTTATGGATTTGTTGTGGATCTAGTTAAATCAGGAACCTTTGCAGCAAGCAGTCACCAGCTGTGTGTCAGAACACGACCTGCTTAACTTTGACTGACAGTTTAAATAGACAATCTGGTGCTGCTATTCCCATGCGAACATCAGCGGGGCTGCTCTGATACCCTATTTAGTCTGTAGCTGAGTGTGAAAGCGAGAGCTGCTTGTGTGCTGTTAAGAGACAGCTTACTGCTGTGCTGCAAATACAGACTGTGTTTGCCAGAGACAGAGTGAGAGAGGGATAAGCACAGCTCCTGCTAAGGAAGAAACACAAGATCAGATAATAGATTCTATTTTGTCATTTCTTTTAAGAGGACTTCTTTAGGTCAGAAGGCGTTGGGCTTCTCTGGTCCAACTTTGTATAACAACTTGCCACTTTCTGTGTAAACCCCCAAATGGACTTACCTGCAGAGGGACCAGGGAAAAAGAGCGCAAATGGAGAGACTGGGGACAAAGCAGACAGGACTGAGAGGAGAGGACCCAAGAGCAGGAAGAAAAAAACAAAACAAACTGGGACAAGAGAAAAGGCAGCTACAAAGGCTGCCTGCTGGGTTGTAGGCTCTCTGGTTACCCATCCCGCTCGAAAAGCAAGAGCAGGAGGAAGGCTGCCTGCTGGGTTGTAGGCTTTCTAGCTACTCCTCCCTCCAGGAAGCAAGAGCAGGAGAAAGGCTGAGCTGCTGTAGAGATGCAAGAGGACTCTTCCCTGAGGGACAGGGGCTGACTGACTGGACTGGAAGAGACAGTTAAAGGAGCCTCAGGCTTTGGGGACTGCTCCATACAGGGGCCTTTGAATTCCAGCCAAAGTAGAGCCCTTGAAGCTGCGTGGCCACTAGCTCAGGTCTGGCTGAGGGAAGCTAATCTGCCCTGTGTCTTCAGTGTGAATCCACTGCTGCAGTAGAGACCAGAGAGATAGAAGGACCAACAGGCCTGCCTGGTGAATACTGTACACAAGGCCCTCGGGCGTGAGCTGGAAAGGCCAGGCAAGTGAAAAATAGCGCCTTCTCCACCCTCCGTGCATATCCTTGAATCAGGGAGACCATCATCCTCCTGGGAAGCCATGAGTACCCCGAGCTGCAGCTCTGGGGATTCTTTGTTGCAGCAGTTAGGGGGTAGGGGTGAGCCCCACCCCAGTGACAGACTGGTTTTTCCTGAACCTGTGTTACTCTGCAAGGGCCCCAATGAGAGACTGCAGGCCTGCAACTGAGAACAGTGTGGCACCCACCGTCTGGGATTGTTCTGGTGCACCTAGGAGGGGGGAGAGCTGCAGAACCAGAAGTGTTATGCCCCTCGCTCAAGCAGTTGTTGGACAAGATAAAGGAAGAGAAGCCCAACAGGAGGTGGGGCCCGCTGCTGGCACTCACAGCCACCAGTACCACCATGCGACCCCAAGTCCGACCCATAGAACGGCAGCTTCGCGGACTTGAAGCTGTTTTGCAAGTACAGGTGTGAAGGGCATACACGGCCTTGCAGCTGGCCATGGAATCCCGCCCGTTCACCAGCGAGGCAGTGCACTGGACGCCGGGGACCGCTTGCAACCTATACTGCCCCTCAGGTCTGGCCTTGACAGTCCCAGGGACCCCCAGATGGATGGTTCTGTTTCAAGTGCAGGCATGGTACACAGAGGGGCTGCCGCTGGGAAGAGAATTCGCAGCTGGTGGCTGAGAAACAAAGGAGCAGGAAACTTCAAAGATCAGTAATGGAGTGACCTGCCCCCAGAATGGCATTGCTCCATCCTTTGGACAGACCCCCAAGTACCCCCAATCATAGTCGCTGAGAGGCCAGATCAGTCCTCAAGCAGACACCAAAGTCATGGTTGAAGGAGTGACCTGTTTCGGTTTACTGGATAGCGGGTCCCGGGTCACCATCATCCACCAGCCTTTTTATGATCAACACTTAAACACCTACCTCTCCTACCCTGGCTGGATTGTCCCTGTGGGGAATAGGTAGCATGGATTACCCTTACTAATGAGTATTGTATGGTCAGCATATCCTTCCCAACACGGGGAAGGAGACCCTCCGCATAGAGGCCCTCGTGTTAGTCTGCCCTGAGTCGAAGGGCATGTCTGACACCTCTGTGCTTATTGGGACCAATGCCAATATGTTGCGGTTGGCACAGATGTGCTCTGACAGGGTGGAATAGACATGCTAGCCAGCCCTCTGTTAAAGCCACCCTGAAACTGGTGGGGCTGCAGGTGAAGAGTGACCCTAGTGGGGCCAATGGAGACAGAGTCGGCTTAGTCCACCACGTGGATGGGGAGAGTTAACCCTCACCCTGGTGCTGAATGCCGCATGATGGGCATCACTTGGTTTGACCGATCCCCAAGGGACTGCTTTCATACTCGACGTCCCACCTCCGGGTAGCCTGCTGCATGGGCTACTGGTCCAGAGAGGAGTTCTACCCTTCCCAGACAGTTCCAGTGCTCAGCGAGTTACCATGAGGGTTCGAATGAGCCCAAAGGCCACTGACCATCCAAAGGGGTTGTGTGTTGGCCACTATTTTTCAATGTGGCGGAGCAATGTCTGTCATCCCTGGGAAAGCTCTGTGGAGGAGACAGACCCATCCCTGTTTGACTTGGAAGCTCCCTATATCCGACAGTTATAGGCGGAGCTTAAGCCACAAGTTGGTGAAGTGCCGGCTGGTTTTCTCCTTACATGAGTGGAACATGGGCTGTGTCACTGGGAAGAGCACCATATCCAGCTGAAAGACGACCATGCGTTTTGAGAATGGTCAGCAGAGGTTTGCCCTGGAGATGCTGGAAGATGTTCAGAAACACCTGCTAGAGTTACTGAAGGTTGGGGTCATCATGGTGGCCTGGAGCCTGTATGCTTCCTCCATTGTTCTGGCCTGGAAGAAGAATGAAGCGGTGAGAATGTGCATCGACTACTGCTCGCTAAATAAGAGAACTATCCACGACCAGTACACGGTGCCCGAGTGGAGGATGTGCTGGACAGCTTGTCAGGAGCAAGTGGTTCTCCATATTATATCTCCGGAGTAGGTACTACCAAATACCCATGGCCGAGGAGGACAAAGAGAAGACTGCTTTTATCTGCCTGCTGGGGTTCTACATTGAACATATGCCCCAGGGCATATCTGGAGCCCTCGGCCACCTTCCAGCATTTGATGGAGAGGGCCGTGGAGATATGAACCTGCTTGAGGTCATAGTCTACCTGGATAACCTCATTATCTTCAGGCGGACCTTGGAGGAACATGAGGCCTGGTTAATGAAGGTCCAAGATCAGCTGGAGGAGTTTGGCCTAAAGGTCTCCTTTGACAAATATCAGTTCTGTCAGCCTGTGGTTAAGTATGTTGGGCACATTGTCTCAGCCAAGGTGTGCAGACTGACCGGCTAAAGTGGAGGGCCTCCACTCATGGCTGCAACCCACCCACTTGTGAGCCTTGCAGTCCTTCTTGGGGTTCTGCAGCTACTATCATCAGTTTGTGAAGGATTACTCCTTAGTGGTACATCCTCTGAATGACCTGATGCAAGGCTACCCTCTGGTGAACCAAAGAAGGGGCACACCCCTAAGAGGTACCTGTGCACTGGGGAACCTTTTGGGGACCAATGGACTCCGGAGTGTAAGGCTGCTTTCAGGAGATCATCCGAAGACTGGGAGAGGCCCTGTCCTTGCTTTTGTTGACCCCTAAAGCCCAGTGTCCTCACACAGATGCCAGTTTGAGTGGTTTGGGTGCTGTCCTGTATCAGGAGCATCCTGAGGGTTCCGCCCGTGGCTTTTGCTAGCCAGTGGCCTGACCTCCTCCAAGAATTACCCGATTCATAAACTGGAATTCCTGGCACTGAAATGGGCAGTGACGGAGAGTTCCATGAGTATCTGTATGGGGTCCCATTCACCGCTCACATTGACAACAGCCCTCTGACATATGTCGCTACCACGGCAGCTGGACGTGGCTGGGCACTGATGGCTTTCAGCCCTCTCCACCTACAATTTCAGTCTGGAGTATCGGAGTGACGAGCCAATGTGGATGCGGACGCCTTGTCCCAAAGCCCACACGGACACCCCCGACCCCAAGTCCAGGTCGGACCAGTCCTGGTTCAAGTGTTCTGCTCACAAGTAGGGCCCCTCAAGATACTGTCACGGTGCCACCCAGAGCATAGAGGTATTGGAGCCCCGAGCTATCTCACCTGCTTATCTAAATTTCGCAGGCCTGGATCTCTCATCCCTGCCTCAGCCTAGTAAGGCTGACCTGCAACAGGAGCAGGTGTCGGACCCTGGCACATGAGACCTTCTTCGGGCTATCATGGAGAGGAATCCCCAGACAAGTGCAGAGCAGTCACCCTGATGCCCGCCGATGCTAAGGGAGTGAGACAAGCTGATCCTGTGGGATGGACTGCTGCTGCATGTGGTGCAGGACAAGGACCATCTGGGCCAATTTAAGCAGCAATTGGTATTGCCCATGGTATACCGTGGGGCTGTCCTCAAGTCCCTTCATGATGATATGGGGCACCTGGGCTATGACCGCTCCCTAGATACATGTAGGGCTAGGTTCTATTGGCCCAGGATGAAAGCTGACGTAGAGAGCCACTGCAAGCGCTGCCTGTGGTGCATCCAGCAGAAGACTTTGCTCAGACAGGCCACTCCTCTGGTCAACATCAGCACCAGTGAGCCCCTGAAGTTGGTATGCATCGATTTTCTGTCCTCAGAACCCCACAGAAAAACACTGCTAGCATACTGGTCATCACGGATCACTACACCGGTACAGGTTTCTCTTCAGAACGATAAATCTTTCGCCTTTTACTAAAGATTTCCGTGGAGAGGATAAATTATGAGTTTTATCTTAATTTTTGAAGCCCTGCAATTGTTGGGGTTTTTTCACTGTTCCCAAAAAAGATTTTGTTTTTCTTTTTTTTATAAAGAGTAGGAAAGACTAACTGAAATTAAGAGAAAATGAATGTATTTATTTTTCTTGCCAATTAACCGTGGTAACTGATCCCTGTTCTTAATCTCATAAACCAGTTCTCACTTGCTTTAATAATTTTTTATCAAACTGAGTTGGGATGTTTTAAACAGAATAGCTTTATTTAGGGCGATGCCGTCAACATTCATGCCAGTCTTCTTTGTATTCACTATGCTGATTCAACAGTCATCTAATGTCGTTGAATGGCACACGTCTCAACCTTAGAAAGACTATTAAAAGTGCTGCATGCTGATGGCAATCTTAGTTAAGATAGCCCTGGCAAAAGAAACAAGTTAAGCTAGCCTGGCAAAAGAAACACAGGGGAAGGGTACAGGCAAAGTGGGCAAGCATTAGGATGCAATACTTGAAGCAATATCCCATTGTGTTAGACAGAAAAGGAAGTGCAAAAGAAGAAGAAACCACTTTGGTTCTCAAATACAGTAGCAGAAAAGGTCAGAGCCAAAAGGCTGGCCTTCAGGAAATATAAGGGAACACAGCGGGATGAAGATAGGGAGGCATACCAAACTGCCCTAAGGGAAGCAGGAAGGCAGTAAGGCAGGCAAAGTCCCAAACTGAGGAAACACTAGCACAAACAGTAAAAGAAGGTGACAAGACTTTCTACAGATACATTAGTGAAAGGAGAAAGTCCAGAGGGGTATTGCTAAGCTCAAAGGAGAAAAGGGGCATGTGAGGAAGAGGACCTGTAAAGCATATATCCTAAATAAATACTTTGCTCAGTATTTACTGAAGAGAAGGTAGGCAGGGCCCACAGCTCAGCACCATGGACACAGTGGGAGGAGGGAGGTGAGTACTACTCTTCACAAAAGAAAGGGTCCTACAAGTGTTCGCTAAGCTCAGGGTGGACAAGGCAATGGGACCTGATGGCATACATCCCAGGGTACTTAAGGAGCTAAGGGTGGAACTAGCAGAGCCTTTAGCAGAACTGTTTTGGGAGTCTCTGAGCACAGGAGAGGTCACAGAAGACTGGAGAAGGGCTTATGTGATCCCGCTCCACAAGAGTGGTAGCAGGGAGGAGGCAGGGAACTACAGACCAGTCAGTCTTACCTCAGTAGTGGGCAAGATTATGGATGCACTCCTTAAGGAAAGGATAGTGCAACACGTGGAATCCATAGGGCACAGGATCCAAGACAGCATGAGTTTACAAAGGAAGGTCCTGTCAAACTAATCTCATAGATTTCTTTGACTGGGTAACCAGAGTGGTGGACCAAGGGGAGCAGTTGATGTCGCCTACCTTGACTTTAACAAAGCTTTCAACACTGTTCCACATAGAAGATTGATAAATAAGCTGGGTAGGCTCTGGGTGGGCAGAAGTTGGTCAACTGGGTGGCAAACTGGTTGACAGGCAGAAAACAGAGAGTGGTGGTAAATGGTATACAGTCAGAAGAGATGCATGTCACAAGTGGGGTACCCTAGGGATCAGTCTTAGGGCCAGTCCTCTTCAATATCTTAATTAGTGACATTGCAGATGGACTAGAGGGTAAGGCTTGTCTGTTTGCAGATGACACCAAGATCTGCAACAGAGTAGATGATCCAGATGGGGTGGGCAGAATGAGAAGAGATCTGGATAAACTAGCAAAATGGTCAGAAGAGTGGCAACTGGGATTTAACGCAAAGAAGTGCAAGATCATGCACATAGGCAAGAGAAACCCTGAAGCCACTTATAGGCTGAAGGAGGGTTGCTGGCAGTCACAAAGGAAGAAAGAGACTTGGGCATCATCATCACCGATGACCTGAAATCATCCAAACAGACCTCTAAAGCAGCAGGTAAGGGTAGGGGATGTTAGGTGTATTAGTAGGGTATCACAAATCGTAAGAGGGAGGTAATAATCCCTCTTTACAAGACACTGGTCAGGCCCATCTGGAGTACTGCGTGCAGTACTGGAGGCCACACCTTCACAAGGACATTAACAAATTGAGGCAGTCCAGAGAAGGACAACCAAAATGGTGCAGGGACTGCATCAGAAGACATATGAGGACAGATTAATGGAGCTCAATATGTATACCCTTCAGCAAAGGAGGGAGAGCGGTGATATGATCGAGACATTTGAACACCTTAAGGGCATTAATAAGGTGAAAGAGTCTAACATGTTTAAATATAAGAAAAATAGCAGGACAAGAGGACACAGCATGAGACTAGAGGGAGGCCGATTAAGGGGAATGTGAGGACATTCTTTTCACAGAAAGGGTGGTGGATGCATGGAATGGCCTACCTCAGGAAGTGGTCGCTATAAATACAGTGCAGGGCTTCAAACAGGCATGGGATAGGCTAAGGAGCAATACAGATGAATATGAATAGATGGGCCACTGACAGAGCAAAGGCCAATGGCACATTTATAAGGTAGAAAAGAAATGGGCAGACTGGATGGGCCTTTGTCCTTATCTGCCGTCAACTTCTATGTTTCTATGTTTCTACAAAAGATCAGAAGGCAAGCACTGTGGTTAAGGTCTTGCAGCAGTATGTCCAGCATTACGACCTCCCAAAAGAATCCACTCTGACCAGGGCCAGGATTTTGAGATCCGCTTGGTGAGGGAATTTCTGTCGCTCTGTGGCATACAGTAATCCAACACCAACCCTTACCACCCCTGGGGATCCACAGCCCGAACATTTCAACAGGACATTGCTGAACATGTTGGGCACCCTTGAACCTCGCGGACAAAGTGAACTGGAGTCCAAAGGTCAGTCAGTTGGTGCCACGTGTACAACTGTCATGAAAAATTATCGACCAGCACTCCCCTTTTACCTCATGTTTGGTCACGAGGCCCGGCTGTCAGTGGACCTTTGCTTTGGGGTATCTACTGATGGGACCTCCCATAAGTCATACCTTGAGTATACCAGTCTGCTGAGGGAATAGCTACAGGCAGTGTACAAGTTCACCTCTGTAGAAGCAGCTCGTAGTTGTCAAGGGAACAAAAGGAGGTATGACACCAGAGTACGCAGTCAAGAGCTGGGAGTAGAGGACAGGGTCCTGCTGCGTAATCTGGGACTCCAGGTGAAGCACAAGATCCAGGGCTGGGAGGCCATGGACAGTTACCTCGTGGTAGAAAAACTGTCTAGCCTGTCAATGTATCATATAAAGCAGGAGCATGGTCATGGGTTCGAGAAAACGGTGCACCGAAATCATTTGCTCCCCATAGGGGAGATCGTTTCAAACCCTACCCGGGTCCCGACCTGCCAGCAGCAAGACAGCCCATTACCTGGGGAAGAATAAGCAGAAAGGGCTGGCCCTTTCCTCCCTCTTGGCCACGCCGCCGAGGGTGCCAACGCTGCCCCGCACCACCCCAGGAAGGGCCAGGAGCCATTCCAGTGATGGTCACTCTGCCAATTATTAATTTCTCTGCCCCACTTGTAATGCTGTCTCTAAACATCTTACTTTCTTCTCTGCCTTACCTACAAACCCTTTCCTTACACCCCCGCTGCTGCTGTCCTTCTCAGACGTCCGTGCCAAGCGCAGACCCCCCATTAACTCCTCTTCTGGCTCCAAATAATTGCCCTGCATTTTACCACCTCTTTATCTCATGCTTTGTCTTTCCCCATTGCCTGCCCCCCACTGAACTTGCTATTGTACTCTAGCTGTATTTAATCCTCTGTGTTTCCTCCTTGTTCCACAGGCAGCCCATCTGTGGCTTCCCAAGCTCTCCTGTGGCCTTGGCTCTCTGCGAGCAGGCCACAGCTAACAGACCACCCTGACTGACCCCGGACAGATTCAGTACGCACCAGACCTCTGAAACTCGTGGTTTTGAATGCCACTGTTTTGACTGGATGCCCAGTGGAGGAACCAAGCACTGATTGGCAGCTTTACTCCTTGGCTGATTTTCCAACGCCTGGCGCTTCCTGATCTCAGGGAATCTCTTTCTGTGCTGTGTTCTGGACTGAATTTTTCACCCACCCCTCCCCTCCCCTCCTCCTCCAGTATTAATCAGACCCTTACTCCACCCCTCCTCAGCCTAGCAGCTGATTGGTCACTCCACAGCTGCACAATTTCATGCTATTGGCCTCCTGTCTTCAATACCTGACTTGGCCCACTTTCTCAGCACCCCTTTTTAAAGCAGTCCCACCCACAGGATCACACATTTCCTCTCAACCTTTTCTCCAGCCACTCCATCTAACTCCCTCATTACTGCTCTACCTGCCCTATTGTTAGGACCTCACCCTAAATCGACTATATACCCTTTCAACTATAAACCAGCTAGCAGTTAAGCAGGCCAGCAACACCAAACAAACTACCTTGGGGTGCAACCACCTACTACTACTCCTCACTACCTCTTTTGGCATTGCTGGTACCATACACGTCCTTTTGTTCTGCAAATTTTGGACTCCCTGCTGTTCTGTCTGACCCTTTGTATGAATGCCCTTTATTAATCCTCGCTTCCTTCTCTCCCTCAGCCGAGGAACTGCCACCCAGGCTCCAGCTCTAAGCCACAGGATTCCCGGCTGCCGGGTGGTTGGCACCCTCTAGCTGATGCTCAGGACTGCAGACACAGACCCAAGGTCCTACAAGGGTACGGCAACTGCTGCAACCAACCAGATTGTGAGCGCCTCAGACCACACTCTGATTGGTCCCTTGTAGCGGCTTCTGCTCTTTGATTTTAAACCCTAAAAATGTTTATGTTGGGACAAATGTTAAAAGCTGAAGTGTTAACCCAGTCTGTAATTGAAAGGACATGAATTGTGGTTTGGGAAAGAAATCTAGTGTCTACAGCCCTTTCCTGCATACGTGCACTGGCCCTAGACACTTTTGGGTGCAAAGTAATACATAGAAACATAGAATTTGACGCAGATAAGGACCGCTTGGCCCACCCAGTCTGCCCATTTCTACCTGATGGATAAGCTGCAGATCCTAGTTAACCAGCAGCCTACCTCTTCCTACTCCCACCCCTAGAATTGCCTTATGACTGTCCCATGCATGCTTGAATTCCACCACTGTTTTTGACTCCACAACCTCCTCTGGAAGGCTGTTCCATACATCCACAACCCTCTCTGTGAAAAATACTTAAATTACCTCTGGAGCCGCCCCTTCTATCTTCAAATTTGCCCCTTGTTCTTGCACACCTCTTTTTGAAAGATGCTACCCTCTTTGACTTTGTTGATTCCCTTGAGGTACTTGAAAGTTTCTATCATGTCCCCCTCTCCCTCCTTTCCTCGAGGCTATACATATTAAGCTCCTTAAGTCTCTCTTCATATGTCTTCCCGTGCAGACCCTGCACCATTTTAGTTGCCCTCCTCTGGACAGCTTCCATCCTGTCTATGTCTTTGCGGAGATTGGGTCTCCAGAACTGCACGAGTACTCCAGATGTGGTCTCACCAGCTGTCTGTACAGAGGATAATAACTTCTTGTTTTCTGCTGGTGATGCCTCTCTATGCATCCCAGTATCCCCCCAGCCCTCCTTGCTGCCCTCTCACATTGCTTGCCCACCTTTAGGTCATCTGATATGACTACCCCCAGGTCCCTTTCCATTTTTGTTGTTGTTAGTATCTCACCCCCATTGTGTACTCTTCCCTGGGTTTTGTTTCCAGGTGCATTACCTTGAACTTTTTAGCATTGAATCTAAGCTGCCATACATTTGACCATTCCTCTAACCTTGCCAAGTCCCTTCTCATCCTTTCCACCCCACCTTGTGCATAACTCTGTTGCAGATCTTTGTGTCATCTGCAAAGAGACATACTTTCCTTCCAGTCCCTCTGCAATGTCGCTTATAAAGACATTGAAGAGGACCGTCCTAATACTGAACCCTGTGGTACCCCACTGCTAACCCCCTTTTTCAGAGTGGACTTATTTAATATTACCTCTGTGTCCTATTCTCCAGCCAATTCTTTACCCAGGCTGTCATCTTGGGACCCACTCCCAGGCTGGCTAACTTGTATATTAATCTTTGTGTGGGACTGTGTCAAATGCCTTGCTAAAGTCTAGGTAGGCCATGTCCACAGCCCTCCCTGATCTACTACTTTGGTCACCCAGTCAAAGAAATCTATCAGATTTGTCTGGCATGACCTTCCGCTGTGAATCCATGCTGCCTTGGGTCCTGTGCCTCTGGCCTCTAGATACGCAATAATCTTTCCTTCAGAAGTGATTCCATCATTTTCCTACCACTGAGGTTAAACTAACAGGTCTGTAGTTTCCTGCTTCTGCCTTGCTCCCAGTTTTGTGAAGGGGAATCACATCTGCCCTCCTCCAGTCCTCAGGTACCACCCCATCCTCCCATGATTTGTTAAAGAGGGTAGTCAGTGGTGTCACTAGTTCTATCCTTAGTTCTTTAGAATTCTGGGATGAATCCCATCAGGCCCCATTGCTTTGTCCACCTTCAGTTTTAAGAGCTCTTTCAGAACTCTTTCTTCTGTAAATGGACTGGTATCAACTTCTGTATCCAGAGTGTTTCTACTGTTTGTTTTAGGTACCTCCCCTCTTCCTTTGTAAATACTGAGCAAAATATTTGTTTAGTATCTCTGCCTTTTCACAGTCACCCGCTGCCCACCCTCCCTCCCTTTATTAAGCCTCACTATCCCTCCTTGGTCTTCCTTTGCTCCCTGATGTACCTATAAAAGGTTTTATCCCCTTCTAACTGAGTTGGCTATCTTTTCCTCGGTTTGGGCCTTTGCTGTTCTGACTGCCTTCCAGCTTCCTTTTGTTTTAACTGATACAGTTCTCTGTCCTGTTCCTTCTGTGATTCCTTGTACTTCCTGAATGCTTTCTTTCTCTTGAACCTTCACTGCCACTTCCTTTGAGAACCATAGTGGTTTCTTACCTCGTTTCGTTTTGTTTATTTGCTTTACACAAAGGCTTGTTACCTCTGTGATGGCAGTTTTATTATTCCACATTGTTCTTCCACCTCCTTCCTGCCCATTTGCTAGTGCATTCCTTAGGCACTCACCCATTTTGGCAAAGTCAGCCCTCCTAAAATCCAGTACCTTTGTCTTTGTATGGCTTGACTCTATTGCTGTGTTTATTGTGAACCATACTGTTCTATGGTCGCTAGTTCCCAGATGGCTACCCACTTCTACATCTGTGATCCTCTCTTCATCTCCGCTTGAGAGAACATAGGTCTAAGATTGCTCCCACCGAGTGGGCTCCAATACTAGTTGTCTAAGGCATGCCCCTGTAGGGCATCTAGAATAACCCCACTCTTAGAAGTGGCTGCTGCAACTGCACTCCAGTTAACATCTGGCATATTCAGATCACCCATCAGCAATATCTCCCTTTATCTGCCATTCTAAGTATACTTTCTATCATTTCCTGTCCATTTCCTCCTGAGAGGGGTTCTGTATACAACCCTGTGCGGATTGTGGTGCCATTGCCTGCCTCCAAATTGACCCACAGTGCTTCTTCTCCTCCTCCCTGTTTACCCTTTTGTTCTGTTGCTTTTGATTTCTTCTCTTATGTAGAGAGCTACCTCCTCCTCTTTACCCTCCCTGTCCCTCCTGTAGATAGTGTATCCTGGTATGTTTACGTCCCAGTCATGGTTCTGTGTGTACCATGTTTCTGTGACTGCCACAATATCCAGATCTTCCTCCTCCATCAAGGCCACTAATTCAGGAAGCTTGTTACCCAGACTACGGGCATTGGTACTCATTGCTCTCATTTTTGATGGCTTTACCTTCTGTAGCGGCAACCCCACTGACCTTTCTACCTTGGAATTTTTCTCATTTAGTACCCTGTTTGTAGGGGAGGCTGGAATTTTCCTTCTGCTTATCAGTGCCTCCCTTGACTAGTTTAAAGGCTTGCCAATGAAGCATTTAAACCGATTGCTCAAAAGACTTGTTCCTCTCCTGGACAGATGCAGACCATCTCGTTAGTATAGGCTGGTGTCCTCCAGGTGGAACCCCAGTCCCCAATGAAGCTAAACCCTGTGCTCCACACCATTTTTTCAACCATTTGTTAAACTGCATGGTGCAGTACCTCGCCTCACTCATGCCACTGACAGGCAGCACCTCTGAGAAGGATACTGTGTGTGCTACTTGTCTTAAGCCCCTCCCCAACTATACAAAGTCATTTTGCACTGCTCTAATCTCATGATGAGCCAAGTCATTTGTCCCTAGGTGGACAATGATGTCCAGCTCAGACTCCGTGCAACTGTTCTCGTGATCCTAAGGATGCGCTTCCTGTCCCTCCAAGCCATGACACCAGGCAGGCACCTTACTTCAGTTTTCCTGCTCCCCCAGTTCTATCCCCTCACAATTGAGTCCCCACCAGGAGCTGCTTTTCCCTGTGGTGCCCTCTGCCTCCTTCCTGAGGGCCTCCTCAGACAGTTGTCTGCACCCTCCTTAGTCTCCTCTCATGGGTGCATCCATAGGGGAACTATGCTCCCCAGAATGGTGTATGGATTGTGGAGTGTAACAACTGACTGGTGTGCCTCTGTTCCACCACTCTCACCTCCCTGAGCCCACTGTGGTCCAACTGCTGTGCTTTCTTCACAACCTCTGAGGTAGTGGTGGTGGCTGTGGTTCCCTGGATGGGGAGGTTCCTTGCCACTGTCCAGTGCAGCCTGAAGATGGGCAACTTCTTCCCACAGGGCAGATAGTTGTCTGCAAACAGGGCAGCATCTCAGCCTCCAGAAAGACTCCCGGAAGACTGCTGCCCCACAGCCATTACATTGTACTACTCCCACATAACTGTCTACCTTGTTTAGTTTTTTTTTTTGTGTGTGTGTGATTGGTAAGCGTCATATAGAAATATATGTATTTATATAATGTGTATGCTTATATTGTCAGTGCAGTGTGCTAGACAGGATATGACAGTGATGGGTACTGCCCTCTTGAGGAAATGATGTCAGAACCCCAGGTATAAATTAACTATTTCCAGGGGTGGGTGGGGTGAGGGGTGGAAGGGTTGGCCTAAACTGTGCCCTCACAAAACAATCAGCTAAACGCTCTGACCTACCGATGCGATGAGTGCCTTCCTGTCAGCAAGATGCCATACACGACAATTTGTAATACTGCTTCAAACCAGTTTGACAGAGAAAATACTCTGCTAATCAAACAGAGAAAAATCCAAACATCCAAGTCAGACACAGGTAAACCTCCCAGCCCCAAAAGAGCCTGGTGACTTGTGCTCTGAAACAGTCAGCCCCAAAACACGCAGCTGTGCAGAAGGGCAGACACAGAAAACAGTATTTAGCCTATGTGGGTTTAAACTCTTCCTGCACTGAAAACCTTAACACTTGTAACACAAGTAAAGCAAACTCCACCTCCTCTGTTGATTGAAAGACTGCCTCTTTCTGATAATTCTAAGTTGTTTATTTTACCTTCAGTTAGAAGTATCCTCCACCTGAAGAATATTAACTTTCCTAAGGAATCTGTTTCAAACCAAAGACAATTGTAAATTGTAAAGTTCACCTCCTCTGTTGCGAGCACTACTCATTTTCTTGCAAATCTTAAGTCCAGTGTTGCAGCTTGCAGCCAGAGGTAGCTTCACCTGAAGACTATGAGGTTATCCTTTGTTCTGCAAATTTTGGACTCCCGCTGTTCTGTCTAACCCTTACATGAACTCCTTTATTAACCCTCATTCTCCTTCTCTCTCAGCCGAGGAACTGTCGCCCAGGCTCCCAGCTCCCAAGCCGCGGGATTCCCTGCTACCGGGCGGTTACGCCTTCCACGACGCCGAGACCGAGAGACACGGACCCAAGACCCTACAAGGTACGGCAACTGCTGCAACTTTTCAACTGCACCCCCTCCCACCTCCACTGATTATTAAATATAGTACCTCCTGCCAAAATATTAGTCCACGCCCCTGGCGAGTGCCCCACCAATAGAGACTTAGCTCGTGATCCCCTCTTCTGTCCAGCCTACGGATCCAACTCTCAGGGCCTCGCCTACTAAAATGCATAGGTTTCCTTGGGTGTGCCTTTCACCACTAAATATTTTTAATGCTATCAAATTTGGGTCGACCTGGATCGAAAGCTACTGATAAGCTGCATTAATCCAGCAACCCCACTGGCCCTGGGCTAATTGAGTGGCTCCTTTTGAGATACCATCATGTCGGGCCCTATATGGCTCCTTATACTGCCCCTTCTTCTGTTGATACCAGCTGCCCAGCATTGGACACCTGAACTACTATAATGTTTGGTCTACAATGGCACCTTGTGCTGTATACCACATGGCAACTTATCCTTTAATTGCCTCTGTGATTCCAAGTACCAATACCTCGAACTCTGCTCTTGGACCCACATACCAGTAGTACTTATAACACCTCCCACCACAAGGCCCACCTCCCACCACACAGACTTCTATCTCCTCCCACCTATTGTGGTAGGGGTACTAGCTCTTGCTACAACAGATCAGCTCTTCTATGGTGGCTACTTTCCAGTCCCTAAAAACATCAGATCTACTAGACAGGAGAAAGGCAGGAATTACAAGCTTATAATTAGCGCCTTAGAAAAGTCCCACTTATCCTCCTGCTATGTTCAGAGCAACATAGAACTCAACCCTGGCCCCCAGAAGCTATTGCTTTGCCAGCAGAACTAGCTAATTTAAAAGGAATAAACTTATTGCATATTAACGTATGTAGCCTCCTTAAAAAGATAACCTTAATACAAACCTGGGTAAATCATACTCTCCTGACATACTTGTGATTTCGAAGTTGCTTAGACCCAGCACCGCTGATAGAGAAGTAAACATACCCAACTATGCCTTGTTCAGAGCTGATAGGCATGCCAGAGGAGGAGGAGGGTAGCTATCCCACGTTAAAGACAAATTTTCTGCCTTCTGCTTATCCTCGCATCTGTCGCCAGCGATCCAATACCTAATTCTCAAAGTGGAAATTACACAGACTACTGCACTCTGCATAATAGGATGCTACAGACCACCGCCTGCTGGCCTACAGCTTGTGTCATATCTAAGTGACAAGTTGGGACAGGGCTGCCAGAAACTATTATTTTAGGAGACCTCAACTTTGACTGGTTTCTAACACAGCTGCCCTCCTTGCATCCTTCTTCTGTGATGAACATGGGCTGACGAACTTATTACTGAACCAACACGCCCAAACGTGAAGAACCCCAGTAAAAGTACACTTTGGATGTGCTAATGGTGAGCAAACCTCATCTTCTCCCACGCTGATGTCTTCTTCTCAGACGCCAGCGACCATTGTTTTATTGCAGGAGTAAGATCCACCAACAACCCAACACCCATCAGCAAGTTCTCTATGAAGAGATCCAGGCGAACTTCAATGAACATGCCTACCTAAACGAGCTTAAGTACTCTCGAGTGGCAAGACTTCTACCTGGCCAAAACGATTATGTCAGCTTACAATATCTTCCACAACATTCTATCAAGGGCCCTTAATAAGTATGCTCCTGATTAAAGTTCAACTAGGACCAAAACCTGTAAATGGTTCACCCTCAGATCGAGTCCTTGCTTCTAGAAAGAGATAAGCTCTGGAAAGCACGAGACTGAACACTGCAGAGGACTGGAACCAGTTCAGGAGACTATGAAATTTATGTACCAAACAATCAGAGAATCGAGCCACCTTCTTCAAATCCAACTCGACTCTGCCACAAAGAGCCCAATCAAGCTCTGGAACACAATCAATGATCTGCTAGGCTACTCCTCAGGAAATTCGCTCCCACTAAGATTACCTCTGGCAACTTGACTATAACCGAAAGATGGATATACTTGACTTATTCAATAACCACTTTGCTACCGCAGGCATGGCATTTGATAACTCCTGCAAACATACTTCGCCTCCCAGACTGCCAGCCAACTGCCTGAAACTCTGATAGTTTCTGCCGCTTTTCTCGCTCAATCTGGCTCTACTGAAAGAGGTAGAGGACCCTTGCTTCAGTTGGATACTAGAAAAAGTGCTGGGGCCGACACCCTTGACCCTTACTTCCTAAAATTACCTACCACGACTAGCAATACCCGCTGCCCACCTTTTAACTTATCCTGTCTCAGGGCACCTTACCACCTATATGGAAGACAGCACATGTCATACCACTGTTCAAATCAGGTGACCCTGGCGATCTCAATAACTACAGGCCAATTTCCTCCTTCCGGTCCTGTCCAAGCTCCTAGAGAAAATTGTAAATGCACAGCTGAGGACTCACCTTGAGTCTAGGGAACTGTTAAACCTATGCAGTCCGGATTCAGAGCTAAACATAGCGCTATCTCAGCCTCGCCAAAGTTACTAACGACTGGCAGCGTAATCTTGAGAGCAAAAACTTTATTTGTGCTGTTTTTCTTGATCTAAGCAAGGCTTTTGACACCGCCGACCATAGTCTGCTCCTCTCCTCCCTTCAAACCATAGGTGTGGACCCTCCTCTGCATTGGTTTACTGACTATCTTACAGGGCACCTTCAAGAAGTTAAAGTCAAGGAGGCCTGTCCCCTTTAAAACTCTGCAAAGAGGGTACCTAAGGTTCTATATTAGGCCCTTACTTTTGCAATCTACATTAATAACATCGACTACTGTATAAAAGAAGCCAACATCCATCTGTTTGCAGATGATACAGTTCTCACGTGAGTCGCCTAACACCTGAAGCTGCCTGAATGACCTACAGTCAGAATTCAACCTTTCCAAAGCCAACTCCTCCAAAAAGCTACTCCTTAATGCCAAAACTAAAGCGATGGTCCTCCCCTTATCCGTGACAGCTAACCCTGTGTCCAGTGGGACAGTTCCCAAATTATCACAGTTCTAGGTGTAAACTAGACTTTGTTACAAAATTCAAGTATCTGGGAGTTTGGATAGACCAAAGACTCTCCTTCATTGAACATATCGAGGACTTGCATAAACGACTTCGCAAAGGCTTGGATTGTTTTTAGAATCAACCAATTTCTCACCAGAGATGCCAAGAAACAACTGGTCCAATCCATTTTCCTATCATTGGTTGATTACGCCAACTTCCTCTACAGCCAATGCCCAAACTCTTACATGGCTAAACTGGACACACTCTACCATCAAGCCCTGAGGTTTATAACGGACTCCCTTCGACACTGCACCCTATATGCGGCAGTGGTGGACATCACTAAAGTTCAGGCACCACAGAAACGCCACTCTCTGGACCTATAGAGCCATCTCTAATAAGCTGCCTTACTATATTTCCTGCTGTCTTCCCGAGTATAATTGGGAAATACGTAAGAAGTTACTCAGCTATTACACTTAAAGTACCCAAGGCAAAATCCGCTCGCAGGGCAGCCATAAGCTTTGTGCTACCTACCTTATGGAACGATCTACAAAAACCCCTCAAATTAAGCACTCTAATCGGTATAAATGCCTTCTCAAGACGCTTTATTTCGACAGTCAGAGAAGTATGTAACTGTTTCACCCACTCAGACCCAGTACTGGTGTCTGCACTGGTATATAGCCACGCCAGACCCACTTTTAGTACTGACCCCCAGCTTGCTCCTACCAGCCTAACTGTCTCTCTCTCTTATCCCCTGTCTTATCAACACTAGGCCCTCCCATCCCTTATTCTTCCTTTCCCAACTCGGATAGGAGCTCACTACCCTGGGTTGTGACATCCTACCATGCCCCGTGCTATAGCATTCAATCCCGGGCTCACACATACTCTTTCCTTCATCCACCTTCTCTACATCCCTGTTTTACCAACTCCTTTCTGTGCACCGTGCCCTCCTAGGCTTTCTCCCTGCCTCCTTCCTTCCCCTATCTTCACCTCTACCTGGTGTATATTTTATTTTTTCTTCCATTACTTCCTCCTGCAACCTTAGATAACCTGCTTTATCTTCCTATAGACACTTCTATGTATGTAAATACCGTGTAATCTGTACAATATCTGTATAATTCTATGTACATATGAACTCTTTTCTTCCTCTGTAAAGAGTATTATCTGTATTGCCTTGTAAATACCTGTGTTGACCTGTATATACAATTGTTCATGCTCCACCCAGGTCCATCTTGCAAATGAGCTTCTGCTCAATGATGAACGCCTGGTTAAATAAAGACTTGATTGATTGATTGATTGATTGAGAGTGAGGAGAAGGATTCCACCTGCTCTCAGCGGGGGACAGATTCAGACATTCCTTCCCCGATGGGAGTGGTACTGCTGAAATTCCACCCCTTACATGAGTACCAGCCACCCAGATCCTAGTGTCTACTTGAACCCTGAGGCCGGCCTTTCATCCCAGAGGCCCGTCCCACTGTTCCTGTGTTGGGGCCTAATCTAGGTACTGTTTTGGGTAGTCAAGAAGGCCACCTGGCATGCCTTCCTCCACCAAACAGTGAGCTAGTTGCTGCTTCAGCCCCTGCCCTTGTTCTTGATCTTACCCCAGATAGTGTAGAGGTACCAGGTCAGCCTCAGGGGATGGTAGATTATGCACCTAAGGAAAAACAACAGTGAATTAGTTACAGTGCCCAATGACACCCAGCCTAGATGATCGGGCCAATCTCAATGACCAACTATAAAGCTCACGAACGACACCCTGGTAAGTCCACAAACCTGTCCATCCATGCCATCCACAAGTCACTGGTTCCTGTTTGGCCTAGGAGGCAGTGGGGAAGTGTAGGTGCACACCTCTCTTACCTGTATATAGTCCATTGTTGTGGCTGGACCTGATACAAGCCTAGCTGTGAATGCGATTATTGTCAGTGCAAGTTAGGAACCAGGTGTCTAGCTAGAAAGTGCATGCTACTTGTTATGGGTTCCTAAAAGTATAAACAGGCTTGTCAGGATGCCATATTTTCAGCCAGGGAGTGTGTAGCCCCCAAAATGGGCTTACCTGCAGCGGGCCAGGAAAAGAACGCAAATGGAGAGACTGGGGACAAAAGAGAAGACTAAGAGGGGAGCTGAGAGCTGGGAGAAAAGACAGATGAACTGGGACCAAGAGAAAAGGCAGCTACAAAGGCTGCCTGCCGGGTTGTAGGCTCTCTGGCTACCCTCCCTTCCAAAGAGCAGGAGGAAGGCTGCCTGCTGGTTGTAGGCTCACTGGCTACCCCCCACCCTCCAGGAAGCAAGAGCAGGAGAAAGTCTGAGCTGCTGTAGAGACAGAGAGAGAGGCTTCCTGAGGGGATTGGGGTGACTGACTGACTAGAAGGGACAGTTAAAGGAGCCTCAGGCTTTGGGGACTGCTCCACACAGGGACCCTTGAATTGTAGCCAGGGAGAGCCCAGGAAGCTGAGTGGCCACTAACTCTAGTCTGGCTGAGGGAAGCTAATCCACCCTGTGTCTTCAGTGTAAATCCACTGCAGCAGTAGAGACCTAAGAGATAGAAGGACAAACAGGCCTGCCTGGTGAATACTGTATACAAAGGCCCTCAGGCAAAGCTGGAAACACCAGGCAGGTGAAGAACATCACCTCCTCCACCTCCATGCATATCCTTGAATTAGGGAAATCATCATCCTCCTGGGGAAGCGATGAGTACCCTGAGCTGCAGCTCTGGGGATTCTGTGTTTGCATTAGCTAGGAGGGTTGGGAAGAGCCTCACCCCCAATGACAGACTGGTTTTCCTGAACCTGTGTTGCTCTGCAAGGCCCCAATGAGAGACTGCAGGCCTGCAACTGACAACAGTGAGGTACCCACCATCTGGGATTGTTATGGTGCACCCAGGGAGGGGAGAGCTCATAGTGGGTTGTGTGCCTGATTTCATGGAGGCTCAAGGGAGTAGCCCTCACCTCTGTCTTAGAGCACTTTAAATAAAGAGGATTATTGTTTGCCATCTTACATAAGTATTTGTGCTTTGTGCTTTGTTATCATTATTGCAGGGTGGGAGTGTGATCTAACTGTGCCAGAAGGGTCAGTCACTAAGGAATATATCATTGTTCCTGGGTGGTTACCTGTCTTGCCCACTGGAGGACGTACCATTGCCCCAGGTGAAGGCACCAAGTCACCACTGGCGATCTGGCAGGACTAAGGCCCTGCCCTGGGAAGTACATTGAGGACCCGAGGGCCCTGGGCAGCTCAGTGAGAAAGACAATAGGGCTGTTACATGTGAAAGACTGACCATCTGTTAATGTTTTTAAGTCATCTTTGTTTAAATTAGTAGTAGTAGTCTTTTATTCCATGATGCCCTTCCCAGAGCCTCAGGGCACCATACAATATGCATTCACAGATTAAAACTCCAGTGCAGGACAAATTGAAAATATGCATCATCATAACATATGGAATATTAAATATAAAACATATAACCGCATCAGTAACTAAGTCAGCCCAAAACAGCTGGGCCCTTATATATTATCAAAGTCTCCTGAAGTGGCAGGTTTAAGACCTCTTTTAAAGGCCTCCACCAATGTGGCCTCCTCAAGGCTCTGGGAAGTGAGTTTCACAAACAGAACCGCTGCTTCAAAGACCTGATCCCTAATGATTTTAGCCTTGCTCTGAGAACAGAAAGGAAACCCACTGCAGTGGAGCAGAGCGGTAGGACGGTTGGTAAGGAGACAAGAGCTCTACCAGAGAGCCTGAACCCAACCTTAAAAGTAATATGTATGTCACCAGCACCCAGTGCAGTTTGAAAAGGACCGGGGTCACATGACATGACCTAGGAAAGCACAACAGTAACCTGGCTCCAGTGTTCTGCACCAACAACAGGCACCAAAGGGTACCACCATTGACTCTGAGGTACAGGACATTACAGTAATTGAGCCTGGATGTCACGAACGCATGCAGCAGTGTCACCAGGTCTTCAGGGAATAAAGAATTAAATCTGGCTGGTGTTCCTTAGATGGTAAAGCCATTCTGAACAACAGCTGACACCTGAGTTTCAAGCGTCAGCACTGCATTCAGAATGATCCCAGATTTCTCACCTTAGTGGAGGCCTCAAACCTAGAAGGAGCAAGCCAAAGCCCCATCACCTCTTTGGCAGCCCCTACACATCCTTTCAGCCAGGGTTGATCACCAGTGCCTCAGCCTTGTCTGGGTTGAATCTCAGCCAGTTAGATTCTGTCCAATCCTGGATCTTAGCCAGGCACACATTAACACCTCTACTGCATCAGGTGTCCAGGGCGACAAGGCAGATACAGCTGGATATCATCAGCATAGCAATGAAAACCACACTGTATCATCTAATGATTCTCCACAGAGGCGCATGTACTGTACACTGAAAACAGCATGAATGATAGGACCGAACCCTGGGGTACACCACAGGGCAGGGTAAAGGGCACAAGGAAAAATTCCCCATTACTACCCTCTGCATCCCTAGCCCGTAGGTAGGACTCAAACCTGCAGATGACTGAGTCCAACGTACTCCTTCAGCCAGTCCACCAGAACTCAATGGTTCACACAGTTAGAAACGGAGGAGAGATGGAAGAGAATGAGAAATGACAGTTCCATCCCTCACACTGAGAAGGTTATTCTGCACCTGGAAAATGCAGTCACAGTGCTGTGCCTTGACCTAAACCTGGACTAGAGGGGCTCATAGATGTCAAAGGCTGTTAGGTGTACTTCAAGCTGCGAGCCATAATCTTCTAATAACATTCTCTAAAATGGGAGGTTAGAAATGAGTTAAAATTTACAAGATTAGCCAGCCCAGTGGCACTGAGGGCTGAGGCACTGGATGCCATGCACCGCACTATGCTGGCAACCCATGCTCGGAATGAGCACGGGCTGTTGGGGTCGGCAGGAGGAGAATTATCGAGCATTCGATGGACTGCCTCTCCTCCGGGAGCAGGGGCTCACCAGCGGTCGGCGCCTGACTGCCCCCTAGCGGCAGTTGGGAGGCAGTGCGCCGATGCTACATAAAGAGGAGGAGATGAGACCGATGCTTAGAGGAGTGCATGCGGACATGCACACGCCTCCATGGGCGACATTGCAAGCCTCCACCTCAGGAGAAAGCAGGAAAAGGCCCTGGCTGGGTAGCATGACACTGTCCCGCTGGAACCACCCCGAGATGGCACCTCCTGCTGGATCCATTTTTGGTGGATTAAGATGCCCCATCACCCTGCCATGAAGGGTAAGTTGTGGGAGCACAAGGGAGGGGCCTGATCCTTGAGGGATGGCTGGGAACAGCAGATGGTAGTAGTGTACTGGCCAGGACGGGAGAAATACCAATATAAAAAAATTTACAAGGCTATCTGGGACCAAAGATGTTTTTTCAGGAGGGAACTCACAAATGCATCTTTAATGCAGTCAGAAAGACCCCATGCAATGAGGAGCACTATACAATCCCTCCAAACACTAGACCCAGATGTCCCACATAGCTCAGTAGTAGCTACATTGGACTCAGTTCCAGTTCACGGAACGTGGCTGCAGCTCTGAGATCACCTCTCAGACTTTTTCCATCATAACTGGCCTAAAGCTTCCCAAGACAGATGAGTACATCTGTGGAGAATAGGCTCAACACTGTTGTGTTACAACAGCCTGCTTTGGGGAGATGCCTGCCTGTATGGAGGATACCCATCCAAGAAAAATTGATTGAACTCCT
The DNA here is from genome assembly GCA_016271365.2 of Neoceratodus forsteri. Taxonomy (NCBI): domain Eukaryota; kingdom Metazoa; phylum Chordata; order Ceratodontiformes; family Ceratodontidae; genus Neoceratodus; species Neoceratodus forsteri. The sequence continues at coordinate 1,311,616,832 of CM057449.1, forward strand.
CACACTGTGTGGATGAACATGCCTTAACAGGCTACAACTGCAAACTTCAGTGCACTCTTGTGGGAACCTGTTTATTACCTTGCAGTACTAACCATTGCCAGGTGGCTACCTGGTTTACATAACTGCCCAAATTCATGCACATTCTTTTGTACAGACTGAAAAGAATATTTGCAAACTATTTAGCAGTATAAAGCTTCTTGTTTCAGTGTTTATGTTCATGTAGGAGACCAATCTTGACATTGACAGCCCTGGCTACATTATCTATATGTTTAGCATAGAATAGACAACTGTCTAAGGTGACCCCTAGGTCTGCCCCAACCTCCAGGACCCTCCCAGTTATGCCTCTGTTACTATATTCCTCCTCTTGCACTTAGTACAACGGCAGCTTTTCTCCTCCATATGTCGCTGCTTTGGGGCAAAAATCGCTTGTCGCTTTCATACGGTCCTCCGCTCCCAATCCCTCACTCTGCTCTAACAATTGGGTCCTCTTTGCTTGCTCCCCTATACCCCACCTCTCCCTACATTATGCGCTTGATATCTTCAATCTGGTATGCCTAGCTCTCCCTAACATTTCCCACTATAAAATGCACAGTTTTGGGGCTTGGATCCAGCACAAGTTCATCATCCACGACTCCATGTAGTTCTATGTTCAATGTATATTACCTGTAAATGTGCATTTTACTATAATAGCAGCTATTTTTACTGTTTGTACTATTGTAACTTGTCTTTCTGTATTATTACTGTAGGACCGAGGTCCACCTTGTAAATGAGCTTGCTCAATGGTGCCCGCCTGGATAAATAAAGATATTGATTGATTGATTACAAATGCCACAAGAAGTAAATGCAAAAGAGAGATGACTAATTCACTGACCACACTTGCCCCGACGCTTCAGGTTCCAGCAATCTTCCTCAGGGGGCGTGGTCCGGGAGCAATGGTGTCACAGTTTAAATACAAACCTCTAATACAATTCTATTCCAATCCCCAACTAACAGTGCACACAAATAAAAATTGATGAGGTGTACAAAGAAAAAGTGACATGACTAATCATGACAGACAGTTCTATCAAAACCTGTTTTAAGGCAAGCAGTAAGCCTATTTTTCCTTACTAGGCGGACTGCTAAATAGCTCTGCATCTAACTTTATATTTCGTTTATTTCTTAAGTGCAGACTGCAACAGGCTAACAACTTTTGTGCATACCTATTGAAATTACATATAAATTAAACTTGACGAAGTTCCAAAAATCTGACTTTGCTCAAAATTGATAGAAACATTATAAACTAAACTTACAAAAGGTAGCAATGATGTGGGATTATTAGACATTAAATACAGCCTTATTATTTAATTCTGATGACAAATCATAAGGTCTAAAGGAAGAGACTGAATCCAGGTATGGAGTGGGTGAGGTGGAAGCATGAACAGAAAAGGACAAGGTAAAATGGAAGTGAGAAATAGAGGTCGATCAACACTGTATTGGTGCTTAAGATCATGGATCGACTCAGTATTCCAGACCCCATAAAACAAAGGGCAGTTATGAAAGATCTAAAAATAAAAAATACATATACAAAATGAGTTAATAGCTGTACAATAATACATAATAACTATCACAATTATACTGCCCCAAAGTAAAAGATAACAGGTAAGGCTAAGGATTGGGTAAAACGGTACTATGTAAGGGGTGCTGGCGGCGAGGTGTTTTTTTGTAGGTAGTTACCTTATTATTTATAGAGATTCCTTTATAGTCATAAATGTTCAGTAGCACCTGAAACAAGTACAAATCCCATACACTTACCATCGAAACGGTCTTGGAGTTCCTCTTGAACAAATACCACATTTTAAATACCTGGGGTCACCTTAGACAGTTGTCTATCCCATGCTAAACATATAGATAATGTAGCCAGGGCTGTCAACGTCAAGATTGGTCTCCTACATAGACATAAACACTGCCTCACTCCAGAAGCCATCCGACTTGCTATATATAGTTCCATCATATCCATTGTAGACTATGGTCTTGTAATCTTGGAACAGCCCCTGTGTCTTCATTGCACAGGATATCCATTGCTCTGAACAAGGCATACAGACTACTCACTGGGTCCACACATCTCACCCTCACTTGTGATCTTTATGCTGAGACTGGTTGATCACAGCTCTCCAGGAGGATCGAATACCAAACATGTCTTTTGGCCAAAAGCACTTCTCGGCCTCCTGCCACCAGGCACCACTAAACCTGCTAAGCCCCCATTGTAGTTCATAGCATACGCGACACTCAAACAGTCATCATCTCTGTGTTCCTAGATGCTGGACAGCCATGGGGCAATGCTCATTTACTAACAGAGCACCTCACTGGTTAACTACTTTTCATAGTGATATAACTACCCTACCAAAATTGGGACCATTCAAATTGAAGTTACGCAATATCTCACCGCCAATAGTTCCTGTGACTGCTTCATCTGAGACTCCCATCTACTAGCATTCATTCATCTCCTCACAACTGGATAACCCTGTATCTCTGATGTTACCTCAATAATTCTGAGGCTACCCCCACTTTTTACACTTTGGACAAGGCCCCTGGCTCCCCCGCCCACCTCACCCTGCCCCTCACTCCCTCCCACACCAGCTTGACAAGGCCCATGGCTGCCACCTCCTGCCTTTCTTACTCCCTGCCCACATCACCCCTGCCCAGCACCATCTGATGTTCTTCAGTTGTAACCTCTTAAAGGGCAGTGTCAAATCATTTCCACAGGGATGGACTAAAACAGGGTCCCTGTAGAGAAATTTACCACACAGTGATCCAAGCAGCTGACCAGATCAGTCTCAAGGTTGTCAGTCTTGAGTCCCATGGGAAAAAAAAACAAGTACAAGGCGTGGTTGTGCTGGTGGGTTGCAGAAGTAACCACTTCTGTGAGGACCAGTGATTACATCACACAGAGGAGATTTTGACCAAAGTGTGAGAGTTTATTGTCACCCAGGTACTGAAGTCTCCCAGAATCAACTATCTGGATGACTGCAACATCCCATAAGCAATGAAGTCTGCAGTTTCTTGCAGTAATCCCCCTCGTGCCCTGGAGGCCATTATCCAAGGAGGACTCCTGCAACCTGCACAAGGATCCCCATGCACAGTCACACATTCAAAGTCATTAACTAATCAAGCACATTGTACCAACACAGAAACATAGAAACATAGACATTGAAGGCAGATAAGGACCACTTGGCCCACCTAGTCTGCCCATTTCTCGCCTACAGGATAAGCTGCAGATCCTAGTTAACCAACAGCCTATCTTCCTACCCCCACAACAATTGCCTTATGTCTGTCCCATGCATTCTTGAATTCTCCCACAGTTTTAGACCCCACAACCTCCTCAGGAAGACTGTTCCATGCATCCACCACCCTCTCTGTGAAAATACTTTCACGCTGCCCTGAGCCACCCCCATCTTCAAATTGTGTCCCCTGTTCTTGCACATCTCTTTTCTGAAAGATGCTACCCTCTTGGACTTTGTTGATTCTGCTGAGGTACTTAAAAGTTTCTATCATGTCCCCCCTCTACCTCCTTTCCTCAAGGGTATACATCTTAAGCTCTTTTAGTCTCTCCTCGTATGGCTTCTCTTACAGATCCTGCACCATTTTAGTTGCCCTCCTCTGACTGCCTCCATCCTGTCTATGTCCTTGCAGAGATGGGGTTTCCAGAACTGGACACAGTACTCCAGATGGAGTCTCACCAACTGTCTGTACAGGGGAATACAACTTCCTGTTTTCTGCTGGTGATGCCTCTCCTATACATCCCAGTATCCCCAGCCTCCCTACTGCCTTCTCACATTGCTTGCCAACCTTAGGGTCATCTGATATGATTACTGCAGGTCCCTTTCCATTTTGTTGTTACTACCTCCCCCCAATTGTGTAATCTTCCCTGGGTTTTTGTTTCCCAGGTGCATTATTTTGCACTTCTTTGCATTGAACCAAGCTGCCATACTTCTGACCATTCCTCCAACCTTGTCAAGTCCCCTTCATCCTTTCCACGCCTCCTTGTGTATCAACCCTGTTGCAGATCTCTCTGTCATCTGCCAAGAGGCATAATTTTCCTTCCAGTCCCTCTGCAATGTCACTTATAAAACATTAAAAGGACTGGACCCAGTGCGGTACCCCACTAGTAACCCCCCTTCAGAGTGACCCGCTTTATAATTACCTTCAGTGTCCTGTTGTCCAGACAATGCTTTACCTTAGGTTACCACCCTGGGACCCACTCCCAGGTTAGTTAGTTTGTTTATTAATCTTTGTATGAGACTGTATCAAATGCCTTGCTAAAGTCTAGGTAGGCCATGTCCGCAGCCCCCTCCCTGGTTACTACTTTTTCACCCAGTCAAAGAAATCATCCATTCGCCTGACATGACCTTCCTGCTGTGAACCCATGCTGCCTTGGTCCCAGCCCCACTGGCCTCTAGGTACTCAACAATTCTTTCCTTCAGAACTGATTCCATCACTTTCCCTACCACAGAGGTCAAACTGACAGGTCTGTAGTTTCCTGCCTCTGTCTTGCTCCCACTTTGTGAAGAGGAATCACATCCGTCTTCCTCCAGTCCTCAGGTACCACACCATCCTCCCATGATTTGTTAAAAAGGGTAGTCAGTGGTGTCACTAGTTCTCCCTTAATTCTTTTAGAATTTGGGGTGAATCCAGTCAGGCCCATTGCTTTGTCCACCTTCAGTTTTAGGAGTTCTTTCAGAATCCTTTCTTCTGTGAAAGGACTGGATCGACCTCCATCCAGAGTGCTTCTGTTAATTGGATTAGGTACTCCGCCTCCTCTTCTTTGTGAATACTGAGCAGAGGTATTCATTCAGTATCCCTGCTTTTTCACTGTCCTCTCTGCCCACCCACCATCCATTCTATTCAGCCTCACTATCCTCCTTTTGTCTTTCTATGCCCGTGACATACCTATTAAAGGTTTTATCCCGAGTTGATTATCTTTTCCTCAATTTGGGCCTTTGCTATTCTGACTTCCCTCCCTGCCTCCTTCTGTCTTAACTGGTACAGTTATCTGTCCTGCTTCTTCTGTGTTCCTTATACTTCCTAAATGCTATCTTTTCTCCCTAACCTTCCCACCACCTCTTTTGAGAACCATAGTGGCTTTTTCTTTCATTTTGATTTGTTTATTTGCTTCACACAAAGGCTTGTTGCCTCTGTGATGGCAGTTCTGATGCTTCCCATTGTTGCTCTACCCTCCTTCAAGCCTGTTTGCTAGTGCTTTTCTAGGCACTCTCCATCTTCAAAGTCAGCCCTCCTGGAGTCCAGTACCCTCACTTTTGTGAATGACTCTGTAGCTGAGTTTATGTGAACCACACTGTTTGGTGATCACTTGTTCCCAGATGTCTACCCACTTCTAGATCTGAGATCCTCTCACTGTCCCCATTTGAGAGTACAAGGTCTAAGATTGCTCCTCATGAGTGGGTTCCAAAACTAGCTGTCTGAAGCATACCTCCTGTAGGGCATCGAGAATGGCCCTGCTCCTGGATGTGGCTGTAGGAAAGGTGCTCCAGTTAACATCTGGCATATTCAGGTCCCCCACAACAGTATCTCCCTTTCTTTTCCATCCTAAGGATGTCTTCTGTCATATACTTGTCCATTCTCCCCTGAGATGGGGGTCTATATAACCCCTGTGTGGATTGTGGTGCCATTTCCAGTCTCTAAGGTGACCCACAGTGCCTCCTTTCCTCCCTGTTTACTCTTTTGTTCCATTGCTTTTATCCCTTCCCTAAATAGAGAGCTACTCCTCCCCTTCTCCTCCCTGTCTCTCCAGTAGGTTGTATACCCTGGTATGTTAACATCCCAGTCATGGTTCTCTGTGTACCATGTTTCTGTGACTGCTACAAAATCCAGGCATCCTCTTCCATCAAGGCCACCAGTTCAGGAAGCTTGTTGCCCAGACTATGAGCATTGGTACTCATTACCCTCCATTTCTTGATGGTCTTACCCTTTCTGCCCCATCCCTGTCCTTATTGGCTTTGTCGTTTTCTCCATTTACCCCTGCCTTTCTCCCTATCGACATCTCTAGCTTGGTGTTTACCTCACTTACTACCCCTGTTTTTTGGGGCTAGGATTTCTGCTCTTTCCAGTGCCTCCCCATGGCTAGTTTAAATGCTTTCCAATGAAGCATTTAAACCTGTCACCTAGGATTCTGGTTCCCTCCTGGACAGACGCAGACCATCATGCCAGTATAGGCCTGCATCACTCCAGTTTTTCAACCACTGATTGAATCCCATGGTGGTGGAGCACCCCAGCCTCATCAATGCCATAGACAGGCAGTACCTCCGAGAAGGTTACCGTGCATGCTACTTGTCTAAGACCCTCTCCAACTCCACAAACTCTTCCTGCACTGCTCTGATCCTTTCTCAGCCAGATCATTTGTCCCTAGGTGGACAATGATATCCAGCCCTCCCCCATGCAGCTGCTCCGCGATCCTGAGGATTCGCCTGTCCCTCCAAGCCATGGCACCAGGCAGGCACCTCACCTCCCTCTCCTTCCTCCTCCAGTTCTACTCTCCTAACAATGGAGTCCGCCTTCAGGAGTTGTTTCCTTCCCTGTGGGGTCCCATGCCCCTGTCCTGTGGGTCTCCTTTGGGGATTCTCGGCATCCTCCTTGGTCTCCACTGCAGGTGCCTCCACAGAGGAACCACACTTTACCCGAACGGCATATGAATTGTGGAGAGGTACAACTGGAGGGATGCACCTCTGTTCCACCACCTCACCCTCCCTGAGCCCACTGTGATCCAACCGCTCCTCTTTCTTGGCAACCTTGAGGCAATGGCAGTGGTCCTGGTGGTCCTGGGTGGGAGAGGAGGTCCCCAAATCCTGGCCAACTCAGCCTGGAAATGACCAACCTCCCTCAGCCCAGAGAGGTGCCTGCAGATGGGACAACACCACATCCTCCAGAATGTCTCCCGAAGACTGCTGCTTCACAGCCACTGCACTGCATCACTCCCATCATGTCTTATTTCTGGCCCCTTAACTGTTGTTTTGAATAATTACTTCTTCCTCTGTTTATTTATTTATTTAATTTAAAAATGTTTTCTCCTACTTACTTACTGCCTCTATGACCTTTAATCTCCTGATCTTCCTGTTCTGAGACAAGAAGTTCCTATATTTCTCAGTAGTCTCCTTACTTGCACAGTCAGGTCTCCAGCAGCTAGGGGGACGGAGAGCTACTCTTTTTCTTCTAGGATGGTGAGTCTTTGTGGCTCTGTGATCACTCACTTTCTGCACCCAAACAGGAAGTTCCTGTTGTCAGTCAAATCCTGTGCCTATAAAAGTAGAACTGGCTTAGGGTGGTGGGGGGGCTGAGGGAGGGAAGGGGCAATATAGTCCAGTAGAGAAGTACAGTTATAACAGCAGCTCCTTCCTCTTGGTGTTCTCTGCCTGTTCTCTGGCAGAAGCTATCTAGGAAGTTTTAGATCTGGCTTTAACCTGGCTTCCTTCTAGCTAAGCCACCCCTACTTTACAGCTGTTTCTACACCAAGTTAATTGCACAGATAACATTCCCTTCAGCCACCTGAGACAAACACCTAGATGGCTGCACAGATAACAATTCACTTCAGCCAACTCAAACACACTAACTCTTTTTGTTTTGTTTTACCCTAAATTGAAAGTGACTAATGTGTTTGTATAACTGATTGTAATTTGCTGGCCGATTTAAAAAGGGTAAGTTGCTCAATATGCTTACCAGAATAATTAATAAACAAAATGAAATGAAGAGAAGGAGGTATTCACATGCTAACTCAGCACAAAACTGAAGTTGAAGGCTGCAGAAAATTAATTAGAGACGTTTTGCTGTGCTGCAGCTGGAGAAAAGCCAAGCTGTAACCACAGCGAGCCCGGCAGGTTATTGCCTTCACTAGGACTGAATGTCAGGATGTGCCATGTTGAGCAGGTAGGATTGCATTTTTCACAGGCTGGGCAGCCCTGTGTGGTAATCAGAGGATCAAGTGTGAATGCTGTGGTCAGGACAGACCTGATCTTGTCCAGAGAAACAGCAATTTGCCAGCCAACACCACTGACCTTTAGACAGGAAGGTGAGAGAGTGAAACAAGTCAGAGAGGGACTTGCTGCAAACTGCACCATCACCCCTGTGCATCGAGTGTGGACCCCCAGTCTGGGGACTGTGAGTAAACTCAAGGCTTTCCTACAACAACATCACTGTGTATTATAGCTTGGGAAATCCAGCCATTTTACAAATACCCATTTAGGTTTAAAACATTTGGTTTGGGGTTTTAAGTTGCAACAAAGCATTGCTGTTAATGCACCAGTGCTGGCCAACCACAATGTTATTAAGCCTGCTGTTTCCATGGCTGGGTATCCAATGATGCACTGGGAGTTCCCTATTAGATTTAAGGGTATACACTGGTACCAGTGGGGAGAGGTTGTGCCCTCCAGTACAGCTGGGCAAACACAAACTACAGTGCTGTGCAGGTGTGGTGTGGGGCAGCCACTGCTACAGGACTGAGCCTGAAGGGCACAAGAAGCACAGCCCTAGGTTTAAGACTATTAGTTGGCTGCACCTAGAAGGGCACTGAAGAACAGCTCTGTGGTTATTAGTAGGCCTGGGATAGCACATAAGAATCAGCTAGGTCTATACTGCATTACCTTATGCTGCTAACCACTTTTCCATCATTTGGATCTTGCTGCACTTCATTAAAAATCAACATTTCATATCTTGGTAACTGTACAAGCCACTGTAACAAAACTTCACTTCTTGAGAACCTGACAGCCAGACTGCACATGCCAAATCTCGGCTATTTTGTCAAATGCCATCAAAGTTATTAAGGTGCAGAAATTGGGGTTTAACATTAAAGACCTTATCAGTCCCAACTGTGGTGGTGTGGTCGCACCAGTATAATATATATATTCTTTGCAAAAAACTTCATTAATGCACCAGTTAGGGTTCAAGATAATGCCACAAAAGTAAGGAAATGTGCATCTACCAAGCAGCAAAAGGAAAAACATTAGGTTTAGGGTCCCTGGAAACTTGGCAAATCAGTGGTGGGGCCTTCCTGGGTTGTCAACCCTAATGTTTACCATCCCCTTCTAGCCTGTAGCTGGTTCCACTAAGCTTCATTGACAACAAAGTTGTTTATATCCATTACATCGACAGACACAATGCCAACAGTCGGCATTGTTCCGTCGGTAAAACAATGTGTTCTTTGTGGGAGAGGCTATACTCCCACTACCCCGCTTATTAAAATAACCAACTCTGACTCAGAGTTGTTTCAGGAGGGGTGAAACACGCGAGATGCAGTGCCAGTGTACAGTGGGACCATTACAGAAACCTGACAATTTCTGTCACTGTAACGGTTCGCTGTATAGGTTTCGATATTTCAATGGTATACCCCTGTGGCTTTCCTGTAAGAAGCACAAGGTACAGCTCAAGCCAGTGCTTCATACTGATACACTTTTAAAGACAGAGAAGTATGTCTCACACATAGTTGCCAGCACAATGTATTGTACTGTAGCTTCTCATGCAGGACCCAAAGAAAGGAGATACCATCTGACCTGTTACAAGAGGGAACTTGGTGAGCATTAGGGCTGACAACCCCAAGGAAGACCCCACCACTGATTCGCCAAGACTCCAGAGACACAAAACCCTAATGTTTTTTTTTTTTTCCTTTGCTGGAGGAGTGAGGGTGGGGAGGAGGGTTGAAAATCCTAGTGCCATATTTCCCACTTATGTGGCATTAACTTGAACCCTAACTGGTGCATTAACAAAGTTTTTGCAAAGAAGTTATTTTCTTTTGAGATAGTAGAATCATATCTTCATTCACGCAGCTTCGCTTTGGGACCTGTGGAAGACAAGCAGATGCACAGGTCCAAGGGAAGAAAGAAAGACTCTGTTCACCTATGGAAGTACAGGGTTCTTGCATGCCCAGGAACCACAAACTGGTGGCACTCAGCAGGAAAATAATAAATATTACAAAATCAGAAAATTGTATTTTATCCAGCCTTTACTCAACAGAGCACGGCACTATGCCCCAGTGCTTTGCCTCATACGTAAGTGGCTTTGTCTGTGACAGATGCCAAAAATTCATAAGGGTTGTTGGGTAGGCTATGAAGTGCAAGGACTCTATGTTCTTTGCACTTCCAAGTTGCTGCTGATACAGATGCATAGGAGAAAGAGTCCATCTGTCAGCCAATACACGAGGCTCTCTGCCACCCACAGGTGCAACATGCAGGGTCCTATGCCAAGAGAAGAGTTGTCTCTCACTATGTGTGCAATCAAATTTCATGATGGGAAAACAGTTCAAGTCATGAAACTAAAACTTATGATGCACAATCAAATTGCAAATCAATTAACCAATTTTTGTCATGAAACGAAAAATCATGGTGTGCAATAAAGTGTCATGCTGAGAAACCAATTTTCGCCGTGGAAATGAAACATTATTGTGGGCAATCAAATGTCACAACGCAAAATTTTATTCATAATGTAACATCATGTCAAGTACCAATTCAAGCCCCATAATGAAAAATTATGATACACACTGAAAATTTTAATCTCTACAAAACAGTTACTGTCGTGCTATGGGAAATTATGATCCACAATCAAATTTCACATCAACAACCAGTTTCCACATTAGCAAGTACAAGTTATGATCCAGAACCAAAATGTGTCTCCAACAGACTTTTTTTCAATCACAATTAAAAATAGTTTTGCAAGTCAAATTTAGTTTTCTATTTCTCACCACTAAACTAAAAATTATAGACCACAATGAAATTTCATGTCCAGCAACCAATTTGTCATGTGCAATGATAAATGATGATCCACAGTGAAATTTCATACTGAGCAACCAATTTTATTGCTTCAAATGGAAATAAGGATGCACAATCAGATTTCATGTTAAGAAACCAATTTTGCTGTAAAACAAAAATCCATTTGTGCAATCAAATTTCATGATGAGAAACCAATTTCTGCTGCGAAACCAAATATTCTGATGTGTAATCAAATTTCAAGTTGAGAAACCAGTTTTGTCACGAAACAAAAAATCATGGGCCCAGATATTCAAAAGAGTTGAGCCATCGCAATAGGGTTGTGCCTGCACAAGTCCGAAATTGCGCCATTCTGCGATATTCAGCAGGAGGCAGTTGCGCCCGAAACATGCTGAGCAACAGCGCAATGATAATGAAGGCATGCGCTAATAGAGGGGAGGAACCATGCATAAATGGCGCAGTGTGATATTCAAAGACTTGCGCAATGCACAATAGTGGAGCAAGCGGAAGTTGCCCCATAGCGGAAATGAGCCAAAATAAAAAGGAGCAAGGAAGAGGCGCAAGAACGCTACAGGGAAGCCACATGAGGCAGAGGCAGAGGAAGACAGACAGGACAGGAGGCACAAACAGGGCAGGCCAGGGAAGGTCACAGTGAACAGCCAGGCATAGGGAAGGTGTGGGGAGCCACACAGCACAGAGGCCAGCACAGGCAGGTGTACCCGGTGCAGGGAGGTAGCAGCCAGGACAGCGGGGAATACAGTAACAGCTGCCGGGGTGAACGAAAGTCAGGGACATGGGCCAGTGCCACCTTCCACATGGAGGCTGTAATGGGTGAGAAGGCGGGCGTGGTGGGGATTTGGCCATGGACGGCCCATCGGCGGTATGCTCCTCAACAGGCAGTACCGAGCCCACACCAGCTTTGAGCTGTACACAGATACTGAGATTGTGGGCTGGTACCACCTGAACAGGGCAATTCTGAGGTGGCTCTGTGAGCTGTGCAGTGATGTGATGCAGGCACCCACACAGGAGCCATGCCCCTGTCAGTGGAGACCAAGGTAATAGCCTGCATGCTTGCTCGCCACGGGTACCTTCCAGAGACCAACTGGGGACACCACAGACATAACCCAGTTGGCCACGCCACGCCACCCTCACCCAGTTCCTCACGCACTGCTGCCACATGCTGAGGAGTACATCCATTTCCCCAGCACAGTGGCGGAGTGCACAGCAAACATACAGGAGTTCCACAGGGTAGCACGATGCCTGGCATGCTAGGGAATAGACTGCACCCATGTGGCCATCCGCACATCACCTGGCCACGAGGGGCCACATACATAAATTGCAAGGGCTATGCCAGCATAACTGCAGGTGGTGTGCGATACCAGTGGGCACATCATCAATGTTCTGTGCCACGCACCCTGGGGAGCACACGATTCTTTCATCTGGCACCAGTCGGCAATGTGCCACAGATTCGAGAGTGGGACATCCCCACTGGCCACCTAGTGGGTGAGTATGCAAACCACATGGACAATCATAGGGCCTGGGGGCATGGCCAGAGGTGGCATGGGTAGTGGTCTACATGGCCTGGGGCAGGGCAGTGCTGATCATCAAACTAACCTCCACCCTCTACACAGAGGTGACAGTGGATACCCACTCTGTCCCTGGCTGCTGCTCACCCTACCCGGCCTGCGACCCCATCGCAGCAACACTACAATGAGGCACACGCCACCACACATAATGCCATTGAGCTGGTGTTCGATGCTGAAGGCATCGCTTCCGTTGCCTTGACACCTCTGGCGGTGCCTCACAGTACAGCCCCTCAAAGGCCTGTGGGATATTCTGGCCTGTTGCATCCTGCACAACATGGCCAATGAATGTGGGATAGCTGTACAGGTCGAAGAGGGGACAGTGATGGGGATGATGGGGACGCCAGTGACGATGGTGATGGGCAGCCCCTTGGCCAATGGGACCTCGACTGCTCCGGCTGGCACAGCTGCACCGGGACACCATCATGGAGGAGCACTTCAGCCAACCCAGGTAAGTCATGAGGCCATGCACAACCACCAGTGGCCAAGACACAACCCATAAATACGCAGGGACACACACCGGGGTGCATGCCATCAAGGAAGTGGCAGGGCACAGAGGCACACACACAGCCAGGGATGGGTGAGGATTAACATGCCACGCTGAAGGACACACACACACACACAATGCAACAAACGTGCACAGAGGGCAGAAGGCACACTGACCCAGAATGCACACCCTAGCAACACACATGTCCACAGGCCACCATGCCCACTGCCTGTCCATGTGCATGTGTCAGATGCTGAGCAACATTGCACATTGGTGTACAGCACAATGCAGGCATCATCATGAACATGCAACTACAGACAGCAGCCAGGAGGGTGTGCAGGGCCAGGTACCTACCCGTGCACTGCCCACCAACACACACAATGCACACAGGGCAGCACCAGACAGTAGCCATGCTGGGAGACAGGTCAGTCCCACGACACAGTGCCACGGCCACCACGGATGCGTGGGCAGCCCGCCAAGACCCACCAGCACTGGCATGCTGACCACTGGCCTCATGGGCTGGCATCGGTGGTCCCCAGGGTTCCACTGCGTGAACGTGACTGTGCCCACGCAGGGGTCTGCAGCACACCGAACATGCCTGCACCAGGAGTGCTCGGGATGCCCACAGCTGAACCCGCATCGACAGGGTGGGAGTCGCACGACGCCGGAATGAGGGGTGGATAGTGCACTGCGAGGTGTTCACGATGCATGGGCACCTGACTGTGTGCCCATTGTGGCCATGACAGCAATGAACGCCTGTGCATGCCTGTCAATGGCAGCGGTCACATCCTCCTGCAAATGGTCCATCCGTGCCAGGATCTGTTCGGTGTCCCTGCTGCGATGCTCCTCTGCCCACCCAGAGCCACACGCAGTACATCCACGGACGCCGCAAGCCGCATCTGCTGCTGGACCGATGCTCGCAGTAAGCGGGTGTGCTCGCCCAAGAGGTCATCAGCCTCCTCGGCATCCTGTCCCTCAGGGTGTGCAAGGCCCTGATGTTCAGCACCCTTGAGGGTGGATGCTGCACACCAGGACCAGGTTTGGGCATGTCCACAGGTGGTGCACAGACACCCCGCTGAACCCTGTACCCCAAGCCCAGTGGGTGACTGCTGATGCTGCCCCTCCGCTGCCGCACACCAGGCCTCAGTGGTGCCGCCGCAGTGGCCGCAACAGTCCTCATGTCCTGAACAGACACCAGTGCTGCCCCACTGGTGCTGACAGGCACAGCCTGGGACTGTGCTGACATGCAGGCCTCCATGGCAGCACCACCCACAGCCATGGGCACGAATTGCCCTGCTGTGTGTCCATCCTGTGACACACAGGTGTCACTGCCCATGACGGTCATGTCATCATCACTGGTGCCGGACTCTGCCCCAGCTACAGCATGCTGGCATCCATGGATGCCAGCACTCTGGGACACAGGCAGGGCTTCCTCCACACCTGACACACCGACATCAGTGTGGACAGCCAGGTGGCCCCACTGTCACAATGATCCACATATACCTGTGGAGGTGGATGGTCCCACCTCCGACTCCATCCGACTGTCCGCAGTGGACAGGCCCACCACCGCTGACCCATGCAGATGCTCAGGATCTGTAAGGGAAAGCAAAGTCACATTGCATGTCACCTACCCTGCCCTCCCATAGACAGACCATGTCTTACCATGCAGTGATGGGTCACCACCCGCCTGGAGCCACCACCCGAACACCCTCAATGGCACTGCTGCATGCTTCCAGCAAGCCTGTCCTCCACTGGGGTGAGCTGTACCACCTCCGGCTGTCCCCACCTGTTGCAACACGTGCTGCCCTGATGGCAGCCACCTTCCTTTACCATCCTCCTGTCCATGCCCATCTTCTTCTTAACTCCTGCATGGAGCACTGGTGGCTGCCATGCAGGTTCACAGCACATGCCACCTCCTCCCATGCAGCAGCACAGGCCTGAGGGGTGCCCGCTGTCCACTGAGCAGTGGCTCTGATCCAGGTAGGCCTCGAACAGGGCTTCAGTTCGCCTTTGTAAAATTCGGCCCCTCCTCCTACCATTGTGTTCCTCCTTCCAACAACATGCTCAGTCATTTTGTGGCCTGTAAGAATGGCAGTTATTACCTGTGACTGTGCAGTCCCATGCATGTCCCTGAATCTACAGTCCACACTCCCAAACAGCATGCAACTCACCAATAACTGCAGTAACCGACTATGGCCACTGCAGCACATTGTCGCACCTTTATAGCACAATCCATGCAAATGAGGTGAGGAGCAACTTTAATTAGATGCAAATTGCAGTGCTGCACCATTGAATGGCTGATTAGATGATTTGCATATGATGGCTGAATATCGCGCTTTAGCGCTTGCGCAATTGTGGTAAGCGTGCTGAGTCAATGGCGCAGTTCTGTGGCATGCGTAGTACACCTCACCGCGCATGCCTGGGTTGCTGATGCAGGCATCTGCCGCGCTGATGACGTGCTGTACATGATAGGCAATGCAGGGCACAGCCACCATTGTGCCAGTGGCGCTATAGCGATGGTCACTACATGGCGCTGTGGCACAACTGCCCGTAGTCCGCTGTGGCGCTGGCACACAGGCAGCCAATCGCACTACATGCATTGTTATCCAATGGCGCTGTGCGTGGCCTTGCACCAGAGACCCTTGACCCTGTGCCCGACCTTTTCCCCTTGGCGCCATGTGTCAGGAATAGTGCACCTCTATCGCTGTTCAGTAACAGCGTGATAGGAATGGCAGCACTGTCCGCGCGCAGCATCTTCACGTGGGGAGCCGCGCTGCAGAGCACCACATATTGCCTACTATAGCTGTTGGAATGGCACATAGACAAGCTGCTCAATGGACGGCTATTGAGCTGGCCAATCTGGTGGCCATAGTTGAGCCACACCATGGGCCTCTCTTGGGGAGGCCCCCTGGACAGAGCCAGGACCCAGGTGTGGCAGGAGGTGGCCACTGCCCTGGAGGAGGCCACAGGATGGGGCATTCAGCTGAGCAGTGCAGGCACCGCTATGGTGACCTGCGCAGGAGGGAGCGGAGCTACTGGCTCCGACTGCGGCACGTGCCAGGAGGGGCATGGTGCCACGTCCAGGTAGGGGTTCTGTCAACATACTTTATCGTCCATATGAGTCACAGTGTTGTATGTGTCCAGCACATGGGAGGGACTGTATGGGGTTGGCCGTGGCGGTGTTCACAGGATGTGGGTGGGTGGGTCTGGCTGGGTGGGAGGGCACACACCTTGGGGCAGGGAACTTTGCTTTGGGAATGTACTGATGTTCTTCTCTCCTTTTTTCCCACAGACCCGACGAAATCTGCAGGGTGTGGGCAGAGCGGCGGAGGGTGAGGAAACCGCAGCCAGGCGAGCCGAGGACCATCAACGGCCACCTGACAGGCCCAATGAGGGTGCGTGCCAGACCTCCATGATTAGTATTGCATGCTGTGTGACAGGGTGGGCAGCAGGGCATGGCCACCATTCATCGACATCACTGCCATGCACGCGTCACAGTCAACACTGTCCAGTGGCAATGCATGTCTGGGTGTGCGCCACTGGTGGTCCATGCGTGCACCAGGTGCATGGCTGTGCCACTGCCTTTGCACCACATAGTCGAGTCACTAAACGGCCATGGTAGTGCTGAAGTGACATGGCCAGTGGGTGTGCAGCATTCCGCATGGCTGTATGCACCTGTGTGGGCAGGTCCTGTGGACATGATCACTGCGGGTGGTCACACACCATCACAGTGGTATGTCCCATGGCCGTATGCCATGCACAGTGGGCAGGCTGTATGGGGTTGCACATTCATACCTATTCACTGTGCTCCCTTGTCCTAGGTACCAGACACCTCCGTGAGATTAGGGACACCTTGAGGGTGCTCTTCATCTGGCCCACGAGTCCGTGGAGATCCTCAGGTGGCTCGACACAACGGGGTGCTGCGGCACCACAGAGGCAGGAGGTCCCAGAGCCAGGAACGGTGGAAGTGATGTCGGTCCTTTGTCCCTGACTTCCCCTCCCTCTGATCCACCATCACACCCTCCTATCCCATCCCATTTGTCCACCCCTTCCCCTGCCCACCCCACCTTGTTTGTGTCCCCACCCCAAGCTTGTATATAGTTTTATTATTGTACATAGTTCAGTTTTATATTTACAATACATTTGAATTTTATATGAATACCATGGTGGTCTCTGATTTGCAGTGGCTATAGGTGCTCAGCTGCAGTGGTGTGCATGGCATCAGGGGTGGTGCAGTCATGGGTATATGTGTGTGTCCATGTGGAGGTGACTATGGTGTGGGGTAGATATCAGTCAGTGTCTGTGTTGTGTGTGTTGTTCCTGTGCACTGGATGACTGTGTGCAGTGGTCCATGGCGCTGCGTTTGTGTCCATGGTGCACCCATCATCCCGTCCATGGCCTGTGCAGCCGACACACATGCCTGTCTGTGACCTGCACGGTCCACTGGCATGTCAGTGGTGGCATTCCCTGCAGGGCGGACACTGTACCCATCACTTTGCTGGGTTGCCCATGTCACTGGTGTGGTGCATGCCTGGCTGGTCGCACTGTGGGCAACACAGTCATTGTCCCACCTCCATGCTGTGGCTTGTGTGTGTTGCAGGATGCCCCACTGTCTGTGGCTTGTGCTCCAGGTGACTACTGGTGGTGTACGGGTCCACGGTGCCTGCAGAGGGTGGCTGGCACCCAGTGCCATGGTGGACTGCAGGTTGTGTGTACATGGCTACATGGGCCCACAATGGGGCTTGGTTGCCCCACCACTGTGTCCCTGTGTTGTTGTGCCCTTGGGTATGGGTGGTGTCTGTCCATACCCTGTGTGGCATCCGTGTGGTGCATGCTTCCACGCACCACTGTGGATGTCTGTGCTGGCTGTTGTGGCCAGTGGTGGGTCGGGTGTGTCACTGAAATACTGTGCAGGCGCTGTACCACTGGTGGTGGTGTCAAGGACACGACCGTCCCATATGGGGTACCTCTTGTGCCAATGCATGGTCGGTCTCTCAGCAGTACCTCAGGGGACTGTGCGTGGTGGCACTGTGTCTGCCGTTGTTGCACTGCCGTGTGCTGCAACCTGCTGATGGGTGCTCGTGGTGTGGCTGGCTTGCATGGTTCTGTGGTGCACAGGGTTGCATTGACATAGTGGGGTGGTGGCATGCATGAGGTTTCCTGCAGTGGTGGTCACTGCTCATGGGGGTGTCTGGTGGGCATGGTGCAGGGTGTGCTGTGCACTGGGGTGGATGGTGTGGCACAGGGTGGTCTGCCTTCCTTTGTGCCAGTCACAGCTTGCCGGTAAGTGTGATGGGGCACCATGGCCAGGCTGTGGGTTGGTTGCTTGTCTCCATGGACCAGTGGTTATTCCAGCCCTCCCCAGTTGTGCTGTGCTTGGGGTGTGGGGACAATGTCTGTTCTGCTGTGTGTTCCTGTGCCCTTCTGTGGCATGGATGGTGGGCCCCTACCTCCCTGATTGTGCAGTTACATTGCTCTGCAGCTAGGGGCATCCCTGGTTGCGCTATGGCGCATCTGGACTGCTCAGCTGAACATCCCTTGTTGCGCTATGGTGCATCAGATCTGCTCAGCTTCCTCCCTAGTTGCGCTATGGCGCGGGTGGTCGATATTCAGTCATTGGCTGTAGGCGCAATTTGGCCTGCTCCTTTTTAGCATTATGCCTCTTGCACATGGGCACAATAGACTTGGCGCTATTCCTGCTATTGGCGCACTTTTGGGCGCAGTTTGAATATCTGGCCATGGTGTGCAATCAAATTTCATGTTGAGAAACCAAGTTTTGTCATGAAATGAAGAACCATGATATGCAATCAAATTTCATACTGAGAAAGCAATGTTCTGCTGTGGAATGAAAAATTATGCTGGGCAATCAAAATGTGTTTCCAACAGACATTTTCTGAATCACAATTAAAAATAGCTTTGCAAACCAAATTTAGTTTCACACCACCTTATCAGTGCGACACAACAAAAGCATGTCATGATTCAAAATGAGAAAGACGTTAACATGGCCAGGAGAAATTTGTAAAACATATTTATAATCATGGTTGACTTAAGCAAGCCTCAGAATCTGAAGCACCATGTTCTAATGAGGTAGATTCATATTTTTATTTTATTATTATGGCTGCTGTAATATAAGTTTGAATTAGTAGTGTATTACCAAGGTGAGAAACAAGATGGCGGTTATCACAAAATGAAAAATATTTTGGTGTCATGAGCACAATGTCACGAAACTAAAACTGTTCTCACAACACCAAATTTTTGGTGTCATATCAGAATATTATTTCAAACTCACCTGAGCACGCCAAAAGATAAAACACAACAAAACTTTAAATCCTTATAGCACAGGAACTATTTAATGTTTTTCACAAAACCTTCCAAAGGCACTACCTTGCCACAGCACACTTCTACCCTGAAAGTTTTGTGAAAAATCCCATTCCATGTAGGCTATAGATGAGAGCAAACCAAAACCTCATGTTCATTATAGGAAATAAATTGGCCATCTCCAGGTAAATGACATATCGAATCTCAGAAACACACAAGCTGACATCACAAAACTTTCCACAGATTTAGACCTTGCCTCCTAGATAACACATGCATAATTTCAGCTAATTTCATCAAACATTACCAAAGCTATTAAGGTGTAAAGTTAGGGTTCAACATTGAACACCCTACTCAACCATAACTATAGGGCATTACTCTGTGTGTGTGTGTGTGTGTGTGTGTGTGTGTGTGTGTTGAAAAACTGCATTTTGATTGATCCTCCCCATCTGTGACTTAGGAACAGCACATCCTGGTGTGTAACAGCTGGTAGTCTTCAGTCTGATTGCACTCCTCTTCACAGAAGAAGCAAGGCTGAGGCAATGAAGAGGAAGTACATGGATCAGGAGTTTGCTGGATCTAAAACTGGACTGGTGCAAACCCACCCAGGTCAAAGCTGTAGGAACAAAGTGCAAGTAAGTCAGCAGTCAAAGCAGCAATTTTATAAACATCACCAAGATTGTCCTCATCATTGTTTGGAAATAAAATATTGTCTCAGGATGGTTGGCATACAAGGTAACTACAATCAGGTGACATACTGTATATACCTGAGAAGCTAAGCTGTAAAACAAGCCTTTTAAATTTAGTTAATGTGTTCTCAATTCTGTTGACCATTTGGAAGCAGTTTAGATTAGTGACGTTCAAGAAAGTTAATCAGGATTCTTGGCAAGAAAGCTGCATCTAATCAAAGATATCATCATCATCTAATACAAGGTATCAACCACATCCCATCTGTGGTTGTTTCCCTTGCAGTCTGCCTAGATAAAAATTACAGTGAAAATCCATGATTCTACAATGCAACAGGGAGTTGTAAAGAAGGGCAAGTAGCAGAGAGAGAGAGCATTGCTGGAGTGGCTGTCTCTAATCAGTGGTGCTGGGTTAGAGGGGTGGATGGAGGATGCACCTCCCCACCCAGGTATGGGTCTAATATTTTATATATATATTGCAGCCACATACATGTATAACTGGTAGCAAAGAAACTATATGCATGTTCAGAAGACCCCTCCCTTATTTTATTCTTTCTATATATAGAACGTCTGTAGCCCTTTCCTCTACTTCACATCATCAAACTGCTATTTTTAGGGCAGGCTGCAGCGCCTGCAGCCACTTGACTCATGCTCGAAGTTATGGGCTAGGCATATAACTAAGTTTTTTGTTTTTTTCAGCTTTCTTTATGCTCCTCTCTGTCCCCTTAAGACTCTCTTTGGTGTGGTCTCTAGGACAGCCAACTCCCACTCCACTTGAGGTCTCCCCAGACCTACCCTCCATCCCAGGATCTCTCCTTGCCCTACTATTGGACCCCCTCAGCCCTGGCTCTGAGCCCCCGAGGTGGGACTGCCTACTCCTCTGGCACTCTATCTAGAATCTAGTAGGGCGGCCAGAGCAGGGAGGAGATTTGGGCTTGCTGGGGTAGACCCTGCATTAAGCATGGGGGCCATTCTTGACACCACCTTCGAACCTGGGTGCCAGAACCTTCCTTGTGTCAAGTTCCCAGAGACGTGGATCTGCAATGATGCCCAGTGCGTGACAGGCACACTCCGCGCCCATCCATGGGATGTCTGCCGCCACCTCCATACCCCATGTACATGCCCCACTAGTTGCAATGCTTCCAGTCTCCACTGGGAGCTGCCAGAACTGTAGAATGCACAACCCACCCTCCCCAGGAGAAGGGAGCAGTCCATCAGACACTCAATCCTCTCCTCCCCAGCCGACCCCTGACTACCCAAGTCCACTTCCAAACGTGGGTCACCGGCATGGCGTGAGATAAGGCTAGCACTCAACACTCAGTGCCACCAGGCTGGCCACTGTAAGTTTCTTTTAATTGGTAAACAGAAACGTTCAAAATGCTTAATTACCTCCTCGGCAGGCAACTACCTAATATGAGTTGCCTGTCCAGAATGTGTCAGTTGCTCTTTAATTTTCCTAGAGAAACAAGGACCATGGCCATTGAAACTCTTATTTCACCCTATTGATTATGGTCTTATAGTTAATGCAGCTGCAACAGACAGCGTCCTATCAAAAGGAGGGGACTATATAATAATGCCTGCCAACTTGCACTTGATCGCAGGACCCAACATCACTGTAATTTGTACTCTGACCTTAACTAACTTTTCCAGTACTTGAGCACACAGTAATTCATGCCATAATAGCTAGGAAGATAACTGGGCATGGCAGCTCTTACTTTACTTGATATGGTAATACAAGTTGACACTGACTATAGTTTAAGGTCAAATGCAGCAAAAAGTTCAGAGGAGGACATGGGAACTGAAATACATTAAACAATTCAATGATTAACATAATGGACTTTATTGGGACATTTGATTTATGACATACTATGGAGAATTCTAACACCGCATTGCTAAATACTACTTATACAGTTGTACTGATTGCTTATGTACTTATCTCATTCAAGTTTTTTCTTTCAAACAACATAAAGTCTTGCCAGTATTCTAACAATTGCAGTGATTCCTAACCTTTGAACTGCCCGAGAACAAAATAGTTAACTTTCTATGCAGGGCATAGAATCCTGAGCCTCGAGCTCGTTGAAGTCTCTGTCTGGAGTGATTCAAACCCTAAACCATCAGATTCTTTACTCTGCCTCACTGAACAGTTGCTCTGGAGGTTTCTCCTTCAGCTCGGTTCAAAAAGTCGGTTGAAGTTTTCAGTTTTCGTTGTTTTTAAACCGAAAAAGTATCCGCATAGTTGGTTCAGTCTCTGTCTGTGGTGCCGTGAGTACTAGATAGGAATTGTTCTGTTTTTCTGGGTGGAACTTGTAAAAGTGTGGCTCAATTTGGCTGAACCGACATTTGATAGTGAAATTTGTTTGTTTACTTAGTGTGTGGTTACGGTTCTTATCAGTTCTAAAAAACGTGTTTTGAACCGTTTTTTCCAATACCCGGACACGGTTAGGAACCGATTAAGGAGTCTTGCCTGGCGTGTTGCCGAAAAAGGTAAGTTTGGTTGAGGTGGCCATGTCTGAGAAACCCAAGAAAAAACGGGCCCACTGGGTTTCAACACTGCAGTGAGTGTGGGGAGGTCTTTGCTAAGGCGATCCCACACCACCTGTATTAATTGTGTGGGGTTTGACCACCTCGATTCAGACTGCCAACATGTAAAACTTTCCCAAATCTACCCTTGAGAAGAGATTAGGTAGACTGAGGTAAAGGAGGCCGAGAAGTCCGCTGACCTGGCTGGCCAGCAAGGTTCGGTTTCGACCGAACCAGAAGGAGTGCCTCTGACCAGAGCGATACTTCTTCAGGCAAAGGAGAGCCGATCCCGAGGGATCAGTTCTGACAAAAAGAAACGCAAAGATAAATCGACCAGTTCGGATCCAGAGGTTCATGTTCGACCACCAAAGAGATAGCC
This sequence comes from Neoceratodus forsteri, assembly GCA_016271365.2. NCBI lineage: Eukaryota > Metazoa > Chordata > Ceratodontiformes > Ceratodontidae > Neoceratodus > Neoceratodus forsteri. Next base: position 1,311,639,544 of record CM057449.1, read on the forward strand.
AGGGCGATTCAGATTGTGGAATCGCTCCGTCCAGTTCTGACTGATCCGGCTCCTTCTTGCAGGGGTTGGGTTTGGTTGGTTCCCCGTTCAAGAGTATACCTTGAAGATTTTTATGAACCGGAATTTGAAGAGGAAGGAATTTGAGGATGATGATGTAAGTGAAGGTCTGATGTGCCTGTGGAACCAGACATCTCCCCAGACAGACCTTCAGGTGTTACCCTCCTAGGCTTTCTGAGTCTCCTTCTCACTTTATGTTTTATAGAAAGGTGGCTGAACCCTCCAGCATCCTATGGAGGAAGCTGTTGAAGATCAAGAGGAGCCTGATTATGTGAGATGATGGACATCCCAGAGTCCAGGAGACTGTCTATTCTCCTCCATTAATCTTTTGGGAAACAGACACAAAAAATCTTAAAGTCTCCTAACACTATACCTCCTGTGGATAGAAGAATAGACAAGAGGTATACATTTTCAGGCTCAGACACGGAGTTCTTATATCAACAATGCAGCCATGTTGGGGTAGTGCAGGCTGCTGCCTGTGACAAGGTAAATATTCCCTTGGCTTCACACCCCTGACAAGGACTCCAGAAAGATTGATGCCATGACAAAGAAGCAGTGCGTGGCATCTTCTTTGGGACTCAGGCAGGCAAATAACATGGCATATACAGCTAGATACCAGAAGTCCAGGTGGGACATTGTACTGGCACTGGCTAAACAGGCCTCCCCCAGCTAGCCAAGGAGCTGGAGGCAGTGGCTGCAGATGGGATTGAGGCACCTAAGGTTCAGTTTCATGCTGCTGTGGACTCTTATGATGAGTTATCAAGAGTCATGGCTGCATCTGTGGCTCTTCGGAGGATGGCTTGGCTCAGATGTACTAGCCTCTCACAGGACACCCAGGCTAAGGCCATGGATTTTCCTGTAGTGGTAATTTTCTGCTTGGGAGTAGACAGAGAATTACATGAAGAAATGGATGAGTACAGGACCACTTACAGGAGTGCTCAGGCCAAGGAAAGGCAGGCAACTCCTCAAAGGCAGCAGTCTAGGGGCAGGGGCAGGCATTTTCAAGGCCTTTTACCAAGCGCAGGCCTCTTCTTCCTTTTCTTAGAGGGGTTCTTCAGAGGGAGAGGCAGAAGGAGGATGAGCAGGGCTGCATCCACCCTCAGCCTAAAGCCCCTGCCAAGCATACACCCTGATAGGCCTGCCTGGGTCGACTCTCCTATTCCAGTAGGGCAGGCTGGCTTACTTTGTCCAGGACTGGATGTCTATTACATCAAACAAGTGGGTCCTGAAGTAGTAAGCCAGGGACTGGTTCTCAGCTTCAAAACATTTCCAAAGATGAGAGCCAGATCTTTCCACCTGCAAATCTCTGAAACCCAGAGGTTTCTTCTCTCCTAGCTTTAAGAGCCATAGAGGAGTACCTACTCACACTGGGGCCAAGGACTGTACTCCAGGTACTTCCTGACCCTCAAAAGACAGGGAGTGGTGGACCTATCCTAGACCTAAGATATCTGAACAAACATCTTTTAAAATCAAAGTTCAAGATGATGACTCTGGGAATAATCCTTCCTTCTAAGGCCAGGGACTGGCTAGCCTCCCTGGACCTCAAAGATGCCTACTTTCACATTCCCATCAGGTGCTCCCACAGAAAGTACCTCAGGTTCGAATTGCCCTCAGGCCATTATCAGTTCAGAGCAATGCCCTTGGGCCTAACCTCAGCCCCAAGGGTTTTCACAAAGTGCCTGGCAGTAGTAGTTGCCTTTCTAAGAAGGCAAAATATTTCTATTTTTCCATATCTGGATGATTGGCTAATAGTGGGTCAGTCTCCAGACCAAGTCAAGTCTCACCTGCAAGTGACCCAGCAAGTGCTCACTTCTCTAGGATTTCTTCCCAACCTTCCCAAGTCAGTTCTCGAACCAATCCAGCTTCTTACCTTATAGGGGCAGAACTGGACACACTCAGAGCAAGAGCCCTTCTTCCTCTAGAAAGGGCAAGGGTTCTTATGGAACTAGCATCTTCTTCAGCCTTCGGGTATCTTGACCAGCAAGGCATTTCCTCCAGCTCTTGGGCCACATGGCAGCTTCAACAGCAGTGGTCCAAGGGCAAGATTCCAGATGAGGGATATTCAGTTCCACCTGAAAGCTTTCTGGTCTCAGAGAAAGGATTCCTTACCAAACTGATCCCAGTGACTCTGACCTTGATCCAAGCCTCCAGTGGTGGCAGGATCAGGATAATTTAAGACAAGGTGTTCCTTTTGTTGCTCAGCCTTGTTCAGTGGTCCTTACTGTGGATGCTTCTCTCCTGGGCTGGGAGCCCACCTGGGGTCCCCTACTGCCCAGGGGCTGTGGTCCCCAAGAATCCCTTCTCCACATCAACCTTCTAGAGCTCAGGGCAGTTTTTCTGCTCAAAAGCATTCTCTCAGTCAGTACAGAACAAGGTGGTTCAAGTCAGAACAGACACCACCACCACCATGTGGTACATTAACAAGCAGGGAGGCACTCGTCCATGACCTTGTGCAAGAAGCATGAAGTTGTGGTCCCTGTCTTATTCCCTGCAAATCTCTCTTGTAGCAGTTCACCTTCCAGGCAAGGACAATGTGCTAGCAGATGCACTGAGCAGGATTTCTCAGGGACATCACAAATGGTCCCTGGACCCTCAGGTGTTGAAAGTGATTTTTTCAAGGTGGGACACTCAGAGATAGATCTCTTTGCAGCCCCAGACAATTATCAGCTCCTCTCTTTGTTGCAGAGCTCCAGTCCTGGGCTCAGTCCCTCTGGATGCCCTGATCCTGAATTGGGAAGGAAGTTTCTGTATGTCTTTCTCCCTTCCACTCCTGTTCAAAGTTTTGGTAAAAATAAGGTCTCAACCTTGCAAGGTGATTCTGATTGCTCCAGATTGGGCCAGACAGCCCTGGTGCCCCTGTTGCTGTCCCTAGCAGTCCATCTTCCCTGTCTCTTCCCAGGAATTACAACCTGTTAACATCCTCGCAGGGAAGAATTTGGTACCCCAATATTCAGTCTCTCAATCTCAAAGCATGGCTCTTGAAGAGTTTAGAGTTTGCAGATCTGCATCTTTCCCAAGCGTTCTGGATATCCTCAAGGCTTCTCAAAAGCCCTCCACCAGAAAGACTTACAACTCCAAATGGAAAAGATTCAGCATTTGGTGTTCTAAGAAGCATGTTTCTCCAGACACTGCTGAGATGCTCTGTTCTGGATTATATGGTCCATCTTAATGGCCTTGGCCTCAGACCAGCTACTCTCAAAATACACCTGTCAGCTGTTTCTGCGTTTTGTCAGTGGGAAGTCTTCTCACTATCTTCCCATCTGTGTTCTGTAAATTTTTTTTAAGATTGCTTACACCAATCCTCCTTTAGAGACCCTGCCCCTGCCTGGGATTTGAATGTTTGCATTGCTCAACTTATGCAACCCCCTTGAGCCTATGTCGTCAGCAGAGCTTAAGTACTTGACTTGGAAAACTGTGTTCTGGTAGCCATTACCTCTGCCAACTGTATCAGTGAATTGCAAGCCCTGTCAGTGCAACCTGATTTTATCTCATTTCACAGAGATAACGTGGTCCTTAGAACCAATAGAAGGTTCTTGCCCAAAGTGGTTTCAGACTTCCATTTAAACCAGTCTATATCTCCCCTGTTTTCTTCACTGATCATTCTTCCTCAGGAGAGAGGAGGCTACACAGTTTAGATGTCAAAAGAGCCCTTAGTTACTACATAGAGCGTACCAGGGTCACAGGTTTGACTCCTCCAGTTCCTCACTTATGGAGAAGTCGGAAAGGGCAAACCTGCTACCAAAAGATCTATTGCCAGGTGGACTGTGTCTTGTATACAATTCTGCTATGAAAAACTGGGAAAAACTCCACCCTCAGGCCTGAGGGCTCATTCCACAAGAGGTACAGCTGCTTCCCTGGCTGCTGCCAGGATATCCCTCTTAGAAATCTGTCAAGCAGCCACCTGGAAAACAGTCCATACCTTTACCAAGCACTACTCTCTGGATATTCAAGCTAGGAGTGATGCTTGGTTTGGCACAACAGGACTTCAGAGCCTATTCCCAAAGTAGGTTCTGTCCCTCCTCCTGAGGTACTACTTAGTAGTCTGCAATGTCAGAATACAGCAAGACTTCATGTTGTTTGAAGAAAAATTACTCACCTTAGTAATTATGTTTCTTCTAATGGAGTCTTGCTGTATTCTGACCTCCCTCCCTGCCTCCCATCTCAGAACCTGTTTTTGGGAAGTGGGTGGGCAGGTGCAGTGTAGCACCCAGGGTGTTTTTGCTTGCACCCTCCTTTTTGTTTGTGTGCTGATTTATTATTGTTATTTATAGTACATAGAGTTTTGTTTTGGGTTTCCTGACGTGAGTCTTCCTTGGGAATCCAAAACTTTTTCAGCCATTGGCTAGTAAGGATTTTCACATTTTCCATAGAATTTTTAGTTTAGTTGGGCTCGTAAGAACCTGATGGTTTAGGTTTGAATCACTCCAGACAGAGACTTCAACCGAGCTCTAGCTCAGCATTCTATGCCCTGCATAGAAAGTTAACTCTTTGTTCTCGGGGCAGTTCAAAGGTTGGGAATCACTGCAATTGTCAGAATACAGCAAGACTCCATTAGAAGAAACATAATTACTAAGGTGAGCAATTTTTTCTTCTGTTCCACCTCCCTGTGTTATATGTGTATTTCAGTTTGCTGCCATTACCCTTCCAGTCCTTCTCTCATAAAACCTCTCTCAATCTCTTTCATTAAAACTTAAATGCAGGTAGTGAGAGGGTCAGCTGTTCCTCACACCCCCCCACCATTCATGCACTTCTGTGTAATGCCAGGTCACTGAGGAATAAAAATGTGGTGACACATGATTTCATCATACACTCCTCGGCAGATCTGGCAGGCATCACAGAGACCTGGTTGGGTGATGACTCTGGCCCGTGCTGAGGCATCTATCCTCCTGGTGTTTCTGTGGTACACTGCATGAGGCGGGGCGTGAAACCATCTGTTTTAAATCCACTTTGGGACTGATGTCATAACCCATTGGGAAACCACTTCATTTGAATGTATGGCTCTCTGGTGCTCCTTTCTTGTGCTCCTAGAGCAACTACTGAAAAAAGGTAAAATAGGCAGTTTAAACTTCACTTTTGACACCCAAACATCACCAAGAGACTACTTTATGGCTGTAATCAGAAAATAGGAAAATCTCACAACACTGCAGCTTCTACATACATTTTCAGCCTATAAAGCCACAGCCACGAGACATAAGGCTGTAGCAGGTGATGGCGCTTATGGGGAGTTATTTGGAACCTGGAGATCTTGCTGACAACTGTGAACTCCACACTGCTACTTAGTTTAACAGTCCAGGGTATGGAAAAAAGCTTGACTCCTTACAGCACAAGTAACAAGCCTTAAAACTCGAGTGGATGCTGTGGAACAGTGGGTGCAGTGGATGGAGGGCTCTGCAACAAAAGCGACTTATGCTGCCAGCAAGTTAATAAAGGAAAGCATGCTGCTATGACAGTGTCGTGAAACCCCAGAAAATCAGGCTAGGGAAAAATCTCAGCGTGATCAGCCTTCCTGAAACTGCGGAATCAGAAGAACCCCTAGACTTCATTCAAACCATGCTGCCTCAGCTTCTGTGTCTTAGTGAATTGGATCCTCCACTTTCTCTGGAAGTGGCTGACAGGGTAACTCCCATTGGGCAGCTGCAGAGCCTCTGGACCACATACATTGTTAGTGGTGTGTATGGGTGAGGCTGACTGGGACCAGGTTCTGGATCAGGCCAAAGGCCTCGCTAATTATGATACAGTGACTCTGCCATCTTAGTGTTTCCCAATCTTGCCTACAGCACTAGGATCAGACACAAGGCCTCCAACAAAGTTTTGGGGCTTTGCATTCCTGGAAAAACAGCATCAGCTTCTGGTGCCAGACAAGCTTAACGTAGCTTGGAATGGGCATACATACCTTTTCTATGACCCTGCAGAAGCATGGAAATTGGCCCAGATAATTGAAAATGAACTGTTGAAATCTGGAGGGGCCGAATCCAATGAGGAGGGTGATGAGTGAAAGACTGCCAGGCTTGTAATTGTGCTGCAATGTCTGAGTAGCTCTGATTTTATTCGGGAACTGTAAGGCACTGGCTCTTTGGAAAGACTTTCTCAATCCCCTACTACCAAAGTACATACTTTATAATGTGACTGCCATATGCTGCTTAAACTGCCCCCTATACCAGGTTTTAAGTTTAAAATGTTTGTGTATACAGTTGCAGCCAGTTCCTTCTGAGTCCTGCTTTCATAATTGATGAAGGAGTGGGGTTTGGTGGGAATTTACCTGCTGCCATATCCTAGACATTTTGGACACTGAGATTTCATTTAACGAATCTCTGCCACTCTTTGTGTAACCCATAGGTGACGCTGTCCCAAGGCTACTACCCCTGTCTGCTTGGCTAGTAGCAGGTTAAGGGGCCTGGGTAATGAAACGGGTGCCTCCATCCGGAGGTCAGGGTTGTTAGTGGTCAAGCTAACCAGGGCACAGCTCTCCAGGACACTGTAACCCCTCTTTCACTTCTAGTGGCCTGAACAATATACAATAATTACTTTCACAATGACCCTTATTCACCAGGCAATTACCCACACTGTTTACACTTACCATGAGGACTGGTTCCTCTAGCTTGACCCTGGGGCCCCTGTAAAACAAGGTTAAGCACAGCAAATAGCAACAGTACAATACTTTTGGCACAAACTGGAACCACAGTCAGGTTAAATGCAAACAAAGTTAAATCTGATTTATTCAGGGGACTTGAACAAGGGAAGGGCATTTTCAGGTTGATTTGCTTAAAAGCTATATTACTAGACAGTTATGCATGCAGTTCAGAGTCCCTACACAGTCACACATTCTGGGTACCCAGGTAGGAAAACAGTGGGCTAGACAGGAAAGTTGCAGCTGGTTGGGGCCCTGTGATGGAAGAAAGCAACATGCACAACACACACTATTTGTAATCCAGAGCTGGAGGGCTCAGTTCGTGAAAGAAAAGGCAACAAGATAATCAGATGACAACACTTTTAGATTTAGCTGTTGTTGCAGGAGCTACCCTGATGTTTACTCACGATACCCAATACTGGACATAGGCAGGACGAAATCAAGATTGCAGGCTGTTGAGCTGGAGTGCCCAGAGAAGCAGGGCCCACACGAATCACCAAGGCATTGTTCCTGTTCAGGCGTTGCGCGAGGCTGATCCCAGGCGGTCTCTCGTCGATGACTTTCTCTGCGTGCAGAGTATTCTGGCTGGGCCAGTGTAGCCAGGCCCAGGCAACGGAAATGGATATAGATTCAGTTGTGGAGCTGGATACAGCCTCCAGCAAGCAAAACACAGTTCAGACACACAGTGGGGAACCAAATCACGACCCACTATAAGCACACAGCACATTCACATGTAAGGAAATTCAACTGTACCAGGTAAATAGCTCTCGGTTGCAATTACAGAGTCTCTGCACAATCTGGGAGTTCAGAGGTAGCTGGAAGTCCTGACAGGCCGATCACATTCAGCAAATCTTCGGTCTTCTTCAGGTTAAAGTCTGGTCACAATTCAGTGGCTTAATTCGCTCTCAAATTCAGATTCAGTCAAAAAAAAACCCACAAGTTCCCTCTCAGGAATAGCAGGCAGACATGCAGGCCAAACTCGGGCCTTTCCACAGTTCTTCCGCGCGAATCCACTATGGATTGCTGCGAAACTATCTCGAGCTGTTACTTCTTCACTTCCCAACTCAGATCTAACTGAAACTGCAAGCAGTGTGGAACTTTCCCAAGATCCAAAAGATTTGGTTGGCTGATCTGTCAGTCACAACAAGGGCTCCCCTCCAGGTTATTTTAGGTGCCAAAAGCCCAAAACTACAATTCTACAAGTTTGACCCCACCAAGCCCCTGTAGGCTGGCTCCATTTAGAGTCTCAATGTACTGATTGGCCCTTCTGCAGTCCAGGACCAAGATGATGGGAACAAATAGAACTGTCCATGCTGCAAAGAAGGCAGGTTAGAACAAACTGCAATATTATTACTACTCTAACAAATGATTAGCAAACAAGCACATCTTCTAACAGAGCTCCCTCTCAGATTAATTATGACTGCAATCCAGGCAGCTCTTAAAGACAGTACACAGAGGCTATACAGGCACTCTCTGGCAATGCATTTAAACTGCTAAAATGCAGAACACCAGCCTGGCAGTGAGCATTTAGGCAAGCTCAAGGAAGACTTTGGGAACCCCCATTCGTAGGGGGTTACACCCTTCCCTGCCTGGAGAAAACGTGGCATCCAAGGCAAGTCTGTACCATCATGCATCAGTTAACATAAACTTATTACTTTACTATGCATATTCACTACACTTCATGATACAATACCCATAAGGACAATACTTATGCATGTTCCGTATAGGTAATACTGATTCCACTATGATTAAATACTTGTGACATCACAATACTGATTCATGTTATAACTGAAGTGGTGGGGGCTGAAACAATCACGGGATTTAAGAATGCATGGGATAGACATAAAGGAATTCTGGAGGTCAGGGGTAGGTGTAACAGACTTCTAGGAAAACAAACTGAACTTACAAGCTCAAATGGGCAGACTGGGTGGGCCATAGGCCCTTATCTGCCGACACTGTCTATGTATCTATGTATCTATGTATGTAACTTCCTGTACATTAAACAATGTAGGAGGGGCCCTTCCCTATCAGCTAACTTGGGGCTACATGGTTCAGGGCACCATACTGAGAAGGAAGAACAATCAACCTGAATTGGCCATTAAGCTCAGTTTGAGTAGTGAGCTCTGAAAAATATAAACACCTTTGTGAACCACATTGAGAGGCAATCCACTGGCCTCCCAGGAGAATCATAACTGAAGCACAATACTGGCTTGACAGCTCAGCCAGTCTTTCTGGGGAACAGCCACAGTCTCTGTACTTTCAGAACTAACTTTGGAGCTTCGTCATTTGTGAGAGGTGCCTCTGCACGGATGGGAATGTCCAAACTGGGAGCACTGTCAGCTCCTTGCACTTGGCTCATTTAGAGAAGGTTCTGGCACAATTAAGCTTTGTGGCACTGAAGGGGCTGTCAGCACTCTCATATTGTTGTTCAAGTTCTGATGTGTCACCAGGGAGACTCAGACCATCAGCCCTTCTTCGGCAATCACACAGTTCCACAAAACACAGAGTCTGCAACCAAAGATGTGATGCTTTGCACCTCACTTTCAGGGAGCACTGGCTCCAAGGACAAGCTGGGGGTTTGGTAGTCCAGAAGGCCCAGCTTCATCCCCACAATTAGTCATAGAGTTACTTCAAACAACTGACTCAATTCATAGGTGTAATAGGCATTGTCACACTCACTATCATCAGAGGTGGACTGACAGTCACTATCATTCTGGGCCTGCTACGGGGAAACCTTAACTCTGTAACTACGGTGGTAGGTTGACTCTGTCTCTTTTGCAGCAGCATGAGTCACTGGCCCAGGAGGAAATGTCTGCTGGCTCAGCTTCAATAATAACTTGGCTGATAGGCAGCAAATGGTTATGGTGCATGGTCTTGACAGCTTTGGAGTTATTCTCTGACGCATTTTGTATACTGGTAGAGCATCCAACTTTCCAACTACTACATGAGGAAGATGGTGCCACCTATCAGCAATTTTGTGCTTGCCATGAAGTCCCAAATTGCGTAACAACACGGTCTCCGGACCGTAGCTCTTGAGCCTTTACTTCCTTGTCGTGCCTCTCTTTGTTGGTGAGATTTCTTTAGCAGCCATTGTCTGGGCCAGTTGATATGCATGGTTCAACTGAGCTTTCAGTTTCTGTACATACTGCAGGTAGTTTTCAGCTTGGACCCCATCTGGACAGACCCCAGAACAGACATCAACTGGCAGGCAGGCCTCCTCCCAAACATGAGGCAGTAGGGGAGGAACCCAGTAGCATCATTTTGGTGCAATTGTACATGTGTACCAAGATGCTAATCTGCGACTCCACTTACACTTGTCTTTTGGGTGGAGGGTGACCAGCATGTCTAGAAGGCTGCAGTTAAAATGTTCTGTATGAGGGTTCTGTGGGTGATAGGGGTGGTTCTTGACTTCCGCCCCTCCACAGAGAGCATTTCTTTGATTAGCTGACTTTTAAAGTGTCTGCCTTGGTCAGAGTGGATCTGCTGGGGGCACCATAGTGGACAAAGAAATGTTCCACTAGCACCTTGGCCACAGTAGAAGCCTTTTGATCTTTAGTTGGAAAAGCTTGTGCATACCATGTGAAATTATCTGAAACCACTAACACATTGCCAATATTCCGCTGATCAGGTTCTAAACACAAAAGTCTATGCAGACCAGTTCCATGGAGGTGCTGGTAGTAATATTGACAAGTGGGACAGCCCTCTGAGGCAGGGCTTCCCTTTGCAGGCAATGACTGCAGGTCTTTACATGGTGCTCAACATCGGCCAGTAGAATCGAGATTGTACCAGGTAGAGAGTCCTGTCAATACTGAGGTGCCCCATGTGATTGTGGAGGGACCTCAGTACCACGTGTTTAAAGGCTGTGGGCAGGATCAATTGTTGCTTGTCTACTTGACCACTGCGATCCACTGTCTCTCTGTATAACATCTGATTGCGTAACGTCAACCTGGGGCCTTCTTTAAACAATAGGTTAGTTACCAAGTCAGAGAACACAACTGGGACACATCTTTCCCACGCAGGGGCTTCAAGTGCTGGCTGAATCGCAGGATCTTGGGATTGAGCCCACTGGATGCTGTCATTGTCAAATTGAGGTAGTGCACTAATATCTAGAGCAGAGAAATGGCAATAGGCAGCCGGTATGCAGGTATCAGGAGAGCCCAAGCAATCTACTAAACAGTCCACTGTGTCCGTAGACATCTGTTCATCTCTATCAAACTTTCGCACAATGCTTCGGATGTCAGGTTCAGACAACCTGACCCAATCACTCTTGGAGACTGGCCTTCATGACAGGGCATCAGCATCAATATAGTTCAGTTCTGGCCTGTATTCGACAGCATAATCATAGGTTGATAAAGCAGATAGCCACGGTGCCCAGTGGCGTCAACTTAGCTGAAGTCTGTACATAGGTTAATGGGCTATTGTCATTCTCCACCAATATCTTTGCCCCATAGAGGTACTCATGAAACTTGTCAACAATGGCCCATTTTAGGGCAAGGAACTCCAGCTTGTGCACAGGATAGTTTCATTCTAATGGGGTCAAGCTCCTGCTGGCAAAAGCCACTGGTCTCAAACCATCCTCATGGTCTTGATACAGCACAGCTCCTAGGCCCTGCAGACTAGCGTCCATATCTGCACATAGGGCTTGGTAGGGTCAGCATAGGCGAGGATGGGGGCATGGGTGAGCTGGTATATGACTCGTGGAAGACTACTTCACATTTGGGTGTCCAGTGGGGCCCAAAAGGTTCACCTGTTCGAAGTATACTTTCTTGGGTTCTTTGACAGCCCCTTTCTTGTATTTATGGTTGGTAGGGGGTAACCCTGGGTGAGGTTCAAGTGGGAGAATTACCTTGGAATAGTCTTTTTATGACCTGCGATAGCAGCCACAGAACCCCAGGAAACATTGTAGTTATTTCAAGTTATGGGGCTGTGCCAAGTAGTCAGTGACTCGACCTTACTGGGATAGGTCTCTATCCCTTCTGCAGATACTATATGCCCCACATACTTTACGGAGGTTTGAAAAACTGGCACTTGTCAATGGACAGCTTGAGGCCAACGCTTCCAATTGGTTTAGGACTTTAAACAGTCGGGTCTCATGCTCCTCTAATGTACTTCCGAACACAATGACATCATCTAGGTACACTAGGTATTTCAGCAAGTTCATATTTCCCACCACACGTTCCATCAGTCGCTGAAAGATGGCTGGGGCACCCAAAATCCCTGTGGCATTCTCAGAATTCGTAGAACCCCAAAGGACAGATAATGGCGGTTTTCTCATGGTTCTCCGTGGCCATTGGAATCTGGTAATATCTGCTGCGAAGATCAATACTGAGAACCATTTGTTCCCATTCAAGCAATCCAGGGCATCTTGTATACGGGGCATGTTGTATTGATCTGGGCGGTTCACGGTTCAGGGTTGATAATCAACACACACCTCACCAACCCATTCTTCTTACGCACAACCACAATGGAGAAGCATATGGGCTCGATGATTCCTGTATCATGCCAGCAGCGAGCATTTCCTGCAGGTGTCTCCTCACATCATCTATGTCTGCTGGGGTGAGGCGTTGGGATCTCTCTCGAAATGGATGGTCATCATGCAGGCATATATGATGCTCTGCACCCTGGACACACCCCATGTCCCATTCTTTTAATAAAACACTTGGTCTCTCTGGGCGAATTTCTTGCTAATCCTAGCCTTCCATTCAGCTGGCAGTGGGAATCACCAAAGTTAAATAAGTCTGGGATCACTCTCTCCTTTTGGCCAGAGTACTTGTTATTGGGTAATACTGCAGTGTCTGCAGAGTGTGCTGTAGCTAGAGTGCACCCTCTGTTCACCTGGACCTCCCCATCTGACATTTCTAATCTGTACCATCACTCATCATGCATAGGCATGGGCACGGGCAGGCAAGATGCTGGGTTTAAACAATAATCCTTCTGGCAACTTTTCATCACCTGGTGCATCCAACATTAATATTTTGTTCTTTAAGTTTCTCTTTAGGCGGACTTCTCCATGGATTGTGCACTGGGCGTTGGGTGCCAATACCAAAGAGTCAGGTTCTTTTCCACACTGTCCCCACTGGCTCATCTGGGTTTCTGTTGTAAGTCATATGCCCTTTTACTAAGGCTGGAATTCTTAGGGCCTCCAGTCAGTTGCCCTTGTTTCTCATGGCAGAGTTGTGCTAGTCTCCCAAACATGTGGGCATTTGTTCCAATTAACAGGGGAACCCCATCATACAGTCCAGTGGGGGACACACTCGGCCAGTGTCTCTACTTGCTCCTCTACACCAGTTACAGTTGCAGGAAAAGACAACCAGAGACGGACATATCCTAGGTAGAAATAAGACTTGTCACTCAGCCCCCACACATGTAGGCCATCCAGGGATTGTAATGGCACATCAGATAAGTGTTTGTCATACCAGTCCTGAAATACAATGGTCACTTGTGACTCCCTGTCAAGCACAGCCCAAGTAGGAATACCATTCACAGCCACAGTAGTCTTCATTGAAGGGCCCACTATTTTGCACCAGTCTGAGGGACAACAGCAGGGCCTGGACAGATGATTTAGCCACAGAGGGGTTTGAGTTAGATGGCCAAACCCTTCACTGCGGTCATTCGTGCACCCCTTGACCACTGACTCATTTTCGAAGCTCTCCTTGAAGCCAGTTCACCACTTTCTCTAAGTCCTTCTGAGACCAGCATTCCCTCTTCATATGGCCGTCCTTGCCTAATTGTGACAAATGATAGGCTGTCTGGGCATCCTTGGGGAAAACATAGCAGGGGATGCTGGAGCATTGATGTGAGATTGTGATCTGACTTCTGCTGGTAGTGTACCATGTCTCAAAAGTTCCTTTAGAGTGGCTGTCAATTCCTTGAGCTCAGTCAAGAAGCCACCCTCAGTAGAGGATGCCTGAGGTGCACCCCCAAATAACAGTCGCATCCTGGCAGGGGCCTGGGTCTCTGTCAGCAGGGGATACCTCAGCGCACCCAGTTGTACTTTTCTGACTTCCTTCAGCAACTCCTCCCCACCGCTTAGCCGCACGGCGAGGACACTGTAGTGGTCTCCATTTCAGAAGGCCTTCCGGTGCCATGATCACTTGGGCTGCACTCACCCCATAATTACAATCTCCTCTTCACCTTCTACCTCCGGAGTTCTTTTATCAAGTCACAGTAGTCAGGTGGGTTACCTCTCCTATCCTGGAGCCTTAACTGGATGATCTGCAGTTTAGAATGCTTGGCATGTTGCAGTATGCCCCAATCTCACACAGTTCAAATCACTGGTGGCTACCCCACCTTTCCAGTAAGCTTTCTGCAGAGCTCTTTCTAGGCGAGTAACATACAGAGAAACTTTCCCCTTCCATTGTTTGGTACCTTGAATTTCCACATCAAAGTCTCCCTGACTCAGTGCTCCCAAAATTGCCTTCAAGTACTGATAGGTACTTCTGAGCAGATGAATCAGGGTTTGTGGACCTCAAAATGTAATGGCTTCAAGGGCAGGGCCCTCAAACTTTGTATGATTATTTTCCTTCTTAGCCTCCGCACACCTGCCACTCGGGTACCAAGGGGGCAACATAGTCGATCCAGGTCTCCCAGTCATCCTCTCCTGGGGATGGGAGGGTGCCTGAGAAGATTCTCAGCCTGGTAGGAGTCATGACTAACAGAGGATACAGATATAGGGGCCAGCATTGGCACGGTCACAGGAGGCAGGGCAGTAACAGGTGCTGGAGTGGGAGGGGTGTTGGGAAGGAACACCCCAGGTGGCAGGAATAGTTTCTTAAAGTCCTCTATGGTTTCCCTTCCTCCAGCAACAACTTAGCAAATTTCTCCTCAAAAGTCTCAGATAATGGTGGGAGTCATCCACCCCAGGATCTTTACTGTCTTTTGTTATCACACTCCAGGAAGCTAGGACCCCTTCTGAGGCAATAGTCTGTGGCACTTTAGAGCTGTCCACGAGCTCACTATACTCTACCAAGGCTATGAAAATTTGGGCGATCAAATCAGCCTGTTGATCCACCACCACAGGGTTTTTAAACATTCAACTTTGGACAGTGCTCCTCTACAGTGTCCTTACTGATACCCATGGGAATATCCAGTGTAAGCAGAGCACTTTGGGGTCGATCTCCTGTCCAGTACACCACCCCACCAACTGGTGTACAGCCATTTCTACTGGGGTAGCCATTAATCTTTAACAATAATTCATAATTTTTGCCACTAGAAGGCACAAAATCCCAGCAGTGCCTCCAAGATGTAGCCCCTAGGTGGCGCTATCCCAAGGGCTACTACCTGCCTGCTTGGCTAGTAGCAGGTTAAGGGCCTGGGTAATGAAGCAGGTGCCTCCACCCAGAGGTCAGGGTTGTTAGTGGTCAAGCTAACCTGGGCATAGCCCTCTGGGACACTGTAACCCTCCTCTTTCACTTCTAGTGGCCTGAATAATATACAATAATTACTTTCACAATGACCCTTATTCACCAGGCAATTACCCACACTGTTTGCAGTTACCACCAGGGCTGGTTCCTCTAGCTTGACCCTAGGGACCCCTGTAAAACAAGGTTAAGCACAGCAAATAGCAACAGTACAATACTTTTGGCACATACTGGAACCACAGTCAGGTTAAATGCAAACAAAGTTAAATCTGATTTATTCAAGAGACTTGAACAAGGGAGGGGTGTAATCAGGTTGATTTGCTTAAAAGCTATATGAATAGACAGTTATGCATGCAGTTCAGAGTCCCTATACAGTCACACACTCTGGTACCCAGGTAGGAAAAGCGATGGGCTAGACAGGAATGTTGCAGCTGGTTAGGACCCTGTGATAGAAGAAAGCAACATGCACAACACACACTATTTGTAATCCGGAGCTGGAGGGCTCAGTTCGTGAAAGAAAGGCAACAAGATAATCAGATGAGAACACTTTTAGATTTAGCTGTTGTTGCAGAGAGCTACCCTGATGTTTACTCATGATACCCAATACTGGACACAGGCAGGATGAAATCAGAACTGTAGGCTGTTGAGCTGAGTGCCCAGAGAAGAAGGGCCACCAATCACCAAGGCGTCATTCCTGTTCAAGGCATTGAGCAGGGGCTGATCCCCAGGCCGTTCTCTCGTTGATGACTTTCTCTGCATAGCAGGTATTCTGGCTGGGCCAGTGTAGCCAGGCCCAGGCAAGCGGAAATGGATATGGATTCAGTTGTGGAGCTGGATACAGCCTCCAGCAAGCAAAACACAGTTCAGACACACAGTGGGGAACCAAATCACGACCACTTTAAGCACACAGCACATTCACATGTAAAGAAATTCAACTGTACCAGGTAAACAGCTCTCTGGTCATGATTACCGAGTCTCTGCACAATCTGGGAGTTCAGAGGTAGCTGAAGTCCTGACGGGACGATCACATTCAGCAAATCTTGGTCTTCTTCAGGTTAAAGCCTGGTCACAATTCAGTGGCTTAATTCGCTCTGCAAATTAGTATTCAGTCAAAAAAAACCATAGATTTCCTCTCAGGAACAGCAGGCAGGCATGTAGGCCAAACTCAGGCCTTTCCACAGTTCTCCCGCAAATCCACTATGGATTGCTGCTCGAACTATCTCAAGCTGTTACTTCTTCACTTCCCAACTCAGATCTAACTGAAACTGCAAGTAGTGTGGGACCTTCCCAAGATCCAAAAGGTTCGGTTGGCTGATCTGTCTGTCAGTCACAACAAGGGCTCCCTCCAGATTATTTTAGGTGGCAAAAGCACAAAACTACAATTCCTACAAGTTTTGGCCCCACCAAGCCCTGTAGGCAGGCTCCATTTTAGTGTCCCAAATGTACTGATTGGTTCATTCTGCAGTCCAGGACCAAGATGATGGAATCAAACAGAACTGTCCATGCTGCAAATAAGGCAGGTTAGAACAAGCTGCAATATTATTACTACTCTAACAAATGATCAGCAAACGAGTACATCTTGTAACAGAGCTCCCTCTCAGATTAATTATGACTGCAATCCAGGCAGCTCTTAAAGAGACAGTACACAGAGGCTATACAGGCACTCTCTGACAATACATTTAAACTGCTAAAATGCAGAACACCAGCCTGGCAGTGAGCATTTAGGCAAGCTCAAGGAAGACTTTTAGGAACCCCCATTTGTAGGGGGTTACATCTGTATCTCATCATGGTGGTTTCCCACTCGGATTGTGACTGAACCTCCTCAGACTGTCACTGAACATTGTACTGGTACAAATGTTTGCTGTAGATTGTTGCATTTATTTATTATCTGATGTAATGGTTTGTAGTGCTGAATATATTTATGTCCTCCTCTTTCTACTATGGGTGAGCTATTACATAATAAGGTTAAAGTGTGTGCTGGGGTACAAAGATTCCACTTTTGTTTTGGGACTACAAACTTCAGTTAGTAATTTCGTAGTGATGACTATAGAATGTGCAAGCACTGTTTCTTTCATAAGCTGTGATTACCTGCTCAATGTACTGCACATGATATCAAAATGATACAGTTCAGTAGTTTGGGGGACGATCATAGAAACATAGATACATAGACAATGATGGCAGAAAAGACCAAAGGTCCATCGAGTCTGCCCAGAGTTCATTATCTGTCCCGGACCTATTGTACTTATGGAATTTTATCCTCCGGTCCACCCCCCATGTTGCCCTCCCTACTGATACCGATCCGAGCAACCACTAAATCGCTCACTCTGTCTCAGCCATGCTTGAAACCATTTAGGGTCTTGGCACCCACCCACAGCTGGCAGACTGTTCCATGGCTCCACCACCCTTTCTGTAAAACAGAACTTCCTCACATCCCTCTTAAACCTTCCCCTGCCAGTTTCCCTTGTGGCCTCAGATTCTTGACTCTGTATTCCTGTTACATATTTCCTGTAGTTCACCTTGTGTATTCCCTTCAAGAACTTGAAGGTTATTCATATCCCCTCTCTTGTCTGGTCTCCAGTGAGTACACATTCAGTGCCTTCAGATGATCTTCATAAGATCTTCCCTGTTGGCCCTGAATCATCTAGGTCACCCTACACTGCATTGTCTCAGTCTGTCCCTGTCCCTGTCCCTGTCCCTGTCCTTCCTTAGGTGAGGTCTCCAGAACTGATCACAGTATTCCAGGTGCAGCCTCACCAGTGACCTATATAGAGGCAGTAGTACCTCCTTTGTCCTGTTGTCAATACCCCTTCCAATACACCCCAGCATCCTATTAGCCTACCATAGGCCTTGTTACACTGGCTTGATTGTTTGAGGGAGTCACAGTGATGATTCCTAGGTCCCTTTCTTCTGCTGTTGTACTCAGTTTAACCCTCCCATCCAGTACACTGTCCTGTTTTTTCCCCTATGTGTACAACCTTGCATTTTGGTGTTGAGTTTCAACTGCCAAATCTTAGATGACCTCTCTAGTCTTCGTAGATCCCTCTGCATCTCCCTGATCCCTTTGTCACTATCTACCCTACTGAAAAGCTTCATGTCATCTGAGTGTAACCCCTGGGTGGTGCTATCCCCAGTTTACACCCCTGCCCACTACCCTGAACATAGGCTAAGGGGTTTGGGTTCGCTAACTGATAACCATTTTTAAAACCTTTAAGTAGTGCCTCCACTCAGGGTGCTTTACGTGGTAAGCTGGTAATAGATATAGCCCCCTGAGATGCTACACCACCCATGATAACCATTTCCCCAGACATGCCCCAGTAACATTTCCCACATTTCAATACTTTGCATTTAAAGGCTCTCTTCAATAATATGCTCACACCACAATTTTAACTACAGTAACACGACTGTGGGGACAAGGAATTAGAAAAGGGATATGGAGTAGAGGTTATTTGATTATGTACAGGCTTGATCAGGTGTTTTGCTGGTAAACCCTCCAGCTGGGTGGCTACATACTACTAGACTACAAGCAATCACATTTCTCAATTTGACATACTGATACCCAGAGCCCAGGCTATCTAGCTGCTGACAAATCAGATGTTACATACATGATAATTTACCCACACTGGTACCAGTCCCAGATACAGCAGAAACCCGCAATCTCATACCATACTGGATACCCAGATACCACAGTCCTAGATGTTGCAGGCCTGGTGGACACTGCAGCTGATCGAGATGGCGGCTATTGATTCAAAGGGAGAGCCAAACTTGGAGAATGATTCCTATAATGACTGTAGATGCTATGTACAACGAAGGCAAGTTGCCCTGCATTTTAACAGAAATAGCAGGAATTGACCCTGCTGGTTACAGAAAGCCAGGGATTGCCCTGCACATCACAGACAACAGGGATTGCACTGCATTTACAGAATTCCGATCATTCCAGGACAAGCTACTTGGATTTTATATCCTGAACATTCAGCACAATAATGGAGAGTCCCATCTAGTATAATTAAAGAGCGATACTTTTATCAAGCATCTGAATTCCTTGAAACGAGGTCACATCCAGTACATTTACATACCAAAATAGGCATCCATCCAGCATAAGCAGAAAGCGACACTTTATCAAGCATCCAGTATTTGGTTACATGTAGGGTTACCACGTTTTAAGAAGCCCAAAGTGGACATTTCTTACTGAAACATGATTTTTAGCAGGACAGCCCGTAACCTCGACCAATGCAACAGACTTGTTTCTCTACAAAATCAGAATTAAGTCTGAGTATTGTAGTTTCTTAGTTGCTTCTACTGTTTCTTCTCATTTTAAGGTATTTTAATTAAGGTATTGTAGTTTTCTGCAACATTTAGTGGAAAGTCAGAAAATATTTTCTCTCCTACAAAATCAGGACATGTAGTGTTTTTCATGTTTTTGCAGGACACAGCTGCCCAAATCAGGACTGTCCATGCAAAATCAGGACAGGTGGTAACCCTAGTTACATGAAGTCACATCCAGTACATCTAAATACCAAAACAGCATTCATAGGCAAAATCTCATCAGCACATCTAGACATTTTACACTTATGGCAAGCACTCTCAGATGAAATCGGGTAAGACAGAGTAAATTCTCTTCAGAACAACTCAGACACAATATGCACTAGGGCCTCCTGTCCCATGAAGCGGCAAGCGCGGCTTGGCAGTCAGCTCCACGAAGGCAGGACACTAACCCATAGGGCGATGACAAATTACAACACATTTATTTGATTCACTTTGAGACATCTTGATGCACCTGCATTTTAACCGGTTGGGCAGCAAGCAAGATGCATCCATATTAACTCTGAACTAGACAGTCTCTGTAGGGGCTTTTTGTCCCAGACTGATAACTCAGAGATCTTATCACACAGCAGGAAATATCTGGAGCAGGGCCTGAGGCCCCAAGATTACTTTGTAAGCTTCTCCCTTGCACCGAGGTATGAGGGTACTCACTCAGGTCCTCCACAGGTCTCATCCTATCCAGAAGGCATCCAGACGTTTTTGTTTCTTCGCCTCTCACAACTGAGGCATGGCTAGATGGTCTTCTTTTTCCACATCTTTCCCGACATGGGAGGGAAGGCTAGCCTCTGGAGGACATTTCTGGCAACCTCCTGACCAGCAGTTGCGGAACACTATATTTACTTTTAAACTGGATCTAGAAATAACAACCACCACCACCACCTCCCCGATGACTGGAGGGCACAACTAAGTGGCCCAGGCCCAGGCCTGGAAGCATGGCAGGGCCTGAGCCCACACCCCTGTGGGGCTCCCAGCAGGTTGGAACCTGCCTCCTCTTCTCACTCTGGCAAAATCTGATCTTCTGCTGGCAAACACTGCCTCTTATAGGGCTCCTTGTTCGGCTCCTGATTGGCAGAGAAGATGAGGTGACAGATCTCTAAATGGCTGAGGGACCTGTCAATCACAGTACTTGAGGCACAACTGGATGGGTGAATTGGCGCCTAAAATTATGTCCCTGTAAGTCCCCCATGAGCACATGGGTGCTTACGTATGAAGTGTAGTGAATGTCCCACAAGTCCTGGTTTTATTCTTCTAGCTTTCCGATTGGCTGTGGCTGCTGGCAATGGCAACCCACTGTCCCTTATAGCAGATCAGATACAGTCCTGAATAATGTCCTGATGCAGCCAGAAAGAAATAATTATTTGCCCTAATGCCCCACAGTTCTGTAGCCCAGAGGCTGTACTTGAGTCGCTGCACAGATGAAAGGTGTTGTTCCACTGGTTTTCCTGTCACTACTGCACACAGCAAGCTCCCCTGCAGCAGCTGACAGGCTGATACTCAAGAGTCCTAAAGTCTGGTTAATGCAGAGAAAAGTATTTATTTTAACTTTAAACACTCTCCCCACATGTACAGTATGTCCCCAATGAGCAGCAACAGGTTACAATTTAAAAAACATTTTCTCTACTTTTGGCGAAGTTGATTGTGGCTACCCTGGAGGCAGCCAGACACACAGTTATGAATTATACAGAGGACCAGGGCCCGTCTCAGGCATATTTAAATGAGCCCCAGTCAAACTCTTTGAATTTTCATCTGAGCAGCCCCAGCAGGCTGTCCGTTGTCACCAGGTCCCAATTAGGTGGAATGGATACGAGACCCACAGCACAGTCCCCAGGATGAACGCAAAATGAGTGGTTGCATTTTGAAGGTGCATTTCATGCTATCGCGACTCCCGCTGCCCTGGAGGCAGCACTTTTAAAGCAGGAGCTCGTGAGGCAATTTCTGCTGCCCTGGAGGCAGCACTTTTAATATGGGTGCTCGCGAGTGGGCGTTTTTAAGCCCCGGGGCTGGATTTTCATTTGGGCTGCAGGTTGGCACTCAAGAGGGCAAAGCAGTCCTGGGGACCAGAAAGTTGGTGGCAGGATATCGAGTGAAGCCGGGAGACAGCAGGAGGAGAACAGAAGGTGCCGGGCTAAGGTAAGCCCAGGCGGCACTGAGGAACCCCATTTGCAGGGGGTTACATAAGAGACACAACTTGCCCTGGATGCCCTCTCCAGGCTCACTGGTGAACATATTGAAAGGACAGAAAACAGGAAAGGTCCTGCAGCACCCCACTCTTGACCTTCCTCTCTTCCAGTCTGACCCTGTTCCACCCTCTAGTGTCTCTCCTTCAACCAGTATCCACCCATCTAACTATGTCCCTAGTCACACCCAGGTCTTCAGATTATTCCGTAAACTTCTATTTGACACTGAGTGAAAAGCCTTGATGAAATTGAAGTAGAGTAAATCTACAGCATGGTCCTTATCTACTACCTTTGTTACTCAAAGAAAACTTATCAGGTTGGTCTGACAAGACCTCCCTGCCACAAAACCATGCTGTTTAGCCATTCTAGAGACACTGAGGGCTGTGACCCTGGATACCACACTGCCTCACAACAGTGACCCATATTCAGAAATGAGCACGGGTCACTGGGGTTGATTGGGGGATCGAGCATCCGAGGGACTACCTCCAGGGAGGAGGACTGCTTGCTCCACTGAATAATTGCCACCAGGTGGAGCCCTGGTTATAGTGCAGGTCAGAAGCAGTAGAATTGGGTGGTGCCATGGGACCCTGCCATGTGCCGTGCCTCCACGTGTGCTCACTGACATGTGCACCCTAGCAGGGGAATTGGGTGAAAATGGTGGGAAATGTCAGTAGGGCAGGCAGTCATAATGCCCTGCCCACCAATCTCCCACCTCACTGCCAGGATAAGTCCTGGGAGTTGCTGGATGGTGGGGTTGGCAGGACAGGGCTGAAGACAGCCCAAGCCTGCCCCCACCAGAGAAGCATAAAACTGCATATAAAACAAAACCATACTGTTTACTGTCCTGTAGACCGTTGCTTTCAGGTAGCCCACAAGGTCTTCTTTTATCAGTGACTCCATCTGTTTACCCACTATGGAGGTAAGGCTGACAAGTCCTTCTGTCACCAACGGCTTCTCCATTGTATACGCAGATGACGCTTGTCATTTTTTTCTTACTAATCTGTGACCTAGCACACTTGAAAGCAATCTGCAGCTTGGCTTCAAGGAAGTGGAGCAATGGTTTAGTGTAAACAATTGGTACTAAACTATAAGAAAACAAAAGTTATGTTGTTAGCCTCATCTTGCAGTAAGTTCAGGACCCATGCACGTGCACGTTACAAATAACCTGTCAGCCCCTCTTGAACAAGTTCAGCACTTCAGGTATCTAGGAGTAACCTTGGATCATCATCTCACCTCGTGCCTCACATCAAGAATGTTGCCAAGGCTGTTAATACTAGGACTGGACTCCTATACAGGTACAGGTACAGGCGGTGTCTGACCCAGGAAGCTCTCAAGCTCACAATTCACAGTTCAGTGCTGTCCATCATCGATTATGGCCCAGTCATTTTTGGAGCTGCTACCACTACCTCTCAAAAACTAACTGTCGCTCTGAACAAGGTGTGTAGGCTGCTCACGGGTGCTGCATGCCTCACTCACACTTGCAAGCTATATGCTCAATCTGGATGGCTTCAACTAGGTGGTAGGTTCAAATACCAAACATGCCTACTAACAAAAAGTTATCCTGGCTACTGCTGCCGGAGTAGAAAGTCTCTTGAACAAATCTCACAGGACCCAACACACTTGCACATCCACCACTGATCCTCTTCTTGTCCCTAAGTGCCATACAGCCCAATGCCAGAGATTCTTTGCTTATAGTGCCCCACTATGGTACAACAGACTGCTGCGGAATTAACTAGTCTGACAAAACTTAGCCAGTTTAAGCATACATTCTGCCAGCATCTCATCTCCAAAAGCTCCTGTGATTGTTCCAACGAATCCATGTTAAGCCTTTCTGTATCCCAACACTATGGAGTGCTTCTGCTCACCACCCTCCTCAACTGATCTTGGTGATAACCTTGACAAGGCCTTTGGCTGCTACGCCTCCTTTACCCAGGTCGTCTCTCCTCCACCTTTCCACTCTCCTCCTCCTCCCTACCAGAATCTTTGACAAAGCCCCTGGCTACTACCCCACCCCTTAGTTTCTATACCTCTACCCTTGCATCTCTCTGCTATCTCCTCTTCCTTATCGGAAGTAGAACTGAATATCTATGTTGTATTATACACTGTTCACGTATACTAAAACCTTCCTTGTGAAGACAGCTGAAGTAATCATTCAGGATGGCTACTTTTGTTCGTCTTCCTCTAGTACCTTCCCCTTGCAGCCTAATAATACCCTCTCCCTGCTTCCTTTTCCCCTTAATATAGCTGAAGAATTGTTTCCCACTTCACTCCTCCACAATACAGAGCTCAGTGTCTGACTTTGCCTGTGTGACCATCTTCTTTGTGTCCTCTTTATTTGGTACTCTCCCCATTCCTCCACTCCCTGCCTTTCCTTGTACCTGGTAAATGTTTTTTTCTTGGCCATCACCACTTCTCTGACCATTTCTGAGAACCATATTGGTTTCTTGTACCTGTTTCATTTTGTAGCACTTCTTGTGCAAGACTTTGGTGCCTTGAAATGGTCCCTTGATTGCCCCATCATTCCTCTACACTTCTGATGCTGTCCACCCTGGTCAGTTTGTTTCAGACTAGCTCCCTAATACAGCTGAAGTCTGCACTTCTGAAATCTAGGGCTTCAGTTTGTGATAGGGGCATTCTGGTCCTGAGGGTCGCCTGTACCAAATGGAATTATAGTCGCTGGACCCAATTGGCTCCCCTAACCTCGCTCCACTCACCATCTCCGAGTTGGTAAACACCAAATCAAGAATGGCCACCTCTGTAGTGGGTTCCTTAACCAACTGCACCAACAGGCAGTCCTACAATGTATCCAAAGACCTGATTTCTGGTGCACCTGGCAAGGAATGTCCCAGTCGAGATCTGCCAGGTTCAGATCACCCGCCATGGCCCTCTTCTCCACTCCCTTGTCAGCTTTTAGCTGAGCTCCATATCTCTCTCTTTCCCTTGTATTGGTGCTCTATAGATCGCCTTTACCCACATTTTCTAGTCTGATGGCACCATGGGGTGGAGTCCACAGTGACTCTGTTTCCCTTTACTTCCCCTGATGTGTCTGTCCTCCACAGCCTCTATGCTCTCCCTGATGTATGGGCTCCGCCCCACCCTTTTTCTTCCCTCTATCCTATCTAAACAGTGTGTAACCTGGGATTCTAAGTACCAGTCATTATTCTCTGTGACTAAAGTTTTGTAATGGTCGTGAAGTCCACCTCGGTGTTTGCCACCAATGCCTGAATCGTCTATATCAAGACATTAGTTCAACAGGGATATTTAGAAGCAGTATGGCACAAATGGTAATTAGATAGTTTGGACAATCTTTTTGTCATTATCCTGCAAAGTTCTGTGCTGTAATTGCTTTTCTCATCAAGTCTGACTGTAATTGACTGTACTTCCCCTACTGTGGTATCTCCTGGGAAGGTGACTGCAGCTTTGTAAGAGAAGACTCACACAATCAAGGAATACTATAGCAAAATAGGAGTAAGAAATGGACAAGAAGAGACTAATTATGTGATGTACTCATGGTGAGCAATTAAGACTCTCAGGTACGATGTTGCATTGGTGGTGCAAAATCACCTGACAAATTAAAAGAAGGCACTCCATTTAAAACTAAATGTGCAAGCATCCAGAATTGAACCCCTGGCTGGATGGCCAAAACAATCTCCAAACCCCACCTAACGTTTCATTCCACCCACCAGAGCTTCATCAAAGGTGTACACCGCTATTAAATGGACTGCCAGTTTTTAATTTATTAAGTGATTTTCACACCACAATAAAAGAAGCTGGAGGCTGATTACGACTGTGAGTGTATTTTGTTTAAGTACACATTGTATGGAGTTTGGTCTGGTGAGTGCTGTCTATTCACTGAAATCTTAGCCCTTTCTTCAAAGGCATTCCTCACTGCTGAAGTCCCATTTCTGCTCTGCTGTCTACCCAACCTCCCTACTAACACTTCTCAGCATATCTAAACTATCCTGTCATACATTATTTTGAAGCAATGTAACTGAGTATGAATTCTGCCTTCTGTTCAGAATGCTATTGCACTTAATGAAGGGACCCGTTTCCTGAACTGAAGGACACCCTTCAAGAAAAAACAACCATGTGTTACAAGTGATCTCCAAACAAATTATCAAAACCTCTCAAAGCTGGCCAACACAGGAGAAAATAAAACGTATAGAACTACAAGAAATGAAAACTTATAGAACTACAAGAAAAAGATTACTATAGCACCTTGGCTCCTCTGGGTAAATAAACACAGCACCAATAATATGGAACATAATGATACACTGCATGAGCTATCATTGATCAGTCTTTCAAATAAAGAACTGACTCAGTGAAATTCTATATTATCAAAGGATTTCACATTCTGCCCCACACAGAAATTTAATAAAAAGTTGATTCTGTGGGGAGATGGAGGAATGCTTTAGATGACTTTGCCTAAAGAAATACTGTACTTTTTGACAGCAACACACAAACAGTTCTGTACTGGAGACCACTACCCTATCCAGCCTGGTATTTGTATTACCTCTTTTTACAGTCTTCTGGGTACCCAGCACTGAATCCATGCTGGTCAGTTTGACTGCTGAAGCTGGTTGACTGGCTGTGGTGCACTTTAAATTAAACAGAGAGTGACTTCTCAAATAAACCCTAATATAAAGGCCACGCAATTGCTAAAATGGCAGGTTTAAAATGTCATCCCTGAGGTGTTTGTAATGTGCTAGCCCAATGACCAAATGCAGGAAATGGTTCCATGTCATTAATAGGACGCAAAACAGCGATCACTATTATGGTGAGTGTATATCGCGAGAAAAACAAATCGACTATACGCTGTGATCAACATCTGGATTTAAAAGGTGTTTTGTGGGGGCTGCCCCTCACACCACCCTTCAGGGGCTTTGCCCCTGCACCCCTATAATTAGGGTTCTCAACCCCAGCATATCTCGAGGAGAGAAAATCCGGATCTTGGCAAAATTTAAGTCGAGCTAAAATGTACACGCCCCAGTCCCAACCCAGTACCTGCTGTGCCAGAGCTAGCCACCCACGCCACATGGCTAGCTCAGCAGCAGCAGGTACACCAGTGCCTGAAAACCCTTCCTGTCCCTCCCTCCCTTCCCTTGCTATTCCCCCTTCTGTTCACCCTTCCCCTAGTCACTATCCCATACCCTCACTATTCTGCAGGGTAGCCCACAATAATGGCGCCCAAAATGAGTCCCTATATTTCTAGTCACTCATTTTGGGTTGCTAATATGATGCAATACCACAGGAAACAGTTCCCAAACTGAATCATACTTTATTTATGTATTTATTTATTTATTTAAAGGTTTTACCAGGAAGCCATACTGAGCAGACTACTGCTCGATTCCAGATGCGTCCTGGGGAAGAGGGAAGGAGAGATACAACGTATACATACAGTGTACAACAAGAAATCTTACAGAGTGTTTGCTATACATAGAAACATAGAAACACAGACTTTGACGGCAGATAAGAACCACTTGGCCCACCCAGTCGGCCCATTTCCCTACCTATTGGATAAGCTGCAGATTCTAGTTAACCAACAGCCTACTTCCTGCAACCCCACCATAATTGCCTTATGTCTGTCCCATGCATGTTTGAATTCCCCACTGTTTTAGACCCCACAAACCTCTCCAGGAAGCGGTTCCATCGTCCACCACTCTCTCCGTGAAAAATAATTTCCTCTTACCCCTGAGCCGTCCCCCCTCTAACTTTAAATTGTGCCCCTCGTTCTTACACATCTCTTTTCTGAAAGATGCTACCCTCCTGGACTTTGTTGATTCTCTTGAGGTACTTAAAAGTTTCTATCATGTCCCCCTGTCCCTCCTTTCATCAAGGGTATACATATTAAGCTCTCTCAGTCTCCCTTCATATGGTTTCTGATGTAGACCCTGCACCATTTTAGTTGCCCTCCTCTGGACTGCTTCCATCCTGTCTATGTCCTTGCGTGCATGGGGTCTCCAAAACTGCACAGTACTCCAGATGGGGTCTCATCAACTGTCTGTATAGAGGGATAACCACTTCCTTTTTCTACTTGTGATGCCCCTCCCTATGCATCCCAGTATCCCCTGGCTCTCTTTACTGACTTCTCACATTGCTTACCAACCTTTAGGTCATCTGATATGACTACACCCAGATCCCTTTCCATTATTGTTGTCGTTAGTACCTCCCTGCTATTGTGTACTCTTCTCCTGGATTTTTATTTCCCAGGTGCATTACTTTGCACTTCTTTGCATTGAATCTAACTTGCCATATGTCTGACCATTCCTCCAACCTTGCCAAGTCCTTTCTCATCCTTTCTACCCCCCTTGTGTATCAACTCTGTTACAGATCTTTGTGTCATCCATAAAGAGGCATACCTTTCCTTCAGACCCTCTACAATGTCACCTATAAAGGCGTTAAAGAGGACTGGACCCAGTACTGAGCCCTGAGGTACTTCACTAGTAACCCCTTTCTTCAGAGATGTATTCCATTCACTATTACCTTCTGTGTCCTGTTGTGCAGCCAGTTTGCTACCCAGCTAGCACCCTGGGACCCACTCAGTAGGGTATAGCAGACAAATTGCAAAATGAAAGGCATATGACAAAGAGTTCAAGGCAAGTGACAAGTACAATATGTGCAGTTACAAAATAAGCAATAGCAAATACATAAATACATACATACATACAATGTCAATTACAGTCACATATCTGGAGTAGGCTGCCCCTGAAGCTATACATTATAACATTCATGCAGTATCGCTATACAGTCTCGTGGGGAGTAGGCAGGCCCTGGAACTAGTGCTAATGCAAACAGGTGCAGGTGGAGCAAAATGGGCATTGAGGTGCTGTCTAGTGGAGGCGTGCGAATATCTGCAGGGAGGAGTTCCATATTTTAGGTATATGATAAGAAAACACTGTCTGTCCAGATGTAGTGGACATCGTGGTACAGACAGTAGGCGAGGTCATTATTTCGGAGGGCATAAGCCGGGAGGGTATGGACTGCAAGAGCAGAGGCAAGATAAGAGGAAGGGACTGGGCCCAGAATTTAGCTGTTGCTAGCATAGTGGGAGAGCCACCAATCCTGAAGCGAGGGAGGTCTAGGGACCAGTGTAGGACACAGTGATGGGTGGTGGGAGACAGTCAAGGGCAAAGTGACAGAAAGAGTGGAAAGAGGGTTCAGTCTGGCTAGGTAGACTTATGGGTGGCACTGTAGACTACATTACAGTAGTCGAATATAGGAAGGATCATCTTCTGCACAATAGCACGGCGGGACGGCAGTGGGATGCAGCCACGATTACAGCACAAAGCACCCAGTTTGGGGTGAAGCTTTTTGTGGATGGCATCAGTATGTGCAGAGAGTTCAGGTGCTGGTCCAGCCAGATCCCGAGATATCTGAAGGAGGTGCAAGTCTCAAGAGAAGTCCCGTTCAAGGCGTGGAAGGTGGGGTGGAGGGCAGCCGTGAAAGTCTCTGCCTTGTGCCAAAGGTCATAGAGACAGTTTTCTTGGCATACAGAAAGAGTTGATTGAAGCAAAACCAGCACTGAACATCATCAAAGTCCTGCGAAGTCTGGTCACCACTTCAGAGGATGAGGGTCCTTGAAGCAAGGACAATCCCTAATCTTACTCATAATTCTGCCCCAGTGGATCCTCCCTAATTCTGAGGGGTTCTGGATCTCAACATTCTCCATGGTCTGCCTTGATCAGCCAGGCTGCCTCTCCAATCTTCTGCTTTACTCACTCTCTGGCACTTGCTTCATGGTTTCTGCCTGGAGATCCGGCTGCCTCAATGATCCAGTCACTGCCTGTCCACACAGACCCACATATCAAGGACTCCGTACCTTCAGAGGCGATAGCAACTTGACACCTGGCTATGGTGCCCTCTAGCGGACACTGCACAAGCCTTACTGCTGCTCCTTCTCAGTCTCTTTCACTACACTGCCACTCAGTGTTGACCTATGTGCTGGGTAGCATGAGAAAGCCTCTTTCCTTCTCATCAGAAAACTGGATTTTACTCACAGTTCATTACTTATACAGACAAGCAGTCTATTGCAGTTCAGCCTGACCTCTCCTGGACAAAAGTCCTCCTCAATGAGATCTGTAGCGGATCTGCCTGGTGGCAGCACAACCGTACTCTTCTGTACAAAGAATCCAAATCCACTTGATTCTTGGGCTGTCAATCAGACCAGGCAGTCCTTGAGGTCTGATCTACAGTAGTCAGTTCACTGACAAAAGGTGCCAGCAGTGTCTGAGCTTCTTCTCCGATACTGCAACTCAACTGGTTTAGTGATGGGGTAAAGGTACCAACATGGTGGGCGCCATACTATTATTTATTTATTTATTTTTTATTTAGCTTTTGTTGACCAGGTAAGTATACTATACAAGTTATATGCCTATTTTCAGGTATCGACCCAGGAGAGTACAATGAGATACAGATACAGTGAGATATAGGTTCATACACAGGACAACATGACACTAGTTGGCAGTATACAGAGTCAAAATAGAACCATGTGAACATAACCAGCAGACAGTAAGCACAGTTAAAATATGTACAGGAAGATATATAAATAGACACTATAATATGGGGCACTGTTCTCCAAAAGTTTTTCAAAGGGTTCTTGCCTTAAACAGTTAAGCTAACCCCAATTTGGTACTTGCGTGGTCCACACTGAAGTCTGGTGTCAGTCTAGTGAGGTCAGGGAATCCTCAATCATGCCCAGGCACCACTCACCCGTGTCATCAATGGCAGACAGCCACCTCTTAAGTGCAATGAGGACTGCAATCCACACTGGTACAGGAGACACTGAAGAAATCGGATTCCTGCAGCTCTGCTTTGTTCCCTCTTTACAGAGTTCCAGTCCTGAGGGCCAGCAGAGCAAGAAATGAGGACAACAGTCC
This sequence comes from Neoceratodus forsteri, assembly GCA_016271365.2. Lineage (NCBI taxonomy): Eukaryota > Metazoa > Chordata > Ceratodontiformes > Ceratodontidae > Neoceratodus > Neoceratodus forsteri. The sequence goes on from CM057449.1 coordinate 1,311,669,962, forward strand.
TGCTGGGGCTTTGTAGAGTAGCCCCACACTTTGGGGATAGGTGACACTCTCAAAAGGTAACTGCAGCCTCCTATCTCATTATGCACAGAGCTAGCACATAGTTACCTTTACTCAGCAGGAGTTTTGCTTCTCTTTCTCTCTGTTTTTTAACTTTATGTTTATTGCATTTACAAATATATATAATAACATACAATATCAGTATGTCAGAGTTCACAATTAGTACAGGAGTCATCCAATGGAACAGGCAAACATAGTCTAGACATACTAGGTTACAGATATAGGGAAAACAGCATGATAATATACACATATCACAATAGTTATCGAATAGCTGCACCCTAGAAGAAAATAGTGGCCAGTCCCCATTACAATTTCAAACGTGCACGCTAATTCAACAATCAATGCTGATATGACCACTTTCCAAGCAAAGATTAGCAAATGTGTAGTGTCCCAGAGCAATAGTACTAATAAGGGGACAAACTTAATCAGTTCTTAAGTTCAGTCTAGGTTAAAGTAAATAATAGTTCAATAAGGATTCAGGTCCTAAATGACAGAAGAGGACCTATCAATAGGTTTTAAACTGCTGCACAAAGCAAACAGATCCAGAACAGCAGTGCTTAATCAGTCAACAGATGCACTGCATTAAGGGGAGAGTAGCACAAGTCTTACTGTTATAACCCGTCAAGTGTCCGTGGCTTCATTGGAACTCTCATTGGGTGGAACTTCACCACGGGCCACTTCAAATTCTTTTGGATTTGTTCCACCTTTCGCCAGCATCGAAGTATAAGTGAACTGGTAGGTGTGCCCTTCATTATAAATCCTCAATCGAGCCAGTATCAACAAGGAATGGGCCACTCCAAGACTCTTCAGCTAGGCCCAACTCTGTCGAATTTCTTTCACTGAGCTCTCGTGGCATAAGAGACATCAGGGAACAAATGTAGAGTGTAACCCTGATAATTGAACAGGTCCGTAGCTCAGGCAGCCTGCAACAGTCAATCTCACATAGTACGGCTGTCCATAACCAAGAGTACTATCCTGGGTAGATCACGTTGTGCCTCAGCTGACCGAGATGAAATCCGATACACCCTGTTGAACTGGTCGGCACATTTAGAGTCCAAACAGTGTGCCCAGGGAAGCCAAGTTTTCAAGAAGGCAAGTAGGTGGAATCCTCCTGCTCCTCCAGTAGTCCGAATAACCACACATTCAAGGCACGCTGGGCATTTTTGAGGGACTACAGCCTGTATCTTAGCCATGCATTTTCTTGGGTGAGCTTTGTAGTTGCGTTAATAGCTTTAATGGCTTGAGATTCCATCAAGGAAGCAGTTTTAGTAGCTACCTCTATTTTTATGTCCTGCTCACCAAGCCGTTATAATACTGTTTCCACCTTGGTGTCGATAGCTTGTATGGAGGTTGAAGTGCCCTCCAAGGCGCTAAGCCCCAGCTAAGTTGGCCGCAGAAGTTGAGGCCTGGTGCTCCCTTGATGGTTGAGGCTTTACACTACTTGGAACCCCTTATTGAGCGCCCATTGCATAAAAATGATATCAATCCAATCAGCACAATATGAACTATTGATTACTGCCACTCGATCGGTTAAATATTTCACTTTCGAATAAAAAAATAAGAAAATTGTCCCTTCACTGTGCGGAGCTGAAGGAGACACATCTTTTAGGTAGGTGTGCTCAACAGGCCCCCTTTTATAACTCATTTTCTTTATCTGGCAGATGCAGGGTCTGTCTCCACAGCAGAGCTTCAGGGTGTCTCTCTCAGCAGCACACAGACACCAGTCAGTTTCTCACTGCAGACATACAGACTAAATTAGGTCTGAAACATCCCTCGCTGTTTTCTGGGAACTTACAGCTCCTGATGAATTCTTATAACTGCCAATCACTTTAAGCAAAGGCCAATATAACTCCATAAGCCCTTATGGCTCTCTCCACAGACAATCTGACCCTGATTGGTCAGCAAGTCACCATCTGACCCTGTCACGGTGCCAGCTCAGGTCAGAGGTTGCAAAGATGGCTGCCAATTTTGTAGTCCAAAAGTAATTTTTCTCAAATGGCTTTATTTGCACAAAGTTCTGAAGATAAACAACTGTTTGAGTCACATAGCAACTATGCCAGGTGAGCGTACATATCCGATTCAGTCAGGGCAATGATCAGGAGATTCCCAAGTGAGTTATGACCTGGTCCAGTGGCATGGAGGGCCGAGGTATTGAGCACCTTATCTCCAACTTTGCCACTGGCCAACAGACCTGTGGTGCTGGGGTCTGGCCAGGTGGGAGGACTGAGTGGCTCGTGGACAGCATTTCTCCCTCGGGAGACAGGGACTGCCTGTCCCATGATTTGCATGCCACCTAGAGGGAGCTAGGTGGCAGCACCATGGGACATTCAAGGAACGGGACCCCACATTCGTGGTACACACACAATGCATTAATGCATGCACGTGGCCCTACTGTAAAGAAAAATCAGAGGAAAACCTTTCTACCAGAGTGCAGTCACAGCTCGGTCTCAAAGGCCCCACGCCAACAACTGGGCCCCTCCGACCATGGCCATGTGGCAAAACCCACTGGAGAAGGTAAGTCCCAGAGAAGTCGGGTGACAGAGACAGGGAGATTGGTCCAGATGGGGCCAGTCTGAGAAGCTGAGAAGATAAACAGAACTGTAGAAAAAGAACACTGATGCATCTGTTAATTGACAGTGGCTAGCACCTTCATTTAGTTATATTTATTTACTTGTAACTAGGGATGGATGAACCGGTTAGTCCAAAATATGAACTGACCCAAACATGCTAAAGTGTTTGTAATATGAATGGCTTCCAAACACTTCGGTAGTTAGGATTGGTTCGAACAGCTGTTGTATCGTGAGAAATGCAGCGAGACACACCAGAGCAGGAGGAACTCACAGGAGGGACCAGAGACAAGAATCTGGCTCCTCACTGGATAGCTGAGCTGTCCATCTCTATAAGGTGGCACCTGATTGGGTTGCTGCTCTAGTAACCCACGTGGTCCACCATAGAACTACGAGAGGAACAGGGACAGAGAAGGAGCAGTAGCTTCTGTAGGCTGTGCCATGCTGCATCAGATCTCTGTGTGCTTGACTTGTGCCGCCTACATTTTTTTGCCCTCGGGCAGAGGCAGAAGTTGACTTAAAAAATGAATGTAATACCTTCCTGCCCTGTCTAGGGCATACTTTTAAAATCCCAGATGGTCTGGGCAGGAAAGGAGAGCACTCCTAAGTGCTAACATTTGAGACCAGTGTACTTCAAAACAGTAGGGAAACAGTTGGTCTCCTACCTGCTCGGCGTCTTCCACAGCTATGCACTTTACCTCTCTCTCTCTCTCTCTCTCTCTCTCTCTCTCAGCATTTGATTTCCTCCCCAAAGCTGTCCACCAGACCGACCTCTCAGTGCACCTCGGCTGTCTCTGAAGCCCTGCAGCCCCAACCAGGCTGGAATGAATAATGCCACTGGAATGCAACTCATGGAAGAATTAAATAGAGTGCAAATACAGGGGAAAAGAAGGATTTAATTTGCCTACCCCTACAGTCAAGTAATGCACAAACCACTAGTTCCTCCCCAAAATGGCTTTTATTTTGCACCTGAACTGCAAATGATTCCAGCAATACAGGGTCACATACGTCATTAAAAATAGATAAAGCAGCTTCATGGGGCTATGCAACATTTTACAATACTGGTTGGACAAAATAAGGCAGCAGAAAATGATGGCTTCAGGCAGACACAAAGCAAGGATTCTCCTCTGCCTACTATCCTTCTATCCTTCTCAGGTACTGTACCCAAGACTTACTTGAACTCAGATCCCTGCAATCTCCTGATTTCTTTGGATCTGTAAGCCAACCTTCTCTTTTTCCTTGGGTCACTCTCTTTCACGCTGATACTGATCATCCCCCTTTTACTCTGGCACAGGAAAGTGGCGGCCTTCCCCACCTGGACACTGGCCCAAGCTGCAGGGGCATCCAAGACATTTCCTGATGACCCAGACCCGACCCACCTTCAGTGGCTGGCACTATTCCACGGTGCTAAGGCAACACTTGCCACTGTCACTCGGCTCTCCTCAGTACCTGCCTTACCACACCATGGCCCAGACTCACTCCGGGATTGTACTGCAGACGCAACCAGTGGCAACGCGTTGCACTGTAATGCTGATGACCCAGCAGCAGTGCATTGCACTGTACTGCAGATGGCCCAGCAGTGGCACAATGCACTGTACTGCAGAAAACCGCGGCATCACGTTGCATTGTACTGCAGAGGACCCAGAGGCAGCGTGTTGCACTATACTGCAGATGATCCAGTGAAAGTGCATTGCACTGTACTGCAAAATACCCAATGGCAGCATTGCACTGTACTGCAGATGACCCAGCAGCATCGCGTTGCACTGTACTGCAGATGATCGCCGCAACGTGTTGCACTGTACTGTAGACAACCAGTGGCAGCGCATTGCACTGTACTGTAGATGACTCAACAGCTGCACACTGCACTGTACTGCAGATGACTCAGCAGCAGCGCATTGCACTGTACTGCAGATGACCCAGTGGCAGCATGCTGTACTGTACTGCAGATGACCCAGTGACAGCACGCTGCACTCTACCGCAGATGACCCAGCAGCAGCACATTGCACTGTACTGCAGACAACCCAGTGGCATCGTGTTGCACTGTACTGCAGATGAACCAGTAGCAGCACATTACACTGCAGTGCAGATGACCCAGCAGCAGCACGTTGCACTGTACTGCAGACAGCCCAGCGGCAGCAAGTGGCACTGTACTGCAGATGACCCAGTGGCAGTGCGCTGCACTGTACTGCAGATGACCCAGCAGCAGTGCTTGCACTGTACTGCAGATGAGCCAGTGGAAGTGTGTTGCACTGTACTGCAGATGATCCAGTGGCAGTGTGTTGCACTGTACTGCAGAAGACCCAGTGGCAGTGTATTGTACTGTACTGCTGATGACCCAGTGGCAGTGCATTGGACTGTACTGGAGAAGACCTGGGTTTAGGAGTGATCCCTAGTTGCTGCATTAGGAAGCAGGCCAGGCTGAGGTAGCTGCCTCGTGGTAGCATGCCTTAGCCAGAGTGGGCTGATGAGAGTTCTGGCACCACAGCGCCCCTGCAGCTCAGCCGGGAGCTTGCTCTAGCCACAGGAAATGTGCTGGGTGTGTGGAGGCCAGCATAGGCTGCACTCACATCAGCAGAGGGGAGGGACTAGAAAAATGGGAAGAAAAACCCTGGCCGACTTAATGACAACCTGGGCCCTGGTGTTCCACTTGACTGGATCCTTGTCTATACTGTGAACTGCCTGGGGGAGGATGGACCTCCACTCAGAGCCCTGCCCGGGGCACAAGCTCAAACTGGGTATATCCCTGAGCCAGGTATATCCCTGACCAAGATATAGGTGGCTGGGAAGAAAAGCTCTATAAAAAAAAAAAAAAAAAAGATGTAAGGGCCAGTACATGTCCCAATTCCAAATGGGGGGTGTAATTTTATGGGCCACAATAAAATAAAATCTTCACAGCATCTGGAGCCAGCTAGGAGAACAAACCATACACCAAGAGGAAACAGCAGCTGGGAATGATGTGCTGAAAGAGAGCGAGAGAATCAAAGACAAGAGAGAGGGAATGAGTCATCATAGCTTGTATTAGGTGAGAAACTTGGACTGACAAGTTTTATCAATGCTCTCTGCCTTATAAAAGCTTTAACGTGGATGAAGTGTAAATTAATTAACCTAGCAATTAAAGTTAAAATGCTTGTTTCTGATTTTTGTGAGGGTTTTCTTCACAGAGAAAGTCATGGACGGTGTATTAGAGGCATCTGGGCACAAAGAATCAGTAGTGACAGCAGAATGGATATGTTCAGTAAAATATAAACACAGCTAGACCAGCAAACTATCCGAGCAAAGTTTAAGTTTTGGGCTAAGGTGTCAGATAGATGATTTTACTTTCATGGTGATGTGTTTGACGAGGGTGGGATTTTGGTCATTTGATTATTCATTTATTTATTTATTAGTTTTTGTTCACCACGTAAGGTACATTAGACAAGACAGTGCTTAGTTTCAGGTACAACTGGGTTAAGGGCAGGTTATTCATTGCCTGAAGAGTTGAGAGTTAGGGGTTTATTAGGAGAATTGGGGATGAGGATTTTGTTGGCTTACTTTCAGCAGCTATGTAGCGGCAGATGGGAAAGCAACAAGCATTTTGACAATCCTCCTGTAGCCCACCTCCCACTTTGGGGATTATTGGTATAGTCCTACAGTATCAGTCCCCAAGTACCCAACATTGATATACAGTAGCCCAGCAGAAGGGGTCACTAGAGATAGGATATTTGGGTCTGTGTGGCTATTCAGTCATTTGATCAATTGTTTGAGCTCTTTTGCGAGGCTCCTCTACCATCCTCCTCCTCCACTAAGTGGAGGATGGCTATTACTAGATTTTATTTATCTGTGTAACTCCCGTCCCAAGCATATCTCTCAACCTCTTGGCATTAAAAATCATAGCACTGGCCTTCAAAAATCATAGCAAATGTCCAGAGTGTGTAGCAGTTTCTTATTTTAAACAATAATATGTCTACAGATAGTGGACCCACAGTTAGTGATAAGGAATGTTTCTATCAACTTAGTTCAATGATTCAATACTTTGTGTGCAGAAATAGCTCTAGGATTATTAAGAATATCAGTAAACCTATGCAGAGCAAGGTAAATTTGAGTGTGAAAATCATAGGCTATGCAAAATTCATAGCAGTTGAGAGGCATGCTCCCAAAGTGGGGGGCCTACTTCACACACAGTCATCATGCCAAAAGCTATTCTCTTGTCCCCATGAGACTTGCAGTGGGACAGAGAGCAAGAAAAACTGGACATCTTTGATGTTCCTGCACCACTCCCAACCACAGCTCATCTCGGCACCAACAGGGTTCAGGAGTTGCACAGCCAGAAAGGAACAGAGAAGCAGATCCACTGCTTGAAAAGGAAAGAGAAAAAGTGAAGGGAGACAAAAGAGAGACCTGACTACCAGGTTGAGAGAAACCTGATTGAAACTGCTTTAAGTGTCTGCCAGAGAAAGAAAGCGTGAAGGGAAATAAGGTACGTCTTTACAACAATATTTTGGGCAGTGTCCATAATCTATGGCCAGATAACTAGCTCAGATAATGTTTGAATTGCACTAAACTGTATGCACTTTATTTACTTTGAACTCATGTGCAATACATAGATTGACTGGGACTGACCTGGTGTGCTCACTTTGTGTTTGGTATTGAAGATTTAAAGGGTAAAAGCAGTTGTATTACTTGAGAGGGTGGTGCCACAGTACAGGAGGGCAGAGAAGAGGTACTGTACAGAACATGGCGGTGTGGGGCGGATAACTCTTTGAGGCTGTGCCTGTATGGGCATTTAGACTACAGCCCAGAGAAAGAATTATATTGGCTGCACCTGCTCAGGACAGGAGAAGAGCAGCTGCCACTAACAGGCTGGACCTACATTGGGCACTAGAAGTCATACTAGGATTCATACTAGGATATGTAGATGTACAGAAGGCTGTGAGTCCATTTGTGTACACTTCCTGCAGTGCGGGATCATTCCCTTCTCTAATTTAGCAGGAATCTATCTAGTTTTATTTTAAAAGTATCAATGGATGCCACTTCCACCACTTCTCTGGGATGGAATTCTATAAAGGTAGGATTCTCTGTGTAAAATAACTTCTTCTGAAATTTATTTTGGGGTTAGTTAGCATAAGTTGGTAATCATGGCTTCTAAGGGTGAACTCCCTTCGATTGTATATGAGGCCCAGGTCAGACATTAAAGAGGAATCCCTGGATATTCTAAACATCTGCATAAGGTCACCTCTGGTTCTTCTACATTCCAATGAGTATAGATTTAATTCCTTCAATCTACTATTGTAGTCTATGTGACACTTGGACAGCTGGTTCTGATTACTCTGTGCTTTTTGTAATATAAAATGTGTTATTGAGTGTCTCTCATGAGACATGCTGAGACAGCCTGTGGGATGACCACCCCCACCCAGGTATCAGTTCAAAAGACAGGATATGTTCAACAGCAGATCTCTGTAAGGTGATTAACTTGCAAAGACTTGCATTTTATAGCCTTATTTAGGATCTGAGTTGTTTGAAAGCTAAGACCTAAAATATCCATTTTATGATGTCCTCAGGAAGGTCAGTTAATTGCATCTGGTGTCACAAAGCATATTACACTTCAGTGAGATCTGGCAGAGAGAGTCATAAAAAGTCCCTTGATGTCTTTGAGAAAGGAGACTGCTCATAAATCAAAGAAGTCATTTGGAAAATGAGTTTTGCTGATGTCACCTATTTAAAATACCTCATGAGTGAAGACATCCTGGTTGTGTAATTTTTAATAAACAGAGGAGGAGCTGGTGACATCATGGAGGAGGAAGGGTCAAAGACAGTTTTTAACTATGCTGTGGCTGACCTTTAGACACATTCTTGTTTGGACTCTCTGAGCTACAACATCTATCAGCACTGTGGGAAGATAAGAATACATTAGATAGACAAGTCTAAGTGTATGGTTGGTAGGAGTTTGCACTTTAAACTTTGTTCTTTTAAGTGATTGTATGTTTTGTGATATATTGTTCTTTATTTACATTTTCATTTTTATCTATTTAAAGTAAACCTCTATTTTAAAGAGGCTGCTTGGTGTGCCTTTGAAATTCTTTCTTTGACAAGTGAAGCAAATATGGTTAAAGTTGACACTGTGCATAGCTTACTGGTAATACCAAACTGGGAAAGAGGTAAGAGTTTATCTGAGGTCTTTCATAGAGCATTTTAAGGGTTCATTTTGTACACTTGATTAGGTGGCCATAGGCGAAAGACATCTGGCATTTCCCAAGAGCAGAATTATCTGAGCCTATACATTTGGGTACGCTAGCAAGAGGTTCACAGTTTGAATCCCTCCAGAACTTGAGACCAAAGGTTGATTCAACCCACAAAACAGACAGGAGGGTTACCCTATTTCTGTTAACTGTTCACAAGACTGCGCTCAGAGGTTGGCACTGTGGGAGCAGAGGGCCTGACCTGCTGAGTGGGGTTGTGATAGATTGGTTACAGCGGTATGGATAATTTTGGTATTACAAGCTTTTATTGTTCAGTGTGTCAGCTTGATACTGTACAGATCACTTGCCAAGAAAGGGCAGTTATTTATTTTTAAAAGGAAACAGAACTATATCACTTGCTACAGTCAAGTTCCTACCTGTTTTATTTTTTCTTTTTCTAAAGTGCTAGTTAGAATAGCCATAGTTAGGGAAGAAGATGCTTCCAACTATAGCAGGCACACTGTAGACTACTTAAAGCAGCTGTGTGGGGAAGAGGAGTCCCGACAAGGTGAAAGCCACCAAACAGAACCTCGTGGATACCCTGATGGTAGCAGATACCCAGAGCATCGAGTCACAGACAGTGACTGTAAAGGACCAAACCTTGAGTGTGGAAGGGCTAGCAACCAGTGCAGTGTCCAGATCTGATGAGGAGGGCAGCAGGGCCGGTGCCAATGAAGGGCCACAGCAGCAGGAGAAAGTCAGCAGCATTCTGGAGCCGAAGTACTCAGGCTGCAGATTGAGTTGGCAGAATGGAGCTGGAATTCCAGGAGAGAGAGCAAGAACAGTGAGCTGCAGAAGAGAAGTGGGAGCGAGAGAAGCGAGAGGCAGAGCGGGAACAGCGGGAGGCTGAGCGTGAGGAGCATGAGTGCCACTGAGCTGCAGAGGAGAAGAGGGAGCAAGAATGGTGAGAGGCAGACCATGAACAGTGAGAAGTGGACCATGAGGAGTGTGAGCACCAGAGGCAACATGAACTGGAGAAGCTACGACCCCAACCACCAGAGCAGGTAAGTGGCTTGGGTTTAACTGGGACTACAGGACTGGGTTACAAGTTGAATTCCAAATTGACAGCCACATTTAAAGAGGGGAGGATATGGATGCCATTTTAAATTCTTTTGAAAAAGTTTGTATTCAAGCTAAAATTCTAGGAGTCCTGAGCTTCCAGCTATCCCCGCTAGTTACCGGAAAGCTCAGGATGCATTGGGTCAAATGGACAATGAGGACAGTAATGATTACAGCAAACTTAAAGCTGCACTGTTAAAAATTTGAATTAACTGCTGAATCATACAGAGCTAATTTCCGTAAGCTCAGGAGAAGCCCTTACATGAGCTACGAGGGCTAGCCGCGAAACAACGTCAGTTTTTAAAACACTGGGGGAAGGAATTGGAGCAAACTCTGTTGATAAAATTGAAAATGTGATTCTGTTAGAACAGTTTTTCTGGGCATGCCTAGCAGAGCTGAAAACATGGCTGGAGGACTAAGATCCCAAAACAGTGCAAGAGGCTGCTGAACTCTCGGACCGCTATGCCAAGAGCAGACCTGCTCTGAGAGTGAATGGGGTGGGCGTGGCAGTGCAGAAAGGAAAAAGCACGCCTCAGGGCTGCCAAAACCCTCACTGCCTCCACCAAAACCTTAGCCCCAGGTTTCAGAGAAAATATTTCTCTGAGAAAAGAAATTAATGTTGTTTGTGTAAAGAAACTGGGCATATTGCCAGACAGTGTCCGAAATGGATGAGCAATATGCACGATGGTGCTAGGAAGGAAGTGGGTTGTTTGTGTGTCCCTGAAGCATGCCTGTGAACATGAGGGAACACATGCAAGGGTTAAGAGACACAGGGCATCCTGACATTGGTAAAGGGATCTGGTACAGCCTGGTCAGCTTATACCCAATAAATATGTCACTGAAAAGACTTTACTGGAGGGAGAAACATTGTCCTCACTAGTGTTCTCCTAGACTGGGGTGAAACAGGGGAACTGTGCAACAGGTGGCTATAGCCAAAACCTTAGCAGTGGATGTGATCCTGGGCAACAATCTCAAACAGGGATGGTGTGTGAGTTATCCATAGCCAAGTGGCACTGGAAAATTGTAGTTCCCTGGACCTCACAGAAGCCATTATGAAAACCACTGGGAGGCTGGTTCCCAGCCTGTATCTCCGATATGGAGATTAATGAAAAGGGGTAGAAATTTCCTAGTAGCAGTTAACCACACAGCTACAGAGGGTTACTCCAAAGAGGTAGGGTGACCCATTGTCAGAGGGTTAGGGATGACAGTGATCCTGAGTGCCCTGATGCTAGTGCTAGGGACCCTAGTTTAGAGACAGAAGGCGACCTGTTCCATGCCTTGGGAATGTGTGAGGAGTTTGCAGCTGCTCAGAGAAGTGACCCTAGTCTAGAGAAGCTGAGGGCTTGGGCAGACTCTGACAGGGCACAGGAGCTGACAGGCAGACATAAGGCTTATTGGAAAAATGGACTGATGTATACTCAGGCTGTACAGACAGAGGAGGGTGCTGGGCAGGCAGCTTGTCATTCCCAGGGGTATCGTGAGCAGTTGCTCAAGATTACACATGATATTCCTTGTCTGGTCATCTGGGAATCATGTGCACTATGCAGCGGTTGGCCCAGAATTTCTATTACCTAACTTCACCCAGCAGGTGAAGGAGTATTGCAGGTCTTGTCACCTGTGCCAAGAAATAGGAAGGCAGGCAAGAAACCCAGCCGCCCTGATTCCATCGCCTATAGTGGAGGAGCCATTCCAGAGGGTGGAAATGGATATTGTGGGGCCTTTAAATACCCCAGCTCCTCAGGGAAGATATTCATCCTGACTGTGGTGGATTATGCCATCCGGTACCCAGAGGCAGTCGCCCTATCCTCACTGAGGACAGACAAAGTGGCAAATGCCTTACTTGGGATTTTCTCCTGTGTTGGGTTTCCACAGGAGGTTATCACCGATCAAGGGGTTCCTTCATGTCGGACCTGATGAAATGTTTGTGGAGAAGTGTGGGGTGGTGCAGAGATGCATGACACTATATCACCCACAAACCAATGGGCTTGTGGAAAGATTTAATGGTACCCTGAAGTCAATGCTCCGGACATTTGCTGAACAGCATGGGAGGGACTGGGAGAAATACCTTGCCCACCTGTGGTTTGCATACAAGGAGGTGCCCCAAGAGTCGACAGGATTTTCCCCTTTGAGCTCTTATATGGATGCTGGGTATGGGGGCCCCTAGACTTGATGTCTGGGAAGGCAAGCACGCCACCCAGGGAACTCCATAGTGGATTACGTTCTTAGGTTTAGGGAAAGGCTGAAGGAGCTATGAGGACAGCCCAGAGCAACCTGGCAGCTGCCCAACAGAAACAAAAAGCGTGATACGGCCACAGAGCTGGAGTTCGCTCATACATGGAGAGTCAAGAAGTCATGGTCCTTATTCCATTCCAGAAAGACAAGCTGCAGGCTGAGTGGGCAGGACCATACAAAGTAGTTAGGAAGGTAAATGATGTGAACTACATTATAGAGTTACCTGACAGAAGACAGACAGAAAGGATGTACCATGTCAACATGATAAAGCCATATGCTAATAGGGCTGACATGGTGTTTGCAGTGTGTAGTCCTGGGGCGGGGACGGACGAAGGACCCCCTTCTGGACTTGCTGGAAGAAAGTGGCGTGAGTCTTCTGCGGAGGCAGTAAAATTGTCTCCCAGCTGGCCCCAGACAAGATCCAGGAAGTAAGGGAAGTTTTAGCAGACTTTAGAAACATAGAAACATAGAATTTGATGGCAGATAAGGACCGCTTGGCCCATCTAGTCTGCCCATTTTCCAACCTAACAGATAAGCTGCAGATCCTAGTTAACCAACAGCTTACTTCCTCCTACCCCACTAGGACTGCCTTATGTCTGTCGCATGCATTCTTGAATTCCCCACTGTTCTTGACTCACGACCTCCTCAGGGAGGCAGTTCCATGCATCCATAACCCTCTGTGAAAAAATACTTCCTCACATTACCTCTGAGCTGTCCCCTCTATCTCGAATTGTGCCCCTTGTTCTTGCACATCTCTTTTCTGAAAGATGCCACCCTCTTGGACTTTGTTGATTCCTTGAGGTACTTGAAAGTTTCTATCATGTCCCTCTCTCCTCCTTTCCTCAAGGGTATACATATTAAGCTCCTTTAGTCTTTCTTCGTATGTCTTCTGGTGCAGACCCTGCACCATTTTGTTGCCCTCCTCTGGACAGCCTCCACTCTGTCTATGTCTTTGCAGAGATGGGGTCTCCAGAACTGCACACAGTATTCCAGATGGGGTCTCACCAACTGTCTGTACAGAGGATAACAACTTCCTGTTTTCTACTATTGATGCCTCCCTATGCATCCCAGTATCCTCCCAGCCTTCCTTACTGCCTTCTCACATTGCTTGCCCACCTTTAGGTCATCTGATATAATTACCCCAGGTCCCTTTCCATTTTACTGTTGTCCGTATCTCACCCCCATTGTGTACTCTTGCCCTGGGTTTTGTTTCCCAGGTGCATTACCTTGCACTTCTTTGCATTGAATCTGAGCTGCCATACATTTGACCATTCCTCCAACCTTGTCAAGTCCCTTCTCATCCTTTCCACTCCATCTGGTGTATCAACCCTGTTGCAGATCTTTGTGTCATCTGCAAAGAGACATACTTTTCCTTCCAGTTCCTCTGCAATGTCACTTATGAAGACATTAAAAAGGACCGGTCCCAGTACTGAACCCTCGGTACCCGCTAGTAACCCTCCTTTCTTCACTGTGGACTCCATTTACTACTACCCTTTGCGTCCTGTTGTCTAGCCAATTTTTATCCAGGCTACCACCTTGGGACCCACTCCAAGGTTGGCTAACTTGTGTATTAATCTTTGTGTGGGACTGTATCAAATGCCTTGCTAAAATCTAGGTAAGCCATGTCCACAGCCCTCCTGGTCTACTACTTTGGTCACCCAGTCAAAGAAATCTATTAGATTTGTCTGACATGACCTTCCCATCGTGAATCCATGCTGCCTTGGGTCCTGTGCCCCACTGGCCTCTAGGTACTCAACAATTCTTTCCTTCAGAAGTGATTCCATCATTTTTCTTATCACGGAGGTCAAACTAACTGGTCTGTAGTTTCCTGCCTCTGTCCTGCTCCCACTTTTGTGAAGAGGAATCACATCCACCCTCCTCCAGTCCTCAGGTACCATCCCATCCTCCCATGATTTGTTAAAGAGAGTAGTCAGCGGTGTCATTAGTTCTACCCTTAGTTCTTTTAGAATTCTTGGGTGAATCCCATCAGGCTCCATTGCTTTGTCCACCTTCAACTTTATTAGTTCTTTCAGAACCCTTTCTTCTGTAAATGGACTGGTATCGACCCCAATCTTCAGAGCGTTTCTCTTGTTTGGTTTAGGTACCTCCCCTCCTCTTCCTTTGTGAATACTGAGCAGAAATATTCGTTCAGTATCCCTGCTTTTCATTGTCACCTCTACCCACATTCCCTCCCTTTATTAAGCCTCAGTATCCCTCCTTGGTCTTTCTTCACTCCCTAATGTACCTATAAAAGGTCTTATCCTCCTTCTTAACAGAGTTGGCTATCCTTTCCTCATTTTGGGCCTTTGCTATTCTGACTGCCTTCCCAGAATCTTTCTGTTTAACTGATAAAGTTCTCTGTCCTGCTCCTTCTGTGTTTCCTTATATTTCCTGAATGCTATCCTTTTCTCCTTAACCTTCCCTGCCACCTCTTTTGAGAACCATAGCATTTTTCCTTCGTTGTGTTTTGTTGATTTGCTTTACATAAGGCTTGCTGCCTCTGCGATGGCTGTTTTGATTACTCCCATTGTTCCTCCACCTCCTTCTTGCCTGTTTGCTAGTGCTTTTCTGAGGCACTCTCTCATTTTCCCAAAGTCAGCCCTCCTAAGTCCAATACTCTTGGTTTTGTATGGCTTGATTGTATGGCTGTGTTTATCGTGAACCACACTGTTTGGTGGTCGCTTGTTCCCAGATGGCTACTCACTTCTAAATCTGAGATTCTTTCTCCGTCCCCATTTGAGTACCAGTTCTAAGATTGCTCCCTCTGAGTGGGTTCCAGTACTAGCTGTCTGAGGCATGCCCCTGTAGGGCATCAAGAATGACCCTGCTCTTGGATGTGCCTGCAGCAAGGTGTTCCAGTTAACATCTGGCATATTCAGGTCCCCATCAACAATATCTCCTTTTCTGCCATTCTAAGAAAGCCTTCTATCATTTCCTTGTCCATTCCCTCCCTGAGATGGGGTCTGTATACAACCACCATGCGGATTGTGGTGCCATTTCCTGTCTCCAGGGTGACCCAAAGTGTCTCACCTGCTCCCTGTTTACTCTTTAGTTCTGTTGCTTTAATCCCTTCCTTTACATAAAGAGTTACTCTTCCTCCTCTTTACCCTCCCTGTCCCTCCTGTAGATTGTGTATCCTGGTATGTTGACATCCCAGTCATGGTTCTCTGTGTACCATGTTTCTGTGACTGCCACAATATCCAGGCAACCTCTTCCATCAAGGCCACTAGTTCAGGGAGCATGTTACACAGACTAGGGCATTGGTACTCATCACTGTCCACTTTTGATGGCCTTACCCCTTTTAGCCCCATTCCTGTCCTTACTGCCTTTGCCTTTTTACATTTACTTCTGTCCTGCTCCCTAATGACTTCTCTACCTTGGTGTTTACCTCACTAATTACTGTTGTTTGTGGGGAGGCTGGGATTTCCTGCTCCTTTCAGTGCCTCCCCTTGGCTAGTTTAAATGCTTACCAATGAAGCATTTAAACCTCTCACCTAGGATCCTGGTTCCTCCTGGACAGATGCAGACCATCGCATCAGTATAGGTCTGCATCCTCCAGGTGGCTCCCAGTCCCCAATGAAGCCAAATCCTGGCGCCACACCAGTTTTCAACCATTCATTTAATTCCCTAGTGAGGTACCTAGCATCACCCTTGCCAAAGACAGGCAGCACCTCCGAGAAGGTTACTGTATGCACTACTTGTCTGGCCCCTCCCAACTCTATAAACTCCTCTTGCACTGCTCTGATCCCATTCCTAGCCAGGTCATTTGTCTCTAGGTGGACAATGACATCCAGCTCCCTCCCTCATGCAGCTGCTCCCACAATCCTGAGGATTCGCTTCCTGTCCCTCAAGCCATGGCACCAGGCAGGCACCTTACCTCCCTCCCTCTCCCTTCCTCCCCATTTCTACCCCCCTAATGATTGAGTCCCCCACCAGGAGTTGTTTTCTTCCCCTGTGGGGTCTCATGCCACCCTCCTGTGGGTCTCCTTTGTGAAGGTTCCCAGCATCCTCCTTGGTCTCCACTGCAGGTGCCTCCATAGAGGAACCACTATCCACCAGAAGAGTGAATGAATTGTGGAGAGGTACAGCTGGAGGGATGCAACTCTGTTCCACCACCCTCTCCTCCCTGAGCTCACCCTGGTCCAGCCTCCTCTTTCTTGGCAACCTCTGAGGTAGTGGCATTGGCCCTGATGGTCCCTGGGTGGGGAGAAGGTTTCACGAATCCTAGCCAGGTCAGCCTGGAGACGGGCAACCTCCTCCCTCAGACCAGAGAGGTGCCTGCAAATAGGGCAGCATCACAGCCTCCAGAATGTCTCCCGAACACTGCCGCCCCACAGCCATTGCACTGCACCACTCCTATCATGTCTTATTTTGTGTCCCTTCTCCTCTTTCTCTGTATGCTTACTCTCTCCTCTCCTTACAACTCTCACCCTTCCTGTTCTGGGACAGCAACTTCCTATAATCTTCAGTAGCCTCCTTCTTCCTTGCTCAGTGTCAGACCACCAGCAGCTAGGGGGACAGTGAGCTACTTTTTCCTTTAGGGTTGACAAAACCAATGTTTCTCTATGATCCTTCCTTCCTACTGCCAAACAGGAAGTTCCTGTTGACAGTCAAATCCAGTGGCTATAAAAGTAGAACTGGCTTAGGGTGGGATGGAGGGCAATTAGTAAGAAAAAGACTAGCAACAGAAAGTTGTAATTTGAGTCACCTGCTTTATAGTGTCTAAGCCACACCCCAATTAAGCTCTCTCTCTCCTCCTACTGGTTTAGCAAAGTAAACTGATACAGTACCCTTCCCAGCACAGAACACACACTGACTTTCTTTCTTCTCTTTCTTTTTAACCCTAAATAAGACCCTTCTACTTCTAATAAAGTATATGTTTGCTTAATCTCAACAGACACTGACTCCTGCTAAGATATAAGTGTTAAATTAATAAGAAAATGTAGCTTCTTTCAGTTAGCTGCTTTCTGCTCTACAAGCAAGGCTAGCAACAGGAAGTTGTAATTTGAGTCACCTGCTTTATAGTGTCTAAGCCACACCCCAATTAAGCTGTCTCTTCTCCTATTGGTTTAGCAAAGTAAACTGATACAGTACCCTTCCCAGCACAGAACACATTGACTTTCTTTCTTTTCTTTCTTTTCTTTTTTAAACCCTAAATAAGACCCTTCTACTTCTAATAAAGTATATGTTTGCTTAATCTCAACAGACACTGACTCCTGCTAAGATGTAAGTGTTAAATTAATAAGAAAATGTAGCTTCTTTTAGTTAGTTGCTTTCTGCTCTACAAGCAAGGCTAGCAACAGGAAGTTGTAAAGTTGTAACTTTGCCCTTTGTTTAGCGCCAAGCCTGGACTAACCCTTAGCGATGCGATGTGGAGACATGGACACAGATGCCCATATGGTGAACAGCATATCAGGTGTCAGAGGCTGTCCAAAAGGACATAGGAGGAAGTGGAGGAGATGCTGGGTTTAGGGGTAATCCAGAGATCCCACAGCCCTGGGCCTCCCCTGTAGTCCTTGTGCCCAAGCCAGATGGCTCTACTCATTCCTGTGTGGACTATCATGGACTGAATGCAGTCACAAAGTCAGACACCCACCCGATGCCCTAGGCGGATGAACTCCTAGACAAGTTGGGAGGGCGACCTACCTTATGACCACTGACCTGACCAAGGGGTATTGGCAGGTAGTTAACAGACAAAGCTAGGGAGGAACTCAGCCTTCATCACTCCAATAGGCTTATTTGAATTTAAACTAATGCCTTCGGAATGAAGAATGCCATGGCCACTTTCCAAAGGTTGGTGAACCAGGTGTTAAATGGTGCTGAGGAGTACGCCATGGTGTACCTGGATGACATTGCCATCTTAGTGCCAGCTGGGAGGAACACCTGTCCCACCTTAGGGAAGTGCTGGGCAGAGTACAGAGGGCTGGGCTCACTGTCAAAGCTGAGAAGTGCCAGGTGGCCATGGGAGAAGTGGCATAGGTAGGCCAGGGACAACTCCATCCTAACCAAATAAAAATAGAGGTAATCCAGGCATGGCCCAGACCAGAAACATAGAAGCAGGTCAGGAGTTTTCTAGGGACAGCAGAGTACTATAAGAAATTTGCACCCAAATGCAGTTTCTGGCTGCTCCCTATCTGACCTGATAAAGAAAAGGATGCCAAAGAAAATTACCTGGAGACCAGCCTGTGAAGAAGGCTTTACCAGAGTGAAGGAGGCACTGTGCAGTGCTCTTGTTTTGACAAGTCTTGACTATAGCAAACCCTTTATAGTTCAGACTGATACCTCAGACGTGGTATTGGGGCAGTACTAAGTCAGACATCCAACCAAGGAAAGATCACCCAGTGCGTACCTGAGTAAAAAGTTACTTCCCAGGGAGCAGGCATACTTACTGTGGAAAAGAGTGTCTTACCATAGTGTGGGCCCTAAAGAAGTTGGAGCCATACTTATATGGGCAGCATTATGTGGTACAGACTGACCACAACCCCCTGGTTTGGCTGATGCAAATGGGAAAGACTAATGGTAGATTGTTAAGATGGAGCCTTGCTTTGCAAGGGTATGACATGATAGTCCTACATAGGGCTGGGTGAAAAATCAGAACTCAGATGGTTTATCTCATGTCTATGAGGAGTGAACTGATTTGGAAGCTCATCCCATGCAGGGGATAGAGCCCCCAAATTCAGTCTAGGTGGGAGGATTGTGACACTTGGACAGCTGGTTCTGATTACTCTATGTTTTTGTAATATAAAATGTATTATTGAGTGTCTGTCATGAGACATGCTGGGACAGCCTATGGGATGACCACCCCCCAGGTATCAGTTCAAAAGACAGGATATGTTCAACAGCAGATCTCTGTAAGGTGATTAACTTGCAAAGACTTGCATTTTATAGCCTTATTTAGGATCTGGGTTGTTTAAACTAAGACCTAAAATATCCATTTTATGATGTCCTCAGGAAGGTCAGTTAATTGCATCTGGTGTCACAAAGCATATTACACTTCAGTGAGATCTGGCAGAGAGAGAGTCATAAAGTCCCTTGATGTCTTTGAGAAAGGAGACTGCTCATAGATCAAAGAAGTCATTTGGAAAATGAGTTTTTGCTGATGTCACCTATTTAAAATACCTCATGAGTGAAGACATCCTGGTTGTGTAATTTTTAATAAACAGAGGAGGAGCTGGGTGACATCATGGAGGAGGAAGGGTCAAAGACAGTTTTTAACTATGCTGTGGCTGACCTTTAGACACATTCTTGTTTGGACTCTCTGAGCTACAACATCTATCAGCACTGTGGGAAGATAAGAATACATTAGATAGACAAGTCTAAGTGTATGGTTGGTAGGAGTTTGCACTTTAAACTTTGTTCTTTTAAGTGATTGTATGTTTTGTGATATATTGTTCTGTATTTACATTTTTCATTTTTATCTATTTTAAAGTAAACCTCTATTTTAAAGAGACTGCTTGGTGTGCCTTGAAATTCTTTCTTTGACAAGTGAAGCATATATGGTTAAAGTTGACACTGTGCATAGCTTACTGGTAATACCAAACTGGGAAAGAGGTAAGAGTTTATCTGAGGTTTTCATAGAGTGTTTTAAGGGTTCATTTTGTACACCTGGTTAGGTGCCCGTAGAACAAAAGATATCTGGCATTTCCCAGAAGAGCAGAATTATTTGAGCCTGTGCATTGGGTATGCTAGCAAGAGGTTCACAGTTTGAATCCTCCAGAACTTGAGACCAAAGGTTGATTTGAACCCACAAAACAGACAGGAGGTTACCCTGTTTCTGTTAACTGTTCACAAGACTGTGCTCAGAGGTTGGCACTGTGGGCAGAGGGCCTGACCTGCTGAGTGGGGTTGTGACAGTCTACATATTGGAACCCTTGAACCATTCTTGTTATTCCCTCTGGACCCCTCCAGTTTGTTAACATCTTTACGAAGAGATGGGTTCCTAATGGAGAGCAATAGTCCAGATGCAGCCGGACATATGCTCTATATTGAGGAATAGGACATATGCTCTATATATAGAGGAGAAGACATATGCTCTACATAGAGGAATAGGATATATGCTCTACATTGAGGAATAGGGCAAATGCTCTATATAGAGAATAATACAAGCCCTATTTCTAGAAAGCAATTGACCTCTTAATACAGTTGATAATCTTATTGGGTTTTAGCCACTTCAGTGCAATGTTTACTGAACTTTAGGTCATTTGAATGAGAGTGCCTAGACCATTTTCACTTTCAACATACTTCAGTTGTTTGCCTGCTAACGTATAATAATTTAAATTGTTTGTTACCCCAAGTGCATTATGACACATTTGTCAGCATTGAAGGCCATGCTGTTTGTTTCGCCCAATGTTCTAACTTGGCAAGGTCATTCTTTAGCGTAATGATCCTGAGGTCAGTACTTACATCCGCAGCAAGTTTAGTGTTGTCTGCAAATTTTAAAGCAAAACTATCTATGTTTTTATTAAGATTGAAATAAAAACTGAGAATAATGCAGGACCTAATATGGACCCCTGTGGTATGCCACTCATCATAGGGCCCCCATTGGATTTGAAGCCTCTTATTCTTACTACCTGAGCTCTCTCCTTTAACTAAGCATTCACCCAAGCAATTAGTGTTTTATTTATTTCCAATTTATGCAACTTATCTATCATGGTACAGTGGGAACTTTATCAAAAGCCTTGCATAGATCCAGGTAGATCACATCATCAGATCTTTTCCTTCCAGAAATGCACTTACTTTTCATGAAAAAACAAGTTAGTAGTAACACAAGTCCTCTGTTGTTTGAAACCATGCTGGGAATGGTCTACAATATTTTTGTTAAGATTTTGTTGTCTAATCTGGCCCTAATGATAAATTCCATAACCTTTCCCAAAACACTTGTGAGATTGATAGGTCTATAGTTGGCAGTATTACCACTGTCCCCTTTTTGTAATTTGGCATGACTTAAGCTAGTTGCCAGTCCTTTGGAACCTCACCAGAAGGTAGGGACAAATTAAATAATTTTAACATGGGATCAATTAGCATGTTTCGATTTCTTTTAGTATTCTGGGATGTAGAGAGTCTGGTCCTGGGGAAGTATTCCATTAAATTTTTTCAGTTTTGAGAGTATCTGATCCTAGTAATTTCTGGTAACTGACTACTATGATTCCCTGTATTAGGTGCAGTAATGTTAGGTCCCTTAGGACCACATACCAAGCAAAAATAAGTATCAAATTCCTGGGCAAGCCATGTCAATATCTTCCTCATGCTGCCATTAACCTCTTTCTCTCTTTTAGGATAAACTGCCCTAAATATATTTTGTTTGCAGTGGAAAAAAAATTCAGCACTCAGGATCAAACCCATGCCCCCTGTTGACTACATTCCTGGTGCTCTCTCACTATACTATCATGCCACATAGTGAAAACAACAGCTTCCAGACAGAGATGTATACTAACAACATAAATTGCAGGAAAAAATAAAAATATTCAGCAGTGGGAACTGAACCCAAGCCCCTCTCAACTACTGTCCTGGCACTGTGACACTGTGCTATCATTCCACATGGTGGGACTGAAGGCTTCTAGACAGAAGTGCATACTAACAATGTAAAATGTAATGAGAAAGAAAAAATGCTCAACACTGGAAATCGAATTGGGGCAACCTTCTAACTACTGCCCAGGTGCCCTGTCACACTGTACTATTTATTTATTTAAAAGTTTTACCAGGAGGGCACACTGAGCAGACTACTGCTTGATTCCAGGTGAGTCATGGGGGGCAGGGAGAAATAGACAATATAACAGTGTACAGTAGTGCAACAATGAGCATACAATGAGTATACAGGGTAGCAGAATCAAGCACACAGTAAATATAGAAATGCATGATAACACATGAGGAACAGAAACACAGTGAGAACAGCAAACATCACAAGTTGGGTCTGTACCAGTTCAGTACTGAGTTAAGCGATTTGCACATTTGCAGACATGCCTAGCCATGTTAGCATACACAGGTTGAAGAAATGCACATTGATGAGGGAGCTGAGGTGCCGAGATGGGGCACGTGCCAGATGCCTGCAGGGAGGGAGTTACATAATTTAGGCATCGATGTCTGAATGCTACTTGGACTAGTCAAGGAGGACATGCGTGGTACAGCCAGGATGCATGTGTCAGAGTTCCTGAGAGAGTAAACAGGTGGGGTAAGGCTGACCAACACAGAGGCGTAGATATGGAGGCAGGGACTGGGACCAGTATTTGGCCATTAGTTTGACACAGTGAGACTGCTGAGTGAGAGTCGGTAGAGCTCACTGTGGTGAGTGGAGGTGGGCTATCCAGGGCAAAATGACAGAAAGAGTGGAAAAGGGGTCCAGTCTGTCTAGGCCGGACTTGGGAGTGGCACTGTAGACTACATCTCCATAGTCAATATAGGGAGAATCATTTTCTGTACCAGTGCTCATTGGGCTGGCAGTGGGATACATCTACAATTCTGATAGAGGGCACCCAGTTTAGGGTGGAGCTTTATGTGGATGTTGTCGACATGTACAGAAAAGTCAGGGTGCTGGTCAAGCCAGACCTCAAGATATCTAAAAGAGGTGCAAGGCTCCAGAGTTGTCCCATCCATGGTGTGGAAGGGGTGGTGATAGGAGCCGAGAGAGTCTCTGCTGCATGCCAAAAGTCATGAAGACTGTCTTCTTGGCACTGAAAAAAAGCTGGTTTGCACAAAGCCAGAGCTGGACATCATTGAAGTCCTGCTGTAGCCTGGTTGCAACAACAGCTGTCAAAGAGCCTGATGCATACAGAACCATGTTGTCTGCATACATGTGAATGGATATGGTGGACAGGCAATGGGCAGGTCATTTAGGAACATGGAGAATAGAAGCAGCCCGAGGATGGAACCTTGGGGACACCTGAGGTAACTGTTAGGGAGGAAGAGATGGAGCTTCGATTCTAACTGATTGGGATCAGCCTACCAGGTAGGAGCAGAACCAGCTGGTTACCATGATAGAGAGCCCAGCAAGGGAGAGCTTGTCAAGGAGGAGAGCAGGAGACCATGTCAAATACCTTAGCCAGGTCGACAAAAATTGCTGCGGTGATATGGCCCTTGTCCATGCCATCAAGGATGGAATCTGTAAGCCTCAGAAGTGAGGTAGCAGTAGAGTGAGACTTCCTGAAGCCAGACTGGTAGGGTGAGAAGAAGGAGGAGGAGTTGAGAAGCAGGAAAGTTGATGAAGGCTAGGTGCTCCTGGAGCTTTGCTATAATGGGAAGGAGGAAATAGGATGGTAGTTTCTGGGGGCAGAGGTGTCACCACCCTTGGGAACAGGATTACCATTGTGTGCGTCCATTCATGGGGATAACTAGGAAGAAAAAAGAGAGATTGAAAAGTGCAGCCAGGGGGTGGCAATGGCAGGAGCAGCCAGGTGGAGCATCTTGGAATCCAGCCGGATGGGCATTTGCCTTTGTTTGGGTTTAGGAAGAACAAGGCATTGTAGTCTTTAGAAGGGTGACCTGATGGAAGGAGAAGGAGGGAGCCAAAGAGGTGCCTGAGTCAGGAGGCAGAGAGGAGGGTTTGGGCTGGAAAGGTGGGAGAGTGGAGAGCAGTGCCAATGTACAGCTAGTAAAGAAAGAGTTAAATTCTGAGGCTATTGCAAGAGGGTCAGTTACAGCAAAATCACCTACATTTAGCATCGTGGGCTGGGAAGGTGGGGAAAAGAACTACTGTTCCACAGTGAGACAGAATGTTTCTAGACAGAAATGCATGATAAAGACATGAAAGAAAAATATTCAGCACTGGGAATGCAACCCAGGCTCACTCCTACCATCTATAGTTCCAGTGCTCAGCCACTGTTCTATTTTCCACAGGGTGGGACTGAATGTTTCTAGATAGGGATGCATGCTAACAACAACAGCTGTACTGAAAAAGAAAGAATGTCCAGCAATGGGAATCAAACTCAGGCCCTCTGTCAACCACTGTTCTGCTGCTCTGTCACTGTGTTATTATTCTACATGGTGGACTGAAGGTTTCTAGACAGGGATGCATACAGTGAGAAAGAAAAATGTTCAGCCCTGGGAATCAAACTAAGGCCCCTAGAACTCTGCCACTGTGCAATAATTCCACAGGATGGTACTGAAGTTTTCTAGACAGAGATGCATTCTAACTATATAAATTGTAGTGAAAAAGAAAAAAATGTTCAGCATTGGGAATCAAACAGTCCCCTCTCAACTATTGTCCTGGTGTTCTGCCACTGACCACATGGTGGAATGGTAGGGTTCTAGACAGACATGCATACTAACAACATAAATTTTGCAATGAGAAAGAAAAAGGTTCAGCACTGAGAAAAGAACCAAGGCTCCTCCTAACTAATCTCCTGGTGCTCTGCTACTGTGCTATTGTTTCACAAGATGCAACAGAAGGTTTCATGACAGAGATGCATGTTAGCAACACAAACTGTAGTGAGAAACAAAAATATTCAGCATTGGAAATTGAACAGAACAAGCAGGTAATAGCCACAATGCAGCAAAAAAAAAGCCCAGAGTTTACTAATGTAGTAGGAAGCGTAGCCAAACAATCAAAAGGACAGTCAGTAGATAGTAGCAGTCACACAGATGACAGAAGTGCTGTACTCAAACAACAAAATGATTTATTCCATGAATTATTTTGCTCATAATTCTAAAATTCAAACAGCATTCCTCAGCACCCATAGCACATACCCCTAGCGCTTAGACTCCACCAAGTCTTGAAGGGGGTGAGGCTAATAGAAACTTCTATTAGCCTCACCCCTCTCAAGATTCAGTGGAGTTGAGGCGCTAAGGGTATACCCTATGGGTGCTGAGGAACACTGTTTGAATTTTGTGATTGAAAGCAAAAGAATTCATGGAACAAATCATGCTTTTTACTTGACTACAGCACTTCTGTCATCTGTGAGTGCTAAACAAAGAATGCTGGAAAAGAAACATACAAACACTGAAACATTGAATTTGTCGGCAGATAAGGACTGCTTAGCCCACTCCATCTTCCCATTTTCCCTACCCATAGTATCCCTGCAGACCCTACTTGATCTCTGGCTCTTCCTCCCTCCCCATTCCTTTCCACTAAGATTCCCTTATGCCTATTCCATGCTTTCTTGAACCCCACCTCTGTTTTTGCTGCAGCCACTTCAGTTGGTAAGCTGTTTCATGAATCTACCACTCTTTCTGTGAATACTTTCTCACATCTCTAGTGAATTTACCCCTCAAGTTCATAGCATGTCCCCTTGTTTTTAAGCAATTTTTTTCTAAAAATACTTTCTTCCTGTACCTAATTTACCCCTTCAGATACTGAAATGTCGCTATCAAATCCCCCATGATGTATATATTGAGTTCCCTTAGTCTGTCCTCTATAGGGCCTTTAATGTAGACCCACACCATTTTAGTTGCCCTCCTCTAGACCACCTCCACTCTATGTCCTTCCAGAAATGTGGTCTCCAGAACTGTACACAGTAATCCAGGTAAGGTCTTTTTTTTTAGTCCATGGTTTGGCTGATTTACTTAATACCTGTCCATGTTTCGTGTTGTAGTCAACACCAAACCTTTTATCCCAATCTGACATTTTTTGCATTTGTTTGATCTATACAGAGGCAACACCACTTCTGTCCTTCTGCTGGCGATACCTCTTCCTATGCACCCCAGCATTCCCCTAGGCTTTCTATTTGACTTGCCGCACTGTCTGCCACCTTTAGGTCATCAGAGATGATAACCCCAGGTTCGTTTACTGCTTTGTGGTCATCAATAACACTCCCCCAGTTTTGTACTCTGCCCTGGGTTTCTGTACCCCAAGTGTATTATTTTGCACTTTATCTCATTGAAACCAGCTGCCATACCCTTGACCACTTCTTGAGTTTTCTCAGTTCTACTCTCTGCTCATCCTTTCCACCACGCAGATGTGTCCACCCTATTACAAATTTTAACATCATCGGAAAAGAGGCAGACCTTCCCTCAAGCTCATCTACAATGTCACTTATAAAGACATTAAAGAGGACCAGTCCCAGCACTGATCCCTGAGGCATCCTTCTGGTCACTCCCTCCTCAAAGTAAAAGAACACCAAAGGAAGAGTGGTTAATGGTGAATGGTATATTAAGCGGGAAGGAGGGACTACTACATAATATAAAATCTAAGCACACAATGAAGACCATGCTACTTTTTAATAAATATAGCACATGTAATAGTAAACATGTACTGTAAGTCATATACTGTTAGAAGAGATTAAAGAGCAGCTTCGACTAATCATACTAGCCCCTTAGTGAAAAAAGATGACTGACCTGGCCAGGAGTCCAAATATATAAACTTTTCGTTTGTTTCAGGGATGTTTAAAGTTATGCCCTCGTGTGCCTATCCCAGACCACGCCGAAAAAAGCAGTGCCAGTTCCTGATCCTATGACTCACCCCCACCGCAGACCCATTTTGTGATGTTACTAAATGAAGGCTGCATGTACTACGATGACTTGAATGGGGGTGATTTTCAAAGGTTTATGCCCATTCAACAATGAGGTTTTAACAAATCAAAGTGATCGCTCAACTAACGGGACCCTGTTGAGTGACGATCACTTGATTTCGTTAAATCCATGCTGAATGGGTATAAACCTTGGAAAAATCTCCCCATTCAAGTCACGAGGTGCACACACGCAGCCTTCGCTTAGTGACATCACAAATGGGCTGTCATGTGCTAACGGCGGGTGTATCGTAGGATCCAGCGGGTCTGGGAATAAAATTACAGGATAACTTTTAAATAACACTGAAACAAAAGGAAAGGTTTGCACATTTGGACTCCTGGCCAGATCATCTTTTTGCACTAAGACAGCTAATCGAAGCTGCTCTTTAAGCTAGTCCCTGATGGGATTTTAGACAGAACCAAACCATAACATCATATCCAGATCAAGAGCCACAAAAGCAATGACAGAGATACAAAGACCTGAGCCTTAGTGGATATCTGGTGCACAGCATACACTGTTGGTAAGCTGTGCACCAAATATCCACTAGGCCTAGGTCTTACATGACATACGGAAGCACACAAGAGCTACAGTAGAACTGACTTAATAACAATACAATATGAGTTGTGAACAGTGGATAATATCAGCTAGAACTGGCACTTTCATGCTGTCAGGTCATGCACTGTTAGATGACAGAATTCCAGCAAAGGAAGTGCACAACCGACTTGCAATATAACACAAAATTATGTGTTATTAATAGTCTTGTAAAGAGAAAACAGGAACATACATACATACATACAGCTGCCAAAACTTATAGATGAAGTGTTCATACTCAGGGAAAAACACAACTACCCTATTTATCGGAGTTCAACACTCCTTCATCAGGAGGTGGCATGGTATAGGCACAGAGATAACTGAGGTGGCAAATGAACCTGTGTACTCTGCAGGAAAAAAAAAATCAGCACGCAGTCACACATTTGTACTTCACTGAGAATGAAATCCCAGATATGAAAGCCAGTGTGTTGGGGGATCGTGCAAAGCCACACTCAAATAACATATTATTGCATATACTGTACATCAGCCAAGGAAAAGCCAGATCAGCTGAACTGAGGAGGGTGGGGAGGCAAGCAGTAAAAAGAACTACAAAGGAAATACCAACAACCACATGAGAAAACCCAGAGGTGCTACACAAGCTTACAACATTGAAATACAACATGAATGAATATTTAGTTATAAATCAAAACTTGCACTATATTGGATAAAATAGAAATACAGAGTGGAGGGAGAAAGAGTAAGCAGACTGTCTGCATATAGAGCTAGACAGCAGTAGAATCTTAATTGTGTTGTTGCCATGAAAATGAAAAAGGTAGTACAGACTACAAAACTACAGGAATTTATTTATTTATTGAATTGTCTCGCCAGGAAAGATACACTGAGCAACTTAATGCTCATCTCACGGTACGTCCTGGGGAATGGGAGAGGATGTACAGAGTGCGAGTTCAGATACATACGTAACAGACGGTGAATACATACATACAGTTGCTAAACAGGTTCATGGCAAATGAGTGCAATATAGACTGTTGCAACAGTTACTGTGCTGGCAGTTCATAGGACCAGCATGCATATAGAATCAGTACAGGGACCAAGCATAGGATGCAAGGTTGACAATGCATACATTACAGGCAGTACACTAGTGATGCAGATGCAGCAGGGTGAACATATAGGATCAGTCACCCTTTTTAAGAGCTAGTCTATAAGGGGTAGTATAAGCGCAGGTAGGGTGGGGATGAGAAAGGAGAAGCGAGAGGAGAGAAAAGGTGAGGGAGACAGGTGTGCAAGGAGGGTCTTGCGCCACCATCTCCTCTCACACACAGTGTTTCATCCTATATTGATTTCATTATGGCAAATTACTTTAAATATGTTCTCTGCTTGTTGTTTTGTCTATATGTGTAATTTATGAACCGCTTACACTATATAATTTATAAAAAAAATTGCTTATTTCAACATCATATTTTACAGCTATAAAACATGGACAAAGGAAGTTTTCTTTTTATAATTTTATAAAATGAATAATGTACTAATGAAAATATTTCTTTTTTTTTTAACTTATTATTTTTGCCCCAATCTCTCCATGGCTGCCTCACTCTTCAGGGTCCCAGCATCCATGCTAGCTCCCATTGGTGCCCCACTCCCCATGGATTTATGAGCCCCTGGATTACTCCCCAGTTGGGGTGGAGGAATCCCCTTCTCCCCATGCCTCAGGAGGAGCATGCACTGGAGCCCTGGCGCAGGGACCGTCTACTGGAGTGGCGTGGGGTTCTTTTCCTTGTTCTCCCACCTGCAGATGTCAGCACACACGGGAGGACCAATGAGCCGGAGGCACATAGAGACATACCTCTGCTTCAGTCCTCAGCCAATGTCCGCCTCCCTTGAGTTCTACCTCCTCTGCTGCACCGGCACCACCATGGTCATCCAGGTGGTGGCAGTACTGTGGCAAAGTGCTGCCCACCCACCTGGAGGAAGGAGAGTGGCCGTCAGCCTCTGTCCTTCTTCTCGGCTGGCCCTCCGATATCGCTGGCTCAGCTACGAACTCAGGTCACCAGCATCACAGGTGGTAGCACTACCACCCCCGGCAGGCGGCCTAATGAAAATATTTCTAACAGCATTTCTCTTTTTTCAGGTAATAACAACAACTGAGAGGCAACAAAATGGCTGAAGACCCTGCTGAGACTTTGATCCTCCTCACCAAAGAAACCCACCTAACTAGTGACTGGTCCAAGAGTATCATCTGCCAAATCACAACACAGGAACACCTGAGGACTGCAATCCCTGGAGGACTAAAGACATGTTATAATGCATGCCTTGTTAGAAAAGACCATGTTTATCAGCGATTGCAGCCGTTAGGCGCTGTTAACGCATTATTAGCTTTGCCTGCAGTACATTATCATGCACAATGTCATCAGTCCTACACCACAAAACAAACCTGAAGCATGCTGAAGGTGAGGAAGAAGCTCAAGTGCTGGCTCTTCTACTGATACTGGTCAGTATTCAAGCTCACAGAGTAGGTGATTGACTCACCAGCCTGTTAACTGGAATTTGTGTATAATATGCCAGAAGGTGTATCATAAAAAGACAAAAATTATCACAGATTGTAACCTTCAAAGGGCAAGAAACTCTGCTTGATGTGGCTAAAGCCAGAGAAGACAACACAGTCTAAAGAGAATAGCTGGACTGGACTTAATTGCATTTGAAGCAAAGTACCACACAGACTGCCATAGTACTTTCACCAGCAAAGAAACATACATACAAAATTTTCACTACCGGTGACAAGGACTGATTCCTGAGGTACCCGCTGGTCACTCCCTCTCCCTGGATTGGATCCCATTTACCACCACCCTCTGCCTCCTGTCCACTAACCAGTTCCTAACCAGTTTACCACCTTGTGCCCATGCCCAGACTACCCACCTTGTTAACCAGCCTTTATGTGGGATGGTGTGGAAAGCCTTGATGAAACTGAGGTAGGCGACGTCCACCGCTTCCCTGATTTACCTCCTTCATCACCCAGTCAACAAAATCTATCAGATTTGTGTGACATGACCTCCCTGCTGTGAATCCATGTTGCCTCGGATCCTGAGCACTGTTAGATTCCAAGTGTGCCACTATTCTTTCTTAAAGCAGTCCCTCCATGATCTTATACACTACTTAGGTGAGGCTGACCGGTCTATAGTTCCCTGCCTCCTCTCTACTATAACTTTTGTGTAGAAGGACTACATGTCCTTCTCCAGTTCTCTGGAACCACTCCTGTGTTGAGTGACTCGGTGAATATGGCTGCCAGAGCACTGCTAGCTCTCTTTGCAGCTCCCTTAATATCCTCGGGTGCATGCCATCTGGCCCCCATTGCTTTGTCCACCTTCAGTTTTGTGAGGCTCCTCGGGACTCTCTCCATTGTGAATGGACTTGTTTACCTCTTCTCCTCCCCTTCATATCTGTTACCCACCTGTGGTCCCTAGCCCTTCCCCTTCAGTGAATACTGAACAGAGTATTTGTTCAGTATTTCTGCCTTGTCGAGGTCTTCCTCCCACACCCCCTGTATCTCCTCTAAGCCTTACAATCCCCACCCTCACCACTTTCCTTGTTTCACTGATGTACTGTACCTCTGGAATGTCCTGTCCCTTTCTTCGCCATCTGCGCTAATCTTTCCTCAGTCTGCACCTTTGCACTCCTCACAGCACTTCCCCACTTCCTTTAGACACTTTAGGTACACCCCCTGTCCTCTTCCTTTTGAGACCCCTTATATTTCCTGAAACATACCTTTTTGGCCCTTACTTTGTCTGCCACATCTTTCAAGAACCATAGTGGTTTCCTCCTTCTCTTGCCTTTGTTTACCAACCTAATGCATTGGTTCATTATCTCCTTTTGTAGCTCCTTTCAGGCGTTCCCACTGGACCTCAACCCTCCCTCCTTCCTTCCTCCCCACCAGTGCTTCCTTGATACACCTTCCCATCTTCTCAAAGTCTGCCCTCCTGAAATCTAAGACCCATGCCTTTGTGTGACTTGACTGTGTCCCTGTCCCAATGCTAAACCACACTATGTGCCGGGCCCTACTTTTCTGCGGCACAGTGGGACCAGGTTCTGCGGCAAGACACCATTTTGCCGCAGAACTTCTGCGGCTGTAAGTTTGTAATTTCTCACAAGTTCTGCGGCACTAACAAACTACCACATCACAATGTCAGCTTGTCATCCTGACTTCACTTTCATGGCAGTGGTTATATTAATCTGGATGATGGAAAGCACAGTAACATTAGTTCAAAAATAACAGACTTATAAAATAATTTTATGCCTAAAAAGGCAAAACAGGTGTCTCTCCTTAAGGTCCTAGCATGTTGCATAAATGACATATGCAGATGTGATAAATAAAGGTATTTCTATATGCATGCTATCTATCCCACTAATGAGGTTTTCACTTCTATCATTTTATATTTGTATGTGCTTTCTACACCACTCATGAGGTTCCCACTGTATATCACTTATATATTTATATGCAATCTGTAACATACATACAAATATATGTGTGTGTGTGTGTGTGGGTGTGGTGAGACAGAGATACTATGTGTGTGTGTGTGTGTGTGAGTGCGTAGATATATATATATATATTTTAATTTCCATGAACTTGCATCCTCATTCATACAGGTCCCATTGGAAATGGAATAGAGGTTATTACAAAACTAATTTTTCATGTCAACCTGCTTTCCCTGACACACTGCGTAACACCATCAGGCCATGACATGCATGTGAACGATTGTGAGATAGAGCTCTCCCGCCCATCACATTGTGTCCACCATGTGACAGAACATTGCATCATACCTTCCCAGGCTCCGAGCATTGATGTATTCCACCAATCCTTGTGCTGCCCAGCCAGCTCCCAGAGCTAATCTGAACCTGACTTGCCGGCATATAAACACAGCATGCTACCCTCTGGCCCAACAGCTGTCCCTACACATTTCTCCATAACTTTTAGGTGATTCTATCAACCAATGACAATATGTAATCAATAACCCTGGCAAAAATGCGTACAGTGCAATTACTATTTAACAGGTCTATTCTTTCAACAGGTCTACACATTATTATATTCCACTTTTCTGGACATAATTACTTTATTTTTCTTAAAATGACAGTTAAATTCATTTTACCAGTTATTCATTTCAGATGGCATCTCTATACCTTAAAGGCACAAATAGGTTTGCACAAAGTGAGGTATGGATTTAACAGTCTGTGCTATTGACAAGGTTTTGTTTAAGTTGGCCCTAGTGCAATAATGTAAGACTGAAAACTGTATTAGGCTGTAGTGCAGGTTGAGCAAATATCACCATGCATGATGTGCTGTGCCACCGTCTCTGGCAGTAGGAGCTGTGGTAGATAAATGACTGCATTTCTGTTGCAGAATGCAGCCGCTTCAATAGCTAATGTATGATATAGCAATGATAACATCACATTCTGAGCATATGGGGTGTTTTGGATATAAAAGAGGAGAAGGGAACCAGATTCTATGGATAAACAGAAATATTAATATAAAATCACCAAAAGGTGATTCTGCAGCATCAGAAGTTCTGCGATAGATTGCAAGCTCAAAATCTCTGGCCGCAGAATTCTAGGGGCTCCTTGACTATGTGGTGGGTCGCTGGACCCCTGTTGACCTTCTACTTGGACTTCTGTGATTTTGTCATCATTTGTCACTAGTAGGTCCAGAATCGCCCATCTCTGGTGGGATCAAGTACTAGCTGCCTGAGGCCTCCCCCTATAGGCAATCAAGATGTCTTGGCCCTGGTTGAAGCAGCTGCTGGGATGGTCCAATCCACATCTGGCATATTGAAATCATCCAACAGCAGTACTTCTCCTTTTGCTGCCATCTCATGTATTTCATCCACTAGCTCCCTAGCCACCTCCTCACCCTGTGCTAGAGGCCTGTAGATCACCCCTGTGCGGATTGCTGCGCCGTTGCCTGGCTCAAGGGTGACCCACAGTGTCTCAGCCTCCCCTGTCTTCCCAGTACCCCGTGGCCTTTACACTCTCTTTGACATACATGGCCCACCCACCCTTTTTACTGTGCCTATCCTCCTGAACATAGCATACCCTGGTACATTAATGTCCCAGTCATAATTTGTATTGTACCAAGTCTCTGTCATTGCTACTATGTCGGTCTGCTTCTACTAGCAGCACCTCCAGGTCTGGGATTTTATTCCCCAGGCTGCGAGCATTGGTAACCATGGCCTTCCATGTTTTGTTGCTATCTGCCCTCTACTCCTGCCTTTGCTCCCTGCTTTTTCACTCAACCCAAATTTCCTTTTCTGATGCCTTCCTTCTTCTGCCTTTCCTTTGTGTCTGATTCAGGTGTTACTGGCAGCATCTTGCCTTCCTGTTCCTCAATACTGGTTTCTCTATCTTGTGGGGTGGGCTGCTAGAGCCCCCTGCATCTGTTTCCCTCCCCAGCTAGTTTAAATGCTCTACAAAGAGCACTTAAACCATTCATTGAGACTGCTTCCCTTCCTGGACGGATGCATCCCGTCTCCCAGGTACAGGGCCACATCCTTCCAGGTGGGTCCCCAGTCTCCAATAAAGCCAGACCCTTCTTGCTGCACCAGTCCTTCAACCATGTTTTTAAGCTTCCAATATGGAGATTCCCATCTTCCCCTGCTATGGACTGGTGGGACCTCCGAAAATGACATGGAACTTGCTACCTTCCGGACACCCTCTCAACTCTCTGAAGTACTTCTGCACCTGCTCCACACTTGCCTTGTCCTTGGAAAAGTTTTTGTTCCCAGGTGGACAATGACCTCCAGCCCCCTCTCCTTACCACTGCCTTAGTGATCCTCTGGATCTGCTCCCTTCCCTTCAAGCTGTGCCTCCTGGGAGGCACTTAGCCTCCTTTCCTTCCTGCTATCCATGCCCAGATCCATCCCTGGCCAATCAAGTCCCCCAACAGGAGTAACTTCTTCCCATGGGGTCCTTTTCCTCCCTCCACTGAGTATCAGTCCTGGAGGACCTCACCTCCTCCTAGTCGCAGCCTCGTGTTCCTTGCAGGACTCTCCTGTTCCTCCAGAACAGTGTAGGAGTTCTTAAGCTGGACCAGGTGGGGATGTGTCTCTAACCCCCACAAAATCTCCGTGAGCCACCGTAGTCCATCCAGCTCTCTACCCGAGCAGCCGTTGTGTAGAGATCCAGAATGTTCTCCTGAAGATTGCTTCCCACACCCACTACTCCCTGCATCTTCCCTTTTTATCTGTCTGTGTCCCTTTTGATCTGTCTGTGTCCCTCCTTTTCGCTATCTAAACCCTCCTGCTGCTATAGTTAGACTCCTGGGTTTATTTGTTATATCTTGTGCCCTGTTTATAGCCCTACCTCCCAAGTATGGCCCTAGCTTTTTCTCTCTTTCGCTCTCTATTTGTTCCTTTCTTCCTCTCTTCTCTCACACTCGGTTTACTTCTGTTCTCTACAAATTATCACAGCTCCTGCCTTGTTCAACTGTGCTAGTCCTGTTTCTATGTGGGGTAGGAAGTGTCACTCTACTGGGTTCCTATAAAGCCGTATGAACCTGTGGTGGGTGGGATGGGGAGGGAGGGTTAGCCTAACCTCCTGCTCCGAAAACAATCAACTTAGTCCTCACACCAGGTCCTGCCCAAACAAATGGGAAGCCCTGAATTTCCACTGAATTTCAGTTAGAAAACACAGCAATTTCAAACAAAACTAATCCCTGTAATGTGATGCCTGCACATAAGGGTACAGACTCAGCCCATTAAAAACAGCCAGAAACTTACCAGCAGACTGAATCCCCAGTCCTGCCCAAACAAAATGGAAAAACCCACTGAATTTCAGTTAGGAAAACACAGCAATTTCAAACAAAACTAATCTCCTGCAATGTAATGCCTGCACTTAAGGTACAGACTCAGCCAAATATAAACAGCCAGACACTTACTAGCAAATTGAATCCCTAATCCTGCCCAAACAAAATGGGGATACCCAAAACCAAGATGAAATTAGGGAAATATCCTTATCCACTCTGACCCCAATCTTTAGAACTCCATCCCAGCTAAGGTCTGTCAGTATACGCCAGCATAGCCCTCAAAGAGTACTGCACCCTTCTAAACAAATTATCTGCATGTTCCTTACATGTATGCTGCTAGTAGATGTGTAATTTTGTCTATTGGGGACACGGGGCATGATATCACAAACAAAATAGCACACTAAACAATGCCGCGGTGAAAATGGGTGCACTGAAAT
The DNA here is from genome assembly GCA_016271365.2 of Neoceratodus forsteri. Lineage (NCBI taxonomy): Eukaryota > Metazoa > Chordata > Ceratodontiformes > Ceratodontidae > Neoceratodus > Neoceratodus forsteri. The sequence goes on from CM057449.1 coordinate 1,311,705,300, forward strand.
AAGGTTGGACAACATAGCAACCACAACACAAACAGCACACACCATTAAAAGTAATAACACTGAATCCAAGATGGAAATGCTGCCTGTAGGACAGTCTTTGGCCACTTCCCTTTGTGAAGGGAAATTTAAAGTGGCCACAGGAGGTATGGAAATATTTGGGAATTTGGATCCCAATGGATTTAACAAAGCTCTACAGTACTAACCATTTAAAATTGTTAAAAGAAACCCAAGCAGATGGTAAGAGATGGAAGAATTAAACCTAGCTTTTTTAGCAAAATTGAAACAGTGTGCATGAACTTACTACCAAGTTTCCTTTTTATATTTTCAGCAATTTCACTCTGCCCACCCAGCTCATTTTGGAAAGCCATCAGAACTGTACTAACTAAAATTATATGGGGAGGAAAAAGCCCAGGGTCAGATGGTCAATACTAATAGCTCCTAAGAGACAAGGAGGTCTGGGCCTTCCAGAATTTAAACATTACTTCTGGGCCACCCAGTTACAATACCTGGTTCTACACTTAGCTACGACTGAGTACCCTGGCTGGGTGAGTCTGGAAAGAGACACAAGGGGTTGGCCAAATTAGGAGATATTATATATATGACAGCAATAACCTTAAACAAATAAATACAGACAATATCTGGGCACTAACTCTAAAAAAGTATGGATAGAGGTCAGTAAAAATGCCAGCTTCCGAATATCCTGGGAGAGATACACCTTTACCAGCAAGTCTTGACTTCTTGCACTTTAGGTGGATGGAAGGTTTCAGAATGGGAAAGACAGGGATTATGTAAACTGGGTCAATTCTTTATGGGAATGAATTTAAATCCTTTCCTCAAATGAGACAAGAGTACCATTTTCCAACCACAGATCTGTTTAGATTTATGCAACTTAGACATTATTTATTAGAATCAAGAGGAGACCTAGAGTGGGCATTTCCCAGAATCCCTAAAAGAACTAATAATTTCCCTTGCTGCCTCACAGAGATAAAGGAAGGGTTCCTCAGATGGTACAACTGATGGCTGGCTTGGTACCAGAGCCAATGGAGTCAGTAAGGGCAAAATGGGAAGCAGAGGCCCAAATTAAGTTAGATAACTCGGAATAGAGAAAGTGTAGGGAGGACATTTACCACAATGGCCTCCCAGTTGGAGGGACTTCAGATGGAGGTGAACCTCAGGTACTTTTGTACACGGTTATAATAAAGCACTTCGTGGCCTACCCTTCGGATAAGTGCTGGAGGATGCACAGAATTGAGGACAGGCACCCACATTTTTGGGTCTGTCCAATTTTAGAGACCTTTGAAATCGATAATTTCAGAAGGGCCAAAGATATCTGAAATTGACATGCCTATGGAATTTCAACGCTGGATACTGGATTGCCCCTACAAGTTTAAAAATAAAAGCAAAAAGGTACTTTTGTTAACTTTATTTTTCTTTTTATCATATACAAGATATGAATATAGCACACAGTAGACAGTCCAATGTGCTATTAGCATTATTCGATGGAAAGAGGAAGGAAACTTTCCTTAATCAAAGTATGTCCATGCAACTACCATATAGTGATACCACATTAGGGGAACCTACATTAGTTACATACATGTATAAATTCAACATTACGTGTTGACTAGAAAGCCCATGAGCTACATGGTTAATAGGATGTGATTAAATTGTCCAGCAATTCCAGTCCATATAGGAAGCAGTGCCCTGAAAGGGACAGTTGGTGCTATGTTATATACCACAATGCAAAATATTTCTAAACTCTTGCAAATAGCAGCACAATTTTTAAATCACAGTTGTAGGAAACAGAACTGCCCACCGCCCCTTAATTACATCTCCTCTGAACTAGAATGAAGAATCCCATTGAAACAAAAATTAAGTCAGTTAGCTCAAACTCTAGGTGGTAATAAAGAACATTACTGTAAAGTGAAATCAGAGCGACTAAGAGTCTCAAATCTACTGTGAGGATTCAAGAGCTAAATTCGTGAATTTCTCTAACCAATAAGGAACTGCATTTTAATGTTAAACCTACTGTTACCCCAAAAGAAGTGTTCAGAGTCCTGGGGTATATTAATCAAGTTGTTTCCTCGTCACCCTCTTCGTCAGAATCTTCGTCGCCTTCTAGATTCAGCAGCCCTCTGGTCCACCCATTTGCCAGCCTCAATAGGATCTGGGAAAATATAGGTTTTACTATCGAAGATGATCCGAAGCCGAGCTGGAAATATGATGGTATGCAGCTTCGCAGATCTCATAGGGCCCCCTCACCCCTCAATTTTTCGTAGCGTCTGTCGTCGTGTAGCTAATGTCCGGAAAAATTTGGATTTGTTGATCTCCTTGAAAGAAGGGTGCCACTCTACGAAGCATGTTTCAGGATTCTATCTCGCTACGACCCTGGAGGTAACCAGCATCAGGGTGGGGATAAGTCTTGGTTCTGCATATGACTTACTCTGTAACTTTTCTGAATCTCCCAATCTATTTCTGGAGTCTCTGGGAAAGTTTTCAGTAAAGCCACTCTGTTATGTTGAGAATTTGATGGTCCCCCGAGCCTTGGGGAGCCCAACTATCCAGCGTTGGCCACTCGGACTTGATTTTTGAGGGCTTCCAATCTTTCCTTCAGGTGCTGGCTTTCTTTGATCAGCAGCGTGGTTATACCAGAGAGGTTTTGGCCTGCTTGCGCACATCCTGGAGGTCACCCTTTAGCCCATCTACTGCCGTTTCCAGGATAAGAGACGTGTCCATTGAAGTCGTCCACCTTTTGATTGAGGCTATCAGTGTCTGTAACTTGTGCCCCAGGGTGGCGATGGTCTCACTTGACTCAGGCCTAGGTTCAGCCAATGTGGCAGTATCTGAACTCCCTGCTCCTCCTGAAACTTTGGTTTTCCATCTCCTCCGGATCCCTTTTCTTTCTTAGGGTTACCCATCCTTAGCAATTTTAGGTCGCTCTTTCCAATGGTTGAGTAAAAAGTTATTTCAGAGGCTTCAGAAGGGCGGATTTAGGCAGATTCCCCTTCACTGCTAAGAGCTGTAAAGATTGCTGCTCACTGCTCGGGCTCCACAGCCCCCACACACACACACACACAAAAGGTACTTATTCAATATTATAGTGGCACCTGCCCTGAAAGCAATTACTCAAAAGTGGTTAACCCTTTTCCCCTACTAAAGAATCTTGGCTTAATAACTGCAATCGTATTTTGGAGATGGAAAGGCTGACTGTTAAGGTACGGTTGAAAAAGATAAATATATTAGTCGCTGGATCCCTTTTTCATTACTTGGCAGCAGCCCAGAAAAAGGATATCCTTGAGGTATTGGCAGACCAAGACTAGGTAAGATCATTGATGGGCACTGTATAAAAGATGGTATAGTGGGCTATGATAAGACTAGAAGGCATTATGGGCCACCCTCTGTCCTCTGTTCTGTGACCTCCTCTCCACCAAGTCATATAGTCATATAAATAATGAGATTTAAGGCATAGAAGGGTTTCCTTCTAGCCTGACATGTACTCCTGGGCACTGTTATATATTGTTGTTTTTTTTTTCTTTCCTTTTTTTAAGTCTGTCTTATAGATGTACAGTATATGAACATAAAAACATACAAGGAAGCCAGCAGAAGAAGGCCATTTGGCCTATCAAGTCTGCTCTTGTTGTAGGGTCCACAGCCTGTGCTAATGTCCGTGTCCCCTCTACACTCGTCCCATCCTCCCTACCCATGACCCTTACCTCCCCTATACCTGTCCCAGCCTCTCTAAAGCTGCCCACTGTCTTCAACGAGATTACCTCTTCTGGCAGCGCATTCCAAGTGTCCACCACCTCTCTGTGAAGTGCTTCCTGACCTCCCTCCTAAACCTTCCACCATCCAGCTTAAGACTGTGCCCTCTTGTGATATGGTTGCCACTCAGCTTAAAGAGACTCTCCTTATCAACCTTATTTATCCTTTTCAAGTACTTGAAGGTCCCAATCATGTCCTCTCTCTCTCTCTCTCTCTCCTATGTTCCAGGTAGTACATGTTCAGTGCCCTCAGCCTCTCCTCGTATGCCTTACCCTGCTGACCAGTTATCATCTTTGTAGTCCTCCTCTTGACCTTCTCCAGCAGGTTAATGTCCTTTTGAGGTGTGGGCACCAGTACTGAATGCCATACTCTAGATGCAGCCTTACCAGTGACCTGTACAAGGGCAATATATCCACCTCTCTCCTACTACTGATCCCCTAGATATGCATCCCAGCATCTTGTTTGCCTTTACTGCTGCTTTCTTGCACTGCGTGTAGTGATTCAGGTCACTAGTGATCATCACTCCCAGGTCCTTGTTCTCCTCCTCTGATGTAGATACTCGGACTCCACCCAGGTAGTACTCTGTCCTATGATTCTTGGCTCCAATATGTTAACTTTGCATTTCTTGGCATTGAAGCCAAGCTGCCAGATCCTGGACCACCTCCTAACTTTTCCAGATCTTCCTGTAGGTCCTGTAGCCCTTCAGCTGTGTCCACTCTCCCACAGAGCTTGGTGTCATTATCGAATAGGTATAAGTTAACTTATCTTAATTTATTTTTATTTGTGTCTTGTATGTCTGTAAAATGGATTGTTTGGAGTTATAATTGATATGATATGAAAAACTTGAATAAAGTATAACTGCAAAAAAAAAGTAATGACACTGACTGTTGTTTTAGCTGAGGCTTTGCCTCCCACACCCCGGACTAAAAATAACTACCTCCGAGGGTGACCACAAGCTCTTTCTGACTGGGCCAAAGACTTTAACAAGGAGATGCGCAGGAGAACAAAACATACTGTTCTTTTTATTGACAGTTGCACTGTGCATCCTCAAATGGAGCTATTGCATGTTAAAATTAGATTCGTGCCCTCAACACCACCTCCTAGATCCAGCCCATGGATCAGGGAATCATCCACAACCTCAAATACCTTTATAGAAAGTGAATGTTTTTTCTGCTGTGCTCTCAGCCTTTGATGATGGCAGTGCCTTTCTGCAACAGACCTTGCCAGGAAATTTACCATCTTAGATGCCATACACTTAATAAGTCAGGCATGGTCTGATGTAAAGCAGGTGACCATACAAAACTGCTTTAAAAAGGCAGGTTTTGTAGGGATACCTCTCAGTCTGAAGCCAAAGTAGAGGATGGACAGGATGACACAGTAACAGCGCCTGAAAATATGGACTAGTCTTTGTTTGAGAAATTTGTTTCATCGGACAATGACTTGCAGTGTACTGGGATGTTAACCAATAAAGAGATTGCTTCTGATATTGGGGGATGGTATGCCAGATGAAGAGGAGGAAGAGGATGGAGAAGAGGAAACACCACTGCCTGCAACAACATGCAAGGATGTTAACAAATGTCTAATGGTGATTTGTCGGTTTGTCCGAGCAAAATGACTGGTTTTGTGTGTGTTTTTTACTTGCTCGGCTCCTCGGCCCCCGGAGGGGCCTCCACCTCCTCCGACTCCATCTGCCAGGTCCCTTCAGGTTCTCTCACTTCTTCATTGTGCTCGTTTTGACTGGGGGTTATTCATTTTCCCCATTTTCTCCCACCCTGAGGGCGCTGGCATGAAGGGCGTTTGTCCAAGCGGCATGCAGGCCATGTTGATGTCAAGCACCTAACAGCGTCCTCCCTCCCTAACTCCATAGAGCCATATGCCCCTGCCCATGCTTCCACTGGCAGAAGAGCTAAGGGGTGTATCCGGTACCTACCCCGCTCGGAGGAGGAGGAGGACAGCATCCGTTAGGATGCTCTATCCTCCTCCTCCCCATCGACCCCGACGACCCGGGTCCATTCCCAAACCTGGGTCACCAGCATAGCACAAGGTGTGTTGTCCAGCACCTCAGCCTTCCGTGCCAATGGGCCAACCCAAAATGCCTGCCCTGAAGAGAATTATAGAGCTTTTATGAGCTTGAAAACATACGCTCAAGGGCAACAACTACTTCACTGTTATTGCTGAAAAGTGAAGACACTGTCAGTAAAGTTTTCTGAATTTTAGAATGTTAAGACAAAGAATAAAGGTCAAAATCCACTGTCTCTTTTAACAGTACAGCACAAGCATAACTCAGGTTTCAATTAGAAACACAACCCCCGTACTCTACAAAACCACTGCATCATTTACCATGCTTCAGCAAGTACTGCTCAGCAGAAGTCCATAACAAGTTAATCCTACACAGCTTTCACAGTTAAAGCCCCAGCAGTAGTCCTAAATGTAAAGAAAAAGGGTCACTTGTTCCCGTACAGTACTGTGTGTCCAAACTTCATTACACTATGCAACAGCACATCCGTAACACATGGTCTCATAATACATTGCAGAAGCGAGAGATGCATACAGGAATAACCTGCTTAACGCATAATCGGCTGTTGTCTCAAGCCTGTCGTTTAAGCGGGTTTGACTGTATAACTAACTGTAAAACCCTTTGTCGCTGTACAATCTTTAATGCTATCTGATGCACGGTTATTGACGTGTTGTTCAGGTAGTGCTATATTCACCAGTACCTATTAGGGTACCTATTACCCAGTACCTATTAGGGTGATTGCCAATACCAGTGAATGTAACCTATCCCTGTACTTGATTTTATGTCTTACTGATATACATTGTCCAGTATTTTGCACCAGTGCCCTCCACATACTGTATCTTGTAAATTGTTCACCATGCTCTTTATTTCTCTGTACTACTGTTTAGCATGTGTATGAATCCTGTATTCTTGTACACTTTTTGAGGACCTCCTATGTTGTATTCTCCCAGGTTGTGCCTGCAAATATGCAAATGTTTTGTCTAGTGACCTACCGGTAAATAAAAACTAAACAAATAAATGCCAAGAAAAGAAAAATTGTCTGACGATATATTGTGAAGCAGGTTGTCATATAGTACCATTTTCTGATCTGTTGAAGGATAACTTTGTTTGGGACTTTTGTATTTACTGTTTTAACTTTGAAGCATTTGAAGCAACGGCCAAATTGTGGGTGAAGTGTGGGACAAGTGTGTGAGGAGTTTGCGGAGTTCTTGGAGGCAGTGGGGCTGGGGCACAGTATTTTGCTCAGAATTTAGTTTTATATTAGTTTAAAGAATGTTTGTTTCGTGTTTCATTTTTAGTAGTGTGTTTTGAGTAAGCTTTCTATTTATACTATACAGTTTTCTGGTTCAGATAGTACTCAAGGTTTCACATGAACCTGTGGGAAAATATCCCTGTAAGCAGCCTTGTGTACAAGGTTCAAACCTAATATTAGAATGTCTATATAGACAAGAGTCTTATGAGTGGGTACATCCAAGAGGGATTTTGTCTTATCTCAGAGGATTTTCTAAGGATGAACATTGCTTTTAAGAAACACTTTTTGGTTTTACTACTGTTATTATCAGCAGGTAATGTTAAACCAATCCTGGCCCATTTGATATTGAATAGAAACTGAATGTTAATAGATCTGAGCTGGAGTACACTCTTCCTTTTGTTCATGTTAATATAAGGCTATGTTACCTAAAATAGACGAGTTTCAGAGTTGGGTGTTTAGTGATATCTTTGATGTGCTTCCTGTGTCTGAATCATGGTTAACAAACAATATACCTGATACTGCCATTTTTTGGACAGATTTAATTTTATTTTTCCAAATATGTTTCTTTTATTTTTATTTTATTGTTTTCTCCCTTCCTGTGGTCACTGAGTACACATGCATATGCATGCGTGGAGTCTTGCGCACATGCAAGGATCGGTGACCCCTTCTACCCCACCCCAGACTTGCATCACTGCTCCTGCCACCTGTGCACCCATCGGACCTCCATCCAATGGATGCAGGACTATGGAGGAGCAGGTGTCCACCTCTGGAGGGAAATCCTGCTCCAGCCCCCAGCTGGCTCCCCGGTGACCTGAGGTCATTCCGAACCCAGTTTACGGAGTAGCACAAGGTGTGGCATCCAGTACCTCAACCCTCAGTGCCACTGGGCCATGGACAGATTTAATTTATATCATTGTGACAGACAGACAAAAGAGGAGATGGGGTTCTGGTATCTGTAAGAGACATTTATTCTGTTGGTGTACATCAGTTTTCCAATTCTTATTCAGAAATTGATTCTTTACCATTGATTGTATATTTAGGAGGTGTAAAACAATTACATTTGGCTACTTTTTATTTTCCACCAGGCTTTTAACAGGATGGTCTATCACTAATTGTTGACTACAAAGCTCCCATTTCGTAAATAAGGAAGTTGTACTATTAGGAGATGCCCATATTAATTGGCTAAGAGAAAGCAAGTGTTAAAATTAAGGACCAATTGGTTAATTTGAATATGCATCAGGTTATGAATCTACCTACTAGGTTTAATTACAAGCAAGAAACTGAGACTTTGATTGGTTTTGACCACTCGACCAGATGATATCTGTTTATTTATTTCAGTTTTGGTGACTGGGTGAGCCCACTGTGACATTGCTGTCCCTTTTTCAGGGCGACCCATACTGTATAAGCATTTCTGTTAGCTGTTTGCTTAAGTGATCACTGTCCAGTTGTTTGAAATGCATGGAAGCCGAAAGTACCACCTGTATATATTACATATTGCTGGATCCTATAAGTACTGAATTCAATAGGGTTTGTGGCATGTTTGCTCCTAAACTTCAGTTAAGGGTTAAGAATAGATGCCAGGAATGGATAACAACAAATTTAATAAATAACCTGTAGGGAAGAGATGTTGCCTGTCATCTTTATAGTAAACTTCGTTACTCCTGATGCTCCTGTGAAATAGAAACAAATCAGAAATCTATGTAAAAATTAGTTATAAAACCAAAGCTGAATTTTTTGCAGAATCAATTCTCAAGCTCTAAGAATCAACAAGAACATTGGTCAGTTCTTAACAAATTACAGGAAAGGTAAACACAACTAGTATTCCTTATTTAATACTGGAGATGGCAATATAACTGATCAATTGGGTATTGCTAAGGAAATGAATCAAGTGTTTACAGATGTTTTAAGTTAGCTCCTTCACTAACAACTGATTCTAAAACATCATAATGAAGCTAACTATTTTAGTTTAAACCCTTAACACATGAGCAAACACTTCAATATCTTAAGGGTATTAAACTTAGATCACACAAAGGGACATGGCGTGATAGACTTAGCTTGTTTGGATTAGTACTGGATCTCATGGTTTCACCTTTGAATATTTGTTTAATCACTCTTTGCTTCATGCAGAAAATCCGCAGCTTTGGAAACAGGCTGTTGTTGTTCTGATATTTAAGTCTGGTGATCGTATAAATTCTAAAACTATCGTCCCATTTCATTATTTGCTCCTATGTCCAATGTTCTTGAATAAACAGTATTTAATCACATTAGAGAATCTAATAACACCATATCAACGTGGTTTTAGACAAAAGTATAGTACTTTAACAGCTACTATGAAGCTTATTAATACTCTTCACAGGACCCTGGACAGAGGTGGAATGGTAGGACTTTATTTCTTGATTTGTCAAAGGTGTTTGATTTGCTTAATCATGGGCATTTATTTTTCATCTTGAGGAACTTGGTTTATCTGCTAATGTGGTAATGTTTTTCTCATTATTTATCTAATAGAAAAGAGCAGTTGTTCTGGTTCAGTTACCTCACCTTTGACAGATATAGATATAGTTCTGCTTAAAGTTGAACCAGCATAACATTCTGTGGTGATTTGCATATGCAGCCCATGATGCTTTGCATTGTGTGGGCATGTGTGATTTGGTATTTTCTTGAAACTTGGCTTCAGCCAAATGCCCTTTGAGGTAACCCTTGCCTCAGTGTTTACGCACAGAGGTTCTTTGTCTTTTAAATAGTTTTTTATTTTAATGGGTTCACCACAACATAACCAAGACACACTGTCTTAGGACAGCTGGTTCATTCCACTGGGGTGTCAAACAGACGAGGCATACTGATGAGTCCTGGTAGGACGAAACATGTGTCTATGCCATCTGTTAGCACCCTTTGCAAACTGTGTGAGAGGCCTTTCGGCACCATGCAGTTCTGCTTAAAGTTGAACCAGCATAACATTCTGTGGTGATTTGCATATGCAGCCCATGATGCTTTGCATTGTGTGGGCATGTGTGATTTGGTATTTTCTTGAAACTCGGCTTCCCAGCCAAATGCCCTTTGGGTAACCCTTGCCTCAGTGTTTACGCACAGAGGTTCTTTTGTCATATATATATATATATATATATACTCCCCAGGAATCAACTTTGGGGTTACTCTCATTCAGTATTTTTGAATGTTTTACCATCTGTTATGCAGGCCAAAATATGCTTATTAAAATGTATGCAGATGATATTGTCTTATATTGGTCTGGAGATGATCCTTTAGAACTAACCACTCATTTACAGAAATATTTTAAATGTTCAACAATGGCTACAGGATAATGGTATCATGCATAATGTTGCAAAACCTAAATCTTTATTTATTTTTGTTCCAATGCAAACTATCTCATTTAGGATTATTGCCTACATTTTATGATCTATGTGGTGTTAGAACTGAACAAGTTATGCAGTTTCAATATTTGGGCTTTGTTTTGGATCAACATCTAACACAGCAGGAACATATAAATCACGTTATTAAGACTGTGCATTCCAGATTAGGACAGTTTACAGACTAAGTAATTGTCTTTCTGCTTATTCAAAAAGAAACTAGCTCAATCTTTACTGTTATCAGTTATTGACTATGAACTTTCTATTTATTCATCTGCTGTTAACACCAGTAGGTATCATGTAAAGACAGTGCACCATTCTGTTTCCAGATTTGCTGGTTCTGCTTGTCATTTAATTCTTCATTGTATCATATATAATAATTTAGGATAGTTTTCATTTGAGCAAAGAGAGGATTATTTTAATTTACTGTTTTTGAGAAGGTTGTTGTCAACACAAATACCTGTTTCATTCATGTGTAACCCCTTGTTACCGGGGTTACTAGAATCCCAGTAAGACCTAGTGGTAGGCAGGAAGGCAGATTATGAAACTCAGTTAAATGGGTTTCACACTGTCTCACTCTGTTCTCAGTCACAGCTGAGACTGAGAGATGACATCACCATAGAACTTTCGCAGCTGAATAAGCCACATTGGAATCTGCAGCACAGGGAGTGAGATAGAACTTTGGGAGTTTTCAAAGTCAGTCTTCTGTTTGGGTTTGAAGAAGAAGGAAGTCTTCTGTTTTGTTTTGAAGAGAAGAAATGTCTTTTGTTTACCTTTTGAAAAGAAGAACAGTGTCCAGTTTTAAGTGGTGGAGACCGCTGTCCAGGTCTCAGTGCCCCCTCTCTCCGGGGGAGCAAAGTGTCCCTCTGTGGATTCCAGGGGCAATCCCTTAATTTCCACTACAGAAGAAAGCTGCCTTTTACAGTTTCTGTTCTGGTCTGATAACAGTGAAGAAGTGGTACTTCGCCTGTGGGGCACCTGCAACAAAGGGTGAGTGCTGTGCTCTATTTGAGAGGGCAAACAATATGTTTCTTCAGTTTGGAAAATGTGAAGAAAAAGCTGGGATGTGAACTACTATTTGGGAGGCCTATTGTACTAGGACAAACAAATGGAGTAGTTTAAAAATTTAAAGTCTGAATGGATTTCAAGTAATGTTGTAGAGGGGTGCTACAGGTCATCGACCATTTAATCTACATTTCAAAGTTTAAGTTTCTGTTTGTCCAGAGAAATGGCCGGGTATGGGCTGTGGGAGCTGGAGGTGGGAACACCCCATCTTTAGTGACCAGGTCCACCTCTACGGATTTCTACTGTGATTGCTACTTGCCACATGCACCTGACCAGTGATGAGGCAGGTACCCAGGCGTGGAGTGCATAGGTGGAAAATCTCTCTGAGTCGAGACTCTAAGTGGTGTGGGGAGCCACAAGCTTGGGAAGATATTCTCCTTGTTCGATGGAGTCTGAAGGAAGTAAGAAAACAAATCTCTCTAGGAGTCGCAGACTCTAAGTGGTGTGAGGAGCCACAACACGTAAAATGGGTTAATTCTTTAAGTGGACTGTCAGCCAAGTGGCCAGCAGGGGCCGGGCCAGTTGGGCTGTGTATCAAAAGCGCATGCAAGTCCGGGCTGAGTGCCTGGTGGGTCCAGAGCCAGAAAAAAGTAGAAATGGGTTCATTCTTTAAGTGGACCGCCTTGTAGTCTCTAATCTGCATTTAAAGTAAGCGTAGCCCTTGGGGTCCATCTATGCTTTGTTATGTTCAGCTAGTTATGAATAACAGCCACACTGAAAATCCCAATCCTGGTTCTGGACATTACTTGTTGTGGCTCCCACACCACTTAGAGTCTACAACTCCTAGAGAATTTTCCAATTTAGACCACGTCTGGGTACCTACCTCATCACTGGCCAGGTGCATGTGGCAAGTAGCAATCACAGTAGAAATCAGTAGAGGTGGACCTGGTCACTAAAGATGGGGGTGTTCCCACCTCCAGCTCCCACAGCCCATACCCGGCCATTTCTCTGGACAAACAGAAACTTAAACTTTGAAATGTAGATTAAACAGTGGATGACCTGTAGCACCCTCTACAACATTACTTGAAATCCATTCAGACTTTAAATTTTAAACTACTCCATTTGTTTGTCCTAGTACAATAGGCCTCCCAAATAGTAGTTCACATCCAGCTTTTTCTTCACATTTTCCAAACTGAAGAAACATATTGTTTGCCCTCTCAAATAGAGCACAACACTCACCCTTTCATTGCAGGTGCCTCACAGGCGAAGTACCACTTCTTTCACTGTTATCAGACCAGAACAGAAACTGTAAAAGGCAGCTTCCTTCTGTAGTGGAAGTGGGGATTGCCCTGGAATCCACAGAGGACACTTGCCCCCAGAGGGAGGGGGCACTGAGACCCGGACAGCGGTCTCCACCACTTAAAACTGACACTGTTCTTCTCTTTCAAAAGGTAAACAAAAGACACGCCTTCTCCTTCAAAACAAAACAGAAGACTTCCTTCTTCTTCAAACCAAACAGAAGACTGACTTTGAAAACTCCCAAAGTTCTATCTTACTCCCTGTGCTGCAGATTCCAATGTGGCTTATGCAGCTGCAAAGTTCTATGGTGATGTCATCTCTCAGTCTCAGCTGTGACTGAGAACAGAGTGAGACAGTGTGAAACCCATTTAACTGGAGTTTCACAAGCTGCCTTCCCCGCCTACCACTAGGTCTTACTGGGATTCTAGTAACCCTGGGTAACAAGGAGGTTACACATGTCTTTCAATTTAAATAGATCACATACTTATTGCACTAGATCAGCAAATGTTAGCAAATTGAACCTAGGTCTTCTTTAAGTTAAAGATCATGGATCTTTCATGTTGTAAAATTTGGAATGATTTGCCCAATTATATTGCAGCATGTAATTCATTGTATATTTTAAGAAATCCCTAAAGCAGCATTGTCTTACTGTTTCAACATGTTCTTGTCATTATTAATTTGTTTTGTTCATTGTATTATATTATATTGCATTGTATTGTATTGTAATTGTTGTTTCTGTTCCAGGTCACCCATGACAATGGGCACTTGATACCCTTGGTATTTTTACTCAGTGATCAAGTATTAACTAAAATAAAGTAAATGCCAAAAGTGCAAAGTTCTTCCCTACAGCATAGAAACCCAGGAATTGAGTGTAGCATGGAGCGGAGGTACTGTCAGTCACTAAGCCATAAAGGGACCTTAGGGTTATTCTATTTCATGAGCTCAGAGTGGCTGGACAGTATGACAAAGTAGAAGGTAGGGCCTCTATGATGATGGATTGCATTGGGAGAGTCTCCAGAAGGAGGGAGGGAGGTGGTGTTGCCACTGCATTGCTCACTGGGGTGAGATCCCACCTGAGTACCATGTCCAGTTCTGGAGGTCACACCTCAGAAAGGACATAGACAGGGTGTAGGCAGTCCAGAGGAAAGCAAATAAAATGGAGCAGGATTTAACCAAAAGCTCTATGAGAAGATACTAAAGGATCTCAAAATATGCACCCTGGAAGAGAGTAGACCAGGAGGAGACATAATAGAGACCTACAAGTACCTCATAGGAGATGAACAGGGTGCAGAAGTGGAGTTACTTTCAAAGGAGGATGAGCAGACTTCCACTAATGTCACAGACTGGGTAGCAGCTTAGCAGAGAGGCTCCCATCATTCTCAGCTATTTTCTTTTGCCTCACAGCCAAATCATGATAAAACTAGGCGGTATGTTGACAGAATTAGAGGAAAGCTGAGTGATCAGACCTCACTCTCAAAAGTCACAAGGGCAGAAGGATGGCTACAGAGTTTGAGACACGAGTGCAAAGCACAACAGCAGCATCTCCCCAGCAAGCTTACATGGCAAAAATATGACACACATGGGGAAAGTGAGAGACTGGCCCAAATCCATTTGAGCAGATCCTGTGAAAGATTCAAGCATCCAGAAAGGAGAATAGAGCAGAATTTTAAAAACTGCATGATCACCTAGCAGGTGTGGAGCACTGCTTAGATGAGGCAGCCCAATGGATCAGAGTGGCAGAGGATGGGGCCCTCCAATCAGGAACAGCAGTGAAGAGGAACAGCAGTGAAGTCCCTTTGAATTATACTGAGACAATGCTGGCCAAATGCATTGCTCTTGAGGCTTGATCCAGAAGAGACAATCTCCACCTCATAGGCCTCCCAGAGAGGCAGAAGACATGGTGGACCTTTAAGAGATGAGCTAGTCCTCCCACCAATATTGGAAGTAAGAATACAGTGAGCCCACCAAGCAGCTATGCCCAAGCGCACTGACCCTCATGCCAGACCGAGGCACATACGTATGAAATTCTCCAGCTACCTGGTGAAAGAAGAAGTGCTCAGAATGGCTTGGCAACAAAAGGAAATCAAATAAAATTGTGTGAGACTTTATTTAAACCAAGACTACCTCCCTCAAAATTCAAAAGACAAGACTACAATGCGCTGATATCATCTGAGCCCTCCACAATAAACAAATTAAACTGTAAACCCTTAGCCTGTATGACTGAAAGTTTTTGGGAGGAAGGGGTTCAATGGTACCATACCCCAGAGGAGGCAACCAGTGCTTTGAAGGAGACAGGTATCCCGTCAAGCACTGGAGGCAGCCTCAGGACAACCTCCTAAAGCCTCAAAGGTCAGAATGGTCAACAGTCAGCAGATCTGGAACACAGGATAGAAGGCGGCAACCAGAGCTATGTCAAAATTCAGAATATACTCCAACAGGTGCAGGAAAAGCCAAGATGTCGGATGGTATTGAGTCAGCAACTTGAAGGATACAGATATACTATTTTTATTAGAAAATGGGTGCGCTGCAAAGATCGTAAATGCAGCATTCTGATTGGCTGACAGACGCTGGCACGGGGTTGTTATTTCTTAACAGCCGATTGTAAAACAAGTCCCAATTCAGGGTGCCTATTACTAAGACTATCCTTGGGCACCCCTGAATTTTGAAACCACCAGCCGACAGTTTCTCCGCTTAGCTACCTTACGTCAGAGAAAGTGAAACCAGGAAGTAATGGCAGCCGTCGATGCCCAGATTTACTCTCTTTTTTTCCTCCAAACAGTGATTTCAAACATTCGTAGCTTACTCAGTTACCTGAATGCTGAACAGTACTGCATATTCATTCCTTGTTTCGCTGGCGCTGCTTTGCCTGCTAGCCAGACAGTCAATGTTCATTATACTAGTACCACCTAATGCATAAACCATGCAATCTTTTCAGCCGTCATGTAAATTTTTTAAAATAATCTGTCTTTCATCGAGCAGCATTCCGTTGAATACACTGCTACTCCAAAGAGCTAAAATAACGAGCTCTCGTTTCTGTGAGTGGGGTGAAAATAGTAAGCAACAGAACAGGATCATTAGAGCTTTAAAAAAATGCAGCGCCTCCAGTGGTAATTCCTGCAGAACAGGGATTATTTTGCTATGAAAGTGACCTTTTTGGTTCATTTGTTTAAATATATAAATATTTATTATCATATAAATTTTTAAAAAAAAGACGCTACAGCCCATTTTCTAAGTATAATAATAATACCCTCCAGGGTGGGCATTATAAGGATATAACGGACCTTCCAGGGGCTAAGGCCCCTGCCTGCGCGTCAAGCCTCATTACGCCCCTGGGCGGTCTGTTATATTCCACAATGCCCACCCTGTCGGGTATTATTACTTACTTAACAGACAGTTTGTTTGGGGCTGACCTTTGGGGCTATGTTTTTCTCCCACACTGTATAGCCCTACAGTTCTTGAGGGGGTCTTGGGGCTTAAGTTTACTTTCCCTGATCCACCAATAAATACATATTACAAAAAACTTTGTTAATGCATCAGATAGGGTTAAAGCAACTGCAACCCAGGGCTGGTATGCCGTTTGTATCTGACAGCAATACCAGGTGGGCTGGGTTCGGGAGGAATAGCTCACTTGGCACAAAGGCTAGGTTTGGCTACTCTGCAGGGGCACCCAAGTAATTCCAAACACAGGAAGCAATAACTGTAATGTCCAGTATCAAGTGGGATTCTAAAGTGTGGCTTTTTATTCACATCCAAACAGAATAAACAAAGCATAGATGGACCCCCATGGGGCTACACTCCTGGCAATGCAGATTAAAAGAGACAAGAACACTTCCTCAAAACTTTAGCCCTCAGGCTCTGAACCCACTGGGCACACAGCCTGGACTTGCACGCTGCTTGGGTTACACAGCCCGAACTTGTACACTGTTCTGGGTTTTCCTGGCTCAGCTCCCTTGCGGTCACTCGAACACCTTCCATACTTCATGGAAACATTTTCTGGTGGCTCCTAAACCACCTAAGAGCACCTCAGCTCCATCAGGAATTCTTCCTTTCAGTCCCAGTCTGGTACTTTCCTCAGGCACTGGCCAAGTACCTGAGAGAAAGTAAAAGGTGTCTCAGAGCAAATCCGTAGAGGTGAATTTGGTTACTACTGATGGGGGTCTCCACAATTCATACCCAGCCATTTCTCTAGACTAAACACCTTATCCTGTAAAGCTTTGCAATGTAGATTCTTGCTAAATGTATTTCACATTCCATCTACTTGTCTTGCTTCCCATTTATGCTGGACTTGAACATACTTTTAAGTGGCATTGTCCATTACTCTAGACCTCCACAGATTAAGCAGTCCAATCCCACTTTCCTTCACTCTTTGTGCTGGACTTGAACATACTTGAATTAAGTGGCAATGTCCATTACTCTAGACCTCCCACAGATTAAGCAGTCAATCCCCACTTTCCAACTGTGCTTGCTGTCTTTTCCTGACCCCACAGTAACAGTCCCTTTAGTTTCCTTCTGTTCAGGTGAAAAACACTTGGCCCTTTTCAGAGCGAACTCACCTTTGGTTGCAGGTGCCCCACAGGCGTCTCCTCCACAAGGAATTTCTCTCTCAGAGCTTCTGGTGCCTCAGCACAACTTGAATAGGCAGCTTTTTTCCTTAGCTGGACCCGTGAAATTTTCACAACCAGATGGCCAGACCAGGACTCCTTTTCACCACAGCAATTCCTTTTCGCCATTCCTTTTCATCATGTCAAAGAAATCAGCTACAAACAAAGTTCCTGGTCTGGCCATCTGGTCATGAAATTTCATGACCAGATGGTAAACTAAAAGAATCACTTGTTTAGTCGTTATTTTCTTTTTCGCCATGACTCTAAAAATGAATGGCTATTAAAAAGAATTTAGCAGTGGCAAAAAGGATTTAAACTTTAAAAAATGTTTTGGGGCATACAGACATAAGAAACCACAAGGTACAGCTCACTAACTTCCGATGAGCAAAATACATACTTTCATGTCTGAAACAGACATCCCTGTGCAGATTTATGACAGTTTCTTTTGGGCAAAATGAAAAACAAGATGGTGGATCATGAACAAGGAATTTTTTGGTAAGCAAGGCTTGGCCCTCATGAAAAAAGGATCCTAGTTTGTGAGAGCAATATCCTTTTTGTTCCATTCCTCCATCCAAAGACTAAACTGAGCATGCTCAGAACCCAAAATTTCAAATTAAATAACTTTGGAACAGATTAATATTTTCACCAAACTAATTCAAGCATGCTATGTGGGGCAAGCACTTTCTACTCTGAAAAATTTCAGATGAAAGTTCCAAACTGTTTGCCCACAAGGCAATGACAAAAACTGTGAAAAAAGGCAAATTTCCAAGTTTTTTTATTATCGCATTATGAAATCTGCTGATCTGACTGACACTAAATTGGCCTGTCACGAGATCTATCCCAGAAGACTGCACATGCAAAATTTTGTGTAAATCCAAATAGTTGCAAAGTTATTAAAATGCAAAATTTAAGGTTTAACATTAAGTGCCTACTCAACCCTAACTATAGTGACACTACCATGCCGCTGTATATATATATATATATATATATATATATATATATATATAGGGCCATTCCTGCTTTCTGAATTTGACTTTAGTTACAGGTGGCTACTTTGTTGGCAGGAGGTCCTGGGGATATCACTGTGCCTACAAGAAACACTACAGCACTGATTGTTTTGACTGTACTGAGCTAAGGCTCCCAGGTCGCTCCTGTAAAAAGCTTTCAGCTTAGTGTGCTATACCTGGTTAAACAACTAAATAAAAAAAAAGTACTATTTCATTCAGGACCCTGACCCATAATGTGTACTTGCAGCTGTCTCCCACCCCATTGGCCTATATTTCCCCTTGTTCTGGAATGTTCATTCAATCATTGGGAAATGCTAGGGGCCTGCTGTGCTTCTGGTCCTGCAATGGGAGCCACATTCTATGTTCTGGCTTCAGCTTATCTATCTCCCTCTGCAGTCAGGGAGGAGATGCAGCCGCAAACATGTGGTGGCTCAGCCAGGTTTACACCTATAAATGTAGTTCACTTGCATACAGCTTGAACAACTGCACTCAACATGGATATTGGAGAACCCTATGGATTTCAGAATGCCTTCCCAGTGCCGCTGGGAGCCTTGAGGACAGGAGGAGCTGCCCTCTCAGGTGTGACTGGATAAGCTGCAGGTCTGGAGGCATGTCCTTGCCCTCATGACCTGTTGTACAGTGTTGCCCTTTGCCTAATAATGCCCTCCAATCTTCTGTTCTATGCAAGGAAACAGATGGTTTGCTCAGATTATGCCCTAGGCTCAACCCTGCACATAGAGTGGGCAAAGGGCATATATTGGTTCTTTTTCACTCTAAAGAATTTGGGGGGACTAACTGCACTAACCACAGATTAAGGGACTCTGTATTTCTCTATATCTAGTTGCTGTTGAAGTGATGTATTCAGGTGGGGGGTTAAGGTCTGGGGAGGTGCATGATATGGTTCTAGGATAGAAATGTGCTTACTACTGTGCCACAAGTTTTTATTACTTTGGGAGTAGGGACCAATGTTTTGACTTCATACATACACATTGTGCTGGGGGAGGAGGAAATGCTGGGTTTTCTAATTAGATGTTAGCAAATGGTTTCTTTCTTACTGGACTTACTCTTACTTGGAGTAGCCAATGTAGTGACACCCACAGTTGGGGGATGGCTGCTCGAGGTTGAAGGAGGCTTCAAGACCTCTAATGGGACATACAGAATATTGGGTTACATTCTCCTGCCTTGTAAGCAGATGCAGTTACCTCCTGTTGACAACCCAGTTGGCTCTGTTCAAGGTTTTAATGTTAGCAGTGGAGTGACAGTAACCCCATAAACACTCTTAATGCATACATTACCAAAGGGCAGTTTCCAGCTTGGCTCTTGTATTCTGAGGGTTTTTAGGGTCCCACCATGACAATTTCTTTAACTAACATAGTAAACTATAATATAAATGGTCTCACGTGCCTGGTGAAAAGGGCAAAATACTGTCATATATTATGCAGACTAAGGCAGAATTTGTATTCCTACAAGAAACACACTTTCTGACAAGGAACACTGGAAGGAACACTGGAAGCTGGGCAGGTTTGGGTTCCATCAGGTCTACTTCTCCTATAAAGCTCAGAGGAGAAGAGGGGTGGCAATCTTGGTCCTCAACAGAGTAACATTTGAAACTAAAGAAGTCCTTGCAGACAAGGAGGGTCATTATGTCCTACTTAAAGGGAAGTACAATGGGCAGCTGCTCACTCTGGTCTCTGTTGATCTCCCCGCATCAGATTTTGCATTGTTTCACAATTCTTTATGCTCCTAACTGAAAAGGCAGAAGGGTGGTCATATGTGGGAATTCAAACTTAACCTTCGCTCCACAGATGGATAGTACACTGCAGATTCCCTGCAGGGTATACATTGTCTTTAGAAGGGTTAAAAGTCTTCTGACCGAACTGAGTTTGCTGGACACCTGGAAACACTTGGGAGGATAGACTAAGGATGTACCTTTTTGGCGGCTCAACAAATTTATTCCCAGTTGGATGTCTTTCTACTTGACAAAGAATATTGAGACAGGCGCATACATGCACAATGGTCCCTGGGCTTTCAGTCCATGTACCTGTTACACTCAGTTAGATTTGTAAATGTGAGAAAGCCCTCTTCTTGGAGGCTAAACATCTCCTTGCTGCCGGATAAAGAAGTTCAGGACATGGTCTCTAAATTGAATGCACAAGTCATTCAGGACAATGATTTCCAATATCTCACCAGACCTTTTATGGGACACCATAAAGGCAATGATCAGAGGCCAGCGGATCACCAGAGTGGCTGGAAAAAGAAGGCAAGTATGGACAAATAGCAGCAACTGGAAAATAAAATTCAGGAGCATTAAATCCTACAGCAAGTTAGGCTAAATAGACAAAGGGCAAGGAACTTCAGAAATTGAAAAGAGAATTGAATAAACTACTGGACTATCAGGTGGAACAAAGTTTAAGATACCTCAGACAATGGTATTATGAGGGAGGGCCCAGGGCCTTAAAACTACTGGTGTGAAGACTCAGCACTCACACAGTTACAACCTGCGTTTTAAGGTGGTGCACCAAGGAAAAGGACATAGAGTGGGGATAGAGAACAGTGTGAAAGGAGTTACGTTGGATTCAAATGCCTTCCAACATTATTATTCCACCTTACTTGCAGCTAAACCTGGGTGTCCAATTGCAGAAGTAGACACTTACCTGGAACAGTTACATCTCCCCAGATTATGCAAGAACAAAAGGTATTCTTATGACTTACCACTCCAATTAGAGGTGAGGAAATACTAGAGGAAATTAAGCACAGAACAGGTAAATGCCGGACTCCGATGGCCTCCCTCTGAATTTTATCAGTCTTCAAACAACTGTAACACTCTCACCCATTCCTTTAAAGCCTTTGAATATTCAAGTAAAACAGCTTTTATTTATTCCATACGACCGTAAAATAATGCCTAGGCCTTTTAACACCTTTTATTTATTTATTTATTTATTTATGGGAAGGATTGTAACTCTTTGTTGCACCAGTAAAATATGAATACTGCAAACTGGATATCATAGGGTGCTGGTAACTCGTGGACTGAACAAACTGCATGGTAGTGTGACACAATGGCAGATAAAAAATTCACAACTTTATTTTACTTCAGCATGCTTCTTCTTTTCCATAGAACAAATTTAAACAGTGAACTGGTACAACATAAATAAAAACATAAATGGCAACCACAAATCATAAAGATCACTGGGAATACATGGCCAGAAAGGGCTAGCCATCCCAGGTGTTCTGCTGTAATACCTGGAGCAGCACTCAGATCTCCCTGCTGGAGTCTGTCTCCAGTCCCAACACCTATCTGAAATAGCTTGCAACAGCCTTATATACTTGCTTACAAATCCATGTGACTCTGAGCCCATCCCATCTAATGTTTCAAACTTTTATTTACACAATACAAATTACTTTGACTTCAATCTTCATTCAACAGTATTATTCTAACATTTGTATAACATAACCATAGAAATAAATACTATTTAATTTCTATTTCACAAGAAAAAACAAAGAACTTCATATATAATTAATGAGCTCCACCTCCATTCAGTCGGTCCTGCCTTGAACTATATAAAATTAGTGGCTACAGGCCAGCAGGCTCTAAAGGAGTCCTGAATTTACACAGGGAAGCGCAGACCAATGAGAGTGGTAAGTGGAGCTCCTTCGAATAAGGCCATTGTTTCACCTAACTGTAAACATTTGAACAAGCAGTAACAAAACCTACTTGCTTCAGTTTCTTTGGGCAGTTTCTATGTCAGCATTTTAGAGCCTTTTAAGTAAAATACATAGAAGTGAAGCAGAAACACGAGCAGCTGAGACACAGAGGAGGAAGCAGATACCTATCTTGCTCACCTCCTCAGTGCTCTGTGTCTTATTTGGCTCATTGTAATTTTATTTCTCTATTTCATTTATATCTCCCCTAACGGCTGCACGAGCACCACCCATATAGCCCAAGCAAACAGGCAAGCTGTGCAGCATGGCGCAACTCAAAAACAGCCCACAAAAAGCAGCCGGTGCCCTAAACAAAAACAGCCAAACTGAAAAAGGTCCTGAGACCTAAAATCCACCCACAAAGGCCTCCAAACCAGCCCTACAGCAGCACCATCCTTAACAGCACAAATGTGCATGAATGCATGGCAAACTGCCACATCCAGCACCGAAGGAAACAGGTCGGGAAACAGACCACACAACCCACCAAGCCGCACCGCCACTGAGCAACTATGCCATAGCCCTGCAGTTATCCGGGTGGCGGTTTTGCTGCTCCTGACCCTGCATTCCCTCACCTTTTTGGCTGTTCAGCTGAAAGGTATAACCCTACCCATATGTCATACCAGTAAAACTATTCCCTTAACAGACAAATGCCGGGAAGCTGAAAGAGAACACAGATTTTTCCACCGCATTCACTCTGAGGGAAAAGCGGGGAAGAACTTCTTATAACAGTCTACCTTTCCCCATTCAAATATTTACTAGCTAGGAAGCCATAAAAGCAGTACTTAGAGGGTAATAATATCATATGCTAGTCACCATAAAAAGCTGTATGAGCAGCATATTGCTGAGTTGGAGCAGAGCATAAAGGCTGCGTAAAAGCCCATATGGCACAATCAACTCTTGCTGGGTCCCAGAACCTCCAAAACTTAGAGTAGGAATATAATTCATTAAGTAGTGCCAGGGTCAAGGGTACTTCTAACACAGGCAAGGCAATACTTTCAGGGAGACAAAGGAAGAAAGTGGTTGGTGTGACAATTTGTAAAACTGTGGTGGGACCAAAAATTGGCACAACAGAGAACTGCAGATGGGTCTCTCAGGCACACATATGCTGAAATAGAGAAATGTGTTTCTATAACTCCTTTATACTTCTGAGGTACAACCAAGTGATGCAGAACTCGAAGCTTTCTTTTAGAAAGTCACCCTGGAGTCCCTATCACTGCACCAAAAGCAAAGCCTAGAAGAGAATGTGACATGTGAGGAAATTCCAAAAGTGGTCACCTACCTTGAAGGTGAGAAAGTGCCAGAGCCAATGGCTTTCCAATTGATTTTAAAATATTCCTTTCAGACTTGAGGAAGCCCTTCTGGATATGGTTGTGGAGAGTCTGGATACAGGAACTATTCCCTCTTCCATGCGGTCCACCACAGTCACCATCCTACCTAAACCTGGCAAGGACCTCAGCTTTGTGAGTCATGCTAGCCGATCTGCCTGTTAACTGCTGACTATAAAATACTGGCAATGGTGAAAGCCAGCGGGATAGAAAAGTTCTCCCCTCCCTGGTACATACTGAGCAAACAGGTTTTGTTCAGGGTCATCAGGGTAAACATAATGTTCAACACATGCTAAATGTGGTCTGGAGATGGGCCGGAGATCGTCTGAGGAATGCTCAGCAGTCCTTATCTTGGACACAAAAAGCCTCCAACCACGTGGAGTGGGGTATATGTTTGAAACTTTAAAACACCATGTTTCAATGAAGGCATATGTCGTTGGGTCTTGGCTTTGTACAAACAACCGATGGCCCAGATCTTGGTTAATGGCATCCTCTCCAAACCTTTCAGGCTGTCCACTGAAACCAGGTAGGGTAGTCCCTTATCCCTTTATTGTATGTACTGTCCTTGGAACCCCAGGCAGCAGTGTGTGTGAAGGCTGGGGATACACACCATAAACTATCATTATTTGCTGATAACCTGCTCTTATACCTAAGCAAGTCCAGAAAAATATAGCATAAATACGTAATTTGTTGAGGTAATATGGGCAATTAGCAGGGCACAAAATCAACTAGCCTAAGAGTGAAGTGCTTGCCTTGGGTAAAGGATCTACTGCTGATCTATCTCATAACCCTTTAAACATGCAGCTGGTCCCATCCTGAAACACCGAAGAATCAAAATACCTGGTAAAATTCCTCTATTATACATAGGAACTATGGCCTCTACTCTCCATTATAAAGAAGGACTGTGAGAGTTGAGAAGCTCTCCCAGTTAGCCTCACAGACAGAATCAACATAATTAAGATGTGCATCCTTCCTAAGTGCATGTACCTGTTCCAGGCCCTTCCTATTATAATACAGAAAATGCTTTTCAAAACTTCTATAGTATGCTTCATGGTTTTAATAGGTAGGTAAATCAGCCAGAATAAAAAGTATCTTTCAAATGTCAGTAAAACAAGGTGCTCAGGCTTTACCCCATTTTAAAAACTACTGTTGGGCAGCATGTCTGTCATTTATTGTCCTCAACTGGGGGTAACAGTTCACACTGGGCTGCCTTAAAGGAATAAAGTCCACAGACAGGAATTCTGTTCTGCTACCTATCACCCTCCTGAGGAACCACAAGCCATTAAAACTAGTAATAGCCTCTTCCTCTGCCACCTTGCATAAATATGGGGTTCCACACACAGATACAGTATATGGGATATGAGGGGCATATCTCTAGATTTAAGGATACAGAGGTTACACTGTGTTTTTTGTAACAGGTGTTACTAAGGTGGAAAACATGTAGCACCCTTACAGTGGAGGACCTGTACTATGGAGGAGCACTGAAGTCCTTCACAGTGCTAAGACAGGACTATCAGATCCACCGGGGAACTTCTTTGCATTCCTTAGACTAAGGGTACATATGCAGAATGTAACTCTCAGTTTATCCCCAACTGAGGAAATAGTGTATAGGCCCCAATCTATAATCAAACCCCTTACAGATTTTTATAGATTATTCTCTAGTGCCACTCCATACCAGAAAGCAAAGCTCTAAAAGTTTGGGGCAGTGATCTTGACTGCAACATATATGAAGAAACCTGGCAATGAGCAAAAACCATGTACATGCACGCTTCTATACTAATAAACTATGTAGAGCACAGTTACATTTTCTTTACGAACCTGCCTTACATTAGTAAAGCTACAAAGCCACACATTTAAAAGCAACCGATGCCCTGCTGTGCCCTAAATGCAAGATTGAGGCAGTGGACATTATGCATCTAGCCATGACATTTACTAAAGTAGCCCCATTGTGTTTTGTAACGCATGGGCTAATGCAGCAGGTGATTGATACACGCTACCAAAAACTCCACTTGAATTCATGCTGGGAACAGAGACAGTCCTGGGGAAACAGCTGGCTCATTAGATGCCATAGGCTATGAGATCTGGCTATAGTGAATGCTAGAAAACTACTGCCCAACACTGGATCAGTGCTCCCTCCAGCATTACCCATTGGTTAAACAACGATTGCCATGTATGGCATTGGAACATATACAACTAAACGCCAATGGACAGGAGGAAATATTCCTAATCCTTAAAAATCTAGCAACCACTATTGTTTGCCATAGAGTATGGAGTATTGTCTTCATGACCTCTAACTGGGCCAGTTATAACTTAGCTTTTATTCATAGATAATGTAGTGTCCCTGGTACAACAAGCTGAATATCCGATACAATATCATGTAACTGAATACCTTTTCCATTACTGTTTAACTTGCCTGTGTTGTGAATTCGCACATGTTGGTGAATTGTACTCTGCCTTACACTAGTAGTACAGTGCTACCCGCTTAAGTGAACAGCTTATCGGCACAAAATATTCGGTTAACCTGGCTATTCACTACAATGGAGTTCAGCGTTTCGACTTAGTGTCAATGCAGAAAGGACTTCAATGAAACTAGCTATTGTTATTACCGTATACACATTTAATGTAACCAGTTCAGTTAAAACAAACCCTTAAAGTTTTAATGATGCCCTGGTCCACGGGCTGCTAACAGAAATTGTATTTAGGGAGAAACCTATTTTACATTTTGTAGTGTCAGTGGGGGTGAGCACTGCAATTGTTGAGGAGACGGCTAACCTCTTTCTTTTCACCTCATGATTCTTTTTTTTTAAAGTTAGCTTATTTTCTCCTCTGTCCTAGGTAGCTCTCCATCGTGCCTGTTCCCCAGCCCCGCCTCCCGCCGCAGCTACCTTCCTCTCTTCGGCTTGCCCCCTCCCGTGGTGGGGCAACAGGGATCCCTCAACCCACCAGAATGGATTTGGTGCTGAGGTTACTTTCTGTTTGCGGGAGGCGGGCCTGTGGGGATCAGCATTCATCTTGCTGCGCCCAGGACACTTTTCCTCCATTTCTCCCCTTTGGAGAGGAGGAGTGCAGTGAAGCCATATGGAGAGTGCATACCGTCCACACGCTCCTCCAAGCATCTGCCTCCTCTCCTCCCCTATCTGAAGCATCAGAGTGCTGTCCCCAGCCACCACTATGGGCCAGTCAAGCTCAGACTACTGGTGACCCCCTCCTGGAGAAGAGACAGTCCCTTGGATGCTCAATCCTTCTCCTCTCCTGCTGACCCCTGACAGCCTGTGCTCATTCCAAACATGGGTCGCCAGCGTAGAGCACGAGGTAAGGCATCCAGTGTCTCAGCCCTCAGCGCCACCGGCCAGCTCACCTCATGATTCTGTCCAGTTCCTTGGCCCATCACTAAAGAGCTTTGCAGTCATCCAGGTGTTCTGATTGGCTCTGTAATGAATGGACAGCCTAGCAACATTGGACGTACCATGAAGCAGGTGTGGATTTTACTTTCGTATGACAACCAATTTCAGCTTGTCACTGCCACTCATGTTAGCACAGGTTAGTATGGTGAGTCTATCTTGCTTTTCCCACCTGCTATGGATTGTGTTTTGAATGACAATGTTCATCTGTGTGGCATGGTAAAAAGGCCAGTTTCATCAGCATTATACACTGTGCCTGGTGTGTAGTCTGCAAGGATAGCTGGCAGCACAGTTCTTACCCAGTCATCTGCAGATGGAACATCAGCGTCTTCTACCATGAGCCCATTCAAAAACAATGTTATGGCGGGCTTTAAACCAGGACAGCCATCCATTTGTTGCCTCAAACTCTGTTTTTGTAGTGACTCTGCAAGCTTTTTGCTTTATGTTGTAGGATGGGCCAAACAGCTGGAAGATTTGAGGCTGCGAGACACCCCAGTGACAAGCAACTGCTGATTGAGTCATCCGGGCTCTGCAAACATTTTGAGTGTCTTTACCTTCTTGATAAGGGTAAGCTCCTCATTTCTTCTTGACAGGATTTCAGGTTTTCCAGGGCTTACTATTGTTATCAGATTTAGAAGCGCTTTCGGGAGCAACAGGAAATTTTTATAGCCCCATTCACAGCTGAAGCCATTACAATCATCAGGTAATAATGGGCAATTAACAAAGACAGCACTAGGCAGCCCATTGAAACAAGACAAAAAGCAGCTAAAATATATTGGGCTGGATATTCATACTCGCCGAGCAGTGGCGCAAGCCTAGGCCCAGCACAACTGGGCTGCGCCATGGCATGGACCAGGCAATATTCAATGGTGTTGTGCCATGGCTCAGCACCATTGAATATGGCACTGAGGGTGCATGCACTGCGCATGGCGAAAGTGACACTGTGGTCAGGAACAAGAGGCAGAATGGGAATAGGGAGCGCTAGCGCACCGCAGTTGCGCTTAGCGCATCACCCCAACATTCAGCCTGGTGCATGCAAATGAGGCCATAATGCATGCAAGGTGCAAATCAGACCATTAGCATGTCATTACAGCCCCATCTGCGTTGCACAGGGCAGCCCAGCAAATGCGCCTGCGCCTGCACAGACTGCAGTGAGGACTAAGGGGTCCTGGGCATACCCCGCCCTGCAACCGTGAGTGTGGCAAAACATTGTAATCCCATGCCCTGGTAGCCTAGTGAAACCCCCTCCCTCCCGTTGGTCCGATGGTGAGCAAGGTAACCATACAAGCCCTGGTAGTCTAGTGGTATTCCCTCCCTGCCTGTATCCCCAATAGCTGTAAGGCAGTATGGGTTAAACACCCTGGTGGTCCAGTGGTACCCCCACCCATAACCGCGATCACCATGACCTGTAAGGATAAAACTCCCTGGTGATCCAGTGGTTCCCCTCCCACCCATAACCACGATCACCATACAATGAAATGAATAAAACCCTAGGTGTCAGTGTGGCTCAGTTGGTAGCACATCTGCCTCTGGACCAGAAGGTCGTGGGTTCTCGTCCCACACTGGGATTGGACTTGCACCTAAAAATCACTGGCATCTGAGTGCAATATTGGGGGTGCTGTACTGCAGGGGTGTGCCATCCTTCGGATGAGACGTTAAACCGAGGTCCCTCTGCCCATCCTGGTGTTGTCCTGGTGGGTGTCCAGGTGGAAGTAAAAGAACCCAGGGCACTCTCGCAAAGAGTAGGGAACATTCCCGTGTCCTGGCCAACATTCCCTTCCCATAAACCGGTTCATGCAATTATCCAGGCTGTGTGTGGGTGATGATGTGCGATATGGCCGCCACCACACATTCAGTCACTTCACTACCAGTCTAGCATTGCTTGTAAAGCGCTTTGGATGTATGAAAAGCGCTATATAAATACTGATTCTTCTTCTTCTTCTTCTAGTGGCCTAGTGGCATCCCCCTCCCTCCTGTTCTGCCCAATCATGGGCATCTGTCCGATAATGCAATCCCCAGTGTGTCAGTGGAACCCCCCTCACCTCCACCCACTGAGGGACCCTATTCACAGATTCGTGCCAGTGTGGTACAGTATGGTGTGCAAGCCCATTGACTACACTGTGGACCAATGAGCTTACAGATCATACTGTAAGCTGTCATTCAGCAGGCGGGACAGTATGCAGGTGGGGTGTAGCCACCCACCGATGATGGGGAGCTGGGTGGCAGGGGTCCTCAATGGGTGGAGGGAGGGGGTTCCACTGGCACACGAGGATTGTGTTATCGGACGGATGCCCGTGATCAGGTGGAGCAGGAGGGAGGGATGCCACTAGACCACCAGGGTTTATTCATTTCATTGTATGGTGATTGCGGTTATGGGCAGGAGGGGGAACCACTGGACCACCAGGGTGTTTAAACCATACCACCTTACAGCTATCGAGGATATGGGCAGGGAGGGATACCCACTAGACCACCAGGGCTTATGCGGTTACCTTTGCCCACCATCGAGCTTAGGGGAGGGAGGGGAGTTCCACTAGACTACCAGGGCATACAGGGTGCTTGTGCATGGTGTTCAGGAGTTGCCACCTATGGCGAGCTGCTGCTGTGTTGCGCCATGCAATACAGCAGCCACCTGGGTGGCCTGGACTTGTGCCTTGTTTTTCTGCCAGCATATGTGTGCAGCACATCCCGGGCTGAATATCGGGATGTGTCATATATGCATGGGCCTCCCCTGCATTTGTGTCACATACATTACCAATGGCCCCAGCACATCGGGGTTGCCCATAGCAACTTGCCTTGCGACTATCACACTGGGGCGTATTGGTGGGTTGGCATGGTGCATCCCTGTTGCGCCATACACAGCCCTTTGAATATCCAGGCCATTTAATCAATATCATATTTCACATGTGATGTACAATATGTACTCCTGTGATTTACTAGGAAGTCTCCTAATAAACTATGTTTACAAAACAAACCTGTTTAATTGAGAATTCACTTAATTGCTATGAAATGGCAAACCCCATGCCTCATACAGATAAAACTGAAGTGACAGATACTAGCTCCCTGGTCCAGCGGATGAGTAAGTGTGAAGGATGCTTGTGCAACATGGTAGTCCTCATGCTACAGTGGAACAGGTTATGGTTGGATACATTTGTGGCTTTTGCACTCTCTGTTCCAGAGGAACTAGTACCCTTTAGGTATGATGGCACAAAATCCTCTTGAGTAGGGTTCCACCCCTAGAGGTGTCACAGGAATGAGGTATCTTGGCTGAAGACACCTTAGGGAAGATGCTCAGATGGAGAGGTGTACCTGCTGCAGAGAAGGGGTAGATGATGGGAACAAAGAAACAAGTGTCCGTAGGGCGCTTATGAGATCGCACTCTTATGGCGCTCAGTGGAAGGAAGGTGAGGTCGCCCACTGCCCCACGAACCCCAGGCAAGTCTGCCAATTCACTGGTCCAGTGGATGGCTAAGTGTGTAGGATGCTTGCACAACATGGTACTGGTTCTGCTACAATGGAAGAGGTTATGGTTGGTTATGTGTGGCTTTTTGCGCTCTCTGTTCCAGAAAACTACCATCCTTTCAGGGTATAATGACACAGAACCCTCTTGAGGAGGGTTCCACTCTAGAGATGTCACAGGAATGAGGTCCCTTGGTTGAAGGTACCTTAAGGAAGATGCCTGTGAGGGTGCTAGAGAGCTCACAACTAGTCACATCTTAGATCAGTTCCACATCACGCTTTGAATAAAGTAATATTTTTATTTTTGCTGTTTGAAGGCAACCAAACTGGTTTCTTTGATACAGTATGACAACTCAACCTCCAGTGAGTCAGCAAATATAAAATTTAAGGATGGGCCCCCAAAAATCAAACTAGAGGACTAGCACAACAATTCTCACAGCAGCAGCAGCCAGCCAGTCCAGCAGGGAACAGGAGACCCAACCAGTGCAGCAGGCCCAAGCCGAGCAGGGATCCTCCATTATGGAACACAGTCCTGAAAAATAGTGTGGAAACAGACCACAAAACAGAAAAGTACTTGAAAGATTGTCTGCTCAAGATATTAAAATTTAAGGAGCTGTGAAGATGGCAACTGAGGCAGATGAGGAGGTCGCAAAGGACACAGGCCACCTGTGCTAAAATGACCTCGAAGCAAATCACCTCACGTATGTATGTATTTATTTAGTTAAAGTTTAACCAGGAAAGACATACTGAACTGATAACAGTTCATTTCCAGATGCATCCTGGAGGAAAGGGAGGAGATAGCTAAGCATTAAAATTATTAAAATAAGAAATCAAATACAACAATGTAGTAACAGGAGAAACATTGCCATAAATATTAGCGACAAATAGCAAATAATTACAAATAAAAATACACACTATAAGTAGAGAAAGGAAAAATAGTGGAAAAGCATTAAACAGGGCAAAACTAGTGGAGGAGAAAGAAGAGCAAAAGTCATAAAGAAGAGAATTTAGGGAGGAAGGAGAAGATACAGATTAAATTGAAAGGGAAGAGAGACTAAAATTTAAGAAATCAATAAGAAAAAGCAGAATAACCAACAGCAGATTTTCTAGAAAGAATAGAGAGGGAATGGGAAATATTGTTATGAGAAGGTACTGTACTGTAGGAGGAAGAAGGAGGAGAGGATAGAATGGATCTGAAATAAGAGGAAAGGGAGCCTCAGTCGAACCTGAAATTGGGTATCATAGACACAATGGGAAAGGCCTAGCATCAAGAGAGGAAGAGAAAGGACAGAGTAAAGAGAGCAGTGGTGAATATGAGTGGGCAATCTAGAGCAAATTGACAAAAAAAATTAAAAGGGGGATTTAGGGCCCCAATGTAGGACTAAATCACTATAGTCTAAGATAGGGCTAATAATTTTATTGCAATTTCTTGGCAGGCAAGAAGCAGAATGCTTGCATTATTCCTATACAATGCTCCAAGCTTAGGGTGCCGCTATGGTGGATAGCATCAATATGCACTGAGAAATCAAGATCCCATCAAGGCAGACCAAGAAGTACTAAAGGAGGAACATCTTCAACCTTACTACCATCATGGGTTTTAAATAGTGGGAGGAAAGGAAGTCTGGCAAGCCTCTGACGGAGCCAAAATTTATGGAGACTATTTTTTGGCATTGATGAACAGTTGGCTAGACTAGAACTAGCATTGAATGCTGTCAAAATCCAACTGCAGCTGGGAGGAAAGATCATGGGTAGAGGAACCAGAAGCAAACAGAACTGTCATTAGCGTACATATGAAAGGACGCAGAGGAACAGACAGTTGGGAGGTGATTTAAGAAACTGGAAAAGAAAAAAGCCCATAGCCTTGACGATGTCCGTTGGACTGCTTCCCCCTTTTTTTTATCGATTGCTATTTACTGCATGTAACTTTATCTCGTAAACCACTGTTATATTGTGTTCTTTTTGTTATCTGTATTGCACCTGTATGTTAACACTGTTGTATCTCACACTGTAACCATGTCTACCCTCCCTGCAACGAGGTGCCTTTGTAAATCAGTCCCTGACTCAAAGGTTGTAAATCCGACTTTCTAAATAAATAAATAAATAAATAAAAGGGTCCTTTTCATTAGTTCAGTTCCACCATGCCACAAACTGTAAGTTTTGTCACGCAGTTTTGTAATACCGCTTTAACTGGCTGTGTTGTTCTTTAAATCTGCAAGTCTAAGTATAAATAACCTGTGCATTTAATACTTTGATGTACTGAAGAAAACCCACTTACTGCCTAAGTTTTAAAAATGTTTGGGGTTTGTGGGAACAATGTTTAGGGCCATGTTTAGACTTTTTTAATTTAGTATAAATTCTCATCCTGACTTGCTCTCATCTGCTGCCCTCTTCTCCTAGCCCCATCACACACTGTCCCTGGAACTTACCTGTGAACTGTACAGTGCCCACAGTTTTCACCTTATGGTGGAGCCCCCGTTCCCGAGGCCCAGAAGGGTTTAGTTCAGTTTTTTTTCAATAACCCAATGAGTGGTACAGGGCCTTGGAAAGAGAGAGCATCATGCTGCTACAGTCCAAGGAGGCTTTGTATTCCCTTCAGGTCCCATTGCCAAGCACCTAATGGATGAGGACTAATCGGACATCTGCATATAAGCATGCAGACATTCTAGTCAGGAGACACTACACCTACACATTGTGGCTCCGCAGCCCTGCCACCTGTGGTCACCCAGGTGGCAGCGTCATACAGAGCAGACTCTTCCCTTGGCTAGCCCAGTCCACAATGAGTCAGGCTTGCTTTCAAACCCAGGTCATTGGCATCATGAGTGGTTGGCATTGCGAATGGTAATGCTACTGTGCCAATGCTCATTTAGACTATTATTGTTCTACCTGTATTTCTTGGTTATTCCCACAGGTTTTAATCTGGTTAACATTCTGAAATATGTGAATGAGTTTGTCTTATGGTGGGCTTTTGGGCTTTATCCAAGTACCCACATGTGGTGCCATTATTTAATGGACTGATAATAAATGGTAGCAAATGGGGTATTGTCACCTTTAGTGTAATTAGCACGTCCTAGTTTCCATTAATTGCATTGCTTGTGGCTTGTTCAAGATAAAATGAATAAATATAAATGAAAATAGAAAAGAGAGAGAAGATGCCCAAAACTCAGAGCCAACGACATAGAAAACCGTTGGGACATCACTTCACTGAGGAGGAGGGAAGGCCACAACCACATCAAATGACGGAGCCACCATCCCAAATCCAAACATGACTGGCAGAGTACACCAAAAATGCAAACTTCCTATCTAATGTTTATGATTTTCAGCATAGAGGAGAGGAAAACCCTGTGGAGGAATCATCTGGGATTCAAGGCTTTAGGTCACCATCCCTCCCGCCAAGTGATTGTCATTTTTTAAGACTTAAATTTAACAGAAAATTTTAATATAATGATAATCACAGACAACAGACAGCAGTTAGTCATATTACTAAAGCTTAATTCATTTTAGTACAATGCAGTAAAGTTTATGGTGCGTGATTAGGTCCTCTCTAACTACTAGTCATGCGGTTGTACAACCAGCAACCAATAGGAATAGACATGTGGGGGGCAGGAGTCCACCTTGTGGGTTTTGTGGCTATTCCTCTAATTCCCTGTTGAAATAGTCTTGGTTGTACACCCCACAAACTTAGGGACAGACAGAAAGGAATGTGGGCGCTAGCATTATGTTCACATTTTACTAACTAGCTCTGCTGTAAGGTAGATAATGTTTTCTAACTGTTGTCACTAGACAAAACTAACAAAACAACAACATAATCATTTATATTTGATATACTCATTAACTTAACCCTTCAGTGGGTAGCCTAACCGGGCCTTCAGTTGAGAAAATTCTATCTTGAATTCAGTAGCATTACTGATTGAATGCAGTGGTAACCTAGTTAAAGAAATGAGGGGTGGGTTGGCTACCTTGTCAAGAGGCTAGGAAGGTGTGTTAGAGTGTTTTGGGTTCACTGTCAGACTCATAGTTTAGATTGGTTTGTCTGGGATGATGACAAGAGCCTCAAGGGGCCCAAATTTCCTCAGGTATGTGTGCTGTATGGTTCTTAAGTTACGGGCAATTCCCTCAAGCTTTAGGCATATCAAGTCATCAGCCAGGCATTCCACATAGGTAAGGGTCTTTTGTCTAGCCATAGTTTTAGGATTTGCTGTTTGACTGTGTTGGATATAAGAGCCATTGCATATGGTCTTGAGGTGGCTACCATGGCTTTACCCATGTTGTCCACTATCAATTTGTCTGGTTTAAAACAGTCCAACAGACCAAGGAGTAAGTTGAGTTTAGATATCATTTTGCACCAGAATGTTTGGATGAGGAGACATTCCCAAAGGAGGTGCAGGAGGGATCCTTCAAGGTGGGTGCATGTGTAGCAGGCTGTTGTAGAAATTGTGCCAATTCTTTGGAGCTTTTTGAGTGTAAAGTATAGGTTTGCCAGAATTTTGAATTGTTGTATCTTGAGGTCAACTATAGGCGTTACTTTCTTGGAGAACTGCCATATTTTGGGACAGTTCTAGGTGTTGGCGTCCCAGACTAATGCTTTGGCCCACCAGTCCTTCATTGCTACCACTTCTCCATGTATTAGTCCTGCAAGTACTGTGTACCAGTGAGATACAGAGCTAGTGTCCTTCAGGAGGGATCTGAGGTGTAGTTCCCATGTGGAGCAGGATGTCCCTTCAATGCACTTTTAAAGGCTGTTGGATTTGGAGGTACTGATATGCAGCTTTGGGGTAGGTAATGGGTAGCTTGTAATTTTGTGAAGGGCGTAAACCTGCTCTCAAGCAGTAAGTCTTGTACTGCCCTGAGTCTTTCTTTAGTCCAGGCTGGGTATTTCATTCTTTTGCCATTGACCGGAAGTTGCCATTCTGGATTATGGACTGGTCCAGTGTTTTGTTGATGGATGCCTTTGTGGCTTTTAAGGCTGATTGCAGTATTTTGTGGGTTAAGCCCAGGGAGTGTCATAAGGGTTGTAGGGGCCAGCCCATGGGGGAGTGTTGCTATATTGTATTCCTTTGATGTGCACAGTTTCTGCCAATTGTCATCCATTCTCGTGCATATTCTGTGTTATCCATGCTGGCAGTCATTCTCCTCCACTGGCTGGCATTGACTAGTTGAGAGGCCCTACAGTACAGCAGAAGGTCAGGTACTTTAAGTCCCTTTGTGGGCAGTCTTGCCATTCTTTTAGGGCACAGATGGGCCTTTATATGCCCATGTAAATTTGGAGATCAATCGTTGCATTGACTTGATCCATGGGACATGGCTAGCTGTGTGCATCACGGACTGTACAACTAAACTTGGGGAGCACATTCATTTTGGTGACCACAGTTCTTTGGTCCATTAACAAGTGGAGCAGACAGACTGTATAGAACTGTAGCGGTCTTTTGGGTTAGCATCGGCCATATCCCTTGGTCTTGGGCATATCTGGACTCCCAAGTAGTTTGTTGATTTTTATTGTCATATCATTCCAAAATGCGCTACCTCCTGGGCCAGCAGCTGGTGATTTAGAGGTAGTATCTCCAACTTGCTGGAGTTTAGTTTATACCCTAAGATGTTGCCATATTGTTGTAATAGCTCTAGGAGTGGGGGTAGAGATGTCATCCTGGTGGAAGAGCAGTACATCATCAGCATACGCTAACAGTTTCTGGTCAGTACCAGCTAGCGGGATCCCTGGAGCTGTGCATTATTTTTAATTTTAAGGAGCAGAGGTTCAAGGGTGAGGCTGAAGTGGGAGCAGGACAGGGGCAGGCCTGTTTTCCTCTGTTCAAGGAAAACTCCTCTGAGACAAGTCTATTTGTGCAAATGGTGGCTGTGGGGCAATTGTCTT
The DNA here is from genome assembly GCA_016271365.2 of Neoceratodus forsteri. Taxonomy (NCBI): domain Eukaryota; kingdom Metazoa; phylum Chordata; order Ceratodontiformes; family Ceratodontidae; genus Neoceratodus; species Neoceratodus forsteri. The sequence continues at coordinate 1,311,741,349 of CM057449.1, forward strand.
TTATATCAATGAGTACTAGGAGATGCTGAAAACCAGGAACAAAAAATGAAGGAAAACTGGGCAACTTGAATGGCTTGAGCTTTTGTGTAATCAAGGATTGAACAGGGATTGGCATATTTTAGAGGACGTGAGGAACTAGCTCCATCTGTCTAATGGTATGATCAACCTCAAAGATGTTACAGAGCTGATATCATATGACTAAAGGAACACAAAGAGAAGGCCACACCCTTGGAGGCAGGAGGCTCAGCTCTCATAGTTAGGAAGATTAGACTCCTGTGAGGAGATCAGCTTTGCTATGGAGGAATGCCCAATCTGTGCACCCATAGGAAGCCTAAACCTAGGTGAGTGTCACAGAGTTACAGTCTTATGACTAAAGGAGTCCTATGTGTTGGGGCTCCACCCTGTGGTTAAGGAGCAAGGTCCCACTAAAGGAAACGGTAGGAGTAGAGACCAGGCATGTACATAGCAGGTGTTGCAGTGGATGAATCAGTGCCAAGCAAACGAGCTGCCCAAACACCTCTTGGGTTCAATAGATCAAGGGTGTCACAGAGTTGCAGTCGTTTGACCAAACAAACCCTTAGAGAGTTCCACTCCTGCAGAATGCTCAGACTACAGGACACCTAAGCTACCCTCAGCCTGCAGAACAGCTCAGGCTAGATCTACTAATTACAGCACAGAAAAGAAATCTGACTACCACTTGTCCCTATCATGCTAGGGTCCTCAAGCTGCCTTGGTCGAACTAGGCCTAAACTGATCCCAGAAAGAGTGGTGGTTGCACTGGAGGAATCAGCGCAGATAGAGACAAGTCAGGTGTAGATCAGTCGGTATGGAATAGAGCTGCATGGACGAGCATAGTAGCCCTGGATGGACTTGGCTAATTGCAGTATGATGTAATATAGGATAATGCCTACTGAATCCTGTAGGTACCATTAGGGCAAAGCCTGACTGCTGAGGAGAAGTGAGCCCAGTGGTAGAGCAGCGTAAGCCTAGCAGTTGTGGGTGTGACCCCAATTGTTGTAGGGGTATGGGACCAGTGCTCATTGAGGCATGAACCCAATAGTCGGTGGGGCATAAACCCAGTAGTCCTGGGGGAGCCCAGAGTCATGACTGGAGCCCATTAGTTGTGAGGCAGGCAGGTAGAGAGCAAAAGACATCCCCCAAGAAAAAGAAAGCAGAGCATGACAACACCAACAGCCATGCAGGGGCCAACCAACCCCTGGGGAGCAGCAGGTGAGGGGCAGGAAGGAAAACCAGACCACAGGTAACCCACAGAGGAAGGGAACCTGAGTGGAAGAAGTGCAAGGACAAGGAACAGGGGACTAAGCTCTAAGGGTCCCCAAACTATGAATGCAAAGATGAGGGGTAAAGGAGGCAGTCAGCAAGAAGAGCAGGCAAGAAAATTGGGCCAGAGGTCACAAGTGCAATAAGGAAGGAAGTGGAATGAAATCACAGGGCAGAAGCAGGGGAAAAGCACACCAGGAACAGGGCACGCAACAGCACAGCCCAGAAGAGAGAAGCAGTGCTGGGAGCAGCAGACCCACAAAGCAGACTGGTGGGAGACTGCCCAACATTCCCCAAATGAACGGCAAGTGGGGAGGGTGCTTGAAAAATCAGGGAAAATGGTAGCCAGAGAGCAGCACCAAAGAGGCAGGCAAAAACAGGACAAAATCGACAGGAGCAGAGAGGAGTGGATGCAAACCTTAGCTGCATGGCAACAGAGGTAAAGACAGTCAGGAAAGGCAATGGAAAGAAACAAGTGTCAGAGGATGTTAAGACATTCACGCTCTTATACTGCTCAGTGCGGGCATAGTGAGTCAGCCACTGCCCACTGAACCCCAAGCAAGCCTGACAACTAATAAATACTACTAAACACAATGGACTCAATTTTTAAGAACAAAGAATGATGCAAGGAACAAGCTTGCATCAAAAACCAGAACTGCCTGCACCAAGTGACTTGCATCAGGTTTACGTCAAACAAATGGGTGCACCATGTCGCAATGAGGCTTGCAACAAAAAATGATGCACCATCCCTTGTTTGGGATTTTCTAAGGTGGAAGCTGTTGACACTGTCACTGTGACACTAAGCCAATTCTACTTGTATAGGCACAGGATTTGATTGACAACAGGAACTTCCTGTTTGGGAGCAGGAAGTGAGTGATCAAGAGCCACAAAAGACTCACCATCCTTAAAGGAAAATAGTAGCTCTCCATCCCAACCCCCAGCTGCTGGAGGTCTGACTCTGAGCAAGTAAGGAGACTACTGAGAAATATAGGAACTTCTTGTTTCAGAAAAGGAAGATCAGGAGCCTAAAGGGCACAGAGGCAGTAAGTAAGTAGGGAGAAAAATAAAATAAATAAACAGAGGAAAAGTAAGTATTCCAAACAACAGTTATGGGGCCAGAAATAAGAGACGATGGGAGTGTGCAGTGTGGTGGCTGTGGAGCAGCAGTCTTCCAGGAGATGTTTTGGAGGATGTGGTGTTGTCCCATATGCAGGCACCTCTCTGGGCTGAGGGAGGAGGTTGCTCATCTCCAGGCTGAGTTGGCCAGGATTTGGGGACCTTCTCTACCACCCAGGGACCACCAGGGCCACTGCCATTGCCTCAGAGGTTGCCAAGAAAGAGGGTGGTTGGACCACAGTGGACTCAGTAAGGGTGAGGGTGGTGGAACAGAGGCGCATCCCTCTAGTTGTATCTCTGCACAATTCATATTCTGTTCTGGCAATGTGGTTCCTCTATGGAGGCACCCACAGTGGAGACCAAGGAGGATGCTGGGAACCTCCACAAAGGAGACTCACAGGAGGGTGGCATGGGACCCCACAGGAGAAGGAACAACTCCTGGTGGGGACTCCATTGTTAGGGGTAGTACTGGGGAGGAACGGAGAGGGAGGTAAGGTTCCTGCCTGGCACCATGGCTTGGAGGGACAGGGAGTGAATCCTCAGGATCGCTGGAGCAGCTGCACAGGGAGGGAGCTGGATGTCACTGTCCACCTAGGGACAAATGACCAGGCTGAGAAATGGATCAGAGCAGTGCAGGAAGAGTTTGTGTAGTTGGGGAGGGGCCTTAGACAAGTGCTACATACGGTAACCTTCTCTGATGCTGCCTGTCTCTGATATCAACGAAGCTAGGGTGCTCCACACCATGGGATTCAATCAGTGGTCAAAACTGGTGCAGAGCTCAGGGATTTGGCTTCATTGGGGACTGGGGTCCACCTGTAGTGATTCAGGCCTATACTGTGTAACCCCCTTACAAATGGGAGTTCCTGAAAAGTCTTCCTTGAGCTTGCCTAAATTCTCACTGCCAGGCTGGTGTCCTGCATTTTAGCAGTTTAAATGTGATTGCCAGAGAGTGCCTGTGTAGCCTCTGTGTACTGTCTCTTTAAGAGCTGCCTGGATTGCAGTCATAAGTAATCTGAGAGGAGCTCTGTTGAAAGATGTAACTATTTGCTGAAAATCATTTAGAGTGATAATGATAATGTAGTTTGTCTAACCTGCCTTCTTTGGAGCAAGGACTGTTTTGTTTATCACCACCCTTTGGCCGGGACTGCAAATTGGACCAATCAATACTGGTGGGACCTAAAATGGAGCCAGACTACAGGAGCTGTCTGGAGTCAAAATCTGTAGGAATTGTAGTTTGGGGCTTTGGCGCCTTTTTGCACCTGAAGGGGAGCTCCTGTAGTAACTTTACATGAATCAGCCAACCAAACCTTTTGGATCTTGGGGAAATTCCCAGGCTTGCTGCAGTTTGAGTCAGATATAAGCTGGGAGCTGAAGAAGCAACATGCTTGAGGCGCCAAGCAGCCGCCTGAGTAGTTCGCATGGGAGAACTGTGGAAAGGCCTGAGTTGTGGCCTGCATGTCTGCCTGCTGCCCCTGAGAGGAGAGAAGAATTATTTGGACTAAATCCAAGTCTGTGAGCAAGTAAGCCACTGTTTTTTTACCAGGCTCATACCTGAAGAAGACCAAAGATTTTGCTGAATCGATCGGCCTTCAGGATTTCCAGCTGCTTTTCTGTCCCCGTTTGTACCGAGACTTTGGGATCGTGTGACTGGAGAGCGGTTTGCCTGGTACAGTAGAATTTCCTTACATGTCAATGTGCTGTGTATTGAAAGTGTGTCGTGATTTGGTTCCCAACTGTATGAACTGTGTTCTGCTTGCTGGTACCGTAGAATCCTTTACATGTAAATGTGCTGTGTATTGAAAGTGGGTCATGATATGATTCCCACTGTGTGAACTGTGTTCTGCTTGCTGGAAGCTTTATCCAGCCGAATCGAACTGAACCACATTCATCCCATTCGGCCTGGGCCATGCCACACTGGCCCTGCCAGACTACCCCACTGCACAGAAAGCCACAGACGAGAGACCTGCCTGGGGATCAGCCCCTGCTCCACGCTTGAACAGGAATGACGCTCAGCGAATCGTGGTGGGCCCTGCTTCTCCTGGCACTCCAGATTAACCACCTGCTGTCTCGATTTCATCCAGCTGGTGTTCAGTCTTGGGTATCATGAGTAATCATCAGAGTAGCTCCCTGCAACAATAGCCTAATCTAAAAGTGTATCATCTGATTGTCTTGTTGATTTCTTGTCACGAACTGAGCCCTCCGACTCTGGATTACTAATAGTGTGTTTGTGCATGTTGTTTCCTTCCATCACAGGGCCCAAACCAGCTGCAATGTTCCTGGCTAGCCACCATTCTCCATCTGGGTACCCAGAGTGTGTGACTGTTTATGGACCCTGAAGTGCATGCATAACTGTTTGATTGATACAGACTTTCAAATTAACCTGATTACGCCTCCCTTGTTCAAGTCCCTTAAATAAATAAATCTAACTCTTTTGCATTTACCCTGACTGTGGTTCCAGTTTGTGCAAGAGTACTGTACTGTTGTTATTTGCTGTGTATAACCTTGTTTTATAGGGGGTCCCCAGGGTCCAGACCAGAGAAAAGCCTTGGTGGTAAGTGCAAACAGTATGGGTCTGTGTGGTGTATTAGGGGTGTTGTGAAAGTGATTATTGTGTATTTTCCAGCCACTAGTAAGGAAAGAGGGGTTACAGTGTCCCAGAGGGCTGTGCGAGGTTAGCTTGACCACTACCAACCCCTGACCTCCGGGTGGAGGCACCCATTTTAGAACTCAGGCCCCTTAACCTGCTACTAGCCAAGCAGCAGGGGTAGTAGCCCTTGGGATAGCGCCACCTAGGGGTTACACTGGCATGATGGTCTGCATCTGTCCAGGAGGGAACCAGGATCTTAGGTGATAGGTTTAAATGCTTCATTGGCAAGCAATTAAACTAGCCAAGGGGAGGCACTGGAAAGGAGCATGAAATCCTAGCCCCCAAAAATATTCAGAGTAGTAAGTGAGGTAAACACCAATATAGAGATGTCGATAGGGAGAAGAGTGGGGTAAATGGAGAAAATGACAAAGGCAATAAGGACAGGGATGGGGCAAAAGGTGTAAGACCATCAAGAAGTCAAAGGTAATGAGTACCAATGCCCTTAGTCTGGGCAACAAGCTCCCTGAACTTGTGGTCTTGATGGAAGAGAGATGCCTGGATATTGTAGCAGTCACAGAAACATGGTACACATTAAACCATGACTGGATGTTAACATAGAGAAACAACCAAAAATATGAGGTGCTCACAGTTCACTCAAGTTCGAGAACACTTTGACCTGGTGCAAATACAGTTCAGAGAGGCAACTATCGGACCAACGTTGCTGAAACAGACGCCAGTCGAATGTACTGACCGAAATAACAATAATAGATGAGATTTCCAAAGACACAGCTTACAGATCTTCCAGTTTTATTCTCAGTTCATTTTCACACAGCAAACAAAACGGGGTGCAGCGACTGATACCGGTAACAAACTAAATAAAACTTAATAAGGCATGCAATACATGTTGATTTCAGTGACAGAGTAGCCCAGCAGAGCTACCCATCGTGGCGTGATGATTATCGGAATCATTGACGCTTCGCAAAAAGCCTTCCTCAGAGCTGATTGGTCCAGAAATCAAACCTAATTAAATAGTAAAACTCATTCATATTACATACCCATCAAGCAATAAAACAAAATGAGCTCATAAATATTCATAGGAACTTTCAAAACAGCACTACCCATTCATAGATAACAGTGAAGCAGCAATTCTTCATTTAGACCTTTCGTTGTAAGGTATCCAACTTAAAAATCCAAAAGGACTCCCGTTGGTTCAGTTTTCTAGCTAAATCGCCACCACGATTTCCAAATTTGATTTTCTCAATACCAATAAATTTTAAGTTGGCTGGTGAACCATGACCAGCCAATGAAAAATGTCGTAGCCATTGCATTTGTGAATACATTATTTTGATCGCTGACTTGTGTTCACTAATCCTTTCCTGAGTTGACGCTAGTCTGACCAACATAATTTAAACCACACGGGCACATCAGCATATATATTACCCAGTACTTCACAGTTAATAAACTCATTAATTTCAAACTTTGATTTGTATGGGGATGTATAAAATACTTACTATTATATGTATTGTTGCACTGTGCATAATTACACATTTGTAATTTCCTTGGAAGTTAGGTATCCAAGTACTTTTTCCTTTTCTGATTTTTGTACACTGTGTACCAATAGATCTTTTAAATTATTGCCTCTCTTATAAGTATCTTGACTTCTGTATACCTCACTTCTAAAACAGGATCCTTGCAAAACTTTCCAATGTTTTTGATCACATTGGAAACCTCCTCTGCCTGATTTGAAAATTCTGTAACAAAATAAATATAGCCTTGATTGTCATCAGTTTCTTCCTCTGTTGTAGCAACTCACATCTATTCTTTTTGACTGCTTTCTCAATTCCTTATAAATACACTCAGTACCATACCCTCGTGTTTAAACCTTCTAGCAGTATTGAGCCTGACTATCGCTATCGGGGCTTCATTTAAAAATATGGCAACTGTGTTGAGGGTAGCTCTAAGGAAAGCCTCTTGCACAAACAGCATTATTGAGCTTTTCAGATTCTGAAGGGCTGAAATAATATTTGACCGGCAGCATGTGAAATTCTTTTTGCCCCACCCCAAGTACAAGCACAATGACTTTGAGACCAGATGGCAACGATTTGGAAAGTTTAAAGAAAAACTTATAAGATATCAACTCCATGCATTTTCCTGTCCCAATACTGGCATGATAAAAATTCCCAGGGATTGAGGATACAAAACCTCCAGCCTACGGCTTAGATGATAAACTGCTAATGCAGGATTGGGAAAGGATTTTGAATAAAGCCTCAATGACTTAATTTTGGCTTTAATTAAAAAGCAAGAAGAGATATTGCATTAGTAGAAGAACAGATTAAGAAAATGGAGACTGAATTTAAAGTTGGATTCCCACAGATAGAAATTCAGATATTATTTGAAAAAATTCATGCCAATATTTTAAAGTACCAAGCTGAGTTGAAAGAATACAAGCTACAAAAACATGAGAGAGATGATAAAGACTATGCCGATGGGCAGGTTTACAATTGCAAAGTAAAGCTCGTGAGAACCTTTTTTATATAAAGGAATCTTGTTCATTCAGGGAATGATGGTTTTGTATCCTCACCAGAAAGTGACTCTGGTAAAATCAATATGGTCCAGCAGAGACAGGATTTTCGGCCCTCCATTTTTCCAGTGGATACTCCGGATCCCATATGCCCTGTACAGAGAAAGCACAAGATTAGAAGGGGACGTGGAAAGAGGGCGAGGAGGTGGGAGAAGCAGAGGAGATGGCAATATTCGGGACCTCCCAGGCGGTCGAACCGACAGAACAAACGGCAATCGTAAACCTTACTGATAAACAGTTAACTAAGGATGAGGAAGCAGTACTACAAAAAGGATTATCATTTGTACCTAGTAAAATATAAATCCTTTCCAAACTAAAGTAGATTTGTTTAGACTTTATAGACAACTTCATTTGAAATGTTTTTGCTAATCAAGAGTCAACAGTAAATAGTGACCCTGTTGGTGTGTCTCAATTGGATGACAAAATAGTTACTAAACATCTTAAAAGAAAAGTAATTTTGCCCTCCTACATTGAACCATCATGCTGTGAATACATTCTCTGCATTGGTAGATCATGATGTTGAAGAAATACTTAAGAGAAAAAGGAAGCTAAATATAATTTAACCTATCAGGAATATTTAGCTTTGAATAAATTGAAGGATGACAATACGATTATTATAAAACCTGCTGATAAGGGTGGAGCGATCGTTATATGGGATGTAGTGGAATATGAAAAGAGATGTTTCGTCACTTGAATAACACAGAATATTATACAAAACTAAGTCAAGATCCAACAAATGAAATCAAAATGAAGGCTGATGATTTTATTAAAATCAATGAGTTAAATGGACGTCTAAATAAACAAGAGGTTGAATTTTGAAGGTGGTGGCTCCAATTAAACCAGTAATTTATCTGCTACCCAAGATACATAAAATGTCCAAGAACCTCCGGACGTCCTATTGTATCTAGTATTGGGTCTTCCATGGAACCGTTCTCACAAATGGTTGATTGTTTTGAAGCCTTTAGTGAAGCGCCTTCCATCATTCATTTTGGACAGTGGTGACATGATTAGACAAATTGATAATATGGTTGATACGCTGATGAATGGTTGGTGACTTTAGATATTGAAAGCTTGTACTCTAATGTACCATGAAGGAGGGATACAAGCCATTAAGTTTTTTTCTGAGATACAACCAGACGCTATTTGATTTAGATTTGATTACTGAGATGGCCAACATGGTGTTAACGTCAAATTACTTTATTTACAAAGACCAATTTTTAAACAACAGAAAGGAACAGCTATGGGTACTACTTTGCCCCGAGTATTGCGTGTCTGTATGTGGGCCAATGGGAAATGTTGCACCTCTACAAATGTGAAGATTTTAATAATTTTGTACGCTGTTGGAAACGTTATATTGATGACTGCTTTTTATTTGGACATCTGATTTAGTGAGCCTGCATGAGTTTAGTAGGTTCATTAATACCTTTGATGCAAATTTACGTTTACTATGCAGACTAATTTGGCAGAATTACCATTTTGGATCTTTTAATATACAAAATGGACAGAAATTGGTACCACCCTATATAGGAAGCCGATGAGTAAGAATACAGTGTTACACTTTGATAGTAATCACCCGAGGAGTTTAAGAGAAAATATACGGGTGGTCAGATGTTATGCTTGAAACGATTTGTAGTAATGAAAGTTCTTTGAACATAATGCACAAGAAACTGCTAGAAGGTTTAACGACGAGGGTATGGTACTGAGTGTATTTATAAAGGAATTGAGAAAGCAGTCAAAAAGAATAAATGTGAGTTGCTACCACAGAGGGAAGAAACTGATGACAATCAAGGCTATATTTATTTTGTTACAGAATTTTCAAATCAGGCAGAAGAGGTTTCCAATGTGATCAAAAAACATTGGAAAGTTTTGCAAGGGATCCTGTTTTTAGAAGTGAGGTATACAGAAGTCCGAGAATTACTTATAAGAGAGACAATAATTTAAAAGATCTATTGGTACACAGTGTACAAAAATCAGAAAAGGAAAAAGTACTTGGATACCTAACTTCCCAAAGGGAAATTACAAATGTAGCAATTGTGCACAGTGCAACAATACATATAATAGTAAGATTTTATACATCCCCATACAAATCAAAAGTTTGAAATTAATGAGTTTATTAACTGTAGAAGTACTGGGGTAATATATATGCTGATGTGCCCGTGTGGTTTAAATTATGTTGGTCAGACTAAACGCCAACTCAGGGAAAGGATTAGTGAACACAAGTCAGCGATCAGAAATAATGTGGCCACAAATGCAATGGCTACGACATTTTCATTGGCTGGTCATGGTTCACCAGCCAACTTAAAATTTATTGGTATTAAAAATCAAATTTGGAAATCGTGGCGATTTAGCTAGAAAACTGAACCAACGGGAGTCCTTTGGATTTTAAGTTGGATATCTTGCAACCGAAAGGCCTAAATGAAGAATTGCTGCTTCACTGTTATCTATGAATGGGTAGTGCTGTCTTGGGGGTACCTATGAATATTTATGAGCTCATTTTTGTTTTATTGGTTGATGGGTATGTAATATGAATGAGTTTTACTATTTAATTAGGTTTGATTTCTGGACCAATCAGCTCTGAGGAAGGTTTTGCGAACGTCGCTGATTCCGTGCATCATCACGGCGTGGGCTGGTCTGTTCGGCTGCTCCTGGTCACTGAAATCAACATGTATTGCATGCGCTATTAAGTTTTTTATTTAGTTTGTTACCCGTATCAGTCGCTGCACCCGCTTTGTTTGCTGTGTGAAATGAACTGAGAATAAAATTGGAAGATACGGTAAGCTGTGTCTTGGAAATCTCATCTATTATTGTTATTTCGGTCAGTGCATCTCGGCTTACGCCTGTTTCAACACATTGGTCCGATGGGGTGTTAACATACCAGGGTACACAACCTACAGGAGAGACTGGGAGGGTAGACGAGGGGAGGAGTAGCTCTGTATGTAAGGGAAGGGATAAGAGCAACAGAACAAAAGAGTAAACAGGGAGGAGAGGAGGCACCATGGGTCACCTTAGAGACTGGAAATGGCACCACAACTGCACAGGGTTGTATACAGACCCCATGACAGGGAGAGGGAATGGACAATGATATGACAGAAGGCATCCTTAGGATGGCAGAGAAAGAGGAAATACTGTTGATAGGGGACCTGAATATGCCAGATGTTAACTGGAGCACCTTTGCTGCAGCCACATCCAAGAGCAGGGCCATTCTTGATGCCCTACAGGTGGCGTGGCATGCCTCAGACAGCTAGTTTTCGAAACCACTCATGAGGAAGCAATCTTAGACCTCATATTCTCAAATGGGGACAGTGAGAGGATCTCAGATCTAGAAGTGGGTAGCCATCTGGGAACAAGTGACCACCAAACAGTGTGGTTAACGATAAATTCAGCTACAGAGTCAAGCCATACAAAAGTGAGGGTACTGGACCTTAGGAGGGCTGACTTTGGCAAGATGGGAGAGTGCTTTAGAAAAGCACTAGCAAACAGGCTAGAAGGAGGGTGGAGCAACAATGGGAAACATCAAAACTGCCATCGCAGAGGCAACACACCTTTTGTGAAGCAATAAACAAATCAGAGCGAAAGAAAATCCACTATGGTTCTCAAAAGCAGTGGCGGGAAGGTTAGGGAGAAAAGATAGCATTTAGAAGTATAAGGAAACACAAAAGGAGCAGGACAGAGAACTGTACCAGTTAAGGCAGAAGGAAGCAGGAGGAAGTCAGAATAGCAAAGGCCCAAACTGAGGAAAAGATAGCCAACTGGTTAAGAAGGGGATAAAACCTTTTATAGGTACATCAGGGAGCGTAGAAGACAAAGGAGGGATAATGAGGCTGAATAGAAAGGACTGTGGGTGGGCAGAGAGGACAGTGAAAAAGCAAGGATACTGAATGAATACTTCTGCTCAGTATTCAAAAGAGGAAGAGGGAGGTGCCTAATCCAATTAACAGAAGCACTCTGGATAGGGGGACGATCCCAGTCCTTTCACAGAAGAAAGGGTCTCTGAAAGAACTCCTAAACTGAAGGTGGACAAAACAAAGGAGCCTGACAGAATTCACCCCAGCATTCTAAAAGAATTAAGGGAGAACAGTGACACCACTGACTACCATTTTTACAAATCATGAGAGGATGGTGGTGGTACCTGAGGACTGGAGGAAGGCAGATGTGATTCCCTTCACAAAAGTGGGAGCAAGACTGAGGCAGGAAACTACAGACCTGTTAGTTTGACCTCTGTAGTAGGTAAAGTGATGGAATCACTTTGAAGGAAGGAACCATTGAGTACCTAGAGGCCAGTGGGGCACAGGACCCAAGGCAGCATTGGTTTACAGTGGGAAGGTCATTTCAGATGAATCTGATTTCTTTGATTGGGTGACCAAGTAGTAGACCAGGGAGGGGCTGTGGACATGGTCTACCTAGACTTTAGAGAGCATTTGACATAGTCCCACACAAAGATTAATGATCAAATTAACCCACCTGGGAGGGTCCCAGGGTGGTAGCCTAGATAAAACATTGGCCGGACAACAGACACAGAAGGTAATTGTAAATGGAGTCCACTTGAAGAAAGAGGGTTACTAGTGGGGTACCACAGGGTTCAGTACTGGGTCCAGTCCTTTTAATGTTTTTATAAGTGACATTGCAGAGGGACTGGAAGGAAAAGTATGCCTTTTGCAGATGATACAAAGATCTGCAACAGGGTTGATACACAAGGAGACGTGGAAAGGATGAGAAAGGAATTGGCAAGGTTAAAGGAATGGTCAGAAGTATGGCAGCTTGGATTCAATGCAAAGAAGTGCAAAATAATGCACCTGGGAAACAAAACCCAGGGAAGATTACATAATGGGGAGGTAGTAACAACAACAAAAATGGAAAGGGACCTGGGGGCAATTATATCAGATGATCTTAAGGTTTGCAAGCAATGTGAGAAGGCAGTAGGGAGGGCTGGGGATACTGGGCTGTATAGGGAGAGACATAACCAGCAGAAAACAGAAAGTTGTTATCCTTCTGTACAGACAGTTGGTGAGATCCCATCTGGAGTACTGATGCCTAGTTCTGAGACCCCATCTCCACAAGGACATAGACAGAATGGAGGCAGTCCAGAGGAGGGCAACTAAATGGTGCAGGGTCTGCAAGAGAAGACATACAAGGAGAGACTAAAAGAGCTTAATATGTATATCCTTGAGGAAAGGAGGGAGAGTGAGGACATGACAGAAACTTTTAAGTACCTCAGTGGAAGCAATAAAGTCCAAGAGAGTAGCATTGTTCAGAAAAGAGATGCAAGAACAAGGGGACACAATTTGAAGATAGAGGGGACGGCTCAGGAGCAATCTGAGGAAGTGTGTTTTTCACAGAGAGGGTTGTGGATACATGGAAACGCTCTTCCTGAGGAGGCTGTGGGGTCTAAAACTGTGGGAGAATTCAAGAAGAATGGACAATTTTGTGATGGCAGGAGAAATAGGCTCTGGTTAACTAGGATCTGCAACTTATCCTGTAGGTAGGGAAATGGAAGACTAGGTGGACCAAGAGGTCCTTATCTGTCACAAAGTCTATGTTTCTGTGTTTCTAAAGATGCATTCTAGAGCTGGTCTAACTGACACTAGAGCATATACAGAGACCCATAGCAGGCGGAAGATCTGACTATGGTACTATGTCTGGCATTCTGCTGCGATAGTCCTGGCATTGTAGACATCATAATGGCTGTCTCAAGGACTGTAGCATGTAAAATATTGCTTCCAGAGGCCATTTCAACTGCCATCATTTTGACTCAGCTTACATCATTTTCGCTTCATCTCACTCATTCATCACAGTTTTGACTCAATTGACGCATATTTGCTCCATCTTTTGACTCAAATTGCATCATTTTTGTTCCATCTCACCCATGTATCATATTTTTGACTCAGCTTGCATAATTTTTGCTCAATCTTTCTGACCAACTTGCATCCTTTCTGCTCCATCTCACTTAAGCATCATATTTGTTTTTGGTCAACATAATTTTATTGAGGCACAGGAAGAGGGCAGAACAGTGTACACAGAATACATGAAACACCATAATTTGGAGCACATTACAGAGTGATCAGGATATCCATCAGTGTTCCACACAGCCAGTAAAATGTCATGACTTTGAATTGATTACTAGAACATCATGGGTAAGGACAAAAGCATGCCAGCCCAGTGACACCGAGGGTTGAGGCGCTGGACGCCACACTGCGTACACACCGGGCGGCCCGGTTCGAAACGAGCGGGGCACCGGGGTTGGCAGGGAAGGGGTTGAGGATGAGTGCCCTTGTGGTGCCTCTCCCCAGGGAAGCAGGGGTGGATGTTCTGGCCTGCTAGTGACCCCGGTGGAGACCAGGGCACTGCAGAAGGTCAGACACGCACGTAGTAGTGGGGCCGACGCTGGCAGGGCTGCTGTGGCACCAGATCATCAGATGTGCACCCGCAAGGGGTGGGGGTTTCAGGGATTGCACAAGAAAACCACAAAAGCAGGAAAAATACCTCCAGAGGGACTGCAGAGATGATGGGGACTTCCGAGGCATGACTCACATCCCACAGCTGGTCCAGCTTGTCGGGATCTTCCTGGTTCCAACCTGTAGGCTGCGTGGACCCTAGCTAAGAGGGGTCTGTGGTCTGGCCTGAGCAGTGCGGGTGGAGAAGTTCCACACAGCATGGGGTTAGAGCAGGGAGTTAGAGGCCCTAGCCCAGTAAGTACCTTGAAGGATGCCCAGCCCTCTGGAGGAATAAATAGAAAATGCAAAAAAAAAAAAGACCACAAACATCATACTTAAAGGCAGCAAGTACAGCATGAGGAAGTACACAGCCATAGGGCCCAATAAAACAAGCAGGGGACAGATTCACTAACATGGAAATGTGTTAGCCTCGATGGCACCCACAAGAGGGCCCCTACAGATCCAGGAAAATACTTTGTCCCAAAGCCAAATATTGTGCCCTCTCAATTGACATACAGGTCTTCAGATTATTAGCCCACTGCTGAATGGTTGTGGATGAGTAGGACATCCAGGCTTGTGCAATAGTTTTCCTGGCATTTACCAGTGCTAAAGACCAAAGGGCACCCTGGCCCTTCCTCCTGGTGGTCTGGATCTGCCCCAGTAAAAGCTCTTCAAGACTAGCTGGAGGAACAAAGCCCAGCACCTGTGTCATAACTGCATGGACTTCATGCCAGAAGGAGCAACCTTAGGGCACAGAAGGGCAAGATGGATGAAGTCCTGGGCCCCACAGCATTTGGGACAAACATTAGATTTTGAGGGGTCCATCTGATGCAGTTTAACTGGAGTGAAGTAGGCCTGGTAAGAAATTAAACTGCACTTGCTGTAGCTTATTGCTTCTGGAGCAAACTGCCAGATGCTTACAGGCTCGGGTTCCACAAATAAACATTAACTTCACACTCCAGATCCACCCCTCACTTTAAGATAATGTTCCTAAGTGCCTCCCATTCCCCACCCTAAGAGAGCGGTAAAGTTTGACATCATCTTGGCATCTGGTTATGGGTGAAAAGGCCCTCTTCAGATGGTGAAAGGAGCCCAGCCATCTCCCAAGCCCAGTGATACGCCAAATGAATTCCTCAATCTAAGAAAAATAAAGTCTCTCTGGGAGTATTCCATTTTATGCACAGGTAGTTGAAGCTCACTAATTGATCCCTCATACAACTGACCCACCCATCTCAGACCCTATGTTGCCAAACATTCAGCCTTACACCATAGCCACAGTAGGAGAACCTTTTAGCTTTATCGCCTCTAATAGAAGTGTCTGCCTGGTAGGGGCCAGTGGCCTACAAATAAAGTTGTGTACAGTGTGCCATGCCCTGATGGTAGCGACATAAAGGGATTGGGATGCTCAGGCTCCTTTCCTGTCCACAGCACCTCAGCAATAGCCCCTCCCTGAAGCCTCCTGTCACAGCTCGCCTCCTCCATCGCCAACCACCCTAGCTTTCACCTTCCAGCCCCGGAGGAATAGCAGCAAGCTTAGCCAAGTAGTGGGCCCCAGGGGAATAGCAGCAAGCTGAGCTGCCAAGTAGTACCACTGAAAATTTGGGAGGCCCAACCCCCATTTCTGTGGCAGCTGAAGAATTGCCTTACTTACTCTACTCTAGCTGATTTGCCCCACAGAGAAATCTGTGTATTATGACATCAATCTTTTAAAGTGATTCTAGGAACTCTGACCGAGAGAGACTGATACAAGTATAGGAGTCTGAGCAAGACCATCATCCTTATTACTCCCACTCTCCCATTAAAGACAGTGGCAGGGCTGTCCACCTGTCACAGTCCTCTTAACACCTTCCTAACTAGAGGTTTAAAATTCATACCATAAAGGGCTCCTACCTTACTTATATTATATATATATATATACAGGTATTTAATTTAAGGGACCAGCTGTAGGCCATTCAAGTTATGTATTAAGGACTGCCTATTCAACGTAGCAATTGGTATGACCTCACTCTTAAACCAATTAACCTTGTGGCCTGACAAGGATCCATACTCCTCTATAACGTCATGCACCCTTGGTAGGTCCTGGCAGGATTTTGAAGATGTACTGTAAGAGGAGGTCATCAGCATACATCGCGAGTTTATGTTCTCGCCCATCCACCTTAACCCCATTATATCCGCATTTCGCCCGAATAACCTCAGCTAAAGTTTCCGATGACATGATGTGCAGCAAGGGGATAGGAGACAGCCCTGCCTCATACCTCGGCCCAAAGTAAACATGGGAGACAGGCGTCATTCACTATCACCTGAGCTGAAGGGTCAGTGTAAAGGGTTCTTAATCAGGAGATAAACTGAGGGCCAAGCCCTAGTTTCCCAGGGTGGCAAAAGATACCCCAACTCCATCCGGTTGAAGGCTTTCTGCAACAAGTGCCAAGACAGCAGCCCCATGTTTTTACAAGTTTTCCTAATGATGAATAACATTCAGGGTTCTCCCAATGTTGTGCTTTCCTTGCCTTCCTTCACAAATCCAGTTTGATCTGGGTGTAGTAGGTCAGGAGCAGAGGGTCCAGGCTAGAGGACAGAGCTTTAGCCAGCAGTTTATAATCTGCTGTTAAGAGAGATATAGGCCTGTAAGAGGCATACCAGACTGATCCTTGCCAGGCTTTGAGAGAACTGTAATAATAGCGGACCAGGTGGAGGGGCAGCTCACCAGTAGTCAAGCTGTCCAGCAACATATCCCCAGAGGTTCAGTCAAAGATCGTGAAAGCATTTGAGGAATTCCACGGGATACCATCAGGCCCAGGTGCTTTTCCTCCTCAGAGCTTTAATAGCCCTACTGATCTCCTCCCGGACAGCAGTGATTCAAGTTTGTCCACTTGTTTATCACTAATAAAGCTCATGGGAGTCCTGTCCAGAAATATGTGTATTTTCCCAGCGAAGGGAAACCTCAGAGGTATATTATCCCTATAAAAGTCCTTGAATGCCATTCCCACCTACTCCAGATCCTCCACCACCTCTCCAGCCGAGTTATGGATCCAGTGCACCGCCCTCTCCCCCTCCTTCCTATGTGGCTGCCAAGCCAGCAATTTCCATCGATCACCCTCAAAATAGGGGCCTGTATGGGAAAGCAAAATCACTCTTTCCATTCAAGCACCACAGATGGCATTATACTGCCATTTTAACTCTGAACAATATGATCAGGCCTGGGTAGGGTTTACCTTATGGGCCTGCTCATACATCAATTTTGGACCTCAAGGCCTCCGTTTTTATTAGATGCACAAGCCTTGTGCACAGCGAAGGAGATGGTCTGGCCATGGATATAAACTTTCAGTGCTCTCATCTAGTTTTATGGGAGGTATCCCCTTCTATTAAAGGACAGAAACTCCTGAATACAATCCACCATGTGCTCCACATATGTTTGATCTTCAGTAAAAGTGGATCCAGTCTCCAGGGCCTACTCCCAGGGTCCCCCCAAAGAGACAATTCCACAGTCAGAGAGGCATCCGACAGAAGGACAGGAGAGTACACCGCCCCTGAGGGCTGGCAAAAGAGCAGGCTAATCAAAATTTAGTCTATCCTGGCATAGGATCTGTGTGCATGGGAATAAAACTGTAATCTCTCCCAGATGGAAACAAGTGCCACCAACATCAACCAGACCCACCTCATCCTCCTCCTCCTCCAACACCCCAAAGTCCATGCATTTCTAGAGATTGGGATAGGATCAGTGCTAGATCTGTCCAAAATCACATCCTGCACACAATTATAGTCCCCACCCAGGACCCATAATACATGACCAGGAGACAAGCTCCAAGGTGAGTTTCTGAAAGAACTGAGGGTCCTCAACATTCGTGCATACACCAAACCAGGTTAATAGTACCATGCCCAGGAAACTCAACTCTGGCAAGGGCATATCTGCCGACCTAATCCACCGCCTTTTCAAAACCGTGGTCACGACCCCGAGGCAACCAGATCACAGCACCTCTAGCCTTGGCCGAAAAGGCGGGGAAATCCAAATCCCTCCCAATGAAGCTTCTGTCCTGAGGGCCTCCTCCCTTGACATGTGGGTCTCTTGGACCAGAGCAACCTGCCAGCTGACCCGTTTCACTTGGTGATAAACCTTTAGGTTTCACCATGGATTTCAACCATTGATGATCCAGGTAGCCACTCTTAAGGTACTAGCCATGTTAGGTATTTATTCAGGTACCAACTTACTCGCAGCAGCCACTCATGAATATCCCTCATACATTCAGCCCAGCTAGTTAGCCAAACACCACCTCCCGTGTCTACTTTTAAATTTAGTTTTCCTACGTCCCTATCCCCACTGTGGGCGTCAGACCCTCCAGTCCCAGGGATTGGCCCCAAAAGGTTGCCCATGGTTGCCCAGAAAGGAAACAAGCCCACACAGCAAAACGGGCTGTCTCCCAAATGGGTGGCACCCCACAATCCCCTCCGACACCAACAGACCCTCCTCCCACCCACCCTCCATAGGAACCACAAACCCACTGAGGAGCCAAGAAACACGTTAGCACCCATGGTAAGAACAGTAAACCCCCACCTGGTGGGCCATAACTGGCCCTACCCAGAATCCCTCAAAACTAGCGCAAACCCTGTAATGATTATCAAATTATTATAGCACTCTTAAAACTAACTACCAATACATAGGAGTACCCCAATAACATGAACAGTAAACATTATACAACCATATGTTACCAACAGGCAACGAATGAGTGGACCGAGCTGCATCCTCAAAGCCCCGAACAAGTCCCACGCTGTTACTGTTATGATAATATTACAGTGTTCTAAATACTGCATGGGCGACAACAGCAGCCCATCAAGGCATTACTGAAACAAGGCAGTTCAGATGTGTACCTCGCTGATACCTTGATCCCCAGACCAGGTCGGGGCTGACCTACACATAAGCAGTCAATATAGTGCACGCCGAGGTCCAGTCCATAGCCACACAGCCCATGCTTCCCAATAAACATCTAACAGTCCATGTCCTTAGAAAGCAGTTGTGGGCTCTCTGAGACAAATCCACCAGGTAACAAGGAAGTAGCCTCCCAATGCATAAACACACCAGTAAGTTGCACTTTCTCATGGCATTCACACACCACCGTCTCCAAGGCCACTCTACTGACTGCCATCCAGGCGTGGATATCGGCCACTCCCACTGGTACCCTGATCCCCAGATCAGGTCAGAGGAAAGCCATTAAATGAGCCCCTGGACCCACACACATCTATGGGCCATCCGCCTAAAAGCCACACCACTGCTTTAGGGAGAAGCGGATGCTGCCTGGTTCAACAAGGCCCCTCAGAACAGTGGTGCTCCGAGTCACACAGCATGGAGAACCCTTCTAGGCCCTGACTAGCAGGGAAGTCATACCAGGTAAAGGGAGCTGATCCCAGAAAAACAGCAGCTCGTTCCCACCACCCCACATTACAAACATAACAAAATATGGGGCTATCCAAATAAGTAGATCAGTACCTGAGAGGACAGCGTTCCTCTTGCTCCGTGTTACGTGATGTGCTCCATCCTCATTCCATGCCGCTTCATCCACCCATTTCATTGCTTCAGGGGGGCAGATGAAAAACGTGGAGCACTAGCAGGTCAATCAATTTTAACTTGGCTGGGTAGAGGAATGCAAAGGCCCAACCCATTCAGTTCAGACGGCTCTTGATCTCGTTGAACTTTTGCCTTCTTTGCTGTAGCTCGCTGCTATAATCTTAAAACACAAACTCTGCTGTTACCCACCACAATCGGGCCCGTCTCCTTTGCCTTCTTCAAAATAGCCTCCTTATCAACATACCAGAGGTACTTGATTAAGCAGTGTCTTGGACGCGAGCCCACAGGGGTTTGGGGCCCACTCTGTGCACCGCTCAACCTCGCAGCTTTGCAAATCAGGAGGTAGACTCAGGTGTTCCACTAACCAGGCGTGAAGCACTCTCTCCGGGTCATTCCCTCAGCCCCTCGGAAGGCCAATTATTCTTAGGCTAGAATGGCGCAACCTATTTTCTTGGTTGTCCACCCTCTCTGAGAGTTTCTCCACCGTTTCGATCCTGTTTTTCCCTTATAGTTTCCATCAGAGAATCCTCCAGAAGTCCCACGCGGTTCTCTAACTCCGCGATCTGGTTTGTGTGGGCCGCTGTTGTCTCGCATAGCTGCTACAACTGATTGGAGGTGAGACATCTGCAGTTATGTTGGCAAATCCTGCCTTCGTATTGTGTTGTATGAGGGCTAATGTTGTGGGACTGTAGCCAGAGCCTCTCAAACTCTGAAGTGCCTTCCTGTGCCATTAGTGAGCCACATGGGTTAGAAGTGTCATCTAGGCCACGATGTTATTTAGGCTGCTAAATGCAGTTTGGTCTGCTTATTTTACTCCTGCCTGATGCCACCAAGTTCGGCCCAATGATGCCAGCTGAAAGATGACAAGAATATGCAGGGAGTACTCCTACCAAACGCAAAATAAGCTGAGTGCATGCAGGAGCTTCTTTAGGCTGCATCCGCCATATTCAGCTGCAAGCCACGCCCCCAGCATCATATCTTTGACTCAACTTGAATCATTTTTGCACCATCTCACACATGCATCATGTTTTAACTCAATTTGTGTAATTTTGCTCCTCTCACTCCATTTGCATTGTTTGTTGACTCAACTTACGTCGTTCTCAACTTGCGTCATTCTCACCTAATGCATCATATATATATATATATATGTATATATTTTTTCTTAACTTTCTTTTCTTCACTGGAACCTAGGGCATCTCTGCAGGGCACTACTCTGCTTCTGCCTCTACTCCCTGCCTGAAACCTCCTCTACTGGGCTCCAACGGGCTGTCTCCATGCGTCCCACGGCTTGACCAGCCCACCACATCACCCCCAGGGAAGGGGCCCATCCACTCACGGTGGCCTATCTGTAATTAGAGGGACAGCCATGGGAACCAGTAGAGCTGGAGCTCCAGGTAGGCAGGTCCGGCATTGGGATGTGGGCAGGCCTCCAGCCCGGGCCCCTTTCTCCTCCATTAGGCCACCAGGGTTTTTCTGTAATGCTTTTCAGAGCCCAGACTGCAATGCCTGCAGCGCACCTACATGCAGCCAGCCACTGCCACTCCTCCCCAACGAAAGGCCAAGCTCTGCTACCTGTAGGGCCCCTGTCCCACCAGAGCCACAATGGAGCCGGGCATACCCGGAACCCACCCCAGGAGTGGAGTGCAGTCCTCAGATGTTCAATCCCCTCCTTCCCATGTTGATCCCCGATGACCCAAGTCCATTCCCGAACTTAGGTCACCAGTGTGGGTGGCATCCAGTGCCTCAACTTAGTGCCACCGGCCAG
This sequence comes from Neoceratodus forsteri, assembly GCA_016271365.2. Taxonomy (NCBI): domain Eukaryota; kingdom Metazoa; phylum Chordata; order Ceratodontiformes; family Ceratodontidae; genus Neoceratodus; species Neoceratodus forsteri. Next base: position 1,311,762,667 of record CM057449.1, read on the forward strand.
CTAATGTATCATATTTTGATGCAGCGTCCTCTGGCATCATTCTGGGGACTTTGCCATAGAGAATACTTTTCATGTAAAATATGAAGTACAGTAGTTGGCACACCTGGATTTGACGCAGTGGTTGTTTGACGCACCATCGGTCTAAGGGCCCTTTGAAAATCCAGACCAATGTTTCAGTTAAGATTGTTAAAATATCGACTATATTCCAGCCCAAAGCTGACTGTAAATGCTTACATTTGGTAGTGAAAAATAGTGCATTAGCTAATTTTGGAGACTCAATAAAGAATGATAAACTGAGTATTAACTACTAATCAAATAAAGCATCAGAATACTATTAGCAGGTATCTCCAGAAAATATCACTTACTAAAAACAACTAGAAAAAAGTGTGTGGAGAGGGGACAAACAAAACAGTTTGAAATGTGTACAAGCATTAAACTATTTAAATACATATATGGATGCAGTGGACAAGTGATACAACACATAATTTCAGAAAGGTAACAGCATATACCATGAGAGACATTCATCACAAGGGGAACCGACATTGATAAAAATATAATTAAACCACTCAAAACAACTTTATTAGAACCACAGGCAAGCATTTAATAAATGTAGAAATAGAAAACAAGGATGAAAAACTTAAATGACAGAAAATTAAAGGGACGCTGTCAACCCATTTTGCATCGTATTGTTTCTAGTTGACAACCCACATTTACGATTGCTGACCTTCTCTAACATTCATTGAAGTTGCTGGTTGTTTGATCTGCTTCCTTTCTTGGAAGAATTGACATGCATGGGACAGGTGCAGTAATATCCACCATTGATTTGCTTCAAATCCTAGATCTACTCTTATTGAATGCATCCTGAATATTAGGAACATCCCGAACAGTGCAGCCACTCATGATGCAATAGTCTGCTCTCCTCCCACAGCATCATGAGTGGCTAGACTGTGTTAGGGGCATTCCCAAGTCCAGGAAAGATGCACTGGGAGTTGATCAAAGAATGTAAACAAACATTTTTGTATGGTAACCCTGTATGGCAGGCAGTCTGTTTTTTACTTTAAAAAGAAAATTAACAGGCCCAGTGGTGCTGAGGGCTGAGGCACTGGATGCCACACCTTACGCCACACCGTGACCTGGTTTGGGAACAGACTTGGACTGCCTGGGGCTGGCAGGGAGAGGAAGGATTGAGTGTCCAATGACTGCTCTCCTTCCTCTGGAGTGAGTAGTGGTATCACATCGCCCTGCAGCTCGTGCTCAGATGCCACTGCACGTCCAGTTCCCAAAGGGGAACAAAGAGCAGAAAATAGCAGGGGTGATCTCTGCAACTGATGGCTATGCCCTGTGTCCCTGGACCTGAGAGAGGACTTAAACAGGGGTGCAGAGCGATAAAGACTGGCCCCTGTGTGTGTGGGTTCTTGTGGCCCATGCGCATAACCGGTCCGGGGGTGTGGCGCAGTGGTCAGAGATTGTGGGGCCGCTCTGCTGAAGGAGGACAAAATAGAAATATGATAAAAAGAGAAATTAAAACAGGAATCAGAATCAAACTACTAGCTACATCAGTGATCCCTACTGGATGTGAGCAATCATAACGTGTTTTTTAATCTAGGGACAGTTTGAGGCCTAAGGGGTTGACAGTGTCCCATTAAATACAAAGAAAAGTTTGTGTGAGAAAACACCAGCTAACTCAAGGAAGATCAGCATCAGGGAGCACAGGAGATGCAGCAGGTAGTGGTACAGTGGAAGGGCAGGACACCTGAGAGGTGGACAGAAGGTACCGCCAGCCACTGCAGCAACAAAATGATTGTCAAATGGATGCTTGAGCTATGAATGGTTAAAGGAAAGTGCCTTCAACTTATTTTCTGTATACCTATGGAGTTTGTAGGCATGAACAATGATTTCCTCTTTTGCATTGCCCTAATGTTATCTTAATTTAAACATAAGTGAGGTTGCATCACTCTGTTTGATCTGGTGTGAAAACCTGTTTGTCTCTATTACAAAGGTCATGACCCTGCTCATGCAAGACATCATGGGAGTTGAAGATGCATACATGCACAAACCAGCAGAAGTTATACTCTCATTCAGTTCTGCTACGTGTCTTGTGATTCCTATATTTTCTAAAGCACATTTTCTAACTCAGATACACTTTAAACTACAGAAAACAGGAGTGCACTTGCTATGCCTTGAAAAGTTTCATGACCAGCATTAAGGCAAGAACATAGGGACTGCAGAGCACAGCAACAGTATTGACTAATACAGTGTTACTATTGCAGGATTTAGACTAAAACATCATAAAATTACAGGATGCCTTTTAAGAGTCAAGTCATGATCTGTGCAATGGAGTCAGATAGCATTTCACACCAGACTTAAGTACCTTCATTTACATTTAAATTCTGATGAAATTAGGAGGGTGCAACAGAGGCAATCATTGTGCATGCCTGCAAAGAAAACACAATATAAGGCTTAAGGGACTTTCCTTTAGTGCCGCAAGGTGGGGATGTCATGTGTGTTGGCCACTACCCCACTGAACTGCACACATAGCCCACAGAGTAACAGCATGTATCACCAATAAGGACAAGAAATTGCACATCCTTTCTCTCTCATTTTGACTATCCCCTCCAACGAGGATGAAAATAGGCAGAATTGACTAGCCCTCTATTCCTGATCAACAAAAAATGACATAAAGAAGTAAATACAAATTGGCATTCCTTCCTCCATGCAATCCCTTCAAAGCTGCCAAAATCTAAGGACCATCATGAGGATATTTGGAAGTTTACAGCAAAGATAAGACTCCAATACACTAATAATGAAAAGGCAAAGCCTGAGGTTTGATAGCCATGAGTGACTAGCAGCATCTCCTTCCTGGATTATACAAACCAGCTTCCTCCAGCCTCTTTTGAAGCTGCATATCTCTGCTGCAGCCAGAGGCTCTACCTTCACCCCCATGCATGCTCTTTCCTCTCAGTTGTTTTGGGCCTCTCTTTGTTTTTTATGTTTGACTTCTGTTTGGTCTGTGCCTTCTGCAAGTCTTTGGGTTAGTATGTCTAGCCTTCTCTGGATGTAGCATTGCTTCATGCTTTCCTCTAGGCTACAATTCCTACTGCTCACTTTCCTCATTAAACTCCAGTGCTTACCTGTAATGTGTTTTTCAGTGTGCTGACTTGATTCTATGTCCTGCCTCTGACATGCTGCTGTATTTCCTTTCTTTTCAATGTTTTACCTGCTGTTTATAACCAGTCCTAGTAACCTTTTACTGCAGTGCCTCTGCATTCATTGCATTACAGTCAGCAGCTGCAACCACTTGAACGCTAGTCATTTCAGCCAGCTTTTCTCAGTCATTCAGCCACCATCACTCAGTCAGCATGTTTAAGAATTTTCACTACAGTTGTGGTTGTACTACATCTTCCTGTGATTCCTGCTCATGACTGAGTGTTCAGCATGATAATGGCCTTTGATATGCATTTATATTTTCAGTACCTTGTCATTTAGTTCATTTTCTTTCATATCAGTCATTCTTCAGCAGTTCCTATTCAGTCCAATCCAATCTAGCAGTCATTATTCAGTCAGTCCATTTTGTTTCATGCCACCAGGCTCTATGAATAATTCCTACTGGCCATGTTCATATTCCTAGAATCTTGCTCACTCACCTCCTTGAAGTCCACATCTTGAGGGTGAGTCCCTTGTTGGTGGGTCTTTCTCAGGCTGTATGTCTCCTGTGTTTGTCTCCAACAGTCCCACTGGGTGGTGAGAAGGTCCAATGCTCAAGGGAAGATTCAGCTGTGCAGACCCATGGTCAGTTGCACCTCATAGTGTAGTACTCAAGATGTCAACTGCTGGAGGGTGGAGCCCTAAGTCCATATGGGTTCCTTTAACTGTGCAGACCATTTTGGATAATAATAAAGCTTATTGTTCGGTCATAGACCATTACATATCACAAAAGCAAAACACATATGGACAAGATACATAGTTATAATTTAACATGTTTGGTACATAGCTTAAAATAGACACTTAGCAGCAATTTTCCACTCTTAATATCACTAGCCTCCTAGATTTTAATTACACAAAATTCTTTTAGTTCATTTTTGTGCAGATTTAAATATTCTTTTAACTCTAATTCTTGAAATAGCCTCTAGAAAACATGCTGTCCTTTGTATAATCAATTCATAATTAGTCGTGAAAGTATATTTAATAGGAGGTTCTCCTCATGTGAATCTATCTTCTCCCAAATTGGTACTAACCAGTATTTTCTAGGTGTTTCATACCATTCACACTTAAAATGACATGATAAGAGATCTTCAGAAATTGCTTTGTACAGGAACAGTAACCCATCATTACATTCCTGTTCTTTTGATACCTGGCTACTAAGACATTACTAGGAAAATTTCAAATCTGTATCTGGTATACAGTTGTCTTTCTTTAGGTTCTACCAGAATATCCAGGTAGTCTCTAAATCTGAAAGCACAATCATGTTGCACCACCCAAGGAGAGACTTTAAGATTTAGAATTACATTTAGATCTCTGTTCTTATAATAATTATAAATTATCTGATTCACTATACATTTTTGTAGCCAGCTTGACCTTAGGCAGCCTATCTTTTCCATGACTTTTCCTTTAAACAAAGACAAAGGAAGTCTATTTTTCTCAAAGTCATTAATTTAATCCAATAAGTAACCTTTTGAGCATCCATATGCATTAATTCTTGGGATTCTAATTCAGCCCTTATCAAGGAAGGAGAAACTGACTGATCAAGCCCAAGCTGTCTCTATACAATTTATTTATTGGTATTTCTAATATCTTTACATCCTCATAGTCCCATATTTCGCTAAATAAAGTGCTTGTGTAAAATATTTGGTTCTAACTGCCTATATTAAGGGCTTTACTGTGTTACCTCCATATTTATTATTAAATATATTTATTGAATTTGCAGTTTGTAATAACTTAATTCTTAGGTTCTTAACATGCTTTAACCAACAGTCGTCATTTGAAATTTGCACTCCTAAATATGTATGTTTTAACCATTCTTAACTCCTTTTCCCCAATCCTCCATATCTTTTCATTTTACTAGAACCAAAAGTCATCACTTGACTTTTCTCTTGATTGATTCAAGTTCATATTTAGTTGCATACATATTCAACAAATTCAGTTTGGCTTGAAGCCCTGATTTTGAGAGTGAAAGAAGAACAAATCATCGGCATAGGCCAAAGCTGCACAGTGTTTATCTCCAGTTTTTGTGAAACTGACAGAGATTGCTCTATCAAATTAACGATTTATTAATATATATGCAAGAAAGCGTGTGGGCAAGAACACAGCCCTGTCTAAACCCCCTATTTGTATCTATTTTTGCTGATGTATATCCCTGATTCCTATATCTACTTTTACCCAGGTATTAGAGTGAAGTTCTCCTATGATGTTAAGAATTTCATAGCTAATGCCCCAATCCTTCATTAATTCCATAATAATTTCCTTGAGATGATATCAAAAGCCAGCTGAAATCTATATAAGCTACATATAACTTTTGTTTCTGAAGCTTAACATGTTTTCATATAAGTGCATAAGCACAAAACAGTTGTCGAAGCACTGTATCCAGCATGAAAACCTACTTGGTATTCTGAAAATCCAACTAAATTTTGAATTTGTTCTAGCAACCTGTTTAGAATCAATCTAGAGAAAATTTTCCCAAGTTATCCAACAGTAATATAGGTCTATACATCGAAGGTTCCTTTTATTTCCTTTTATAAATGGAAATAATTACTGTGCTCTTCCACCTTTCGGGAAATTTGAGGCTTGCTATACAAAAATAAATAGGGAGGTAACAAATGGTGCCCAAAGAGATGGGGTTACTAGAAGACTTCCACGGGATCTGATCTGGTCCCGTGCATTTTCTTTTCAAACTTGCTATTATCATAAATACCTCTGAAACTGTAAATAGTATGGTACAAGCTGTACTCTTAACAGAACCTAATCTATGATCAATTTGATTTTGGTCATAAAATATTTTTGTATAGTAATTTACCCAGGTATACAAGGGGATGAAAGCATCAATCTCATATCTGACCTTATTGGTCCCTTTAACTACCATAAGCCAGTATGCTTTGTGATCATTATTATTAATGGCTATTAACATCATCTCCCACTGTTTCAATCTAAATTCCTGTTGTTTACTTTTAAAAAAAAGCGTTGTATTCTTCCTAGCTTTATTAATAGTTTCCAGCTCTTTTGGGACCTATCTAGTTTAATATACCTGATAAGCTGGTTTAAAGTTGTTTAGCTTCATGGCAATCTTTGTCAAACCAGGTGTTTACACTTACTCATTGTGCCTGTAAACTTTAACTGATAGCAAGTCTCTAATTTTCTGAAAGCAGCTATCCAAGACCAGCAGCAAATTCTCCCTGTTGGTTTAGGCTATGGCAAACAGTCTCCTGTATAATTTGTCACATTTCAGTCTGATATATGTCTTTCCATGTTATGTTTACTGTTTCCCTTATTTCTATTTGAGGATATAAAAATCCTTCATTTCCGATTTCCTGTTACCTTTCAGCAATAGAACTAAGGAAAATTATCACTATCAGGTTTGAACATAACGTTATAACTACTCCATATGTCTATCTTTCCAGTCCCGAAGAAGTTATCAATCAAGGATGGGCCTGTGTTACAGTAATGAGTTGCTAAGCCCTGCATATCTCCTTTTATCCTTCCATTTATTGGAATCAGGTTATGGCTTTTAGGACTTCAATTAACTTCTGTCCCATCTTATTAAATACACTATCTGTCGTATTTCTGGTCCACCTATAGGCATCTTCAACACACCAATTATGGATGTCACTGTCACAAAAACATCAAAATTGCCTATTCTGCCATTAAAATCCCCACATATTATTGTATTCTTGAGCCGTTATGGCCCAGGAATCACATATTAAAGATTTCATATCCCTCCATATTTTATCTGAGTAATATTTTGAATTAGAGGGGCCACATAAACATTCATTAGGCAGAACTCAAATTTATCCATTTGAACAAAAACAAAACTTTGTAAAGTTGTAGTTTGTTGAATCTGTTCCACCTTAACCCCTTCACTTATTTTAACCCCGTCACCAATCCACCCGGTGATCCTCCTTGTCGAACAGTTTTATTGCCTGCCACTTGGTGCATGGCATATCCATTAAAGGATATATCATTTTCTGCCAAGTGCCATGTTTCCTGTAGACAAACTATTGTGTATTGTCCAATAAAATCTAACCATTCCCTATCTGCAAATTTAGACAGCAAACCTGCCACATTCCACGTCAATATAGATCTAGATGTTATATTTTGATCTTGAATTTCTGACTCTGGTTTTGATCTCTATCCAGTTATTCTGACAAATTACTCAAAATTTTAAATTTATTGTAAATGGAAATATTATAACCTTGTGCCTCTTTTGTTTTATCCAACATTTGTGTGGAACTCTCACTGTTCTCTTGTATTGTATTCCAGCATCTTTGACCATATTGTACATCCATGTCCTGAGGAGAAACCAAATAAATTCCCATACTGTCCAGTGTAGGGACAAGTCCCATTATCTTATTATACAAACTGTAAAATGTAATTGTTAGTTGGATCTGATCACAATCCTGATCAGATCCTGCTCTTTACCTCTAATGCTTTTGGATCTTCTACTGTAACATTCAGGATTTGTTCAAATAAATCTGTCATGGCCATCTTCAGTTTAACATTATTCTCCTTACTTTCTCTTGTTAGTCTGTATTCAAACAAAATCTTTGCTTCTTGAGATTCTTGCTCCAAATTCTCCTGAGCGTTATCACTGTACCACTATATCACTGTTGACTACATGAAGTCCTGCTACATCTAATATTGCAGCTTTTTGTGGTATTTTATCAGTGACCTCTTTCCCTGAAATAACCACATCTACTTGTCCTGCCTTATTTCTAGTATTATGCCTATACACTTTGGTAATACTAATTTCCCCAGTGGCATTCTTCAGCAGTCCTTATTCAGTCCAATCCAATCTAGCAGTCATTCTTTCTGCAGTCATTATTCAGTCAGTCCATTTTGCATCATGCCACCAGGCTCTATGAATGCATTCCTACTAGCCATTTCATATTCCTAGAATCTTGCTCACTCACCTCCTTGAAGTCCACATCTTGAGGGCGAGTCCCTTGTTGGTGGGGTCCTTCTCCAGGCTGTATGTCTCCTGTGTTTGCCTCCTAGCAGTCCCACTGGGTGATGAGAAGGTCCAATGCTCAAGGGAAGATTCAGATGTGCAGACCATGGTCAGTTGCACATCATAGTATAGTTCTCTTCAACTGCTGGAGGGTGGAGCCCTAAGTCCACATGGGTTCCTTTAGCTATGCAGACCATTTTGACAGCACCTCCACAAGCTATTCTCCTGCATCTGCCTAAGGTCCTCCTAGTTTCATTCTGTATCCCTTCCTTTATTTTTCAGACAAGGTTAGGCCTCCTAAAGGCCTTGAGGCTGGGTGCTAATGTTTTAGCAGCTGTTACTCTTCTTATGCCACATTTTGGGAAGATGGGCCTCCGGGATCTTCCTTGCTTACAAGATCACTTGTAGTACTTACACAGAATCCCATTGCTGGAATAAAGAGACAGAGTTATCCTTCCAAATGTTTTCACCTGAATTGGAATTCCAAATTAGTAAAGTGAGACATAACAAGAGTATCCATGCCAAGAAGGATAGCAGTCGAGGCTATAGATCTCCAGAGATTTCCACCCCAGGGTTCTATTCTCCAGAGTGTCAAAGGCCATAAGTAGCTGCCTGCTGCAGTATTTTACCTAGCAGTAGGATTTTGACTGTGAGTTGGGTTCGGATGGTGGCTCACCTTATCCTACAATTCTGCCATTTCCTTTCTTCTCTAGAAGTCATGCCTCTGTCTGCTATCAATTATCACCAGTCATTAGCTGTCAATGTCATCATTTGCTCATCAGTGTTTGCAGCTCCTGCTTTGGAATTCTTTTGGACTCCTTCCTAAGGTAGTTTTAGCCAAAGGAATTGCATTTCCGAGGTACCTCTAGGTCTTGAACTCCTTAACAGGGTTCCTCTGCATCCATGGTAGCCTACTAAATACGATAGTCAGAAAATCTAATAATATAACTAGCCTTGCGTTATCAGCTTGTTGCACAAACATTACTCCGCACTGTGCTACATACACCCATTAAATGAAAAGGCAAACCTAAATTTGTATTATAGCAATCACAGATAATATTTTTTCATTACTATTTCACACAGTGGTTGTTAAAAGGACAGTTATAAATTAACAATACATTATGTTGGTCATTTATATTAACATTATTTCTTAATACTTAGAGTGTCAAAGCAAGGGATCATGCTATTTAAATTACAGTTTTGATCATGTTTGCTCAAACCTTATCTTCATATGAGATAATGCTATATATACGATAATCTTATAATTGATATAGGATTGCCCTGAAAGGGACTTTTGAAGTTCAAAGTTTTATTACAGAATGATAACATACAGGGCAATGACTGCAAACATAAATGTATTTAAACATTATTACTCTAGGCAGGATAAAATTGCTGTAGTGCAGAGGATTTGTAGCAACTGTGAACTAAAGTATCCAAGACATACATAATGGTAAGGCCTATGAGATCAGTCAGGATGGTTCCTGCAGATGAAAGAGGTTAATACCCTTATAATAGTCCATTGGAGGGTATTGGTTAAAACTAACACTTTAAATGATACCCATTACAGCAGGTACACACTTAAAATTAACATCCTGTCCATAGTCTCACAGAGCTAGATCACAGGGACTTAGGGTGCTTATACATTATGACATAAGATCGAGTCTAGAAAGGGTTTCAGCAATACGTACTTGTCAAGGGTAACCTGTTGGCATAGTGGGACAGCCTCTCAAAGTGGCTAGTTGACCTATGGATAGAACCAGTTCCTCAATGGAGGGAATTGTGACATTCGCCAGCGCACTAATAGAAGTCACTTAGCTGCCGCTCAACTGCCGTGGTCCACTGCGCTTTTGAAATTGAGCTTAAGTGTGCCCATGGAGCAACAGCCCAACAGAAAAATGGAGCACCTATCCAGGGAGCAGGGCCAAAAGAAAAATACTCACCATAGTAATGTTATTTCTTCTAATGGAGTCTTGCTGTATTCAGACATAATGCAGTTAGCCCCAGCACTTGAACTGCCCCAGAGAGGAAAGAGTTAACTCTATGCAGAAGCATAGAGCGTTGAGCTCGAGCTCGATTTTCAAACCTCTGTCTGTGGTACTTCCCAGTGTAACCGTCAGATTCTTACAAGCACACTAACTAACATACTATAGTATGGAAATTGTTCAACATATAGCCAAGGGCAAACGATTCTTTTGGGCCCAAAGATTCAAGTCGAGAACCAAAGAAGGAAAGGTAGTGACAATATTTAAGTATAAAACACCAGAAAATAACAACATCCACCCCACCCAAGAGGGAGGGTACAAGGTACACCCCTGAGGTGGAACACTGTACCTGCCAGCCCACTTCCCAAAAACAGGTTCTGAGAGGGGAGGCAGGGGAGGTCTGAATACAGCAAGACTCCATCAGAAGAAACAACATTACTATGGTGAGTAATTTTTTCTTCAAACAACATGAAGTCTTGCTATTCAGACATAATGCAGACTACCAAGCTGTTCCCTATGGAGGAGGGAATGCAGAATCTACTTTGGGAAGAAGCTCTGCAGTACTGCTGTGCCAAATCTAGCATCATTCCTAGCCTGGTTGTCCAGGAGTAATGCTTGGTAAAAGTATGTACTGTTTTCCAGGTGGCTGCTTTACAGATCTCTAACAAAGGTATATCTCTGGCCGCAGCTAGAGAAGCAGCTGTACCCCTAGTCGAATGAGCCCTCAGGCCTGAAGGGGCGTTCTACCTAACTTGTCATAACAGAATTGTATACAAGAAACAATCCACCTGGCAATAGTTCTTTTAGTGGCAGGCTTACCTTTCCCACTTCACCATAAGTGAGAAACAATTGAAGACAGTCATTTCTATGTGCCTTAGTATGCTCAATGTAGTAGCTAAGGGTCTCTATCCAGACTGTGTAACCTTCTTTCACCTGAAGAAGAATGATCAGTGAAAAACACAGGAAGAGATATAGACTGGTGCAGATGAAAATCCAATACCACTTTGTGCAAGAACCTCCTATTGGTTCTTAGGACCACTTTATCGCTATGGAAGAAGATGAAGTCAGGTTCAACTGACAGAGCCCGTAACTCACTAATCCGCCTGGCAGAATAGCTACCAGGAACACAGTTTTCTAGGTCAAGTACTTCAATTCAGCGAAGCCAGAGGTTCAAGGGTGGCTGCATAAGCTGAGCTATGCAGACATTAAGATCCCAAGAGTGGGCTCCCTAAAGGGAGGGTTAATGGAACCAGGCCCTTGAAAAACTTTCTGAAAACAGGATGAGATGCCAGGGAGAGCCCTTCCTGCTGAGAGGAATGCAGAGACAGCTGCTAGATGAACCTTCAGAGTGGTAGGCCTAAGGCCTAGACCATTCAGATGAACTAGATAGTCTAATGTTGTTTAAATGCCTGCAGAATCAGGCAGGATGCCTTTCTGAGAACACCAAATACTGAACCTTTTCCATTTTGAGTTGTAAGTTTTTCTAGTGGAAGATTTCCTGGAAACCTTCAGAATATCCAGAACTCCCTAGAGAGATGTAGTGCTGCATATTCTAACTCTTCAAGAGCCAGGCCTTGAGATTGAGAGACTGGAGATTGGGGTACCAGATCCGCCTCTGGGAGGAGGAGGAAAAGAGATTGTATGTCCTGGGCAGAGACAGGGGACGTGGCTTGACAAGAACAGCAGTAGAGGATACCAAGGCTGTCTGGCCCAATCTGGAGCCACCAGTATCACTGTGAGGGCTGAGTCCTGATCTTGATCAGAACTCTAAACAGCAGAGGAAGGGAAGGAAGGCATACAGAAACCTGCCCTTCCAGTCCAAAATGAGAGCATCCTGGGGAACCGTCCCCAGGACTGGAGGTCTGCAATAAAACAGAGGAAGTGGATGATTGTCCGGTGCTGCAAAGAGATCTATCTCTGGAGTGCCCCCTGGAGAAGATGACCTTCAGGATGTGAGGATCCAAGGACCATTTGTGATGTCCCTGTGAAATTCTGCTCAGAGCATCTGCTAGTACGTTGTCCTTCCTGGAAGGTGAACTGCTACCAGAGAAGTCTGAAGAGAATAGGCCAGAGACCACAGCTTCATGGCCTCTGTGCACTAAGCCAAGGACCGAGTGCCTCCCTGTTTGTTGATGTACCACATTGTGGTGGTGTTGTCTGTCCTGACTTGGACCACCTTGCCCTTGACTGAATCCGAGAAGCTCTACAGGGCTAGGAAAACTGCCCTGAGTTCCAGGAGATTGATATGAAGGAGAGACTGTTGTGGAGACAAGACCCTTGAGCTCTCAGGGCTCCCAGGTGGGCTCCCACCCTAGGAGAGAAGCATCCATAGTTAGAACTGATGGGACTTGAGGGAGAAACTGATCCCTTATCTGAGGTTGTCCTGGTCCAGCCACCACTGGAGAGCTTGGACCAGAGTCTGAGTCACTGGAATCAGTTTGGTAAGTGAATCCTTCTTTTGAGAACAAAAGAGCTTAGATAAAACTGAATATCCCTCATCTGGAACCTTGCTCCCTGCACCACTGCCGTGGAAGCTGCCATGTGGCCCAGGAGCTGGAGGAACTGTCTTGCTGGGCAGGAGACCTGAGGTCGAAAGGAGGAAGTGAGATCCACAGGGCCTTCTCCCTTGCCAGGGGAAGGAAGGCTTTGCTTGACAGTGTCCAACTCTATGCCTATAAAGGTGAGAAGTTGAACTGGTTCGAGGACAGACTTTGGAAGGTTGAGAAGAAACCCCAGGGAGATGAGTAGGTCCTGGGTAGTTTGAAGAGCTGACTTGACCTGTAAAGGTGACTGACCCACTAAGAGCCAGTCGTCCAGATACGGGAAGATGGTGATACCCTGTCTTCTGAGGTAAGCCACCACTACTGCAAGGCACTTTGTGAACACCCTTGGAGCAGATGTTAGGCTGAATAGCATAGCTCTGAATTGGTAATGGCCTGAAGACAACTCGAACCCGATGTATTTTTGTGGGAGCACCTGATAGGAATATGGAAGTAGGCATCCTTGAGGTCCAGAGATGCTAGCCAATCCCTGGCCTTAGAGAGGGAAGGATTATTCCAGTTACCATTTTGAATTTGGGCTTTGAAATGTGTTTGTTCAAATACCTTAGGTCTAGGATGGTCGCCATGCCCTGTTTCTTTGGGGCAAGGAAGTACCTGGAGTACAGTCCTTTTCCTTGTGCTGAGTAGGAACCTTCTCTATAGCTCTGAGAGCTAGAAGAGAGAAATCTCTGCCTCTAGGGCAATGGTTTCTGAGAGTGATGCAGGTGGAAAAGACTTGGCCTCTTTTGGAAATTTTTGAAGCCGAGGCCCAGTGCTTGGCTTACTACTTCCAGGACCCACTTGTCTGAGGTCACAGACTTCAGGCCTGGAAGTAGTAAGCCAGCCTGCCTCCTACTGGCAATGGGAGTTGACCCGGCTGACACATCAGGGTGTCTGCTTGGCAGGAGCCTTAGACTGAGAGGAGGAGGAGGTAGCAGCTCTGCTCATCCCCTCCTGCCCTCCTCTGAAGAACCCCCTCTGTGGGAAGGGAGGGAGGAGGCCTGGGCTTGGTAAAAGGCCTCTGAAAGGGCCTGCCCGCCCCTAGACTGCTGCTTTGTGGAGTGGCTTGCCTTTCTTTGGCCTGTGCGCCCTGTACATGGTCCTGTATTCATCCATTTTCTTCATGTAAGCCTCTGTCTGCTCCCCAGACAGAGAGTTACCTACTACAGGAAAACTAATAGCCTTAGTCTGGGTATCCTGTGAAAGGCTAGTACATCTGAGCCAAGCATGTCTTCTGAGAGACACAGATGTAGCCATGACTCTGGATGCCACATCACTGGAGTCCACAGCAGCATGAAATTCCATTTTGGATGCCTCAATTCCATCAGCAGCCACCTCCTCCAGCTCCTTGGCTAGCTGGGGAGAGGCCTGTTTAGCCAGTTCCAGAACCGCATCCCATCTGGATTTCTGGTACCTGGCTGTGTAGCTCATATACTGTAAGTAGCCTGCCTGAGTCCCAAACAGGATGCCAAATACTGTTTTTAGCCATGGTATCCACTTTCCTGGAGTCCTTATCCGGGGTGAAGCCAAAGGAATGTTAGCCTTGTCACAGGCTGCAGCCTGCACTACTCCAACATGGCTGCAATAACTATAAAGAAACTCCACAGCTGAGCCTGATAACAAATACCTCCTGTCCATTCTCTTATCCACAGGAGGTACTGAATTAGGGGTTTGTAAAATTTTTGTGTCTGTTTCCCCAAGGATTTATGAAGAGGGATAGACTGCCTTTGGACTCTGGGATGTCCATCATTTCCACAAAATCAGGCTCTTCATCCTCCTCTGCAGCTTCAACCAAGGAAGCTGCAGGGTTTCTGTCACCTTTGTAGAACAAAAATGTGACAGGGACTCAGAAAGCCTGGGAGGAGAGACACCTGAGGCTCTGTCTGGGGAGATGTCCAGTTCAATGGCACATTCAGACCCCGTGGTCATCGTCATCATCATCATCATCATCACCGGGATAGTCTTCGTCTCCTCCCACTCTCATAATAAGCATCTGGATCATAATCCGGAGGAGATGGATCCGACCGAACCAACTGCCTAACTGGCGGTATCTGTTCAGACGGAACCTGTCTAAACAATTGAACAATGCTAATCGCTTTGGCTATTTAAGTCCATGGGTTGGAAGAGCGATACGGATCCGAACCGCAGACTTACGCTCTTTGATGGAACCGACCCCTGGGCTCGGGCTTCCTATTGCCCGAGGAGGTATCACCTAGGCTGGGTAGGCACCTCCTCAGGTTCAGCCGCAACCGAACCAGGCTGGCCATCCTGATCTACTGAATTTTCGGCCTCCTTTCCTTCAGCCTACTCAGTCTTTTGTCTAGAGTGGATTTAGGAAAGTTTTACAGAATTGGCAGTCTGACTTGAGGTAGTCAAACCCCAGACAATAAACACAGATGAGGTGGGGTCAGCCTTAGCAACAGCCTCCCCACACTCAGTACAGTGTTGAAACCCAGTGGACCGGTTTTCTTTGGGTTTCTCAGACATGGCCAACCTAACAAATTACCCTATTGCAGCTTTCAAGCCAGGTAATACAATAAGCGTTCGGTTACAAACTGTGTCATGGGCTTTTAAAGAACCAGAAAAGGTCCAGTTCTTTTAAAACCGATCGGTACGGAACATCACTCTAATCCCAGAAATAAATTAAACAGAATGGATCGGTTCCAAATCGGACCGACCGGAAAGAAACCGAAGAAAAGAACAATTTCCAACTTTTCACAGAAATAAAACACAGTCACTACCTATCTACACACTACCTGTACCGTAGACAGAGGCTGGAAATCCGAAAATAACAAAAATATACGGTTTAAACTGAACAATTTTACTTTTACCAAACCGAGCAGAGGAAATCTCTGGAGTGACTTCACTGTTAGCGGAGTAAAGAATCTAACGGTTACACTGGGAAGTGCCACAGACAGAGGTTTGAAAACCGAGCTCGAGCTCAATGTTCTTATGCTTCTGCATAGAGTTAACTCTTTCCTCCGAGGCAGTTCAAGTGCAGGGCTAACTGCATTATGTCTGAATACAGCAAGGCTTCATGTTGTTTGAATTAAGTGGCACATTTTTTAACCTCTAACCAAAGGGTTGTATGGTGGGGCATGCCCAGAGGATATGGTAAAGATGTGCCTCAGCTGACCACATCTCCAGCACAAATCTGAAGACAGTAGGCTTAGTTGTTTTAGTTTAGTTGGGTGTGATACCAGCATAACAAGATCTTATTCATAATTAGTTGACTTCTTCCGTCATGGCAGGCATGGTGAATCCATGCCAACAGTGGGCTCATTGAGAGTCTGTAATACTAATGGCCATCCCTTTTTCCCACTGCATTTTAGCTGCTAAGGTTGGACATCCCTAAGGGAATTGTAGATCTTACTGGCCCTGCCTTTTGTAAGTTTAGCTCATGTGACCCATGGGGGGTCCCATCCTACATCAAGGATCTGAGGATTTACATTTCCCCAACTGCAGGACAACATCTCTGATCTGTAAATACTTCCAGAAGTGATTTTGGAGAAGATTATAGCAGGTTTTAAGGGCCGAGAATGAATCTAAGGTCAAGGAACCCAGAAGGAGAAGGTCCTGTATAGTCCGTGATACCCTGGGCCTGCCACAGAAGCCAGTGTACTGGGAAATTTCTGATAGTTAGTAATGGATTATTCCAAAGGGAGTAGAGATCCATTGATTGGGGATACTGAAAGGCCTTTATGGACCTTCTTGCAAAATGCAATGGATAGAGCCATTGGGGGTGAATATGTGAGACAGCACTCAAGTGGAGTACAGGAGGACAACAGGGAAGTGGACTTTAGAGCAGCATATACTAGCTTCAGCAATGTTGGAGACTGGGAAGAGGAGGCACAGAACCATTGGGTGGTTTGCGCCATAAGAAAGGCAAGATGATAGGTGTGGAACCATGGGAGACCCTACCCACTTTACTCCAGTGTTGACTCAGTTTCTGTCTGCTGAAGTGTGAGGACTTACCTTCCCATAGAAAGTGTCCTATTAGGGCATGCATTTTCTGGAGCCATTTAGGTGGTATGGGGACCAGTAAGTGTGCTAGGAGGTGAAGAAATTTAGGAGCAACCATGAGTTTCAGTGTGTCTGTTTTCCCGGCCAGTGATAGATTAAGAGCCTTCCAGCACCTAAGGCTACCAGGTAGCTCGTATAAGCTCACTGAGGTTGAGGGGAACTAATTTAGAAAGGTTTCTGTGAAGCTTGATACTTGATATGTGATGCTGGGGACCACCTAAGGTCTAGAGTGTTAAATGTCTGGGAAACAGCATTTATTGAGGGGTAACACTCCATTTTAGCCTGGTTGATTCACAGGCTGGAAACCTGAGCAAAGCTGGTCAGCAAGAAGAGCACTTGGCACTTGGAAGGACCATGATCACGGCTTCAGGGAATTCTGGTGGTGGCTAGGAAGAAGTAGGCTGTTGGTTAACTGGGATCTGCAGCTTATCCAATAGGTACAATAGGGAAATGGGTAGACTAGGTGAGCCAAGTGGTCCTTATCTGCCATCAAAGTCTATGTTTCTATGGATGGGGTAACACTCCTTTAGCAATGGATTTCTGGAAAGTCCTTAAGAGACAGGTCACCATGTCATCACCCAATGCTGATAAAATCAATAGGGAAGTGCCCCCCCACCCCGGTGCCTTATGCAGATTCATAGCACATTTGGCTAGTCGAATTTCTTGAGAGGAGATGAGTACTTCCAGAGCAGATGCCATTAGTGGGTTAATAGTAGGGATTGGGAGTGTTGACAGACAGGCCTTTATGGAGTCTAAGCCCAGTGGCAAGGAGAGGTGTATAGCTTTTCATAAATTGAGCCATAATCCTGATTATATCCCCTTGTGAGGTAGATAGTTCCCTTGGGATAGTCCAGTGATCGTCTTGGTTGCCTGCTTGTTCTTAAGTCTATAAGCCAGAAGCTCACTGGATTTTTCTCCCCTTCCCAATATGAGTGCCTTAATCTGTGGATTGCCAGCTCAGCCTTCCTGGTAAGGCAACGGCAACTAAGCAAGGATGTTTCTCTACTGAAGGAAAGTAGGGAAGGGAGGAAAGAGAGAGAGAGAGAGAGAGATATACTCTAAAGCAGGAAGGACACTCATAGACATGAAGGGGTGGTGTGGTGCAGTGGCTTTGGGGCAGCAGTCTTCAGGAGACTTTCTGGAGACTGCGGTTCTGTCCCATCTGCAGGCACCCTCTCTGGGCTGAGGGCAGAGGTTACTAGTCTCCAGATCGAGCTGACCAGGATTTGAAGGACCTCCCCGCCCATGAACCACCAAGTCTGCCCCTGCTGCCTCAACGCTTCCAAGGAAGAGGAGAGCTGGATGACAGTGGGCATAGGAACAGTGAGGCAATGGAGAAGAGATGCTGCCCTCCTACAGTTCCACTCCATAACTCCTATGCTGTTCTGGCAGGGTGGGACTGCCCCAGAGAGGCACCCACAATGGTGGGAGGCAGAGGACCCTGGAGGAGGAGGAAGCAACTCCTGGTGGGGACTCTATCATCAGGGTGGTAGATTTGGGACAGGAGGGAGGGAGTGAGGGAGATCATGCTTACCCGGCACCACGGCTTGCAGGTATGGACAGCACATCTTAAGGATCACTGAGGCAGCAGGACAGGAGGGTGAGCTAGACATAATTGTCCACCTGGGGACGAATGACCTGGCAAGTGATGAGGCTAGGGTAGTGCAGGAGCAGTTCAGGGAGTTGGGAAGGGTCTAAGACAGGTAGCAGGTCTGTAACCTTTTCAGAGGTGTTACCATTGAGGGCAAGGGAGAACAGGGTACCCCATACCAAGAGATTCAACACATGGCTGAAGGACTGGTGCAGAGCGGAGGATTTTGGCTTCATTGGGGACTGGAGCTCCATCTGGAGGGATGCAGGCCTGTACAGCAGTGATGGCCTGCATCTATCCAGGGGAACCAGAATCCTCAATGAGAAGTTATGCTTGATCAGCAAACATTTAAACTAGCCAAGGGGTGGCGAAATAAGCTGGGTGAAGCAAGCAGCCCCGCCTCACAAAATGATACAGACGGCAGGGAGGACCCTAAGATTGAGAAATTACCAAAGATAACTAAAACCAAAATAGGTAAAATGCAGAGAAAATGCAGAATGGGAGTAAGGACAAGAGGGGTATGGAGGAAAGATGTGGAATAAGAGGGAGTTATTAGGAGAGAAGACAATAAAATTAGAAGGCTATGTGCACAAATGCCCGAGTCTGGAAACAAATCCTGGATCTAGTGGCCCTGGTGGCTAAGGCCGACCTGAACATTGTCACTGTTACTGAGAAATGCTTCACAGGAACCATGACTGATATGTCAATACCAGGTTACACTATATTCAGGAGGGACAGGGTGGGTAAAAGGAGGAGGGATGATGATCTACATCAGGAAGGAATTAAGGCAACTGAGTACAGGGAACACAGGGAGAGGTGGAGGCACTGTTGGTCACCCTGGAGACAGGAAATGGCACTGCCATTCACACTGGTGTTATCTACAGACCTCTCTAGCACAAGGGAAAAAGCTGGACAGAGTACTTGTATAA
The DNA here is from genome assembly GCA_016271365.2 of Neoceratodus forsteri. Classification (NCBI taxonomy): domain Eukaryota; kingdom Metazoa; phylum Chordata; order Ceratodontiformes; family Ceratodontidae; genus Neoceratodus; species Neoceratodus forsteri. The sequence goes on from CM057449.1 coordinate 1,311,781,890, forward strand.
GCCATCCACAGAATGACAGCTAAAGGGAGGTGATGCTGGTAGGAGACTTCAATCTGCCAGATGTGGATTGGAGCAACCAGGCTGCAGCTTCAGCCAGGAACAGAGACATCCTAGAAGCCCTGCAGGGTGTGCCTAAGACAGCTAGTGATGGAGTCCACCTGAGAGGGAGCGACTTTGAACCTGGTACATATCAACGGGACAGAATTACAGACATAAAAGTGGGAGCCATCTGGGATCAAGTGATCACAATACAGTGTGGTTCAAGGTTAGAACAGCAGAAGAGTCAAACCACATAAAAGTAAGGATCCTGGATTTCAGGTGGGGCAATGTTGCAAAGATGGGGAATGTCTTGGGAAATCACTGGCAGGGAAGAGAAAATGTGGAGGTGGAGGAACAATGGAGAATCTTAAGTGAGCCATAGCGGAGGCAACAAGACATTGCATTAGGCTAGTAAGCAAAACGAAGAGAAAGAAAAATCACTATGGTTCTCAAAGGAAGTGGCTGAGAAGGTAAGGGCAAAGGGGTGGCATTCAAGAGGTACAGGAAACATGGAGGGAAGAAACCAGTGAACTGTATCTTGAAAAGCAGAGGGAGGCAGGGAAAGCAGTCAGGAACGCAAACACTAAACAGAAGAAAAAATGCCAAGGCAATGACAAAAGGGGACAAGAACTTTTTAGGCACGTTAGTGACAGATAAAAGACTAAGAGTGGGATTGTGACACTTAAAAGGTAAGGAAGGAAGTGTGCAGAGGGGACCAAGAAAGCAGAAATCCTGAACAAGTATTTTGTTCAGTATTCACAGATGAAGGGAGGGACCAAAGGTAGGCAATGGAAGCACCACTGGGAGGGAGGTGGACACTAGTCCATTTAAGGAGGAGAGAGTCTTAAAGAACTTGCTAATCTGAAAGAGGACAATGCAATGGGGCCAGACAGGATACATCCCAGAGTATTAAGAGAACTTGGGAAGGTGCTGGCAGCATCACTGACAGCCCTGTTCAACAGTTCGCTGGAAACATGTGGTACCAAAGGACTGGAGGAGGGTGAATGTAGCCCCTCCACAAAAGTGGGAGCAGGGAGGAGGCTGGCAATTACAGGCCAGTCAGCCTGACCTTGGTGGTGGGGAAGATAGCCCGTCATAACAGAGAGTGTAAAATGGTGAGGAACAGAAACAGCGACAACACAGCACCCTGCCGTTTCAGCAACTTATGGGTTCCCCCTCGGGTGCGCCCACCCAGAGTTGGTTACTTATAGTAAGGGGGTGGGGTGAAAAGCAGCCTCACTGTATGTTCCATGCTGTGTTGCCATCGCTGTTTCTGTTCTCACTGTATGACGGGAACCATGGGGAAACTAATGGAATCACTACTAAAAGAAAGGTTTGTGATATATCTCGAATCCAGTGGAGCACAGGATCTGAGGCTGCAAGGATTCATAGTGAGAAGATTTTGTCAAACAAATCTGATAGATTTCTTTGACTGGGTGACTAGGGGTGGATCAGAGGGGCAGTGGATGTGGCCTACCTGGATTTCAACAAGGCCTTCAACCTGCTCCACGTGGAGGCTAGTAAACAAGCTGGGCAGCCTGGGAGGGGTCCCAGGGTGGTAAACTGGTCATAAATTGGCTGGAGTGATAGGACACAGAGGGTGGTGGGGAATGGAGTTCAATTCAAAGAGAGGGGTGACTAGCTAGACCAGTCCTCTTTAATGTCTTCATAAGTGACACTGCAGAGGGCTGGAAGGAAGGTGTGTCTCTTTGCAGAAGACATGCAGATCTGCAACAGGGTTGACACTCCAGATAGGGTAGAGAAAATGAGAAGGGACCTAAGCAAGCTTGATGAGTGGTCAAGGGTATGGTTAGCTAAGATTCAATGCAAAGAAGAGCAAGATCATACACTTGGGGCCAGAAATGCAGAGGAGGAGTATCTGATGGGGGAGTACTGATGGCCACCAAACAGGAAAGGGACCTGGGAGTAATCATATCTGATGATGGTCACATCTATGGAAGGACATAGACAGAGTAGAAGCGGTTCAGAGAAGGGCAACAAAATGGTGCTGGGGCTGCACCAAAACTCATGAGGGGAGACTGAGGATCTCAATAAGTTTTCCTGGAGGAGAGAGGGGGATATGACAGAGACATGCAAATACCTCAAGGATGTAAATAAGGTACAAGAGGGTAGCATCTTTCAAAATAAAGATGATCAAGAACAAGGGCCATGATATGAAAATAGAGAGGGGTAAACTTAGGGGTAACATGAGAAAGTATTTTTCAGGAAGGGTGGAGGATCCATGGAACAGTCTCCCAGCAAAGGTTGTAGGTGCAGAAATGATAGGGGAATTCAAAATGCATGGGACAGACATAAAGGAACTCTAGTGACAGGAAAGAGAGGCAAGACGCAGATCATTTAGGATCTACAGTATATGAAACAGGTAGGGAAAATGGACAAACCAGGTGGGCCAAGCAGTCTTATCTGCCATCAAATTCTATGTTTCTAAGATAGGCACTGTGTTTTCATGGGTGCTGTTTAGCTTGGCCAACAACAACTTGAGGGTTTCCCTTATGGATGGCTTTATATTGTACCTCTAGAGCGGTCAGCTCCAGTTCCAGGGAGACTTCCTCAGCCTCACATTTCTTGCATCTATTCGAGGCATACCCTATTATCCTTCCCTGATAGTGGCTTTAAAAGCCTCCCATAGCATGGAGTACAACATATTCCTCAGTCGTTGTCTGTCTAAACGTCTTGTACTGCACTTTGCAACCATTGGAGGAACTGCTTATCTTCCAGAAGTAGGGTGTTGAGCCACCAGGTGGAGGGCAGACATGCCTGGGACCCCACTGGAGACGTATTTTCAAAGGGCCGTGGTCTGATATGATGATGAGGCAGATTCAAGATATAGAAAGGTGTTCATACAGATTTTGGGAGGTATGCCAGAGGTCAAATCCTACTGGATGTTCCTTAGGTGTCAAAGAAGCAGGTATAGTCCAGAGAGTCTGGAATGGAGCACCAGATATCAAGCAGGGTGTGTTCTGCAAGAAGCCTCTGACCGCTACAGCCACTCTTGCATGAAAGGAACCCAGGGGTAGTCATTTCAGATGACCTTAAGGTAGGCAAGCAATGTGAGAAGGCAGTAAGGAGGGCTGGGGGATACTGGGATACATAGGAGAGGCATCACCGGTAGAAAACAGGAAGTTGTTATCCCTCTGAACAGACAGTTGGTGAGACCCCATTTGGAGTACTGCATGCAGTTCTGGAGACTCCATCTCCACAAGGACATAGGATGGAGGCAGTCCAGAGGAGGGCAACTAAAATGGTGCAAGGCCTGCACCAGAAGCCTTACAAAGAGAGACTAAAAGCTAATATGTATACCCTTGAGGAAAGGAGGAGAGGGGAATGATAGAATCTTTCAAGTACCTAAAGGGAATCAACAAAGTTCAAGAGGAAAGGATCTTTCAGAAAAGAGATGCACAAGAACAAGGGGACAATTTGAAGTTAGAGAGGGACGGCTTAGGGAAACGTGAGGAAGTATTTTTTCACGGAGAGGGTGGTGGATGCATGGAATGGCCTTTCAGAGGGGTCATGGGGTCAGAAACAGTGGGGGAATTCAAGAATGCATGGGACAGACATAAGGCAATTATAGTGGGGTAGGAGGAAGTAGGCTGTTGGTTAACTAGGACCTACAGCTTATCCAATAGGTAGGAAATGGTGCATACTAGGTGGGCCATGGTCCTTATCTGCCATCAAAGTCTATGTTTCATGGGTTCACTACATCCTTGGCTACAATATATAGAGGATCTAAGGTGAGATTAAATCCCTAGAATTACCGTAGATGACCGACACTAAAATCAGTCAGATAATGATTGATGGAGTGAAAAAACCCTGGGTGGTCCCCATTGGAGGCATAAATGTTAGCAAGAATTACGGATCCTTCAGTAGTGCACACCTCCTCCAGGAGCCATCTGCTATTCTTGTCTGATAGGGATTTGGTGACTGACTATCCCAGATCCTTGTGCACCAAGCTTGAGATACCCTTTTCTTTGCTAGTGCTTCACTATGAAGCTCCCACCCTGCCCAACCCTGTTTAAGTTTTACAGCTTCCTAGCTGACAATTTGGTTTCTTGTAGGAATACCACTTGGGGTCTCAATTTTTCAGGTGAGACAACACTTTTTTTCATTTGATTGAAGAGTTGAGACCCCAAACATTCCAGGATAGAAATTTAGTCTCCATAAGGGAGCTTGTTAAAGACATGGACAGAGGGACAAGTAAAATAACTAACTGAAGTATATTGGTGGACCTCCCAGGATCCTTCCCTGTCGAGACTCCTTCGAGACATACATTGGTAGAAACGTGTGAAAACCCGCCTAGTATCACTAACACTATACACTAACCAGAGCATCCCCATGTGCATGCAAATAGGCATAATAACATGAAATAACAACCCTCCCTTCCTGCCCAACACCACATGAACAGACCAGCTATCGCTCTAGACATGAGTATAATATTATCCCAACTGTCAGTGACCGTGGCTGGCAGAAATTATCAAACCAAAATCTTAACCTGTCAGGCCCCTAAATGAGCCAGTAACCCCTCCTCAGACAAAGGAGGGCAGTAACAATGTGGAACATAAGCAGTCACCTAGAATGTATACTTCAAATATGAACACTGTATAACTGCTAACCATAAAGCATCTTGTTGATGTCCACAGGTCATATAGGAGAGGCAAGAGCATATAACAGCTCTGGACTGATGGCCGTCCAGTATGAATGAAGGCTCCCTACTGGTAGCACTAGTCTGTGGACTACTGGAGTCAGATGTTACTCAGTAGGTGCTAAAGTGTCTGAGCCTCGGGCAAGGCCTGGGTGTTGCCCAATGGCTATCATTGTCGTGTCCCATGGGATATGCAGCATCTTTGGGACCCGTGAGGGATGTGTGGAAGTGCTATCTGATAAAGGGGCACCAAGATTACTATCCTAGGAACCATGGAGCCCCGGACCGAATGGACCATATTTCGAGTCCTCACCTGCTCTCCCTCTCCCACCAATTAGTAGTGCAGTTTCATGCTGGAGCATGGTATATGTTGCAAAAACTTTACTGGAGGATGGTCACAGAAGCATGAAGGCCTGCCAGCTTAGCTGAGTTTATGGAGAGTTAGTCAATGCTGTCCAAGCGCTAACTTGCAGGAGGATCTGTGATGTGCTCACTACCTCCTCATGGTTTCATTAATGGGAAATGATAGGATAATACAGCGAGAGGCCAAGTCTATAAAGTGTGGCCTGACCCAGCTCACATGACATCAGAGACTGAAGGAAGACCCCATAGCCCAACTGTGAGCATAGCTTGTGGGTACTAAAAGATAAAAAGGGCAAAGGTTAGATATACACAAGGCTGACAAGGTTGAACTAGAGTGTGACCCCTTAAAAAGGGCCTAGCAATTAAGGGCCTACTAACCTGATAGGGCAGACACAGAATAGTCCTGCCCTTTTAGGGCAATTACTTATGCAAACATTTAAGCCTTTGTAAACAAGCCTGGGAGGTATAGATGAGTTGACACGTGAGGCGTTTTTTCTACGCGGCAAGATCAGCCTCCATCAACTTCTGTTGGCTGCACCAATGGGGAGCAGGTTTGAATGAATGTTTCTCTGTGCTGGAGGTCTCACTGGTGGGAAGAGCTGGAAGGGCCACTATCTTGGCCCAGAAGCATACTGGTTGTGGATCAACCAGCGGAAGCACCGATGCGGCAGACACTGGCTGTAGCTGAGGAGAAGTCATCAGGTAAGCCAGATGGAACATCGAAACAATTAGTCCCCATCACAGGCCCTGTGGAGCCTGAGGGATACTTGAGAGTCCTAGGCTTCTGCTGCATGATCGGATCTTGAGGAGTGCTCTCTCCATCTTCCTTCATCTGGTCATTTCTTTTTGCTCTGCGGCAGCTCTTTGGGGACAGGAGCCACGGATCAACTTCAATGGGCAGTGGCACCAGTGGAGGCCCGAGCGCTCCCCTTAACATGTGCAATGCTGTACCCCAACAATCCTTCCATGTCCTGAGGGTGCATCCTGGGTGGGGACCTCAGAGCATTTGGCCTTGGCCTGTCCTGGATCAGTGGAGGGCCTTATTGAAAGAAGAAGTTCTCAGCCTCCTCAGGAGAATCAAAGAGCCAGGGGACCCCATTAACCACAACCTGCAGGACCGTGGGGTAGCAGAGGACTATTGCAGTCCTAGTTCTGCACAGGTCTTTCAAGCTGAGGTGAAGGAGCACCTATGCTCTGACATTTCCTGGAAGTAGTCATCAAAGATCTGGATCTTGTGTCCCTGCCACATGATATTTTGTTTGGCTCTAGCTGCATTCATTATTGCTTCTTGGTAGGCATACCACAGAAACCGTGCCAGGATGGGATGAGGGCGGTGCCAGGAGCTGGCTTTGGGACTACAGAATGGTGTGCCCTATTGATTTGTAAGAGCTGTCCCATTTAAGACCAAGTAAGGCAGGAATGGTTGATTGTAAGAACAAAGGGGTATGAGGACCTTGGCTCTGGGGACCCCAAACTGCAAATTGTTCCTTCAACTGCAGTTTTCTAGGTTCTCAACCCATTGCCACAGTAGTCTGATGGTATGGTCTTTGTCTCTGACATGCGCCATGATGCATGCAAATTTATCTTCTGAGTCTGCAGTCCATTGTTCTGTCACATTAGTGCACTGTGAGAGGGAGATAATGTCAGCGCAGTATTTTGAGAAGGAATCTCCAACTGGTTGAGTTCAGTCATCATGACCATAAACATTTGTTTTATTTCCTGCAGGTTTGGATCTGGAGTGTTAACAGTTGCCATGGCTAGGTGCTTCCCCAAACTGAGACCCACACCTTGTAGAAGCTACTTGGTGCCATAAAACTCAGGTCAACCCAACTGTCAGAACAAAGGCATGCCCCAGCGAGACTCAGCAGGTAAGTGACTGTCTTACCAAGTAGGAATATTAGCTGAGGAGGTTATAGTTATGAGAATTTAGTAGGATGATGTAGGGGCTAGGACAGAGCTGTCATTCTAGGCATCCATCTTCCTTGCAGGCAAGCCACGCCCCTGAAAAAGGAACTTTTAGTCTCAGAAGCCTACCCAGTTAATAAAGCCATATAAATAAATATAGGGGCTACAGTTTCCATTTTTCTATTGCCCTTTTAATGCAACCATATTTCCCAATATTTATTTACATGCTTACTAGTAAGATAATTTTTCTCTATGTGCATATTCTCAAGAAGGAGCTTTCTCTATAATTCTCATGTTGGTGCTATTGAGAGGAATAAGGGAAGGCAAATGGAAAAGGAGGAGGAATGGCAGCACATTCTGGAAAGCCATGTGTACAAACGCCGTGTAGTCTGGGCAACAAGATTGTGGACCTGGAGGCCACCACATGAAGCTGGATCTGGATTTAGTTGCTATTACAGAGACCTGGTGTAGTGAAAATCCAGTACTGGGATATGGTCATACCAGATTATGTTCTGTTCAAAGGGATAGGGTAGGTAGAAAAGGAGAGGGTAGCTCTTTATGTAAGGAACAACACAAAGGCTATGGAAATACAAGGGGAGCAGGGGTAAGCAGATGTGCTGTGAGTCATGCTGGAGAAAAGGAAAGGGCCGTTACACACACAGGAGTGATCTACAGACCTCCAGTACAGGGGAAGAAGTGGCTGGGAAAATTTTGAAAGCAATCAATAGGATGGCTCACAAGGAAGAGGTAATACTAGCAGGGGACTTCAATCTACCAGATGTGGGTTGGAGCCTCCCAGAAGTAGGGACATCCTGCACTCGCTGTGGGAGGGCATTCCTCAGGCAACCTGTAATGGAACCTACTCGTGAGGCGTTGCTGGACCTGGTACTGACAATCGAGGCAGTATTACTGATGTCACTGTGGGGACCATCTGGAGACCAGTGGCCATCATACGGTGTGGTTTAATATAAGAACCAGGTTAGAACAGAACCACTCAAGGGCGAGCGGTCATGGACTTCAGGAGAGCCAATTTTAAGAAAATGGGAAAATGCCTCAGAGATGCCCTGGCAGGGATAGGGAAACTAGGGGAGTCAAGAAGCAGTGGGCAAAGATAAAAGAAGGCATTGAAAAAGCTACAAATCTCTGTGTCTGGCAGGTTAGCAAAGGCAAGAAAAAAAAACCACTATGGTTCTCCAGTGAGGTAGCGTAAAAGTTAGAGCAAAGAATTGGAAGGCTGGGCCTGTGGTTCAGTGGACAAGCAGCCAGCCACCCACTTCCTGAGCTATATAGCAGTCCCTCTCAGCCTCTTTCTGAAGCACTTTTTCTTTGCCAGCCGGAGGCTCTGTTGGTCTGTCCTCTGCAGCTGGCTGGGGCCTACCCCCCGCCTTGCAGCTTCTGTTTGTCTCTGCTGGTCTTCTGTGTTTGTTTTCCTGCATCTGGTTTGTATTATGCCTCCGGCTGTGTGCTTCTTTCTGTCATTGTTCCCTGTTTTCTGTGTTTGTGTGTCTTTGGTTTTGCCTTTTGAGGCGTTGTCTCTAAGCTCCTAGCATATTGCTAATCCAGAGCTCATGCTACTTGCTCAGTTACTCATAATGCTACTGCAATCATTATCCGTGTGTTTAAACTCAAACCATAGCTGCTCTCCATGCTGCACACTTGATTGTTTTCACCTGATTCAGGCTCACTCTGAACCCTATCTATGCAGCTCAATCATGATTTCTCAACTTATCCTACCTACCTCATTGCTGCAGTTTCATTGCACTACCTGGTTATAGCTGCTTTCAAAATATTGTGCTTCTCTCCATTCTATTTATCGAATACTAAACTCTTAGTCACGTAATACAGATGCTGTTCTCTATGTTTGTACACTGCTATTATACTCTGAGGTCAGCTAAGCTACTGCTGTTGCTGTAAACTAGTTTCAATATCTGCATGTGGTTCTCGACCCCTTCCATCACTTTCTTGTTTTTCCTATGGCAGGGACTTGGAAGTGTTTGGGAGTCATGGTCCAATGTGGCTAATTATTAATGTTCTAAATCTGGCCTTTGCCACTGAAAATCCTCAGAGTATTTGTCACCTTCACTGGCTTTTGAATGCCTGGCTGGCTTGCCCCACTATTCATAGGGCTGCTCCACCGACCTACTATTGCTACTATGTTTTACAGACCTACGTGCAGGTCAGACTATTACTACTGCTCACTGACCTACGTGCAGGTCAGACTGTTGCTACACTGCCTTACTGACCTACGTGCTGGTCCACCTTGCCATGATCATTGCTAAATGCTCACTTACTGCCATCTGGCCTCTGCAAATCTCAGCACTCAATGCTCATTCAGCTCCTCATCAGTTTCTGGGGCATGCCAGCCATACCATTCTGGCGCAGAGCTTTCCTGCAGCCGACGGTCTCGCCTGCATTTCTAAGTCCACATCTTGAGTGTGCCTGACTTGGGGCAGGGTCCTTCCACCTGGCCCATAGCTGGGAATGTCTTCGCTCCAGGCCTGGCTTTAGCTGTTCAAGACATGATGGCAGCTCCTGGTAGAATTTAAGACTAGCTGTGAAGGGTGGAAAAAGTTACCTCCCTTGGTTCTAGTAATTGTACTAGCAAGGCACCTTCTCACATTCTCCCTCGACTGCCTCTGGTTCACCTGGTTTGTTTTAGGTTGAGTAGGCTGGTTGAGTGCCTCAGCAGTCGTTGCTTTCCTCCTCCCGTCTTGGCTGCCCAGATGTTGCAGAGCACTCTACTGACCTTCCATGACATTCCCGTTAGTTGGATTGAGTGAGAGCTTTCCTCGAAATTGGAATATTTTCCCTCCCTTTAACCGAGTTTCCAAATTGCAGCAGCAGAGCCGTCACTAAATAAAATATCCCAAACCTGGAGGAAGGTGACCTGAGCCTTGGATCCCCAGAGATTTCCTCCTCCAAGGGTTTTTTCTCTCCTCCGTGCCTCAGGTCATAACTGTTAGCGTAGTTAGCATTCCCTAGTTCCGTTAGGTAGGTTCCACTGTTGGATGGAGGTGGTTGGTGTCCCTGCTGTTCCTTCTCTCCTTAGGAGGTTCCCTCGTTCTCTAGTGCAACCCATCAAACTCATGCCATTGCTAACCTGCACATCTCATTACGTTATCAAGCTGCCTGATGCTTCATCTACTACTATGTCTCACAGCTACTGATTGCTAATATATGTCACACTACTACATTTCTTTTGGGGATCCTCCCTAAGGCACCTTTAGCCAAGGGAATCGTCCCACGGCTTCCTCTAAGGGTGGAACCCTCTTCAAAGGATCCTTGCCTTTGGTACCCCTACAGGGTGTAATTCTTCTGGAATAGAGAGTGCAAGCGGCCAAAACCTAAACAACACAGTTGCACAAGCATAACACTATGCTAGCTACGTAGGCCATTGAATTGGAAGGCTGGGCCTGTGGTTCAATGGACAAGCAATACCACTCCACTTCCTGAGCTATATAAGCAGTTCCTCTCCATCTCTTTCTGAAGTACTTTTCTTTGCCCCAATATCCTCTCCTCCTCCTCCTCCAGTGACAGCGCCTCTCTCCTTGGGATCCTTCCTAAGGTACCTTTAGCCAGGAAATCAGCCAGCACACTCTAGGGGTGGAACCCTCTTTGAGGGTTCCTTGCCTCTGGTACCCCTACAGAGTGATAATTCCTCTCTGGAATAATGAGTGCGAATGGCCAAAAACCTAAGCAACACAGTTGCACAAGCATAACACTATCATGGCTGCATAGGCCATTGAAACTGACTTTAGAAAGTATAAAAAAACATAGAAAGAGGAAGACAGGGAGACTTATTAGGAGAAACAAAGAGAGGCAGGGAATGCAGTTAGGTGTGCAAAGTGCAAACAGAGAAATATTGCCAAATCAGTAAAAAGGGACAAGATATTTTTTAGATACATAAGTGAAAGAGAAAGACCAAGGGAGGAAAGTAAGGCTGAGAGGGAGGAGGGTGTGTGTGAAGAGGACCACCAAAAGAAGACATATTGAAGAAATTCTTCTGTTCAATATTTTATTTATTTGTTAACTGGGTAGGTGCACTGATCCCAGGGACCATTTTCAGGCACGACCCAGGCCTCTCAGATGGTACAAGTACAATTCACAGTTACTTTACAGGTACAGTGCAGAGAAGAAAAAGAAAACATCACCAGATGTGGTACAAATTATGACAATACAGTAGCGGTATAGCAAACATTCACGGAGGAGGAGTAGGTAGCGGGCCAATGATAAAAGATGAGGGCATTAAGGAAAGGGAGGCAGACACTAGCCCTTTTACAGTGGAAAGGGCCCTATGGAAATTGTCATGGTTAAAAGTAGACATGGAAATGGACCAGATGGGCACAACCCCAGGTTACTGAGGGAGCTCAAGAAGGAGTTGGCTGCAACTCTGACAACCCTGTCTAACCTGTCACTAGAAAGGGGAGAGGTCCCAGAAGACTGGAGAAGGGCTGACGTAGTACCACTCCACAAAAATGGAAACAGAGAGGAGGCTGGAATTTACAAGCCTGTCAGCCTGACTTCAGTAGTGGGAAAAGTTATGGAATCACTGCTGAAGGAAAAGACTATGGAATACCTTGTTGCTAATGGTTTCAGGATCCGAGCAACATGTGTTCACAGGAGGAGGTCTGCCAGACAAATCTGATTGAGGTTTTGGGTATTACATGAGGATAGCGACCGAATATGGGCAACTGTCAAAATGGCGACTTATATTCAGCGCTATCCCATGGTCTACCCTGCAAGGGTAGCGACCCTAAATGATGAGCATAGGGAAGAGGCGGCCGGAAAGGGGGATAGAGAGAGGAGAGGAAGGAGAGACAGGGAAGGGGTTTGTAGGGGACTGGTGTGCCTGCTGCGCCGAGGTAGCATGGGTGTGGTGGTGAAAGTAGCTAGCTCAGGTGCAGCAGGTACTGGGTTCGCAGAGACTGGGTACACACTATTTTGACGCTGCCTGCAGCTGACAAATTTTTTTGCTACAATGGGTGTTTGCCTCCCCTGACATGCACCCCCTGAGTTAGTAATCTTTAAGTAGGGGAACTTCCGGTGACATCAGCTCACAGGATGCAGCACTAGTGGGGAGGCTCCAGTACAAAATGATCCTAACAGCTCCTAAAATCAAATTAACCCCACAAATCAACAACTACAGGATTAAACTAGGAGCACACAAGTGAATGGGTGGTTGTAAAAGAAAAACAACTCACCCACAACTCCAGATGCCACAGGATTAACTCCCAGCACAGCAGCAGCCTGAGATGGCACCAAACAGCATGTCAGAATCCCAGCAAACTGCTGCACAACCAAGTAATACAACTATCCTGGCAGAACTAAAAGAATTTAGAACTGAGGTTTGTACCTTTAGAGCAGAACTCTCCAAAGAAATAGCTCAAGTCAGACACCAGGTAAAGGAACTGGAATCGAACATGGCCAACTGGACACCAGAGCGGACCAACTGGAATGCTTAGTAGTACACTTACTAGATGACAAGGACGTACAAAATAAATGTGAGGACCTAGAAAATCGATCCCGTCAAGTAACCTAAGGATCTATGGAATCCCTGAGGAAAAGGAAGGCAGAGATATGCAGGCATTCCTTGATGATTTCCTGAGGACATTCTCCAACTTGATCCAGTTTCCCTTTGAATATAAGTGGACCCATAGGGCCTCATCTCAGAAACCCCAATAATCGGACCAGTGACCGTGCTCTGTGTGTTCAAATTCTTAAACTACTCCATTAAGCAGCAGATCCTCCTGAGAGCATGGAGAATGAAAGAACTTAAATATAATGGCAGGAGAATTTATTTTGATAATGACTATTCACTCGATCTGGCAGCATGCAGGCAGGCCTATGCATCCATCTTGAAAGTACTTAGACAGCAAAGACTTAAATTCCAAACACCTTACCGCGTGCCTCACAGCAATGTTTCCAGATGGACTGAGGAGCTTGAGGCACTCGAGGAGGCAGCTACCATACTCAAGGCCAAAAGAATGGGCGTCCCTTTCCAGCAAGGCCCAAACCACGATCAAAGGAACTATTGCCACACAAACCCACCTGGACGAGGGCCGGAGACACACAAATAAAAAGGCTGCAAGGAATGGTGGCTCTACAAGATGTGAAAGAACTGCTCAGAAAATTCCAGCACACCACTCCCGATTGAAAGACTCCTCTGGGGTCTTCAGGTAGGCACAAACTGACTTTGCTCCAGGACTAAGGATGCCTTAATGGTTAGTTTAAAGGGAGAACTGAAAGCTTAATTACCTTTCCAGGTATCGCAGGGTGGAGGGAGGATCGGGATACAACTGGAAGTGAAACAATAGGAGATCTCAGGAAAATATGGTCATTACTTACAATGCAGAATACTGTAATACTGAGATCTGATAAAGGTTTGGGAATAATGCTGTCCTCCTTACTTTATTTTACCCCTCTATATGCAATCCATAGCAAAGGATGCGGGAGTTCTGGGTCAACCCAAGGAGCTGATCATGGGGCGGATGGATGGAGAGGAGGAAATATAATGTGCAGGTTTCAAGCAATGTGTAAACTAATAATTGTAATCATATTTATTTAAGGTTGTTCCCCCATCACCCAGAACTTGTGTCTTTAAGATCCCTTCGCTGGCAACATTCAGTTGGTGGTGAAAAGTATGAGCCAAGGTGAGGCATGACCAAATACATTAGCCAGTATGGCTTCATAAGTACAAGGTAACACAAAGCTGAACAAGCCTGCGGACTAGCACTCACCCTGGAGGTGAGGAATTTGAGTAGACGGCCCTATTACAGGGCTGCAATGCTGGAATGAGTACACCTCCAGCTCAGCCATGAAGGGATGAGGAATGTTCCTCGCAAAACATGTAGACCAGCTAACGGAATCTAAACCACCCTAAAACAAGTAATACCAATCCTAAAAATAGACACCTAGTACTGCAGGCTGTTGTACTGGCTTTGACCCAGTTGGTAAACAGAAGTCACCCTCTCCTGGAGCTTGAGTCACCTTACAAAAGACTGCTGGGTGCTTAGAGTTGCACATCCAGCTAAGTCCTCCTCACTGCCATAGCATACAACTGCGGTGGTGGCAGGAGCCCACAGTTACCTGTGACCTGTTCTCGCTGGGAAACTGAAAACCTCCCTCTCAGGAGAGAATAACCTTCATTTTTCTGTCTGCCTCATTGGAAGTCGCCTGTTAGTTGGGTACCCCAATCACCAATTCTACCCTCCCCTTTTTGGGGATAGAGCTACCCATGTCTAACAGTTATATGAACTTTTATGCCCTTTTGGTGGAACAACCTACCTAGGGCTGATTTTCTTTTTTTTCACAGAGCTATTGAATGACTAGTTCTAGCTGCTCTGTTGGCAGCTCAGACTGTTATTTTGATTCCCTTTTCTCATTTGTATTACTCCATTAACTACTTGTATACTGTTGTGAGGTAATACAATGGTTAATATTGCTCTAGTTCAGGGCTACAAACTAGTTATATTTCTTTCTATGTTTTATTAGAAATGAAACTGGTACATGGATTCATTTGTGAGGAGATTGAAACAATGCAAGACATACTGCTAAGTGAAGAGCTTAGGATGTTGAATGTGAAGGACCACATTGGGGGAGGAGGGCCGCTGCACCATTTTACCCTCATTATATAGACTCCAGTGGCTAGGCCTTCCCTTGTCATTTCCCTAAACATTAATGGGATTCATTGTCCCATTAAGCACTCTCGGCTGGTACAGTTTATTTAAAGAGAAGTCAGAAATTATTTTCTACAAGAAACTTTTTGTCACATAATGAATGCATAAAATTAAAAACTCTGGGCATTCAGGAACTGACAGCATCCTCTCATAAATCAGGCAGGAAGGGAGTGGCAATAGCAATTCCTAGGGGACCTCCTTTGAACTGCAGGATCAGATTGTGGACTCTGAAGACCGGTGCGCCATCGCAACAGAAAGCCTATATGCACAGTCAGTAACACTGGCATCGGTCTATCTCCTCCAGGGTCCATGACGGTCGAAGCAAAATTTTCTCTCCCAGCTGCTGTCAATGTTACAGGGCAACTTATACTAGGGGTGACCTAAATGTCACTCTCGTGCCCTTCTTAGATGTATCAAAATAGAAACTCATAGAGTTAATCCCTTACAAAAATACCTAAAACAAACCCTCCCTCCTGGGTATCACTGACACCTGGAATCATTGATTCCCTAAAACTAAAGGATTCACCCACCTGGTACCCACACACTGAGCAGCATCTCAACTTGACTATCTTTTATAACCATTGAACATTTTGATATACTGCAGGATGTAGGGCACGGAATCACATTCTTGTCAGACTATGCCCCAGTCTATACTAAATTCAGACTAGGAGGAAAAGAAAAACATTGCATTGTAGCCTGAATCTGTCCTACATTACAGACCCCAAATTTTGACAACTAATTATACACTCTGTACCCTTGCTGAAAATTCCAGATGGAAATCTCCCGACAATATTATGGGACACAGTGAAGACAGTGATAAGAGGGGAGATAACTTCTTAGTTAGGAAAAAAGAAAGGCAGGGAGGCACACTTTCAAGAGCTGCAAGAGGAACTTCAAACTTTGCAGTCATTCCTGGCCCAAGGGATAAGACAGTACAAGGTCAGATCCAACTGTGAAACAAAAGCTACAAAATTAATAGACCAAAAAATAGAGCAACTATTATACTTGAAAATTTCTACCATGAGGGAGGGCCACAGGGCGCAGGAACTTGGCCCGTTGGCTCTGAATACAGAAGACCAAAACATGTGTTACAAAAGAACCCCAGAGCAAATGCCCTGAGGCATGGGTTAACTCAGAGGATATTGGCCATACAGCCAAGTTTTAAAGGAAACACAATTGCACATACCCCAATAATGCAAAGCATCATGGGAAACACATGCAAATTCCTATGAGACAATTTGGACTGACTCTACTTTAAGCAGAATTGCACAGTGCCAGAAGGCCTCATGTAATCAGCAAAGGCTAAGAACAGTAGACACATACACATGCTTACGCTCCTCATTTGTACTCATCAGTGTGCCATATTTGTGTCAGCCCAGGAGAGGGTCAGCCACCCCTTAAGGGGATGTTATTTGTTTGGGTCCCCCAAAATAGAAGGAAAAGAACTACAAAGAATCCCAGAGCAAATGCCCTGAGGCATGGGTTATCCTGGAGGATATAGGCCATTCAGCCAAGTTTCATGACCCAAACAAATAACATCCCCCTTAAGGGTTGGCTGGCTCCCTCTCCCTGGGCTAAGACACAGATGTGGCACACTGATGAGTCCAAATGAGGACGAAACACGTGTATGTGTCTGCTGTTCTTAGCCTTTGCTGATTGCACTGTGATGCCTGACCAGGCACAAGCATTGTTATCCCAGATAACACAGCAGGAAGCTATGAGTGTACTTAAGACAGCAACGACCCTTAAGGCCCCAGGACCTGATGGATACCCTTTGGAGTTCTACACACAATTTGAGGACCTCTTGGTCCCACCCCTGTTGTGAGCCTATCACGTAGTACAGGAAAGAGATCCCTCCACCCACATGGAAATATACAGTGATAGTTGCTATACCCAAGCCCCAAAGAGACATCCAATAGCCTGCCAGCTTGCCCCTATTGGCATCAAGTAATTGAAGAATTGATAGCAATCTCGAAGTGCCCAGAACTGTTTAACCCTGTTTACATTCTAACAGTTACTCCACCTGAGGGGATTAAGGTTAGTAAATCCACATACCGACAAGTAACACTTCTGGTGCTAGCTGCTAAAAAGGTGATCACCAGATTGAGGAGTACCACACCTCACAAAGCAAGTGTGGTCCATGATGGCCCGAGAAATTTACACACTTGAGAGGATCACGCTCGGTTTTGGACCAGGTGGAGGCTTTGATTTCAGGTGGGAAAGTAGGTAACCTTTCAAATGGAGCATTATGCAAATTTTGTCCCATGATCTACATCCTGAAGTGATAATGTACTGACAAGACATGAGAGTGGGGAAATCACTTGGAAAGCCGTGACCCCTGCTTTGTGGGAGTTGCCAGTATGGTTGTTCCCTTGCTTGTACACTTGTCTTTTTGGTTGTGGGAGGTACAGTTGCATATCTCTCCTCTCCCCTTTCTCAGGAGGAAACCTAGGAACCATTAACTCAAAAGCCTATATGAACACTTTGTTTCTCATAAGCAGCAATTCTCGAGACAGACAATTCTGAGGACCCAATAGGCCCACTGAGGAACCCAGCTGGACAGTGTTACTGATAACCTACAGAACTAAAAAGAACAAGGTCCCCAAAGTATGAATGGAGATGGCTTGACCTGGCAAGGGACAATGTGAACACTCTGTGGACACTCAGTTCTTAAGTTATGTAATAAGTTAAAACATCATACGAAGAGATGTCTGATTATTTTAAATTGTATGTCATGAATTCTCTCCTTTCTCCTTTCCTTGGTTGTTCTTCATGTACCAATAAAACTGAATAAAAAATAAATCCTTAAGTAGGGGTGCAGGGGATAGGGGGTGGCACAGCCCCCACATAAACACTCTTTAATGTTGCCGGATATTAGGTCATGAGAATGTGTATATTGCCGATTTGCTTTTCAGAGATACACATTTGTCATAATTGGGATCGCTATTTTGCGATTTCTATTATGACATAGAACCAGTTTTCTTTGACTGGGTAACCAAGGAAGTGGATCAGGAGGAGCAGTTGACATAGCCTACCCGGATGTCAGTAAGGTCTTTGACACTGTTCCACATGGAAGACTGGTGAGCAAGCTGAGAAGCCTGGGAGTGGGTCCTAAAGTAGTAAGATGAGTAGGCAGCTGGCTGCAGTAAGGACAGGATAGGACAAAAGGGGTAAGGCCATCAAGAAATGGAGGGTAATGAGTACCAATGCCCGTAGTCTGGGCAACAAGCTCCTGAACTGGTGGCCTCGATGGAAGAGGGATGCCTGGATATCGAGCGGTCACAGAAACATGGTACACAGAGAACCATGACTGAGCTGTTAACATACCAGGGCAACACAACCTACAGAAGAGACAGGGAGGGGAGAAGAGAGGTGGAGTAGCTCTCATGTAAGGGAAGGGATAAAAGCAATGGAACAAAAGAGTAAACAGGAGGAGAGAGGAAGCACTGTGGGTCACCTAGAGACTGGAAATGGCACCACAGTCCACACAGGAGTTGTATACAGACCCCCATGTCAGGGGAGGGAATGGACAAGGATATGATAGAAGGCATACTTAGGATGTCAGAGAAAGGGAGATACTGTTGATGGGGACCTTAATATGCCAGATGTTAACTGGAGCACCTTTGCTGCAGCCACAGCCAAAGCACAACCATTCTCGATGCCCTTCAGGTGGCATGCCTCAGACAGCTAGTTTTGGAACCTACTCATGAGGGAGCAATCTTATACCTCATACTCTCAAATGAGGACAGTGAGAGGATCTCAGATCTAGAAGTGGGTAGCCATTTGGGAACAAGTGACCACCAAACAGTGTGGTTACGATAAACTCAGCTACAGAGTCAAGCCATACAAAAGTGAGGGTACTGGACTTCAGGAGGGCTGACTTTGGCAAGATGGGAGAGTGCCTTAGAAAAGCATAGCAAACAGGCTAGAAGGAGGTGGAGCAACAATGGAAAATATCAAAACTGCCACCACAGAGGCAACAAGTCTTTGTGTGAAGCAAATAAACAAATCAAATGAAAGAAAAGCCACTATGGTTCTCAAAAGAGGTGGCACTGAAGGTTAGGGAGAAAAAGATAGCATTTAGGAAGTATAAGAAACACAGAAGGAGCAGGACAGAGAACTGTACCAGTTAAGGTAGAAGGAAGCAGGAGGGTAGTCAGAATAGCAAAGGCCCAAACTGAGGAAAAGATAGCCAACTCGGTTAAGAAGGGATAATACCTTTATAGGTATATCAGGAGCGTACAAAGACAAAGGGAGGGATAGTGAGGCTGAATAGAATGGATGGTGGGTGGGCAGAGAGGGACAGTGAAAAGCAGGATACTGAATTAATACTTCTGTTCAGTATTCACAAAAGAGGAGGTGGGGAGGTTCCTAATCCAATTAACAGAAGCACTCTGGATAGGGGTTCATTCCCAGTCCTTTCACAGAAGAAAGGGTTCTGAAGAACTCCTAAAACTGAAGGTGGACAAAGCAATGGGGCCAGATGGAATTCATCCCAGAATTCTAAAAGAATTAAGCAGAGAACTAGTGACACCACTGACTACCCTTTTAACTAATCATGGGAGGATGGTGTGTTACCTGAGGACTGAAGGAAGGCAGATGTGATTCCACTTCACAAAAATAGGACCAAGACAGAGGCAGAAAACTACAGACCTGTCAGTTTGACCTTTGTGGTGGGGAAGGTGATGGAATCACTTCTGAAGGAAAGAACTGTTGAGTACCTAGAGGCCAAGAGGGGCACAGGACCCAAGGCAGCATGGGTTCACAGCGGAAGGTCATGTCAGATGAATCTAATTGATTTCTTTGACTGGGTGACCAAAGTAGTAGACCAGGGAGGGGCTGTGGACATGGCCTACCTAGACTTTAGCAAGGCATTTGACACAGTCCCACACAAAGATTGATAGTCAAATTAACCAGCCTAGGAGTGGGTCCAAGGGTGGTAGCCTGGTAAAACATTGGCTGGACAACAGGACACAGCAAGTAATTGTAAATGGAGTCCACTCTGAAGAAGAAGAGGGTTACTAGTATGGTACCACCAGTCCTTCCTTTTTAATGTCTTTATAAGTGACATTGCAGAGGAACTGGAAGGAAAAGTATGTCTCTTTGCAGATGACACAAAGATCTGCAACAGGGTTGATACACAGGAAGGCGTGGAAAGGATGAGAAGGACTTGGCAAGGTTGGAGGAATGGTCAAGTATGGCAGCTTGGAGTCAATGCAAAGAAGTGCAAATAATGCACCTGGGATACAAAAACCCAGGGAAGATTACATAATGGGGGTAGTAACAACAACAAAAATGGAAAGGGACCTGGGGTAATTATATTAGATGACCTTAAGGTTGGCAAGCAATGTGAGAAGACAGTAGGGGGATACTGGGATGTATACGGAGAGGCAACACCAGCAGAAAACAGGAAGTTGTTATCCCCTGTACAGACAGTTGGTGAGACCCCATCCGAGTACTCTCCAGTTTAGGAGACCCCATCTCCACAAGGACATAGACAAGATGGAGGCAGTTCAGGGAGGGCAACTAAAATGGTGCAGGGTCTGCAAGAGAAGCCATCGAGGAGAGACTAAAGGAGCTTAATATGTATACCCTTGAGGAAAGGAGGAGGGGGACATGATAGAAATGTTTAAGAACCTCAGTGGAATCAACAAAGTCCAAAAGGGTAGCATCTTTCAGAAAAGAGATGTGCAAGAACGAGGGGCACAATTTGAAGATAGAAGGGGGACGTTCCAGGGGCAATGTAAGGAAGCATCTTTCAGAGAGGTGGTGGATGCATGGAACAGCCTTCCTGAGGAGGTTGTGGGGTCTAAAACTGTGGGAGAATTCATGAACAGATGTAAGGCAATTTTGTGGGGGTAGGAAGAAATAGGCTGTTGGTTAAATAGGATCTGCAGCTTATTCTCTAGGTAGGAAATGGGCAGACTAGGTGGGCCAAGCGGTCCTTATTTGTCACAAAGTCTATGTCTCTATGGACAATAGAAGTCGAGGGTGGTGGCAAATGGCATCCACGCTGGAGAGGGCAAAGTGACCTGTGTGGTGCCACAAGGGTCAGTACTAGGCCCAGTCCTCTTCAATGTCTTTATAAGCGACTTTGCAGAAGGACTGGAAGGAAGGTATACCTGTTTGCAGATAACACAAAAATCTGCAGCAGAGTAAGTACATGGGGGTGGTGGAAAGAATGACAGAAGATCTAAAAAGCTGGAAGAATGGTCAAGGTTTTGCAGCTGGGCTTCAATGCAAAAAGTGTAAAATCATGCACTTGGGGCACAGAAACCCGAGGGCAACGTATGAACTGGAAGGAGAATCACAAAACAGGAAAGGGACCTGGGAGTAATCATTTCTGATGGCCTGAAGGTGGCTAAACAATGTCACAAGGCAGCAGGAAAGGCTAGCAGGATGCTTGGATGCATAGGCAGGAGTATCACCAGCATAAAGAAGGGGTACAATACCCTGTATAGATCACTAGTGAGACCCCACCTCAAGTAATGTGTCCAGTTCTGCAGGCCCCACTCTGAAAGGACATAGACAGAGTAGAGTGGTACGGCACGGGTCATAATGCCGACAACAAAACAATGCTGCAAACAATACCACAAGCATAATGCCACCCCTAAAATAATGTTGGTAAAAACACCATCCCTAAAAAAAAGCACAACCCGCGAAAATAATGGGCCTTCTTATTTTTGCTGGAGCTCTGCCTTGCACTCCCCCGGGACGCGGGGGCTTTTACCATCCACACACCCAGAATTATAATAATCAGCTCCAGTGGGGTGAGGGGGATCCGACGTCCGAAAAGATATCGATCTCGGCGAAACGGCTGACGCCAGACTTGGTAAATGGAGCTGAGAGGAGAAAACAACGCCTAAAGACGGAAAAACAACCGACGGGCAGCGGACTGATGTCGGGTACCTGAGGACGAGAACACCGTCGAAAATGAAGAGATAATGTTGATTGTAGATCAAATCTAAGAGGATCTTTAGCTGCAACTGCAAGCAGAAGCTGTTCCTTCGACTTCACATGCAGGACGCGTGGGAAAGAACTGGTGGAGCTGGGTCCACCCCTCTGTACTCCTGGCCGGCTGGGGGCGGACCTACTGTGTATTGCAGGCAGAAATTTCACCAGAGGGTCCTAGTGCCTGTGGCATAGTCCTGATTGTAATAGCCTGCTGCAAGAGCTCCCACTCAAAGTAAGATCTTGGGGATAAGGAGAAACTCAGGAGGGAAATGTTTCTGAGCAAAAAAAAACAATATCGGGAGACGGGGAACCAAACCTGGTCCCTGGGTCTCCACCGCTCCAGGTGCTTGTGCTTTAGCCACTCCACCACAGGAGCAACTCAACCAGGCACAGCACCTCAGGCTTCTTCAGCCCTTCCTCCATTCCACAGTGAGTGGCAGGGTAATGGTTATTCCCTACTGCTATTATACCCCTGTCACCTAAATGCTTTAGCGCTTTACATACTCGATGCTTGCCATGCTGTTCTTGAAGTGGCATATTAACCCGGTGCCAGACGGTACAAAAAGAGGGCAACCAAATGGTGAAGCATGATGAAGAAAAGGCTTAAGGAATTAAATATGCACCCCTAGAAGAAAGGAGGGAAAGGGGATGTGACAGAAACATTCAAACTCTCCAAGGCACTGGAGAAAGTTATAGCTGATCAGCTTACTGACTACCTCACCAATCTGAATCTACTCTCCCAGTTCAACATGGTTTCCGTAGGGGTCACAGTACCACTACAGCCCTTCTAGAGTATACTTCTTTCATTCACCAGGCACTAGATTGTGGACACTTGGTAGGATCTGTAGACCTTACCAAACCTTTCGTCGATGAAACCATGAATTACTGCTCCTATCCCTCCCATCTCTGGGTATAACTACTGAAGCTGTGGCCTGGTTTCATAGCTATTTTTTCAACTGCTCCCAGCAGGACAGAATTGGTGGTTCCACCCTCTCAGACCATAGTCTCATCTCTGGTGTCCCTCAAGGATCCATTCTTGGACCCTTTCTTTTTAGCTTGTTCCTTAACTCACTCCCAGAGTCCTGTCCTGGTAATTTGCTTCTCTACATGGATGACGCCGTCATCTTAAACTCGCACCCAATACCAGTACACTCAAAATATGCTCCAGGAGCATTTCAACTCCACTGAATCCTGGTTTGTCAACCACAAGTTAATCCTGAACTGTAGTAAGACCAAATCTATGGTCTTTACCCACCGACAAAACAGACACAGTGGATTTGCCTCAACATCCTTAACTGCAGTAATATTCCCATTGAACAGGCCCAGTCTTTCAGATATCTAGATATTACCCTTGATTCCCAATTATCCTTCCATGACCACATCCAAGGACTATTATCTGCACTGAACACCAGGATAGGGTTGCTTTATCGTCACAGGCAATTTCTCTCACCTGCAAGCCCTACACCTGGCTGTATCCTCATTTGTACTCTCACTAATAGACTATGGCCTAGTAATTTATGGCTCAGTGATCCTACTCCTCTCACAGATAAAACCACCTTGAACAAGGCCTGCCGTCTAGTCACAGGACAAAATAGATTGACTCACACCTGTGCATTATATACATCAGCCAGATGGCTGTGCCTAGAAGACAGAATCAAATACTTCACCTGTATTATGGCTAATAAGAGCTCCCTCAAAGCCACCCCTTTGGGCTCGACTCCTTTATCACTGTAGCTAAGCCACCCGCACCTCTAGAAATTCTTGAAAGCATCCCTCGTAGTTTCTTTCTGTAGGACTGCACTTTGTCAATGAGCATTTGCCTACAGAGCTCCTTCTTGGATCAATGAACTCCCAACCTCTATCAGCCACCTACCACTGGCCCTTCAAAGTGTCCCTAAAGAACTATCTGATCCAGCAATCAACTTGCAGTTGTTTTGAATAAGTTTTGATTGGGAAACGTCTTGCTCTTTTATCTTTCTGCTGATACCAGTTCTATTCTACCTTTATAGCAATGGCTCTTAGGTCTGCTGTGGAATTTTTGCACCTCATTGTTTTCTTTGTTATTGATTGTTATGCTTCTCAATCAAGGCCAGTCTCTGGCTGGCTCTTTAATTATGCACCTTGTTTTGTTATATATTATGTTATATTTCTAATTTACAATGGCCCCCGCCTCCTACCTCAATGTTTGTTAATTCTCTGCCCTTATGTAACCCTGACAAGGACCTTTGTAAAAGAGTCTGTGACTCAAGGGTTATTTCCGATTTCTCAAATAAATAAAAATAAAATAAAAATACCTCACAGGTATAAACAAGGTACACGAATGGAGCACTTTCCAGAGAAAGAGATGCATGAGGACAAGGGGTCACACTATGAAGCTGGGGAGGAGGGAGGCTGAAAGGAAATATGAGGAAGTACTTCTTCATGTAAAGGGTGGTGGATGCTGGAACAACCTCCCAGTGGAGGTGGTGGGGCTAAAATGGTTACAGGATTCAAGAAATACAGGTTACTCACCTGTAACAGGAGTTCTAGGAATGGTATATGTTGTTCATCCACACTCATTGGCAGGTATCCTTGCCGCTTTAAATCTTGCGGAAGGTCTTCAAGCTTGCTCCTCCACCCGGTGGTATAACTCTCAGCTCCGCCCATGACGCCAGATCTGGCCCGCTGGAAGCCTGTGCAGTGCATCGGGCCGGGAGTAATGTAGGATGAACAAATACCATTCTTAGAACCCTGTTACAGGTGAGTAACCTGTATTTCTAGGACATGGATATGTTGTTCATCCACACTCATTGGCAGACTCCTAGCAGTTCTCCGGGAGGAGGGAGGCAAGACGACACCCCAATACTTACTTGGGAAAGAGAGACTGGAGAACCGAGGCCCCAAAACCAGCATCCCGGCGTGACTCAAGGTCGATGTGGTAATGGGTAATGAAGGTGTTTGCTGACTTCCAGGTAGCAGCCCTGCAGATTTCCTGGATAGGGCGTCCTGGAAGCAGCCACCGTTGCAGCAGTATGGCGGGTAGAATGAGCTCTTATCCTCTGGGAGGCTCCATGCCCGCCAACTTATAGCAGAGATCTATGCAGGAGGTTACCCACCTGCTTATCGTCCGCTTGGCTGCAGGTCTGCCAGATGCGACTTCAGCGTAGGTGACAAACAGCTGGCGAACCTCTCCCAATTTCGGCCGTCGCTCCCTTATAATAAGCCTTCTGCGGGTCCAGGTATGGAGCCTGTATTACCGACCTCGAGGTGTGATTGGGGTAGAACACCGCAGAGTCAACACCTGGTTAAGGTGAAACTCCGACACCACCTTCGGAAGGAATTTCGGTGGGCGCAGGACAACCTTGTCCCTGTGGAAGACCAGGTAAGGAGACTCGATGGAAAGCACCTGGAGCTCTCCCATCCTTCTGGCTGACGTGATAGCCACCAAGAAGGCGGTCTTCACGACAGGTGAGAGAGCACACCTGTGCATAGGTTCGAATGGCTTGCCCATGAGCTTTGCCAGTACCAGCAGTAGATCCCACGGAGGTGGGGGTTCCCGACTGAGGGAAATGTGATCAAGGCCTTGAAAAGCGCCAGACCACTTCCTCCCGCGCATCGACTGCTTCCCCGCCCGCGCCTCGTAAGCAGAGATGGCTGCCAGGTGCACCCTTAGGGTCGCCGACCTAAGCCCTTGACTAGAAAGGGACCATAAATAGTCCAAGATGCTTGCCAAGGAACAGGAGGAAGGGTCCAAGCCCTTGCCTGACACCAAATGGAAAACCTTTTCCATTTGAAGGCATAGCATTTTCTGGTCGACTCTTACGGGACGCCTCAACTACATTGAGGACCTCGTCCGAAGACCCAAGGCCTGGAACTCTAGCTCAGGAACCAGGCCGCCAGGTGCAGGGATTGAAGGTCCGGATGGAACACCTTCCCTGATTGACTGAGAGCAGGTCGGGCGAGCTGGAAGCTGCCGCGGAGTCCTGGAGCTGAGACTGAGGAGATCTGGGTACCAGAACTGGCGAGGCCAGTCTGGGGCTATCAGAATCACCTGCGCCTTGTCCCTCCTCGCTGAGAAGCACCTTGTGGATCAAGGGAAATGGGGAAAGGCGAAAAGAGGCCCGGGGTCCACTGCCTCGAGAAGGCATCCCCTGCAGCGAGCCCTGCTGAGGGGGCGGGCATGGAACAGACTCAGCCCTGCGTTCTCCTGAAGGCAAACAGGTCCACCTGAGGTGTGCCCCAATGGGAGAACAGATGCTGTACTACCTCCGGCAGGAGAGACCACTCGTGGGATGCAGCCCCTATCCGGCTCAGGGCATCGGCCAGGGTGTTGGGCTCCTGCCACGTGAATGGCTAGGAGATCCGCCTCCAGGCTGCGCCACGAGTGACCAAATGCGGAGAGCTTCCTTGCATAGAAGCATGGGCGCGCCCGCCCTAGCGGTTTAGATAGTACATGGTCGTGGTATTGTCCGTCTGGACTCGGACCACTTGACCCCGGAGGAACGGAGCAAAGGCGGTGAGAGCTAGGCGGACCGCTCGGGCTCCAGCAGGTTGATGTGGCATCGGGACTCCCGCTGGGACCAGAGGCCATGAGCCAGTGTTCCCCAGATGGGCACCCCAACCCATCAGAGAGGCATCGGTCGATAGAGACCGTCGGCTCGGGCGGACGAACGGGATGCCCTCCTGCAAATGATCTGGAACAGTCCACCACTGGAGAGCGTTCCACATCCCTGTGTCACCGACACAAGCTGGTCCAAAGGATCGCAGCTGCCAGACCACTGGCTGGCCAGTCCCCACTGAAGGGGACGCGATGTTCCAGCGGCCCAACGGACCACGCTGGTGCAGGCCGCCATGAGACCCAGGAGGCGCAGGAAGTCCCGGCAGGGCGCATTGCCCAACCAGAAATGATCGGGCAAAGGAGGAAAGAACCCGGCCCTGTTCGCCGGAGCCGCGCCTGGCTCAAGAGAGTCGAGCTGCGCCCGATGAATAGAATCACCTGCTCGCTCGAGTTCGACTTGGCCTCGTTGATAAGGAGGCCCAGTTGAGAGCAGACCTGGAGGGCCAGATCTCTGGACCACTCCGCCTCCTTCCTGGAGGGAGCTGCTATCAGCCAGTCGTCCAGGTAAGGGTACACCGGACCCTCGGGCCCGCAGGAATGCTGTCACCACTGCCATGCATTTGGTGAAGACCCTGGGAGCTGGAGACAAGCCGAAGGGCATGGCTTGGAACTCGAAGAGGGATCCTTCCGCCGGAAGCGAAGGAATCTCTGGTGAGACGGACGGATAGGACGTGAAAAACGCTGGCCCTGCAAGTCCAGAGAGCAGAACCACACGCTGCTCCAAGGATGGTATTATCTGAGCCAGAGTGACCATCCTGAAGGTTCGAGACCTTAGGAACTTGTTTAGGTCGTGTAGGTCGGAGAATGGGCGCCAGCCCCCGTCCGCTTCGGAACCAGGAAGTACCTGGACACAAACCCTGGGTCTGAAGGAGGTCCACCACCTCTTTATCACCTCCTTCTGGAGGAGGAGATGTCGGCTCGACGAGCCGCCAGTGAGCTGGGGATCCGAAGCCCCGAGGGCGATGGCTCTGAAGGGTGGTGCCTGCTCGAATTCCAGAGGCAGGCCTCTTCCCACCACCTCCAAGACCCACCTGTCCGTGGAAACAGCGGACCAGGCGGAACGGAAGTGCGGAGCCGCCCCCACGGAGGGACCCAGGGGTAAGGTGACGGAATGGGGCTACACCCCTCAGCCCGTCACTGGGCAGGCTTGGAGGAGGGACCGGCCGAGGGACCTCCTGGGCCTTTTCCTCCCTGCCTCCTGTTAGAGGAAGCCGGCGGCTTGGGTTTGGGATGCCAAGGCCGAGCCTGCTGGCCCTGACGTTGCTGGGCCGGGCGGCGGGGCACAGAAGGACGAAAGGGCTTAGGCTGTGGTTTGCGGCCTTTGTCCTTCTGAGCGGAAGAGACCAGGTCCAAGGTAGCATTGGACTTCTCGATCCTCTGCAGGTGACCTTCCACCCCAGGGTCAGAGGTCAGTCCCAAAAGGGAACATCCGCCAACTTGTGCTGGGTATCCAAGTAAAGGTGGATATCCTCAGCCAAGCCCACCGACGATAGCCACTGCGGCCGCCACCGATCTGGCACATGAGTCCCCTATATCCAAAGCAGTCTGGAGCTGCTGTTTGGCCACTGCCCTGCCCTGGTCCCGCACCTGCTTAACCG
The DNA here is from genome assembly GCA_016271365.2 of Neoceratodus forsteri. Taxonomy (NCBI): domain Eukaryota; kingdom Metazoa; phylum Chordata; order Ceratodontiformes; family Ceratodontidae; genus Neoceratodus; species Neoceratodus forsteri. The sequence goes on from CM057449.1 coordinate 1,311,809,682, forward strand.
TAGTCTGCAGATTGGCGGGAAGATGAGGATGACCTCATCCAGGGAGCCCAACAGGGCATAAGAAAAATGTGCCATGAGGGCGAACTGGCCCTGGCGAAGGCCGAGAGAGGACGCGCGTAGACTTTACGCCCGACATGTCCAATTTCTTGGACTCCTTGTCAGGAGGTTTGTCCACATCCCTGGCGTTGCCGGCGCCGGAAAACGCTGTCGGTAACCAACCCCTCAGCAGAGGGTGTTCAAAACCGACAAGGAACCAGTAGGGACGCGATACTTCCTGGCCATCCTGGCGGGCGCAGGGCAGGAAGCAGGGCGCTGCCAAAGCTCCAGTGCGGACCCACTATGGCCTCGGCCACCGGAAAGGCCTCCGTCGGAGAATCCCTCGGTCCAGAATCTCCGTGAGGGATACCTGGCCCGCTTGGAAGCGGGTTCAAGCTCCATCCGGTGGACTCCGAGATGAGCCGAGCAGTCCTAGGAAGGACGACGGGCTATCGTCCATTGACTGACCTCCTGAAGACTCCAAGTCCAGTCGCTTGGAAAAAGGAGGAATCATCTTCGGACTCGGAAGAGTCCTCAAGAGCTGCCTCTGGCCTGAGCCACCCTTCACCCTGCCGAGGTCGGTCGGGAGTGAGGGTAACTGACAGCCGATGGGTAGACCTTAGCCGATCGAGAATCCTTGGTCGGAGCCCCAGTGGTGGCTGTGAGGCGGAGGTTCCACCGAATCGGTGGAGCAGCTGGTTTTGGCCGAACAACCGCCTGGGTATACTCCTCGGATAAGTCGGGGTTGTGTCGGCGCTCGGTGACAGCCACTTAATGGCGGGAAGGCGGCGGGTCGGCTTACTCCCGGCCAGGAGAGCTGTTGCAACATAAGGTCCTCGTACCGTCGGCGTAATTCACCTGACCTCCCTCATCCGAGGAGGAGGGCGAGGCAGCGGCAGCCCGCTTACCGTGATGCGAGACGAGACCGCCTATGACGGTGGGATCGGCTGGACCAAGAGGTCGAGACCGAGACCGAGAGTCCCGGAATTTCCGAGGTCGGTGCGGGAGGTGTCGGCGGAACCGGCACTCCCTTCGCTCAGATGGTGCATCCGAGGGCTCCGGAACCGAGGCACAGGCGAGCCCACGGATCCTCAACTCCTCCCGGGAACCGGGAGAGGGATCTCGGCTGCAAAGGCGACAGCCCGTCCAATGGTCGAGAAAAATCTCGGCTTCATCGGTGGGAGTCTCGGTCAACTGACCTGGACGGGGACACCGTGAGGCCAGTGGCGTGCAGCCGTCGATCGAAAGCCGACGGTCGACTGCCCGGAGAGGGACCTTTCCCGCTTCCCAAGAGCGCCGACGGAGGGACTTACCTTGTCCCTCTTTTTGGACCGAGAATAAGGTCCGCAGACGAGGCCCTTCTCCTTTAGTGGAGAGGGACAGACAAAGCTCCTTAAAAGAAGCCGTGTAGGAAGAGCCCAGAGAGGCGGGATAAATGCCGCCGCCAAGGAAGATACTGCCCGCCCGCCTCCTCTTCGAGGGCCACCATCCGCCGAGCTGATCCGCCGAGTCAGCCGCTGACACCGCCAACCGGGCCTTGGACTTCACCGGAGGGAACGCTCGGACGCCCAGTTGCAATCGGGCAGCACGGCCTCGAGGACGAGGGCCGAGAAAGATGAGCACAGGTCGCAAGCCTGCGGGTCGTGCTCAAGGCCTAAGCAGTAGACACACGTGGAGTGTGGATCCGTCCGAGACATCTTCTGCCCGCATGGGCATCTCCGAAATCAGGTCGATGGTCCATCGCAGTCACAGGGATAGAAGACTGAAGTCTTTTCGCAAAATTTATTTTTAAATCCGCAAACGGAGAAGTAGGAACCAGTCTCAAACGCAGAGCGTTAAGGAGGAACCTGAGCTTCCAAGCGGTAAGGAAGATCTGGCGTCATGGGCGGAGCCGAGTTATACCACCCGGTGGGTGGGAGGAGCAAGCTTGAAGACCTTCCGCAAGATTTAAAGCGGCAAGGATACCTGCCAATGAGTGTGGATGAACAACATATCCATGTCCCTAGAAAGCATGGTACAGACACAAGGGGATCTTAGAAGTAAGGCAAGGGAGGATGCAAACCAGAGACCGAGTAGGGTGTGTGGTGGCACGACAGGTATGGAAAATAGGGCAACTAGGCCCAAGAGGTCCTTATCTGCCGACAATGTCTATGTTTCTATTTTTCCACATTCTAGCAATGCACCTTGGGAGCTATAACATTTCTAATGTCTTTATTTCTTTACTGTAAGTGTACACTATTATGCTTGCAACCATACTCTCCGGGGTTGTGCTAGAAAACAGCCTATTATTGTCTAATGCAATTACCAGTAATCAAAAACAAATAAATAAATGTATTAGTGCCATACTTAGTCATTCTTCCCTCTTGTCCAGCAGGCAGTTTCTGACTGGAAGATGTTTCCAACTAAGTTCAGTCTCTGTCTCAAGTTTTATATTAAAAATAGTACTTAAAAGTTGAAGATTCTGGTCCAGAATAATGTTAAGTTAGAACAAGTACTACCAGATGTGAAAGATTTGCTACTTTCTTTACATCTGGAACATAAAAGGAAACAGAGGGATTGAATGTATTAAGAAGGTATGAGGTGCAGTAAATCTAGTGAAGGATGTACAGCTGGATTTGATTTAGTTTGTTGCTCATTGCCATGTTCCATGGTGAAGAGATACATTCTCATTTTTCCACATGAATCTTTATCTGTAGTTCCTCTTCCCATGTTGCTTTTAAATGTTGCAAGTTTGCCATCCAGGGTTCTAGGACATATGCATATATTCTAGATATTAACTTGCATCTATTTGGTGCCAAGTTTATTAGATCAGAAAGTGAATTCCTCTTATTGTTTGACTTAGGATTAGTTTCAAGAGTATTGCTCGTATTTGTAAATAACTAAAACAATGATGCTCTGGTAAGACCAAATTGATGTTCAAGCTGTTCAAATGATTTCAGGTTATTACCTGTATATAGATTACTAACAGTCACTATTCCATATGATAGCCATTTTTAATGCAATTATTTTGAAATATTACGTGGCAGTTGTTTTTCATATTGTACTCTGTTTTGATTTCATTTTGTACTAATCCTTAATACCACGTATGCTTTTGTTTTTGTATTTCTTGTTCCCTCTCCCTCCCCATTGTACCTAAAAATGGTTCCATGACAAGTCGCTGAAACCAGTGAAAGTCAAAACCACATGTAGAACACTGCCAAGAATTTTTTTCAAGTGTGATTTACTATTACAACACCATGATACCATGGGCCACCACTCAAGTGAAAGTTGTAACTTAAATTTTTTGTCTTCTCCGGTGTATTCTGCATATGTGGTTTTGACTTTCATGAGTTTTCACCTCACGGTTTCAAACCACTTGGCGAGTTGTCGTGACACACCTGAAAACAAGCCTTGGTTCAGTGTGCCTCTCCTGGTCACCAAGAAAGAAAGGAAGAGAGAGAGAGCTAGGAGAGGGAGAGAGAGAGAGAGAGGGAGAGAGTGAGGGAGAGAGAGAGAGAAAAGAGAGGGCGGAGGATGGAGGAGAGAAGAGAGAGAAATAGTGATGCATTTATTAATTCTGTTATAGTTATATTTCTTTTGGATTTTATTCCATATGCACAGGGTATCCCTCATAAACATATTGTCCCTTCCTTCCCATGATTTCTTACTACAGTTCTGAAATAGAACAGACTACAGTTTTATATATGTGTAAGCCCCCTCCCGTGTCTAGGGTATGATGATGGTAGTCAAGGGAGGGGACACTACAGCCAAAGAGAGTCCACATACCTGGTCGGCCTGACTTACCAGATCAGATGGAACTGGGGTGCCCTTGGACCTCTGGGTGCAGAGCTGGAAACTGAAGAAATTGACAAACGCTGCTCTTCACTTGCCTGGTCTTGCCATCTTTGCCTCCAAGGCCACTGTAGACAGTCTTCACCAGGCAGGCCTCTCAACGCCTTCTCCGCTGGTCCTCTGGTCCTCCTGCAGCACACCCTGGAACACACACTAGGGGTTGGGCTATGGAGGCAAGGTCCTTGTTAACAGCAAATAGTTCATCCAAACAAAACAAGGCAAACACCATAAGTGCAGGAACGAGAAGACCCTATTTAAAGAACAGTTAATGCAGAACAGGAAACAGTCACTCCATGAAGCAGAAAACACAACACGGGTCACTCTGGGCCACGAGGTCACATCAAAACTAATTGGTGCTCTGAACCGTGAAGAAGCTAAATTCTATGCAGCTACCTTACAGGCTAGACTGCCACAGTCCAAACACAAGAGAGTATAATTCATGGCTGAGTAGGGCCTTTAACAGCAAACAGCATCAGTTCTTCCTCAAACACTGGAACTGAACAGTCTCTAGCAGGGCCATGTGGAACCAGGGGCGGCCCACTGGACCCCCAGAACCCACTGGCACCCCTATTCACAGTCTCTCCATAATTGGTGCCACTGCCAAAACAGTCTATGGGACCATGGTGCTAAACTCCTGGATTCCCTCACCTGTCAGGTGCTTTTCATCCTTTCTCCATCCTTCTTGGCTCCTGGTGGCTGGAAGCAGAACGCCTCCTCCCTTGGCTCTCTCCCAAGCACAGATCCTCTTGGGGATCCCACTCAGCAGTGGTTCTCTGGGCTCAAAAATACAGCACACCCCCAGGATACAGGTAGCCTCACAGCCTTTCCCTCATTCTAGGCTCATGGCAGCTGCTCTACTCTCTCTCTGGATCCCAGGCCCCCCAAGAGGGCTCAAAACAAGACATCCCTTTTGGACTCTGATACACTCTCCCAGTTAAAAACAAACCATGGCCTCTATGGCCAAGCAGGCAAACACCCTGCTCCAACCTCGCTTTCTCTCTCTCTCTCTCTGTTTCTCTCTCTTTCTCTCTCCTTCCTCCTCGGATCTCCCTCTGGATTCCCTCCTGCTGCTACTTTTTATCCCTCTGCCAGGCACCATAAAATCCCCACCAAACTCAAGGTCCAATCCCAGACCAACCTCAAGGTGTCAAAACTCACTTTGCCCCAATGCCCTCTAGGGCTTGTAGTCCCAACACAACTATTTACATGCTCCCCAAATGGCACCATCCAACTCCGAAACTACCTCTCACTGAACTAGGAAGCCACTCCTTTAAATTTCTGGACTCGGCAGCCACAAATGGCCTGTCAAAACTATTCACTGCATATATATATATATATATATATATATATATAATATAAGCATATATATATATATATTTTTTTTTTAATTATCAAGTGGGCCCCAATCCCTGAAATGCCCTGGAGGCACAGAACCACAGCACTGGTGCTCAGCTTGCCTGCCAACAAACTGAGCACCAGTAATCTCAGCACCAGAGCCACAAAAGAACTGTGGGTCCAAATCACTCCCAGGACTCCCGAACAGTGCCATGGAGAGCATGGAGCCACAACTCCCAAAAAAGTAAACTCGATTTGAGGGCTTACACTCTCCCCTGTTGAATGCTTGCTGTCCTGGCAAGCCACAACACATCATAAAAACTATTTACACTATTCTTACACCATACCCAAGCTAACACTACCTATCAAACACTAACCTGGCTCTCTAAACCGCTCTGGGATCACTTCCGCTGGGCCACCCACCAACAGATCTACAAACCCTGAAACTCAGCCTAACCAATGGTGTCCCCAGTATATTAACTAGTCCTCATCTGGCCACCCACCACTAGAACCTACTAGATGGATTGCTTTTTGCCCAAACTGGTGGCGTCCCAGGTTCCCATACTCTACAAACAAACTTACTCCCAAAGTGCCAGCCTCTGGCGCAGTCTTGTGAACAGTTAACAGAAACAGGGTAACCCTCCTGTCTGTTTTGTGGGTTCGAACCAATCTTTGGTCTCAAATCTTGGAGGGATTCAAACTGTGAACCTCTTATTAGCGTACCCAATGTACAGGCTCAGATAATTCTGCTCTTGAGGGGGACAGATATCTTTCCCTCGGCACCTAACCAAGCGTACAAAATGAACCATTAAAACTATTAAAGACCTCAGAATAAGTTATTACCTTTTCCCAGTTTGGTAAAACCAGTAAGCTTTGTGCAGTGTCAGCTTTAACCATGTATGCTTCCCTTGTCAAGAAAAAAGAATTTCAAAGACACACCAAGTAGTCTCTAAAGTAGAGGTTTACTTAAAATAGATAAAAAATTTACAATGTAAATACAGAACCATATATCACAAAACATACAAATCACGTAAACAAAACAGGTATAAAAGTGCAGACCAAATCTCCTACCACAGTACTCTTAGAATTGTCTTTTCTAAGGTATTCTTATCTCACAGTGCAAAACAGGATGTCTTGTCAAAGGTAAATTCTGTGATCTCAGCACAACTAATTTTCTCATATGACTTTCTTTGATCTTATGAGCAGCTTCACCTTTCCAGGACATCAAAGGACTTGTTATGTCTCTCTGCCAGATCTCAGGGAGGTGCAACATGCTTTGTATCACCATGTGAATTTTACTGTGTTTCCTCTGAACGTTATAAAAGTTTGTGATCTCTCTTGGCAGTTTGCAAGCAGCAATTAGTCACATAAAAGGAGATCCAAAATGTTAAATCTCTTCTCGCCTGTAATTATCTCTTGGCCTTCCAGGTGACACCTATTAGCTAAATCCTGGGGGCTGTCATTCCACAGACTGTCAGCATCTCTCATGAGAGACATTCAATAACACTTTTTATACTACAAAAACATAGGTTAATCAGAACCAGCTGTCCAAGTGTCACAATTCCTCCCCAACTAGACTGAATTTGGGGTTCTACCCCTGCATGGGCTGAGCTTCCAAAATCAGTTCCTCCTCATACACATGAGACAGCCCATCAGAGTTCTGATTTTGGCTCCAGCCCTTTGTAGAATTGTCATATCACACCCTTACAAAGCAGTACTCCATCTTAGCAATCTACCATTGTTTCCCCATCTGCATCAGCCAAACCAGGGGTTGTGGTCAGTCTGCACCACAAAATGCTGCCCATATAAGTATGGCTTCAACTTCTTTAGGGCCCACACTATGGCAAGACATTCTTTTCCACAGTACAGTATGCCTGCTCCTGGGAAGTAACTTCCTACTCAGGTACACTACTGGGTGATCTTTCCCTTGGCTGGATGTCCGACTCAGTACTGCCCCAATACCAATGTCTGAGGTGTCAGTCTGAACTATAAAGGGTTTGCTATAGTCAAAACTTGTCAAAACAGGAGCACTGCAAAGTGCCTCCTTTAGTTGGAAAAGGCTTCCTCACAGGCTGGGTCCCAGGTAATTTTCTTGGGCATCTTTTTCTTTGTCAGGTCCGATGGGGAACAGCCAGGGCACTGTAATTGGGTACAAATTTCCTGTAGTACCCTGCTGTCCCTAGAAAACTCCTGACCTGCTTCTGTGTTTCTGGTCTGGGCCACGCCTGGATTACCTCTATTTTTATTTGGTTAGGATGGAGCTGTCCCGGCCTACCACATGCCCAAGGTATGCCACTTCTCCCATGGCCACCTGGCACTTCCAGCTTTCACAGTGAGCCTGACCTCTGTATCCTGCCCAGCACTTCCATAACGTGAGATAGGTGTTCCTCCCAGCTGGTACTAAAGATGGAAATGTCGTCCAGGTACACTACGGCATACTCCTCAGCACCATTTAACACCTGGTTCACCAACCTTTGGAAAGTGGCGGGCCATTCTTCTTTCAGAAAGGCATTACTTTAAATTCAAATAAGCCTATCGGAGTGATGAAGGATGACCTCTCCTAGCTCTGTCTCTCAACTCTACCTGCCAATACCCTTGGTCAGGTCAATGGTTGTAAGGTAGGTCGCCCGCCCAACTTGTCCAGGAGTTAGTCTTTCCGGGGCATCAGGTGGGTATCTGACTTCGTGACTGCATTCAGTCTATGATAGTCCACACAGAAATGAGTAGAGCCATCTGGCTTAGGCACAAGGACTACAGGTGAGGCCCAGGGCTGTGGGATCTCTGGATTACCCCTAAATCCAGCATTCAATCAATCAATCAATCAATCACTTTATTTAACGAGGCATAAACACCATTGAGCAAGCTCATTTTCAAGGTGGTCCTGGGCATAAATACAATACAGTACACTTCATAAGATTACAATTACGGTGGACAGCAGTTGCAAAAAAAAAAAGAAAAACATTGTGGGTGCGGTCAATATGGGCTTACACATGCGGTCAACATAATTAACATGCAAAGGTACATAATGATAAGCTTTACTGAAATGAGAAGAGACAACAATCCCATATAGTCTCCGCTGAGTAAGAGCTCATACCTAAATGATAAAAATGAGGTATTAAGGAATAGGGTAGAAATGGGGTGAAAGAGTAGGCAGCCAAAGGAGGCCAGAATAGGTAAAAGGTAGAGAATAGGCAGGGTCATCTTGGATTAAAGGAACCAGGCTTGTAGGTCCTAGGTTTCTGTTGTTAGAATGTGGGTGGATGAGATACTTAGGCGTAGGATTTGAGAGTGGCACCGAGGCTTAGGGGTCATCGGCATCTGAAACAGTTGCATGATTCCTTCAGATAATCCGTTAATAGAGCTTTGAATGTGAAAATGCTTGCATAGTGTTCCAAAGTGATGGAAGTGAGAAGTTGATTGCTGCTGAGCCAGGGTAGTTTTCACTTTAGGAATCTGGAAGAAGATTAAGGAGAAACATCTCAGGCCATAGGAACCTTTAGCCCATTTGAAGATGTTCGAGATGTATGCAGGGAGGTTATCAGATAATGCTCTAAAAAACAGAGGAGAGCATTCCTTTTCTTCTAGTTGAGAGTGAGGTCCATCCCGAAACCTGGTATAGATGAAGTGCTGTGTACTACGGGGTAGATTTAAGATAAATCTTAAAGCCGGTGGTAAAGGGTGTCCAGTTTGTTTAGCATCGTTGATGGGCAATGACTGTAAAGGAAGTCAGCGTAGTCCAGTATAGGTAGGAATGTAGTTTGTACTAGTCTCATTCTGGCTTCTAACGTGAGTACGTGTTTAATGCGATAGAATAAACCTAATCATTGTCTTAGTTTCTTCAAGGTTTCATTTAAGTGGCACAGAAAGTTGAGCTTGTTATCCAGCCAGAACCCTAGGTATTTAAAGGTATCAACTACTTCAAGGGGTTCATCTAAGAGTGTTCAGATCTGTGTGATATGTGGACATCCGGAAGTAGACTTTGGTGAGAGAATCATTGCTTTAGTCTTTTTGGCGTTGAAGAGGAGCTTATGAGTGAGAAGGTTGTATTGGAGGGTGACAAAGTCTTTCTGTAAGTACTCATGGGCCAGATCCAAGGATGAATTTGTGGTATAGAGTACAGTATCATCTACGAATAAGTGCACATTGCTGTGCCCAGCTGAGTCAGATTATTGATGTATGTTGCAAAGAGGATAGGGCCCAGGATGGAGCCTTGTGGGACTCCTTGTAACAAGGATTTTTGGGGACAGATCTCCTATGGCTTTGACTTGTTGTAACCTATTGGTTAGGTAGCTGGTGAACCATTTAATGGCAGAACTAGCAAGTCCGATGTTACTCAGTGCAGTATGCATGATGGTATGATCAACAGTATCGAAGGCCTTACTTAGATCAAGGAAGAGGGCATATATATGCTTCTTAGAGTCCAAGGCCATTTGCCAGTCTGTAGTTACTTTGGCAAAGCCGATATTGTACTGTGTTTGGCTCTGAAGCCGGACTGAGCAGGTTTAGCAACTTTTGTGAATCCAAATCTCCTCAACTTCCTCCTAATGTCCTTTTGGACAGCCTCTGGCCTTAATATGCTGTCCGCCATATGGGCGTCTGTATCCCTTCTCTACATTGTGCGTTGCTAGGGGTTAGTCAGGCTTGGTGCTAAACAATGGGGCAAAGTCTGCAAAACCTCCCTACTTTCTGGATCTGGTCTGGGGTCAGCTGGGGAGACAATTTAACTGCCTCCACAGAGGACTCCCGCTTACTCTCCAGCAAGTCCAGAAGGGGTCTCCCTCGTCCATCCCTCCCCAGGACTACACACTGCAAACACCATGTCAGCCCTATTTGCATATGGCTTCATCATGTTGACATGGTACATCCTTTCTGTCTGTCTTTGGTCAGGTAACTCTATAATGTAGTTCATGTCATTTACCTTCCTAACCACTTTATACGGTCCTGCCACTCAACCCACAGCTTGTCTTTCCAGACCGAATAAAGACCATGACTTCCTGACCCACCATGTCAGGCGAGCTCTGGCTCTGCAGTCATACTACACTTTTTGTTTCTGTTGGACAGCTGCCAGGTTGATCTGGGCTGTCCCCATAAGCTCCTTCAGCCTTTCCTAAACTTAAGCGTAATCCACTATGGGAGTTCCCTGGGTGGCGTGCTTGCCTTCCAGTCCTCCTGGATCAAGTCTAGGGCCCCATGTACCCAGCATCCATATAAGAGTTCAAGGGGAAAATCCTGTCAACTCTTGGGGCACCTCCTGTATGCAAACAACAGGTGGGAAGGTATTTCTACCATTCTCTCCCATGCTGTTCAGTAAATGCCGGAGCACTGACTTCAGGGTACCACTGAACCTTTCCACAAGCCCACTGGCTTATGGGTGATAAGGTGTCTTGCTTCTCTGTACCACCCCCACTTCTCCCATAAACATTTCATCAGGTCCAACATGAAGGAACCACCTTGATCGGTGATAACCTCCTGCGGAAACCCAACACAGGAGAAAATCCCAAGTAAGGCATCTGCCACTTTGTCTGTCCTCAGTGAGGATAGGGTGACTGCCTCTGGGTACGGGTGACATAATCCACCACAGTCAGGATGAATCTCTTCCCTTAGGAGCTGTGGGTATTTAAAACCCACAATATCCATTTCCACCCTCTGGAATAGCTCCTCCACTATGGGCAATGGAATCAGGCGGCTTGGGTTTTCTTGCCCGCCTTCCTATTCCTGGCATTGATGACAAGACCTGCAATACTCCTTCACCTGCTGGGTGATTAGGCCAATAGAAATTCTGGGACAACTGCTGCATAGTGCATGTGATTCCCAGATGACCAGACAATATCATGTGCAATCTTGAGCAACTGCTACTACGATGCCGGGAACAACAAGCTGCCTGCTTTGCATCCCTCCGTCTGCACAGCCTGAGTATACATCAGTTCATTTTCCCAATAAACCTTATGTCTGCCGTCACTTCCCTGTGCCCGTCGCAGAGTCTGCCCAAGCCCTCAGCTTCTCTAGACTAGGGTCACTTCTCTGAGCAACTGCAAACCCCTCACACATTCCCAAGGCATGGGACAGATCCCTTCAGTCGCTAAACTAGGATCCCTAGCACTAGCGTCAGAGCACTCAGGATCACTGTCAATCCCAACCTTCTGACAATGGGTCACCTCCCTCTTTGGAGTAACCCTCTGTAGCTGTGTGGTTACTTGCTACTGGGGACATTTCTACCCCTTTTGTTAGTCTCCATATCAGGAGACACAGGCTGAGAACCAGCTCTCAGTGGTTTCCACAATGACTTCTGTGGGGTTCAGGGAACTACAATTTTCCTTGCACCTTGGCTATGGGTAACTCACACACCATTTCCTGTTTGAGATTGCTGCCCAGGATCACATCCACTGCTAAGGTTTGGGCTACAGCTAACCTGTTGGACAGTTCCCCTGTTTCACCCCAGTCTAGGAGAACACTAGCGAGAGGCAATGTTTCCGTCTCACCAGTAAAGTCCTGTACAGTGGCGTATTTATTGGGTATAAGCTGACCAGGCTCTACTAGATCCCTTTACCAATGTCAGGGATGCCCCAGTGTCCCTTAACCGTTGCATCTGTACACCATTAACCATGACTGGGTGCATGTGTTCCCTCATGTTCACAGGCATGCTTCCAGGACACACAACAACCCACTTCTTTTCTAGTACCATTCTGCGTATTATTGCTCATTCTTTTGGGACACTGTCTGGCAATATGCCCAATTTCTTTACACAACCAACATTCATTTCTTCTCTCAGAAATCTTTCTCTGAAACCTAGAGGCTAACTGGTTTTGGTGGGGCAGTGAGGGTTTTAGCTGCCCTGAAGGTACGCTTTTCCTTTCTGCACTGCCGTGCCACCATTCACTCTCAGAAGCAGGTCTGCTCTTGGCATAGTCAGTCAGTGTTCACGCAGCCTCTTGCACTGTTTTGGGATCTCGGTCCTCCAGCCAGGTTTTCAGCTCTGCTGGGCATGCCCAATAAAACTGTTCTAACAAAAATCACATTTTCAATTTTATTAACAGAGTTTGCTCCAATTCCTTCCCACCGTTTCAAAACTGCGTTGTTTCATGGCTAGCTCTCATAGCTCATGTCAGGGCTTCTCCTGAGCTTACGGATTTAGCTCTGTATGATTCAGCAGTTAATTATTTTTTTTTTTAACAGTGCAGCTTTAAGTTTGCTGTAATCATCACTGTCCTCATTGTTCATTTGATACAATGCATCCTGAGCTTTCCCAGTAAGTAGTGGGGATAGCTGGAAGCTCCAAGACGCTCTAGGAATTTTAGCCTGAATACAAACTTTTCAAAAGAATTTAAAAGGCATCCATGTCCTCCTCTCTTTAAATTTGGCTATCAATTTGGAATTTAATTTGTACCCCAGTCCTGTAGTCCCAGTTAAACCCAAGCCACTTACCTGCTCTGGTGCCATTGGTTGGAGTCGTAGCTTTTCCAGTTCATGTGCCTCTAGCATTCCTGCTCCTCATGGTCTGTGTCTCGGCGTTCTCACTCTCTCTTCTCTTCTGCAGCTCACTGGCACTCATGCTTCTCATGGTCTGCCTCCCGCTGTTCCCGCTCTGCCTCTCATCGGGACTCCTCTGTCCCCTTAACTGCTTTAAATAGTCTACAGTGTGCCTGCTGTAGTTGGAAGCCATCTTCTTCCTTAACTACTGCCACTCTGACTTGCACTTTAGAAAAAAATAAAGCTGTAGGAACTTGACTGTACGCCAAGTGATATAGTTCTGTCTCCTTTCTAAAAAATAAATCACTGCCTTTTTCTTTCTTTTCAAGTGAGCTGATGGTCTCAAGCTGACACACTGAACAATAAAAGCTTGTAATACCAAAATTATAACACTGCTGCCAACCAGTCTGTCACAAACCCACTCAGCAGGTCAGCCCTCTACTCCCAAAGTGCCAACCTCCAGCGCAGTCTTGTGAACAGTTAACAGAAACAGGGTAACCCTCCATCTGTTTTGTGAGTTCCAATCAACCTTTGATCTCAAGTCTTGGAGGATTCAAACTGTGAACCTCTTGTTAGCGTACCAATGCACAGGCTCAGATAATTCTGCTCTTAGGGGGCAGATATCTTTTGCCTACAGGCACCTAACCAGGTGTAAAAATTAACCATTAAAACTCTATTAAAGACCTCAGAATAAATTCTTACCTTTTCCCAGTTTGGTAAAACCAGTAAGCTTTGAGCAGTGTCAGCTTTAACCATGTATGCTTCCCTTGTCAAGAAAAGAAATTCAAAGGCATACCAAGTAGTCTCTAAGTACAAGTTTACTTCAAAATAGATAAAAATGTAAAATGTAAATACAGAACCATATATCACAAAACATACAAATCACTTAAACAAAACAGGTTTAAAAGTGCAGACTAAATCTCCTACCACAGTACTCTTAGAATTGTCTTTTCTAAGGTATTCTTATCTCTCAGTGCTGTAGATGTTTCTTTTCAGAGTCCAAACATTTGTGTGTAAATGGAAAACAGAATACTGTTTAAAACTGGCTTTGCCAACCTCTTTGCGTGAGGTCACCTAGCTCCTCCCTGTCAGAATATAAAAATATATCTATGCAAAACAGGGTGTCTTATCAAAGGTAAATTCTGTGATCTCAGCACAACTTATTTTCCAATGACTTTCTTTGATCTTATGAGCAGCTTCACCTTTCCAGGACATCAAAGGACTTGTTATGTCCCTCTGCCAGATCTCACGGAGGTGCATCATGCTTTGTATCACTATGTGAATTTTACTGTGTTTCCTCTGAACATTATAAAAGTTTATGATCTATCTTGGCAGTTGGCAAGCTGCAATTAGTCACATAAAAGGAGATCCTGGGCCCAGATATTCAAAGCTTTGTGCAGTCCATAAAACAGTTTGCGCGGGATTAGCGGGACTGCCATATTCAAAGGCCACATAGCACAGGCAAACCATAATTATATGCAAGGGGCAGCGTGAACATGAATACAGGCACTATGAGATATTTAGTGACTAGCGCTGCACTAGGTATTCAGCAATTCGACATAGCGCTGTACAAATTACTGCCCAGGAAAAGCTAGTCTTAACCCTGGGAAAACAGCTTGGCGTGACATTGTTGCTTTGTACGGTGATAGCATGGCATTAGCACAGATTGGCGCAGCCCTAACATATCAGTATGACACTTAGAAACTGCCAGACTTGGAGGACACATGCCGCTCACTGATGGCACCACCATGATGCCAACAGCTGCCACAGGTCCCAGCCATGCACAGGCAGTAAGGGGTGATTAGGGCCCACAGAGGTCATCATGGTAGTGTGGCAATACAGTACACACCTGCAGACCATACGTCTATAGTGCCCAACAGATGCCAGCACACACAGGCAGCACTGTGGGCATGGTAGGCCATTAAGGGAAGGGTGTATGGGTGGCCAGACCTCACCACAGCCCAAGTGTGGCCACAAGACTTGATCACAACACACAGTGCACATGGGCCAGTAGTGGGAATACCCCACCGCCTGTGTGTCTGTCAGATCCTGAGTGCCCCCGACACATACAACACAACTGTACAGATGCCACAGCACACAGCTGGCCATGTATATGTCACTGTGTGCATCCCATGCCACAGGTGCAGCATCTGTGGATCACACAACAGCATAAAGGTAATGTCCACAGTCAGTAAAACACCTACACGTTGAGCCTGTCACTGTGTACAGTGCAGTCAGCATCACCCTACACACCCTAGGGCAGTGCTGTGTCCCCACACTACTGGCCCCTTGCTACTGTAGTGTCTGCTGTGCACTGTAGCATGCCCTACAGTGTGACAGTTGCATGCAGCACCACCACCACCTGTGCCTATGCTGTCTTGTCCCTGGAGTGCAGGTATGCTATGCTATGCTGTACTGATTACATGTAGCCCACAGCTATCATCATCCACTGCCAGACTGGACCTACAGGTGGAGCTGCGGTCAGACCTGGCCAGCCCTGTACTTCCAGACTGACCTACAGGTGGCTCTGTGGGATCCTGTGAAGTAACGCTTGGGCAAACAACATGCAAATCAGGGCATAATGAGAAGCTAATCTGGATGTTTGCCCAGAGACTATCTAAGTAGGCTCATTTGCATGTCCCTTTGAATATGGCAAAGTTTAGCTGTGGCAAAGTGTTTGCACAGGGCAACAACAGCTCCGCACTAATCCGCAAAAGCGTTAGCTCCTGCTAACGGTTCGGGAATATTATACTGTTTTGCACACTGTACTTTCCCATAGGCTGCTCCCTGCAGCTGTACTGGGTCCTCACATTTGCTTGAACACACATTGGCCACATAGGTCACCTCTAGCTACCTTCATGTCGCTGTGCTCAGTGTTGCTGTTGTGGCCTGCACTTCCTGGTTGCTATATTCAGAGCTGTCTTATTCCAGGAGCTAAGGTTGCCCTGCACTCCCAGCGGGTTGCCCGGCCTCATTCCCATGCTATGTTCAGAAGCTATTCCTTTTGAATATAGCTTGCTTCTGTGCTGCAGGCTAAGTTTGCCCACCAGGCAGTGTTAACTTATCCCAGGGGCAAAGCTTTGAATATCTGGCCCCTAAATTTTTAAGTCTCTTCTAACCTATAATTATCTCTTGGCCTTCCAGGTAGCACCTATTAGCTAAAACCTGGGAGGGGGTTATCATTCCACAGACTGTCAGCATCTCTCATGACAGACATTCAATAACACATTTTTATATTACAAAAACATTGGTTAATTAGAACCCGCTGTCCAAGTGTCACACTTACTACTTAACCTATTAATGCTTCAATCTGCCTGCATTGGACTGCCTACAAATGCAATAGATGAAAAGACATGGCAAAAGACATGGCAGATGCAAAACTTTAAACATTTGCTACCAAACTGCATTAAAGAGCATACACTGTAAACAATTTCTTGCTATCTGCTATCCAGTAAGAAAATTGTGAGCTACAGAAAATATAGTTACCAATAACTGTTTTCAGACAGCACATTTTTTCTTTTAATTTCCCCAACAAACATCCCCTTTAAACAATAATATACTAATACACAAAGTGCAATCTCATTTAAGAACTAATACAATAAAGACAACACGTAACTAATTAATATGCAACTTTGAACGACATAGCATATAACGTCACCACAATTACACTTTTTTTTTACAAATGAAATACATCTTCCCCAAAAGCCCATTGTCCATATAAACAATTCATAAGTCTCTAAATGGGGCTGCTTTTCAGTCCAAGTTCATGAGGCTCTGAATATCCAATGGGCAGACCACCCACATACCTGGGCCCTAGGTACAAGGGCATTCCCACATTACAGTATCTGCTCCCACAAAGTCCTCACTTGCTCCCAGTCCCAGCGCCACAGATGGAAGTAATGGCAACTGCAGCTCCACCGAAAAGGTGCAAACTGTCCTAGTCCCACACACCATCATGAGTGTGCAATAATTAGTCCAGCTAATGGGGACTTCACAGCTTTCCCAGCACCACAATTCAGTGTCTGATGGGTGGGGCACTACAAAATCAACATCCCAGAAGAGCCCCCATGTTGTAAGACCCCTCTCCCCATGTCTAGGGGTATGATGGTGGTGGTAGTCCCAGGAGGGGGGCACTATACAGCCAAAGAGAGTCCACATATCTGGTCGACCTGGCTTACCAGACCTGATGGAACTGGGATGCCCTTGGTCTCTGGGTGCAGAGCTGGAATCTGGAGAAATTGAAGAATGTTGCTCTTCATCTGCCTGGTCTTGCCATCTTCACCTCCGAGGCCTTTGCAGACAGTCTTCACCAGGCAGGCCTCTCAATGTCTTCTCCCTGATTCTGTGGTTCTCCTGCCAGACAGGTGTACCGGCCTAATCTTTCAATTTCGATGCAGAGGTTGGTATCTCGGCAGATTCTTGTATAGATAGACCTCATCTTTCAGAATTTGCTTGTTACCCTGAGAATTTGACTATCCCAGCAAAGGCGTCAATGTTGGTGGTAGCAACCTTCAAATGTTTGGCTGCACCAGACAAGAGAGCATCATCTGAATTTTCATAACATAACATGCTTTCAGTGCAATGTAATCTTTCCATCTTGAAGTTCAACTCTTTGGGGTTTTTCTTCTGTATTCCCTCTCTTTTTCCTTTTCTTATCACAGAAGAAGCAGGTCTCATCCTTCTTAAATTCCAGTGATTTCCTTTTACATTGAGTTACATGGACTGTTTCACTGCTACTGGATGTCTGTGGGTCAGGTATGCAGGAGAATTCAGCTTCAGAAGATTGAGCTGAAGAAAGTTGTTTCATTGAGTTAGTATTTAATTTCCTTTCACTGGTGAAATTTTGGTGACACTTGTATGAACAGGTAGACCCGTTTCTCCAGGGCCGGGAGAAGTTGGTCATGGATTTTATTCCATACCAGGCTGAAGTTTCTGGTGAACTGGGAAGTTGGTTTTGTGACTGACCATTTCTCTGGAAAAGCCTTGACAGTATTCAGCCCATTCTCCTAATATTTGTTGCAGCTCCGTATCTCTAATTTGGTTCTCACAAAGAACACAGGTAGGCAAATTGGATGAATTGACCAATCCAACAGGTACAGCTAGGGGCTATCCATGTTTCAGAAACAGAAACTAAAATTAAAACTAGAAACTAGAAATGCAAACTAAATAGGCATACAACGTGCATATGAACATGCCACGAATCCTGTGAACAAAGTGGCAAATTCTCACAGAGTGGCGCAATTTGGGTCCACGGCACAAACAGATTGATGCGTTATGCATCGTTTATTTATATTTATGTTCTATTATAGTAATTTAATATGTGTTTATATTAAACATAATAAAATAAACTCTCCATTCATGAATCATTGATAACTGGTATCTTGGAAGCTAGGGATTTGGAAATTATTGCGAATCAAATATTTGCTAGCGATATGGTGGCCATTTTGGATTTTGGTGGCCATTTTGGATTTTCTAAGTTGTTCCATCCAACTTGGCATGGCAATAAATGTAGAAAATGACACCTTGGAATTGTAAATCAGGCATTCTTAGGTTGAGCTATGGGGCCTAGAGGGCCCACAATGTCCAAAATCAGAAATAGGCCTCTGAGGGGCCATCCACCAATTTTCTATCTACATAGGAATCTGCAGAGATATCAACCTCTGCAACATAAATTGAAAGATTAGGCTGGTACACCTGTCTATGTGGCACACCCTGGAACACACACCAGGGGTTAGGTTGTGGAGGCAAGGTCCTTGTTAACAGTAAACGGTTCATCCAAACAAAACAAGGCAAACACCAGAACTGCAGGAATGAGGGTTCCCATTTAATGAACAGTTAATGCAGAACAGGTAACAGTCACTCCATGGTGCAGAAAACACAATAAAAGGTCACTCTGGACCGCAAAGTCACATCTAAAGCTTAGTGGTGCTCTGGACCACGAAGATGACATCAGAAGCTAAATTCTATGCAGCTACCTTACAGGCTAGGCTGCCACATTCCAAACACAGGCAGCATAATTCGTGGCTGAATAGGGCCTTTAACAACAAACAGCATCAGTTCTTCTTCAAACACCTAAACTGAACAGTTTCTAGTGGGGCCATGTGGAACCACAGACCCCGGAACCCACTGGCACCCCTATTCACAGTCTCTTCATTATTGGTGCCACCACCAAAACAGTGTATGGGACCATGGTCTTTACCCTAACCTCTGGATCCCTCAACTCTCAGGTGCCTTTCATCCTTTCTCCATCCTTCTGGCTCCCTGGTGCCTGGAAGCAGAATACCTCCTCCCTCAGCTCTCTCCCAAGCACAGATCCTCTGGAGGGTCCCACACAGCAGTGGTCCTCTGGACTCAAAATACAGCACACCTCCAGGGTACAGGTAGCCTCGCAGCCTTTCCCTCCCTTTAGGCTCATGGCAACTCTCTCTCTCTCTGGATCCCAAGCCCCCAAGAGGGGCTCAAAACAAGATGGCCACCTCCACATCCCTTTCGGCCTCTGAGACACTCTCCCCAGATAAAACAAACAAACTGTGGCCTCTATGGCCGAGGGGAAA
Organism: Neoceratodus forsteri; assembly: GCA_016271365.2. Classification (NCBI taxonomy): domain Eukaryota; kingdom Metazoa; phylum Chordata; order Ceratodontiformes; family Ceratodontidae; genus Neoceratodus; species Neoceratodus forsteri. The sequence continues at coordinate 1,311,828,905 of CM057449.1, forward strand.
ATGGCCCATTCCAGCCCCCCCTCTCTCTCTCTCTCTCTCTCCCTTCCTCCTCGGATAACTCTCTCTAAATTCCTGCTGCTGCTACTTTTAGTCCCTCTACTAGGCACCAAAAATCCCTGCCAAACTCAAGGTCCAATCCCAGACCAACCTCAAGGTGCCAAAACTCACTTTGCCCCCAGTGCCCTCTGAGACTTGCAGTCCCAACACAACAATTTACATGCTCCCCAAATGGCACCATCCAGCACTGAAACTACCTCCCACTGAAGTGGAGCAGTCATTCCTCTAAATTTCTGGACTCAGCAGCTGCACATATGTAGTAAGCGTGTCATGAAAACTATTTACAATATTTATATATTTTATTTTTTAATTATCAAGTGGGCCCCGATCCCAGAAATGTAGCCAGAGGTGCAGAACCACAGCACCGGTGCTTAGCCCACCCCGCAACAGACCCTGAGCACCAGAAATCTTGGTGGCAAGAGCAAAGAACCATGGGTCCAATTCCTGCCTAGGACACCTAATCAGCACCACAGGGAGCATAGAGCCGCAGTTCCCAAAAAGGTAAGCTTGATTTGGGAGGCGTACATATGGAATATATTCTGTCTCAAAATATACCCAAGGTGAGCGTTTCTACTTAGTAATTCTTTATTTTTCTCCTATATAGCTTTTTGGCCATCAATGGCCTCCTCACTGAGGCATCAGGTTATAACCACCACTTCCCCTTCTGTTCCTCCAGCAGGATCCACATGGGAGAGAACCGAGGGCACTGGCACCATCATTGATGGCTGTCACGAACCCACTCCTGGGGTCCAGGTCCACTGTGCTCACAGTGCCCACCCTTATGTGCAATCCATTACAGGAGGGAACAGGAATGTCCTCCTATAGTGCTCACTGAGTTTACAACTGAACACCGCTACAAAGTCCCAAGGCTTCCTCTCAAATCTAGGTAAGGTAAATACAGTCTCAAGTCTGTAGCCAGGTGAAAACTCTCCTTGGTTGCTGTACTGGGGAAGACCCAGATGTTACGAGCTCTTCAGTATGTGCCCTCATAAACCTAATTGTGTCTTCTCCCATGGGATGTGCAGCACCTAGTTCCCCTTACAGACTCCTCCTGAGACCTGTGTATTCTCCCCTACTTAAGGCACCCAGATCGCCTTTTTCAGGATCCTAGTATTGGCAGTGAATGATAGCGCTTTAGAAATTACAGGCTGATCTCATAATTGACTAAACCTTTTACTTCCACACACACAAAAATCACTCACAGGCAGTCTGAAAAGCAAAAAAATGCTTTTACTAAATCTAAATGTTTATCATATAAACTTTACAAACAAAAGGTTTAGAAATCTGGTTACAGAATAATAAAATAAAGGTGTTAATATACATGCAAATGTACACTGTAAAATGTAACTATCTAGTTTCTACCTGGTTCATGGATGATCAAAGTCCAGAAGTAAATGAGTTTTTGCAAAGTTTCAGTCCTCCTGTAGCATTCACTGGTTCTTAGTCTGTTTCTGTGCAATCTTGCTTAGTGTGAAGAGTGTCAGGAAGAGTGTTCCATGAAAAGTGTGCCACGTGCCCTGCTCTGAGGGCTTTAAATACCCTGGGTTCAGGCAGTCTGTATCCTTATCTTTTAGGTCAGCAGGGTCTCTCTTGCTCTGTCCAAGATTTTAAAGTGAACCATATTATTGATTAGTTAGATTCTCAGTTCCAATATCCTTTGATCTTCCCTCATCCTTCCTACCACCTCATAAAATGACAGTTCCTGGAAATCTAAAGCACTTTTCCATTGACGTGTAAGTTTATGATGGGGAAAATGACTTTCTCCCATCCTGAGATTTTATTGCACCTGGTTCCCTATAAGTGGCTAACCAGGGACATTCCATTCCATCATTTAACGATACCCTGCCTTTGAGATGTAATTATCAGCTTTTGACAAGTAAGCCTTTCTCAGATCACAGGATACCGATTTCCTGTGCATGTAACCCTTTAAAAACATAGGTATCTTTTGGCAACCCTTAGATCTGGTCTGTGGAACTTTGAAACATAACCAAGTTCCTCTGCATGTAACCCTTTTAAAGCATAAACAGAAAAACAATACAAAAACAATATTGACTGCAATATTCCAGCAGTTGGCAAACTTGCCACATCGACCACAGGCACACATATATTTTACCAGTTTTCTCACTGGCCTCCTCCTTCCCCGATGCTCTGCTGCAGGATGTGTGTCCCTTGTCACCCTCGGACGCATGTTGCATCCTGTTGGGAGACAAGCTCCGTAACCCATCCCATGTTGTCCCTACTGCACAGGAACCAGTGTGCCTCCCTCTCCTGGCTGAGACCGCTGCTCATGGCAGCACTTCCACACTCCACCAGCTGTCCGACTATCTTCCCAGATCCAGTTCTGCTGGGCCATCAGGTTGCCTCACTAACTAATTCTTTTAATGGTTTTGCGGATGGCTGTGTGGTGACATCATTTGACATCAGGCAATTTTAGACCAGTTTTATTATATGGAATGCAAAGTTTTCCTTTCTTTTAATCTGGTTCCTCCTTTCCATATAAATTTGTAAATGAGCTTATCTAAGTAAGTGAATATTTTTTAGTATGCTCAATGGGATGGTTTAGAAGTAATAGAGCAGCCTGGGGTTTGTTCATTCTAATAGAGTTGTTGAAAGACCTTTCCACTTGTTAAGGTCCTAACAAATGGCAGTTATTAATAGGTTTAGATTGTATTCTATTAGTTTAAGTAATTTGTTTGTCAGTTCAATAGCTAAATATGTGATTTTGGTTTTGGGATTTTAATCAGGACATTACCCTATGTTATCTTGCATTCAGATGGGAGTATGGGCAAAGCATATTTACTCCAGTTAACAAAGTCACCAGAGTATTTTCCATAGTCTTTAACCAACTGTAAAATAGTTTCTAGCTCTTTTCCAGATGTTTTAGATAAAGCAAAACACTGTTGGCAAAAAAAAATGTTTATTATATTTAAATCCTTAATTTTCTTCTGAATTTCAAGTAACATTAGCTAATGGTTCAATTATTAGAATAAAAAGTCATGTGGAAAGAGGACACCTTGTCTAGTGCCTGTTGGCAGATGAAATAGTGAGGGTATTATGCCATTTGTCAGAACCTTAGTCATGGGTTTATTATAGATGGCCTTAATCCAAGTAAAGAATTTATTACTCATATTTATTCTGCTAAGAACAGAACATAGGTAGGACCATTCAAACCTGTTGAATGCCTTTTCTGTATCAAGGGTCATCACCATAGTATTAAGGTCTTTTGCTTTGTGAATAATGTTCAGGGCATTCCTCATATTATTGTGCCTCTCTTTTCTTTGACAAAGCCCATGCAGTCACGATGTATAACAGAAGGGGGACAACATCTAATCTGGTTGCCAGTACAGTATTTTCATAAAGATTTTATAATCTGCCAGCCTGGTGGCACTGAGGGCTGAGGTGCTATGCCTTACCTCCAAGCTCGCCAGTGACCCAGGTTGGGGCTAACCATGGGTCATCGAGGTGCGGCATGGATGGGTGGACAGAGCGGGATCGAGGCTGCCTAGCGGCAACTCTACTCTCTGGCTCAGTAGGCGGTTGTGGCGCCCCATAGTTCTGCTGCCACCGGGTGGAGGTCTGCGTGGCGGGCGTAGGCAGGAGGGTGGCAAGCCAGGAAGGCATCTCAGAATGCGGCATGTGCATGCCTCCACACATGTGTACCCAGAAGGGGCAGGGTGAAAAACCAGGGAAAAAGCACTAAAAATGTAAATAAAAAAAAGATTTTATAATCTGCATTTAGCAGTGAAATCGGGTGGTATGATAAACATAAGCTGTGATCCTTTCCTTTTTTTTTTTTTTTTTGAAGTACCAAATTAGGGTTTTGTCAAAGGAAGTAGGAAGCACGTGGTCTATTAAACTGAATAATCTTATCAGATGGTACAGTATACTAATATTTCCCAGAAATTTTATAGAAACTGATGGAGTAACCATCTATGCCTATGTGCTTTTCCTGGCTTTAACTGCTTACTAGCCTGTTCTATTTCAAATTTTGTGATATATTTCTTCAACAGGTTTTTCTGATTGTCAGTATAGATATATCTTGAAAAGCATTTTCAGGGACAAAAGTTATTTTGTTTTATACAGATTTTATAATATTGTTCAAATTCTTGATTAATACTATCTTGATTGCATGATATTTCACCCTGCTAGGATTCAAATGCAATCCCTTCTATCAATCTTTATGATTTTTTTTTTATTTCCTCCTCCCTCTACGGACCAGTCCCCATGGGCCCTGACCCCGCACTGAATCCTGTCATCCGCTGCCTCGGGACTTACCTTCCCTGGTGTTCCACGTGGCTTACACCCCAGGGTGGGGCCTTTGGGAGGGCCTTCCTCCCAGGGACATCTGGATCAGGTGTCCGGAGCTGCCACAGGCCAGCAGTGCGTGATCTATGGCCCAAGGTGGGCAGCATCCTGTACGCCCATGTTTTTCTGTTTTTCCTCCCTGGGAGTTGGGGCATGCAATGACATCAGCTGTGTACACGCCAAGATCTGCCCACCTCCTGAAGATGCTAGCTCAGGCTGCCAGACCCTGGCCTCCACCAGGTATCAGGTAAGCACCTTCCCCACATCCTCCTGGAGGAGGAGGCAGTCCGTGGGATGCTCAATCCTCCTCCCCAGCTAGCCCTCCTACTCCCAGGTGCTTCCAAACCTGGGTTGTTGGCATTGCGAGCAGTAGCATTATCGCTGCACCGCAGGCCATGATTTTACTTTCTGTAAGAAACAGGCAAGTACTGTAGTTTCCCACTTCTATTAGACTGAATATAATATTTAGTTTGGGTAAATAACATTAGTCTTTCAACATTTTCATTTACTAGTTTATTATAATCATGACTTAAATTTCTCTATTCTTTTTAAAATAAAATTGACTATTTGTGTTTGCAAGTTTTGCATGTAGGTCTTGTGCTATTTTTATTCATTTTCTAATTTGCTGAAGTTTTCTGTTTCTTTTTATTTTTTTGAATATTTCATTATTATCCCTCTCAGATAAGCCTTATATGCATCCCATAGAATGTTCTCTGATACATCCCTGTTGAATTATTATTAAAGTATTTTATTTTGATAGTATCCTGAAAGGCCGATCCTTCAAAGTGGATCCGATTTCCAGGATCTTTGTCTAGTGGTGTCCTTGGACACCAGATTAAGGACCATGGTGAATGGTCAGAAATAATTATTGGTTGATATTTGGTATTTATGATATTGTGATATATGCTTTTGATCCAAGAAATAAGTCAGTACATGAATAGGTTTTGTGTCTGGGTGAAAAAGAAGAACATTCTTTAGAACCAGATTGTTTCATTTTCCAAATGTCGCATAATGATAGGTATACCATTCTATTAATTAAAAATTGTATTTTCTTACTCATGCCTCTATTCACTGAGGTAGAGTCTAGTGTGGGGTTTATAACCAAATTAAAATCACCTCCAATGAAAACTTACTGCTTAAATTCTAACAATTTCACAAAGAATTCACTGAATAAAGTAACAAAGGGGTTGTTAGGAGCATATAAAGAGCTTAATGTATACATCGTCCTTTTTACAATTAATGGTTAAAATTACATATCTTCCTGTGTAGCACAATATGACTTTTCTACTTTAATCTGAGCACCTTTTCTAAATAGGATTGAGATTCTGCATGACTTTAAGTTTAATAAACTGTTGTTCCTTCCCCCATTTTGTCTAACTTGTCAGCCTTGTTTTGGTTCATATAGGATTCTTGCAATAACAGAATGTTCATCCAAGTTTCCTGTCAATATTTAAAAACATTCTTATTTTAATAGGACTATTAAACCCATTAATATTCCCCATCACTACTTTAAGGTCTCCATTATAGATTCTCATAAAGATAAATAGGGTTTTGCTTTTGAGCCACATCAAATAACTCATTCAACAACTGATTCTTAACCCAACATAAAAAACAAAATAACCACTGTAAAACGTATTACTATAGTTTTTGTTTTATTAAGTGCCTCTCCGAGTCCTGTTTTCTCCCCCATCTAATTAACCACCCGCTGTACCTATGTGTACACATAAGAAACAACATAAGTAGCCCTCCTTTTCTGTACAAGAAAAGAACATTTTAGACTGGGAGCCCAGATATTCAAACTCGCCACAAAGTACACTGCATGAGTCAAGACAGCCTGTGGCACACAACTGAATATCACGCCAACCGTGCCATGGCGCAACCAGGGATGCGCTGTGGCGCAGGTCTGATGTGCAATAGCACAACCAGGGATGCAGTGGAGCAGGGTAGCAGTGCATCAGCACAACCAGGGATGTGCAGGGACAGGATGCAGGGTCGCCACACATGGTAGATATGGGCAGAGGAGCACACAGCAGAACAGACTTCACCCCACACCCCATGCACCGCACAACCTGAGGAGAGCTGGAAGAACCACTGGCCAATGGACACCAGCAACAATCCCACAGCCAGGGCATAGTGCCCCAGCACACCCCTGGCAAGCTGTGACCAGCACAGGGATGTCCGGCCACCCGTGCCACACCATCCTACCAATGCAGAGCATACCTGCACCACGATCCCCATACACCCTGCCCAGGAGTAGCGCCCAATAGTGTCGGACACCCCATGCATGCCACCACCCCCACTGTGACAATGCAACCCTTGTGCACCATGAAGCCATGCAAGGCAGCCCCAACCATGCGAGCACCCTGCAGTGGGCAGCAGAACAGCGATGCAACAACTGCATACACAGTGCTGCCCTGCATGTCCCCCGAGGTACAGCTGAGAGACTGACCATGTGTCGGCACATGAGGTACCCACATGCAACAGGGCATGCCCCTGACCCCACCACCAGCTGTACAGCAACCTGCACACCCTCCCAAGGCCACACCCCATCCCAGCACTGGCCACAACAGCCAGCACAGATACCCACAGCGTTGCATGGAAGCATGCACCACAGGATGCAACACAGTGCATGGACAAACACCCACCCATACCCAAGGGCACACCAACACAGGGACACAGTAGCGTGTCAACTAAGCCACTGGCGTGTGGCCACGGCAGTCGTGTACACACGGTCAGCACCCTCCATGGCACAGGTATGCCAGCCACCCCGCGCAGGCACCATGAAGCTGTACGCCACCAGCATGCAGCCAGAGCACAAGTGACAGACAGTGGAGCACATCCCCTGCAACAGACACAAGCAACAGCATGGAGGTGGGACAACAACAGCGGAGGCCACAGTGCCACCCGAGGCAGACGTGCACCATACTGGTGACATGAGGCAACCCGGCATTGTGCTGGGTACAGTGGTTGTCCAGCATGGACAGCCACCACTGACATGCCAGCAGACCGTGCAGATCACAGACATGCAAGGTGTCAGCTGCACAGGCCATGGACAGTCTGAAAGGGTGCCATGGACACAGTGCATGCACCATGGACCACTGCACATAGTCATCCAGTGCACGAGGAACAACACACAAACCACAGACAGTGACTGATAGCTCGCCCACACAATAGGTGGTTCCCTCCGGACACACACATGCATGCCTGCACCACCACTGATGCCATGCACACCACTGCAGCTGAGCACCTGTAGTATGCTGCAAATCAGAGACCACCACAGTAGGCATAACAAAACAAATGTATTATATTAAGGTACAAACAACATATACAGAGTATATACATAAGGGGGGTGAGGGCCACATACCAGGTGGGGGTGGGTAAGGGCAGGGTGAACAAATGGGACCGGGAAGAAGGGGTGTGGAGGGTGGGTCCAGGGGTAGGGTGAATCTGGGGCATGGAGGGCTAAGGCCGCCATGCTCCCTGCTCCTCTGGTGCCTCTTTGTCCTCCATCTCTGGACACCATGCTGCTCCAATCTCTGGGTACCTCCAATGACGCCCTAGCTATCGGAAGGAGCTCCTGCTTGGCCCTCTCCAGCTGCATCAGCCACCGTCCACCTAGGACAAGGGAGCAGAGTCAATATGTGTGAATGTCCATCCCCTGCAGCCCACCCATTGTGCATGGCATGCAGCCATGGGCCACGCCCTGTGATGGTGTCGACCACCCACAGTGATCGTGTCCACATGACCTGCCTACCCAGGCGCACACAGCCATGCAGACTGCTGCACACACACACGCCCAGTCCCACACAGCACCATCAGTGGTTGTACAGTGACATGGCTATGCAGTGCGAAGGCAGTGGCACAGCCATGTACCCGTTACGCATGGACCACCAGCGATGCACACCCACACACGCAGTGCCACAGGACAGTGCTGAGTGTACCATGTGGCGTGCACGTCAGTGGTGTCAATGGATGGTGGCCATGCCCGCCGACTACCCTGCAACACAGCATGCACAGAATATCCTGGAAGAAAGGCACTCACCTTCATCGGCGATCTGGGCGCTGTTGCAGGTTGGGCCCGCAGCAGTGGCTGTTGCCTGCATCCCTTCCTCCCGGTGTTGCTGTTCCTCCCTGGCTCTGCGCCCTCCTCACGGCCTAGGGTGCAAACATGGAGAGGGAACATCAGTACAAACCAGTATCAAAGGCCCCCGGGTGTGTGCGATCCTCATTAAGCCCAGCCATGCCGCAACCCCACCACCACCACCACCACACCAGACGCCCACCCCCTTGTGGTGGACACATGCCCACCACGATACCCATATGGATGCAACCAGTGTATGGCTGGAGCACCTACCTGGATGTGGCACTGCGCTTGCCTGGCACGTGCCCGTGGTGAGCAAGACTTTCTGGGTCCCTCCGCTGGAGGTCCCATAGCGATGGTGACACTGTTCTGCTGTTCTGCCAATTCCTGTAGCCTCTTCAGTGCCACTGCCACCTCCTCCCAGACTGTACTTCTGGCCCTGTCCAGGGGTCATCTCAAAAGGGCCCCAGCATGACACACAATAGCCACCAAATTGGCCAGCTCCAGTTGGCTCCAGACAGCAGCTCTCCTCCTTGCCATCACAGCTTCAGGTAGGAAAACAAAATGGCACTCTGTAGCGCACGTCCGCCTGTGCAGATGCTGTCGCGGTACAGCGCTGCCATTCCCCATTGCACTGTCACCGAACAGCGTGATAGGGGTACACCCATGTGGGCGCATGGTGCCTAGGGGCAAAGGTCGAGCACAGGGTCAAGGGTCTCTTGCGCACTGACCACCACAGTGTGATTGGGACTCCCTGCGTGTAGCGGTTGGTTGCCTGCGTGAGATGCCCTGCAGTGGCCTACTGCGCTGTGGCACCTTGGCACCTCACGGCGCCAGGGCAAGAGCACCAGACATGTGAACAGCACACTAGCGCCACTGGCACAGTGGTGGCTGTGCCCTGCACTGCCTCCGTGCTCAGCACGTCAGCAGCGTGGCAGGCATCGGCGTCAGCACCCGGGCATGCGCCGTGTGGTGCCTACTGCGCACATCACAGAGCCGCGCCTGTGCCTGAGCCTGCTCAACACAATTGCGCAAGGCACAACAGCGTGATATTCAGCCAGCATATGCAAATCAAATCATCAGCAATTCCATGGCGCAGCTACTGCATTAGCATCCACTTAAAGTTACGCCTCACCTAATTTGCATGCTTCGCTATATAAATGCGACATGGGGTTGCAGAGGCCATAGTTTGGTATTGCAGTCTATTGTGGTGGGTTGCATGCTGTTTGAAAGTATGGACTGTGGCGTGTGGGAGATGCATGGGACTGCACATTGAAAGGTAACACCTGTCATTCCCACAGGCTCTATAATGACCGAGCGTGAGGAAGAGGAGGAACAGGGATGTTGGAGGAAAAGGAGGCCCAACTTCACGGGTGGAAACAGATGCCCTGTTCAAGGCATATCTCGACAGGAACTGCTGCTCAGCGGACAGCAGGGAACACCACAGGCCCGTGCTGCAGCATGGGGTGAGGTTGTGCACGTCGTGAACCAGCATGGCAGCCACCAGCGGTCTGTGCAGGAATGTAAAAGAAGGTCGGCATGGACGGGAGGAGAAATAAGGACAAGGTGGCTGCCACCAGGGCAGCATGTGCTGCAACGGTGGAGGGCAGCCGGATGTGCCACGCCTGACACCACAGGAGGAGCGGGTGGCTGGCAGCATGTGGCATTGTGCCACAGAGGGTGTTCCAGGTGGTGGCTTTCAGGCGGTGGCAGCCCGTCACTGCATGGTAGGTCCTGTACTGTCACTGTGTGGGAGGTGGGGAATGCCACAGGGTAGGGCAGAGACATTAACGCTACTGTGTTCCCTTACAGCTCCTGGAGCGTCTACATGGGTCAGCGGTGGTGGGTGTGTCCACCGTGGGCGAGGCACTGGACATGGAGGAGTGCCCATCCACCTCCACAGGTGTCTGAGGGTCAGTACCACCGCATACCTGCCTGTCTGTCTGGACTGAAGATGGTGGTGCTGGTGCGGATGAGGTCCTGTCTGTGTGCCAGCGTGACAGTGGCCATGGACTCCAGCATGCTGGGACACGGACTGGTACGGATCAGGCACCGATGATGATGGATCACACATCCCAATGATCGTGTGGGCGACGAGGATGGTCCCACAGCAGGAAACGGCAGGCGTAGCTGTGGGTGGTGCTGCCGTGGAGGCCTGCATGACATCACAGTCCCAGCCTGCGCCTGTATGTCCCAGTGGGGCAGCACTGGTGTGCGTCCAGGCCAGTGGGGCTGTTGCAGCCGCTGCAGTGGCACCGCGAGCCCTGGCGATCGGCGGCAGTGCCAGCAGTCGGAAATGGGGACGGGGACAGTGTCGGGGGCGGCATCCGTGCACCGCATGTGGAAGTGCCCAGGCATGACTCTGGTGTGCAGCACCCAATTTCAAGGGTGCTTCCTGGCACAGCCAGGAACACCATGAGGGACAGCATGCTGATCAGGCGGATGACCTCTTTGATGAGCACAGCCGCTTACTCCAGGATTCAGTGGATCAACAGTTGCGGCTTGACAGCGGTGGATACACTCAGTGCGGTCCTGCACCAGGCAGAGGAACAGCGCAGCAGGGACCACGGTCTGCTCCTGACAGGGATGGACCGGCTGTGGGAGGATGTGACTGCTGCCATTGACAGGCAGACACATGCATTCACAGCTGTCATGGCCACATTGGGCACCAGTTCATTGCCCATGCGCCGCAGAACACCACGCAGTGCAATGTCCACCCCGTTCCCAGCATCGTGTGACACCTTCCATGTCGACACCAGGTTTGGCTGTGGGCATACCGAGCAAGCCAGGCGCAGGCATGTTCGGTGAGCTGCAGACCCCTGCGAGAACACGGTCGGCGTTCCTGCAGCGTCACCCCTAGGGACCATCGGTGCCACCCATGAGGCCAATGGTCAGCCTGGCACGGCTGGCAGGTCTCGTGGAGCTGCCCACACATCCATGGAGGCTGTGGCACTGTGCCATGTGACTGACCTGTCTCCCACCGTGGCCACTGTCTGCCGCTGCCCTGTGTGCAGTGTGTTGTGCACCGTCACGACACCACGGGTGGGATACCCGGCCCTGCACACACACACACACACAGTCCATGTGCACACCCTCCGGCTGCTGGCCACTGTGGCGTGTGCATGATGATGCCTGCATTGCACTCTCCGCCAGTGTGCAATGGTGCCCAGCATCTGAGACACGCACAATGACGTCCACTGGGCATGGTCGGTGTGGACCTGTGTGGCTAGGGTTGCAGTCATGGTCAGCGTGCCTTCTACCCCTTGTGCATGTCTTGTGGTGTGTGTGTGTGTGTGCATGTGTGTGTCGTGGTTTGGTCATGCCTATCCCTGAAGGCGGTGTGGATCCACGCTCAGTCCCATTCACTTGCCGCCATCCACCCCTGGGGTTCGCTCCATGCCTGTCTGTGGGTTGTGCCCTTGCCATTGGTGGTTGCACATAGCCCCGTGACCTACCTGTGTTGGCCGAGTGCTCCTCTGTGATGGTGTCCCAGTGCAGTTGCACCATCCTAAACAGGCGGGGTCCCTTCGTCCAGGGGGTGGCTGCCCATCACCATCTGGATTGGCATCCTCATCGTCCCCATCGCTGTCCCCTCTTTGACCTCTACGGCTATCCCACAGTCATTGGCCATGTTGTGCAGGATGCAACAGGCCAGGAATAACCCACAGGCCTTCGAGGGCTGTACTGTAGGGCACCGCCAGACGTGTCAGGCACCAGAAACGTGACTTCAGCATCCTGAACACCCGGCTCGATGATATTACGTGTGGTGGCATGTGCCTCATTGTACCGTTGCTGCGATGGGGTCGAGGGCGCCAGTATGATGTGAGCAGCCAGGAACAGAGTGGGTATCCACTGTCACCTGTGTATAGAGGGTGTACATTAGTATGGTGGTCTGCATCGCTCTGCCATGGGCGTCAAGGCCGGTACCCATGGCACCTCTGTCTATGCCTCCTCCCACATCTGCCCATGTCATCTTGCATGTTGTGCATACTCACCTACTGGGTGGCCAGTGGGGATGTCCCCACTCTCAAACCTGTGGCACAGTGCAGACTGGTGCCAGATGAAGGCATCATGTGCTCCCCAGGGTGCGTGGCACAGACATTGGATATGCGCCCTGGCATCGCCACCACCTGGCAGTTGATGCTGGTGAATCCCTTGCGGTTCATGTAGGCTACACACCATCCGGGCCAGGTGGCGTGCGGATGCCCCATAGGTGCAGTCAATGGCCCCGAGCATGCCAGGCATACGTGCTACCCTGTAGAACTGTTGTATGTGTGCTGTGCACTCCGCCTGTGTGCTGGGGAAACGGATGTACTCTGCAGCATGTGGCAGCAGTGCGCTGAGGAATTGTGGTAGAGCATGATGCGGCCGACTGGGTTATGCCTGGTGTGTCCCCTGTTGGTCTCTGGAAGATGCCCGTGGCAAGCAGGCACATGACAGCTGTCACCTTTGTCTCCACTGACAGAGCATGGCTCTGTCGTGTGAGTGCCTGCATCTCATCACTGCACAACTCCACAGAGCCGCCTCAGGATCGCCCGGTTCAGGCGGTACCAGCCCACAATCTCTGTATCAGTATACTGCTCGAGGGTGATGCGGGCTCGGTACTGCCTGTTGGGGGCATACCGCCGATGGGCCCTTCCACGGCCGCACCCCCTGCTGCCTGCCTTCTCACACCCCTCATTACCACCTCCATCTGTATGGTGGCACTAGTCATGTCCCTGGCTGTTGTCCCCCGCACATGTTATCCGTTCCCCCACTGTCTCTGTGATGCTCCCCTGCACCGGTTACCTCCAGCCTTCAGCTGTCCTGCCTCCTGCCACTGCCCTTACTACTCTGCAGCACTGCCCTGTCTGCCCTGCACACTGTCTCAGGCTCCCCACTCCTGTCCTGTGTAGTCACAGGTGTGCCTATCCTGCTCCTTCTGTGTCCCTCACTGCTGCCCTCTTAGTTATTGCTGCCAGCTTGCTCCCACCTCTGGCTTCCTGTAGCGTTCTTGCACCTCTCTCTTGTTCCTTTTATTTTGGATCATTTCCGCTATCGCAACTTCCGCTAAGCTCCCCTATTGTGCATGGCGCATGCTGTTGAATATCGCACTCGCCATTTATTCATGGTTCTTCCCCTACGGTTGCATGCATTCATTACCATTGCACTCTTGCGCACTGCAACTTGAGCGACGAGCTGTCTCCCCGCTGAATATCGCACAATGGCTTATTTTTGACCTAGGCTGGCGCAACCCTTTTAAATATCTGGCCCTGGGTGGAAAGAAACCAGCCCCCCATTCCCACTGATTCATATTAATTTTATCACAGTTTTACTCTTTCTTACTCTATATATTTTTATATAAAAATGTTTTAAAAGAAGCAAAACCACAGGATTAATAGTTGGAGCAACCAGCCACACCCTGTTCCTGGGCAATTTAAACTAATTTTTTCCAACCTCTCTGAGAAGCTACTTTCATTTGCTCACATCGTCCACCCTCCTCCTCCAGCACCATGCTCCTCTCCTTGGGCTCCTTTGAAGGTACTGTACCTTTAGCCAAAGGAATTACATTCCCAGGACCCCCTAGGGTGGTATTCTCAAGAGGGTTCCTTTGCATCCATGGTACTCCTACTGGGTAGTAGTAGTAAAATGTTATTCATGTAACATGAATTGGAAAATCAACAGAGCCAAGCTAATTTTCAATAAGGTCTATATTGCACAAATTACACAACAGTTACAATTTTCACATATTAGATTTCACTATAAAAGCATCTTGAAGGACAGTAAAATATTCATAACTAGTAATACTAGATGGAGTCAGAATCAAATATTACAGTTGTAAAAGACATACATAATGCATGAAATTAAAGACTACTCAATTATCATCTACATAGCAGATATCCACATGGGTTTTGATGTAAAAAGACATAACTATGCCAACCCGGTGGCCCTGAGGGTTGAAGCGCGCGACGCCACACCTCGTGCCACGCTGATGACCGGGTTTGAAACAACTTGGGTCACCAGGAGCTGGCTGGGAGGGAGGACTCGAGCAGGATTTCCTCCAAAGGGTGGACGCCACTCCTCTGTAGTCCTGCACCCATCGGGTGGAGGTCCGATGGAATGCGCAGGCAGCAGGAGCATCAACACAAGTTTGGGGTGGGGTGGAAGGGGTCACCAGATCCTGGCATGCGTGCACACCTCCATGCACATTTACGCATGTGTACGCTGTGACCCTGGGAAGAGGAGAAATGGTAAAAAAGAAAAATTGTACAGGTATATGGGAGGGAGACATAACTACAGCTGGCCCAGTGACACTGAGGGTTGAGGTGCTGGATGCCACACCTCACACTACGCCAGTGACCCGGGTTCGGAATGAATCTGGCCCACTGGGGTTGGCAGGGGGAGAGAGGATTGAGCATCCAAGAACTGCTCTCTCTCTGGGGAAGGGATTATTCTTCCTGCCTGCTAACTGTCCCTCTAGTGGCGCTTGAAGGGCAGTACTTGGGAGGCTCAGAAACCAAGTGCTTTACATCAGAGGGAAGGAGAAAATGGAAAACAGCCAGGGCTCCATGAACCATGATGGTCTGACTGCTCGTGAAGTCTGCCCTTGTCACCAGATTTGACGTATCGGGTGGTGGGATCCACCGCACTCCGACACTTGGCCCTGTCACAGAGGGGAATCCATGGGGAACCTTGGGGTGGATGGAATGAGCTGGGGTTTGGGCTAGAGGATGTACCCTCTGTGGGGGGTCATAGCCCAGTGGAGCCCGCAGCAAAAGGAGATAAAAAGAATTAAAAAAAGCCATGCCTACAAGATTTTATTATGGCCACAAGAAACATCAACTTGTATCTAATATTGAGCAGCATGATGTGTTCCTGTCACTAGTTTTAGATGCCATCTTTTATTTTACTCAAGCTTATTTTGCCCACTATAGGTCTTAAATACAATGTTATATCATTCCAATATTTTGGGCCCAAACTGAAAAAATTGGATCTGCCCACTTCTAAATTTCTTTTAGGTGGTAGAAATTCTATCCCACCTTCAGATCGAAATTAATTTTTATACTTTTTATTGTAAGTTTTCAAGTAGATAGTCAGGTACCACATTTCTATAGCATTTATGCTCTCTATGCATGTATCGTGGGCAGCCATCTAGGGTCCAGCGATCACCATACAGTATGGTTCAAGGTAGAAACAGTAGAAGAGGCAAGCCACACAAATACAAAGGTCCTAGACTTCAAGAGGCAGATTTTGCAAAATGGGAGAATGCCTCAAGAAATCATTGGCAAAGGGAGAAGGAGGTGAGGGTAGAGAAGTAGTGAAGTAACTCAAGAGAGCCAAATAGAGGTAACAGGCATTTGTGTGAAGCAAGTTAACAAGTCAAAAGAAAGAAAACCATTATGGTTTTCTAAAGAAGTAGCACAGAAGGTTAGAGGCAAAAACATACATTCAAAAAGTACAAGGAAACACAGAAGGAGGAAGACAGGAAATTGGATCAGACAAAGCAGAGGGAGGTGGGGAAAGTGGTCAGAAGAGCAAAGGCACAAACAGAAGAATGGATTGCCAAGACAGTAAAGGAAGGAGACAAAACCATTTTCAGGTACATTAGGGAAAGAAAACAAACCAAGGGAGGGATACTGAGGCTATGCAAGGGGGAGGGTAGAGGAGGACTTAGAAAATGAGATCCTGAACAAATATTTCTGCTCAGTATTCACAAAGGAAGAGGAGGGAGGACCAAATTAGGCAGTGAAAACACACAGGGATGAGGGGTGGACACCAATCCATTCACTGAAGAGAGAATACTAAAAGAACTCTTGAAACTGAAGGTGGACAAGACAATGGGGCCAGATGGGATACATCCCAGAATACGAAAGGAACTCAGACAGGTGCTGGTGACACCACTGACAGCCCTGTTCAATAAATCACTGGAGGAGGAGTGGTGCCAAAGGACTGGAGTATGGCAGAGGTGATACCCTTCACAAAAGTGGGAGCAAGGTAGAAGAGGGAAACTGTAGACCGTCAGTTTTACCTCAGTGGTAGGGAAAATGATGGAATCGTGTTGAAGGAAAGGATTGTAAAATATCTAGTGACAGCAGGGCACAAGACCCAAGACAACATGAATTTACATCAGGAAGGTCCTGTCAAACAAATCTGATAGATTTCTTTGACTGGGTGGAAAGAACAGTAGATCTGGGAGGGGTGGTGGATATGTCCTACCTAGACTTTAGTTAGGCATCTGACAAAGTCCCACACAAGAGGTTAGTAAAAGTTGGACAATCTGGGAGTGGGTCCCAAGGTGGTAAACTGGATCAGAAATTGGATTAGCAATAGGACACAGAAGGTGGTGGTAAACGGAGTTCAATCGGAGGAGAGGAGTGACTAATGGGGTGCCACAGGGATCAGTGTTGGAGCCAGTCCTCTTTAATGTCTTTATAAGTGACATTGAAGAGGGACTGGAAGGAAGGTATGCCTTTGCAGATGACACTAAGATCTGCAATAGGGTTGACATCTGGGGTAGAAAATGAGAAGAGACTTAGGCAAGTTGGAGGAGTGGTCAAGATTGTGGCAGCTCCAAGTCAACGCAAAGAAATGCAAAATCATGCACATAGGTAACAGAAACCCAGGGAGGAGTACACGATGGGAGGGAGGGGTACTAGCAACAACCGAACTAGAAAGGGACCTGGGGATGGTCACAACAGATGATCTAAAGATAGCCAAACAATGTGAGAAGGCAGTGAGAAAAGCTAGTGGGATGCTGGGGTGCATAGGAAGAGGTATCACCAGTAGAAAACAGGAGGTGGTAATGCCACTGTATAGGCAGTTGGTGAGACCTCATCTGGAGTACTGTGTGCAGTTCTGGAGACCACATCTCTGGAAGGACACAGACAGGGTAGAGGTAGCCCACAGAAGGGCAACGAAAATAGTGTAGGGACTGCACCAGAAACCATACGAGGAGAGATTGAGGGCTCAATATGTATACACTGGAGGAAAGGAGAGAGAGGGGGGATATGATAGAAACTTTCAAGTACCTCAAGGGAATTAATACAGTTCAGGAGGGCAGCATATTTCAAAAAGAGATGTGCAAGAACAAGGGTCACAACATGAGGCTGGGGGAAGACTCAGGGCAATGTGAGGAAGCATTTTTACACAGAAAGGGCAGTGGATGTATGGAACAGCCTCCTGAGGATGTTGTAGGGCAAAACAATAGGTGAATTCAAGAATGCTTGGGACAGACAGAAGGCAACCCTAGTGGTAGGAAGGAGAAGAGTACAGATCATATAGGATCTGGAGTTTATACAATAGGTAGGAAAATGGGTAGACTAGGTGGACCTAGCAGTCCTTATCTGCCGTCAGATTCTATGTTTCTATGTTTCATTTATACATGAATGTAAAGTAATGGACCTTCCTACATTCCTCTAATCTCGCCCAGTTCATTAAAATTCACATCTACTTATCTTTCGAGGGAAGTGGGGAGTCAAGGATAAAGCAAGTAAACCTGTTGTATATAACATCCAGTTCTGCCAGCTCCATCCTCAATGCCCCAGCAAACTTTAAGTCCCTGTAGTCAAAAACAGGCAAAGTCATAGTGTTTACCACCCGCTTTCTAACCTTTTTACTCATACATTACTTAATTCTGTACTAGGCCCCTAGACATCTCCCAAGTTTTTATACTTGGTTGTCTATATGGATATTCCATTTGATCTTATCATCTAGCCAACTCCCAAATATCTATACATCTATACTTGTTGTAGTATAATATGGTCAAAAGTTTCAGTTTGCAAGGTTGTTGTAAATGGAGCCACATTTTAGCTCTACTGATACACATTAGCTGGGTTTCTTTGCATTAAGTGCAAATCTAGATTGTAAAAAAATTCCTCAAGTTATTAAGGCCTGTGACTTGGATTCAGTTTGATTTAGTGTAGTTCCTTCTGTGTAAATTACTGTATCATCGGCATATAGGTGGTATTTTATATGGGATTCTTCAAACCAAATTTGTTCATATATTTAAAAAGGGTACGCTAATATTGAGCCCTGGGATACTCCAGACACTGTTGGGGCAAATTTTGCTGCAAGCTTTTGAGGTCCTTTCTGGTAGGACCAAACCAGTCACAGTACCCCTAAATATTCATCTAGCAAAGTCCCCTATAATTAATATTCATGGCTGTTTATATACTTAAATAAGTAATCCCAAGTATATAAAAAAAAAATCTATCTTTCCCAGATTCACAGGAGAGAACAGCTTTAGAGTCCTTTTTTGCCATTCTCATCAAGGCCCACTCTCGCTATCTTTCAGAGTTATACTTAGTATTATCTTGTTCTACAGAACCACCATTAGAAGTTCAGAGGCAGAGATGGGAGCAAGAAGCAGGAGTTAGGATAGATCTTGAAAACTGGGAAAAAGGCCAAAATGGGGGTGGCAGGTAATCTGCATCCTCATGGAGGGAGTTCAATTGGAAAGTGTTGGTTAGTTTTTTCCTACCCTAGTAATAACGAAGCATTTTAATACCACATATAATGGATCAGTGTTGGAGAAACTGGAAGAAGAGGATCCATTTTCACATTTTTGGACTGCTCTAAAATAAGGGATTTTGTGTCACAAACCCACTCAGCAGGTCAGCCCTCTACTCCCAAAGTGCCAACCTCCGAGCACAGTCTTGTGAACAGTTAACAGAAACAGGGTAACCCTCCCTCTGTTTTGTGGGTTCGAATCAACCTTTGGTCTTAAGTCTTAGAGGATTCAAACTGTGAAAATCATGTTAGCATACCCAATGTACAGGCTCAGATAATTCTTGCCTTTGGGGGGCAGATATCTTTGCCTATGGTGATAACCAGGCGTGCAAAATGAACCCTTAAAACTCTATTAAAGATCTCAGAATAAATTCTTACCTTTTCCCAGTTTGGTAAAACCAGTAAGCTTTGTGCAGAGTCAGCTTTAACCATGTATGCTTCTCTTGTCAAGAAAAATAAATTCAAAGGCACACCAAATAGTCTCTAAAGTAGAGGTTTACTTCAAAACAGATAAAAAATGTAAATGTAAATACAGAACCATATATCACAAAACATACAAATCACTTAAACAAAACAGGTTTAAAAGTGCAGACTAAATCTCCTACCACAGTATACCTATCTCCCAACAGTGCCTGATGTTGCTCTTTCAGAGTCCAAACATTTGTGTGTAAATGGAAACAGAATACTGTTTAAAAACTGGCTTTGCTAAACTCTTTATTGAGGTCACCTAGCTCC
The DNA here is from genome assembly GCA_016271365.2 of Neoceratodus forsteri. Taxonomy (NCBI): domain Eukaryota; kingdom Metazoa; phylum Chordata; order Ceratodontiformes; family Ceratodontidae; genus Neoceratodus; species Neoceratodus forsteri. The sequence goes on from CM057449.1 coordinate 1,311,848,571, forward strand.
TCCCTGTCAGAATATAAAAAATATATATCTATGCAAAACAGGATGTCTTATCAAAGGTAAATTCTGTGATCTCAGCACAACTCATTTTCTCATATGACTTTCTTTGATCTTATGATCAGCTTCCCTTTCCAGGACATCAAAGGACTTGTTATGTCTCTCTGCCAGATCTCACCGAGGTGCAACATGCTTTGTATCACAAAGTGAATTTTACTGTGTTTCCTCTGAACGTTATAAATGTTTATGACCTATCTTGGCCATTGGCAAGCTGCAATTAGTCACATAAAAGGAGATCCTAAATGTTAAGTCTCTTCTAGCCTGTTATTATCTCTTAGCCTTCAGATAACACCTATTAGCTAAAACCGGGGTTGTCATTCCACAGACTATCAGCATCTCTCATGATGAGAGACGTTCAATAACACATTTTTATATTACAAAAAGCATAGGTTAATGGAACCAGCTGTCCAGGTTGCACAATTCCTCCCACCTAGACTTAATTTGGGAGCTCTATCCCCGCATGGATGAGCTTCCCAAATCAGTTTACTCCTCATTCACATGAGACAGCCCATCGGAGTTCTGATTTTTGGCACCACCCTATGAAGAATTGTCATATCATACCTTGCAAAGCAAGACTCCATCTTAACAATCTACCGTTGTTTTTCCCCATCTGTGTCAGCTAAACGAGGGGTTGTGGTCAGTCTGCACCACAAAATCCTGCCCATATAAGTATGGCTCCAACTTCTTAGGGCCCACACTATGCAAGACATTCTTTTTCCACAGTGAAGTATGCCTGTTCCCTGGGAAGTAACTCCTACTCAGGTACACTACTGGGTGATCTCTCCCTTGGCTGGATGTCTGATTCAGTACTGCCCTAATACCCATGTCTGAGGTGTCAGTCTGAACTATAAAGAGTTTGCTACAGTCAGCACTTGTCAAAACAGGAGCACTGCACAGTGCCTCCTTTAATCTGGTAAAGGCTTCCTCACAGGCTGGGCCCAGGTAATTTTCTTGGGCATCATTTCTTTGTCAGGTCAGGTAGGGAGCAGCCAGGGCACTGTAATTGGGTACAAATTTTCTGTGGTACCCTGCTGTCCGTAGAAAACTCCTGACCTGCTTCTGCATTTCTGGTCTGGGGCCACTCCTGGATTACTCTCTATCTTTATTTGGTTAGGATTTGAGCTGTCTCTCGCCTACCACATGCCCGAGGTATGCCACCTCTCCCATGGCCACCTGGCACTTCCCGACTTAGACAGTGAGCCTGGCCTCTGTATCCTGCCCAGCACTTCCCTAAGGTGGGAGAGGTGTTCCTCCCAGCTGGTACTAAAGATTGCAATGTCATCCAGGTACGTCACGGTGTACTCCTCAGCACCATTTAACACCTGGTTCACCAACCTTTGGAAAGTGGCCAGGCATTCTTCATTCTGAAAGGCATTACTCTAAATTCAAATAAGCCTATCAGAGTAATGAAGGCCGACCTCTCCTAGCTCTGTCTGTCAACTCTACCTGCCAATACCCTTTGTCAGGTCAATGGTCATAAGGTAGGTTACCCCACCCAACTTGTCCAGGAGTTTAACCATCCGGGGCATCGGGTATGCCTGACTTTGTGACTGCATTCAGTCCATGATAGTCTACACAGAAACAAGTAGAGCCATCTGGCTTAGGCACAAGGGCTCACGGGTGAGGCCCAGGGGCTGTGGGACTCTGGATTCCTAATCCAGCATCTCCTCCACTTCCCTCCTAATGTCCTTTGGACAGCCTCTGACACCTGAATGGTGTCCTATATGGGCTGCCTCTGTGTCCCTGTCTCCACATCGTGAGTCGCTAAGGGGGTTAGTCCAGGCTTGGCACTAAACAATGGGGCAAAGTCTGCTAAAACCTCCTTACTTCCTGGATCTTGTCCAGGGTCAGCTAGGAGACAATTTAACTGCCTCCACAGAGGACTCCCGCTTACTTTCTTCCTGCAAGTCCAGAAGGGGTCTCCTTCATCCGTCCCCTCCCCAGGACTACACACTGCAAACACCATGTCCGCCCTATTTGCATATGGCATCATCATATTGACATGGTACATCCTTTCTGTCTCTCTTTGGTCAGGTAACTCTATAATGTAGTTCACATCATTTACCTTCCTAACCACTTTATGACGGTCCTGCCCACTCAGCCTGCAGCTTGTCTTTCCAGACCGGAATAAGGACCATGACTTTCTGACCTACCATGTGGCGGAGCTCTGGCTCTGCGTGGTACCACACTTTTGTTTCTGTTGGGCAGCTGCCGGGTTGCTCTGGGCTGTCCCCATAAGCTCCTTCAGCCTTTCCCTAAACCTAAGGGCGTAATCCACAATGGGAGTTCCCTGGGTGGCGTGCTTGCCCTCACAGTCCTCCCAGATCAAGTCTAGGGTCCACGCATCGGGTGTCCATATAAGAGTTCGGGGGGAAAATCCTGCGACTCTGGGGCACCCTCCTGTATGCAAACAACATGTGGGAAGGTATTTCTCCCAGTCCCTCCCATGCTGTTCAGCAAACGCCTGAGCACTGTCTTCAGGGTACCATTGAATCTCATCACAAGCCCATTTGCTTGTGGGTGATATGTGTCCTGCATCTCTGCAACCCTACACTTCTCCCATAAACATTTCATCAGGTCCGACATGAAGGAACCCCTCAATCGGTGATAACCTCCTGCGGAAACCCAACACGGAGAAAGTCCCAAGTAAGGCATCTGCCACTTTGTCTGTCCTCAGTGAGGATACAGCAACTGCCTGTGGGTACTAGATGGCATAATCCACCACAGTCAGGATGAATCTCTTTCCTGAGGAGCTGGGGTATCTAAAGGCCCACAATATTCATTCCCACCCTTTGAATGGCTCCTCCACCATGGGCAAGGGAATCACGGAGGCTTGGGTTTTCTTGCCCACCTTCCCTATTTCTTGGCACGGTGACAAGACCTGTATCTCCTTCACTTGCTGGGTGAAGTAATGGCAATAGAAATTCTGAGACAATCGCTGCATAGTGCGCGCAATTCCCAGGTGACCAGACAAGGGAATATCTGATGCAATCTTGAGCAACTGCTCACAGTACCCTGGGAACGACAAGCTGCCTGCCTAGCATCCCTCCCTCTGTCTGTACTGCCTGACTATACATAAGTCCATTTTCCCAATAAACCTTATGTCTGCCATCACCTCCCTGTGCCCGTCAGAGTCTGCCCAAGCCCTCAGTTTCTCTAGACTAGGTCACTTCTCTGAGCAGCTACAACACCTCACATTCCTAAGGCATGGGACAGGCCCCTTCAGTCACTAAACTTGGGTCCCTAGCACTTAGCGCCAGGCACTCAGGATCACTGTCAATCCCAACCCTCTGACAAGGGGTCACACCTCCCTCTTTGGAGTAATCCTCTGTAGCTGTGTGGTTACTTGCTACTGGGGAAATTTCTACCCCTTTCATTAGTCTCCCCATCTGGAGACACAGGCTGAGAACCAGCCCTCTCAGTGGTTTCCACAATGACTTCTGTGGGGGTTCAGGGACAACACTTTTCCCTTGCTGCTTGGGCTATGGGTAACTGCACATACCATCCCCGTTTGAGATTGTTGCCCAGGATCACATCCACTGCTAAGGTTTTGCCTACAGCCACCTGTTGCACAGTTCCTCATTTCATCCCAGTCTAGGAGAACACTAGCGAGGGCAATGTTTCGCCTCACTAGTAAAGTCTTGTTCACAGTGGACGTGTTTTATTGGGTATAAGCTGACCTGGCTCTACTAGATCCCCTTTTACCAATGTCAGGGATGCCCGGTGTCCTTAACCTTGCATTTGTACACCATTCCACCATGACTGGGTGCATGTGTTCCCTCATGTTCACAGGCATGCTTCCAGGGATACACAAAACAACCCACTTCCTTCCTTAGTACCATTCTCAGTATTATTGCTCATTCTTTTGGGACACTGTCTGGCAATATGCCCAGTTTCTTTACATAACCAACATTCACTTCTCTTTTCAGAGAAATCTTTCTCCTGAAACCTGGAACTAACTTGGTTTCAGTTGAGGCAGTGAGGGTTTTAGCTGACCAGAAAGGTGCACGTTTCCCTTCCCTGCCACGCCTGCCCATTCACTCTCAGAGCAAGTCTGCTCTTGGCATAGTGGTCCGAGAGTTCAGCAGCCTCTTGCACTATCTTGGGATCTCGGTCCTCCAGCCAGGTTTTCCAGCTCTGCTGGGCATGCCCAATAAAACTGTTCTTTCCAAAATCACATTTCAGATTTTATCAACAGGTTGCTCCAATTCCTTCCCACCGTTTCAAAAACTGGCGTTGTTTTCTGAGCTAGCTCCTCGTAGCTCATGTCAGGGCTTCTCCTGAGCTTACAGAATTTAGCTCTGTATGATTCAGCAGTTAATTCAAGTTTTCTAACAGTGCAGCTTTAAGTTTGCTGTAATCATCACTGTCCTCATTGTCCATTTGACCCAATGCATCCCGACCTTTCTTGGTAAGTAGTGGGGATAGCTGGAAGCTCAGGACTCTAGAAATTTTTGCCTGAATACAATTTTTCAAAAGAATTTAAAAAGGCATCCATATCCTCCCCCTCTTTAAAGTCAGCTGTCAATTTGGAATTCAATTTGTAACCAGTTAAACCCAAGCCACTTACCTGTTCTGGTGCTACTGGTTGGAGTCAGAAGCTTCTCCAGTTTGTGTTACCTCTGGTGCTCATGCTCCTCTCAGCCAGCTGTGTCTCGGTGTTCTCACTCCCTCTTCTCCTCTGCAGCTCGCTGGTGCTCACGCTACTCACAGTCTACCTCTCAGCATTCTTACTCTGCCTCACGGTCCGCCTCCCACTGTTCACAGTCCCTATCCCTCTGGAACTCCAGCTCCATTCTGCAGAATTCAATTTGCAGCCGAGTACTTCTGGATCCAGGATACTGGTGACCTTCCCTGCTGCTGTGGCCCTTCACTAACAGTGGCCCTGCTGCCCTCCTCATTGATCTGGACACTGCACTGGCTGTAGCCCTGCCACACTCAATGTCTGGTCCTTTTCAGTCACTGTCTGTGACTCGCTGCTCTTGGTATCTGCTACCATCAGGGCATCTATGAGTTCTGCTTGCTGGCTTTCACTGCAAACAGGACTCTTCTGTCCCCGCACTGCTTTACATAGTCTACAGTGTGCCTGCTGTAGTTGGAAGCCATCTTCTTCCCTAACTACGGCTACTCTGACTTGCACTTTGAAAAAAAAAAATAAAACGGGTAGGAACTTGACTGTACGCAGTGATATAGTTCTGTCTCCTTTTTAAAAATAAATCACTGCCTTTTTCTTTCTTTTGCAAGTGAGCTGATGGTCTCAAGCTGACACACTAAACAATAAAAGCTTGTAATACCAATTTTTTTTGCACCACTGCCAACCAATCTGTCACAAATCCACTCAGTAGGTCAGCCCTCCTATTCCCAAAGTGCAAACCTCCGAGTAGTCTTGTGAACAGTTAACAGAAACAGGGTAACCCTCCTGTCTGTTTTGTGGGTTTGAATCAACCTTTGGTCTCAAGTCTTGGAGGGTTTCAAACTGCAGAACCTCTTGTTAGTGTACCCAATGTACAGGCTCAGATAATTCTGCTCTTCGGGGACAGATATCTTTTGCCTATGGGCATCTAACCAGGCGTACAAAATGAACCCTTAAAACTCAAAGACCTCAGAATAAATTCTTACCTTTTCCCAGTTTTAGTAAAACCAGTAAGCTTTGTGCAGTGTCAGTTTTAACCATGTAAAACTTCTCTTGTCAAGAAAAAGAAATTCAAAGGCACACCAAGTAGTCTCTAAAGTAGAGGTTTACTTAAATAGATAAAAAAAATGTAAAATGTAAATACAGAACCATATATCACAAAACATACAAATCACTTAAACAAAACAGGTTTAAAAGTGCAGACTAAATCTCCTACCACAGTATACTTATCTCCTAACAGTGCCTGATGTTGCTTTTTCAGAGTCCAAACATTTGTGTGTAAATGGAAAACAGAATACTGTTTAAAACTGGCTTTGCCAACCTCTTTGTGTGAGGTCACCTAGCTCCTCCCTGTCAGAATACAAAAATATATATCTATGCAAACAGGATGTCTTATCAAAGGTAAATTTTGTGATCTCATCATAACTCATTTTCTCATGTGACTTTCTTTGATCTTATGATCAACTTCCCCTTTCCAGGACATCAAAGGACTGGTTATGTCTCTCTGCCAGATCTCACCAAGGTGCAACATGCTTTGTATCACCATGTGAATTTTACTCATGTTCCTCTGAACGTTATAAAAGTTTATGATCTATCTTGGCAGTTGGCAAGCTGCAATTAGTCACATAAAGAGGAGATCCTAAATTTTAAGTCTGTTCTAACCTGTAATTATCTCTTGGTCTTCCAGGTAACACCTATTAGCTAAAACCTGGGAGGGGTTGTCATTCCACAGATTGTCAGCATCTCTCATGAGAGAGACATTCAATAACACATTTTATATTACAAAAAGCATAGGTTAACTGAACCAGCTGTCCAAGTGTCACATTGGTAGACGACACATTTAGAAATGTTGAAGCTAACAGGCCTTATTATTCCATTTACTTTCAGATTTGGTGTTAGGGTTCCCTACTTTACTATCCTGTCCCAAAATTGTGGGAAGATTAGGTCAAATTTTAAGTGTCGTTGCTTAAATGCATTACTTCAAGGTAGCTTTCTCCTGACCCACCTATCCTGTAGTGTTGGAAAGCTAGGGTTGTGGGCCTAGAGGATGGAGAACATTACAAGTCGGGTTAGACTAAAGCAGGACAAAATCCTGGAGATATGGTGCCCTTTGTCATTTAACCATGACTCCGTATTACCATATAATATGAGGTATATAACATGTAGCCCATTCTCTGATATGGTCCACTTTGTTCAAAATGCTTTTGCATTAAAATGTGCTAACGCAACCCACATCCTTTAAAAGGTCTGCTGAGCAGTCAGAGTTTGTCATCAATTCAGGCCTGGGTTTAGATGGTGGATGATGCCGTAGGTAAGCAGGTAGATCACAAGAATAGAGCCACACCACTTCAAACACCCATAAGAGCCACAGTCATTTCTAATTATTCTAAAGATGGCCTAAATTATAATATTAACAACTCTTTGGTCTCTCTGCCTTCCTGTGGGGAAAACCATCACAGTTACCATTTTAATCAACTTTTCTCCATACTACTCTTTAACATAGAGGTGGCATAAACCCTTCCCATGACACTAATTTAAAATATTCCAGAGCTGAAGTCCCTTATCATGCAGCCAACCCTCTGCAAATGTGGCTGATTACCATGCTGTGATTTTGTCTGTGTACTTATAGCACCCAGTTGACCCCAAATAAAGTAAATACAATTGCAACCAAAAGGCAGCCATTCTAAGTGCGTGAGTTTCGATTCACAATTCTAAAATACTGTAAATGATATCACAAACTCATAGCTCACAAACTGTTACATACAGTCAGCTAGTTAGTGGTAAACACAGCAAAGTATCATGGAAACATATGCAAATCCCCATAAGAACATTTGGACTGGCTCAACTTTTAAGCAGAATTGCATCAGGTCCCCATGGCCCAAACAAATAACATCCCCTTAAGGGGTGGCTGGCTCTGTCTCCTGGGCTAAGACACAGATATGGCACACAGATGAGTCCAAATGAGGATGAAACATGTGTATGTGTCTCCTGTTCTTAGCTTTTGCTGACTGCTCTGTGAGGCCTTCCAGCACCATGCAATTCTGTTTAAAGTTGAGCCAGTCAAATTTTCTCATGGGGAATTGCATATGTTTCCCATGATGCTTGCATTATTGGAGTATAGTGCAATTGTGTTTTCTTTAAAATTTGGCTGTAGGGCCAATATCCTCCGAGATAACCCGTGCCTCAGGGCATTTGCTCTGGGGTTCTTTTGTAGTTCTTTTCCTTCTCTATTTTGGAGTCCCTATGGGCCAAAATAAATAACTCCCTCAAGGGTGGCTGTCTCTCTCTCTCTCTCTCTCTCTCTCTCTCTCTCTCTCCTTGGCTAAGACACAGATATGGCACACTGATGAGTCCAAATGAGGACGAAACACATGTATGTGTCTGCTGTTCTTAGCCTTTGCTGATTGCACTGTGAGGCCTTCCGGCACCATGCAATTCTGCTTAAAGTCGAGCCAGTGCAAATCTTCATGGAGATTTACATATGTTTCCATGATGCTTTGTATTATTGGGGTATGTGTATTGTGTTTCTTTAAAAATTTGGCTGTAAGGTAATATCCTCAGGATAACCCATGCCTCAGGGCATTTGCTCTGGGGTTCTTTTTAGTAGTAGAAGTAATGCATTCACTAACCCTGCCATATCTAAAATATAACGTCACTTATAATATATTTCACTATAAATGCCAATAATAAAATGACAGAGAAAATTCAGTCCCAAACAAATAAACCTTACTCAGGTCCTAAGTAAATGCAGAATTTCCTGCTGCTGTAAAGCTATGTTAGCGGTCATATAGCCAGAGTATAAAACACATTTTTAAAACCTCCCAGTAGCCTCAAGCTGTTAGACTGACACTGGGTGACTCACGCCACTCATGCGTGAGCCACTCACATGTACAGCCACTCTGGCAGATAGCGACTAGAGTGGCTACTCTTTGAACTGCTGCTCTCTGCCCCCCGTGATGTCACCATATCCCTGCCTTCAGTTCTGGTAGCCTCCACCTCCCCACTTAGTGGAACTGGAACTGGATCACTGGACACTAACAGGACAGGGCGTTAGCTGTATACTGGAGGGAGGTCGGACCTTGTCAGCCAGAACAGGAGAATGGCAGTCAACAGAGATGCAGCCAAGCAGTGGAAAGCAGCAGTTTTCAGGCAGTGATGGAAATGGCAGACTCAGCTCTGTCATGGCACAGATATGAACACAGTTCCAAGGCGTAAGGGAGTTCTCACTGCGTGAAACATACATCTTGCAGGCAGAATGGTAAGAAGCCACAAATGAGCTAGGAGAGTGGCTGGTCTTTTGAACTGCTGCTCCCTCCCATGATGTCATCTGCTCCACCTTTGGTCCTGGGAGCTGCCCCCACTCACTGGGAACAGAGAAATAGATCACAGGTCACCAGCAGGACCAGGCGTCAGAGTGTATATTGGAGGAAGTTGAGACCTTGGTAGGCAGACTAGGAGAACTGAAGTCAATAGAGAGTGAAGCTGAGCAGTAGGAAGCAACGGTTTGCAGGCAGTGCTGGAAACAGCAGACTCAACTCTGTCACTGCACAGGTATGAACATAGTTCCAGGATGTCAGGCAGTTCTTAACTAGTGCTGTGAAACACACGTCTTGCAGACAAGAAGATAAGGAGCCCCAAATGAGCAAGGAGGGCAGTTCTTCTTTTTAACTGGTGCTCCCTGCCCCTATGATATCACCAGCCCTACCTCTTGTCCCGTGGCCCCTCCCCACTTATTGGGAACTGGATCCACTAGACACTGGCAGGACTGGGTGTCTAGTGTACACTGGAGGAGGCTGGGACCTTGGCATCCAGAAGAGGAGAACAGAAGTCAACAGAGATAGAAACATACCACTTTAGCGGCAGATAAGGATGGGCAGCTCACCCAGTCTGCTCATTTCCCCTACCTATTGGATAGCTGCAGATCCTAGATGACCAACAGCCTACTTCTTCCTACCTCCCACCAGAATTGCGTTATGTCTGTCCCATGCATTCTTGGATTCCCCACTGTTTTGATCCCATGACTTCCTCAAGAAGGCCATTCCATACGTCAACCACTTTCCATAAAAAATACTTCTATTGCCCCTGAGCCATCCCCTCTGTCTTCAAATTGTGCCCCTTGTTTTTGCACATTTCTTTTTCTGAAAGATGTTACCCTCCTGGACTTTGTTGATTCCCTTGAGGTACTTGAAAGTTTCTGTCATGTCCCTCTCCCTCCTTTCCTCGAGGGTATACATATTAAGCTCCTTTAGTTTCTCTTCAGATGGCTTCTGCAGACTCTGCGCCATTTTAGTTACCTCCTCTGGACTGCCTCCATCCTATGTCCTTGCAGAGGTGGGGTTTCCAGAACTGCACGTAGTACTCCAGATGGGGTCTCACTAAGTGTCTGTACAGAGGGATAACTACTTCCTGTTTTCTGCTGGTGATGCCTCTTCCTATGCATTCCAGTGTAACCCATAGGTGGCGCTATCCCAGGGCTACTACCCCAGCCTGCTTGGCTAGTAGCAGGTTAAGGAGCCTGGGTAATGAAATGGGTGCCTCCACCCGGAGGTCAGGGTTGTTAGTGGTCAAGCTAACCTGTGAACAGCCCTCCAGGGACACTGTAACTCCCTCTTTCCTTTCTAGTGGCCTGAACAATATACAATAATTACTTTCATAATGACCCTTATTCACCAGGCAATTACCCACACTGTCTGCATTTACCACCAGGGCTGGTTCCTCTAGCTTGACCCTAGGGGCCCCTGTAAAACAAGGTGAAGCACAGCAAATGACAACAGTACAATACTCTTGACACAAACTGGAACCACAGTCAGGTTAAATGCAAACAAAGTTAAATCTGATTTATTCAGGGATCTGAACAAGGCAGGGTGTAATCAGGTTGATTTGCTTAAAAGCTATATTAATCAGACAGTTATCATGCAGTTCAGAGTCCCTACACAGTCACACATTCTGGGTACCCAGGTAGGAAAACGGTGGCTAGCCAGAAATGTTGCAGCTGGTTGGGGCCTGTGATGGAAGAACGCACATGCACAACACACACTATTTGTAATCCAGAGCTGTAGGGCTCAGTTCGTGAAAGAAAAGGCAACAAGGCAATCAGATGACAACACTTTTAGATTTAGCTGTTGCAGGGAGCTACCCTGATGTCTATTCATAATACCCAATACTGGACACAGGCAGGATGAAATCGAGACTGCAGGCTGTTGAGCTGGAGTGCCCGGAGGAGCAGGGCCCTACGAATCACCGAGGCGTCATTCCTGTTCAAGGTGTTGAGCAGGGGCTGATCCTCAGGCTGGTCTCTCTGTCGATGACTCTTCTGCAAGAGAGTATTCTGGCTGGGCCAGTGTAGCAGGGCCCAGGCAAATGGAAATTAATACAGATTCAGTCCATGGAGCTGGATACAGCCTCCAGCAAGCAAAACACAGTTTAGATAAACAGTGGGAAACCAAATCACGACCCACTATAAGACACAGCACATTCACATGTAAGGAGATTCCACTGTACCAGGCAAATGGCTCTCTGGTTGCAATTACAGAGTCTCTGCACAATCCGGGAGTTCAGAGGTAGCTGGAAGTCCTGACAGGCTGATTGCATTCAGCAAATCTTTGGTCTTCTTCAGGTTAAAGCCTGGTCACAATTCAGTGGCTTAATTCACTCTCCAAATTCAAATTCAGTCCGAAAAAGCACAAGTTCCCTCTCAGGAACAGCAAGCAGGCATACAGGCCAAACTCAGGCCTTTCCACAGTTCTCCCACCGAATCCACTATGGACTGCTGCTTGAACTATCTCGAGTTGTTACTTCTTCACTTCCAACTCAGATCTAACTGAAGCTGCAAGCAGTGTGGGACTTTCCCCAAGATTCAAAAGGTTTGGTTGGTTGATCTGTCTGTCAGTCACAAGGGCTCCTCCAGGTTATTTTAGGCCAAAAGCCCAAAGCTACAATTCCTACAAGTTTTGGCCCCACCAAGCCCCTGTAGGCAGGCTCCATTTTAGAGTCCCAAATGTACTGATTGGCCCATTCTGACAGTCTAGGACCAAGATGATGGAAACAAACGGAACTGTCCATGCTACAAAGAAGGCAGGTTAGAACAAACTGCAATATTATTACTACTCTAACAGATGATCAGCAAACAAGTACATCTTCTAACAGAGCTCCCTCTCAGATTATGACTACAATCCAGGCAGCTCTTAAAGAGACAGTACACAGAGGCTATACAGGCACTCTCTTGCAGTACATTTAAACTGCAAAACACAGGACACCAGCCTGGCAGTGAGCATTTAAGCAAGCTCAAGGAAGACTTTTCAGGAACCCCCATATGTAGGGGAGTTACACCAGTATCCCCAACCCTTCTTACTGCCTTGACACATTGCTTGCTTACCTTAAGGTCATCTGATATGACTACCCCAGGGTCCCTTTCCATTTTGTTGTTGTTAGTACCCCTTATTGTGTATTCTTCCTGGGTTTTGTTTCCAGGTGAATTACTTTGCACTTCTTTGCACTGAATCTAAGCTATCATACTTTTGACCATTCCTCCAACCTTACCAAGTCCCTTCTCATCCTTTCCACCCCTGCTTGTGTATCATCCCTGTTGCAGATCTTTGTGTCGTCCTGCAAAGAGGCATACTTTTCCTTCCAGTCCCACTGGCAATGTCACTTATAAAGACATTAGAAAGGACCGGACCCAGTACTGAACCCTGTGGTACCTGCTAGTAACCCCCTTTCTTGGAATAGACTCCATTTACTATTACCTTCTGTATCCTGTTGTCCAGCCAATTTTTTTACCAGGCTACCACCCTGGTACCCACTCCCAGGCTGGCTAACTTGTTTATTAATCTTTGTGTGGACTGTGTCAAATGCCAAGATGCTAAAGATGTAGCTGAGCGGTAGGAAGAACGGATTGCAGGCAGTGCTGGGGAACAGCAGACTCAGCTCTGTCATGGCACAAGTTTAAACATAGTTCTAAGATGCAACGTAGTTCTTAGCTAGTGCTGTGAAACACACATCTGCCAGTCAGGATGATAGGGAGCCACCTCAAGGGACAGAGAGTGAGAATGGCCAAAGTAAGTACATATGACAGTCTAACAATCTAATCATACAACTAGCTAATGGGCTATTATTCTTATTTTATTTAGTTTTGTTGACGGGTAGCGGGCACTAGGCGAACAAATGCCTATTTTCAGGCATGACCTGGGAGGTTTTGTGGCAGGGTTATACTCTTAACAATGAGAACAAGGCATACAATGACATGGTGTTTCGTTTGTTACATAACAAAGCTCGGCAAGACAAATTAGGTTACATACGACACAGTATATCATACTGTAAGATACAGGAGGATAAATACGACGGGAAATAATTACAGTGCAGGAAAAGTATTGGTTACATACAGTGCAATAATACAGGGGAAACAAAAGAATCAGTGGTGTCAGTTAAGTACAATGCAGGAAACATACTCTCAACATATCGGCATAGAAAATAGGCAACATGTTGCACAAGCATTACTGCATACATATAGGCTACGTTTCCATTAAATCAAACCTTGTCAGGAGATCCTGTTTAAATATATAGGAGCCCACCTGTGGAAACAAGAGAGACTTCCAGTAAAGGAAAGTGACTCCTATGAGATGAGGGTGACTTTGCAGGTCTGTCCTTATGGAACACATCACAAATGGTATTCGTGCTCAGTCCCTCATTTTAACCCTCATAATTCTCTGGCAGGGGCCCACATGAAAAGGGTTTACAACACATAGAGAAAGTGCTGTAAAGTCAGGCTTTCTGCAGAAATTCATTGAAACTGTAGCTGGCCCGTGGCACAGAGGGTTGAGGCATCTGGCCTTACCTGGCCATGCTGGCAACCTGGGTTCCAGAATGACCCCAGTCATCAGGAGCCAGCTGGAGGGGAGGGTACAGCAGAACTGAGCTACCAATTGGCAGCTCTCTCTCTCCTGGGGTGGACGCGGTCCTCACATAGTCCCGCCACCACCGGGTGGAAGTCCAGTGGTATGAGGTGGGAAGGAGATGGCTAGTGGGGGCATTCTCCAGTGCCTGGCATGCGCATGCCTCCACATGCATATGTCAGCACCCCAGATGCGTGGGTGGGGTGGGCAAAAAGGAAAAACCTACAAAATGCAAATGAAAAAATAAAAGAAATTCATTGTAACCTCTTTTGGGATGGGTTCCTAGCCAGATTCTCCTTTTGATGCAGTATGTGGCAGATAGGGGCCAACATGTATATAAAGGCTTGGAGGCTCCAGGAGCCTCATATAGAGATTTTCCATCATGGATTGAAGGTGTGCCCGCCCTCAAGGAGAGAGATGATGGCCCCACTTAGCTGCAGTCGGTAGTGCCACTGAGGTGTGCTGCCATGGGCAGGTATGGATTTCCAGGGACAGGGAAGCAGCTAGCCTCAAAGCCTTATTCACCCTACCAGCCAACCAGCCATCATGCAGCACCACAAAAGCCTATGAGCGTGAAGGGTGTTGAACCAAACAAACCTGATTCCAGAACTGAATTCTCTAGACAGCTTACCAAAAATGATGAATCTCATGCATGTTAATTCACTCCTCTGAGACCCTCGCTGTAGTAGTGGAAAGGTATCACACACTTTCATTGAGTGAGAAAACAGTGAAGGTAAGCAGAACTATTTTGTCACCCAATGGACACAAGTGAAACCACTCATAAACTTCAATGGTTGGCTCTGAGGGATGATTAATACATTACAGCTCAAGGAAAAGCTGCTATTTTATAACTAAAAAACACATAGATAGATGGACTTTACACTTACAAAGCCCCATCCTGGGGCTCGGAGGCCTTGCAATACATAAACACATTCATATCTAATGTAAATAAAACATTCACCTTACAATAAATATAAACATTACATTACAGAGCATAATCAACTTCAAATCACAGTATTAATAAAAATGACAGTCTATACTATGATAGGTTGAATGCTTGTTCAAATAAGAACATCTTGAGCCCCTTCTTAAAGTCTTCCATTGAGGGGCTTCTCTAAGATACTCAGGAGTGAGTGCCACAGGGCAGGTGTGACCACAGAGAAAGCCCAGTCTCCGGAAAGCCACAACCTTGTCCTGGGAACTACTAATAGGCTACCCTCGGAGGAACAGAGAGTGGAGCGGGCAGTGCAGAACCAGGAGGTCTTGTAGATAGTCATATAAAAAAGGCATTCCAAATGTATCCATTTCGACAGCTGCACATGAAACACTCTTCATTGAATACCAGTGTCTTAAGCACATGTTAACAAGCGTGCTGTGATTGGTAAAGCACTATTGTCTCGAACTCTATTAAATCTGCTAAAGGGATTCATCCCGCTCAACTACTGGCTTAGCAAGCCCTGAAGGAAGGCACTTCGATGTCTTCTTGTGAAGCCACCCATGCTCCTGCAACTCGCAGGATGAGATGCTGATGACCAGGACCTGTAGCATTCTCATTTAATACCAGCTAGTATCATGCAGGTTTGAACATCAATCAAATGATTTGTCTTTTTAATTACTATGATTGTAGTATCATCATTAAATTGCCAGGTTTGTCTGGGGTACTGCACTGTTTCTCAGTTAAAACTGAGGCTGCAGTTGTTATGTCACATATGTGCATCACCGTTTGCATCATTCTCTCATGGGCAGACACTCTGCTGTGGCCAGAGAAGAACAGAGAGAGGACAGAAGGCACTGAGAAGCTGAAACCATAAGTGTAAGACAGTGCACCACATAGGGTCAAAATGTATTAACCCCGGGGCAGAGCCAGCAGCCTAGCTAGGAACAGCATTTTCTAGAGCTCCTAACTGAAGGCTTAAAACGCCATTAAAAGCAGTATTGTATACAAAAATACTTAGCCAAAGGTCTAATTCAGTAGAAGAAGGTTTCAATCTGACAGAGAAACTATATTTCAATGAAGATGGGTCAAAATAAAACCACTAAGCAAGACTTTTTCACACCACGAGGTTCCAATGCAAAGCATCCGGAGGATACGGCAGGGCCTCAACAATCCACCAGCATCAACTCGAAGGGCAACGTTAAAACCCTACAAATAGCAGTACAAGCCTTAACAAAAAGCGGTCCAACAGATGGACCAAAAGCTTGATGGCTTTTCTGAAAAATTCCTCAATATGGAACATCGTTTAGATGCTATGGGTGAATCCACGGAAATCAGCCGAAGCCACAGCTGGAAGGCCCTGGCTGCCACGGCTACCTCCCTGAAAGAACAAGCAGCTTTTTGCACCCAAAGTCGAACAACTAGAAAATACTGTTGGCAGCCAATGTTAGAATCCTAGGTCTTCTTGAGGATTCAGAGGGTGATTCCCCATACAATATCTGCAAACCTGGTTGACAGATTTAACGGGATATCTGATTTTCGTGTTATTAAAGCATACAGAATAACTCCTAGAGGGCCCCAGTGTAACATGGACAATCCTCGGACTGTGCTCCTTTACAATGAGATCCCCAGGAGAACGTGAAAGAGCTGCTGGGGCAACACTGAAGGAAAGCTCGATCTATATACAAGAGGCCCCAGTCTTGTTCTTCCCAGACTCATGTATGCAATCACATGCAGCGAAAAGCATTTGATGGAGTTAAGAACCATCTCAGAGAGCTTGATATTTCCTTCACCTTAGCATTTCTGCCCGATTATGCTTCTCAGATGGTAGCCGACAATACCGGCTTCACAGATCGAGAATAGCGCCAAGAGACTCAGAGAGAGGTGTTCTTCTGATGAAGAGGATTTGATGAAGACTGATGTATCAGCTCTCCTTTTCAGCAGTTTGTTTCTCGATCATATTGTGAGACTGACTGTTTTACTTGGGACTTTTAATCGGTACTGGGTTTTGCCTGTGTAAAGAAAAGTGGTTACTATTACTCCACCTATAGTGAACACTAATTAAAAAGTTCTTCCCCAAAGGACCGCTTTATTAATATACTTGTCGAAGGCTGATAGTCTTTACTTTCTAAGTATCTGTTTTATAGGCGAGTGAACAATTGCATGTCAAAGTTTTTAGCTATCAGCTTTAATGATATAACTAAAATAAGTAATTGTTTTCTCCCCACTTGGATTTTTCTAGTTGAAATACTGTACTGCTATTACTTGCTGTATCAAATGGGATAAGTGGTGGATTCAATGGAGTTAATCAACTCCTTCGTGCTATTGCTATTTAGCAGGTCACTGGGAGCCCAGATGACAGTCTCCTTTCATATGGTGCCTCTGGGTTACTTACTTACTGGCTCAAGCTCGCCTTGGTGTTGTTTTACTGGTAGTGCACTAGTAAGGCACCAGACACCCTATACGTATGATCTAGTGGGCTATTCTCAGGAACCACTTCTAAAACACCACTGCACATATTCCTACCAAGCCTAAGGGAGCTCGGAAAGGAGTCTTTCTATATGACTGATGTAGCTTTTTATTAGACCTTAAGGGTCGCAGCATATTATAAGGTTTTCCTATTAAGCTTCCTGTTTCTTAAAATTAGCGTTGGTTGCTAAATGGCTCCTGAATAGATAAGAATGTTTAACTAGTTTACTGTGTTCGAGGATAACCCCTAAAGCTGTACCAATGGAATTGACAGTCTGCATCCTTTGTAATGCCTTTCTTGTACACTACATGGTTATACCAATTCAGGTTATAAGTATCTGTATGCTTATGTACAAAATGCTATAAATAAGTTAAAAATGTAATAACCCCTCCTTACAATGGAGGGAAGTGGTTTATTCACATATGTGAGCCAAAGAGGAAGTCGCACTTTGCCATTATTCCTAAGGGTACAGATGGTGGGAGTAGTGGAATTAGGATGCCCTTGTGGTACCATGGAGTACTGAGTTCTTAATAAGGGTTTTTAGAGGAAACTTGACTCTGCAGGTGTCCTCACCTAGCAGTAGCCCCAGAATGTGGACAAGGGACAGGCTGACCCACCTAAGCATGGGCTGGTAGTTCCAGGGTGCCCTTGGGCACTTAAGGTGGGTGTTGTCTAGCATGCCTGGAGGAGTGGGCACTCACTAAAGCCCACTGACTACCTACGGGACATGGTCTAGGGGCATAGTAGCATCTAGAGGGAGTGATCCCACCTGAACACCTGGATGGAGCTGTGTGCCAGCCGCCTCAGGGCAGTGGGGGCCCTGAACACCTCCGCCGCTCAAGGTGTCATGAAACAGTGAAGAATACCTTGGTTGCAATGATTTAATTGATATAAATAAGATTCTCTTCTCCTCAGAAGGAAGATCCCTCACCCCTAGAGCCTCTCTAATATTACGGCTAACACATAACAAGTATGGAAGAAATTAAGAAAGATGACAGCTATCCTCCCATTTATGAAAATTGCAAACTGATTTGGAGGAGGAAACCTTCCTCCTATAAGTTCGACCTCTCATTTAGACATTGGCAACAACTGGGTCTATCACATTTTACCAATTTTTATCCCCAAGGAATAAGCCCTTTGAAACACTAGCATCAAAATTTGTTTTTGTTTTGTTTTAATCATTTTTATTCTGTATAACCAGTGAGCAACAATCTGCCCATTTTCACTGGCCCAGTCACAACAACAAACATATAACAATTACATTTACAAACATACAATAATACAATATCATTTAACAACAACACTTTGATTCATCTAACAAAATTTTTTAAAACCCTCTTAAATACCGGAATTGTAATACATTGTACAATATGACTAGGTTTAAATTTAAATTTAAATTAAGAAATTCTGAGCATTTCATTACTTTCAAGTGCGTAACCATATCTTAAGAAACAGAAATCTTAACCTGATTTTAATAACCCCAGCACCCAGTCTCTACAATTCTTCATGACAGCAATACAGGGAGGTTGGATGGTCACCTAATTGGGAACCTATATGGAGTCCTTTGGGAGGGAGCCTTGGACAGCACTAAGCCAACTTTAGATGAGTGGAATAGAGATCTCTAATTGGAGGTCTCTTGGGAGTCCTGGATGGAGGCTAACTTGCCAGCTGTTAAGATTACCTCCTCCCCTCTTTGGAGGGAGTTCGCTGGAAGTGCAGGATGAGATATTTTCGCTCTCCTGAGATTCTAAGTAAGTATCTTCCAGAGAGGTATGGACAATGCTGGACCAATTGTGGTTGTCGGAGGGCATCATTGGACCACATCTTTCTGTCTTTAAAGAGGGGGATGTCTCCTGGGGAGGGAGGTATAATGGGGAAGAGTAGAGATGGTGAAGTTGAAGCTGGGGATGGAGAGGGAGGTGATACATCTACATAAATAAATTGGGAAAACTGGTCCATTTTTGTGTGGGTTCACGAAGTCTAAGACTGCTTACACATTAAAAATGTTGTAAACTGAAAAGATATTATTGCTGATAAACAAACATACCTTAGGTACAGGAAATGGGCTGAAGATAATGGTTATGCTGAATGTATCAAACTTACATGAACAAAGGAATAATGTACTGACATGAGATCAATGTAAACTGTGTGTCAAAAACTTTGAATAAAAATCAAATTAAAAAATACCTTGGTTGCTACCAGGCAAGGACCCCAGGTAACCAGGATAAATCCCGAGCAGGTAAGATCTGGGGTTGAGCTATTCTGATGTTGCCCTTAGAAGGCAGTGTAGTGGGAACACCACAAGGGTGTGGGAACCCCAGGGAGTATCCCCTCAAGGAAGACCTTTTGATGGCTTTTGGGCCTGTCTCTGGGTTCCCAGAAATTCCAAGTGACATCCTGTTGGTGTGGAGGGCACCCCAGAGACTAGCCCATGCTGAGACATTCAGCACTCAAGGCAACAGGTGAGAGCTGGTACCAACAAAACAGTCACATATCAGGTAGAAGATCTGGCTTCACACTCCAAGCAATATGGGAAGAAGGAATTCTTGTAAGACAGTGCCCATGGTCCAACTCGCTGGGGAAGGGATCTGAGCAGGTGGATCGTGGGTTGTCCAGATGGGATGTACAACCTTCTGACATGCTGTTTCTGTTCAAAATAATCAAGGAAGCACAGTTCCTGCCTCAAGTAAGAATGCAAGCTAGAGGTAGAGCTGAGGGTAACAGGGCATTCCTGGTGGAATCATACTCTAACAAACACAGAGAGGCTCTTTGTTAAACAAATGGTTCCCTTAAGGAAATGTAACCCCACCAAAGGAGGAGGTTCCTCTTAACTGTTATGCTGCCACCCTCCCAAGTACCGTGCTGCTGCTGCAGCCTCAGCTTGACTGTGTTAATGATGGTGAGAGAACCATGGTGCTGTGGGGAACTTTGACACCTCATGCACCTGTCTTCAGTGGCTGTGGCTGTGGTCCCTCTGCTCTGGTTTCCCAGTTCTGGCAGTGGGAGGGGACCAGGAACAATGACAAGGATGCCACTTCTGTTTCTTTGGTGACTCAGCGCCACAAGAACATCCAGTCACCATTTCTTCAAGATGGAGTGCATGCTAATAGGGGCTCCTACCCAGCATTCTCTGCTCTGCAGGTTCAGCTAGGCATGTGATCCTTGGACCCACCCACCCCAACCACCAGAACAAATCAGTTGACAACAGTCCAGGAGACCTGCAACAAAACAAGGCCAGCACACACAAGGGGAGAAACAAATAATAAAAATAAAGATGTTTTGGAGCACAAGGATCCTTCAGGCATGGTTGCAGCAATCTTTGTTCCCTTTGACACTGTCAGCCAGCCAGCCAGTCAGGGTGCTAGAAAGGTCAGCTACATACGGCAAAGACTTGTGGGGACGTGACATCAGCGGACCCTCCCCATTTGTACTGGCAGGCTACAGGGACCAATAGAGAAGACAGACCAGGGCAGGAGACTAAGGAACAGCCCTGTCTAAAAATATCATACATTGAATTGTGAAAAGAAGATTCTGAGCTCATGAGACGCTCGGGGCAGTCTGAGGAGATACACTGAGGTGATTAGACCTGCTGTGTGAGGAAGCTGAAGGCCTGCCAGGTCTAAATTTGGTGAGACTTCTCCATGGTTCAGTGTTCCACATTCTGGTGAGCCGCATCCTGGGCTCATATTGTTGAGAGACTGCCAGGAAGGCACATGTTAAGTGAGAGCTATGAAATCATACCAGAAGGGCATCTGCTGAAGAAAACCATCAAGAGTCTGTACCTGTGGGGCATTTTCTGCAGAATGAAGCTGCTGTGAGAAAACCTGAGAGAGTTAATCCTGAGAAAGGTGCTGAGATGAGAAATTGGAGATGGATACTTGTATCTCCATTAAGCTGCTGTAGAGCCAGGTAGGGGCCAACTAGCCCTTATCAAGTAGGGTGAATCAGGGAATGGTCTCATTCCCCGTAGTACAAGGGTACTCTTGATTCAGAGGGAGTTGGACCATGGGGCGCCTTGGGTCTGGGCCTCTGTACCACACGAAACTACTGTGTAATACCTCTGTGATGGTGCTGTGAAAGTTGAGTCAGAAGGGCTGTGCTGCTGCAAAGCATCTGAGAGCTAGTCCAAAGTGCTTCATCTCCAGGCCACTGGAGTCTAATCCTGAATGCTGTCTGACCTGTTGTGTGCTGCTTCCACTTCAACCGAGCTGTTGCCTCTAAGAGTCACATGGAATGCTGCTGTTGCTGGCTGGGGGCTTTATACTTTTCCCATCTAGATTACCGTAACCTTGTTGGGATTACAAAGTTGGTTTTCAAACATCTCCCATTTGGGATCCAAAGTTTCTGTAATTGTGCTAGGACACCATGGCTCGTTGGAGGGTTAAATTGAAAGCTTGCTACTTTTCAACCAGTGTACCACCGAAAGAACCGATAAATGCAGCTACCGGCTTGCACTGGAGCTTAATATTGAGTCATGTAAGCAATAACATATGACAGGGAGTATAGTTATTGGGTAATTACCATAACCCTCCCCAACACTTATTAGGCTGGAGACACAAAGTGTTAGCCAAGTGCCCTTCAACCAGAGGGTGGGAGGGAAGTGCATAACTACAAGCCCTTAAGGAAAACTGTATTAATCTGAGGCTCCACACCCAAAAGCTACCTCCAGTTTAGCTTTCATATATTATAGCTTTTTCTCGTACAGAACCAACTTCATTTTATTTAGTAAAGCTTGCACCTGGAACTATGGTGGACACTAATGGGGCTCCATTAACTGTAAAAGTGCTGCCTGCACCACTTGCTTCAATACAAAATGTACTGAAGTGAGCGGTGCGGCGCCATACCTTTACAGTTAATGGAGCCCCACTAGTGTCCGCTTTAGTTCTGGGTCACAGACTTTACTAAATAAAATTAAGTCTGTTCAGGCGCGAAAAAGTGCTTTAATATATGAAAAGCTAAACTGAGGGTAACTTTTTCAGGGCAGAAGCCCCAGATTAATATAGTTTCCTTTAAGTATTTTATTTCTTATATAAAATGGCACAAAAGTTATTAAAAACACAAGACTAAATATATCTTTAGGAATAAATACATCTTCATCATTGGTAAATAGGTTCTCACACCAAACTCCTAGGTTTGTTTGATCAAGGAGGTCAGATTGGTTGGCAGGTAAGTCACTCATGTTGTTAGTTGAACTTTTTTTGTTTCTCTTAACTGTCACAGTTACTGAGAATTCTAAAGCAGTGTAGTTCCAAGACTTGTAGCACTTTCCAGACCTGTACAGTTATTGATCAATTACCGCACAGGTCTGGACAGCTACTGACCAATCAAATCACTGGATTTTTCTTGCCCATTTTATAATGGTTTTGATTTCATACTGAAATTATAGTTTTAGTAGTGGTACCAGCTAAAAAGTATACCACGCCTGTATAGTGTAAGTCATCTTTATGCCCTTGTTTGGCGTGGTACAACAGTGATTGTGTGGAATCTGAGACAGTGGTAGTGACCCACAGTACACTAGCTCCCAAGAGGTACTGTTACCAAGTGGGACTGTTTTAGGTGGCTTGCAACTGTGTAACCCCCTCTTTTTTCCAGTTTACAGGCCTGTGTAACCAAATAAAATCACTGTTCATTTATTTATTTAAAATGTCGATTACTAAACTTTGAGTCGGAAGACTCTTTTTATAAGGCGCCATGTCTTGAAAACAAAGTCATGTCAGAGACAAATTAGATAGAGGTAGGTACAGTTACAAAACCATGACAAGCAAAACCATTGCAGAGCAGTCAGTAAGTGTTAAGCTAGCCAGGTAAAGCTGGCGAGAGAGAAGGTCTCAGGTGAGGCAGTCACACCTACTGAGCATTACAAGGTGTTCCTTAAGCATGCGTGAAGGGGCCTAGCATGGGGATAGCAAGAACGCGGGGAGGGAGTTAAGAAGGTTGGGTGCCTGATAACCAAAAGAGCGCTGGGCCTGAGGTGTGGTGGTAGAAAGGGTCTGGAAGAAAACTTGGAGCCACTCCTGGTGCCATGGGCTGTGGCCAGGCTGAGGAGAGGCAGGCAGGACAGTGAGATGAGTCCCATGCTGATTTTTTTAGCGAAGACACATGTGGTAGGAGAGTCTCACCATTCAGGATTAGCCAGTTCAGATTGGAGAAGAGGTCACATATGTGCATATGTTTAGGTCAGCCAGCAGGATTTGTTAAAGGTGGTGTGGATTCTCTTAAGGGTGGTGTCTGTGGCGGAACCATAAATTGTCAGGTCAGTCGATTATAGATAGTATGGAACTGGAGACGGTGTGGCAAGAGCAACCTGTGTCAGGTTGTGCCTGTTCCTATATAGCAGACTGATTCTTACATTGGCTGCCTTGGAGATGTTGGAGGACATGCTCCCTCATAAAAGAGTGCACTATTGAGGGTAATGCCCAGGTACTTGAAAGTGTGGACCCCGCTTATGGGGGTGTTGGTGGCGTAGTGATGAAGAGGGTGGTAGATCTTGCTTGTTGTGGGGGTTGGTGAAGATCATGGATTTGTTTTTTATAATTCATAATCAGTTTATTGCGAGTGAACCAGCTTCGACAGCCGCAAAGTCCGATTGAAAGTTGTAGTTCAAGGGCGCTGGGGTTTATATCACTAGTGTAAAGCACAGCATTGTCCATAGAGGAGGAGGTTTGTGTTGCAAACTTGAGGGAGGAAGTTGAGGAAGATGCTGAAAAGGAGGGCCGAGAATTGTGCCCTGAGGGACTCTTGAGTGAACAGGTTGAGAGGTGGATAACATGTCCCCAATTTTTTTTTTGTTATAGTCTTTCTTTTCCCGTTTCATTACAGCTGGAGTACAGTTATACAGTTTTTACATTGCATACAGATTCCATAATTAGGTGGGTACATACAGAGATATCAAACTACATTGCAACCACTCTTTAGCATTGTCTCTGAACAACAGATAACAACATTCGGAGTTTAAGTAAGTGCAGCAAGAAAGGAAGAGTACAACTCATTTAAGGGATAAAGCAATCATCTAAGGGGAGATATATAATACCCATGGTCTCCATGACAATTCAAATTGAGTACAGCGGTCCATTGCTGTAGCTATAGAGCACTCTAAGTAATAAATCTCGGACATCATGGCGTGCCAATGGGTTAAAGTTGGGACTGTGGTAGTCACCAAAGGCTGCTTATCACCTTTTTGCTGCAGCCAAACAAAGATATAACCTGTTCTTGTTCTGAGGGACTGAGCCATCTTCCCCAATGTATAGAAGAATCATTTGATTTGTTAGAATAAAATCAGAGTCAATTAAGAGTTGTAGTTTATAGTAATATCCTTCCAATATTGGATATTTTCAGGCAAGTACAGAATATATGAGAAATATTTGCCTTAGTCTGCCCGCAGTCTCCCAGCACACAACTTTCCGCAGAAATCTGACTAACTTATCCGGGAAATAAAAACTACGTGTCCCCAATTTTGACCCTTTGAGATCTGCTGGACAGGTAATCCTTGAGCCCGCTGGTCCCCTGCAAGGAGATACCTGCATCGCGGAGATGTGCCAGTAGCAAATTGTGATTGATCGTGATTGAAGGCCTTGGTGAGATCAATGTACACTGATCCCACCAGATGGCCATGGTCGAGGGCTTTATGGATGAAGTCGGTAGACGCCGAGGGCAGTTGTTGTGCTGTGTCCTTTCTGAAACCATGCTGCTCTGGGCACTGGATGTTGTACTTGGACAAATAATCAGTCAGTTGGTCAGAGACTACACACTCAAGTGTATTGAATTTTACTTTGTGTATTCACCCATTTTGTGGAACCTGATTTATTTATCTATCGGTGATGGTAGCAACTGCCTCGTTGGTCGCAGAGGGTGTTACAGTCCAGTGTAGGAAGGCAGGTAGACCGGTACTGCATCCTGGGGTGGTACTGCACACATCTGGCTCACTTATTTCTCTCTGGGTGGAGGTACCACAGTATTTCTTATCTTTTCTAGGATGAACCCCTACTGCAGAAAGGAAAATTAACCCATCCCTCAACCAGCTGGGCCCTATACCATCTCCAGGCATAGGTGTGAACCTAGACATGATGGCTGGGGGTCACAGAAAGGACAGAGAATGTCATGAAAGCAGTTGGGAAATGCAGAGATGAGACAGAGTTAACATTCGTCACAGCAGAGGACTAGCTGGTAGCCCAAGAATACGGACGCTTTTGTTTCTATGTTCTATTGCACGTTATGTTTCTATGTTTCAAAATGGGAATGTAGTGAAGCTTTACTGAGAACAGATGAATTGGGGTCTCTGGGCCTGAAGTACTGTATACAAATGAACTCTGACTAAATTCTGAAGCAAATGGAAAGGTAAAGTTTAATTATTTCTTTGAATTTTGTTAACTGGATAGGCCCATTGAGACAAAGTTGTTCCTTTTTCAGGGATGACCTGGAGTTAATTACATTCAGTGATAATATTGTACATACATGGTTGCCATTCAAGGGCCAGATTTAATTACTTATGGAGGCAATACAGCAGTTACAAGTCTTACATTCAGTTTTTGTATTGCTTGAACTTTCAAGAGTCAGTGTGGTTTGTTACCACTAAGCAGAGTCAAGCGTGCTCCCAAATCAGCTAGCCCAGTAGCACGGAGGGCTGAGGTGCTGGTGCTTTGACCTCACGCCATGCCGGTGACCCAGGTTCGGAATGGTGCTGGGTCACCATGCGGCTGGCTAGGAAGGAAGGATGGATCGCTTATAGACAGCCTCTCCTCGGGAGGGAGGAAATGTAATGTGGCTTGTCTGCTACATAGAGAAATCTAGGTGATAGCACTATGGGACACAGCATAAGAAGGGTGAATACCTGAGGAATGCATTATCAAATGGCCAGAAAGGAGGGTGGAAGAACAATGGAGAAAAATCAAAACTACCATCATGGAGGCAACAAGCCTTTGTGTGAAACAAATAAAGAAAACAAAGCGGAATAAAAAACCACTATGGTTCTCAAAAGAGGTGTCAGGAAGGTTAAGGAGAAAAGGCTGCATTAAAAAGTATAAGGAATCACAGACGGAGCACCCATAGGAACTGTATAAATTAAAGCAGAAAGAAGTGGGAAGGCAGTCAGAAAAGCAAAGGCCTAAACTGGAAAAAAGATAGCCAACTCAGTTAAGAAGGGATAAACCTTTATAGGTACATTAGGGAGCAAGAAAGGTTAAGGAGGGATAGTGAAGATTAATAAAGGAGAGGGAGGTGGGCAGAGGGAGACAGTGAAAAGGCAGAGATACTGAATGAATACTTTTGCTCAGTATTCACAAAAGAAGAAGAGGACGAGTTACCTAAACCAACAGTAGAAGCACTCTGATAGTGGGGTTGACACCACTCCATTTACAGAAGAAAGAGTACTGAAAGAACTCCTAAAACTCAAGGTGGACAAAGCAATGGGGCCTGACAGGATTCACCCTAGAATCCTAAAAGAACTAAGGGAGGACCTAGTGATACCACTAACCACACTTTTAACAAATCATGGGAAGATGGGTGGTACCTGAGGACTGGAGGAGGGCAGATGTGATTCCCTTCACAAAAGTGGGAGCAAGGCAGAAGCAGGAAACCTACAGACCTGTTAGTTTGACCTCAGTGGTGGGGAAAATGATGGAATCACTTGAAAAGAAAGAATTGTTCAGTACCTAGAGGCCAGCGGGGCACAGGACCCAAAGCAGCATGGATTCACAGCAGGAAGGTCATGTCAGACGAATCTAATCGATTTCTTTGACTGGGTGACCAAAGTAATAGACCAGGGAGGGCTGTGGATATGGCCTACCTAGATTTTAGCAAGGCATTTGATACAGTCCCGCACAAAAGATTAATAATCAAGTTAGCCAGCCTGGGAGTGGGTCCCAGGGTGGTAGCCTGGTAGCAAACTGGCTGCACAACAGGACACAGAAGGTAATAGTGAATGGAACACATTCTGAAGAAAGGGGTTATCAGTGGAGTACCTAGGGCTCAGTTCTGGGTCCAGTCCTCTTTAACATCTTAATAGGTGACATGCGGAGGGTCTGAAGGAAAGGTGTGCCTCTTGGGATGACACAAAGATCTGTAACAGAGTTGATACACAAGGGGGGTAGAAAGGATGAGAAGGGTCTTGGCAAGGTTGGAGGAATGGTCAGACATATGGCAACTTAGATTCAGTGCAAAGTAATGCACCTGGGAAATAAAAATCCAGGAGAAGAGTACACAATAGCAGGGGAGGTACTAACGACAACAATAATGGAAAGGGATCTGTGTGTAGTCATATCAGATGACCTAAAGGTGGGTAAGCAATGTGAGAAGTCAGTAAGGAGAGCCTGGGGATACTGGGATGCATAGGAGCAGCATCACAAGTAGAAAAGAGAAGTGGTTATCCCTCCTACAGACAGTTGGTGAGACCCCATCTGGAGTACTGTGTGCAGTTTTGAGACCTCACCTATGCAAGGACATAGACAGGATGGAAGCAGTCCAGAGGAGGGCAACTAAATGGTGCAGGGCCTACATCAGAAACCATATGAAGAGAGACTAGAGAGCTTAATATGTATACCCTTGATGAAAGGAGGGACAGGGGACATGATAGAAAGTTTTAGTACCTCAAGGGAATCAACAAAGTCCAGGAGGGTAGCATCTTTCAGAAAAGAGATGTAAGAACAAGGGAGACAATTTAAAGTTAGAGGGGGACGGCCTAGGGTAAGTGAGAAATTATTTTTCACGAGAGAGTGGTGGACGATGGAACCGCCTTTCTGGAGAGGTTGTGGGGTCTAAAACAGTGGGGGAATTTAAACATGCATGGGACAGACATAAGGCAATTATAGTGGGGGTTGCAGGAAGTAGGCTGCTGGTTAACTAGAGTCTGCAGCTTATCCATTAGGTGGGGAATGGGCAGACTGGGTGGGCCAAGTGGTCCTTATCTGCCGTCAAAGTCTATGTTTCTAAGGGACCCCACACCCAGACACGCTCCATGGAGGTGGAGTATACAGATGCATCATTGCACATGTAGCCCAATAGGGGAGAAAACAGGAGGAAAACCTCTGACCACAGCATGGTGATGGCCCAGTTTTCACAGGTCCTGCACTGACAACTGTGCACCTCTGGTCCAGGATCCCTGAGCAGGACCACTGGAGAAGGTAAATCCCAGAGAATTTGCAGGATGGGGAGACCAATTCAGATGGAGGCTGGTCAGGGCACTGAAAAAAGATAAACAAGGACACTGATTTTCGTTTTTACTGGAAAATCTGGTAAAATTCCAGAATTTGGTCTTTCTATACACCAGTAAACAAAGCATTTCACAGAATTTGCCTTTTTTTTTTTACCAAATCAGTACTCTTCAGAAATTTTATTTTCTATAAATTCTTTCCTGTACTTTCTTCATTTTACTTTATTTAATTTGACT
Organism: Neoceratodus forsteri; assembly: GCA_016271365.2. Taxonomy (NCBI): domain Eukaryota; kingdom Metazoa; phylum Chordata; order Ceratodontiformes; family Ceratodontidae; genus Neoceratodus; species Neoceratodus forsteri. The sequence continues at coordinate 1,311,876,933 of CM057449.1, forward strand.
TACATTTAGCCTTCTTTTTATTCTGAATATTTATACACATACAAAAGGGTACAAGGATAGAACCCAGGTGAAAACTGATTCTGCAGTTGCAGACACTGGTGACCAATATCATTGTTTCCCATCTGCAAAATGGAATTTTCCCTTTATCAATCATAGTGAACCAGTGTCCTTGAAGATAAACAGCTCTGTAGAAAAAAAAAGAGTGCCCCAAATCCTACATTTCTAAGAACCAGTGAAAGCAACTGAAGTGACTGCATGCAGGGGATCTCCCAGCGAGGAAGAGATACCCCTAGACACAAAAGTTTTCTTAGGCCGTGCCCATCCCCCATCCCAGAAGAGTGGTGCAGGCTGGTGTATGCACCACCTGAAAAGTAGGTGGAAGTTGTAAAATATTGAAACAAATGCCAAGCTCGTCAATAATGCCACAGCTCAAAATAACAAAACACAAGTACAATTGGGCTGAGCACTCCACAGCTTGCTGTAAAATGCTTTATAGTGTATAGTAGTAGGCTTAAGTGTTACATCTACTACCGAATGTAATGAAGTCTCTATGTTCTTTTATTAGATTGTTAAAGTTTGTTCTCCCTTATTCTGACCTAAAATTATTCCATTGTAAACATCAATAAAAACTTTATTAAAAAAAACCTGAAAAGCAGAAACATTACCACAGAATTCAGGACAGCAGTATTCCTTCTCAGCCACTTTACGCAGAGAGTCGCTTGGACAAATAACATGGTGAAATCATCACCTGGAGCCATCGCCCCGCGTACCCTGGCCCTCCCAAAATTCTAGAAAATAACCTTCCACAATGAACTGGGGTACTGGTGGAATAAAGTACAAACAAAAATGCATGTCCAGTAGTCAAGTGATGAGCCCCTGATAAATCTGGAAGCCCCAGTCCTACAGGGTACTGTACACGGCAGTTACTCATTGTTACCCACTAAGTTTGTGAATCAGTCTTCTCCTGAGTCAGCTCCATCTCCAAGTTGTGGTGCTATGGCTTTTTTTAACAAAATTTTATTAAAATCTTAAATAACAGCATATAATACTACATATATAAACAACCATTAAAAGACACTGACCCGTCCCTAGTGAATGCAGCAGGTTTTAAGCACAAAAATACTGTTCAAAATAGAAATAAATTCATGAACCACTGTGGTATCCCATTATGTGGGCAAATCAAATTGAGCGACTCAGTTTTGAGTGACTCATTTTGAGCCTCTGTAGCGTTAACGAATGTGGAAGTATAGAGAGGGTGAGGGATAGACATCAAAACAGCGTAATATAGCTAGTAGAGTCTGATAGAGGAAGGATAAGAGGCTTAGCTGGGCAGGTGAGTTTAAGCTGCTTGTTTGGTATGGTGGCTACTATCACATTCTTCAATGTTGGTGGACCTGGGTTCAGGACTAAGTAGGGGTTTGTGTAGTTTTTGTATTTTGAAGGGGTTGTTTAATTTTTATTTTTGGTGCTGAAGTCCCATTACCCAGACTGTTCCCCCACCCACCTGCAGGTTGCCCCCAATGTTCTTCCCCTCCCGAATTACATTCCCCATGAGTTTCTCCGTCTCCTTAAAGTGTGCCCCGGAGTTGATTATATAAAACAGGGGTGCGGGGCACCTCTCCGCATAAAAAGTAAGTTAATATTGTCACTCCATAGAGAATATAGGCATCTGTCACCGATGGTTTTCAGTGTAGTGTACATTGCCATTGTGTTTAGAGTAGACGGCACACTCGCTGTTGATGTAGTCGCCGCTTTGCAGTCACTAATATGACATGGAACCAACCACTGTCTTTAAGACAGCACCTTAAGCAAGTGGCTAAGCTGCGGTATTCCTGGTGATGAATTCTGCCTCAGTCATTTCAAGCCACAGACCCGCTCCTTAGGGTCAGTGAATTGTCATGCCTTTCCCCATGATCTGGAGATGTGCTGGAAGGAGAAAATAACGTATCATATTGTACTGTACTATAGGCCTAGCATTATAGCCTAGAGTTAGAGTATCAAGCTGTGAATAAGCTTGATACATCCAGCACACTGGAGTTTTTTTTTCACTTTATCTTTTTACTGAAATTTGAGTATATAAGAAAGCACACATCTAATACAATAGAAGACTATCCTCCATGTAAGGTATAAAATATCACTTAACAAAACACAGTATTTAGGGTAAACATATTGGGAAGCCTTATATACATGTATTAATAATAAAACACAAACCTAGACAGGATGTAAGTGGAGAGCAGAAGGGTTACAATCAATAGGGTATTATAGGATCAGAAATAGCAACCATGTACGAAATACATGCTAGGGCAGGCTATGGCAAGGCATTCAGTAAATTGCAAAAGTGATAAATGCGTAATATGAACAATGTTCAGTAATAGAGAGGTGAAGATAAGAGAAAAGTGTGCAAGAAAAGAAAAGAAGACAGGAAAAGCAAGGAAGAAAGGAGGGAGAAAACAGGGAAGAAGGGAAAAGAGGAGAAATTGTGCACAAAAGCTTTGAGAAAACCTATGCTGAGAGCAAAATAAGAAGGAGGGCTAAATATCCCTAAGAATTAGGGTGTAAAAAGAACTAGGTTCGATGTACTTGAAGTAATCCTACCAACATCTGTCATATACAGTGAGTCGGTTATGAGTAACATGAGATAATCGCTCTAGGAAGGTATACTGAGAGAGGCTTTGAAGAACATCTGAAAGAGAAGGCACCAGAGTCGATTTCCATTTCATAAGAATCAGACGTTTGACCAGAAGAGAAAGTATGTTTAGCCATCTAAAATGTGCATGTGAGAGGAGAGAGCTATTGGGGATAAGGATGCCTAGAAGGAATAGCTTGAGGTCAAAAGGTAGTTTTTGTCCTGTTACCTGGAGGCAAGTAAACAGACTTTATGCCAGAGAGCACACCTGAGTTTAATTCCAACAACCTCCACTTGCATATTGTGTGACTCTGAGCAAGTCACAACCACCCTAGTGCTCCTGAATCACCCTGAAAACAGGCACTTGTGCCTAGTGGGCGTACTCAGTTACCAAAGATTACCCATGACTCAGAGGCGTTGCTGCATAACATTAACACTTTCTCAGAGCCCAGGTTTGAAAGGAAAGGTCCAGAAAAATCTTGACATCCAACTCATTTATATTAAGCGAGTACACTGCTCTTGTTGCTGTAAAAACGGTGTCTCTTGATTTCTTCAGCCCCAGTGGTTCTAAGCAGCATTGTTCTTGGCTGAGTCGGTTTGTAGGTCTCACTCTTGGGGTCACTCAGTAGGCGCACTTCAAAGAGGTCCAATCAAAGGTGTCCAGTACAGCGATGGAGTTCTTGAGCCATTCAGTAAGAAAGTCTAGTGTTAGTACTCTCCTCTATCTCTGGACCTCTAATCAACCTTAGGTTACCACAGCAGATTTCACTTTCCAGGGCTTCAAATCTCCATTTGAGCTGCCCATTCTCCTGGAATAATGTGGTCACAGCTGTCTGGGTGGTTATCTGCTTTTCTTCCTGCTCAGCAACAGCGTTCACCAGTTCTTTGATGGCCTGAGTCATGTGTCTTCAATTTTGATAAGGTTTATATATTTAGTGTCCACAGCATGCATTGACTTGATCATCTGCTGTGGGAGGTTCTGCTATTGGTCCTGGCATGTGTCCACTTTGTGGCTCGAGGCTTTTCCTGCCATCCTGATTTCAGGGCCCCAGGCTTCTGGGCTCCCTGCTGCTGGTTTATAGGTTTTACTATGGTAATCTGGTATCCAAATGCTGCCTGGAATATCAGGAACACGATTCTGCAGAGTGACCAATGAAAAATCAGGTTTTGAAATTGCTGTCTTGTACTTTACTGTGCTGATGTGCACAGCTGTCAACGAAAGTATCCTGCCTGGAGTCTGGCTCTCTGCACCCATTTGTCAATACTTCTGAATCAGTGGGAGAGAGTGTTTTACTTACAGTGAAGATAGTAAGTCTGTAGAGTAGTATTACAAACGGATAATGCTAGTGAAAGGCAAAGCTGAGTGTGTGGCACAAGAAACATAACATAGACTTTGTCAGCAGAAAAGATGTTTGTCCGAGGACTTCCAGTTCCGTATGCCTCCATGAACTACTCTCTCTGGTGAGCTCCTGCCTTCAAAATATAATTAATCGAGCAATCCATTAAAATACCGAATAAATCTAAGAAAAAGCAGCTTGGCATTGCTCCTCGACAATAACCTACGATGGCAAAAGCTTGGAATCGATTCCACCCGATAGCAGAAAGCATTGAAACAGAAGACATGCATTCCGGCGAGGAGAGGCCTGTCCTAATACTCCCAGGGCCCAGAAAGAAAACAACACAAAACTAAGGCAGCTAAAAATCTCACGGACTCCACAGTTGACACCATACACGAAGCTATTGCAGATTTCAGAGGGAAAGTCCGTGATTCCCTTAAAGATTTACAAATGACCGCCACCTTGAAGCACGAATCTCTGAAGCTGACTCCAGATCTCAAAACTCCACACGTGCTGGACGCCATAGAGGAGGCAGTAAAATCCATCCTCACAGAGCAGATCGTTATCTCGGCGCACAAGAAGATGCCGAGAACAGGAGCTGAGCCGCAACATCAGGGTGTTCAGAATCCCTGAGGGGAGGAAGGGTTAGACGCACGAGCCTTCTCGACTACCTGTTCGCACGGTCCTATCACTTGACCCTAAGTACCAAATTGATATTGAGAGGGTGCACCATGCCTTAGGGCCTCAAGCCCACGCGACCAGATGCCAGGCCACACTCTTCCTCATCAGATTCCTCAGCTTCCAAGTAAAGGAATCCCTCCTAATTAAAGCGTGGCAAAAGGGAAAATAAAATGGGGTCAATCCGACTTCTGTTTGATAATGACTACGCCTCCTCTGACCCAGCGACAACGTAGGAGATAGGCCCCTTGTTCCCAGTCCTCAGAGCCAAGCAAATTGATTTAAGACCCCTGCCCTGCAAAGCTCGTGGTCCACCTTCCTACTGGAACACAGATCTATTCTTCTGCCATGAGCAGCCTTGGACCTTCAAGCAAGAGGTGTCATCACCAGCAGAAAAGAGATTCTATGGCCTAGCGTCCTCCGAGAGCTCCAAGACAACCGAAGCAGCAAGACCCACTATCCCGCGCGAAGATCCCAGAACTGATACTACACTCCAGCAGTATCGCGACCTGAACAATTGAACTGAACTTGAGGCAGCGGTGAGATAACGTTTTCCGGAGGACTGTGGTAGTTCGAGAGAGGCCTGATGGGGATGGGGGTGGGGGGTCCCGGTCTGGCCTGTCACTGCCTCAGAGGAGCTATGGAAGATACGAGTCAATGCTCGCATTGAGAGAATTTCTCTGTGTCACAGGGGACTTATTCAAAGGACTCGGAGCAGTCTCCCGGATTGTGGGGAGCTTTCCCTTACTCGGGATCTCCACATCTTCGTACCTGCTGCTCTGTGCAGGTGGCTGGGTTGGCCCCCGTAGTCCCTGTTGCTTGAGCTCCATTTCCCTGGGCTTCACCCTTCCCTGGAGCTGTTCCTCATACCCTGCCCTCTCCTGCAACTCAAAGCCTGAATAGGGCTGTTACTGGTCTCCACAGCCACATCTCTCCACAGGAACTCCAAGATCAGCTATGGTTGGTCCGTGGAGGGGGGCAGGGGGAGAGGTGGGGAGTCTGGAGGATATTATTGGGGGTTGCGATGGGGGATGGAAAATTAATCATATCACGGATGCTGGGTTACCCCGGGATTGATCCTCCTGGCAGGGCGGTCCCGGCCCTATAATATTACTGTTGTCAGTCTGGGGAGCATGGGAACGCTGAGGGACCGCCAGTTCAAGAGGTCTATGGAGGTATGGTGGCAGATGCAGGACAGAGAGACCCGCTGCAGAGATCTTCTTCCCATGATGTGGGTGCCATACCAGGGATCTCTCCGCCCGCCCAACTCGCACCTGTGGTGCCCTGTCTCCCTTCCGGTGCGGCCCTACCTCCACTGCTTGCTGTTTTCACCGTCAGGCGATTCCCTAGATTTTGTCACCGGCGATCCGGTTGGCTGAGGCTCCAGGTAGTTCCGCTGATACAGCTAGACTGGGCCAGCTTTCCCGCCCCTGCCCCCCCAATGGGGATCACCTCTGACCATCTCCCATGCCTAACTCCAGTGGCCTGCTCTTTTATTTTATGGAGCGCCTGTCAATGGAGATGGGCATCTAGGAACGGGGGCTCCCTTCTCTACTTGCTTTCATTACATGGGTCTGTTCCTGGGCGGTGGGACTCCTCTCACTCCAGAATTTTACTTCCCTCTTTTCTAGGACCCTCTGGCCTCCCAATCCTATACCCAGGTGGGTAACCTTACCTCAGCCCCCATTTTATTAAATCTTTCACTGGCGGGGCGAGTGAAATTGGCGCACTGTAATCAGATTCCCTTCAAGCACCCTTGTTCCTGTGAGTGTCAGGGGTGGGGGGCTTTTCCCATCGCTTTCCCCATTCCCACATCTCTCAGTGAACCTTTTGAGGTGGGGGAGGGGACCAATTCATTTTGATTTACCCAATTACAGTTAATATAAGCTCAAGAAGGGTGTAACTACTTGGGGCCAGCCTGATGGGTGGCCGCCCAGTCAGGCAGACGCGTTAGGGGCGAGTACACTCCTTCTGATGGGCCTTGGGGATGGTATCCTGGCCCATTTCTGAGAATCCTAGGGTGGGTACTCATAGGGAGGCTTGGTCCCCCCAATTTCCCTGGGGCCCCCCTTTTCTTTCTTTCTTTCATTCTTTCTTTTCTCTCTCCTTTCCTCCCTCTCTCCCCTTCTCCATCTGTATTGTTCGGGGTTACTGTATCCCCACTTAGAGACCCTTGCTTCAACAGGGCCGAGGATTTGCAACCTAGATGTGCTACCATCGCTGATGGCACCCTCCGTACCCACTGGAGGGGTCGATAGGTTGAGGGATTTTTCTATCCAGCCCTGACTGCCCATCTTTTATGGATCCCCTTCCTAATTTTCAGGTGGTTACGAGGTCAGATGTGTCACCCTGAGATTGGTCTGCCTCCCTGCTAGACCCTGCCTGGGGTCTGGCAGGATGAGCCATGACTATCTATGCCCACTGACGGAGGGCTGGCAGAGGTTATGGGGTGTGAGTTCTCTTCCTCCCTTTTTTTCCTTCTTCTCTTTCCTCTCCTTCTCTCCTATAGGGAAGGAGGGCGGGCAGATGGGGACTTGGGAAGAACTTTGCCTCTTCCCTTCCCCTAACAAGAATTTCATGGTCATCCAGCTTTCTTAAGAACAACCATTCAGCCTACTGCATTCGACTAAGGCAGAGAGCTCACCTGCAGCTCTACTCTTTTTCTTTCCATCAAAGGAAGATACTGAACCTCTCTAGGAGTGATCCTGATATCACTCCCTTTGGGGCTCTGTTCCTGTACCTGAAGGTTATTTATTCGGGTCCAGGTTAAGAACCCCTGCCTCCACTGGGGTCTACTTAGACCTCCGCAAGGAGAACTTACGAGTAGCTCAAGACTTGCTCCTCCCCATTTGAGGTCAAAATGTATATAGGTTTATCCTTGAAGGTATTAAACAAATACCATCCTTACCTCTGATAGAAGTTTCGGAAAAGTTGTTGTTTTTTATAATACTGTTCATAGTTTTACTAAGTAGATCTTTACGTTGTTACTTGTTTTGGCACCCAAAGAGTTACCAATTGGGGGAGGGAGGAAAATAACTACACAATGAACCAGTTTTAATGTACACATATTTTATTGATAAATGAACGTTATAATCCCAAGACTCTTTTGGTGAAACTTAGGGTCAGCCCTGGGGGTAGCATGGTCCGATTAGACCCTCGGAGTCAGTTGAAATACAAATTATGACTGACTTGTACCTCATCCTGACTGACTTTTCAATTAGCTGGAAATTTATGACTTCAACTGAATAAAGAAACTTCAACTGATTTTTTTCAATTTCCGCCATATATATTCGCAGTTTCTGTACACAACTACACATAGTACAGTAAGGTAAACATGTCAAATTGTCTGGAAACCCTAGACTGAATCCCCAAGGGCAAAACATGCCTCTGCTGTGACTTGACAAATTTACTAATCCCATTTTGTTTTCCTTCATTTCACAAGCAGTTAAAAAAACATCAAGAGCAGCCACTTGAGGAAATGTGTGTGGAATGGGGAACATTAAGGAAAATGTCCAAGTGTACATGCCCCACACCTCAGAGTAGGGTAGGCCCTCATTAGTAGTTTCACTACAAAGACAATTTTTTACTTGCAGCCTTTAAGATAGTTATATTTTAGCTGGCTGATCCTGATGTCCCTCCAGCTGGCATTTTCAGCCAGTGCCTGTTGTGGTACATCCCTTAAGCTCCCATGGCTGACACCAGATCAAGCGAGTAGTCGAGGTGTGTGTATAGTTAGGCCTTATAGATGGAGCTATTAATAACTCTGGTTTGTGATCTACCCTTGCCAGTGCAACTGCCAGTCTATACCTAGCCTTGGTATGGCACAGGAGTCAGATGTCACAAACCAGAGCGATTAACAGCTGCATCTATAAGAACTTACTATACATGCTTCCATGGCTGCTCCCTGGCTCTGAAGTCAGCTGAGGAACAGTCAGGAGTTGTGGAAGCACCGCTAGAGGTGCTTACTTCAAAATGCCATGGGAGGATGGCAAAATTACACAGATAAAAAATTGGGATCTTAAAATTTCTCTATAAACAACAAGGAGGAGCTGAGTTGGTCCTTCTGCACATTTAATGCTAAAAAACAGAAACATACCACAGCTCTAGAGACTTATTTGCCATCATCATTCTCATCAGGCTGTCATCGCCTTCATATCAGGACATGAGAGGAGAGCTTCTGCAACTGTGCTGCCTGGCCCATGAAGACACATGGAGATTGTAGTGCAGCAACACATATAAAAAAAACAAAAACAGTGGGCACTAAGTTGATCCAGGAGGCCCTGGGACCTTGCCTTTTACAGTTGGAGTCCACTACTAACTACAGACCTAGGCCTTGTCCAAGGCCACAAGTTCCCTCATCCCAGTACCTCCCTCAACCATTCCATTCCATTCACTTTACCCCCCAAGCATGGAATCTGAAAGCTGCTGTAAGGTCTACTGACTAGTACAGGTTTAGTATAAGGCATCTGGTGGCAAGGCAAGCTAAGCCCACTAAAAATGGCCCTCCAGAGTCCAAGCAGCTGGCAGCCCTCAGCTCCATCCCAGCCCAGGACCATCCCACCAGGCTGGCCACAACAGTGCAGTGCTAAAACCAATGGAAGGCCTTAGCTCCTGGCTACTAGTCCCCAAGTCCCCCACCCCATGGTAGCAGTTCTGCCTTGTGCTACCTAACTTATATAATCACTTTTCAATACATTACCACCATATTAACTTCACTAGTAATCAATTAAGTTTAGTTATGGTTCATATGACTAACATGCCCTGCAGATAAAGCCAGGATAATAAATAATTTCCTGACAGGTCAAAATTATTGTGACAGTTTTTCTCAGAATGGTCCTACCATGGGTAAAAATCAGATTAACCTCCAGGTAACTGCTGAAATCTGGTAGAGGATGGTCAACTTTAATGCACACCAAAGAAATAACTACAGTAGGAACTGGGTTTAGAAAGTAATTGATTTCATGCCCACAAAACAAACGGGTGGGGGATTGAAGACCACTGCTCCACTGGGGCAAGAAGTGCTCTCTATTGCCAGGCATACCAGTAGAGGGACTACACTACCAAAAATTACTCACATTTTAGTTTTACTCTTTTACTACTTTTAATTAATTTTCCAAATCCTGTATAGAAATGCTACATGTAACCCATTTTCTAAACACAATAACACCCTCCAGGGTGGCGTCATGGACCACACCGGACCTTCCAAGGGCTAGTGAATGCCCTCAGCCTGTGGTGTCGGACCTCATTACACCCCAGGGTGGCCCAGCACAGCCCAATACTGCCCACCCTGTTTGGCATCATGGCTTAGCAGTCTTTCTCTCTAAAGTGCAACTGCTTAGAAAAACATGTAATGACCTGGTATGACATCATACCCGGTTATTACATTTGATTGGAACTCATTCTCTGATCGTTAATGGGGTCACTAGTAATTATGCTATGTTTCTATGTACAGTTACAGCATCATTTATGGTTATAAGGGTTTCTTCTCAGTCCTGTGTGCCAGAACTGTTCAACTTCACTTCACAGTTCTCTCACCCAAAGATGTCAAGAATGTACTCTTATAATCATAACAGGCACAGTAACCTTACATATAAACATATATAATGGCAGGTGCTGGAAGGTGTATAAGGGAATAATGGCAGTGGGCACTGTAAAGACAGAGACTGAAGTCGCTTATATATGGTGTTCAGTGCCATTCTTCCAAGCACAGACCCTCTAATGCCTCCCATTATCGCTGTCATATTGAGGTATGAGGAGCTAGACAACAGAAAACTGTAAAATGTTTTATTGAGGATTAAATGTAACATGTAGTGTACTGACCTTTCAACAACTTTACAGCCCAAGTATAAGCACAACTAAACTAACACTTAATAAAAGTCCAGAAATACCTTTGTACACTCATTTGCACATTCCAAATGTCTTTTGGCACTAATTTATATATTTGGAGTGCCTTTCTGTTTATTTCCTGTTAGTTACACATCATTGCTGCCACACAGTGCCCTGTAAATAAGAAATCTGGCTCATGTGGAGGTCACTTCCATATAATGCTTAATAACAAGTACAAATGTGAAAAAAAATACAATCTCCTGATGCACAGAACCTACACCTTCACTACTCCAAAGGGTAGCTACTAAGATCCCTGGTCCTGGGAACCAATCTCACCACTCACTGGGCCCCAGGGGTTAGGTCATAATGTTTTATGTCATAATGTTCTAAGGCGGTAAATTAAAAGTAAACATATTTGCACATATAATACATTGATTACTACAGCTTGTATCTCCATACTTTAATAATTTGTCCCACCTTATGAGGACCAGTGCCCCACATTTCAGTGACAAAAAGGTTGAGATGGATGGTCTGAACCTTAAAGCAGCAGTACTAGATAAAAAAATCAGATCTTTTCAACAGTTTGTTTCCTGTGCTCTGCTGAGTACTTACCTGATAATCTTTCTTGTTTTCACTGTACTATCACTCCATAATTTGTTACATTTTTCTTTGTTTTGTTTAGATTTCTCCCACCGTGTTGAACTGGAACCCTCTGCTGCCAACTGCACATGCGCATGACTCGCAGCACTACACAGGGGCAGCAGGAACATGCAGCACAGGGTCCCGCGAAGTAAACAAAAGACGTGATGCGATGTGCAGGGGAGTTCGGCTACAAATTAGGCAGTAGCCATATTTACTGTGGATCCACAACAATGGAAATAAATTTTAAATATCTAAAAGGCTGAGACTGATCTGGTGGCGTGAGGGCTGGCGCTGGGCACCTACCTCCAGTCCGCCGGTGACCCATGCTCTGGAGGCATGCGGGTTGCTGGGGGTCGGCCAGGGGAGGGCTGGGATGGGACAGAGTGGCTGCTAGGCAGCTCTCCTCTCCCAGATCGGGAGGTTGGCTCTCTCGCCCTAGACCACCACCATATGGAGGTGTGATGGTAGTGCAGGCAGGAGAGGGTGCTAGGCAGTAGGCCAGGGTGGGTGGAGTGGAGTTGGCTGGGCCAAGGCGTGCGCCCAATCTTGTCTGGGGCTCCATGGATAACAAGGGAAGAAGATGAAAAGCGGGGTTGCGGCTGGATGATGCCCCCAGGCTGGTTCTGGTGGTTCCACCCAGGTGGAAGTGGAGTGGCCCTCGAAAGACCACAGAGACCAGTACGGATGGCAGTAGGCCAGGGGTGGGTGGAGTGGAGTTGGCTGGGCCAAGGCGTGCACCCAATCTTGTCTGGGGCTCCAGGGATAACAAGGGAAGAAGAGACGGCGAGGGTTGCGGCTGGATGAGTGCCCCAGGCTGGCTCTGGTGGTTCCACCCAGGTGGAAGTGGGTGGCCCTCGAAAGACCACAGAGACCGAGTACGGATGGCTGACACAAGCTGCCGCCTGCCAGGAGAGATAAACAGCGATATAAAAATATATATATATATGAAAAGCTAAAGATTGCTTGAAAAAATATTTACAGATATGGACGGTTACATGCTTCCAGGCAAAAGCAGAATTTTGATAATCACTTCCTGATTATCTAGTACTGCTGCTTTAAGACACCGCAAAGGCACAGTCATTGAAATAAGTGGATGACCTGTCTAAATTACTGCCTGGTGCCTCCATATTTTCTCTTCCCACAAAATGCATAATTTTGCATAAAATAAAATAAATATATAAATAAAAACGGCACGACTGGCAGCTGCAAGCAACAGCTCCTCCCTCCACATGATACCCAAGCTCTGATGGGTAGCATGCAGGGTACAAAAATATATTATACAATGGCAAGAAAAAAAATCCTGGACTCTGATTGGTCAATCTTGGGCTGGACCCTGATGTTAATCAGTACAACATCTTGGGTCTAGTCTCAGCCTCACTGTGAACCTGCTGCTGGGCATTTGATTGAGCTTTTGATTGTTTCATCTTCTCTTAAAAAACGAAAATATTTTTCCACACAAAACATCTTTAAAATGATCTTTTTATTCTGTACAACAATGAGCCATTAGTATAATAGCAATAATGCCCTCCAGGTGGAGTCTTTGGATAACATCACGACCAGTCGTTGGAGGCAGTCGGCAAACCACCTGAGGCATGATTATCCCCAAGAACACACACCCTGTCGGGCATTATTGCTTAAATATTTGTCTTGATGGGCTACGGGACTATCCCTAGCACCCCGGTTAACAGCTTATTGATTTTACAGTACGGGTCATCATCATGTGCAGCTTTCCCTTTAATATAAGATGCTTATTTTTCGGCATACTCTCCCCATACAGCGGCGGTTTGGACCGTGCCCTTCTGCACCTTTAAGAGTGCGGGTACCTCAGCGGCGGTCGATGGAGGGGGGATGTGCTTACCGGTTCGTCTGTGACATGTCACCTGACTCCAAGACACTGCCACAGAGTCGGAGGAGGAGAAGAGTAAGAGCCAGTAAGGTGGAGGTATAAATAATTAGTTGCCCCCCTTCCCCAATCTCACCATTCCTAGTGCCTCTGTACGGGAAATCGCCCGCGGCAGCCCAAGCGACACCCAAGAAACGAGCCCAGGCGCTGTTACACAGAACCGGGGAGACACTAGGACAGGACACGCAGCTCAGGGGAGGAGGAGAAAGCAGCGACACCGGCTGCAGCCCCAACAACTCGACGAGCCGAGGGGAGCCATCGAGACAGATTAGTCCATCCAGAGCAGGGCAGCAGCAACCATCGATTGACATTTTGTGTCCGCACACGGACCGACGCCGTCATTAAAGGTTCCCGAGGTGGCGGCGAGGGCTGCTGTTCTTTGTATCCCCTGATCTATCGCCGTTCCGTCGTGAAGAGGGCATTTTTTTCTGCCAGGGCTGCCGCTGTCGGCTGTCTCGTTGAATGAAAGGGATGGTATTTGTGAACAGCTGTTTCATATACTGTGTAGAAATATAACGGGATCGTAACCCAATATCTGCATCCTTTTCTGTCTTACTCGCCTCCAAGCAACGGAGACTGGAGTAAAACGGATAGGCAGCATCCTCCAAGTCATTTGTTTTCTTGATGTGCTGCTGCCCAGCCATGCCACAAATGTAAAACATACCAAAGATTAACGTGCAGCACAGAAGGGCTGCGAGAACCATTGCTCCTCTTATTTCTAAGGGGACGCGCTCCAGTTGTAGTCTGCCCGGAGCACCGTTCAGTGCATGTCACAAGGTATAGCACGAAACACGTCGCACCCTCCCTTCCATTTATTTAAAAAAGGATTAGCGGTCATCCAGAACCGAACCGATTCCTTTTGGATCCAGCTGGCTTTCGGAGGGGTTGAAAATGTCGGGTCAGACGCTAACGGATCGCATTGCTGCTGCTCAGTACAGCGTTACAGGATCAGCTGTGGCCAGGGCCGTCTGCAAGGCAACCACCCACGAAGTGATGGGACCCAAGAAAACACCTCGATTGTAAGCGCTCCCATTTGTTCTGTCTCATTCGCATGTTCAGCACAATGATGTTTTGGGGTGCAGTGATGTCACTAGTATACTATATTTTAAATTGTAAATAAAAACAAAATAATTGTTGCATCATCTGGTGCTAGCTCAGTGGGATGGGCGGCAGTACTGTTATGCTGGATTTAAAGGCAGCATCTGTGTAGATTGATATGTTGTCAACCTGTGCAGTCAGCACAAAATGCTGTAAGGCCACAAGCTGACGGTATTGCCCTACCCTCAGTAATTTATTTTATCTTCCCGGGGAGATGGTAAATCTGTTGGTTTTGGGGTGGGGGTGCGTAATCTTCAATTCTAACCTCAGGATTTGTGGTCTGGTATCAGAAGGGAACCTTATAGTTAAGAGCACCAGCTGGACATACAGAGCAGTATTGGTCAAAGACCCAGTGATATTCTCTTGTGAATTATGTCTGTGTTTAAAAATGGTGGGGACTATGTCCATGCTTGCAAATTAAGAGCAAGCTGCAATACAACAACATTTTTAGGCACTGCTTGCTGAGAACACAGCTGCCATGGACATGATTTCTGTGCATCTTGCATCCATGCCTCCTCCTCTCCCTGTGCTTCCTAATTACTGTGCACCTTCATGTCAGTTTTGTTTTTTGCAGGGTGCAGCTTTCATGGTCATGTAAAAATAGGAAATGGGAAATTGTTTAAAGCAGCAGTACTGAATAATCAGGACGTGATTATCAAAATTCTGTTTTTGGCTGTAAGCATGCAGCCATAGTTCCAGTTTCCATATCTGTATTTTTTCTTGTATGGTGGTGGTTTTTTTTTTTTGGATATTTTACATTTATTTCCATTGTTGTGGATCCACAGAAAATATGGCTGGTGCCAGATTTGCAGCTGAGGTCTCACATCACATCATGTCTTTTGTTTACCCTCGGGACCCTGTGCTGCTGGCTCTACTGTCCTTGTGTAGTACTCTGCAAGTCATGTGCATCCACAGCTGGCAGCAGAGGGTTCCAGTTCAACGTGGCAGATGGGAGAAATGTAAACAAAGAAAAAGACAACAAATTATGGGGTAATAATACAGTGAAAACAAGAAAGATTACCAGGCGAGTGCTCAACAGAGCACAGGGAACAAGCTGTTGCAAAAGATCCAATTTCTTTTTATCTAGTACTGCTGCTTTAACCGGAAAGGCACACTAAGCTGGAGCTTGTTTCCAGGTGCGAGTTATGTGAGTTGGGAGCACAAGGAAGTTAAGTGACTTGCTCAGGGTCACACAGTATGCGAGTGGGGCTGATGGGATTCGATTCAAGTCTCAGGTTTGCAGCTCAGTTTCTCAACCGTTACATAATAATGTTTCTAATATATAGATATTGGTCTCGAGTAGGCAGTCTTTGCTCTTTAATGTTATTTAGTAACTATAAATACAAAATGGTAGTATGCTGTGATGTGCAAAACAGTAGTGATACAGTATCATGTGACCTTGGTTTTAGTTGTATGTAAAATGTGGTTGAAAAACGACTAGCCTCCCTGGAATGAACATTTGCTGTGTGATTTCTTTTTCTTGGTGCTCTTGCTAAAGGATGCTCCACCCATCAATGCTTCCATCTGTAGCTAAGGGCTGGCTGCAAGGCAGACTTTTACAACGGGACAGCTATAGTACCATTTGGAAGCGCTTGATGAATTTACATTTATTATCATTAAATAATAGTCAGCCCTTGTAATTCAGTGATAGTCCATTCACTTTTTCTTACAGTTCACAGGCATGACATTAAAACCCCATAATTTACAGTTGTGATGTCAGAGCTGTGAATTATGACTTGTCTGTGTCAGTCAAACCGAAAAGTTCTACTTTAGAACATTCAAAGGTAAACAATGCTTGGTTGATTAATGTCCCACTGAAAGAGTAACATCTTTATTCAGTTTTAAACCCTATCCGAGTGTTTGACCTTCAAGTATATGAAATAAAAATTTCCAGCTGTAAATTACAAGGCTTGTAAATCATCTTGGGTTCTGGTGATGTTTACAAACCACTCAAAACTTCACTCTTACAGTTTTTTTTTTTTCTGTATAGATTTTTATCAGCTTTTTCCATGTTTTTCTCTCCATGCCCTGGGTGTGCGCATGCGTGCAGACATCGCCTCCAGCCTAGGTGCCCTCACTGCTACATTACTGCTCCCTCCCGCCTATGCTAACCACCGGACCCTCCACCCGTGCAAGCGGAACTACGGGAGGGGGGACGACCACCCTGGGATGGGAGACTTTCTCCCCCATGCTGGCTTCCCGACCACCAGAGGTCGCTCCCAAACCAAGGTCGCGGTGTGGCACAAGGTAGTCGTCCAGCACCTCAGCGCCACCAGGCCGTCCACTCTTAGGTTTCTGATGTCATGACCCCTTGATGAAATTACAGCCACGTAATTCACAGTTAGCGTATCATTTGTTCTATATTTAAATCGCTAACGTGATTTCAAACAGTTACGCGCGCAGTACCATTGTACTTTTATTCTGCGTGACAGTGGGCTCTCTTGTAGGAGCACTAATAATGGTGCATTACTGTTCTCAGCTAGAGGAGCGAGCTTCATTTAACTTTTGAAATAAAATACCAAAACCAGAAAGTCACTCTAGGTAACTTGAGTACTTTTATAAGAAGATATCAAGCCCTCTGCAGGGTGTTTCTTGTGGTATAGAGACTGATCTTGTGAAGTCTGGGCAGCCAGAACTGCTCGCTTCCACTTCCCGATCCTCTTACCAAAGCCTCATGCTCAGAGTCTTTTATAAGAGAAGAGATATCCCGTAGAGGCTTCATGAACTTTTAAAATATGTGTACTCTTAGTGGGAACTCTTCAGAAAAGAAAAATGGGCTCATATTGCAGTTTTATATAGACTGCTTTGAGAGACGCTAACAAATGCTACGTTAATAATTCACAGTATTGATGTGTGCTGTATATTGCTGTACAGAATGAATATAAAAAATGCAACCTGAATGACATCAGAACACTACTTTATTTCATTTGTGTAGCCAGCTTCTGATGAACAGCTGGAGGAGGCGTGGTGTGGAGGTAGTTCAGGTATGGAGATATGAAGTGGAAGATACTGCACCAGGTTGAAATCCGTCATAGCTACTGGCTACACCATGACCTTGAAGAAAGTCATTTGGCCTCCATCTGATTTGGTTATTCTAGCTGTGAAACTGGTAGAGAAGGATCTTATGGAAATGCAGTGCTACATTGGTAGATAGATTCTGAAATACATGTTGTTTGTTTTTTTCATTGTAATAATCCCATATGTCCATCCCCTCCATTTATAGGCTGTAATGCCACAGTGGTCGTAACATTGAATATGAGGGAAGACAGGACTGCTGGAGGCCTCCTTGTACAGGAGCCCTTCCTCTGTCAACCCTGACTCTAGTAAGACATGCTTATAACAGTTTCTCTAGTCTTCTCATCCCTGGAGGTAGGCCTGGATGAGCAAGGATATTGATTTTTCGGACCTGGAAACCTGCTGCTACAGATAAGGCTCCAGATATGATTTTACCGAGTAATGCCAGGACCAAATTTTTAAGTGAGGTAACAACCCAGGTTTAAAGCTAAACAGTTGAAGATTTAATCGTTATTGTATCTGTAACTGCATCTGAACATGTTGGAATTCAAAGGGTTGTAGATAATATTTCACTGTTTGGTGCATAGTGTGGTACTTGTGTATACTTATGAACTTGAACGTTGGCTTTTCTCTCTTCCCACCTTGGTAGGTAAGCCAGGTAGTGTGTAGGAATAGAAAGCCCAGCGCCAAGGGTGAACAGAGTGCTGGTATAGGAGGAGGCAGGGAGGATGATGGGTGTTTCTACACGTGTAAGCAAGAGCTGCTGGGAGTGGCTGACCTTTATTTGGAATGTGGGAGGAGCTATTCCCCACACTGAACCTCGGGCTTCAGCCTTCCCATTCAATGTTTGGTGCATAGCGTACGTCTTGTGACTACTTATGAACTTGAACTTTGGCCTTTCTCAATTCCCACCCTTGGTAGGTAAGCCGGGTAGTATGTAGGAATAGAAGGCCCAAAGATTTTATTAGCTGTTCAA
This sequence comes from Neoceratodus forsteri, assembly GCA_016271365.2. Classification (NCBI taxonomy): domain Eukaryota; kingdom Metazoa; phylum Chordata; order Ceratodontiformes; family Ceratodontidae; genus Neoceratodus; species Neoceratodus forsteri. The sequence continues at coordinate 1,311,895,034 of CM057449.1, forward strand.
AAGATGACCTCCTCCAACTCACGGAGATTGTGACCAGTAGCACACAGAAGAGGACAACCCCTGTGGAGGAAACCTCTTGAGGAACCATGGCTACTGACCTGCCCATCCTCAGTAAATTCACTCAGTTTCCTATGGAGGCATCTATAGAGAGACGATGAAGGAACTGAAGTAAATGAAGCTCTTTGGATACCTCGTTGAAGAATGTAAGTGGAGGATTGAAAAGCCTGTTTGGGAAAAGGAAGAACTGGCAGAACAGGCAGAAAATCGGAGAGATAGGAGCTCAACGCATGGCTCAGGACTGGTGCCACACAAAGGGCACCACTTTGTCAGAAACTGGGGCAACTTGGGAAAGGGAGTTCTTCAAATTCACAGCCTCCACCTGACTAAAGAGGAGACAGAGCACTGGCTGGAAATTTGATGTCCACATAGGACATTTAAGCTAGCGGAGGGAGATGACGGTAACTCTAGGAGACACACACATAGAGCTGCTGTCTCTTCCCTCCAGCTAGCCCCAAATCTACACACTCCAGGATAGCAAAAGCAGATAGTCAGGAACATAAAACCCTATCCGGCTCTGGCGCTGACCATCATGGTGGAAAGGAGGAACCATAAACAGGGAAAACTACAAAGGACGAACAATAAGATCAAGGAGGCATGACAAACAAAGAAACAAAGCAGCACAGCAAGAGTGGTCAAACACTATGCCTCAATGCATGCAGTCTGGCTAAAAAGATGACTGACCTGACTGCCAGAATAGCTGAGGCAGGACTAGACTGGGTGGCTGTGACTGAAACATGGTTCACAAATAATCATGGTTGGGAGGTGACTATCCCGGGTACAACTTGTTTAGAAGAGCTAGGACTGGGGGGTTAGCTATTTATGTTAAGGATACCATCAGTGTGCTACAGAAATGCAGTAGGGAAAACTGAGGATCTATGGATCACAATAGGGTCCGAAGCCAGGAACCCATTCAGGAAGGAATAATCTACACCCCAAATGGGAGCTAAAAATAAATGACACAGTAGTTACCAGCGAATCTGAAATGGCTAATGAATTAAACATGTATCTTAGGAATGTGTTCCTTCCTAAGGAATATATTAAAATTGAGCAGTTACATAATGAGGAAATAGTGAAGTCTATTACTATGAAAGAAGTGATGGATACTATTAATAAACTGAAAGAAGACTCTGCACCAGTCCGGATGGTATTACCGTAAAATTCCTTAAAAAAAAAAAAAAAAAAAAAAATTACTGAATTGGCAGGCCCATCAGCGGCTAGATATAATACATCCATAAATAATGGGAATACATTAAACTAATGGAGATGCGTGCAGATATCGCGCCAATAATGCTATGGCGCGCAAACAACTTGTGGGGAATTATAAGCCTATTAGCTTAACCTCTGTGATTGGTAAATGATGGAAAGAATAATCCAAACAAGGATGATGGATCATATAAATAGAACTGTAACTTGTGATATCTCACAGCATGGTTTTACGTCCGGCAGATCCTGCCTAACCAACATAATCAAGTTTTTTTTTTTTGTTTTTTTTTTTTTGAGCTGGTTAGTGAGGCCCTTGAAGAGGGAATGCCTGTGGATGTCATTTTTCTGGATTACACTAAGGCTTTTGACACGGTGTCGCATAAATCTTACTGGAACATCTGTGTAATTAAAATTTTAACAGTAATATGATCAAGTGGATTTCCTCAAGGTTAGATGATGGGGTACAACGAGTAGTTGTACGAGACACACATCGAGCTGGGGTCCCTCAGGGTTCGGTACTGGGCCCTTGTTGTTCAATATACTTGTGTCAACAATGCAGACAAATGATATCTGGATAGGTAAATATGCAGACGACTGCAAAATCGGCTGCACAGTTAATCCAGAATCAGCAGATTCCAGGAATGTTTGAATAATATAGGAGTCTGGGATAAGGAGCATAAAATGACATTTAATGAATCAAAGTGTAAGGTGATGCATTTTGAAAATAATGGGGCAAGTTATATTATAAATAACATAATAATTCAATCAACCATCGAGGAAAGAGATCTTGGTGTAACCATTACCAATAATGTAAAATGTGATGTACATGCAAAAATTAAAATCAGAAAATGCTATTCCTTATTAGGATGTATACATAGACATAAAAGCAGGAGGGCTGAGGTCCTGATAGCACTGTATACAAGTCTCGTCAGGCCCTACATGGAGTATTGTGCTCCCTTTTGTGCACCAACTACTGCAGGTGCTCTGAGCATGGTGGAAAAGGTTCAACAAAGAGCCACTAGGAGAGTAAAACATCTGGCAAATGTCCCACATGAGGAAGGCTTAAGTCATTGAACCTATATTCACATGAGTATAGATTATTAAGAGGTGATCATACATACACACACACACATATATGTGTGCGTGTGTGTGTGTGTATATATATATATATATATATATATATATATATATATATATATAATAT